>CM028130.1:561960000-563232500 GCA_016271365.2 Neoceratodus forsteri | reverse complement strand
TTTTGCCCCGAACTGTGGAATTTCACAGTTTGTGGGTGAAATTCCACTGTTCGTGGGCTACTTTCCATCATTTACAGGTGAAATTCCAAGTGAAGTCACATAGGCAAATTTTGAAGCTAATAGCAAAAATTTGCGAATTGCTCTGCTGAGGTGGAGTGGGAGACTTCGCCGGAACTTTGCCAGTGTATTTAAACTTTGTAACATTTCTACTCACAGATGGTTCTTCTTCACATGTACAACGAGTTTCCCAGTTATTGAGCTAGCAGTCCACACCCATTTTTATTTTTTTATTTAAACAATTGATAACCAGGAAAGGTACACTGAGCTGAAGCTCGATTCCAGGTGCGACCGGGGGGATGAAGTACATGTATAGTGTGCAGCAATAAACAATAAGAAAAAGCAGTATTACATACAACATTGGATCAACTAGTAACAAGATGAAGTTGCTTGGAGGATGTCAGATACAACATTTTAACATAGACAGTGGATGGACCAGAATGGGTATACTTCAGGTCTTACATACAGTTCAGCAAGTGGCTACAAACCTTGCAATAGAGTTCTTCAGTTTTGTTTTCACAGTGGTAGAGCCAGGATTCAAAGAGTTGATGTGTGAAAGTGCTCACATTTTGGGGAGCAGTACAATAAGTGCAGTAGACTGGCTTAGGGTACGAGGGGCAGGTGCTAAAAAGAAGGGGGTCATTTGGGGCAGAGGCAAGGTGGAGGAGGAAGGGAGTGGAGTTGGTACTTGCAGGCAAGGTATGAGGTGCTGTTTCTAATGGAAGCAAGTTTGTTCCACAAACTGGGGAGTCGGAAGGAGAAAACGTCTTGTCCAAATGTGGAGGAAGGACAGGGTATGCAGAAGGAGCATTCATTTCTGTGTCTCACTTCATAAGGGGAGTTGGAGACAGGGGAGAGACTATCCAACAGGTACAGTAGAAAGGTAACATGTTGAACCAGTATTTAGATATAAGGGTGAGGGCGTAGATATATCATCTGTGGGGCAGTGGGGTTGGCCCAAGAGGGGGGTAAAGATCACAGTGGTGAGTTCTAGAGGGTACATTAGTAGAAAGGTGGCAGAAGGAGTTCAGGAGGGTGTCAAGTTTGGATAGGGAGGTTGTGGGGACAGTGCAGTAGACCACGTCCGTATAGTTAACAATGGGGAGGATCATTTTAGTTATAATTTGCCTTCCAGTGGGAGGAGGAAGGGAGTCTCAGTTGTGGAATAGCATCCCAAGTTTTGGATGAAGTTTGGCTACAGTTGCATTAATGTGAGATGAGAAGGAAAGGTGGGGGTGTAACCACATGCCCAAGTATTTATATTTAGAGACCTGGTCGACATGGGTGCCATCGAAGGAGGTGATGGGGGAAGGGGGGATCTACTAAGTTTTTGAGACGTGCCAAATATCACAGATACCATTTTGGAGGTGTTTAGTTTTAACTGGTTTTGGTTGAACCAGTGTTGAATTATGTCGAACTTACCTTAGAGGGTGGCCTGGACTTTGTGAGATGAGGGGCCTGAGGTGAAAAGGATCGTGTTGTCCGCATACATGTGAATACTGGAATTTGTACAGGAGGAGGGAAGATCATTTATGAAAAGGGAGAAGAGAATGGGGCCAAGAACCGAGCCTTGTGGTACGCCAGCTAGTATGGAGAGGAGTGGGAAGAGACATCATTAATTTTGACTGATTGTGATCTATTAGAAAGGTAGGAGTTGAACCACTGTAAGATGATGGGGGCTAAACCTACAGCTTTTAGTTTCGTTAGGAGGAGAAGATGGGAGACAGAATCAAAAGCCTTGGCCAGGCCCACAAACACAGCAGCAGTGAGGAGCCCTTGATTAGAGGCAGCGTGGATGAGGTTAGTGACATGCAGAAGTGAGGAGATAGTGGAGTGCTGCTTCCTGAATCCTGACTGGTGTGAAGTTGAGATGTTTTTAGTCATCAGGTATTCTGACAGCCTTGTGTGGGCCAGGGACTCCTGCAGTTTGGCAAGAGCTGGGAGAAGTGAGATTGGTCTGTTATTTCCAGGCTGGGTGGGGTCTCCACCTTTGTGGAGGGGAATGACGGAGTCAGATTTCTAGGCCAGGGGTACAACACCTGTCGAGAAGGAGAGGTTGAGTGGGTGGGTGAGCGGCCTGGTAAATTGCAGTAGCCAGGATGCATATGAACTTTGGGTGAATTCCATCAGGGCTCGATTTATTGGTATTGAGCAAGCAAAGGGCTGTGATTACCTCTTGCTCAGAGATGGGAAAGAATATGAAGTTGTTATGACAGGAGGAAGGGGGGGTCTGAGGACTGAGGGGCATGGCCTTTAGGTACAAAGCAGGAAGGGCAGAATTTGTTGAGTGTATCGGCTATGCCAATGGGGTCAGTGATGGTCTGGCCATGTTGCATGAGGGTAGGGGAGTTGGGTTGTGTGTGTGGGTCTAGGAAAGAGTGTACAACATTCCAGAATTTGGACGGGTAAGCTTGGGCCAGTTGTATTTTGAAGTAGTCCATTTTTGACAATCTGATAGCCTTAGTGCACTGGTTGCAAATGGTGTTGTAGGCCTGTCTGTTAAGTGGGCTAGGGTGAGCTGTGTAATCAGACCAGGCTTTGTCCCTTGCTTTGCATTTGGTGAGTAAAGGGGCAGTTGTCCATAGATGGTAATGCTTTTTAACCCTGAGTTTTTTCAGAGGAGCGTGGGCATCCCAGATAGCTGTGAAAGTTTGTAGGAAGCTGGAGAGGGCTATGTCAGTGTTTGGGTCCAAGTACAGCAGGCTCAAGTTGGCGAGGGCTAGGCTAGTTAGCAGGGACTCGGTGTCTAATGTATTTAGGGAGTGCATGTTAATGTACTTGGGGGCTGACTTTGGCGTGAGTCTTTCTGATGCAGTATATGATGCAGTGATCACTTAGTGCATTTGCTAGGATGCCTGAAGAGGTTATTCTATAGGGTGAGTGATGAGGATCCAATCAAGGATGGAGTGATTTTGGGAGTGAGGGTTGTAGCGAGTGGGTTCATTGAGCAGCTGGGTGAGGTTAAGAGACTCAGTGTTGTCAGTGTGCACCTCTGAGATGGGGGCAAGCCAGTCCAAGTTGAAGCCACCTAGCAGCACAAGTTTTCCTTTTGAGATCAGGTCTGGGAGGTTGGTTAAGGAGGAGACTAGGGAGTCTTTTGTGAGTCGGGGAGAGGCACAGAGTACAACAATGTCATTGGGGTGACGTTGAGCCCACAGTGAAAGGGTCCATGACACCTAGGTTTGGCAGACTCTGCCTGCTTGCCAACATATGAGCAAAAGTGTCACTGCTTGTGCTAACAGTCACTCCCTCACCCACTCAGCTGCTGCAAAGGGTGCAGATATAGTTGTCGTCCAACTGTCCAGCTGTCTTACACATATTATACCTGACATCTGCCCCCAGTTATTTGGTTTCTGTTTGTGTTTCTTGTGCTTTAATCTGGTTATAATTATAACATTGCTGCTTCAGTCATTTTTGTACTGTTATTCTTTGTGTACTCCTTCACTTCACATCACATCATGCATAGTTTTTGCACAATTGATTCCATCTGACTTGGACTGTGTCAGTCCAGAGAACTGCTGTGTGATGGTTATGACCCTCTGTGGCCATAATGTTCATTTTTTAAATAAAAAAAGTAATTCAGTTTTTGGACATGGAGCCATGTGCGGCTCTTTGTGTCCAAACTAGGTGGGTCCACTTCTTGGCACTCGCTAAATCGCATCAACATGTTTGTGATATTTTTCCTGTTAGAGCCGCATTGTGTGACCCAATCAGTTGGTAGATCAAGCCTGAAATGTTGTTGTACTATCAATGTGACATCAGAATGATAATACAACTTTTTTGACCTTTGAACTGTCCTACAACAGCATTTTGAAAGGTTCTGAAATCTACTGTATTCACAACCGAGGGCAACCACCATCTTCACTCATGCCATATACTATATTACTATGGTGAGTAATTTGTTTCTTCACATCCCAGGAATCCCTCTCTTACATTCAACAACTGCAGACTCCACAGCAGCACCTTGGGAGGCTGAGTACAGAACCTGTTTGGGGAAAGGGTTCTGCAGGATAGCAGTGCTAAAGCTCACATCCCTTCTGGATTGTTTGTTCAAACAGTAGTGCTTTGTGAAAGTGTGTACTGTTTTCCAGGTAGGTGCCTTTACAGATTTCCTGCAGGGAAACACCTCTTGATGCTACCACAAAGGCAGAGGTGCCCCATGTGGAGTGAGCCTTAAGGCTTTCAGGTGGCAGCTTGCCAGCCTTGGCAAAACAGAACTGTGTGCAAGAAACTATCCAATAAGAAATGGTTCTCTTAGATGCTGGATTACCTTGTCCAACTTCACCGTAGGTGACAGAACACTGAATAAGGGTAGTCCTGACTTCTGTTCTGTGGTCCTAATAGTACCTCAGAGCCCAGGCTCAGAGCTCTCTTAACATCCAAACGGTGGAGTTTTCACTGACATTGCTGTAAAAATAAAAAACACTGTCAGTTTGGTTTGCAGTTCTCATACCCTAAAAATGTGTGTGAGATCAAGGTCTCTGTAGTGGTATTAACATACAACATTGAGATACTTGAACAATTGTTTGACACTATTAGTGTAACAGATGATATATCATTCCCATCACGGAGCTGTTGAGGAGGAAAACAGACAGACTGCATTGCCTACTGCCAAAGCAGCTGAGAAATCTAATGAGAAGGGTTGCAAACAGCAGCAGCCTCCACACACAGGGAGAAGACAATAAGGGGCAAATGGGGTGCAATAAACCCCCCAAACAGGGAAGAACTCCTTCCCTTTCCAGACCCTAGAAAGGAATGCAATGCCTTGCCCAATACTCTGAAGGAAAAGAGCTATTCATTGGAAACTGGGAGGAGCTACATACCTTTTAATCCTTCATCTCCCTCAAATTGGGGGAAAAAAACAGACGTCGGACTGCTCATAAAGTCTTAGTGACAAAAACTCCTAAGAGTGTGGGTATTTGTGTTGTTAGGTTCACAAAGTGTGGGCCTAATTGTGTTTCAATACATATTTTGGCACTCCTCTTGTATATGTTTGCATGTACAATTACTGTCTGTTATGGTTATAAAATTCTTTGGGTGAGAGAACTGTAAAGCAAAACTAAGCAGTTCTGACACACAAAGAGCTTGAGAAGAAGCTCTTATTACCGTAAGAGACACATGAAGTGCACATATAAACATATGCAAATTATGTTGAAGATCTTTGTACAAAAAATTTCACTAATGTCACTAATGGCACTAAAGAAAAGAGGAGCAAAAGGAGGCTGAGGCCCATGTTAGCTTCTATACACTGTAGTAGTATTCCAGTTTACCTCCTTTTCGTATGTAAGTATCAAGTCTGGATTTAAAAAATTGTTTTATTTTCACTTGAAACCACTTCCTCTGGTAGACTGTTCCATAGATTGACCATCCTCTCAGTGAAGAAATACTTTCTTTTTAGGCTTCTAACTCTAGTGCTTTTTACCTGCAAGGTAAGTCCTCTAGTAATGGACTGGTTGTTTTTGAACTCTATTTTCATTTCCTTAGTCAAAATGTTAGATGTAATGATGTCATAGAATAAAAGTAAATCACCCCTTGTCCTTCGCAGTTCAAGGGTGTTCAGTCCCAGTTGTTTGATTCTTTCTTGGTATGGTTCTGCCTTTGTCTCACTTATTATTTTAGTGTATCTGTGTTGTACTTTTTCTATTCTTTGTATGTCTTTTTTCTTATAAGGATTCCATAACTGGCTACAATAATCAAAATGCGGTATCACATACGATCTGCGCAGTGGCATCATTACCCTGGGCTGTCTACACTAATATTTCTTCTAATAGCATATGATACATGGTTGTCCTTGTTAATGGCACTGGTACATTGTGGACCAAAGTCCATATTAATGTCTGTGACCGGGAGTTCCTGCCACTCTTGAGGGCCGACCTTTTCTTAAATCTGTTGCAACAGTTCTTCTATTTTTAGCCTAATCTATTCTTCACAATTTCTAGTCCATAAGGTTGGCCACCTATGGGCACCCCTTCCCCTTTCTTGACTAAGTTACAGTGTCTTCTTTAATTTTTCTTTTCCATCTCAGGTCCTTATACAGGAAGGTTATTGTGGTGACCTCCAAGTGTATGTAAAACAGGTTGTGTTTATTGTTGTTGGATTTAGTACGTAATAGCACTATGTCATAAGATACCTTGATATATATACCTTATGTTTATGAAACCTGTAAATGTTGAAAATACCATGGCACTTGGTGTTTTGATAATGGTAAAAAGTAGTAGGTGACTATTATAGAAATTAAGCTAGTTGTGTTATTTAAAATGCATGTATATTGTTGTAAACTTAAGTAAGAAATGTCATGATGATTTGCATATATCCCATGATGCATTGCAATATGGAAGTATGTATGATGTTGTATTTCTTTGAAACTTGATTTGTTGCCAATGTCCTTTGGGGTAGACCTTCTTTCAGTGATTCTGCATTGAGGTTCTTTGTCTATAGCTTGTTTTGTTTTTTTTTTTCTTTTTGGGTCCCCACTACTCAAGCAAATGGGGCCTGCATAGGGGTGGTGGCTACATCACAACTAGTGAATGGGATCAGAGATCAGTGTCAGTAGGTGCTGGCTAAGTACAGAGAAAGGACATTCATAGTCTGTTACTGCAAACTGATGAACTGAAAAAGAAATATGCCATTGCAGAAGGTTATTTCTTGTATTTTGAATAAACATCACACAGGGATTGTGTGTTGAACCTGAAGTTCGGTGTCTGGTCCATCTGTTATCCCACAACCCCCCCCCCCACAGCCTTGGTGTCAGAAGTGGGATAACTTGCTGGAAGTGTCAGGACTGGCTGAAGAGGAATGTTTTCTGGTGGATATTGCCCAGGTATCCCAGGTGGACCAATGCACCAGGAGTTGCCAGAGGAGAACCCGGAGAAGAATATCCATGGAGTTCTGACCAGAACCATTGCTGACAGATGGAGAGAAGCTGCTGCCTGGACTGGACCTGAGAGCTCGGAGGATGGCCAAGCCTGAAGAAGACAAAGAGATGCAGGTTGAGGCAGACTGGAGGTGCGAGAGACAATGCCCAGGAGGTGGAGACCCTGATGAGGATGGTCCATTGGATGAGTGGGCAATGGCTGAAGGCAGACCGACTATGCAGAAAGGCAGAACACTGGTGCCAGGTGCTTGAGAGGTTCCTGCTGGAGAGTTTGGACAAACAGTCGGAGAAGGATTTTTCATGGGCTCAGTTTGACGAGGACCCCCTGACTGAGCAGGATATTCCTTTGTTTCCTGTGTTCCCAGGATGTTACCTGTTGGAGGTTGGAGATGCAAGTATGGAACTTGAATGTGAGACCCCAGGTAAGACTATGCCTAGTGATATTGTGCTGGGGTTGAAGACTCCAAGCAAGCAAGAAGAAGCCTATGAGGCTGAAGGGACTTTTCTTGTATTGATGCAGCTAAATCTATTAACAGTATTGACTGGGGTATACTGCATGCTAGAAATACTAATATTGTCAAACTGTTACAGTATGTTAAAGTTAAGGAGGGTAGAGATCATTTAAAAAAAATGTCACCCTTGGAAAAAGGGAAACTCTCACATAGGTTACAAGGTATTAGATGGTAACAGATGGTTGAAAATAGCACAGTGATTAAAAGGATGTTTACTAAGACACCCCAGAGTTAAAAAGTTAAGGAACCTGCTGTTTACCATTGCAGGATAGTCAGCATGGGAGGTTCCTTGGCGTCTTGTAGATTTCTGTAGAGACCTGCCTGGGGGATAAGATGACCAAGGATTTGGGGTCATAGGTTATAAAAGGGTGAAACAGGAGAGTAGAAACTTCTATTGCTCCTTTCATATTCCCGCAGACACTTTGTGTAAGACAGAGGGGTCAAGTTAGTTGCAGGCAAGGCCAGATGTGGCTCTGCAGTGGTCCCTTTCTGTAGGCAAAAGTGTAGCAAGTTTGGTCAGGGGCTGGGCCTGATGTCCAAGAAAGAGGTACCTAAGGGCAGACAAGGAGTCTGAGGTGGTATGTGTGTTTTATTCTTTTATGAGTGAAAACCTACAAAGGAGAAGTGGGTGGAAAATGGATTGGAACCTGTGCTAGGGTAACACCTTGTGTGTTTACCCTCAGGTGTCTATATCTGTAACAAGTGAAATGAATCAATAGTCATAGTGGATTTGTTTAGAGGGGTTGAACCTATGACTGGGCCCCTGCTTAAAACTGAAATGTCTGGCGAGGTGGGAGCAGGTAATTACTCACCCCAGAGAAAGTTTCTCTATGGTACTGGACTTTGCAGCCATCCAGATTTTTGGTTAAGAAATATGACAGACTTTCCCTAAAAGGAGATGGGAAGGTAGCGTTAGTCTCTGTTGAGTAATGTGTTTATGCCTCAGGATAAAGAATGATGATATCCACCATGTTTATGATAGAATGTTTATTGTTAACAGGGATCCTGAGACAGAGCTTCTGATGATGGATGGTGGAAACTCCATCCCTTCCTGGGACAGGAAGGTGGTAAGCAGTCTGCAATAACTGCTTCCCTCTTAAGGTGGGGGATATGTGACCGGGAGCTCCTGCCACTCTTGAGGACTGACCCTTTCTTAAATATGTTGCAACAGTTCTTCTATTTTTAGCCTAATCTATTCTTTACAATTTCTAGTCCATAAGGTTGGCCACCTATGGGCACCCCCTTCTCTTTCTTGACTATGTTACAGTGTCTTCTATAATTTTCCTTTTCCATCTCAGGTCCTCGTACAGGAAGGTTATTGTGGTGACCAACAAGTATACATAAAACAGGTTGTGTTTTTTGTTGTTGGATTTAGTATGTAATAGTGCTATGTCATAAAATACCTTGATATATATACTGTACCTTATGTTTACGAAACCTGTAAATGTTGAAAATACCATGGCACTTGGTGTTTTGATAATGGTAAAAAGTACTAGGTGACTATTATAGAAATTAAGCTAGTTGTGTTATTTAAAATGCATGTATATTGTTGTAAACTTAAGTAAGAAATGTCATTATGATTTGCATATATCCCATGATGCATTGCATTATAGAAGTATGTATGATGTATTTCTTTGAAACTTGATTTGTTGCCAATGCCCTTTGGGGTAACCCTTCTTTCAGTGATTCTGCATTGAGATTCTTTGTCTATAGCTTTTTTTTTTTTCTTTTTGGGTCCCCACTACTCAAGCAAATGGGGCCTGCAAAGGGGTGGTGGCTACATCTCAACTAGTGGATGGGATCAGAGAGCAGTGTCGGTAGGTGCTAAGTACAGAGAAAGGACATTCATAGTCTGTTACTGCAAACTGATGTACTGAAAAAGAAATATGCCATTGCAGAAGGTTATTTCTTGTATTT
The DNA here is from genome assembly GCA_016271365.2 of Neoceratodus forsteri. NCBI lineage: Eukaryota > Metazoa > Chordata > Ceratodontiformes > Ceratodontidae > Neoceratodus > Neoceratodus forsteri. The sequence goes on along the minus strand of CM028130.1, from coordinate 563,223,140 downwards.
TGAATAAACATCACACAGAGATTGTGTGTTGAACCTTAAGTTTGGTGTCTGGTCCATCTGTTATCCCACAACCCCTCCACAGTGTCAATTAAAATACCCAGGTCTCTCTCAATGCCGGTGCTATTAAGTACTGTATTGCATAGAAAGCATTTTTTTTTTCTTTTTGCCTATACGCAGGATGCAGCATTTATTTATGTTGAATGACATCCCCCACCTATATGCCCATTGGGTAATTTTGTCTAGGTCTTGCTGAAAAGTCAGGGATTCCAGAGTTGTTTCACATGGGCCACCCAGCTTGGTGTTGTCAGCATAGTTAGTTATTTTATTCTTTAAATTGTTGCCCATATCTGACATAAACATTGTGAACAACAAGGGCCCAAAACCAAGCCCTGTGGCACCCCGTCCTCTAATTTGATTTTAAAATTAAAATGTTTCACTTTGCAGGATAGAAACATAGAAACATAGAATTTGACGGTACATAAGGACCGCTTGGCCCACCTAGTCTGCCCATTTCCCTACCTGATGGATAAGCTACAGATCCTAGTTAACCAACAGCTTGCTTCCTCCTACCCCCCACTAGAATTGCATTATGCCTGTCCCAGGCATTCTTGAATTCTTCCACTGTTCCTGACTCCATAACCTCCTCAGGAAGGCTGTTCCATGCATCCACAACCCTCTCTGTGAAAAAATACTTTCTAACATTACCTCTGAGCTGTCCCCTCTATCTTCAAATTGTGCCTCCTTGTTCTTGCACATCTCTTTTTCTGAAAGATGCTACCCTCTTGTACTTTGTTAATTCCCTTGAGATACTTGAAAGTTTCTATCATGTCCCCCTCCCTCCTTTCTTCAAGGGTATACATATTAAGCTGCTTTAGTCTCTCCTCGTATGTCTTCTGGTGCAGACCCTGCACCATTTTGGTTGCCCTCCTCTGAACAGCCTCCACTCTGTCTATGTCTTTGCGGAGATGGGGTCTCCAGAATTGCACGCAGTACTCCAGATGGGGTCTCACTAACTGTCTGTACAGAGGGATAACAACTTCCTGTTTTCTACTGTTGATGCCACTCCCTATGCATCCCAGTATCCCTCCAGCCCTCCTTACTGCCTTCTCACATTGTTTGCCCACCTTTAGGTCATCTGATATAATTACTCCGAGGTCTCTTTCGATTTTTGTTGTTGTTATTAACTCACCCCCCATTGTTTACTCTTCCCCTGGGTTTTTGTTTCCCAGATGCATTACCTTGCACTTCTTTGCATTCAATCTGAGCCACATATTTGACCATTCCTCCAACCTTGCCAAGTCCCTTTTCATTCTTTCCACCCCACCTTGTGTATCAACCCTGTTGCAGATCTTTGTGTCATCTGCAAAGAGGCATACCTTTCCTTCCAGGTGCTCTCCAATGTCACTTATAAAGACATTAAAGAGGACCAGTCCCAGTACCGAACCCTGTGGTACCCTACTAGTTACCCTCCTTTCTTCACTCTTTGTGTCCTGTTGTCCAGCCAGTTTTTTTATCCAGGCTACCTCCTTGGGACCCACTCCAAGGCTGGCTAACTTGTATATTAATCTTTTGTGTGAGACTGTGTCAAATGCCTTGCTAAAATCTAGGTAGGCCATATCCACAGCCCCTCCCTGGTGTACTACTTTGGTCATCCAGTCAAAGAAATCTATTAGGTTCATCTGACATGACCTTCCTGCTGTGAAACCATGCTGCCTTGGGTTCTGTGCCACATTGGCCTCTAGGTGATCAACAATTCTTTCCTTCAGAAGTGATTCCATCATTTTCCCTACCACTGAAGTCAAACTAACTGGTCTGTAGTTTCCTGCCTCTGCCCTGCTCCTACTTTTGTAAAGTGGAATCACATTTGCCCTCCTCCAGTCCTCAGGTACCACCCCATCCTCCCATGATTTGTTAAAGAGAGTAGTCAGTGGTGTTACTAGTTCTACCCTTAGTTCTTTTAGAATTCTGGGGTGAATCCCATCAGGCCCCATTGCTTTGTCCACCCTCAGTTGCAAGAGTTCTTTCAAAACCCTTTCTTCTGTGAATGGACTGGTATCGACCCCCCTATTCAGAGTTTCTCTCTTGTTTGGTTTAGGTACTTCTCCCTTCTATTCCGTTGTGAATACTGAGCAGAAATATTCCTTCAGTATCCCTGCTTTTTCACAGTCACCCTCTGCCCACATTCCTTCCCCTTTATTAAGTCTCTGTATCCCTCCCTTGGTCTTTCTTCTCTCCCTTATGTACCTATAAAAGGTTTTATCCCCCTTCTTAACAGAGTTGGCTATCTTTTCCTCAGTTTGTGCCTTTGCTATTCTGACTGCCTTCCCTGCCTCCTTCTGCTTTAACTGATAAAGTTCTCTGTCCTGCTTCTTCTGTGTTTCCTTATATTTCCTGAATGCTATCCTTTTCTCCTTAACCGTCCCTGCCACGTCTTTTGAGAACTATAGTGTTTTTTTCCTTCATTTTGTTTTGTTGATTTGCTTCACACAAAGGCTTGTTGCCTCTGCGATGGCTGTTTTGATTATTCCCCATTGTTCCTCCACCCCTCCTTCTTGCCCATTTGCTAGTACTTATCTGAGGCACTCTCTCATTTTCCCAAAGTCAGCCTTCCTAAAGTCCAATACTCTTGTTTTTGTGTGGCTTGACTCTATGGCTGTGTTTATTGTGAACCACACTGTTTGATGGCCACTTGTTCCCAGATGTCTACCCACTTCTAAATCTGAGATCCTTTCTCCTTCCACATTTGAGAGTACCAGATCTAAGATTGCTCCCTCCTGAGTGGGTTCCAACACTAGCTGTCTGAGGCATGCCCCCTGTAGAGCATCAAGAATGACCCTGCTCTTGGATGTGACTGCAGCAAAGGTACTCCAGTTAACATCTGGCATATTCAGGTCCCTATCAACAATATCTCCCCTTTTTCTGCCATTTTAAGGATGCCTTCTATCATTTCCTTGTCCATTTCCTCCCCCTGAGCTGGGGGGTCTGTACACAACCCCCATGTGGATTGTGGTGCCATTTCCTGTCTCCAGGGTGACACATAGTGACTCATCAACTTCCTGGTTACTCTTTAGTTCTGTTGCTTTAATCCCTTCCCTTATATAGAGAGCTCCTCCTCCTCCTCCTCCTCCTCCTCTTTTACCCATCCTGTCCCTCCTGTAGACTGTGTATCCTGGTATGTTGACATCCCAGTCATGGTTCTCTGTGTACCATGTTTCAGTGACTGCCACAATATCCAGGCATCCCTCTTCCATCAAGGCCACTAGTTCAGGGAGCTTGTTGCGCAGACTGTGGGCATTGGTACTCATCACCTTCCATTTATTTTTTATGGCCTTACCCCTTTTAGCCCCATCCCTGTCCTTACTGCCTTTTTCTGCATTTATCCCTGTCCTGCTCCCTACTGACTTCTCTACCTTGGTGTTTACCTCTCTAACTACTGTGTTTTGTGGGGGGAGGCTGGGATTTCCCTGCTCCTTTTCAGTGCCTCCCCTTTGGCTAGTTTAAATGCTTGCCAATGAAGCATTTAAACTTGTCACCTAGGATCATGGTTTCCCCCCTGGAGAGATGCAGACCATCACGCCAGTATAAGCCTGCATCCCTCCAGGTGGCTCCCTAGTTCCCAATGAAGCCAAAACTCTGAGCTCCACACCAGTTTTTCAACCATTCATTGAAACCCATGGTGTGGAATACCCTAGCATCATCCTTGCCATAGAGAGGCAGCACCTCCGAGAAGGTTACCATACATGCTACTTGTCTAAGGCCCCTCCCCAACTCCACAAACTCCTCTTGCACCACTCTGATCCCATTCACGGCCAGGTCATTTGTCCCTAGGTGGACAATGACATCCAGCTCCCTCCCTTATGCAGCTGCTCCCGCAATCCTGAGGATTCGCTTCCTGTCCCTCCAAGCCGTGGTGCCAGGCAGGCACCTTACCTCCCTATCCCCTTCCTCCCCCACTTCTATCCCCCTAATGATCAAGTCCCCCACTAGGAGTTGTTTCCTTCCCCTGTGGTGTCTCGTGCCACCCTCCTGTGGGTCTCCTTTGTGGAGGTTCCCATCATCCTCCTTGGTCTCCACTGCAGGTGCCTCCATAGAGGAACCACTCTTTGCCAGAACAGCATATGAATTGTGGAGAGGTACAACTGGAGGGATGCACATCTGTTCCACCACCCTCTCCCTCCCTGAGCCCACCTTGGTCCAACCGCTCCTCTTTCTTGACAACTTCTGAGATAACGGTGGTGGCCCTGGTGGTCCCTGGGTGAGGGAAGAGGTTTCACGATTCCTAGCCAGGTCAGCCTGGAGACGGGCCACCTCCTCCCTCAGACCAGAGAGGTGTCTGTAAACAGGGCAGCATCGCAGCCTCCAGAATGTCTCCCGGAACACTGCTGCCCCATAGCCATTGTACTGCACCACTCCCATCTTGACTTATTAGAGAATTTCCACTGTGAGAAATGGATTATGATATCTGAACTTAGAACTTCAGAATTGTAGAACTACATGCACAAGGCACCATCTTATGATTATAAGAGTACATGGAATGTTTAGAAAAAAAATCCCGATTTCTTGCATGATGTCATGATATATAATCAGTAGAAAAGTGGTTTCATTGGGTTTTTTCATGTGAGGAAAAAGGCAAAAAGGAGTTGTTCTAACATCCACAGTATGCAAGCAAACTTAAACTCGTATGGATGCAAGTGTTTCTTTAGGGACATATTACATTTTAGTTCCAGAAATTAATTATTTAAATCAAAAATGTACCTTGAAGAAACTATATTCAACCCTTTTTGCATCATAGCATTTCTTAATGAAACCCCACATTTTATGATTACTGTACTTACCTTTTCTAAAATTCATTAATGTTGCTTTATCTGCTGCGTTTCTTTATAGAACTGAAATGCATGTGTGGGATATGCTGCAGAAAACAGGTCCCCCCATAAAATATTTCCAGGTTAAGCAATAATTAATGTATGGTGTATTTTTGAGTTACCCAACATTGTTAAATCAGTGCAATTACTAGCCCAAGAGAGCTGCAGTCCCTCCCTCCAGTAGGTGGTGCCAGAGGAGAAGTACAGCAGTGGCTCTGGCAGGCAGAAAAGTGTTGTGCAAAGTTCTGTTTGCAATGTGTGAGCAGCAGGGTAGAAAAGCTCTGAACCTTAATGTTTATTTTTATTAATTGCAGGTAAGATTGCAACTTGTATGATAACTAAATAAGTATAGGAAATGTTCAGTAACAAACTGATGCAATTATAGAAGCCTAGGTTAAGCTTTCCAGTTTGGTAAAAGCTTAAGTAACTCAGAGGACTAGTCAGCATTGCAGCCCCCAGTGGTAGTTTAGAACTGCTGTGTCTGTAATACTAGTAGGGCAGAACTGTTTAAATCCTGAGACTAAGGGGGAATGTGCGATGACTGTACTCCAAACATTATTGGTGCTGAGGAACTTTACCTGAACTGGCCAGCATATTATCTGTTTGTTACCCTTTAGAGTTATAGATTAACTATGCTACAGTTATTTTCAAGCACAGCAGTGGCTCTGGCAGGCAGAAAAGTGTTGTGCAAAGTTCTGTTTGCAATGTGTGAGCAGCAGGCTAGAAGCTCTGTATTTATTTTCATTAATTGCAGACCTAATAAACAACGTATAACTCACTTGGGTGCAAATCATTTCAAGTGTGCAACACATGCTAATGGTGTAGCAACTTTGTGCAAGTCCTCCTCAAGTCTGAGGCTTACCTGTAGTTCACATCCTCCACCCCCTTCTGACTCTTCACCCTCCAGTCTCCTAGGACTGTCAAGTTGGGGACCGGCAGGGCACAGTGCTAGTATCCAGGAGTCCTAATGGGATAAGAACCAGGGTTCCACTTGTAGAATCTAGAATCTGTGGCTGTTGGTGCACGTCCCTGTCTGTCCTTGGTCCTCCTTACCCAGGAGCAGAAAAGTGCCTGGGAATGGGAGTACAGAAATGCAGCAGCAGATCAGGCTGCCACACATGCACAGTAGCACATTTTCAGGGCCAGAGCTCCGATAATTGAATTGGGCAGTGTGCCCATGTTAGGAGAGGATGCCAGCTCCAAGAATGTAAGTAGAGCCAGGATCAGATGTTCAGTGTGCCATAGGACACTGTGATGAAGTTTTCTGGCCCAGTGCAGGCAGGAGGTTGAGAACCAAAGAGAATGCAAGTGTACCCCCCCTGTTACCCGGGGTTACTAGAATCCCAGTAAGACCTAGTGGTAGGCAGGGAAGGCAGCTTGTAAAACTCCAGTTAAATGGATTTCACACTGTCTCACTCTGTTCTCAGTCTCAGCTGAGACTGAGGGATGACATCATTTTAGAACTGTCGCAGCTGCATAATCCACACTGGAATGTTGCAGTTGGAGGTTAGAGTAGAACGTTGGGGAATTTGAAGTGAGTTCAGTAGAAGTCTGTTGCAGTCTGTAGTACAGGTGCTCTGCTGTAGGCAGGCCCTCAGAGCTCTAAGCTCTGTCAAAGAGCTATTTTTTTGGTATAGGTGTGTGTTCTCACCTGAAGAGGAACACAAGAAGAACACATTGAAGTGGTAGAGACCGCTTTCAGTGGTTCAGGGCCCCATCCCTGCGGGGATGGGGGGAAGGAATCAGCCTGCTTCCGGGGACAACCCCCCGGTCCGGCTAGGGAAAAAGGAAGCTGCCTGATTTAAGTTCGTGCTGAGGCACCAGACGTTCTGGACGAGATTTCTTTTGAGGAGAAAACACCTGTGGGGCACCGGCATCCAAGGGGTGAGTTCACTCTGCTAAAGGGCCATGTGTTTTCACCTGAAACAAAATGAAACTAAAGTGACTGTTACTGTGGGGTCAGGAAAAGACAGCCAAGTACAGTTAGGAAGATGTGGGGATTGGACTGCTTAACTCTGTGGGGGTCTAGAGTAATGAACACAGCCACTTAATTAAGTATGTTCAAGTTCAGCACAAATGGGATGTAAAGACAGTAGACTGAATGTGAATACATTTAAGAAGAATCTACACAGGAAAGTGTTTTAAAGGATAAGGTGTTACAATCCAGAGAAATGGCAGGGTATGAATTATGGGAGCGAGAGCTGGGAGACCCTCCATCAGTAGTAACCAAATTCACCTCTACAGGTTTACTTTGGGACACCTGTTGCTTTCTCTCAGGTACTTGGCCAGTGCCTGAGAAAGTACCCAGACGTGGGATTGATGAGGAAGATTCCCTTATGGAGCAGAAGTGCTCATAGGTGGTTTGGGGAGCCACCAGTAAATGTTTCCATGCTATATGGAAAGTGTCCAAGTGGCTGGCAAGGGAGCTGGGCCAGGGAAAACCCAGAGCAGCGTACAAGTTCAGGCTGTGTGCCCAGTGTGTTTCAGAGCCTGAGGGCTAAAGTGAATGAGGATGTGTTCTGATCTCCATAAATCTGTATTACCAGGAGTGTAGCCCTGTGGGTGTCTATCTATGCTTTGTTTATTCTGTTTGGATGTGAATAAAAGCCACACTTTAGAATCCCACTTCTGGTATTGGACATTACAGTTATTGCTTCCTTTTTCCGGAGTTACTTGGGTGCCCATGTTGCAGAGTAGCCAAACCTAGCCAATGTGCCGAGTGACATATTCCTCCCTGAACCCAGCCAACCAGGTAGAGCTGTCAAGATAGAAACGGCATACCTGGGTGGGGGTTACACAAGTGTGCATGTGTACCAACAGGGAGAGTGGCTCAGATGGTGGCTTCCCACATCTAAGCCTTTGACAACACAGTGGGCTAAATGCTGAGTTTAAAAAGTACCTCCCTGGCCGCAGAACAGCTAGCGGGGTCAGGACACGAGGAAAATAACATTGGGGAACATTTAATAAAGTGGTAGTGGGCTGTAAAGGATGGCAGCAATAATGTAAACAAAGATGGCGGCCCCCATGAGTGCAGAGACTGCTGAGCACCATGGGAATGGGTCACAGGTCAGTTCCAGTTTGCCCGCAAATTTCAGCCAATGGAAAAGCAGCTCAAGCCAGAGACAGTTTGCCTGTGAACGAGCCTGGCCAATCAGGCATCGAGTTTGAGTCTACATGAAAGAGACTGTTTTCAAACGTTCGGAGCAGTTCAATTAGATCTTGGAGAGAGTGAGTGTGTCAAGATGTGGGCTGGTTTGCACCATCTGTCCAGGCACTGCTGGCCTGGCAGACCATAAGTAATGGGATACCAAAGGAATGTGTTTGTGAAAAGAAAATAAGTTTTCAGTGAAACCACAGTTTAAGAGGTAAGTTGGAGCTGGGGTTTCCCTGACCCACCATAGACTTTTCCCTTCTGCATCTCCAAGCCTGGAAAGCACCTGCCTTTATCCAGATCCCAAAACTCAGTGAGACCAACAGAAAGAAGTGAAGCTGAGAAAAGTTACCAGCAAGCCTGGGGAAGCCAGTGTCCCAGCCGGAAGCATTGCATCCAGTCAGCCTGCTTTAGTCTGCTGTACCTAAGGTATCATCTGAGACATGAAAACTGTGGGCAAATCCCAGGGTTTGGCTCTGCAACTTGGAAATAGGTAGATGTGCTAGAAGTGAGGGAGAAGTCCTGGACAGGATTGTGCCAGTTTGAGAAGTCCAGGCCTAAGACTAGTTGAGGCCAGATGGCCACTAAATCCCATTTGGATTACAAAGAGGGGCGCCCCTTTTCCACCAGTTTAAAGTCTGTGTTCAGTAACCATGTGTTTAAAAGTATTTTTCTTGCAGCTGTTTAAAGTGGGCCCCTGAGCTCCACCCTGTTAGCAGCATCAATATCCCCTTTGTGGTACCCGCTGCAGCATTTGAGAGATCTCTTATGAATGGCCTTTGGGGGGAATTAAGCTCCCACGTTGGGGTTTGAGGATTGTCATGGGGGGGGGAGGGTTGGCAGAGTTGTGGGAGAAAAGAACTGAACTGGTTCTTGTTTAAATTATTTGTTTGTTGCATTAATGTATAGAGATATTGCTACCCCATTGCTTCCATTTTACTCTTGCTGCCCCTTGTTCTTTCCATACCTTTTCTTTTAAACAAAATTATTTGTTTTAAACTGCACTTAATGGTTTGGGATTGTCATTTGCTGCGTCACTGGCTTTGGGAGAGGGACTGTGTAGGCAGCATTGTATCCTGAGGGTAATAACCATGTGTTTCAGCCTCCAAGCACCTCTTATCACCACCCCAGGTGGCAGCACCACACCCCGTTAGGTCAGTGTGTAGCACATCTTTAGAGAACCTAGTCCAGCTTCCTCGGGATGGGTGAATAAGTGAACCCCAAGGGCCCCAGTACGGCAGCCCCCTACACTTGTTTTGTTCCAAATCCTTGGTCTACTCTTATTGCATACTTCCTGAACATTAGGAACACCCCAAAACAGTCCAGCCACTCATGATGCAATAGCCTTCTCTCCTTCCCTCTCACTGCATCTTGAGTTGCTAGACTGTGTTGGGTGTGTTCCCAAGTCCAGGGAAGATGAGATGTGAGTTGATCTAGGACTATAATTTAGCAAGTTTACATCAGTATGGTGGGCAGTCAGTTTTCCCTGAATCAAACTGCCAGCTACATGTGCAATCTCTACAGAATGTCTCCAGTCATAATACATGTTTTTTAAACTAGAGACACTTTGAGGCCTAAGAGGGTTGATAGTGTCCCTTTGAGGAACATTTCTGAACTAATTTGAGTCTCCTTTCTGTTTTTTTCTCTAGTTACATCATGGCAATTTGCACTTAAAGTGGAACTTTACTTTTACATGGTGCAATGAAGGGTTTGCATATGAGACTACTCTTTACAAATCCTGTATCAGTCATTTTTTCTTTTTTTTCCTCCACCTCACCCCATCGGCCCTCCTTTGGGCGGGTGCCCCAGCCCTGTCATCCCAACCTCAGCTTGGATTATCCCCTAGCTGTCTTTCCCCAGGGCTTGCCCCCCCCCGGCAGGGGTCTCCAGTCCCCAACGGGGACCAAGCAGCAGTATTTGTTACCAGAAAAAAAAATACATATTTTAGTAATACATGTATTTCTGGCAAACACATCACTATACCCATTTTTCTTTCCACTGCATTTCCCTCTTGAACTAAGATATGGGGTTTTCAAGTTTTTAAAAGTCTCTGTTTCCTGGCTGCATTGATGTGACACTGTGCTGTTTATCATTAGAAATGTGTGTTCACATCTTCCTAATACATCCCCAGTATGAATCCAGTATGTAATATCAAAAACATGCCTTAAGGAGAGGAACTTTTATAAATTGCTAGCAGAGGCCATCTTTGATGACTTGAGTCATTAATTTAAAAACTGGCAAGAAAAGCTGGTTTAAACACATCTGACAGAAATAAGAATCTAATTATGTCAGAAATAACATTAGTGTTAAAAAATTATATGAAAATTTGTTTGCCAACTGACACATACTTTTGCTTTGGCTTTTAAGATTGTAGCCTGCATAGTAGGCAGAGATGGCTAACTGTATTATGACTTGAATCAAGCTTGCACCAGCGTATTGATTTGGGTTTTAATTGATGTTTTAACATGGTTTACATTTGCACATTGGTATGTAATTGGTATTGATGGTATACTGTGTGCGGGAGGTCTATAGAGCGCCCTGTGAACCTTGAAAAAGCGCACAGATGCGTGAAATGTTGGTGTGTGTCCTTTGCTGCGATTGCTGCTACTCTAATTGTAAGTTTGCTGTCATTTGTAACCTTTCAATATATATTAATAAGCACATTTTATGTTTTATATTTGTGTCCTGAGTGGTGGGTGTTTGAGCTAAAGGACTGTGTCTGTTCTTATGATATATCTCTGGGTGCTCAACCATATTCTAAGTGACTTTTTCTGCTACAGCTTGTAATAAACCAGCAGTGTTCACTGCCAAGCACTTGTTCGCTATGGCAACCATACAGTTAGCACAAGTGACAATCTTCACAAAGTAAGAATGGCTCTGGTGGTAACAAAAGGGCACTGCTGACAGATTGAAATAATTTATGGATGTATAGTAAGCAATACATTTTTCACATTCAGAGTGTTTGCTTTCAAATATTAGTGTAGACTGCAGAAGAGCTGTCTCTCAGCATGGGGCAGAGGGCTGTGGGTCAGATGAAGAACTGTCCCTTCATAATGTGGAGTGATTATGCTGGTCCACCAGTGCAGCAGTAGAGGTACTGCTTGCGATGCCGGCAACTGAAGTTCAGTAGCGAGTTTGAGACATCAGAGGGCTGGCAAGGGGGGAGAAGGACTGAGCATCCAAAGGACTGCTCTTCTCCTTCTGGGGGTGAGGGCTTGCAGAACCCAGTGTATAGCTGACCACTAGCATGTTGCTGGGGGAAGGCACTCAAGACTGCCTCTATCAGAGGAGGGATGGGTGGATACCAATGTGAAGCACACAGGCATGCACGGCTCATATCATGGTGTCATTACACACCCGCTGCTCAGGGTAGAAAAGAAAAAGGGAAAACAGATGCCAGGGGCAGGATGGCACTGGGACATCTGCAGGCCCTGTACTTGACTAGTTGGGCTTGTCAGTCCAGCTACTGGATCCGGTTCACGATGGGATTGGGGAACCCTCCAACCCTGCTGGGGCTGCAAACTCTGGGGGCACTGGCTTTTGATAAGTCCTGGTGGATGTCAGGGTGATGGGGCTGGGATGTCCCTGCTGAATGGGGCCACTAGTAGGAAGGAAAAATTAAAAAAAAAAAAAAGTGGAATGATTAAAGCAGCAGTATCTGTTAGTAAAACATCTTTTCATATAAGGCTGCTCGATGGCCAGTGGATAGCATGCAGCCGTACTTCCACACTGCTGACCCAGGTTCCGGAGCAGACTCAGGGAGCTGGCGGGACAGCCCAGGGAGGTGGAGAGGCACTGCTATGCAGCAGCACTCCCAGCCTGGAAAGGGAGGCACCAGGCTCTGCTGTGCTAACAACACCTGCAGTGGGCCAGGGATGCTGCATGCTAGTGTGGTCTTTCTGGGCTCTGCCTGGCACTGTGCAGGCGCTGGGTGTGGTCCAGGAATGCACAAAACAGTAAAAGCCTTATAAGCACTGTCCACCTAGCTTGATGGCACTGGAGCTCTTGGGTCTCACCCCATCACCACCAGCTTTATGCCAGGAGAAGTGCCTGAGGTTACCATTTGCACAAAACAAAGTAGATTCATACTGTGAATGTATTAGGATGGTAGTATATACATTTCTGATGGTACATAAGACCGACAAGATGTATTAGAGACACTGTATTAGATCTTACTTTTGGGATGGCCCCTCTAGCCAGTGTTTTAGTTTTAGGCCTGCTTACTTATGTGGTCTATCTAATCTATTGCTGTAATTTTTATTGTTTTGTTTTATGGATAGTAATGTTGATGTGTACAGTGCCCAGAGCCTCTGGAATTGGGTGCTTGGAAAAATACAGTTTGCCTTCCTTTGCCTTACCATGTTTCATTTATTCACAGTGGGTGTGGCAAGTGAGTAGGAACATTTAAATACTTTATAATCCCATATCACAGGCTGCCTAATTGCTCAGTGGGTAGTGCTATGCAATCCCACGAAGGCAACTCAAGTTCGAGAATAAGCTCAGTGAGCCAGCTCAGTAACTGGGGGCCGGAGAAGCACTGCTGCACGGCAGCTCTCCTCCCAGCCCGGGGAGGGATAGCATCAGGTTCTGCCACTGTGGCAGTCCTGTGGTGGGACAGGGAGCTTGCCTACCCAGGGGAGATGTCCGCAGCATGATAAGGCCTGCTGGGGCTATACCCAACATTAGGAACGCTGGGTGGGGAGAAAATATGAAAGGGACTGACAGCAGGATGAACACTCTGGTCCTCACAAGCCCCCATCGCCAACGGGGCCCTGGAACGTATCTGGATTTGTGCTCCAGGGGGTACAGCCCTCTCTCTCCTGACCCCATTGGGGGGGGAGAATCTTCAGCCCAGGAAAGTCACTAAGATTATGAGTGATGGGGCTGGATGAATGGAGGGCTGAAAGGGGCAGGCCACATGATGCAAGTGTTTATCGCAAAAAAAAAAATCAATGCATATCATAGTTCAATAATTAAATAAAATGAAAAATTGATCTATTGTTTTTGACAGACATACATTATTACTAAAAAAAGGTGATTTTTTTTTTCTGTTAGATTGCTGCATTAAGAGGTATGCTGGAAGCTTGATTTAGGAATACAATAGTATTTCTAAAGCATATTACTGTTTAGTGTAATCTTGTACTATGCATATCTATCTGTAACTTGTCTGTATTTGTAAGCTTGAGCAAATATATATCTCTATGTAACCTTGTATGACTCTAGATTGTCTGAAAATAGGCAGTTGCCTAAAGGATTTTTTCTGCAATAAGAACTAAACTAGAAGATTTTATAGGCTCGTGTTCATTCTTTGTTTTTATGAATTAGCTCTGCAACACGGTCCTCTACACCCACCTATCTACAGACCCTCAATGTTTGTTTCCTAGCTAGCTGACGTTAAGCAGAGATTGAAGTGCTACCTGATGGTTACATTTTCTGGAAGGTGAATGCTCAACTGCCTTGTGTAAAGGTGCCAGCGAAAACCTGGAGTGGATTTATTCCTTTCTTTCTTTCTTTCCTTCCTTTCTTCCTTTTTTTTGCTAACCATGTACTTTACAAAGAAATGCAAAATCACACATGTCCCCAAAATGCAAAGCATCATAGGCTGCATATGCAGATCACCACAGAATATTATGCTGGTTCTAAGCAGAAATAAATGCCTAGTTTCAGGCATGACCCGGCAGTACAAAACATAGTGATATAATAGATACAGCTCAACAGGTTCCAAATATACAGTAGTAAACATAGTTATGCTATTGCTGAATTACATAGACTCTAGGGGGGTTGTAGGTAATCATTTAAGCCTCCAGAAAGCACTACTGTAGTATATTTAGGTACACATGCAGACAGTTTTCACAAGTAGGCATTTCTTTAGCTCAGGTTAGATCAGTTAATGAGTGCAGGTACTATGGATGTTTCTCTTAATGCTGGTCAAGGTAAAATCAGGCTGCAGGTCACACAATGCTGATATCTCTCAAGGGATGGCCCAATGGTAAATGGTGTGGCTTAGCATGCTTATGAGCTGGGCTCCAGTCACAAACACAGGTTGTCACACATTAGCTGGCAAAAAACAGTTCCGAGCACATCTTGAATGCCTCCTGTTTTGGGGACAGCGGCTGCCCCTCGTGGTTAGGAGGTGGGGTGAGTTGGAGTGGTCTGGGTAGAAATATTAAGTGCTGGACTGGGGTGGAGGTGAAATCTTACAACTGGCATGATACTGACATATGACATGGTGGTATTATATGTCCAGTCCTGTGCCAATGAGTGTCAGTCATAGTATGGTGGTTAGCTTTTAGGTGCCAGCCTGCTTCTGACTGACCAGAAAGGTTTCCAAACTTCAGCCATATCACAGTGGGGTGCAGGTGGGAAATAGTGGAATGAAGAACAAGCAGAAACACCAGTTATGATCAGACAGATCACACAGTCCACTACATTTCCTGCTAACCATCCTATCCTGCTTAGAAGCTAAGCAAGGAACAATTAAGTTAGCTACTATCAGCATCTGCAGTCTATCACGCAAACTGAATTGCCTCCAAGTCTGGGCCTCACAACAAAACCTGGATATCTTGTCGGTGGTGGAAACCTGGCTCTCGCCAATGATTCCCGACAGCGCAGTTGCTATTCCAAGGTACACCATCTTCAGACGGGATAGGATGAATAAGCGGGGTGGTGGCTGTGCCATTTATCTTAAGGACTCAGATATGGGCCATGCCCTTCCTATGATCGATTTGGGTTGTGCCACCCATGCACTTGCTATCAAAGTTTTACTTGTGGCACATAATAAAGCCCTTACAGTTATGTCTGTTTACATTCCCCCTAAAGAGCATAAGACTGGCTTCCATGGTATTTTAGACTATATTCATAGCCTGACACCCAACTCAGAAACTATAGTCCTGGGTGATCTAAATATTAACTGGTTTCCCCCTGACAGAGACCCTTACAGGGATGATATCACCGCAGTTCACCTTACATAGCTTGTCATCTCCCCTACCAGGGTTAACTATAAGACAGGGACAAGCACCCTTCCTGACTGGATATTTTCTTGCCACCCAGAACAGCTCAACAATGTGATAGTGCATCCTGACTTATTAAGTGACCACTCCCCAGTTTCTTGTAGGTACACATGCAGACAGTTTTCACAAGTAGGCATTTCTTTAGCTCAGGTTAGATCAGTTAATGAGTTAAATAAATTCCACAAGCCCCTTCCTCAGTCTATATACAGTAGGGTGCTAAAACATGGTCACCTGGAGCTCTTGAAACAAGACCTAGTCAGTATTAACTGGTCCCTACTTGACGACACTGATCATGTCAATGTTGCCTTGGAGCTTTTTATAAAGCAGTTCACTAGTGTCTGTGATATACATGCTCCACTAAAAAAGGTGAAAGATTGTGGAACTGTGAGCCCCTGGTTAACAACTGATCTCATTTATAAGATGAAAGACAGGTCACCTCTGGCACCTCGCTAGAGATACTGGGGAACAAACAGCTGTACAAGCATACAAGAAAGCCAGGAACACATGCGTGTGGGAAATACGTCATGTCAAATCCAAACACCACAGGGAGATGCTCGCTGCTTCCTGGGGCAGTAGTAAGAACTTCTGGCATAACATAAGGAAGTCACTGGAAAAGACTTGAAGGCTGCACCCAACATGCTCAATACTGTAGGAATCCCTACCCAGGACCCACTAACCTTAGCAAGCAAGTTTCAACAAAACATTCACAAACCTGACTGGAATCCTCATACTGGACTTCTTTAAGGACACAGACCCTGCCTGAACTATAAGAAAACTAAAGCCATGTTGTTCAGCAGTGTGACACTCAGACAGCTGGTTCTGATTAATCTATGATTTTTGTAATATAAAAATGTGTTATTGAATGTCTCTTGTGAGAGATGCTGACAGTCTGTGGAATGACACCTCCCCCTCCCAGGTTTTAGCTAATAGGTGTTACCTGGAAGGCTAAGAGATAATTACAGGTCAGAAGAGACTAAATGAAGCATCTCCTGTTTATGTGACTAATTGCAGCTTGCCAACTGCCAAGATCATAAACTTTTATAGCGTTCAGAGGAAACACAGTTAAAATTCACATGGTGATACAAAGCATGTTGCACCTCCGTGAGATCTGGCAGAGAGACATAACAGGTCCTTTGATGCCCTGGAAAGGAGAAGCTGCTCATAGATCAAAGAAAGTCATTAAAAAAAAAAAAAGTGTTTTGCTGAGGTCACAGAATTTGAATTTACCTTTGATAAGACATCTTGTTTTGCATAGATATATATTTTTTATATTCTGACAGGGAGGAGCTAGGTGACCTCATGCAAACAGGTTGGCAAAGCCAGTTTTTAAACAGGATTCTGCTTTCCATTTAAACACAAACGTTTGGTCTCTGAAAAAGAAACATCTACAGCACTGTGAGATAAGAATACTTTAGAACAGTCAAGTCTAAAGGTATTAGTGGTAGGAATCTGCACTTTTTAAAACCTTATTCTTTTAAGTTATTTGTTTTGTGATATATGATTCTGTATTTACACTTTACATTTTTATCTATTTTTAAGTAAACCTCTCATTTTTTAATAGACTATTTGTGTCTTCCAAGTCCTTCTGTTTTTGCCTGTGATGCGTGGATGGTTAAGATTGTGACAACACTGTGTATGAGCTTATATGGTTTTACCAAACTGGGAAAAGGTAAGAGTAATCTGAGGTCTGTATTAGAGTTTTTAAGGGTTCATTTTGTATTCCTGGTTAGGTGCCTGTAGACAAAAGATATCTGCCCCCCCCAAAGCAGCATTATTTGAGCCTGTACATTGGGTACGCTAACAAGAGGTTCACAGTTTGAATCCCTCCAGAACTGAGACCAAATGTTTATTCGAACCCACAAAACAGACAGGAGGGTTACCCTGTTTCTGTTAATTGTTCACAAGACTGTGCTTGGAAGTTGGCACTGTGGGAGCAGAGGGTCTGACCTGCTGAGTGGGTTTGTGACAGATTGGTTGGCAGTGGTGCGATAAATTTTGGTATTACAAGCTCTGATTGTTCAGTGTGTCAGCTTAAGGCTGTCAGCTCACTTGCAAAAAAGAAAAAGGCAGTGATTTATTTTTAAAAAGCAGACAGAACTATATCACTTGGCGTACAGTCAAGTTCCTACTCATTTAATTTTTTTTTCGAAAGTGCAAGTCAGAGTAGCCATAGTTAGGGAAGAAGATGGCTTCCAACTACAGCAGGCACACTGTAGACTACTTAAAGCAGTTGTGCAGGGACAGAGGAGTCCCATTCGAGGTGAAAGCCAGCAAACAGAACCTCGTGGATGCCCTGATGGTAGCAGATACCTAGAGCATCAAGTCACAGACAGTGACTGAAAAGGACCAAACCTTGAGTGTGGCATGGCTAGCAGCCAGTGCAGTGTCCAGATCCGATGAGGAGGGCAACAGGGCCACTGTTAGTGAAGGGCCGCAGCAGCAGCAGCAGAGGAAGGTCACCAGTATCCTGGATCCAGAAGTACTCGGGCTGCAAATTGAATTGTGCAGAATGGAGCTGGAGTTCCAGAGGGAGAAGGACTGAGAACAGAGGGAGGCAGAGCGACAACGCTGAGAGGCAGAGCGACAACGCCAAGAGGCAGAGCGAGAACAGAGAGATGCTGAGCGTGAGGAGCGTGAGTGCCAGTGAGCTGCAGAGGAGAAGAGAGTGCAAGAACAGTGAGAGGCAGACCGTGAAAAGCAAGAGACAGACCGTGAGAACCAGAGGCAACATGAAATGGAGAAACTATGACTCCAGCCAGCGGCACCAGAGCAGGTAAGTGGCTTGGGTTTAACTGGGACTGCAGGACTGGGTTACAAATTGAACTCCAAATTGATAGCCGAATTTAAAAAGAGGGAGGATATGGATGCCTTTTTAAATAGTTTTGAAAAGGTTTGTATTCAGGCTAAAATTCCAAGAAAATCCTGGAGCTTCCAGCTAGCCCCGCTACTTACCGGGAAAGCTTAGGATGCATTGGGTCAAATGTTCAATGAGGACAGTGATGATTACAGCAAACTTAAAACTGCACTGTTAAAGAAATTTTAATTAAATGCTGAATCATACAGAACTAAATTCCATAAGCTCAGGAGAAGCCCTGACATGAGCTATGAGGAGCTAGCCATGAAACAACGTCAGTTTTTAAAACGTAGGTGGGAAGGAATTGAAGCAAACTCTGTTGATAAATTGAAAATGTGATTTTGTTTGAACAGTTTTATTGGGCATGCCCAGCAGAGCTGAAAACCTGGCTGGAGGACCGAGATCCCAAAACAGTGCAAGAGGCTGCTGAACTCTTGGACCGCTATACCAAGAGCAGACCTGCTCTGAGAGTGAATGGGGCGGACGTGGCAGTGCAGAAAGGGAAAAGCGTGCCTTCAGTGCAGTTAGAACCCTCACTGCCTCCACCAAAACCAGTTCACCCCAGGTTTCAGAGAAAAGATTTCTCTGAAAAGAGAAGTGAATGTTGGTTATGCAAAGAAACTGGGCATATTGCCAGATGGTGTCCCAAAAGAATGAGCAATAATACGTAGAATGGTACTAGAAAAGAAGTGGGTTGTTTGTGTGTCCCTGGAAACATGCCTGTGAACATGAGGGAGCACATGCACCACATCATGGTGAAGAATGTACAGGTGCAAGGGTTAAGGGACACGGGGGCATCCCTGACATTGGTAAAGGGGGATCTAGTAGAGCCTGGTCAGCTTATACCCAATAAATATGTCACTGTACAGGACTTTACTGGTGAAGCAAAAACATTGCCCCTCGCTAGTGTTCTCCTAGACTGGGGTGAAACAGGTGGCTGCAGCCCAAACCTTAGCAGTGGATGTGATCCTGGGTAACAATCTCAAACAGGAGATGGTATGTGCAGTTACCTGTAGCCAAGTGGCAAGGGAAAATTGTAGTTCTCTGAACCCCACATCAGCCATTGTGGAAACCACTGAGAGGCTGGTTCCCCAGCCTGTGTATCCAGATGGGGAGACTAATGAAAAGGGGGTAGAAATTTCCCCACTAGCAAGTAACCACACAGCTACAGAGGGTTACTCTGATGAGGGAGGGGTGACCCATTGTCAGAGGGTTGGGATTGACAGTGATCCTGAGTGCCCTGACGCTAGTGCTAGGAACTCTAGTTTAGCGACTGAAGGGGACCTGTCCCATGCCTTGGGACTGTGTGAGGGGTTTGCAGCTGCTCACAGAAGTGCTCACAGAAGTGACTCTAGTCTAGAGAAGCTGAGGGCTTGGGCAGATTCTGACAGGGCATAGGGAGGTGACGGCAGACATAAAGTTTATTGGGAAAATGAACTGATGTATACTCAGGCTGTGCAGACAGAGGGAGGGGTGCTAGGCAGGCAGCTTGTCACTCCTCAGGGGTATTATGAGCAGTTGCTCAAGATTGCACATGATATTCCCTTGTCTGGTCATCTGGGAATTGCGCACACTATCCAGCGGGGTGGCCCAGAATTTCTATTGGCCTAACTTCACCCAGCAGGTGAAGAAGTATTGCAGGTCTTGTCACCAGTGCCAAGAAATAGGGAAGACAGGCAAGAAAACCCAAGCTGCCCTGATTCCATTGCCCATAGTGGAGGAGCCATTCCAGAGGGTGGAAATGGATATTGTGGGGCCTTTAAATACCCCCAGTTCCTCAGGGAAAAGATTCATCCTGACTGTGGTGGATTATGCCACCCGGTACCCAGAGGCAGTCGCCCTATCCTCACTGAGGACAGACAAAGTGGCAGATGCCTTACTTGGGATTTTCTCCCGTGTTGGGTTTCCACAGGAGGTTATCACCAATTGAGGGGGTTTCTTCTCATCGGACCTGATGAAATATTTATGGGAGAAGTGTAGGGTGGTGCAGAGATGCACGACTCCATATCACCCACAAGCCAATGGGCTTGTGGAAAGATTCAATGGTACCCTAAAGTCAATGCTCCGGACGTTTGCTGAACAGCATGGGAGGGACTGGGAGAAATACCTTTCCCACCTGTTGTTTGCATACAGGGAGGTGCCCCAAGAGTTGACAGGATTTTCCCCCTTTGAACTCTTATATGGACGCCGGGTACATGGGCCCCTAGACTTAATCCAGGAGGACTGGGAAGGCAAGCACACCACCCAGGGAACTCCCATTGTGGATTATGTCGTTAGGTTTAGGGAAAGTCTGAAGGAGCTTATGGGGACAGCCCAGAGCAACAAGGCAGCTGCCCAACAGAAACAGAAAGTGTGGTACGACCGCAGAGCCAGAGCTCAATCGTACATGGTGGGTCAGGAAGTCATGGTCCTTATTCCGGTCTGGAAAGACAAGCTGCAGGCTGAGTGGGCAGGACCGTACAAAGTGGTTAGGAACGTAAATGACGTGAATTACATTATAGAGTTACCTGACAGAAGACAGACAGAAAGGATGTACCATGTCAACATGATGAAGCCATATGTAAATAGGGCTGACATGGTGTTTGCAGTGTGTAGTCCTGGGAAGGGGACGGACGAAGGAGACCCCCTTTTGGACTTGCTGGAAGAAAGTAAGTGGGAATCCTCTGTGGAGGCAGTTAAATTGTCTCCCCAGCTGACCCCGGACCAGATCCAGAAAGTAAGGGAGGTTTTAGCAGACTTTGCCCTATTATTTAGTACCAAGCCTGGACTAAACCCCTTAGCAACTCACATACGGCGAACAGCATATCGGGTGTCAGAGGCTGTCCAAAGGTCATTAGGAGGGAAGTGGAGGAGATGCTAGATTTAGGGGTAATCCAGAGATCCCACAGCCCCTGGGCCTCACCCGTAGTCCTTGTGCCTAAGCCAGATGGCGCTACTCATTTCTGTGTGGACTATCGTGAACTGAATGCAGTGATGAAGTCATACGCCCACCCGATGCCCCAGATGGATGAACTCCTGGACAAGTTGGGAGGGGCGACTTACCTTACGACCATTGACCTGACCAAGGGGTATTGGCAGGTAGAGTTAACGGACAGAGCTACGGAGAGGTCGGCCTTCATCACTCTGCTAGGCTTATTTGAATTTAAAGTAATGCCTTTCGGAATGAAGAACGCCCTGGCCACTTTCCAAAGGTTGGTGAACCAGGTGTTAAATGGTGCTGAGGAGTACGCTGTGGCATACCTGGATGATATTGCCATCTTAAGTGCCAGCTGGGAGGAACACCTGTCCCACCTTAGGGAAGCGCTGGACAGGTTACAGAGGGCCGGGCTCACTGTCAAAGCCGAGAAGTGCCAGGTGGCCATGGGAGAAGTGGCATACCTCGGGCATGTGGTAGGTCGGGGACAGCTCCGTCCTAACCAAACAAGCATTTGTCAATGCCGAATGTTGATTGCACTGGTGTGTTGAGCTCACTCACTGCCCCTCTGTCACTCACTCAGGCTGCTGTTTTGTACTGGGCTCCTGCCTGCATTGGCACCTAGTTCTACCCACTAAAAAATCTGCAGCTGTCCCGACACAGCTGCACTGAGGTGGCTCACTCCTCCTCTCTCACTCACTCATTCTGTTTCTCCTGGCGCTGCAGGCTGCCCTTTTGTACTGGGCTCCTGCCTCTGTTGGTGGCTTTTTCTGCCCATAAGAAAAGTCTGCAGCAGTCCCAACACAGGTCTGTTGAGCCTGCTGGGTCCCCCTCTCTCACTCACTCACTTGTTCCATTTCTGCTGGCGCTGTAGGCTGCCCTTTTGTACTGGGCTTCTGCCTGTGTTGGCACCTTTTTATGCCCACAAAGAAATCCACAGCTGTCCCGACAGAGCTCCGTTGAGGGCACTCACTCCCCCGTGTCCTGGACAGTGATTTCCCACAGCGACCACTCTATTCTGTGCCGGAACTGTGAGAACACATTTCGTCTAGGATGGGAAAAATGTGGGAAAATGGCAATGTTGAAAATCTGGAGTGAAAAAATTATACATTCGTGAAGTTATGAGCGTGTGTGCAAACTGCGCAACGCATGCTCGTAACACACTCATTTTATGGAGTATCGTTACCAAATTTTCATCAAAGCCATTTCAGGACATCTACTCATGAACAGTGTCACTGTCATTTTCTTAATCTGTCCTGAACACTGATTTCCAACAGCGACTGTGCTGTTCTGCACCGGAAGTGTGAAAACACATTTCTGCCAGGATGTGAACAATGACAGCTGTACTGTTCACAAGGAGGTGTGACAAAATGCCAATGTTGAAAATCTGGCATCAAAATATTGCAGATTCACGAAGTTATGAGCGTGCATAGCAACTGCACAGCGCACGCTTGTAAAACAGTCATTTTTTGGATTTTTTCCACCAAACTTGCAACATAGGCTTTTTGAGAGCCCACCTCATGAACACTACACTGTCATTTTCATAATCAGCCCTAAAGGTGATTCCGCCAGTGACCGCTAAATTACCTTTAAATATTAATGCCATGACAGTTCAAGCTATCATGAGGAGGGACCCAAAACCCCATGTTGAAAATTTGGTGAAAAAAAACCCAAATGCCTGAGATATGCACTAAAGTTGAAAACCCTATTCATTACATTATACAGCTTACCGCATTTCCTCAGTTCATGGTCAGCTTGAAGAGTGCAGACATGTTCCTGGTCCATCAAGATCATCGTGCCAGACCCAGAGGTAAGTATGGGGTATGGGGTGTGTGGGGAGGGGTGCAGTGGTGGGTGCGGGTGGTGGTAAGCAGCACTAAGACCACGAGGACTGCTTTTCGCTTTTCAGGAAAAGCCAAAGACTTCACGGGACAGTTTTTTTTTTACAGTATGTGGCACACTGGGGTGGGCTCCCAGTGTGCCACCAACGGGCTTTCTTTTGGGGTTAGCAATAGCCGATGGGGATTGGGCACCCATCTGCCCACAAGGGGGAGCCATTATACCCCATCAGCAGGAATAACAGTGTGGGGCACCAACGGCTTTCTGTTGGTGGGGGGCAATAGTTATAGGGGAATTGGGCACCCCATCGGGCTTACAAGGGGGGGCTTCATTATGCCAACAGGATTGGGCACCCCATCGGCAGAAAATGAAAGTGCGGGGGTGACAGAATGCTGACGGGGAGTGGGCTCCACCATTGGCAAAATGAACAGGGGGCACCGAAGCCGATGGGGATTGGGGCCCCAGGCACATAAACACGGGTGGGGTTTATATTGTTTGTGAACACGCATCAACCTGCCACCATGTTCACAACAATATCTGGCTTTACAACTCTCCCGTCAGAATATACGCCCTCATTGCAACGTATGGCTGACACTGCAATGACAGGCAGCTTCTGATTGCAGCGGCTGATTTGTCATGTTGATGTGGAACATTCCAAACTTAGGTTACCAGCAGCCTGCAGCTGCATTGAGGAAGCGGATGCTTTTTGCAGGCTGTGGGGGCATTGGCCACAACAGTGCCGTGCCTCCGCAGCCTGCTTCTCAGCAAGCTGTGCCAATATGTTTCTTGTACTGCGGGCAACCAACATAGTAAAAATAGAGGTAATCCAGACATGGCCCAGACCAGAAGTATATGGCTCGGTAGATGCACCAGTGACTTTGGTGCACAGCTCCTGCTACACAGCACCCTCTGGCTTCACTTCTACAGATTGTGGTGTTCCTGACACTAGACGCCCTGGCCCCATTTCTACAGTTTGGGGGGTTCGGAACAGCGAGTCAGCTTGCAGGTCTGTAGTGGATGTCCTTACTCTGGATAAACATTTCCTCTTCACTGTGCTCCCTGGCATGGAGGCAAAGTTCTTTGGGGCCAGGAGAGCAGAAAGACTTGTGGCCCCAACAGTGAAAAATTACAGCTTTGAGAGAGTGCAGTGTGCTGTCAAGAATCCTTAAGTGAGTGAAACTATTTTTTATTTGACATAACAAAATTACTTTATAGCATAAAAAATATGCATGACAGTTTGATTACAAAAAAATATTTTGACTGTAATATTTTTTATGATTACAGTGTAAATGAGCCATTTTATAAGTGTGATAAGCCACTCCAGAGTGTGAATTAAAGGATTTTAATGCTCTCCCTGGGGTGTAGGGACATGCAGCCTTCAGCCTCTTGCCTTACAACGTCCCTGGAACATGCATTAAAATTCTTTCATTTTAATTAATTTATGCACTCTTGGATTACAATACCTCTGAGCACAGTCAGCTCATTTACAAAGGTTCCACTTCAGTGAGGATGGGAGACAAAACATACAAAGGAGGAAAAGTACAATGTTTTCAAAAACAGTAAAATAAAGTGAGCAAATACACACATATATATATATATATATATATGTGTGTATATATATATATATATATATATATATACATATAAAAATCTATATGCAATTTTATCATTCTAATAGAAGGAAAGCATAGACGAGAGGGGGAAGGATAAAGATGGAGAAAGAACGGTAGGAAATGGCAGCTATAGGCCTTATCAAGCTGGTGTGGGTGGGGTAGGGGCAGAGGGCTGAGGTGGCAGGGGGCAAGGTGGTGGAGGTGGCAGCCATAGGCCTTTGTCAAGCTGGTGGTGGTGGGGGTAGGCAGGGGGTAAGAAAGGTAGGAGGTGGCAACCATAGGCCTTGTCAGGCTGGTGGGTGGGGTAGGGGCGGGGGTGAGGTGGGCAGAGGGGAAAGTAAGGTAGGAGCGTTCAGGCCTTGTCAAGGCTGGTGGTGTGGTGGTAGGGGCAGAGGGGTGAGGTGGGCAGAGGGGTAAGAAAGGTAGGATGGCAGCACAGGCCTTAGTCAAGTTGGTGTGGAGGGGTAGGGGCAGAGGGGTGAGGTGGGCAGGGGTAAGGTAGGGAGGTGGCAGCTACAGGCCTTGTCAAGCTGGTGGTGGTGGGGGTAGGGCAGGGGGTAAGAAAGGTAGGAGGTGGCAACCATAGGCCTTGTCAGGCTGGTGGGTGGGGTAGGGGGGGGGTGAGGTGGGCAGAGGGGTGGGGGTAGGAGGTGGCAGCCATAGGCCTGTCAAGCTGGTGGTGGTGGGGGTAGAGGGCAGGGGTTAAGAAAGGTAGGAGGTGGCAGCCATAGGCCTTGTCAAGCTGGTGGTGGTGGTGGGGGTAGGGGCAGGAGGCAAGAAAGGTAGGAGGTGGCAACCATAGGCCTTGTGCCGGTGGGTGGGGTAGGGACAGGGGTGAGGTGGGCAGGGGGGTAAGAAAGGTAGGAAGTGGCAGCCATAGACCTTGTCAAACTGGTGTGGGAGGGGTAGGAGCAGGGGTGGTGAGGTGGATGGGGGGTAGCCAAGGGTCTTGTCAAAGTGCGAAAAGAGGGGTAATGCACACCTTGTTATGGCTTATTACTTACTTATAAAACAAGATAGCATTGCTTTGCACAGACTGGATTTCTCAAATGCAACTGTACTTGCAATCTCATCAACATGTGATAAAGCGTATGAGACACTCGAAGCACTGGGGGACCTCAGCTAGTACCTCCTAGTTGGCAGCTCTGTTTTTTGGGAATAAAATAAAACCTTGTCCTTATTAAACTGAATCTTTTGGAGTGTGCCTTTAGTGCTTCAGGTAGGTGGTTTGACCAATTTGAAAGTCAGATTAATAGTCAGCAAGTGGTCAGCATATCATTAATAGGCAATTACAGGCAAATTATGTGTCTTGAAAATATGTTTGAGAACAAGAACCTTCAAGATTTTTTGGGAGGGAGGTAAGGCAGAATTCATTTAACATCTAAAACATAAAATCAGAAAGAACCTCACTAGTCCCCTTATAAAACAAGCATTTGTCAATACCGAATGTTGATTGCGTTGGTCCGTTGAGCTCGCTCACTGGCCCTGTGCCACTCACTCGTTCTGTTTCTCCCGGTGCTGCAGGCTGCTGTTTTGTACTGGGCTCCTGCCTGTGTTGGCATGGTTTTCTGCCCACAAAGAATTCTGCAGCTGTCCAGACAGAGCTCCATTGAGGTGGGTCACTCCCCCTCTCACACTCGCTCATTCCGTTTCTGCTGGCACTGCAGGCTGCCCTTTTGTACTGGGCTCCTGCCTCTGTTGGCAGCTTTTTCTGCCCACAAAGGAATCTGCAGCAGTCCTGACACAGGTTCTTTGAGCTAGCTCACTCCCTCTCTCTCACTTGCTCATTCTGTTTCTGCCAGCGCTACAGGCTGGCTTTTTGTACTGGGCTCCTGCCTGCGTCGCTGCCTTTTTCTGCCCACAAAGAAATCCGCAAATGTCCCAACAGAGCTTCCGTTGTGGTCGCTCACTCTGCTTGTCTCACTCGCTCATTCTGTTTCTCCTGGTGCTGCAGGCTGCCATTTTGTAGTGGGCTCCAGCCTCTGTTGGCACCTTTTTCTGCCCACATAGAAATCTGCAGCAGTCCTGACAGAGCTCTGTTGAGCTTGCTCACTCCTCCTCTCTCACTCGCTCATTCCGTTTCTGCTGGCGCTGCAGGCTGCCCTTTTGTACTGGGATCCTACCTGCATTGCCGCCTTCTTCTGCCCATGAAGAAATCTGCAGCAGTCACGATAGAGCTCCGTTGAGCTCACTCACTCACTCACTCCCCCTCTCTCACTCATTCGTTCTGTTTCTCCCACTGCTGCAGACTGCCCTTTTGTACTGGGCCCTTGCGTGTGCATTGCTGCCTTTTTCTGCCCACAAAGAAATCCACAGCAGTCCCAACAGAGATCCATTTAGCTCACTCACTCCCCCACCCTCACTCGCTCGTTTTGTGTCTCCCAGCGCTGCAGGCCGCCCTTTTCTACTGGGCTCCTGCCTGCCTAGGTGCCTTTTCCTGCCCAGAAAGAAATCCGCAGCAGTCCCGACAGAGCTCAGTTGAGCTCGGTCATTCCCCCCTCTCTCAGTCGCTTGATCCGAATCTGTCCCACACACTGATTTCCGACAGCGATTGCGGTATTCTGCGCCGGAAGCGCGGAAACACATTTCGGCCAGGGTGTGAAAAATGACAGCTGTACTGTTCATAAGGAGGTGTGAACAAATGCCAGTGTTGACAATGTGGCATGAAAATTTTATTAATTTGTGAACTTACAAGGGTGCATGGAAACTGCACAACACACGCTTGTAACACAGTAATTGTATGGAGTTTCATCACAAAATTTTCAACATGGGCATTTTACAACCTCTGCTCATGAACAGTGTCAGTATGATTTTCTTAATGTGTCCTAAACACTGATTTCCCACAGCGACCCTGCTGTTGTGTGCCGGAAGAGCGAAAACACATTTCGGCCAGGATGTGAAAAATGAGAGCTGCGCTGTTCTTAAGGAGGTGTGGAAAAATGTTAATGTTGAAAATCTGGAATGAAAATATTGCAAAGTTGCAAAGGTACGAGTGTGCATGGAAACTGCACAATGCACATTTGTAACACACTTATTTTATGGACTTACGTCACAAAATTTTAAGCATAGGCATTTTAGGACCTCTGCTAATGAACAGTGTCACTGTCATTTTCATAATGTGTCCCGAACACGGATTTCCCACAGCATCCGCGCTATTTTGCGCCGGAACTGCAAAAATACATTTTGGCCAGGATGTGCAAAATGACAGCTGTACTGTTCATAAGGAGGTGCAGAAGAATGGCAATATTGAAAATCTAGAGTGAAAATATTATTAATTTGCGAAGTTACGAGCATGTGTAGCAACTATGCAATGCACGCTTGTAAAACAGTCATCTTTTTTGGATTTTTCCCACCAAATTTGCAACACAGGCTTTTTGAGAGCCCACCACATGAACACTGGAACTGTCGTTCCATTAATCGGTCCAGAAAGAGGATTCCGCGCAGTGACAGCGAAATCACCTTCCGGGGCCGAATAACACCATGACAGTGCCAGAATTCATGAGGAGGGGTCCCAAAAACCCCATGTTGAAAATTTTGTGCAAAATTCAAAAATGCCTGAGATATGCATCAAAGTTTAAAAACCTATTTATTCCATTATACAGCTTACCGGCATTTCTCAGTTCCTGGTCAACTTTAAAGAGTGCAGACGTGTTCCAGGTCCACCAAGATGGTCATGCCAAACCCAGAGGTAAGTATGGGGTGAGGGGGTGGGAGGCAGGGTGCGAGTGGTGGGAGCGGGTTGTGGAGGGAGGCAGGAGACCACCAAGGATCATTTCCTTTTCCACAGAGAAAAACATTGTAGGACCATTTTTGTTTTTACAGGGGCATGCCATTCTGAGGTAGGCTCCCAGCGTACAACGAGTCTTTTTTGGGGGCAGCTGTAGCCGATGGGGATTGAGCACCCCTGTTGGCACACAACAAAAGGGGTTACATAATGCCGACGGTGAGTGGGCACCCCATTGGCACACAGAAGCTTGGGGTTATATAATGCTGACAGGGAGTGGGCTTCCCTCAGCAACATCAACCTTGGGACACTGAAGCCAATAGGGATTGGGGCCCCTGGCCAGCAAATAAACACGGTGAGGGGCATGCTGCTGAGGAGGATTGGGCACCGGTGGGGCTTATTGTTTGTGAACACAGCAGCAAGCCGCCGCCATGTTCACAAAACAATATCACTGTAACAAGGTTCCGCCTAGCAATGACGTACGCCTCCTCATTGCAGCGGAATTGCCTATGTTGCAATGATGAGGCAGCCCCTGATTGCAGCGGGTGAAACTTTACAAGGTTGTGGCACGCTGGTTGAACTAGTGTCAGCAGCAGTGTGCCATGGCATTGGGGAAAGCAGGTCAAGCCTTTAAAGGCTGTGTGGGCATTGGCCACAACAGTGCCGCACCTCCACAACCTGCTTCTGAAAAGCTGCTGCAATATGTTTTTTGTGCATGCGCGCAGTCAACATTAAAAAGGGTCTAATCAAAATGTAAATGATTCACTGTTTAAAAACTAAATAACAAGGTGCTGCGTCACCTTGTGGTCTGAAAATAAACCAAAATAGTAATATTAAATGCACACAAAAAATAGAAAATAGAGTTACAATGGACGTTTTGACCATATGTCTTCTTCAGAAATTATCTAAAAGAGAAAAAAGTAAAGCTTTGACTAACTTTGATTTTTACTCTTTAAGATGATTCCTGAAGATGGGCATTATCTTTTTTGTTGTTAAAAGTTTTTTATTATTTCCAAACAAGAGTACATACAAAAACACAAATCATCAGCAACAGATGATACCAACTGAAACCTACAGGAAATTCTGAGTAGATAAGCGCAGATCCTCTTTTCGCTTCAGTCTTACAACATGTTCCTTGTATAGCTAACTGAGGGTGATCTGTGATAGTTAAGCAAAATTGCCTCAAAGATATATAACAAGGCCTACCTGGTATGGCCTGGAATATCAGGAGTATCAGCTCTAAGAGATGATCCTCGATGTGTTACCCAAGGAACAGTGGGGTAAGGTGCCTTTCGGAACAAACCTGCAAACAAAACAGAAACAAACACACACAAAGTATCTGAGGGATTCAGAGGTATATTAGCTCTGGAGTTGGAAAAAGGCTGCACACTGTTACAGTGCTGGAAAATCTAACTACCCTCTGTGGTTGCCATCTACCATGTCTGTCTTTTGGGGGTTGGGGGGAGGAGCTATGGAGGCACTCATGTGACCTCCTCAGCGAATCCCCGCCCTTGGTTTCAGGAATGTGATAAAGGGTCACCATAGGGCAATGTAATAAGAGAAAGTGTTCACCACTGCATGCGTTATATGTGTCAGATTGTCTGCCTGCGTTATGGAGTTAAGCACCTCTGTGAGCGAGGGAACCTCCTGAGTTCTCCATCTACAAAGCATGAGTCTCTTTACCTGCATACTGAGAATGGCAACCCATTTGCAATCCTGGGACAAAATGTGAGGTGTAATGGAGTAAATGCCAAGCAGCAGTACCTCCAGTGAGAAGGGCACCCAGCTATATCTGTCCTTTGCCCCAGGAACATCCAACACAGTGGATGTGCTAAATATCTGTCTGGCTGAGATTAACTACTGGATGGCCTCCAGCTGGTTGCGACTGAACCCTGACAAGACGAGGTACTGGTAGTGGAGTCGAACAGAGTATGTGATAGGATGGCCTCTGACTCAGAAACTGGACTTGTTCTTGGAGCTGTGTCATTGAAGGCCTCCTCTTGGGTGTGAAATCTTGGAGTGATTCTGGACAGGAACTTAACTATGGAGGATCAAATATCCTCCACGGTTCGTACCTGTTTTTTCCATCTCAGAAATATCGCCACGATTAAGCCCCTTGTTCCGCCTCTGGACCTTCCTACCTTGATGCATGCCTTAGTCACATCTAGGCTCGACTGCTGTAATGCACTCTACCTCGGGGTCACAGGGGGATCTCTCCACAGACTGCAGCTGGTGCAAAACGCAGCTGCCCGGTTACTTACTGGGCAGCAAAAATGTTGCCATATTACACCGGTGTTGCGTGAATTGCACTGGCTGCCAGTCAGGTGGAGAATCCTCTTTAAGGTGGGTCTTCTCACCTACAAGTCCCTACACTGGCAGGGCCCTGGTTATCTGTTGGACCTTCTGACACCTGCTCTATCCGCCCTCTCCGTTCTTCTAGTGGGGGCTTCCTGACCATTCCCAGAACGAGTTTTAAATCAGCTGGCGATAGAGCCTTAAGTGTTGCGGCACCCGTTCTGTGGAATTCTTTGCCAGCTCAGGTCAGGGAAGCACCCACTGTGGTAACATTCAAGGCTCATTTGAAGGCACTCCTTTTCTCCCAAGCTTTTATTATATAAATTATAAATTGTAGTAGAGTCTGAGATTTTATTGGAGTCATTTATTCTATTTTATTTTTAGTTAAATAATTTTGTGATGGTGTTATTCTGTTTTCAAATGCTGTTTTATAAACAATTTGTACGGCGCCCAGAGCTTCTGGGATTGGGCGTCTTTTAAATAAACTTTGCCTTGCCTTGCCTTTGCCTTCTATAGGACTTTGGAGCACAGGGTACAGATTTGCTGCCAAAGTGGTTGGATTTCCTGACAGCTCCATAGTATATGAATTAAGTCCCCCATGTCTGAATGGCACCTCCAGCAGAGGTTGTCCTGAGACAGCTTGGCCTTGTGGAGAACTGCAGGAGTTCTGTACCATGATTGGTGGATCTTGTTTTGAATTAGAGCACTCCTAGTGTCTGGATAGGCCTTATGCACAAGCTTCCAACAGGACTGCCACTCCTGTTCCGATATACAAGTGCCTAAATCTGTTTCCCACTTAACTCTGGCTTCAAGTAACTGAGAAGGGATTCTTGCCCTGAGTGCAACATAAATAGCACTGGTCTGGCCCCTCTTTTTAGTAAGCCAATGCAGAATTGGCATCTTAAGCTTGGTGGGGGGATATCTACAAGTGTACTCCCCAAGTGCACTTCTTATTTGTAAATATCTCCAAAATTCCTGAGGGGGAATACCCCTGCTTTCACACAGACCCATGAACGTGTCTATTGTAGAGGTGTTGGGTACGTATGTGTCTTGTAGACATCACAAACCTGCCTCAGCCCAGTTAGCCCAGTGAAGGGGTTTGCTGTCCACTGTGATTTGCTTGTTACCCCAGAGTGGGGTAAGGCTAAGAGGGAGAGGCTCCGTGTTCAATCTCCTGTGAAGTTTCTTCCAGTAATCTAAAGAGGGCCCTATTGTGGAGTGAGATTGTATCCCCGGGGGGGGGGTACTATTGTACAAGAGTAGGGGTAGGTGTGCCACTTTACTGCTCCATGCCTAGCCATTGCGTGGTTCCGGACCCAGACCTCCCAACCCATTTGAGGGTTGTATAGCTTGGAAAGCCCATTTGTACCCTTCATATCATGGAAGATACCATCCTCCCTTCAACCAAAGGGCTCACAATTTGTTTCGACTGTACCTCAACTTTTAAGCCTCTCAAATAAAGGCCCCCACCATGGTGTCTATTTTCTTGACCCAGCACAGGAGAAGTTTCAAGGGGATATGGGAGAGCAAGTACATAACCTTAGGGGCTGTGACCATGTTTAGGGCTGAGATTTTCCCTGTTAGGGTGAGTTGCAGGGCCCTCCACCTATTTAACTCCGTGCGAATGGTAGTCATCAAGGGTTTGAGGTTAGCATCCCAGATTCAGGTTAAATCAGGAGTAATTTGTATTCCTAGATATGTGATGCTGCTTGACGCCCAACGTAGGTTGTGCGCAGAGGTCATATTGGGAGTGCACCTAACATTTAAGGGGAGGACCTCTGTCTTCATCTGATTCGGTCATAGCCCCAAGTATTTGGCTAAGTCTGAGAAGGTACCTATCAGAGGTGGAATGGAGAGTTTGAGGTTGGCTAAGGGGATCAGAAGGTCATCTGCATACATAAGAGTGGAGCATTTCTCCCCTCCAATATTCACCCCATTAATAAGAGGGTTCTGCCTGATGGCTGCAGCCGACTGCAGCCAGGGGTTCCACTGCCAGTACAAATAAGAGCAGTGATGGGGGCATCCCTATCACATACCCCTGCACAGGGTAATTGGCAGGGACATCATAGAGTCAGTGAGCATTTTAGCCATAGGATGGTAGTAGATTGCT
Organism: Neoceratodus forsteri; assembly: GCA_016271365.2. NCBI lineage: Eukaryota > Metazoa > Chordata > Ceratodontiformes > Ceratodontidae > Neoceratodus > Neoceratodus forsteri. The sequence goes on along the minus strand of CM028130.1, from coordinate 563,190,768 downwards.
CAAACTCACGCCTTAACTTTGCCACCAAACCCCATTGTATCCAGGACTTGTTGGACAAAATCCCACTCCAGGGAGTCGAAAGCTTTCTTGAAATCAATCGCAACAGCAGCTGCTGGGGAGGGAAGTGATTTGGCACAACGCCGCCAGTTGGCATTGTGCCGTCGCTGGGGAAAACTGTGTTTTTTGTGAGGGGCTTTGCACCCCACACCTCCCAGAGTTTAGATAACCTACTCCAAGTCTGAGTTAGTTCAGGAAGGGGGTGAACACCCCGAAGGCAGCAGCATCGGGAACCCAGCGGACCATCACAGCGAACTGTCGATCATGTTGCTGTGATGGTCTTCGCTGTTTTCCTGTCACTGTGGCAACGTGATACCATCTGAACTGTACTGGTCCTTCACAAAGCCCACATGTGAGGGTTGTATGAGGTTAGGGAGGAAGAGATTGAACCTAGTGGCTAGTAGTTTGACTAGTATCTTGCTGCCAGCATTCAGGAGTGAAATGGGCCTGTAACTCAGTGCTTTTTGGGGGTCCTTCCCCTTCTTGGGGAGGGTGGCTATCACTGCCTCCTTGAAGGAGGGGGGAGGGAGCCTTCTTCTAGGGCCTCAGTGTAAGACTTGCTGAAGGATAGGGGTGAATGTTGCAGGAGTTGCCAAATCTCAAGCAGAACGCCATCTCCAGCAGCTTTCCCTGTCTTTAGGGTTTTTAGAGTTGCTATCACCTCTTCCGTTGTAAGATGTGAGTCCAGTTTCTGGGCTTGCAGACTGGAAATTGTGGGGAGATTAAGGGCCTGTAAAAAGGGTGTCACCCCCTCTGGGTTAGACTCCCCAGAGGAGGAGTATAGCTTAGGTTAAAACTCCACTATTATGCTGTTGATAGCCTCAGTCTGAGTTTGGACCTTGCCCTGCTTGCTTACTAACTCTGTAATATATCTCTCTGCCTGTTGGTTTTTTAAGGTGGTAGGCTAGAACCTCCCCCCCCACCTTTTCCTCCCCATCCCAATATTTGTGTTTGAGGCATAGAATTGATATCTCCGTTTTTCTGGAAAGCAATTTGTTTACCACCATCCTGAGAGTGCCCACCTTCTGGCCTGCCTGGGATTGGAGAGAGGATATGTGGAGAGTCTTAAAATGGGGTCTCAGCCTCTTTCAACTGCTTCCCCAGCTCCAAAAGGTACTGCTCTCTTTCCATCCTTCTCTTATGGGCAAAACCATTGATGGCACCCCTCAGAGTGGCTTTAAAAGCCTCCCAGGTGTTACTGGCAGAGGTGTCTGAGATAGGATTTTCTTGGAAGAGCAGATTGGTCTCCTTCTGTAGCCATCTGATAAATGCAGGGTCTCTTAGTAGTAGGGGATCCAGTTTCCATGATGGAGAGGAGAAGGCAAGGTGGCCCCATGTGGAGCTCAGTTGAACCGGGGCATGATCCGATATGACTTTGGGGAGGATGGTGGCTTCCAAGGGGGCCTTTGAAATATCCAGGGAAAGTAAGCCAAAAGTCTATTTGACCATGGGAACTGTAGACAGGGGAGTGGAATGAGTAGTCGCGCTCTGTGGTGCAAGACTTTCTAAATATCAGTGAGTGCAAGGTCTCATTGGAGTTAGGCTAGACGGTTGACTCCCCTGGAGTGGGGTTCTATGTTGGAGAGAGCCTCTAGCTAGAAAGGGGTCAATCGTGAGGTTGAAATCCCTCCTACAAGGATTAGGGTGTTGCTGCTTCCCATGTCCCCCACAGCTTGTGCAAGTGCATGGAAAAAGGATGGGATATCTTAATTTGGGCCATACACATTCCCCAGCAACAGGTGGCCTTCTGGTGTGGACATCAGGGCTAGGACCAATCTTCCACTGGGGTCCCTGGCCATTTTTTGGGTGGTCCAGTGGAGAATCATTGATGAGAATCACAACCCTCCCTGTTTCTGGTTGGGGCAGAAGCATGCACTTCCAGACCAACCCAGTCCCTTCTTAGTCTGTCGTGGTCCCTCATGATTTAATTTGGTTTCCTGAAGGAAGGTCACTCCGGCTCTCAACCTCTTTAGATTGGTTAACACCAGCTTCCTTTTGGCAGGGTTATTCAGCCCCCACACATTCCATGTATGGCAGGTGATGTCACACTTTAGGACTAGCAAGTGAGCACATGTTGAAACAAGAGGCAGTAAGCATAGCTGAGGCTGAGAGCCAGGCAACTGCATCTGACAAGAGCACCAGGATGGGAAGATTAGCAAAGCATAGAGAGCAGACAGTTAGTTGCATACCATTAGCTTGAAAAATATCAGTGCAACCATTACTCAACATTATCTTTGTGTGTGTCAACCCAACATTATAAATTGTAACATCACGTAAACTATTTACAGTAGAGAAAACAAGTACAGATGTGGGATATGGAGGTCGTCCATTGGCCACAGCATACCGCTGAAGGCCCACCTCTATGCCCTGGGTGCAAGATAAGGTTCTGTCCCTTGAGGCCCCTAAAATGGAGCCCAGGGAAAAGGCTCCCCAGGGTCACACTGCATTTCCAGATGTGAAAGCCCGGGTTTTGAAATACCCTTCCTCAGCTTTCGAGTTCCATTGAACTATGCCCAGGTAGAGTCTAACATTTTCTGCCAGGGCAGGGAGTCACAATATGGGCCCGTGCATGATAATAGGATTGGGGCGTGGGAGTCAAAATGCTGTGATCAGATGGTGCTCATCCTCCCTTATGGAGAGATTGTAGCGTTCTGTACGGGGGGACGGGGAGGGCTGGAGCTGGTCAGTTATGTTATGTGGGCCATCTTGGAGGCCCTCAAATGCTGTTTAGACATACTTGCCCTGTAGTTTAGCCCAGACCTTGACCTAGTGCAATGTGGGAGCTAATAAGCCTCATATGGCTGGACTGGCCAGGTCTGATTTCTGAGTGTCCCACCGGGGAGAGGGGAATGAGGCCCAGACCTTTATAACTTAGCACCAGCCTTATACCCAACATGTCTTGGGCCCCTTTGGACCTCTCCCTGAAGGGCATATCACCCGGCCACAGTAACATAAACCTTGATGTCACAGATACATTTGCCTATGCCATTTGCCCTTATCAGCATCAACCCCCCATCTTCAAACAACAATACCCATTTGCAGTCCAGAATTATGGGAGAGGGAGGAGGGGGATTGTTTGCATCCTGTGGAGCCCCTTTGCAGCTACCATGACCCCCCTCCCCTTAAGCTGTAACCATTAGGTCCTGGAATTCAGCCCTGTAGTATCCCTAATTCTGCTCTTACCTTCCCTCAGTTCTTGTATCCCAACCCCTTTGATCGTGCCTACTTATATCCCCCTTGATCACTTGTAGGTGCTTCCATATCTCCAAGTGTCTTCTCCCTTTCTAATACCTCCCTTAGTTCTGTCTTGCCACCTTCACTTAATCCCTTTTCACCATGATGACTTGGGCTGTTCTGAGCTGCCTAACCTCTACAGTCACGGTTCTACTCACCCTCAACTCCTTATCCCTTCTCGTGGGCTCCCCCACTCCCCTGTCTGCGACATCCACCGGGGAATTCACCTACTCTAACATGATGGCTGCGTTTGCCTCCACTCCTACTCCCTCAGTGTATCTCTGTCACAAACCTCTTGGGTCACTACTAAGACATATTGTCCACAAGAAGCTTACCTCCTCAGAGAAAGTATCCTGTGCCATTGCTCTTGCTATGCTTTGGATTACCATGTTATCCCTTGCTCTAGCCGGTGATATTGAACCTAATCCTGGTCCTCAGGTTAATCTCCCCCAATCTCATCCTGGGACCACCCATTTTTTGATGCAGTCTTTGGGTCTGACCTTTGCCCACCTTAATATCCATAGTCTCATGACCAACCTCACTGATCTGGAGGCTTGGGTCCAGGTGAATAATCTGGATATCCTCGTGCTTTCAGTTACCTGGCTGAAACCCACCATCCTGGGTCATAGCTGTGCACTTCTGGGCTATTTAATGCTCCAGGCTGACTATCTATCCACCAAAAGAGGGGGTGGACTGGCACTGTATCACAAGGCTCACCTGGACATCACTCTCCATCCTGCCCCCCCCAACAACGGCGAGGCCATACATGTGGTTCTGCTTCTCGGTGGAGCCAAGAAACTGCACATTATTGGGACTTATTTACCTGCACATGCTAGCAAGTTTGGTCTGGAGGAGCTCATTGAACAAATCCTGCCTTGACAAAAAAAATGAGGTTATCTGTCTGGACGACTTTAACCTTGACTGGTTTGGTCTGACCTCTTCCTCCCTTGCTTCTAGCATCAGCAAGGCCAGCCCGTCCCAACTCATCTCCTCCCCCACCTCGGAAGTCACCGAACAGCTCCAGCTGTACCATGATTGATTGGATTATCACTAACCAGAAGGATCGCTACTCCTCCACTGGGGTTTTACCTGATTCAATCAGTGATCACTGCCCTGTCTTCTGTGTGCTCGGCTCCTCCCTGTCCTCTCAACCCCACAAAATCCTATCCTTTGCTAACTTTTCTCTTCTTGACCCTGCCAAGTTCCTACATGATCTTAAGCACACCGATTGGTCTCCCCTATTCACTACCAATGACATCAACCAGGCCACCGACTATTTCAATACAACCTTACTTGCCTTACAGCACAAGCATATCCCATACTGTATGCTCGGGGAAAGAGGGAAAGTGACCAAGTGGCTGAACCATCCTCTCCTGCAACTGCTCAAACAGCGAGATAAGCTGTGGCTAAAATGGAAATCATCCTCCAGTCAGTCTGACTTTGTTGAGTACCGCACCCTGCATAATGCCTGCAAGAAGTCTATTCGGGTTGCCAAGAGCAACTACTACCAAGGTCCTCTTCTGTCCTCGGCCGCTGACCCCAGAAAATACTGGTCCCAGATTAATGAAATCTTGGGTCATACTAAGTCACGGACTCCCAAAGACATGTTAATAAATGATTCAATTTGTAACTATGCCCGCACGATTGCCAGTGCCTTCAACTCGCTTTTCATGGAGGTTCCCAATATCTCCCCTCCAGGATCCAGTGGTTCCCAACCCTCTTCTTCAGCTACTGCACAAACTCCTCATGCCCTGGTGCTTTCTCCTGTCTCTTGCCTTGACGTACACAAGTTATTACAGGCCAATCCCCGCTGTGGCAGTACTGGTCCAGAAGGTATTGAACCTAGGATACTTAGAATTGGTGCCTCACTCCTAGCCACTCCAGTTACTAGGCTTTTTAACTTGTCCATTAGCACCTCCATAGTGCTTTTGGCCTGGAAATCTGCCAGAATCATACCTGTCTTCAGGAAAGGAGACCCAACAATTCTGTCCAATTATCACCCCATTGCGCTTCTACCTACCCTCTGCACGACATTGGGAAAACTTATTCACCATCAGATCTCTGCCCATTTATTAAACTTCAGTCTTCAGTCGCCAGTTCAACATGGTTTCTGGGCTGGTCACAGCACCACTACAGCTCTTACCCTGTTCTCTAGCGAGATTAAGTCTATCATGGACACTGGCCTACTTACTGGGGCCGTGTTCGTTGACCTCACTAAAACTTTCAACCTAGTTAATCACCCTCTGTTCATGCACAAGCTGCAGTCTCTTGATGCCTCTGGCTCCACCTTATCTTGGATCAGCAGTTACCTATCAAACTGTTCTCAGTCTGTCTCCTTCAATAAAGTCCTTTCTTCTCCAGCTCCCATCTCATGTGGCATCCCTCAAGGATCCATTCTCGGACCCCTGCTTTTTTCCATATTTGTCAGTGATTGTCCCTCTTCCTTCTCCGACTACAACTCCATCATGTATGCTGATAATTTGGTGCTCTGCTCAGCCGCCTGTTCTGTAGCTGACCTTAATGTTCGCCTGTCGTCCACGTTTGAAATGCTCCAATCCTGGCTCCAAACCAACTCCCTGATCCTCAATCTACCAAAGACACAGGCTATGCTCTTTGGGTCTGCTAGAAAAGTTCATTCTGAGACCCCTAAGTTTTGCGTGCGTAGCTGTGATGGATCTGTAGTCCTGTCTACGGACTCCTTCAAATACCTCGGTGTGACTCTGGATCCGGCTCTTGATTTCTCTTCTCACTTAAAAGAGGTGTGCAGATCTGTCAACATTAAGATTGGTGCCGCATACTGTGTACGTCACTCCCTAACCCCTGCTGGGATCTCAGTGGCCAGAGACGTCTTGCTTCCTAGGCTTCTGTATGCCCTCCCCATCTTTTCCCACGCTAATGGTGGTATTCTTCAAAAATGGGACACCACTTACAATAACATCTGCAGAATTGCTCGGTCTGCCCCTCGCCTTACTCACCACTGCCTCCTGCATTCCACCCTACACTGGCTGCCCCCCCAAAACCTGCGCTTATACACTCTGGGATGCTTCACTGACTCCATGACAAGACTCCCTCGCCCTTACAGCATTGAGGCCATGCTCACCCCTGTGTCACACTCCCGCCTGCTGAGATCCTCTAATTCCTCCTCACTCTCTGTCCTGCTCTGTTCTACATAAATGGCAGAACAAGCGTTCTCTCACTTTGCCCCCAAATTCTGGAACTCTCTACCTCAAAGCCTTAATTGCTCTCCATCTCACTTCTCCTTCAAAATTGCACTTTTCTCCTACCTATATGCACTTCATTCCTGTGACAGTACCTAACCCCCCTCTCCTCTTGCTTCCCTTAAGCTAGCTTACCATTGTCACTGTAATTATTGACTGCTTTGTCTTGTTTCCCTTACCTGCTTCCTTCCTTCCCTGCTTGGATGGCTACTGCTACATTGTATGTTCTATGACTATCCCTTCAAGGACCATATGAATATTCTATGATTGAAAATGATGTGGACATACTAATTTGGAATTTTTAAATCCTTACAAGAAAGCATTGTACCAAATGATTGCTACATTGTATGTTTCGTTTCTACGACTATCCCTTCGAGGATATCCACTGGTTCTGTATTATCTGCTGCTTTTGTACTTCACCATTGTTTTGTTATTGTAATCTGTCTATTGTGCTCTCCCGGGTCATGCTTGAAAATAGGCAGGGGTTTGCCTAATGCATCTACCTGGTCACCAAAAGCTAATAAATAAAATATATGGCACTGCTATGTTAAACTGGAATATGTATGCATATATATGAGTATATGTGTTAGTCAGTGTGTCACAACAATTAGAAAGTGCAGTTAGGTGGCTCAGTGGTTAGTGCAAAAATTGCTAGTTTACACATTTCTCACTCCCCTCAATACAATTATTTTGCAGCCATATTAGCTTGTGCTAGAGTTTGTTTTACTTACGGTGCCGTTGGTTTATATAGTCTATACCTGGTCTCAGTACAGCACCAAAACATGTACGTTCCAAACTGGAGCTATTAAAAGCTCTGGCTGTACAGTAATTGCATGTACGCACACTCCCATGGCTGTTATCTGCATGATATGTCATTCTCAGCACAGCTGCGGGAGATTGTGGGCATGCCGCTAGGAGCTCTGTGTTTTAAAATGCTGGTGAAGAGGGACACAGGATTAACCAGATAAATTCAATATAAACAAAAGGCACTGTAAGTATAAAAAGGCAGCCTTTTGTGAAAATGTTAATCGGGCCCTGCCTCACACTGAGGTGGGCCCTGATCGTACGAGGATGTTTCCCTTTAAATAAACATTTTTGCACTAATTTCCTGGTTTGCACCAATTTTGTTGCTTTTTAAAAATAAAAGTGTGCTAAATTATCAGATGGCACCTGTTATTTTACCACATTCTTTTTTTTTTTTTTTGGCAAATCACTTTATTTTATAAACAGCACATTTATATTAAACAACAAACCTCATATGTCCAACTACACACAAATCCTCCAACATAAAAAAAAAGAGAAAAAATCCCACCTCACTCACCCTCCCATCCCTCTAACCCCCCCTCTGGCAGCCATCCACATCCTTAATGGAAGAGTAGTAAAAAAGGAAACAGAGTTGTCCCAGCTAGAAATGAATCTTTGGCTAGTGAATAAATATACCTGTACTTGTACATAGGGAAGGCCATTCAGCTATAACGGTAAGCTTGTAGACTACTAAGGAGAAAGAAGCTTCATAAGAATCTTGGCAGCAAGGCTAAATTGGCAAGCAAAAAAAAAAAAAGAACAAATATAGTGATCAAGTAGCTAATAGCCATATTTCACTTTCAAAGATTGAAAAAACTGCCCCAGCATTTAAAGAATCTGGCTGAAGCATTATGGAAATTTGAAACTGACCTCTCAGCATTCAATGCATTCATGAACTCGTCCACCATTCTTTGAATGAGAGGGTCCAGTTGCCTTGCCAATGGCGGAGAATCAATAGCTTTGTTACGAGGCCACCAGAGCTATTTGATGTTTCTGGGTACTGGATATTGATTGGGCACATTTCCCGAAAACACAGATCTCTGCAGTAAAGAGAGACGATAAATCACAATATGGTTGTATCCAGCCTCTGACTGCTTGCCAAGACTTGATTATTTTGGGGCAGGCCCAGATTTTATGGAAGGTGGTAGCTAACCGATCACCACAATCCACACAGGCCGGGGAGGACAGCCTCTTCAACCTATACAGTTTGGCCGTGACAAATATAAATTGTGCAACAAATTAAACTGAATCTCTCTCAGTCTATCCTGCTTAATGTATGAGTAGACATTCATCCATACTCTTTCCCAGGTTTCGCCTGACCATCCCAAGGCCAGGTTTGCCTCCCAGTAATGAGAAATTGGCGAGACCTTTTGGCCTAGACTTGATATAATATATTTGTATACTTTAGAGACTGGTTTACCTGAAAGTACAATCTTCTCCAGTGCCCGAATTAATTTGCTCGCTTCCCTAGATACCATGTTTTTGCGTATATGAGAAAAAATACACCTATGAATCTGGAAAATACGGAAAGGGTCCATGGGTTTAACCCCAAACTTATCCACTAGGTCAGATGGGGAAAGTACATTACCTGAGAAAAAATCCGAAATGCGGAGTTTAGTACAGAAATCATGTATAAACCTAGTAATAGGTTTATTTCCCACCAAAAAATTAGGATTCCTCAAAAGGGGTTGAGAAAGATCATTTACAAATGGAATATGTAGCTTTGAATACAACTTGTGGAGCGCTTTTATATCCCAACCTAGAGGGGTATTCCTAATTTTGCTAGGGACCTTAGACCATGGTAAGTATAGAAAGGATTCTAGATCCAAATTCACTAGCCCAGAAACCTTCTGGTCTAAAGCAAGACTGGATAAGGGGGTATCTCCATCTCGTGACCATAAAGCAGTTCTGGTGCATGAATGGCTAAGTAGTAGACATAAAATCTGGTACCTGAAGGCCTCCTACTTTCCGATGAAAAACTAACTTAACATACGCCCTGCGTGGGGGTTTACCCCTCCATAAAAAATCTGAGCAATATTTATAGAGCGGGTCAAAATAGGACCTAGGGAGATATATATTTAAGTTGTAGAGAGGGTAAAACAGTCTGGGCAGTACCATCATTTTTATTGTATTTACTCTACCAGAAAAGGTTAGAGGGAGTTTTATCCATCTTTCCAGATCCATCTTAATAGATCTAAATAACGGCTTGAAGTTTAGGTTGGCCACTTGTCCAAAATCCTTTGAAATCTGAATACCCAGGTATAGTAAAGAATTTGGCTGCCACTGTAACCCTAAGGTGTTGCACCAGGATTTACATAAATGGGAGGATAACGAATAAACCATTGTTTTACCTCTATTAAGTTTGTAACTGGAGAATTCAGTGAAGCATGAAATTACCGAGAGCAAATGAGGAAGTGAGGTAGTACTGTCTCTAATGTGCAACAGCAAATCGTCGGCAAATGCTGATACCTTAAATTCCGCATTGCCTATCCTGATTCCCTGTATCAAGGGGTTCATTTGAATGGATCTTATCAGGGGCTCTAAATATAAATTAAACAAATAAGGTGACAAGGGCAGCCCTGCAGGTACCACGATAAGGGGAGGGTGATTGAAATTAAGTTGTTGCACTGTATCCTTGCAGATGGACAGTTGTATAAAATCCGAATATAATGAATAAATTTCTCTGGGATACCAAATTTAACCAATGATGCAAACATAAACCCCACTCCACCCTGTCAAAGGCCTTTTCGGTCCAATGATATTAAAGAGGCCTCCTCATCCGGCTGGACGAGAAATTAAATAAAACAACTTTCTGAAATGATCCACGAGGATCTACCTGCAACAAATCTGGCTTGCTCCGGACTCAACAACCCAATCCATGTTTGCTTTAATCTAGTAGCCAAAACTTTTGCATAAATTTTAATATCTATATTCAATAAAGAAATAGGTCTATAGCTACTTGCTGAGTCCAGGGACTTATCCGGTTTAGGTAGCAGAATTATCCTGGCTTCAAAAAGAGAGCTATCATTTACTCCACTGTTCTGCCAGTAGGTATAAAGTTTATGTAGCAGCGGAATCAACTTACTCTTAAAGGTCTTAAAGAATAAGGGAGTAAAACCATCCGGGCCAGGGGCCTTATCTAGTTGTAACGAATCAATGGCCTTTGCAATCTCTTCTTTCGAGAAAGGAGCTTCTAATAAACCTATCGACTCCTCGGGCATCTGCGGAAAGGATATTTTATCCAAAAACTCTTTCATTTTTGTTCAATCTGCTTGGGGAGAGATTGACCTAGAATATAGGGCTTTATAGTAATTATAAAAAACATCTAAGATGCCTTGGGGTCGGTAATTAACTCATCCTTATCAGGGTGCTTCAAGGCCGCCACCCACTTTTTCTCTGCTCTCTGCTTTAATTGCCAAGCCAAGAGATTACCAGACTTACTGCCTCTCCCTATATATGCTGCTCTTGTTTTAGAGGCTGAGTTATCTACCTTGTCCCTCAAAGTATTTACATACCAGATCCACAGACTACTCAGTTCCTGTTCCTGATCCTTAGTTCTGGAGGCCTCATTAACTGCCTCTAAGATGGAGATTTTTTTTTTAAGCAATTATTAAGTAGAGCTTTATTTTTTGCCTTATGCACTGTTGCCAATATAAGGAGCTCCCCCCTCCAAGTGGCCTTTAATGCGGCCCAAACTAGGTCTACCACATTAAGGGATCCCCAGTTCTCCGCTATGCTATTATCCATAAATGCTTGGAAATGAGTTAGTGTAGGGGGGGTCTTTCAAAAGATTATTGTTCAGTGACCACGAATAAGATCTGGGTGGGATGGAGAAAAGGGGAGCATCTCAGTTTAATTGACGAGTGGTCCGAAATGACTCGAGGCAAAAGTATCACCTCTTCTACTGTCGCCAAATTACATTGACTAACCAAAAAGTAATCTATTCTAGAATAAGATTTATGCACAGGAGAAAAAAAAGTAAAATCCTTAGTTGTTGGATTGAACAACCTCCAAGGTCCACCAATCCTAAGGATGTTTTGAACTCTACCAATGCCCGTTAGGCTGGAGAGGTACAGTGATCTGTGCCAAGAACGGTCCAGGCTGTTGGACTGAACTAGGTTCCAATCTCCCTTAAAATAATAGGAGTACCTTTGAAAGGAGCTAGGACTGTGGCCAAGTGTACAAAAAGGATGGAGAGTCAAAGTTAGGGTCATATACTGATCCCAAAACTAATTTTGTTCATCCCAAGTGACCAAACTACAATGTACCTTCCTTTAGGGTCTGAGATTGTCTCAAGCGGATACAAAAGGGACTCCTTTTGCTATCAGCACCGAACTCCTCAACTACTCGGGAGAAGCTGCGCTAAAAACCTGACTGACCCACTTTCTTTTAAAGCAGTGAAGCCGGTCAGACAGGACATGAGTTTCTTGTAGAAATACTATGGACGGATCAAGTTGGGCTAAATGGTGGAGTAAAATATTCTTTTTCCGATTGTCCTTTCCCCCTTTGACATTCCAAGAAATAATATTGACCTGACTAGCCATGTAGATATCCCTGTTCAGTCTTGAAAAGATGTGGATAGCTGCCACCCTCCCCCCCCAAACAACAGAAGTAAAAAATCAAATTCCCCCCTCCCCCATACCCCTCCACAAAAAAGAAAAGCTTCTCTTGGCCCGCCACAAGGGCGGACCCTCTGGCCCAAAGCCATCTCCTAAGGCACTGGTCCATGGCACGCCATGGAGGCTGGGTGCCCCCCCCTCCATCTTAACAAATCAATGAACCATTGAATATACATCTGCAGCTTCCAATCCCCTTATAGGGACCCCTTTAAATAGCTGATAACTTAGCTAGCTTGGGGCAAGGTAAGGAGGTGATTGTTGCTTAAGGAAACCCTGGTTAAACTTTCTTGAAAACTAAGTATCTCAAAGCTAGTTTCGACCAATACCCATTACACAAAGGACATCACATCAGTCCCAAGCCCTACCCAGATCGATAACTTAGTCATTAGGTGGCTATGTACTCAATAATATCTCCACAGGAAATCAGTTAGTTATTTAAGGCTCTGTTTAAGGATAAACAGCCCCCCCTGCATCAGCCCTCTATGGCCGACCGGCAAGAGAGGGGAACTTAACTTGTCTTGTGGCCAATATTTATTTTATTTATTGAATTTTGTTGACCGGGTAGGCCCACTGGGCCCCGGAGGTCCCTTTTTCAGGGGCGACCCGGGGGTAAAAATAACATACAAGTAACAGAACAGTACAAGTTGATAGATGACATATTGCGTTACAGAGCTGAATTACATAGGGTTACAATCAGAGTAGGAAGAGTTGGAACATACAGTCAGAGAGACCTCCAGAGTAGGAAATAAAACAACATGTTGCATGCACATAAACAAGAAGATCTAGGGAGAGCACGGGATAACAGCTACGTTGCTAGGAGTCAGGTCACCTTCCTAAGAGGGATCAGGGGGGTGACGTGAGGTCAGGTCCTAAGGCATTGGCAAGTACTCCTGTTGAGCAGGTGGGCTTTGAGTTTGGACCGGAAGCAGGGGCCCGACCCGGCCTCCCTTACCTCCTGTGGGAGGTTGTTCCAGCTGGAAGGGGCTGTGAACGCGAAGGATCTGGACCCAGCTTTAGTCCTTGTTTTAGGAACCACGAGGAGAGTTTGTCCTGAGGTGCGGAGGCTCCTATGAATGGACTTGACCGTGATTAGCCCTTTGAGGCTAGGGGGAGGAGAGGGGCCCAGTAACTTTGAAGCCAGGCAAAGAGTTGGGTAGATGAGGCGGGCTTCCAGTGACGGCCACCTGAGCCTGGCCTGGGCCTCACAGTGGTGTGTTCTAGGGTGGGACATTGTGGCAAACCGAGCGATCTTGTTGTATAAGGTCTGGAGCCGGCTTAGTTCCATAGAGGCCACACCGTGTAGAATGGAGGCTGCATAGGTGAGCTTAGGGAGTAGGACGCTGGTTGCAATGGCAACCCTGGCTATGGGGATAATCTGGTCCTTTAATCTATAGAAGATGCAGAGTTTCACATGGATGGCTTTGGTGAGTTGGTCCACGTGATTTTTAGGAAGAAGCCTGGTCAATGGTTAGACCGAGTGCGTTGTGTGGTAACCACCTCGAGTTTGTCTCCCCTCTGGACTGCAGTTGAAGGAGCATCGAATGCTCAGATGCCAGGGATCTGGGCCCAAACAGCATCGTCTTGGTTTTGCTGGTGTTTAATACCATTTTGTTCAATGTGAGCCAGTCCTCCATCTGAAGGATGTCCTCTTGGAGGGCAATCTTCAATTCCTTTACATCAGGGGAGGCTCGGTAAATGACAGCATCGTCCGCATATTGGATGACGCTGCTGCTCCCACAGTGTAAGTGCAGGTCATTTATGAACAGGGTGATAATATAGAGCCCTTATAACCCTTACCATCTTTGTGGGTTGCTTACCTATTACCATAACTTAAAATTAAATCCCCTCCGGGTCCTATTCCCATAATAACCTAAATCAATTAACCCCTAGTTTGTACACCTTTGGATGATGTATAAGCTCCCCCCTGCCCTTGCAACTGCCCCCAACATATTGAATTACTAAATATTAATTAACAACAAAATGGAAGGCAAACAATTCTTGTAAATCGTGCACAATCCGACTTCCTATTCCAAACAGCGGGTTCTCAAGTTGTTTCAGTCTCTACACTAGCCACTAGGCAACATGGCACCTTATAACTGAAACAGTTCTAAAGTCTCATCCATTCTTGAATAAGTCCTAAAGAGATTGCAAGGACTTGTAATGTATCCGCTGATTCAAAGCGCTTAGTCCCTTCTTTCAAAGTAACCTCCAACTTAGCAGGATATAGCATTCGTGCGAATTCCTGCCACCCATAGTTTCGAGGTAATAGGTCTGAAGTTGGCTCAAGCCTGGTGTACCTTCCATGTCAGGTCTGGCACTAACCACAGTCTCTTACCTTCCCACTGGAATGTGGCTAGCTTTCTCGACTCCTTCAAAATAAACTCCCGATCCAAATAATTTAGTAATTTAAAAATTACTGGCCGGGGTGGTTGCGATGCAGGGGGCTTTGCTCTTAAGGCCCGATGGCCCCTTTCTATTATGTATTCCAGGCCATTGGGCAGGCCTACTGACTTTTTAAAAATTTCTGCAGGAACTGGACTGTGTTAGCGCCTTCCTGCCCTCGGAAGCCCAACAGCACCAAATTATTTCGCCTGCTCCTTCCCTCGAGGTCATCCAGTCAATCCTCTAGCTTTACTATGGCCTCTTATTCTCGATAGTTGCAAGGCCTAACTTTTTCCTGCTTCCTCTCGAGCGATGAAATTTGGCTTCTGCATCTGTGACTGGCCTGGCAAGCGCGCCAAGGCTGGCTTAAATTCTGCCATCTCGTCCACCAGTTTGAAGAGAGCAGCCTTTATGGTGGAGAGATCTTCGTAAATTTTAGCTGGTGTGATCTCATCCTGTGCCGTTAATGGCGACGAGCTCCATCGAGGCTGCTTAGCATCTGACTCCGAATCGGGACTTTCCATTGCTCCTTAAAGGACGAAACCGAAATAAAACCGCTGCCTGCAGTCTCGGTCATCGTAATTTAAGCGTACAGTGATGATTCCGCTGATTGGGGATTTGAAAACTGCCGATTTTTTAATGGAGAAGCGGAGACCCAAAGAACTGCGTCTAGCCTTCCTGACGCATCACGTGACTCCCTATTTTACCACATTCTTGCGCACACACTGTGTGGTGTGGAGAGACAAGGCAGAAACCATCTGAGCAGATTGGTAGGGCCAAGTAGTCCTTTTCACTAACAAACTATGTTTCTATGTTTCTAATTAGAGCCCAAAAAGATTCTGAAAGGTTCTTGTCATCTAACCTAGTTCCAGTCCTACTAATCTAATCTAGTTTCAAGCCTACTAATTTCCATGTATTTGCATATTAATAAATTATTTATGAGCACTAATCACACAGTGACTCACAAACCAAAATGGTAATATTAAATGCATGCTGAAAATAGAAAACAGACTTAGAACTGACGTTCTGATCATAGCTCTTCTTCAGGAATTATCTTAAAGAGAAAAAAACAAAGTTTTAACTAAAGCAAAGTTTTGACTAATTTTGCTTTTTCGTCTTTTAGATAATGCCCATCTTTGGATTGCCACTATGGGCACTAACAAAGATGGCAGCCTAAACCACTAGCTCCTCAGCCTAGAGGGCTAAATCCTGCAGAATCCAGTGGAATTTGAGGCAGTGTTTTATTCTCATGTACACTGGGCTGTGCAGAGCAATATGAGCTTCCAAATGGGACCAAGATTTCATCTGTGCACCTCCGGAATGCCCGGCAAGTTAAGGGGTATGTGAATCGAGGGGAGCGGCAGCCTACCTCCCACAGTATGGCTCAAATCCCCCAGCCTGCGATATAGGATTCTCATTGGTGGAAGGGATGTTTGAACAGCTGCAGGCTCAGATGGCCCAAGTAGCTCTTGCAACCAACCACAATACCTATGTTCTCCAATCGCTGGAAACCTGCATCTTTCAAATGGATCATAGGGTGTCCGCAGCAGAGAACTCCATACATGACCTGTCAGCAGTCCTCAATGTGCAGCAACAAACAATACAATCAATGCAAGGGAAAATTGATGACCTAGAAAACCAGGGGTGCAGAAATAACCTCCAGTTTCTAGGTTTCCTGGAGAAGGCCAAAGGTCGCAACACCAAACTATTCCTCCAGAATGCACCTGCCAAAATGCTGCAGTTGGACTCTGCTCAGCCGCTTTAGGTGGAGCATGCCCACAGCTCTCTTGCTCCCATGCCCATGGCCCAAGAAAAGCCCCAACCCATCATAGCAAGGTTCCTGGATTTCAGAGATAAAGAAGCATTAATGGCAGAGGCATGAGAGCAGAAGCAGCTTACCTGGTGCAACCACCAGATAAGTATCTTTGCAGACTACACTAAGAACCTCTCCGATAGACGTCGTGCCTACATGGAGGTCAGACACATTATGCCCAGAGTGGGTCTGTCCTTCTCCTTGCATTACCCCGCCACCATGCAGGTGGATCACAATAGCACACCGCTCAATTTCTCTACACAGGAGGCTCTTCTGGACTTCCTGCAGTGGAACTGGCCTAAAGAATATAGACCCCACAACTATTCAGTAAATAATCCCCAGGAAGCAGCGAAGGGACTGGATAGAAAATATGCCCTGCACAAGGCCAGACCCGAGGAATGGCAAGCCACTCCAGAAAGCCTGTGGGAGATCCCCCGAAGAAACAACAAAAAAAGACACACTTCATGCAGCATGGTAAAAGAGAGCATCCAATAGATAAGACCCACAGAGACAGCCCCCACCAATCGCCAGGTGGACACTGAGGCCTCTGAACTGCTCCAGGATTTTCCGACGAAGAACTGCTACACACCGCTGAGGCCATGCTTACTGCAGCTGCACATGACTACCTCCAGCAACTCACCTTGAGCTTTGCAGCTACTCCACCTTCAGACAGCATCTTCTCCAAGATCAGGATCTGAGCAAGCAGTGGTCTTCATAAGGTCTATCTCTCCTGAAACTCTGTGTGGCAGTGATCCAAAGACACAGCCACACAGAAACAGCAGTGCAGCCCATAGTCCGACTTCAACTTCCTCAGAGAAGCTCTACACACTGCCCTGGCAGGACCAGGGGTTGATCAGATCAGATTAGTAATGGAGTTAATTTTGCTCCCAGGTTCATGGCACCACTGAAGCATAGTTGTGGTATGGGATGGGGGGTCAATGGACAGCTAGAGTTGCAGGCCCAATGAACTTCAATCTGGGCCTAGTGCTGAACTCCAACACTCATCCTGAACACTTGCTCCCCCTCCCCCCTTCTTTTTGCTAGCCCTCTCTCTTGGCATTTCTGTGCTGATGGTGGCCACATTCGATCAGCCCGCTAGCCCCACTCCTATACCCGGAGTATTCCTGTGACTGTACCTAACCCCCCCTCTCCTCTTACTTCCCTTAAGCTAGCTTACCGTTGTCACTGTAATTCTTGACTGCTTTGTCTTGTTTCCCTTACCTGCTTCCTTCCATCCCTGCGTGGATGGCTACTGCTACATTGTATGTTCTACGACTATCCCTTCGAGGACCATATGAATATTCTATGATTGAAAATGATGTGGACATACTAATTTGGAATTTTTAAATCCTTACAAGAAAGCATTGTACCAAATGATTGGCATTCAGCAATAGTTACTCCCATATTTAAAAAAGGCAATAGAGGTTCTGTGCAAAATTATCGTCCAATTAGCTTGTCCTCAGTGGCTGGTAAATTAATGGAATAAGTAATGAAGTCTCTAATAGATCAAGATTGTAAAAAATTAGGAATTTATGATTCAAATCAGCATGGGTTTACTCCCATTATTCCTCCATCACCAATCTGATATCTTTTTACAATAATATAAGTACTCTACTAGATGTGGGTATCCCTACTGATGTAATTCTTTTGGACTTTAGTAGAGCTTTCGGTAAAGTCTCACATGAAAAACTCATTACTAAAATGCACAATCTGGGTTTGTCACCTGATATTGTCAACTGGACTTTAAACTGGTTGACAAATCATTCTCAGAGAGTCAGAATTAATGATATCTTGTCTGATTCGAGTGGTGTGACAAGTGGTGTACCACAGGGGTTGGTCTTGGGACCAACATTGTTTAACCTCTTTATCAGTGATTTACAAACAGGGCCAAATAACTTCATAGTTAAATTTACAGATGATACTAAATTGGGGACAAGGTTAATAATCAAGAAAATATTTCTGCATTAAAGAAGGATTTGGAAAAATTAACACTTTGGGCAAATGAAAATCATATACAGTTTAATCAAGACAAATGTTTAGTAGTGCATTTCGGTGTAAATAATCCAAAAATGCTATATCATATAAACGGACTACCACTTCACTCATCAAATTGTGAAAAAAGATTTACGGATATATGCTAATAATAAACTTACATCAAATTTTTTATTTATTTATTTGTGAAATCAAGTTTACAACCTTTGAGCCAGAGGCTCGTTTCCAAAGGTACCTTGTCACATTAAAGACATACATAGAGTTTTAGGTTACATAGCACAGGTTTGCTAAAAATAGGCGTTCATCAGAGGCGCCACGTCACACTGAGGTCAGACAAAATACATTTAGGTTACAGGGTACAAGTAATTGAGAACAGGTGTTACACAAGTTGGTATCAAAAATTGAGCAATCTAATAGGCATACCATGAAACAGCAGGCACTGGCCAGGTTAGACATAGGTACGGTGTACCGGGAAGAGGTGGTGGGGTGGGCTAGGTGGAGAGCTGCCCGGTGGGCGTTGTCATGAGAAGTCGAGGTGGAGGCTGCCTTCAGGGACAGGAGCAGCTACGAGTGTTGATGAGTTGGTTTCAAGGGTGGTTTTGAACTTGGAGATGGTGGTGGCATTGGTGATGGGGGCAGGGAGAGAGTTAAACCAGGATGGGGCTTGTAGCAGAAGGACCTCTGGCCACGGCTGGTTCTTGATCTGGGGACCATTAGAGTGGTCTTGTTGGATGACCGTGTTGCAATAGTGGGTGGGATCCGGTGGATGGATGCTGTCACCCAGGAGGAGAGCCAGTAGGGTTTTTTGTGAGGAGGCAGGTTTGATATTGGAGCCGTTCATCCAGGGTAAGGAGTTTAGCCTCGTCATACAGCTGACAGGTGTGTGTGAGCCTGGGGCACCAGTAATCAATCTGCAGGCTTTATTCAGGGTTAAGTGAATTTTTTGAGTGCAGTCGTGTCGGCAGCACCATAGACTAGTAGACCATAGTCTACAAGGGACAATACGGAAGGCATGTAAGTGAGCCGGAGAGCATTTGGGGAAGGCAGGTTCTATGGCGGAAGAGGATGCCTAAACCGTGTGTTAGTGCGGATGTTAGGGCATCAATGTGGTTGTGGAAATGTGAGGCTGAGTCGAAGGTAACCCCAAGGTATTTGTAGGAGCAGACTTGTTCAGTGGCTGTTTAGTACTAGGAAGGATATAGAGTGGGTGGTTGCTAGCTTTGTTTTGGGGTGGGAAAAGAGCATAGCTTTGTTTTTTAAGATTGATGACGAGTCTGTGCTCCTTAAACCAGGCTTCGGCATCATTGAAAGACTGCTGTAGGGTGTCCTGAAGGGAGACGGGATTGCGGTGGGTGGCAAAAGTGACAGCATCATCTGCATACAGAAGAATTTTGCCAGGGCATGCACTGGGCAGGGTGTTCAGATAGAGTGAGAAGAGAGGGGCCCAGGATGGAGCCTTGGGGACCCCAGAGTGAATGGGATGGGTATCAGAGAGTATCCCATTGATTTTAACACACTGCGATCGGCGGCTAGATAGCTGTGCACCATGCTAGGGGCCAGCCGAGAGACCAGTGTGGCAGAGTATTCAGCGAAGAGGGTGGGAGATGGTGTGAAAGCCTTTGAGAGGTCGATGAACACTGCACCAGCTAGGGAGCTGGTATCCAGGGAGGAGTGTAGGAAGTTGGAGAATTCAATTAGCGCAGTGCTGGTACTGTGACCAGCATGGAAGCCATGTTGATCTGGGCATAAGATGTTATGCTTAGCCAGATATTCAGTGATTTGAATGGCCACCACTTTTTTCCAGGGCTTTAGAGAGGGGGGGAGGATGGAGATTGGCCGGTAGTTGTTGGCTGACGACCTGTCACCCCCTTTATGAATGGGCATGATTATGGCTGTTTTCCAAGCAGTGGGAAATTGTTCCAGGCAGAGCGATCAGTTAATTAGGCTGGTGAGTGGGGCAAGGACTTCATCTAGCACCAGCCTGAGGATACTGGGGTCCAGTGAGTCACTGCCGGGACTGTTGCTATTCAAAGCTTTGATTAGGATGGGTCTGGCTTCGGGCAGAAATCTTGCATGCAGGTGGAAGCTGGGGTGGTAGAGGACAGGGGAGGTTGGTCGGGGAGGGTCAAAGAAATTACTAGGGAGGACTGAGCTAAGGTCAGTGAAAGCGGTGTTGAGCCAGTTAGCTATGATGGCAGGATCGGTGGAGGTAGTGCCATCACTAGTGAGCTGGGATGGGGCAGGGGAGCATGATTTTCCATTTAGCTGTTTAATATTATCCCAGAAAGTCCGGGCCGAACCCCAGGAGGAGGTAAGGGTGGCCTGGTAATGGTCGGCCTTGGCTTTCCGGACGGCCCAAGAGCACTTATTCCAGGCTGCATTGTAAGCTTGCCTATCAGTCAGCTGACCCATTTCAGTGGCAAGGTGCCAGAGGTTATCCCGATTTCTTAGCAATTGTAGAAGGGCAGGGCTAACCCAGGGTGCATTCTGCTTTTTGGATCGGATTTTGGTGAAGGGTGCAAAGAGATCACAGGCCATGTTGAAGGTGTGTGAGAAGAAGGCGAGGGCAGCGTCAATGTCGGATGCACGATGAATGGGGGACCAGTTTATCTGGGTGAGGAATTGTTTAAGTTTTGCAGCCCACCAGGGCAGGCGCCTACGGAGGTGGTCTGGGCTTTGGGTTTGGGATTGGGGACTGCCCAATGAAATAGGATAGGAGTGGTCACTTAGGGAATCTGGTAGGACCTGGATGTTTTGGATTTTTGGAGTTAGGTTGGTGATAATTACATCCAGAAGGGTGCTGGTTCCTCTCTTTGGGTTTATTCTGTGGGCTGGGTGCCAGAGTTGTGTCAGGTCTTGGGCAGCAAATGAGTCTCGGATCGTGGAAGAGGAGGTGCTGAGCCAATTTACGTTAAGGTCCCCAACTAGGATTTGTTCCGCCTTATGGTGTAGGGAGGCCAGATAGTCAGTTAAAGATACCAGGGCCGGGTGCTGGTTCTTTGGGGGAACGTAAGCAGTGGTGAGATAGAGAGGGCCCCTAGAGGGGTCTGGGGTGAGTTTGAGGGTAAGAGCCTGGGCCCCATTTACAAGGGCAGGGGTGGGGAGCGTGTCCAAGTATTGTGTCCCTAGTGTAGATTGCACAGCCTCCCCCTCGTTTGCCTACTCGGTCCTCCCGGTATAAGGTATAGCCTGGGAGGGAGACAAATGAGTCAGGGGTGGATTTGGACAGCCAGGTTTCAACCAGGGCTATGATGTCTGGTTGATGAGCCATGGCCCAGCACTGGAGGGCATCAAATTTTTTCAGCAGGCTGCATATGTTCATGGAGGCTATTTGGAGACCAGTGGGCCAAGTAGGTGGGTGGGAGGGGGCAGGGCCTGGGTTGGGATGTATGTTCCCCATCAGGAGCAGAAGGAGGAGAACTGCTCTGGCCAGAGGGTGGCAGAAGGAGAGTTTACGCCGGGAGCGATAGGAAGAGAAGGGGGGTTTCGTAGCACAGGGGGTGGGTAGGGCAGCACAGGCAGAGAAGGCTTGAGTGATCAGATGCCCAAGGGAGCAGGGGGGAGGAAAGGTAATGTCTGGATGTGGGGTGAGGTGGAAAGGAGCATATGGGGTGTGTGGAGGAGGAGGAAGGGGGAGGAGCAGTGGTATAGTAGGAGGGGAGGGCAGGAGGGTAGGTAGGAGCACCAGAGTAGTGAGGCTGAGGGTTAACAGGGACAATAGGGTTGGCGGAAGGCAAAAGGAGGAGGAGGAGAAGAGAGAGGCAGGTAGGCAGGAGGTGCCCATGCATAATTGGTAAGGGTGAGAGAGCTGAAGTGAAGAAAGATGGGGGAACTAGGATGATAGAGGGGGAGCTAGTAGTGAGAGGTCACCTTTAAGTGTAGTTGCCACTTTGGTACAGTGGCAGAGCTGGTGCACAGGGCACTAGGTTCAAGACTTGCCCAGAGTAGTAGGAAGGACCCCAGACAGTGGCTGTAGCAGCAGGGAGCTAGGCTCAAGGCCTGCAGTAACAATCAGTCAACAATTTAGCAGGGTTAGAGGGCTTTAGAGTTTGAAATCCTGCACGAATAATAGACAGGTGTGCTAGCTGAGTGGTGGAACTGCTGACTAAAACAGTGAGGGTGCAGGGTTCAATGGCAGCAAGAGAGAAGAGGTAAAACTTTATATTTTGGCAGGTTGGGGGGGTAAGAGACTAAAAGTCCTAGAAAGTAGGAATAAAATAGCTAGACAAAGTGGTTAAGCGGTAAAGCTGTTGACCTTGATAGCAAGGGTACTGGGTTTGAGTACAGCTTAGGGACAGAGTGTAGAAAGTTTTTAATTCAGAGAAAGGAGGAGGAAGGGTTAAGAGTTTGAAAGTAGAGGAAAATGTTGGCCTGGTTCGTTGGCTTAGTGGTTAGGCAGTAGACTTTGGAATAAAGGGTACAAGGTTTGAGGCTGCGGGTGCTTAGTGGTAGGCTGATGGGAGGAGTGAGGAAAGAAGATAGCAGAATGGATTCAAAGGGAACTGCAAGGACCTCTAGTGGGTGGGGTTTGCAAACAGTTGCTAGAAAGGGGTAGAGAGTTGAAAGAGGAGCTAGAGTGGAGAGTGCAGCAACCCCTACTGGTTGGTGTCTATAAGCTTCAAATGGGAAAGTGGACACTTAGTAAAAAGAAGGGTAGGTTATGTGATGTGACACGTGACCCGCCAGCAGCAATAAATGAAGTGCTGGCCGGGGGTGGTGCAGGTGGGTGGAAGTGCCACACAACAGGCAGGCTGTAGTGCAGGAAGCTTTACCTCTTACAGGCTCTGGCAATCCCAAGTTCAGGCTCCGCTGCTGGGCAGAGTAGTGAATGGAGAGGGGTGCTGCAGGGCCTATAAAGGAAGGGAAACAAAGGAATTACATTAGTATGCAGCGGGCTAGTTCAGGACCCTACTGCACATGCGCCAATCTATTGGGACTGTATCCCGATACAGATGGCTACTGCGCATGCACAAGATGGCGGACACACACGCTACACATTCTATACAATTCTACAGAAGGTAAGCACTCTAACTACAGCATTTAAACAGCTTCTAAACCACAGGCTATAGTTAGTAAGCGGATGTTAGGGCATCATATGGTCATGGAATGTGAGGGCTGAGTCGAAGGTAACCCCAAGGTATTTGTAGGAGCGGACTTGTTCAGTGGCTGTTTAGTACTAGGAAGGATATGGGTGGGTGGTTGCTAGCTTTGTTTTGGGGTGGGAAAGAGCATAGCTTTGTTTTTAAGATTAATGGCGAGTCTGTGCTCCTTAAACCAGGCTTGGCATCATTGAAAAGACTGCTGTAGGGTGTCCTGAAGGGAGACGGATTGCGGTGGGTGGCAAAATGACAGCATCATCTGCATACAGAAGAATTTTGCCAGGGCATGCACTGGGCAGGGGTGTTCAGATAGAGTGAGAAGAGAAGGGGCCCAGGATGGAGCCTTGGGGACCCAGAGTGTATGGGATGGGTATCAGAGAGTATCCCATTGATTTTAACACACTGGCGATGGTGCGGCTAGATAGCTCGTGCACCATGCTAGGGGCCAGCCGAGAGACGAGTGTGGCAGAGTATTCAGCAGAAGAGGGTGGAGATGGTGCCAAAGCCTTTGAGAGGTCGATGAACACTGCACCAGCTAGGGAGCTTGGTATCCAGGGAGGAGTGTAGGAAGTTGGAGAATTCAATTAGGCGTGGTGCTGGTACTGTGACCAGCATGGAAGCCATGTTGATCTGGGCATAAGATGTTATGCTAGCCAGATATTCAGTGATTTGAATAGTCACCACTTTTTCCAGGGCTTTTAGAGAGGGAGGATGGAATTGGCGGTAGTTGTTGGCTGACGACCTGTCACCCCCTTTATGAATGGGCATGATTTGGCTGTTTTCCAAGCAGTGGGGAAATTGTTCCAGGCAGAGCGATCAGTTAATTAGGCTGGTGAGTGGGGCAGGACTTCATCTAGCACCAGCCTGAGGATACTGGGGTCCAGTGAGTCACTGCCGGACTGTTGCTATTCAAAGCTTTGATTAGGATGGGTCTGGCTTCCCGCAGAAACCTTGCTGAGGTGGAAGCTGGTGGGTAGAGGACAGGGGAGGTGTGGTGGGGAGGGTCAAAGAAATTACTAGGGAGGACTGAGCTAAGGTCAGTGAAAGCGGTGTTGAGCCAGTTAGCTATGATGGCAGGATCGGGTGGAGTAGTGCCATCACTAGTGAGCTGGGATGGGGCAGGAGCATGATTTTCCATTTAGCTGTTTAATATTATCCCAGAAAGTCCGGGCCGGACCCCAGGAGGAGGTAGAGGTGGCCTGGTAATGGTCGGCCTTGGCTTTCCGACGGCCCAAGAGCACTTATTCCAGGCTGCATTGTAAGCTTGCCTATCAGTCAGCTGACCCATTTCAGTGGCAAGGTGCCAGAGGTTATCCGATTTCTTAGCAATTGTAGAAGGGCAGGGCTAACCAGGTGCATTCTGCTTTGGATCGGATTTTGGTGAAGGGTGCAAAAGATCACAGGCCATGTTGAAGGTGTGTGTGAGAAAGAAGGCGAGGCAAGCGTCAATGTCGGATGCGATGAATGGGGACCAGTTTATCTGGGTGAGGAATTGTTTAAGTTTTGCAGCCCACCAGCAGGGGCGCCTACGGAGGTGGTCTGGGCTTTGGGTTTGGGATTGGGACTGCCCAATGAAATAGGATAGGGGAGGTCACTTAGGGAATCTGGTAGGACCTGGATGTTTTGGATTTTTGGGGTCGGTTGGTGATAATTACATCCAGAAGGGTGCTGGTTCCTCTCTTTGGGTTTATTCTAGTGGGCTGGGTGACGAGGTTGTGTCAGGTCTTGGGCAGCAAATGAGTCTCGGTTCGTGGAAGAGGAGAATTACTGAGCCAATTTCGTTAAAGTCCCCAACTAAGATTTGTTCCATGTTATGGTGTAGGGAGGCCAGATAGTCAGTTAAAGATACCAGGGCGGGTGCTGGTTCTTTGGGAGAGCAAGCTGTGGTGAGATAGAGAGGGCCCTAGAGGGGTCTGGGGTGAGTTTGAGGGTAAGAGCCTGGGCCCCATTTACAAAGGAGGGGTGGGGAGCGCGTGTCCAAATATTGTGTCCCTCAGTGTAGATTGCACAGCCACCCCGTTTGCCTACTGGGTCCTCCCGGTATAAGGTATAGCCTGGGAGGAGACAAATGAGTCAGGGGTGGATTTGGACAGCCAGGTTTCAACCAGGGCTATGATGTCTGGGTTGATGAGCCATGGCCCAGCACTGGAGGGCATCAAATTTTTCAGCAGGCTGTATGTTCATGGAGGCTATTTGGAGACCAGTGGGCCAAGTAGGTGGGTGGGAGGGCAGAGGCCTGGGTTGGGATGTATGTTCCCCATCAGGAGCAGAAGGAGGAGAACTGCTCTGGCCAGAGGGAGGCAGAAGGAGAGTTTACGCCTGGAGCGATAGGAAGAGAAGGGGTTTCTCGGTAGCATTCAGGGGTGGGTAGGGCAGCACAGGCAGAGAAGGTTTGAGTGATCAGATGCCCAAGGGAGCAGGGGGAGGAAAGGTAATGTCTGGATGTGGGGTGAGGTGGAGAGGAGCATATGGGGTGTGTGGAGGAGGAGGAGGGAGGAGGAGCAGTGGTATAGTAGGAGGGAGGGCAGGAGGGTAGGTAGGAGCACCAGGTAGTGAGGCTGAGGGTTAACAGGGACAATAGGGTTGGCGGAAGGCAAAAGGAGGAGGAGGAGAGAGAGGCAGGTAGGGAGGAGGTGCCATGCATAATTGGTAAGGGTGAGAGCTGAAGTGAAAGAAAGATGGGGAACTAGGATGATAGAGGGGAGCTAGTAGTGAGAGGTCACCTTTAAGTGTAGTTGCCACTTTGGTACAGTGGCAGAGCTGGTGCACAGGGCACTAGGTTCAAGACTTGCCCAGAGTAGTAGGGAAGGACCCCAGACAGTGGCTGTAGCAGCAGGGAGCTAGGCTCAAGGCCTGCAGTAACAATCAGTCAACAATTTAGCAGGGTTAGAGGGCTTTTAGAGTTTGAAATCCTGCACGAATAATAGACAGGTGTGCTAGCTGGTGGTGGAGACTGCTGACTAAAACAGTGAGGTGCAGGGTTCAATGGCAGCAAGAGAGAAGAGGTAAAACTTTATATTTTGGCAGGTTGGGGGGGTAAGAGACTAAAAGTCCTAGAAAGTAGGAATAAAATAGCTAGACAAAGTGGTTAAGCGGTAAAGCTGTTGACCTTGATAGCAAGGGTACTGGGTTTGAGTACAGCTTAGGGACAGAGTGTAGAAAGTTTTTTAATTCAGAGAAGGAGGGAGGAAGGGTTAAGAGTTTGAAAGTAGAGGAAAATGTTGGCCTGGTTCGTTGGCTTAGTGGTTAGGCAGTAGACTTTGGAATAAAGGGTACAAGGTTTGAGGCTGCCGGGTGCTTAGTGGTAGGCTGATGGGAGGAGTGAGGAAAGAAGATAGCAGAATGGATTCAAAGGGAACTGCAAGGACCTCTAGTGGGTGGGGTTTGCAAACAGTTGCTAGAAAGGGGTAGAGAGTTGAAAGAGGAGCTAGAGTGGAGAGTGCAGCAACCCCTACTGGTTTGGTGTCTATAAGCTTCAAATGGGAAAGTGGACACTAGTAAAAGAAGGGTAGGTTATGTGATGTGACACGTGACCCGCCAGCAGCAATAAATGAAGTGCTGGCCGGGGGTGGTGCAGGTGGGTGGGAAGTGCCACACAACAGGCAGGCTGTAGTGCAGGAAGCTTTACCTCTTACAGGCTCTGGCAATCCCAAGTTCAGGCTCCGCTGCTGGGCAGAGTAGTGAGGGAGAGGGGTGCTGCAGGGCCTATAAAGGAAGGGAAACAAAGGAATTACATTAGTATGCAGCGGGCTAGTTCAGGACCCTACTGCGCATGCGCCAACTATTGGGACTGTATCCCGATACAGATGGCTACTGCGCATGCACAAGATGGCGGACACACATGCTACACATTCTATACAATTCTACAGAAGGTCAGCACTCTAACTACAGCATTTAAACAGCTTCTAAACCACAGGCTATAGTGCTATGGTCACTGTGTTAGAACTGCTTGCATGACCAACAGACTTTTGAGGCAAATAAAATGCACTTTTGTTAATCGCACTGAACAATGCCTTATTCCATTGTATAGGGCATACATTAGACCGTATCCAGAC
Organism: Neoceratodus forsteri; assembly: GCA_016271365.2. NCBI lineage: Eukaryota > Metazoa > Chordata > Ceratodontiformes > Ceratodontidae > Neoceratodus > Neoceratodus forsteri. The sequence continues at coordinate 563,163,495 of CM028130.1, read as the reverse complement.
TATGGCTCCCCTTTTTGGAATCCAAACCAAAAAAAAAAAAAAAACATAGCAATTCTTGGACAGGTTCAAAGGAGAGTAACTAGAATGATTCCAAGATTAACAAACTTGGATTATCAGAACAGATTAAAAGCTACTGGTCTCTTCTGTCTTCAAACTAAAGATTAAGAGGTAATATGCTTATGGTTTTTAATTTAATAAATTCATCAGATCTAATGGAAAAATGTGGTCTAACACTCTCCAAAAGGAGACATGTTCCGAGACTGCATAATAAACAGCTTGAAGTAAAAACTTATAAAACCAGCAAAAGGGGAAACTTTTTTCCAATAAGAGCATCCATTGTATGGAACACCTTGCCACAAGAATTGGTAAAGGCAACTAGTGCGCCACTGTCTTTAAAAACAAATTAGATGTTTGGTTGAGGGATAATAGATAAATAATGTCCCACATAGTGTGGGGAACAGTCTTGATGGGCTCTGGCCTTCTGTTCTTTATACCAAGTAATACCCAGTAATAAATATCAGAGACACAAATACAAATACCAGAGATAACATTTACAAATAAGTACAGATGCACAAATACAAACACCAGAGAAACCAACAAAAATACCAGTTACACAGATGCAGATACCAGAGACATAACTATAAACACCGGAGACACAAATACAAATACCACAGACATAAATACAAATATTACAAACACAAATACAAATACCACAGACACAAATACAAATATCACAAACACAAATACAAATACCACAGACACAAATGCAAATATCACAAACACAAATACAAATACCACAGACACAAATGCAAATATCACAAACACAAATACAAATACCACAAACACAAATACAAATATCGCAAACACAAATACAAATACCAGAGACACAAATACCAGACACAGGTACATTTACTAGAGACACAAATACAAATATCACAAATACAAATACCACAAACACAAATACAAATACTACAGACACTAATACAATATTAGACAGAGTATTTACAGAGACATAAATACAAATACCAGAGACACAAATACAAATACCAGAGACACAGATACAAATATCACAAACACAAATACAAATACCACAAATACAAATACCAGAGACACAAATACAAATACCAGACACAGGTACATTTACCAGAGATACAAATACAAATACTAGAGACACAAATACAAATACCACAAACACAAATACAAATACCAGAGACACAAATACAAATACCACAAACACAAATACAAATACCAGAGACACAAATACAAATACCACAAACACAAATACAAATACCAGAGACACAAATACAAATATCCCAAATACAAATACAAATACCACAGACACAAATACAAATACCAGACACAGATACATTTACCAGAGACACAAATACAAATACCTGAGACACAAATACAAATACCAGAGACACAAATACAAATGCCAGACACAGGTACATTTACCAGAGACACAAATACAAATACCAGAGACACAAATACAAATACTAGTGACACAAATATCAGACACACATACAAACACCAGAGACACAAATACTAATACCACAGACTCCAATACAAATATCAGAGATGCAAATACAAGCATACACAGATATAAATAGCAGAGACATAAGTACAAGTACAGATACACAAAAACAAACACCAAAGAAACAAATGAAAATATCAGTTACTCAAATGCAGAGACCAGAGACATAACTATAAACACCGGACACAATATAAATCATAGAGACACAAATACAAATACCAGACCCAAATCCAAATACCAGAGACACAACTACAAATACCAGACAGAAGTACACTTACCAAGACACAAATTCAAATACCAGAGATGGAACTACAAATTGAAGTACAGAGACACAGATACAAAGACAAGTACAGATACACAAATGCAGACACCAGAGAAACAAATACAAATATCAGTTACACAAAAATACAAATACCAGACACAAATACAAATACCAGTGACACAAATGCAAATACAAATATCAGACACAAATAGAAAACCAGTGACACAAATACAGATACAGACACACAAACTCTAGAGACTCAAATACAAACATCAGAGACTCAAATACAAACACCAGAGACACAAATACCAATATAAGTGACAGAAATTGAAGTACAGAAACAAATACAAATACCACAAATACAAATACCAGAGATACAAATACCAGTGACACAAATACAAATATCAGTTACACAAGTGCAAGTACAGAGACCAAAATACAGCTACCAGAGATACAAATACCAGACACACAAATAAAGGGAACAGAGACACAAATACATTTACCATGAACACAAATACACATACCATTGACACAAATATAACTACCAGAAACACAAACACAGATACCAGAGACGCAATTTCAAACACCAGAGAAACAAATACAAATACCAGTAACACAAGTACAAACAAAAATATATCAAACACATTTCTGATACACAAATACAAATACCAGAGACAGAAATACAACAAGCATTTGTCAATGCCAAATGTTTGCTTGCTGGTATTAGCATTGCAAATGCAGAAGTTAGACAGATGCAGAATAGGAGTGGCAGTGAAGTATTGAACTTCACGTGAATCCCACCTCCATCCTGTAGAGACGGACAGGATTTGGGGTAAGTGTTTGGGTCATCGCCCATGATGGTCAAGCCATGTCACCTCACCCTATTCTGCAGACATTGACACGTGTTGAGGTGTGCCTTAGGGTGTTTGGTTTTACAGTCACCCCATTCCATAAGGACATATGGTGAAATGGGTGCAGCATAGAAGAGTGGGGTGAAGTCTTGGGCCGAAGAGTGCAAGGTACACCTCAATGCCTGTTAGTGGCTAGGGCATGGGGGGTGGGATGGCATGAGCAGTACAGTCGGCAATCCAAAGGCACACCCCGATGCCTGTATGTCTGTACAGGGTAGGACGTTATGGTTAGAAATCATAACGTCTCAGGTGTTTGTTGGTATTTACAGTACAAATTTTCAACATGGCCTTTTTGTGACCCCACCTCAGGAAAGCATTTGGGACCTCTTCTCATGAAAAGTGGCAGTGTGATTTTGTCAATTTATCCGGAAAACTGACTTCCAACAGCGACGGTGCCATTCTGCGCCACATGTACGAAAACACAGATTGGGCAGGATGTGAAGAATGACAGCTGTACCATCCATAGGGAGGTATGAAGAGATAGCAATGTTGAAAATCTGTAGTGGGAATATTAAAAATGCTCTCACTTCTGAGCATATGTGGAAACTGTGCATAACACAGTCACTTTATGGAGTTTTGTCACCAGATTTTCAACATAGGCTTTTTACGACCTGTGCTCATGAACTGTGTCACTGTGATTTTCTTAATGTGTCCCAAACACTGATTTCCCACAGCAACCACAGTATTCTGCGCCGGAACTGCAAAAACACATTTCGACCAGGATGTGAAAAATGACAGCTGTATTGTTCATAAGGAGGTGCAGAGAAATGGCAATGTTGAAAATATGGACTTAAAATATTACAACTGTGCAAAGTTATGAGCGTGCATGGAAACTGCGCAACACACGCTCATAACACAGTCATTTTATGGACTTTCATCACCAGATTTTCAACATAGGTATTTTAGGACCTCTGCTAATGAACAGTGTCACTGTGATTTTTGTTATGTGTCCTGAATAGTGATTTTCCACAGCAACCACGCTATTCTGCGTCGAAAGTGTGAAAACACATTTCGGCCATGGTGTGAAAAATGACAGTTGTACTTTTCGTAAGGAGGTGTGGAAAAATGGCAATGTTGAAAATATGGAGTGAAAATATTTCAAATGTACGAAGTAACGAGAGTGCATGGAAACTGCACAATGCATGCTCATAACACATTCATTTTACGAACTTTTGTCACCAAATTTTCAACATAGGCATTTAAGGACATCTGCTAATGAACAGCATCAGTGTGATTTTCCTAATGTGTCCCAAACACAGATTTCTGACAGCGAGTGCGCTGTTCTGCGCTGGAAGTACAAAAACACATTTAGTTCAGAATGTGAAAAATTACAACTGTACTGTTCCTAAGGAGCTGCAGACAAATGGCAGTGTTGACAATCTGGAGTGAAAATATTGCAAATGTGCGAAGTTATGGGCATACGTGGAAACTGCGCAACACACGTTTGTAACACAGTCATTTTATGGAATTTTCTCACCAAATTTTCAACAAAGGCATTTTAGGACCTCTGCTAATGAACAGTGTCACTGTGATTTTTGTACTGTGTCCCGAACATGGATTTCCCACAGCGACCGCACTATTCTGCACTGGAACCGCAAAAACACATTTTGGCCAGGTTGTGAAAAATGACAGCTGCACTGTTCATAAGGAGATGCATTAACATACCAATGTTGAAAATCTGGAGTGAAAATATTGCAAATTCGCGAAGTTACGAGCATGTGTAGCAACTGCTCAATGCACGCTCATAAAACAGTCATTTTTGGGATTTTTCCCACCAAATTTGCAACATAGACTTTTTGAGAGCCCATCTCATGAACTCTGGCACTGTCATTCCGTTAAACAGTCCAGAAAGGTGATTCCACGCAGTGACCGCGAAATCACATTTTGGGGCCGATTAATGCCATGACAGTGATTGAATTCATGAGGCGGGGTCTCAAAAACCTCATGTTGAAAATTTGGTGCCAAAATTCCAAAAAATGCCTGAGATATGCATCAAAGTTGAAAATACCCGATTTATTCCATTATACAGCTTACCGGCATTTCCTCAGTTCGCGGTCTGCTTTGAAGAGTGCAGAGGTGTTCCCGGTTAACCGAAGATCGTCGCGCTGGACTCTGGAGGTAAGTATGGGGTGGGGGTGTGTGGGGAGGCAGGGTGCGCAGTGGGTGAGTGTGGGTTGTGGGGGGGGCAGGGAGACTGCAGAGGGACCATTTCCTTCTTTAGAGAAAAAAAAAACATTGCAGGACATTTTTTGTTTTACAGGGACATTTAAGTGAACATTTGGCATGCTGGGGTGGGCTCCCAGCATGCCAACCTAGTTTTTTGTTGGAGGGGTAACTGTAGCTGACAGGGGATTGGGCACCCCATCGGTATATAGGGTGCCACAATATTTAATGCTCCAGGCTGACTGTCCATCCACCAAAGAGGGTGCGGACTGGCACTGTATCACAAGGCTCACCTGGACATCACTCTCCATCCTGCTCCCCCCAACAATGGCGAGGCCATACATGTGGTTCTACTTCTTGGCAGAGCCAAGAAACTGCACATTATTGGGACTTATTTACCTGCACATGCTAGCAAGTTTGGTATGGAGGAGCTCATTGAACATATTCCTGCCTTGACAAAAAAAACGAGGTTATGTCTGGACGACTTTAACCTTGACTGGATTGGTATGACCTCTTCCTCCCTTGCTTCTTCCATCAGCAAGGCCAGCCCGTCCCAACTCATCTCCTCCCCCACCTCGGAAGTCACCGAACAGCTCCAGCTGTACCATGATTGATTGGATTATCACTAACCAGAAGGATCGCTACTCCTTCAATGGGGTTTTACCTGATTCGATCAGTGATCACTGCCCTGCCTTCTGTGTGCGCGGCTCCTCCCTATCCTCTTAACCCCACAAAATCCTATCCTTTGCTAACTTTTCCCTTCTTGACCCTGCCAAGTTCCTACACGATCTTAAGCACACCAATTGATCTCCCCTATTCACTGCCAATGACATCAACCAGGCCACCGACTATTTCAATACGACCTTACTTGCCTTACAGCAAAAGCATATCCCATACTGTATGCGCGGGGAAAGAGGGAAAGTGACCAAGTGGCTGAACCATTCTCTCCCGGTTAACTGAAGATCGTCGCGCTGGACTCTGGAGGTAAGTATGGGGTGAGGGTGTGTGGGGAGGCAGGGTGCGCAGTGGGTGGGTGTGGGTTGTGGGGGGGCAGGGAGACTGCAGAGGGACCGTTTCCTTCTTTAGAGAAAAAAAAAACATCACAGGACATTTTTTGTTTTACAGGGACATTTAAGTGAACATTTGGCATGCTGGGCTGGGCTCCCAGCATGCCAACCTAGTTTTTTGTTGGAGGGGCAACTGTAACTGATGGGGGATTGGGCACCCCCATCGGCATATAGGGTGCCACAATAGCTGAGGGGGATTGGGCACCCCCTCGGCACAAATATAGGTTTTGTGGGGGTGGAATTATGCCAGCTGGGAGTGGGCTCCCTGGTCGATGCATTAATTGTGGCTGGGGGACATTATGCCAACAGGGAGTGGTCTCCCCCATCGGCACATCCAAAATCCTCAGACGGACTGAAGCCAGCGGGGACTGGGGCCCCCTTCAGCAAACAAAGACTGTTTGTGGGGGGGCACATGCTGCCAAGGGGGATTGGGCACCCCCTTGGCATGGGGGCTGCATATTACTGTTTGTGAACGTGGCGGCAAGCCACCCGCCACGTTCACAAACAGTATTAGGCTAGCTAATGTTCCGCCCTGCAATGACAAGTCGCTCCCTCATTGCAGCAGAATGACTGACGCTGCAATGATGAGGCGGCCCCTGATTGCTACAGCGAAAACGTTTGTACTTGGTGCACATTTGGAGACCAGTATCATTGGCACACTGTGCCTCCATTGGTCCACCGCTGCCAAGCCCCCAAATGCAGTGCATCCCTTGGCTATAACAGTGCCACGCCTCCGCAACCCGCTTCTCTCCTAAGCTGTCACATAATGTTTCTTGCGCATGCACGCAAGCAAACATAAAAATTGGTACAGGGACCAACTAAACAGTTAATAGGTAGACTTTTCTAACTTAAATTAATGTTTAGTATTTTTCTTCTCATTTTATTGACAGCATGGAAACAGGATATTTTTATGTTTGCAGGCATCATCTCTTCCAGCTTTTTCCTTGCTGAAGTCATAATCTCCCATTTGCAAGATCATAGTCATTCCCACAGCAACTGATTGTGATGTCAGAGATGAAAGTGATGGCTGATACAGTATGGAGGGAAAAGCAAGGCAAGCAGATAATGTCTGGGAGACAAAGATACTGTTTTCCTGCAGCTACCCCAGCAATAAGTGAGAGAGAGACAAAAATAGAACCTTAATGGAATAGTATCTTAATACTGCATTTTAAAGAGCTACTTACACCTTCAGAAGAACTTTGAAAAACATAATATTTGGACACAAATCAGCTTTATATTTTTTGTTAGCTCTATATTTCTTATCCTATTATTTATTACTTTGTTTTATTTCTTAATACTTAATTGATATTTTTAGCAGAGTAAATATACACAAAGTTAACCAATATAGAGTCATAGAAACATAGAATCCTGCAAGCAGAAAAGGACCATTCAACCCATTTAGTCTGTCCAAAAGAGATAGCCCACCCCCTCCGGCCCTTTTACCTCCCACCCCTCTGCCCTCTCTCTCCTTCTCTGCCTAGTCCCACATAGTTATCCCATGTGCTTTTGAATTTATTCACTGTATCCACCTCCACTACCCATTCTGGCAACTTGTTCCATGGACCTAAAACCCTCTCTGAAAAGTAACACAGCCTTACGTCCCCCCAAAATCAGACCCCTTCCAGCTTGCATGCATGACCCTGGTAGTTTTGTTTTTGCTCAGTCTTAAGATGCTACCTCCTTTTACTTTATTTATTGCCTTCATGTATTTGAAGGTTTCTGCCATGTCTTCTCTTTCCCTTCTCATCTCCAATGTATACAAACCAAGCTGTGCCAGCCTGTCCCCACATGGCCTCCCCTGCATCCCCTGGATTATCTTGGTCACCCTTCCCTGGACCTCTCCAGTCTATCCTTGTCTCCCTGCAAATGGGGTCTCCAGAATTGAGCCTCATACTGCAGCTGTGGTCTGACCAGTGTTTTGTAAAGTGGCATGATCACCTCCTTCTTCCTACTTGTGAAGCCCCTCCCTATGCATGCCAACATTCTTGTTGCTTTGCCAGCCACCTGTTCATACTGATTCCTGTCCTTTAAAGTATCAGTGATCCAAATTCGCAGGTCCTTTTCTTGCTCTGTGACCTGCAGTGTCTCCCCCCCCAAGACAGTAATTAGCCCTTGGATTATTTTGTCCTATGTGCATTATTTTACACTTTTTATGTTTGCTTGCACGCATGTGCAAGAAATGTAGTGCCTTCATCGGAGATTTCAGAGGTGTGTCACCTCCTCCTCCAATTCAGGCACTGTGCTGGTAGAGTGCCGTTTCTGTAGCCATCGATTTTGAGCTGTCTGTGACACGCCCCAAATGCAGTGGCATACAGTTGAAAGCGGGAGCTACGCTTGACTGAGTAGCGATAAGAAGCTGCTTCACGCAGGCTCCCTCAGCCGCAGGGCGCGCTGCTTTTCTGCATGTAGCGTATAGCCGACGGGTGCCCAATCCCCGCCGCTCAGCTGCATCGCCTCGGTTCCCCAGTAGTTGATGCCACGCTGGGAGCCCAGACCCCAGTGTGGCAATCCTTCTTGTTGCCGATGGGGGTGCCCAATCCCCATCGGCTGAATGCGCCCAAAGTCTCTTGTGCCACGCTGGGAGCCCACTCCAGCGTGGCAAACGTGTCCCGCTGCTTGTTTTTTAATTTTTTGCTGGACGGGGTGCCTAATCCCCATCGGCTGAACGCCTCAAGTCCTCTGCCACGCTGGAGCCCACCCCAGCATGGCAAGCGGTCCCACGATGTCTTTTTTTTTTTCCCTGTAAAACTAAAACGGTCTCCGCTGCCTCCAAGCCCTCCCACAACCCGCACTCCACCCACTGGCGCACTCCAGTTTCTCCCACACCCCTCACCCCATACTTACCTCCGAGCTCGGCGCGACTTATCATCGCTGGACCGGGAACACGTCTGCACTCTTCAAAGCCGACCGCAAACTGAGGAAATGCCTGTAAGCTGTATAATGGGCTAGATAGGGGGGTTTCAACTTTATTGCATATCTCAGGCATTTTTGGGAATTTTTGCACCAAATTTTCAACATGGGGTTTTTGGGACCCCTTCTCATGAGTGATGTCACTGTCATGGAGTTATTCAGGCTCGAAGGGTGATTTCGCGCAGTGACTGCGAAATCACCCTTTGGGACCGAATACCACCATGACAGTGACATCATTCATGAGAAGGGGGTCCAAAACCTCCATGTTGAAAAATTTGGTGCCAAATTCCAAAAATAACTGTTTAACGAGCGTGCGTTGCGCAGTTCCTACGCAGGCTCGTAAGTTCGCGAAATTTCAATATTTTCACTCCAGATTTTCAACATTGCCATTTCACCACACTGTCTTATGAGTAGTACAGCTGTCATTTTTCACATCTCACCCAAAATGTGTTTCCACCCTTGTAGCGCAGAATGGCGCAGTTGGTGCGCGAAATCAATGTACGGGACAAATTAAGAAAATCACAGTGACACTGTTCATGAGCAGAGGTCTTGAAATGGCTATGTTGAAAATTTGGTGAAAAAATTCCTTAAAATGACTGTTTTACGAGCGTGCGTTACGCAGTTCCTACGCACGCTCATAGGTTTGCGAATTTTCAATATTTCTGCTCCAGATTTTCAACATTGCCATTTTTCCACACCTTCTTATGAGTAGTACAGCTGTCATTTTTCACATCTCACCCAAAACGTTTCCGCCCATGTAGCGCACAATGGCGCAGTCGTTGGGCGAACTCAGTGTATGGGACACATTAAGAAAATCACAGTGTCACTGTTCATGAGCAGAGATCTTAAAATGGCAATGTTGCAAATTTGGTGACAGAATTCCTAAAAATGACTGTTTTACGAGTGTGCGTTGCACAGTTCCCACGCACGCTCGTAGGTTTGCGAATTTTCAATATTTCCACTCCAGATTTCCAACATTGCCATTTTTACACACCTCCTTATGAGCAGTACAGCTGTCATTTTTCACATCCTGCCCAAAACGTGTTTCCGCCCATGTAGCGCACAATGGTGCAGTCGGTGTGCAAACTCAATGTATGGGACACATTAATAAAACCACAGTGACACTGGTCACGAGCAGAGGTCTTAAAATGGCTATGTTGAAAACTTGGTGAAAAATGCCTAAAATTACTTTTAACGAGCGTATGCGTTGCACAGTTCCTATGCATGCTCGTAAGTTTGCAGATTTAATATTTTCACTTAGATTTTCAACATGTCCATTTTATTAAACTTCCTTATGAACAGTCCAGCTGCAATTTTTCATATGTCTCCCAAAATGTGTTATCGCATGAGCGCACAATGGTGCTGTTGGTGTGCAAAGCAATGTTTAGGACAGATTAAGAAACTCACAGTTACACTGTTCATGAGCAGAGGTCTTAAAATGGCTATGTTGAAAATTTGGTGACAAAAGTCCATAAAATGACTGTGTTATGAGGAGCATTGTGCAGTTTCCACGCATCCTCATATTTCATGACTTTGTAATATTTTCAGTCCAGATTTTCACTAGTGGCATTTTTCAACACTTCCTTATGAACAGTACAGCTGGCATTTTTCACAACATGGTCAAGTGTGTTTTCACACTTTCAGTGCAGAGATGCGTGGTCGCTGTGGGAAATCATTGTTCGCATAGATAAAGAAAATCACAGTGACACTGTTCATGATCGGAGGCACCAAAATGCCTGAGTTGACAATCTGCTATAAAATATCCCCAACCTACTTATATAACGGTGGCTAGCACAGTTTCTATGTACGCCGTGACTTCACCTTTTTAAAATATTTTACTACACATTTGCAACATAGCCATTTTTACACCTCCTCATGAAAGAGTACAGCTGTCATTTTACAGCCTGTTCGAATATTTTGCACCTGTGGTGCTAAATGCCGTAGTCACTGTGCATAAGCAGCTTTCGGCTACCAAACTGATATTCCCCCTGTTCATGAGGTGGGGTCACAAACCAAACATGTTGAAAATTTGGAGTTAAAATACCAACGAATGCCTGAGGTATTAGGCTTTTCAACTAAATCGCCCAACCCTATAGAGAATGACAGGAATCAGGGGTGTGACTTGGGATTCTTGCCTGTGATGCTCGTACCATTCCACACCCTGCAGTCACTGAGAGGCATCGAGGTATGCCTTGGGCTCTTCGGCCCCAAACTTCACCCCATTCTCCTATATCGCACTCCATCTCACTGTATTTCCTAATGAAATCGGCAGCATAAGGCCAAAGACCCCAAGGAACATCATTACACTTGTCAGTCTCTGCAGAGTGGGTGTGGTGAAATGGCGTGGACGTTATGCCTGATGACCCAAATGCACACCCCAATGCCTGTCACTATCTGCAGGGTGGTGGTGGGGTTGGCTTCAGTTCAATACTTCACTGCCATTCCTATTACGCAGCTCTGTAACTTCTACACTACCACTGCCAATGCCAGTAAGCAAACATTCGGCATTGACAAATGCTTGTTTGCATTGAATTGCAGTTGCCACTCTTCTACCCACTTCTCCAGCCTGACTAGATCCTGTCTAGTCATCATAGAGTAAATTCCAGAACAGAGAACCACAAAAGTGGAGGAAGCATTTAAAAAAAGTTACCAACAAATATGTATTTAAATTCTCAGTAGCAGTGGAAATCATGTCATAAACTCATTCCTTGAAGTCATAAATAAATCATCTGGGTTTTCAATACAATACCATAACCTTTTAAAAGTTAATATTTCCTTCATTGTGTGCCACCATTGCTGCTGGTGAGATCCCATCTGGAGTACTGCATGCAGTTCTGGAGACCCCATCTCCACAAGGACATAGACAGGATGGAGGCAGTCCAGAGGAGGGCAACTAAAATGGTGCAGAGTCTGTACCAGAAACCATACAAAGAGAGACTAAAGAAGCTTAATATGTATACCCTCGAGGAAAGGAGGGAATGGAGGACATGATAGAAACATTCAAGTACCTCAAGAGAATCAACAAAGTCCAAAAGGGTAGCATCTTTCAGAAAAGGAGATGTGCAAGAACAAGGAGGCACAGTTTGAAGATAGAGAGGGGATGGCTCAGGGGCAATGTGAGGAAGTTTTTTTTCGGAGAGGGTGGTGGACACATGGAACTGCCTTCCTGAGGAGGTTGTGAGGTCAAAAACAGTGGGGGAATTCAAGAATGCATGGGACACACATGAGACAATTATAGTGGGTGATAGGAGGAAGTAGCCTGTTGGTTAAGTAGGAGCTGCAGCTTATCCAATAGGTAGGGAAATTGGCAGACTGGGTAGGCCAAGTAGTCCTTATCTGCCTTCAAAGTTTATGTTTCTATGACAGTCTGTGGGAGAGTTTGACAATTCCAATAGTACAAAATAATTATTTGGTAGCTATTGTACCTAGTAATAAAATCTTTTCTTGGTCTCTAGTAAAATTAAGACAGTCTAACTTATTAAATGTTAATAATTCTGGGGTAATTGGAACATGCAGAGAGAATATTTGAAGATGCATGTCTGTGTTTTCCTGCCAATATTTATAAATTATCCAGCATGTCCATAAATTATGAACTAGGTCTGCTATATTATTGTGTGCATGCCAACACTTACAGTTAGGATTACTTCCATTTAATATTTGGGGGTATGATATGCTATGTTTGTTATTTTTAATTGAATAGACTTATATAATATAAGCTTTGCTTGCAAAAGTCTGTATTGCTTGCCATTGCTGAGATGTAAAACTAAATTTAAAATCATTTTCCCATTTATTATAAACATAGTTGCCTACATTCTGACATTCGACTGACTAATGATTTATAAATTTTTTAAATGGTTTAGAGCAGTATTATGAGATCAATTTAACTTCCTTATCTATTCTAGACCGGAAATTACTTGTAGGGATCTCAGCATTTTTAATATACGTTTGAAAATGTTTAAGCAAATTATTGTAAGTTAATCAGTTTGCAATTTGAGTGTTCCAATTAAGTCCCAGAATTTACTAAAAGAAATTAACTTATTCTCATAAATGATATCGAGCCATCTTACCACTTTATCATCCTGCAAAATCTTCTTTGAAAATGGACTAAAGGGAGGGCTGGGGAGTTCAATCTGGCATTGAGCCATGGAATCAGATCCTTTCCAAAACTGGATCTAACAGCTTTAAAATGTGCACAATGGGAATTAAGCACTGGAATGCTTTTGCATTTTATCATTTTTTTTTTCTAGAATAAAAATGAATCTATTGCAATATTGCCACCAATTTTCTCAATCAAAGATTGCAAAATTATATTATCCTCTCTGGGATAGAAGGTCAATTCCCATGCATTAGCTAGCAATTCTGCTTGAAAATATTTATAAGGGTCAGGACAACCAGCCCCCCGGCCCCCATAGATCTATGAGTAGATGTAAAACTCCATGTGATTCTGGGCTTACTACCTTGCCATAAAAATGTAACAAAAATTCATTTAAGATTGAAAAACCACTATACGTCTGGAGCAGCTCATGAGGCTTGAATTAGTAAAATAAAATGTGGAAGGGCCATCATCTTGATGACTTCTACCCTCCCCCTATGGAAAAGGATAAATTCTGCCAGTTCAACAATTTAAGAATATTTTTTATCTTTTCCTTCACTATTCCAAGATTCAGAGAAATATTAGTTTGATGGTTATGAGTCAAGATAATCCTCCAATATTTACACAGAAACATAGACTTTGAAGGCAGATAAGGACCTCTTGGCCCACCCAGTCTGCACATTTCCCTACCCATTGGATAAGCTGCATATTGTAATTGGAACATGCAATGCACAATTGAATTTGGGCATCTTTTTGAACAATCCCAAATTGTCGTAATCTGGTTCCCTTTCTCTTTGGGAAATAGGCATAATAACTGATTTAGTTGATTTCAGCTCAAAGCCTGCAAATGCAGAAAAAAGCAATCATTTCCATTGATGCAGATACTGAAGACTGAATATTTTTAGATAAGGGTGTCATCTGCATAAACATTTAATTTTATCTTCACCTATCCATATGCCCTGAATTTGAGCACCATTCCTAACTGCCTGTAAAAAAAAAAGGTTCTAAACATAAAATGAAAATAGTCAGGACAAGGGGCAACCTCGTCTTACTCCATTGAGCATATAAATACTTTTGTTACCTGATGATTTACTAAAAAAAAGTCCTTTGGTTTTTTTATATAATTGTGTAATTAAGATTAACAATAGATCTGTGATAGCCCATGTCTTCATTTAAGGCATCATATATTCTCTATTAACCATACAGAAAGCCTTACTGGCATCCCATGCAAGAGCATAATAATTTTCCAGGAGCTGTTTTGCATACTCAAACAATGCCTGAACTCAACACGCTTGTGCTATGGTTCTTCCAGGGACAAATCCATGCTGATCCTGATGGATGGACAAGTGCAGATGAGGCAAAATCATAGAAACTGCTAGTCTGGCAATAATTTTATAGTCCTCATTTAAGAGTACAATGGGTCTATAGTTTTTGATTCTTTCCTTAGGCTTCCCTTCCTCATGTGTAAGAATGATTTTTGCATCATTCATAGTGTCAGAAATATCCCCTTTACCCTCTATCACTTCAGCACAAAGTGGGATCTAAGAGCATGTTATAATCCCCCATCAGTATAATTGGGCCAGCTTCGATTTCTACTAAAGTTGCTGTGACTTCAAATAGGAATTATGCATATTTATCAAATGGAGTATATACAGTAATGATGCTATAGTATGAGAAATATCAATGAGATTTCCTTTAACAAGCGAGATTTGACCTTCAGTATCAATCCATTTTTTATGAAATATAAAAATGATACTTTTCCTAAATAATAAAGAGCCCCCCACACTTTTTCTTGTCGCTGGCGAGAAATAGTTGTGACCAATCCAATTCCTTTTCAATTTTTTTTCTTCTTCTACTGCAAGGTGAGTCTTCTGTAAGGCAATAATATCTGCTTTACTTTCGTTTAAGTACATTAAAACTCTTGCCCTCTTAATAGGAGAGTTTAGCCCATGAACATTAAGTGTGGCACATTTAATTTGTAAGTTAGAGTTAGCCATAATTATTTGTAGTTGTAACCTTGCAAAGGTCTTGCTTGTTATCTGAAAATGCAGAAACATAAAATAGCTGTGAACAAACCATAATAAGAATCAAGACCAGGATTTTCAAACTGTGCCCAGAATGGGCCTGCACCATGCAACTGAGTTGCTCTGGAGTGCAACATTGCTGTATTCAAATGAGATGTGCAATCATGCATCCCTTCTGAATATATCGGAAGATGCAGGTAGAACAAAGGGGGGCTGCTAAAGTTGTGCTGGTGCATCCCCCTGTGCAGTCTGAATACCTGGAATGGGGATGCGTGGCATATCCGTGGGATGTGCTGCCGGGTGAAAATTCCAGATATTCAGACTGTGACATGCAAATGGAGCCATTAGGGAACATTGTTTAACCAGGAGTAGCACACTAAGCTGAAGACTGTTTCCAGATTTGACCTTGGAGCACATGGAAGTTAAGTGACTTGCTCAGGATCACAGAGTATGCACATAGGTGACTGTGGGATTCAAACCCAGGGCTCCAGATCTGCAGCTCAGAGCTTTAACCCACTGCACTATACTGCCTCTACAGGGGGCCATTTGCATGTCATTATGGCCCCATTTGCATGTCTTGGGCAGGGATGCACCTGGCAGAATGAGTCAGGTGCCCTGCAACCTCCATGTCCCAAAGCACTCCACAACTCCCTGGAAGTCTAGTGGCCCTTCACCCGTTGCCGATCATAAAATATAAGAACATCCCCCTTCCCTGGTAGTCTAGTGGCCCCCCCACCCTGATCATATCATAAAAGGAATCAACCATTCCTAGTAGTCCAGTGCCCCCCTCCCTTACCGATGCTCGTCTGCATAGTAAATATTCATCAACAGTCCCTGGTAGTCTAGTGGTACCCCCTCCCAGCCCCAATTACAGCATACCACACAACCCTATATTACCCTGGTAGTCCAGCGGACTCCCCACCCACTGAGGCACCTACACCCCACCCCACTCTCCCCGTCCCAGCGTGGCCATTTCAGCCGGCGGGCAGCAAAACCCACCCACACACCTTCATTGCTCACTGCGCTGTCACTGAATAACAGCTTACAGTAAGCACTGCAATACCATTAGTCGACATCGTCAACCAGTGGGCTTGCAGTGAGTACTGTAGGCATTCATTCACAACTTTGTGAAAGATACAAAGTTGTGAATGAAAGCTTATAGTACATACTGCGAGCCAATTGGCCGACAGTGTAGACCAATGTTATTGCGGTGTTTACTGTAAGTTGTCATTCAGTGACAGCACAATCGTCGGGCAGCCGTGGAGGTGTGTGGGTAGATTTTGCTGCCCATCAACTACAGTGATCATGCTGGGACTGGGAAGTAGGGAGGGGTGTGGGTGCCTCAGTGGGCGGGAGGTCCACTGGACTACTAAAGCAATGTGGGGTAGTGTGTTTTATGCTATGAGCAGGTGTTTCAGTACATATTTACAATATGGATAGGGTTTGGGGAAGGGAGGGGGGTACCACTAGACTACCAGGGTGTTGCAGTTAGGATCTACAATATGGACAGGGTTCAAAGAAGGGAAGGGGTACCACTGAACTATCAGGGTTGAGGGAAAGGTTTTCTTTTATTACAGGAGTGGGGCCACTAGACTACCAGGAATTGGGGTTTATTTTTATTGTGTTGCATGATCAGGGATGGGGGGGACACTAGACTCCCAGGGATGAGTGAGGTTACGCCTGTCATTTTATGATCGGAGCTTGGGGAGGGTAGCCACCCAGGGACTGGGCTGCTGTGTTGCACTGTGCAATACAGCAGCCCACCTGTGGGTGGCTATGACTTGGGCATGGTTTTTCCATGCCTGTGTTTGCACGGCACATCTCTGAGATGTGCGTGCAGCTGTGCTGCACATCTTGGCTGAATATGGAGATGCGCCACGTATGCAGGGGAACGCCCCCTCCAGAAGACCGCATACATTATCTTTGCACTGCAGCACATTTGGATTTGCACAGCCCATCAACCACTTATGAATATGGCCCAGGGCCGCATTTCAGAGATGTGCCAGTGCATTTCAGTTGTGCAGGGTGTATCTCCTTTGAATATCCCGACCCAAGTATTTAGTAAGTTATTTAAATTCAGGTTTGTTCCTCCCCCACCTTAATCATCCCCAAAAACAAGAAAAATAAAGCAAAAAGAAAATATATATATTCCCAAAACTTGGTCAATGTTCTCGAGATTTTTGGGCCAACCTATTGGCACAGCGGTGGTGCTACTGCTTGTGACGCTGGTGACCTGAGTTCAGAAATGAGCCCGAGTCATTGGAGAGGTGGCTAGGGGGAGGAGGATTGAGCACCCGTCAGGCTGCTGTCCTCCTCCGGTGAGGGTGGGCTGTGAGTCATGCTGCTATACTGCCACCTTGGTGACCATTGGTGGTAGTGCAGTTAGGCCGCATGTAGTTGGAGGGGAGGACGTCGGCTGAGGTCCGGAGCAGGGGCACATCTCGACGTGTCCCACCTCCTTGGATCTCCAGCATGTCATCATCTTCGGGGATTGGGGAGGACCAGAAACAGAAAAGCCCCACACTCACTCCTGGTGATGGGCCTTGGCACCAAGCCAATTTGACCAGGCTCTGGAGGGCTTGGCATGGACCACCAATTCACTACAGTGGGTTGAAGGGGTAAGGACCCTGGCTCTCTCTCCTCCCCACCTGGGGGGGTAAACTGAAGCAGGATGGGGGTTGGGCCACTGAAGCTCTTCAGAAGGCTGGCATAGCCCCAAGGACACTTTGGGAGTCTTGGAAGGAGAGGAGTGAGTGTGGTGAGGAAGGAGACATAAAATTTGCATTAAAAAAATTTCCCCAAATTTCCCCTTTTCCAGCTCATTTGAACTGGTTGCTTGAAAATGTATTGTTAATCCCCTCTCACATCCCCTTTAGGTATCAACACAATTATATCAGTGTCCTTTCCAGCTTAAAGGTGTCTTCTTCTTCAGAATTGAATGAGCTATGAGAACATTTGAGGGATCCTCTGCTTCGGTTCCTGTAATGCCTCTGTTGTTGAGACAAATACCAGTCTTTCACCATCAACAACTGCTCTAAGTTTAGCTGGGAATAGAATGGAAGTCTTGGATCTGTCAGATCAAAAATTTTTTTTTCTTATAAAGTCAAACTTTTATGTTCAGTAATCAGATCTTAGTGTAGCTCATTAAAAATAAAAATAGATGCTTCCATTCTCTTCTTCCGATATACGTAGGACATTAAACAGTCAACTACTAATTGTATGAATTTGAAAATAATAGGTCTAGGAAGTGCAGACTCTTCTGGCCAGGGTCGTAGAGATTGATGAATCCAGTCCGCTGCCATATTAACTTCTTCAGGAGTAACATCCAAATTAGCTGCAGTAACTTTAGAAAAGGTATGATGTAAGGAAAAGTCCTTATCTCAAGCATTTAGGACACCAACAATTTGAATGTTTTTCATATGGGCCCAAGTTTTAAAATCAAGCATTTTATTTTGTAACTCTTTTTGAATATTCTCCATATGCTCAACTTGTCTCTGTAGTGGGATTTGAATATCAGAAACTTTTTCTTGCACCTGTTTAATGTCTGCTTTAATCAGCTGCCTTTCTGAGATAATAGAATTAACAGACCTCTTTATATGATCAATTTTTTTTTGTTCTAAAACTGATATAATGGAAAGTTTTTTTATTTATATCAGACATTTCATTTAGGAGCCTTTTACTCCAAGATGGCATAGCAGGGTCTTCTTCTTGTTCCTCATCAGCTGACTCCTTAATCTCTTCCTCAGTGTCAACATGTTTTACGTGAAACTCCGAGGTACTTGTTTCTTGTAAGATGTTGCTTTCTGTATTTGCTTTATTTTGAGAAATAACAGTGGTCTGGCTATTAGAGGAGAGAGTTGTTCCAAGTTCCATGTAGCTTTGATTCATAGAGCTAAGTGCACTTGTGGTAACTGAGGTCACTTAATCACCTTACTTGTACTCTTGGCTTGCAGAGTGGTTCCATCTCTGGGTTTCATTATTGAGTTATAGTGTATGATGGAATGTTATTGTAGGCTAAATTCGGTAGAAATGCAGCAATGTTGTACCATCGATGTGATGTAAGTTGCTGTTGTACCATCTTGTGTGTATCACATTGATGGTACAACAAGATGGAATGCAGTTGCCCATGCATATTAATTAAGCACCACAGTTCGGGAAACTGCTGTGGCGGTGAGAAATGGAGCCAATACTGAGGAATGCCACATACAGTAAGGGAACTCAATGTTATATTTATGTCCCTACCAAACAGCAGATGTGTTTAAATGTATTTTAAAACCAACATGTTGTCTGTGAGATCTGGAGACCGGGACAGATTTTGACTTGTTTCGGGGGGGGGCAAAGCTGGAAAGTACGTTTTTTCCTTTCTTTTTTTTTTAGACTGAAGACAACAAAAGTAAACTTCCAGTAGTGAATTCTTGGTGCACTGAGGCCATACACTGTACAAGATAATGTATGGGCATCCAGTTAACTAACCTTACTGAATTCATACAAATTTACCATAACCTTAGTAAGCCTCTCGAGCTTCACTCTTGAGGTTTACACAGTTGCCATGGTAACCTCTTGAAGTGACTACAGCATTGTTGTTAACTGATGCCCATACATTATCCTCTATGTGTATTTGGTTCTGTGGCCGCTAAATTCCCAGAAGAGCTGGACTCCAAAACTGATGGGGGTTGGATATTCCGCACTAATGATGTATTAGCCTGCTTCAGATTGTTATAGGAAGATTTATCATTTAGAACCTCAGAGCTCTGATCAGGAGTTTCATAGTTTCTAGAGTAGTAGTTTTTTTTCTTGAATGTAAAAAAGTTTGTTGTTATTAATGGCAATGTTATTTTTATCAGTTGTCTTCGAGTCCTCAGTATTTGAGCGTTGAGTACTATAGCCAATAATAGAGGTGTTTTGTTCCATCGGACTTTCTGTACTGAAACTGCATAAAGATGAAAACCCTATTGTAGCTCAGAGCTCAAACAGAATATCCCCTAATTTAAGGGAACTGGTACCCATGGTTGCTATGGAGCCATTTTTTTTCTACATTTTTTGGGCAAATTATCATTAGCTTGAAAGTTCACCAAGCCTTTTGATGTTGTTTCCTCATTTTTGTCTTTCTGCACAGCTAAGGTAAAGCCCTGTTGTTTAAGAGTTTGTAATTCAGAACCTACAGCCTGTGTGACCCCCATTCCAACCTCCCCATTATTCTGTGGATATTGAAGTATTTGATGATTCCTTCTACCTTTAGTGTTTCTCCCAAAATTGGTCTTGAAATCGAGTAAAATGGCTGCAGTATTATCCTTGCCAACCTTAATTAACTTCAGTAACTCCAGTTCCTCAGAAGGTGAATTAGGCTGTAAATTTGGATCTGTCGAAAGATTCTGATTTGAATTGAGTGCAGCTTTGTTGGCATAATCAAGGTTATTTGCTGTAGCCGCATCAGTGTCAGGGTTTCCGAAAGCCATAGCAAGAGCCTTAGCTTTAGTAATTTGACCTGCTTGCTGCCTTTTAGGAACCACTGGGTTCAGCTTTGCTAGTTTTCCTGTGGGTATAGTTGTTGTTTGTTTACTTCTCAATTCCTTCCTTGGCATCATATTTGCACAGGTGACTGAAATCTTTAAATATAACTCCTACAGGCTTTATTATGTAAAGAAGGGGTCACAGTTGCTCACTAACTTGCCTTGGCAGCTGATATTTAAATAAATATCAAGGAGTGAGTCGGAGAGCTGCTTCTTAGCATGGTGTCGCATCTGTCATCTTGCCATATATCCCATTACTTATTAATAAGGTCATCCCTTCTCATCTCTCTCATTTTCCCTTTTTTCCCTTCTTTCTACTAACCCCTCCTTATATAAATAATCTTAGCTTTAGACCGCATTATGATCAGATAATTAAAAAGTCTAGTAGTATACAATTCTGCATAAATAAACACATTAAATGTAAAAGAAAAGAAGTTATTTTACCACTGTATACCTCCCTAGTGCAACCACATATGGAATACTGTGCCCAGTTGTGGGCCCCTTGGGGTAGAGGTGACATAAGATCTTTGGAGAGGGTGCAAAGGAGAGCAACATGGAGGATAGCTGGGGTCCAGGGCCAAGGGTATGAGCAGAGGCTGTTATCCTTGGACCTTTACACTTTGGAGTATCGTAGACTACGAGGCAACCTGTGTCTGTTATATAGGGCATTAAATGACACCACACTCTGGGAACAACTCAATCTGGTATTGAGGGATCAACCTTATAATACCAGAGCCCACTCCCTACATATTAAACCAGATAGGTATAATACACTGAGGAAGAAGTATTGGTTAACTGTGAGAGTGGCAAATATCTGGAATGTGCTCCCAACTGAAATAATAGCTAGTAAAACAATGGAATTATTTAAGACACAAATTGATCAATTTTTGATCAGCAAGAACATATCTGTATACACATAAGGCCGTGGGGAGCATATGGACTACAGTCTTCAAAAGCTCTGAGAAACCTATGAAACCCTCCTCCTCCCATTCTCCAATCCCCCTTCCTTCTATTCTATTTACCCTTCTCTCTTTTGCCCCCAGTCATTTTAGGATTTCAGCCCTTCCCCCCTCATTTTGTTCTATTAATTTTCAGTCTTTACTTTCTGTTGCTTTATTTGACCAGTTTATGGCTGGTTGAAAATAATATTTATTATATTATAAGATAGCCATCGAACTGGGCAGGCTGCTATGAGCTCTAAGCATTTGTTTAAGCTTGTAGTTTTGTTTAAATCTTGTTTAGAAAGACCCTTAAATAGGGGATCTTGGCTTAAATTAGCTAGTGATAGGGTTAGGGACTTTTCTAGTGGAACACAGTGTCTCGGTGAGCAAGATTTAGGAGTTTGCTTTATTGTTTTCAGGGTGGGCTTTTATATGGTGTCTATGCAGATCCCATTCAATCGAGTCCCAAGATTTAGGAGTTCACTTTATTGTTTTCAGGGTGGGCCGTTATGGCATCCAGTCAGTATAGTGTGGGTATTATAGCATTGTACAAAATCACATAGACATTATAGTGTTAGTGAAAACAACTACAAGGAAAGTATAGTGTGGACATAACAGTGCTATCACTGTTGCTGTTTTCACTGTCACAGTGGATGCTGGTCTGCATGCTGGCTCCATGGCTCAGAGGTCATGGTCACGGGCTATGGATGGAGCTGGCTCATAGGGCAGCCCAGGGTATGCGTTTCACTTCACCACAAGGCATTTACTTTTTTAATTTTGGTTTGCTATAATGCCATCCTTCTGCCTCCCCTCCTGCATTTACTATATTAAATCTCCCCCATTCTCCAAGTTGTTCTCCCTTGGACTTACAATAATCCATTCACTCCCATCTCATCTTTCTCTCCCCTCCCAACTTGCATCCATCAGTGACTTTCTTGCATTACTCTGCCCACCCACCTGAATGTCACCTGTTTCCCCACATGCCTCCCCCAGTGAGTTGATTATAAATTATTAGGGAGGTACAGGGGGTGGTGCTCCCTGCAAAAAATTATTTTTCGAGCATCCAGTTCCCGGTGCTCTTTTGGTGCCACGGTTGTATGCCACGCTGTTGTATCCACAATATTATGACCTAGACCCGGTTGTTAAATGTTATTTATAAAAAGGAGCGAGAAAGTCCTTGTCTGTCATTGGGTGTTACCTGTGCATCAAATACGTTTGATGCACAGGTAAAAACAAGATCTAAAAAGCAGAACCACAGTACAGAAAAAATCTGTCTGCCATTAGAACACACAGTTTTAAAATGCCACCATTTTTTTCCTCCATTAGCAAGACAAAGTAGACTGTCTGACCCCATTTTATAAAAGATTTAAAATACTGCCATATTGTTTAGTTTGGTTTTGACCAACACATTGAGACATATGGTCAGCCTAAAGCATTCATTTAAACAAAGTAGCTTCTGTAGTCAAACATAACTAAGTTAGCACAAACAAAATCATACAGAAATATAAAACCATATATATTATTTTGTTGTCTCATAGTTTCTGCCATTTCACTTCCCGTCTGCGGTAACCAAACAGAAACATGCTGGCTCGCACTGTATCCCTTATTAGTGGCACTACTGCCCCCAAAGTTTTTAATGGGAAAAAATTATTTTCTGTATGTTTTTTATTTCTATATTCACATAGCGAATGTCACTGCTAAAGCTGAGGCACCAGCGAGCCACAAATGCTTCCAATATTCCCCGTGCTTGATGCTTAACAGCCCTCACTCCATTAGAGTGAATGGGAGGGGCCACTCCATCCAGCACTCGTGCTGAATTCATGCTGCTTAGTGTGCTGCTCAGTTTGTGGGTGGATGTCAGTGGGTGGGTGTATTCCTACGGCCATCAATCGTGGTAAAAAAAAGCAACACATTTCTGTCTCTCTCTCTCCTGTCAGCTGGAGCTCCTTCCATGTAACAACCCCCCCCCCCAAAAAAAAAAAACAGTACACGGAGGCATGGATGTCGTGCTTCTGCATCGCTACTGGCAGCAAAATTAAACCAGCAGTACTGATGGCAGCAAAGGACGCACAATGACATCATTTTTGTGGGCGGAAGGACTATTTTGTCATATTTCACAGAAGCAAAGCTTTTTTTTCTTTATATAAACATGACTTTCTAACTGTAAAAAGTTAAGAAAAAAAGGAGCCCATTTTATAAGCACAATAAGACACTCCGGGGTCGTAGATAGAACAGATTTTATGCACACCCAAGGGCTGAAGGAACTTGGCCATATGCCCTTGGTTTGCATTAAATCTGTTCTACACACACCCCATTGTGTCTTATTGCTTATGTATGCAGGTCCCATTCAATCAAGTCCCATCTGATATGTATTACTTTGCTTTAAAGCTGTCTCCGATGTGATGGAATGGACACAAAAATATCACCTATCATCCCGATGTTCTCTGAAGCCAGCTGACAGTGCTGGTGTTGCAGCCCATTGTTATGGAAGCAGAGCAACCAGAGGACTGTACTGCAAACTGTAGGCCCTGTAAAATCTAATAGCTGTAGCAGTGGCTGGATTTCAGGGACTATTCGGGAGCTCATGCTGGTAAGAGCAGCAATAGTACTTCTCGCTAGAACCTGAATTTCCGAAGAAGAATCGGTGTGTCAGGATGGGGATTATACCAGTGGAGTCTGTTGGGTGGCCCTGGGAAGCCAGTGAGAGAGGCAGCCCTTGGGTGGGTGCAGAGATGCTGAGCGAAAGGCAGCTCTCTGGGTAAGCATGAAAAAAGTGATCTATTGAGGATAACTTGAACCCCGCATAGAGTTTTGACCCACTGTACCTATTTAGATCATTATTATTCTCCTCAAGTACTATTTCCGTTGTGTCTACTGGAATTTTGCCAACTTAGTGGCAGTAAGTTGGCTCTAAACTTATTCTGTTGACCTCTTCTTCCTGGGTGAGAGCCAGGTAACAGCACTTTATTTTGATTTATTTCATTTATTTCAGTAACTGGTTTATTCTTCCTGGGTGAGAGCCAGGGGGCAGTACTTTACTCTGACTTATTATTTTAGCAATTGCTCAGAGATTTTATTTAATTCTGGGACCTGGACAATCATGGGACTTGCTTTTATTAAACTGTGAGGTCCTGCTACTCACCATATTCTTATTTTATATTTTGTTTTATTTAACCTATGTCATTGCATTGTGTATGTTTATTGTTTTATTTTTTGATTTTATTCTATCGTTTTAGTGATTGGTGATATGTACTGGTGTGATTATTTGATTGTTTGTGTATGTTGGTTTTAGGCACATTTTTTGGAGTCTTCAGGTTGGCTGTCTGAAAATGGTAGGTTAGGGGTTCTGTCTCTCAGACTTGACCATAGGGGTGCTGTGAGTGGTTCGCCCTATATTCCCCCTTCTTAAACACTGGTGGAATTGGAGTATGTGAATTTAAAATGTGTCTAGGTACAGGTTTTATTAGGTATTCTTCCAGCAGTCTGAGACAGCAGCAGTCTGAGACAGCTGCATCCCTTTTGTGATCAACTGCCTGATTTACAGGAAGGGGTCTTTAAATTAAGTAAACAGCTGGGTATGTTAAAGAAAAGAAGGTATAGAGCTGAGGCAGCAAGGAGGAGGGGGAAAAGAAGGTATCAGAGGGACATGGGTTTCCCTTGTTGTCTTGAGAGCCCCCTCTCCATTTGTAACTCAATTGTGGAGGGTAAGCGAGGCAGCCAACCCATCCCAGTATGGGTGATGTTGTTAAATGCCAGGTCAGTAGTTAATAAAACTATGATCCTATATGATTTGTTTGAGTCAGAAAAGGCTGACCTGATTTTTATCATGGAGGTCTGGTTGGACGATAATGCTGGTCCTATTTTATCAGGTCTGGTTCCTTCAGGGTACTCCATGATTCATTGCCCTCGTACTGGACTTGGGGGGTGTAGGGGCAGAGTAGCCATCATGCAATGTGTCAGAATTCCCTAGAAGTCATACAACTCATTTGAAGCGGTGGTCTTCAATTGTGTGAGGGTCCTAGATTGTAAATTTATGCTGGTTTATCTCCCACTAGGTGAGGACAGTGATTTTCTTGGGGACTTCTCTGAGATGGTGTTGTCCTTGATCTTGGAGGCTCTGAGACTTATTATTCAGGGAGATATCAATGCCTGGGCAGAGTCCTCCTTGTCTGTATTTGTGACAGATTTCCCTAACTTAATGGAATCATTGGATTTCCATCAAAATATAAGGGCTCCCACCCATCTGGCAGTCCACACTGTTGACTTAATTTTTATCACTGACTTAGGAATATTCACAATATCTGTGGAACTATTTGTTTGGCCTGACCATTCTGTTCTGCAGTTTAGGTTGATGAGTGAAACAATCACTGCTCCCCCCTCTACTGAGATGATCCACTGGTATAGTTAGAGGTGTATTGAGCCTGAAATGTTTTGGCTCATGTGGACATTTCAAGGATTTTGGCTCCCTCCTTCAGGGGGTGCAGTGCCGTGGCTGAGGTGTATAATTCAGGTATCCATGCTGCAGCTGATTCCCTGGTGCCAATCTGCCACCATCCATATCCTGGAAGTCACAGATCTCCATGGTATAATGATGAGTTCAGGAGACTGAAAAGGAAAGGATGGAGGCTTGAGAGGTGCTGGAGGAAATCTGGCCTGCTCTCCGACAAACGTGTACAGATTACTCATTTTCAGAGTGATCAGGAGGCAATGACTACTGCGTGGAAACAGTTTTATTCCTCCTTCATTGTAGCTGGGAAAAATAGACCTGTTACTCTCTTCGGGTTGGTGGATAGGATTCTTAATCCAGACTGCTTTGGTTCTCAGTCAGAGCCAAGTTCAATGGAGAGAAGTGAGCAGTTTTCTGACTTTTTCTCAGCCAAGATTGCAGAGATTAGGTAGAATATCTCCTCTTCTGGTGCTGGTCACCAAGACCGTGCTCGAGGAACTGAGGTAACTCAAACTCGGTTGCTGTGGACAGACAATCGGCCAGCTGATTATCTGGAAATCTGGCAGGTGCTGGTGGCGATGCACCAGTCCACTTGCATCTCAGACCCTGCCCCTTCTTACTTGGTTAAGGTGGGATGGCAGATGCTAGCACTTGTGTTAGTAGAGATTTTGAATTCTTCTTTGAGTGGGGGAGTTTTCCCTGACTCCCTTAAAGAGGCCATTGTGGAGCCCTTTCTCAAGAAGCCAAGTTTCGATTTGGACAATCTCGCAAACTACAGGCCTATCTGTTAACCTTCATTTTATAGAGAAGAGTATTGAAAAAGTGGTGACAACTCACCTGCCAGAACACCTGGAGAAATTTGAGCTCTATAAGCCTCTCCACTTGTGTTTCCGATCACGCCACAGCATGGCGCCACCTTCGCCTGGGTCACAAATAATCTGCTCCTGGTGAAGGATCAAGGAGAACTATCTGTTTTAGCATCTAGCACAGTGCTACACTGGTTCAGATCCTTCCTGGAAAATCGTCACTAGATTGTAGCATTGGGCAACAGTCAATCTGACTTTTCACTAGCCACGTGTGGCATCCCACTTGGTTCTATACTCTCCCCATCGTTATTCACAGTGTATATGTTGAATGATCTGAAGGTATGGCTTGAGTTTTCATTGTTATGCAGGTGACACTCAGTTTTACCTTCCATTCAGACCTGGCCAGGGGGATCCAATGCATGTGGCTGAGAAGGCTAATCTGGAAATCTAGTACTGGATGAGTGTGAGCTGGTTGCAACTCAGTCCCAGCAAAACTGAGTTGCTTCTGGTTGGCTCAGTCCGACTTGTGTCTGCAGTAGAGGAAAATCTTATCCCTCTGGTTTGTGATGGTGGCTTAGTGCAGATCAAGGAGGAGACTTGCAATCTGGGGGTAATATTTGACAGTAAATTGGATTTTACATCTCATATTACTGCTGTCATTAAAAGTGGCTAGTACCACTTGAAAAATGTACCAGATTGCATCCCTTCCTTCCTTGATAATGGCCATCTGCACACAGTAGTTCAAGCTTTTGCTACTTCACAAATCGACTACTACAACGCACTCTGCTGTGGCATCCCAGCTATTCAGTTATGCCATCTGCAGTTACTGCAAATTTCAGCTGCCAGATTGCTGACTGGTGTATCCCAATGTAATCATATCACTCCTGCTTTGAGGGAGCTGCATTGGCTCCTAATTAGATGGCTCTCCAAATTTAAAGTTCCATTGCTGCGGCCCAGTGGCGCTGAGGGTTGAGGTGCTGGACGTCACACCTCATGCCATGCCGGTGACCTGGGTTTGGGAATGAGCTTGGATCATCGGGGGTCGGCAGGGGAGGGTTAGGATTGAGCATCCGGAGGCTGCTGTCCTATCCCTGGGGAGGGCTGAGGGACTCCACTGTGCTGTAGCAGCTCCTGATGATGACTGGGGGCACTACTAGTGCTGGTGTATGTGGGGGGAGTGTGGCAGACGTCGGCATGCAGTGCCTGTATGTCATTGCACATCCGCACTCCAGAGTGGTCAAAATCACCGAGGAAAAAGGCTTGGCGTGAGCGAGCAGCTTGATGGTTGCACTTGGCCCACCTGGAGGTCTGTCATGGAATCGCACTGGAGGGGATCGGTCTTGGCTCAACATGGGAAGGCATGGGG
Source organism: Neoceratodus forsteri (assembly GCA_016271365.2). Classification (NCBI taxonomy): domain Eukaryota; kingdom Metazoa; phylum Chordata; order Ceratodontiformes; family Ceratodontidae; genus Neoceratodus; species Neoceratodus forsteri. The sequence continues at coordinate 563,135,461 of CM028130.1, read as the reverse complement.
GGGGCCTCTCAGAGGGTCAGGGAATGGCCGTACTGACCCCTCATCTTGTGAGTGAGCCTGCTGCCCTCCAGTGTGGGTCGAGCCGGTGGCTGGATGCCCCCGACGATCGCACTGCAGCAGGGTGAGAAAATATGACATGTTAAAAATAAAGTTCCTTTGCTGGTGTATAAGGCCATAAATGGACTGGACCCCCTTTACATTCATGAATTATTGGCAACTCACCAGGAGGATTAGTGGGGTACCAGAGTTCTCCACTCTGATACCCATGGGCTTTTATTAGTCCTAGTATCAAGATTGAAATCCGCTGGGGACTGAGCATGTTCTGTAGCTGTACCAAGACTCTGGAATGTTGTCCTGAAAATGATCTTTTCTGCTGCATCAGTTCAAAGTTTTAAGTCTCAGTTAAAGACATGGCTGTTTAGACAGGCTTCTCAGGAGAGTGATTTTTTATTTTTTTTTTTTATTGTAATTATATCCACAGGAATTTGTTGTAAATGGGGATTTAATTCTCCAACAAATCAACCTGTATAAATATAAACTTTTAAACAAACAAACAAACAATAAGCTTTAATGATATTATGGGATATATACATGTTCAGTGTATGATTTAAGATCTAGTGCTGCTATGATATATTATTGTAATTTAAATTTACTTGTTTTGTAAAGCACTTTGAGCCCTGGAAAACTGCTATATAAATAAAGTTCCTATCCTATCCTATCCAATCCAATCCAATATGTTTCTGACTGCCTTTGTCAAGATCGGCCTTTGCCTAATAATATTATCTACAGTGACCTATGTGGTTGATCAGTGTCATTATTTTAAGCAGTTGGTAATAACATTTGTAATGGACACTTAAGGTGGTTTATCTCCGTTCCCAGTTCGACTTTAGCAAATTATCACCACCTTCTCTTCAAGCCAGCTGGAATAATGTGGATTTGCTTCTTTTTTTTTTCTGCAGATTTTGTATATATTTTAATGTTATGTGTATGATGACATTTATGCTTTTTTACGATCCTGGGTAACATAAGTGTCTTTGTTCATTGAGCCACTGGCCTTCAATTTGCTAATTTAGCACAACATGATCATTATGTTCAGAATGTGCAAGATTTGAACACTATTAGCATTTTACAAGGATTTTCATACCTGGATGTTTACACTTGCATTCAACACGTTTTGTAGAATGCATACATTTTCACATTACTGTTTTACTTACTATGAACTACAATTGCACTTACTTATCTGTTGAAACCAGGTGAACTCACTCTTACATTTTCAAATTGGAATAACTTACTGATTGTTAATGGGCACTATATTTATTGTGTATGCATACGTACTGGTATCACTCCTTGATGAAGTCTCTATTCATTAGGTAATATGTAGGAGTGCCAGCTATGCTGCCTTCTCAGGGGTTATAGCAGTAAAACTATTAACTCACCATTTTGGTGTGTGTGTGTGTGTGCCAGTTTTGTTTTGTTTTTTTTCCCATGAAAATAGGACAGTTGTTCTTTGAGGGTTCATCATCTCCTGTTGCTTCTTCCCAACCTGATGTCATAATATTCTGCTTGTGATGTCACAGTAATTCTCATGGCAACCGACTGTGATGTCACCACACAGCATTACGCTTTCAAGTAGGGAATAAGCTATAGGAGCAGATGAAGTCTAAGGGATATAGATCTTTTTTTTTTTTTTTTGCTCCGCAGCCAACTGGCCCCTTTCAGCCCAGCCACTTCCACTAGCCCCATCATCCAGTCCCTCATGGAACTTACCTTTTTCTCCCGTGTTCCCCTGTGGATGACCCCCCCATGGGAATGGCTGCCCGAAGGCCAACCCTCGTAGCCTCAGTTTGGGGAGTGGTAGTCCAGGCAGCAGTGCGGGACCTGCAATGGCGTGGCAGGTGGCATCCTGTGTGGTCACGGAATTTCCAGTTTTTCTCCTCCTGGGATGTGCAGTATGCAGTGATGTTGTGATGTTGTGGAGTGCTTGCCTACATCTGCCCAGCCTCCCCGAACTACCAAGCTCCTCACTGCCAGATGCCTTGCCTCCACAAGGGGCCAGTCAAGTGTTAGACACTGTCCCACCCTTCCCTTCAGAGGAGGAGAGCAGTCCTTGGAATGCTGTATCCTCCTCTTCCTGGCTGGCTCTCTGACAGCCCAGGCTTGCTTCTGAACCCGGGACTTCGCTGTCATAAGCGGTAGCTCTAGCACTGCACTGGCGAGTGGGGCCGTTAAGGGATATAGATCTTGTTTATGTAGGAATTTCTTCAGCAATAAATAATGTAGAGGAGAAATCTATAAAAGATATATAAATACTGGCTGAAATGCATTTTAATGTTATGTTTTCCAAAGTTTCAACAAAAGCATCAGCTGCTCTTTAAGAAGTTTTCTTGAACATTGGAAATCAGCTGGAAGCAGAAATGAATTTTTATAATTACTGCCTTCAGATCTGAACCTGAGTGGGAAATGATAGCTCATATCATTAAGGTGGCAGCTGGCTCCATCGTGGCTTATCCCATTAAAATCCTTACCTAGGCTCTCCACCGGATGGCCTCAGAAGCACCCCTGCCAGTACAGCCTTTTAAGACAGACCACATGCTGCAAAGGTTGGTACACAAAACTACCATCTTCCTCCTTCCTCTCCTCTCCTCTTCCCACTACCACATAAACATTTCCTGTAGACCCCCATTGTGCTGTCAGGCACCAGCCACCCTGCACAGAGACTTAGCATTTTACTGAAGGTATAAGCACTGCGTTCTTTCCCCAGCCTTCAAAGATGCAAGGTAATTCTATTTCTGGAAGTGTAACTCTTGATGTCCTAGAGCAGGACAGAATTTTTGAGAGCCACTGATGTAAGCAGTAATCCATGACATAGTGTATGGTAAGACAGATCTTACTGCATGCCTCAGGTGTGCTGTTAGGCATTAAGCAAAACCTCATGCCCTCAACTACCTGGGAAGTGAGGTAATCTGTTTTACTACAGACCCTGAAGGGTAGCGTAAAAGTGTTTGAATGAGACATTTTATGTGTTTAAAGAGGGAGTCTGGTCAAATTTTGTAACATAAATAAATTTAGAATTTCAATCAGCATATCCCCAATTGGCCTCATGCTGAGACTGAGACAGAGAGAGGCAGAAAGCAGCCACAGCTTCCTTGAATCAAGGAGGTTATTTTCTAGACTACACTGAACTGAATTATTACTTTTTGGACCTGTGTAAGTAACTAATATTGATTCTGTTTTTGGGGTGGAATTTTCTTAGTTTTAACTTTAATTTGCCAGGGAGGAACTGTAGCTGGGAGATATTTGCTGTCAGTTGTGACTAGACCTGTTACTTAGCCTTTGTGAAATAGGTGTCTGAAAGGAAGGAAGGCACTCCCTGGGGTGGAGGGTAAGAGTTGTAGGTGATTGTTTCTGGACAGCATAGTTGGAGAGGGGACTCAGACAAGTAGCACACACGGAAACTTTCTCAGAAGTGCTACCTGTCTATGGCATGGATGAGGCTAGGGTACTCCGCACCATGGGATTCAATGACTGGTTGAAAAGCTGGTGCAGAGCTCAGGGATTTGGTTTCATTGGGGACTGGGGCTCCACCTGGAGGGATGCAGGCCTATACAGGTGCAATGGTCTGAATCTGTCCTGGAGGGGAACCAGGATCCTAGGTGATAAGCTTAAATGCTTTAATGGCAAGCATTTAAACTAGCCAAGGGGGGAGGCACTGAAGAGGAAAAGGGAAATCCTAGCCCCCCCAAAAAATCAGGGTAATTAGTGAGGTAAACACCAAGATAGAGCAGTCAACAGGGAGAAGGGCTGGGGTAAATGAAGAAAAAAACAAAGGCAGTAGGGACAGGGATGTGGCAAAAATAAATAAAGCCAGAAAAAAAGGAGGGTAATGAGTACCAAGGCCCGTAGTCTAGGTAAAAAGCTCCCTGAAATGGTGGCCTTGATGGAAGAGGGATGCCTGGATATTGTGGCAGTCACTGAAACATGGTACACAGAGAACCATGACTGGGATGTCAACATTCCAGGGTACACAATCTACAGGAGGGACAGGGAGGGAAGAAGAGGAGGAGGAGGAGTAGCTCTCTATGTAAGGGAAGGGATTAAAGCAACAGAACTAAAGGGTAAACAGGGAGGAGAGGAGGCACTGTGGACCACCCTGGAGACTGGAAATGGCTCCACAATCCACACAGGGGTTGTATACAGACCCCCGTCTCGGGGAAGAAATGGACAAGGAAATGATAGAAGGCATCCTTGGGATGGCAGAGAAAGGGGAGATATTGCTGATGGGGGACCTGAATATGTGGGTTCAGTTCCCACATCTGGCACTTGGGTTAATGTCCCAGTACTGACACTGTAGTGCAGCATGAGAGAGGTGCTGCACTTCTGAGGTGCCGTCTTTCAGATGAGACGTTAAACCGAGGTCCCATCTGCCTGGATTGGTGGTAGTTCAGATGGATGTTAAAGGTCCCATGGCACTTATTGAAAAGAGTAGGGGAAGTTTTATTGAGCAAAAAAACATAACATCACAAAAAGAATTTACACAAAAGGAGAAACAATGCATGATAATACAGTACACAAATGTTGGAAAAAAGGTTTCTCATACAAACAGAATAGGAAGTACATCACTAAGAGATTTGAAAAGATTTCCATAAATCCATAACTTTCATATTTGAATAAAGCTTAATATCCTTCATTCGAAGTGCAAGTAAATCAGTATTAACAGACTTGATTATTACTGAATATGATGTCTGCTGTTGTTGTAGTACAAATTTACAACAAGCCTGCCATAAAAAATACTGTAATAAAGCAAAAAAAAATTTAATGTACTTCTATGATATTTCTTCCATATCCCTGTATAATCACCTAAAACAAGAATGTTATACGTTAAAGAAACTAAATGTGGCATATGCCAATATGCTGCTGCCTCATTCCAAAAAGCTTTACTATCCATACATTCTATAAAAAAATGATGTTGGCTTTCTTCAATGTTGATACACATTGGTCTCAAACAATATCTATCGTTTAAAGATTTATATTTCATGTTCTCTAACACCTAATCTCCCATGTGCAGATATCCATATTATATCCCAAGTTTTAGCTGGGATCCTGAAATCAGTTAGTTTATGCATATGGAAGTCATTTCCAATGGGGTACAATTTGGAAATAAAAGTGTAACCTTCTGAATATCATAGACAATATAATTATAAAAGGATTTTCTAGTAAAAGTAAGTAATTTTTATAAGGGTATCTTCCATTGGTGTAATTTCTTAAAGGTTGAAAGTCCATAATTAGGTAAATCATCTGAAGAAAGTATTTTCAGAGGAAATATAGACCATTTAAAAAAATATTTGTGCCAAACAGATTGGACCCAATAATGCCATGGCAAAGAAGGTTTTGTCCATATAAACGGAAAGGAGGAAAATAAAAAAATAGAATGAAAGAAAACAACGGGATTAATCATCTGTAAACCTCCATCTTTCTTTGAGAGATATGTGAAATCTCTTTTGACTGGATTGAGTCTGTTACCCCAGAGCATCTGGAAGAAAATACTATACAACCTGGTTTCAGCAGATATGGGAGGAGGGAAAATATGACTTAGATAAGTTAAAAGAGGTAATAAAATTTTTTTAATAATAGAGATCCTTTTCTGTTTACCAAATGTCCAACTTTTCCATAAATTTACTTTAGATTCTCCAATTAATAATTGTTTTTCCCAATTGTAAAGGGCCATATCTTCAACCCGAACCATATCCTAAAATTTTTAGGTGTATATGATATGGATATATCAAAATATTTAGAAACATGTAAAGAGGTGTGATTTAAGGATAATATAAAACTTTTTCTATATTCAGGAAGCCCTGAAAAGTGTCCAAAAAGTGAAAATGTCTAACGCCTGCTGTAATGATGTAGTATCTGCTAATAATAAAGTGACATCGTCTGCAAAAGCTGTAACTTTAACCCTTTCTAAAAGTGGAGAAGGTGAGATTCCTATAATATGTTGATCTGAAATAATACATCTAATAACGGGGTCCAGAACAAAAGTATATAAAAGAGGGCTTAGGGGACATCCTTGCCTAACACCTCTGTTAATCTTGATTTCAGTTCTCATCAAACCATTTACTATGGGAATAGTAACTGCCTGGCTATAGAGTTTAATGATCCAATGTACAAAAGTTTGTGAAATACCATAGTTTAATAAAATGAAGTACAGATAAGAATGACAAACTGTATCGAAGGCTTTGGCTTGATCTAGTGCTACTATTAGTCCGGATTTATGAGAATTAGAAAAAATTATTTGAAAAAAGGTCCCTTATTAAAAAAAGATTATGCTGTATTTTTCTAGTTGGTATAGAGCATGTTTGAGCAGGATGTATAAGGACTTCCGCTACTTTTAATAAGCGATTATGTAAGATTTTAGTTAATATCTTATAATCGCTATTCAGGAGACTAATTGGTCTCCAATTAGATAAAGAACTTTTTTCACCTTTTTTAAAAATAAAAGTCATAAGTGAGATCGAAAAATCTTTACAAACTGTAGCTGTATTCAAGATAGAATTAAAAACTAGGGGCAAAAAAAACTCCATATATTTTATACAAATGTTATAAAACTCATTAGGAATACCGTCTAAACCTGGGGTGGATCCAGTTTTTTAACTGTTTAATAACTTCTACAACTTCCTGAGCAGAGATAGGTTTCATTAAAAGTAATAAATTACTTTCTGTAAGCGGAGATAAGGAACTAAAGTTTTGTAGTGGAAAATTGTTGGTAGAGGACAGTGTTTGAGATGAAAAACACTCTTGGATATGTTGCTGAATAATAGATAACATTCCCATATCAGTAGTGATTAAATCTCCTCGTGAATCAATAAGTCCTGACATTAGAATATGCGTCAAACGAGTTTTACAGGCCTGAAAATGGATCAGACATGGGCTTTGCTTGTTACCAAATTTAAATTCTAGGTCTAAGGATTTCGCTCTATCATATTGGAATGATTTCATTTGTTGTTTTATTTTTGAAATTTGGGAAGTATACAAGGGATGGTCTTTAGGAGGGAAGGACATTAATTTATATAACTGATTTCTATACAGGAGATATTGCATATAGTCTGAATTAGCTTTGGTTTTACCCCAGTTAATAAATAAACATTTAATTTCACGCTTAGTTTGCAACCACCAGTCATACAGAGATTCAAACAGATCTATGGTAGAAAATTTAGCTAGAAAAAAGGCCTCTAATTTAGAAAAGGAGGCTACATCTTGTAGAAAAGAAATGTTTAACCTCCAGCGTTGAGTGTTAGAAGATAATTTAGGAGGCATATTAGTTAAAGAAAGGTTACAAACTACAATAGAATGGTCTGAAAATTTAGTGGGTTGAACCTTACAAGATAATGGAAAAAGATAACGGGAAATAAAAATTATATCTATACGAGTAGAAAAGGTATGTCTGAAATAAGTTGCCCCACCCTGTGGGTGCATGCTTCTATAGGCATCTTGAAGATAAGCATCTTTAATAATTTTATTAAGAGTATTTGTGTCACAATATATCTTTTTTCCAGAACCTCTACATAGAGTTATGTCTAGGGAACAATTAAAATCTCCTCCCCATATAATATGTCTCCTGGTGAATAAGAAAGGCTTAATGTCCTCAAACAACTCAATCCGTTTTAACTTCGTCTGAGGCGCATATATATTAATCAGACGAAAAAAATAATCTCCTAAGGAACAGTCTAAAATTAAAACTCTACCTGGCCTAACATCAATCACTTTAGATATTTTAAATGCCATATTCCCAAATAATATTCCGATACCATCTGCAATATCGGATCCAAAGGTCCAAAAAGAAGGCCCCCAAATCCATTTTCTTTGTAACTGCTGAATTTCAAAAAGAGACGTTACTCTAGTTTCTTGTAAAAAAATGATATCTAATTTTAAAGAACCTAAATACATTAGTATGGGTAACTGTCTTTGAAGTGCTTTTATGCTGCAAACATTATAGGATGCTAGCTTTATTGTAGCCATGAAACTGAAAAATGTCTAGAGTTAGGTACTATTTTTCTGGCTAACTTTCCTTTTTTTACCTTTTTTTACTTTCATTTCCTTTGCTAGCTCTGTTGTTTTACTATCTTCATCTTCAGTAACTAATTCTGACACATGAGAAGTATCTGATTCAAGGTCTGAGTCCCTAATATCATCTTGTAATGGTGAAAAAAAATTTTCAGTGGGAAGCGGATTTGTGAGAGGCTGCTTTAGAGAGGCTCTAGTGAGACGTCTGCTTTTAACTGTCTCAAAAGGAGGAGGCATAGATAAACCAAAATTCTGTTTCACAGAAACTGAAGGTTTGGAATTGTTTTTATCTGTTAGCAATTGAGGTTCCTTTGTTCCATTTTCTGCTTTCTTGGAATCAACTGATTTATTGGCAACCTGAGGGACTGGGGTCGTGGAAGGAATATTTTCAGGAGGGCCCTGTTTTTTTGTGTGAGCTTTTTTCAATAAATCATCCTGATCCCAGCCGCCTGTGCAGTTTCCGCTGCTCAGGACACTGATGGAAGGCATGACCTTTCTCGTCACATAAATTACATTGAAAGATATTGTTGCACATATCCATCGAGTGACCAAAACCTCCACACAGGGGACGTTTAACACATCACATGCTACTAATATGGGTTCGAGCCCACACTTATAACAAGCTCTAGGCTGTCCCCATAAAAGCAGACTCCCTATCTTTTCCCAAAAGAAGCTATTAGGGAGATGTACTATTTCCGAATTGACTTGGAAAAGTTTCACTTTAAATTTCCAACCTCCGGTCCAGATCCCTTCAGAATCCAACAAAGCTTCAGGAGGACTTAAAATATCACATTTTGATTGCAACCAATGATATATATAGCTTACATTAACTCCTTCATTACGAAACATTATGGTAATGTAACGAATTTGTGGCCTAGTAAGCGGAATGGTGAACAAAGGAACCCACAAAGGTGTATTTTTATGCACTGCATATTTATCCCCAAATTTTTCTAATTGCAAGTTAGTTTGAGAACTTATATCGAATGAATCTTCACCTGAAATATGTATTAAGGCATAAATATCTGAAGGAAGAAAACCCATAGAATTTTTTAAAAGCTGCTTAAAGACATAATATCTAGCAGGATGTTCCTGGAGGCCTCCTTTATACCTTATCCTGACAGCATTACGTCGTGGGGCCTGTTCTAACTTATTTTAAACAATCCGACATAGAAGGCTTGTTTGAGGACTTTTCCCCATCCTTCAGTAACACTTCATCTTTTTCCAGAATACACAGTGGATTCAGCTATGGAGGTACTTGGCTTGACAAAGCCAAGTTATTCTCCCCACCTCAATAACTGTAGTTCCTACATTAATATTACTGATGTGCACATTATTAGTACCTGGGCCCAGTAATGTAGAATCGGTGGCATGCGTGGAAGACAGGAGGTCGATGAAAGCGAGGACCATGTTGGATCTGGAACCCATTGACCGAAGCAGTCTTTTGCCATCCTGCATCCAGTAAGCGGATTCTTCCGACCAGTCTTTAGGAGTTCTTTTTGTGTTTCCTCGCGAAGGCCAAACTGTCAGTAGCAGAGCCTGTGACGTCCAGTCCCTCCTCAAAAGTGTCCCTACTGCCGATCCTCCTGAGAAGTCCGTTCCGTTATAGCGCTTTGCTTCGTAGAGCCCTGGGGTAACAGAAAAAGGGCACCTAGTCGAAGTAGAGCCCCAAGACACCTGTAGCGACCGTAGAATGTCTCACGAATGCTGGAATATCACCAGCCAACTCCGGATATCTGGATTGTCCCTCCAGTGATGTTTCCAGTGATGGGGTAGCTGTAGGTGAGCCAGATAAATCTTCCAGTTTATCACAAAGAAAGAAATCAGATACCGTACTTTCTCCAACCTCCATTCCAGTACAGGGTTGAAAATCTTCTGCCATGATGCAGCGTGACATCAACGGGAGCCTTACCGGTGGCAACAAGGCAGCCAGTAGGGGAATTTCCCCGGTGTCCTGGCCTAATTTCCCTCATTCACTAAAAAAAAAAAATACCACCAACAACTTAATCTGGTTCAAGATCAGTTGGCATTCATCTGTATTCCCCTCCCCCGGGTCATGCCTGAAAATAGACAGGATTTGTCTAGTACACTTACCCGGTCAACAAAAACTAAATAAATAAATAAAATGCCAGATGTTGACTGGAGCACCTTTGCTGCAGCCACGTCCAACAGCAGGGCCATTCTCAATGCCCTACAGGGGGCATGCCTCAGACAGCTAGTTTTGGAACCCACTAGGGAGAGATAGACCTGGTACTCTCAAATGGGAATGGAGAGAGGATCTCTGATCTCAAAGTGGGTAGCCATCTGGGAACAAGCGACCACCAGTGTGGTTCATGATAAACTTAGCTGTAGACTCAAGCCACACAAAAGTAAAGGTACTAGACTTCAGGAGGGCTGATTTTGTCAAAATGGGAGAGTGCCTCAGAAAAGCACTAGCAAACAGGCAAGAAGGTGGGGTGGAGCAACAACGGGGAAACATCAAAACCGCCATCACAGAGGCAACAAGCCTTTGTGTGAAGCAAATAAACAAATCAAAATGAAAGAAAAAACTACTATGATTCTCAAAAGAAGTGGCGGGGAAGGTAAGGGAGAAAAAGATAGCATTCAGGAAGTATAAGGAAACACAGAAGGAGCAGGACAGAGAACTGTACCAGTTAAAGCAGAAGGAAGCGGGTAGGCAGTCAGAATAGCAAAGGCCCAAACCAAGGAAAAGATAGCCAACTCAGTTAAGAAGGGGGATAAAACCTTTTATAGGTACATTAGGGAGCAAAGAAAGACTAAGGCAGGGATACTGAGACTGAACAAAGAGGAAGGTGGTTGGGCAGAGAGCGACAGTGAAAAAGCAGGGATGCTGAACGAATACTTCTGCTCAGTATTCACAATGGAAAAGCAGGGAAATACCTAATCCAGTCAATAGAAGCACTCTGGATAGGGAGGTTGATATTAGTCCTTTCACAGAAGAAAGGGTTCTGAAAGAACTCTTAAAACTGAAGGTGGATAAAGCAATGGGGCCTGATGGGATTCACCCCAGAATTCTAAAAGAACTAAGGGAAGAACTAGTAACACCACTGACTATCCTTTTTAATAAATCATGGGAGCATGGTGTGGTACCTGAGGACTGGAGAAGAGTGGATGTGATTCCCTTTCACAAAAGTGGGAGCAAGACAGAGGCAGGAAACTACAGACCTGTCAGTTTGACCTGAGTGGTAGAGAAAATGATGGAATCACTTCTGAAGGAAAGAATTGTTGAGTACCTAGAGGCCAGTGGGGCACAGGACCCAAGGCAGCATGAATTCACAGTGGGAAGGTCATGTCAGACAAATCTAATTGATTTCTTGACTGGGTGACCAAAGCAGTAGACCAGGGAGGGACTGTGGACATGGCCTACCTAGACTTTAGCAAGGCATTTGACACAGTCCCACACAAAAGATTAATAAACAAATTAGCCAGCCTGGGAGTGGGTCCCAGGGTGGCAGCCTGGGTAAAACACTGGTTGGACAACAGGACACAGCGGGTAATAGTAAATGGAGTACACAGTGAAGAAAGGAGGGTTACTAGTGGGGTACCGCAGGGTTCAGTACTGGGGCCACTCCTTTTCAATGTCTTTATAAGTGACATTGCAGAGGGACTGGAAGGGAAAGTGTGCCTCTTTGCAGATGACACAAAGATCTACAACAGGGTTGATGTACAAGGTGGGGTGGACAGGATGAAAAGGGACTTGGCAGGGTTGGAGGAATGGTCAAATGTATGGCAGCTTAGATTCAATGCAAAGAAGTGCAAGTAATGCACCTGGGAAACAAAAACCCAGGGAAGAGTAACACAATAAAGTGCGATACTGACAACAACAAAAATGGAAAGGGACCTGAGGGTAGTCATATCAGACGACCTAAAGGTGAGCCAGCAATGAGAAGGCAGTAAGGAGGGTTGGGGATACTGGGATGCACAGGAAAAGCATCACCAGTAGAAAACAGGAAGTTGTTGGTCCTCTGTACAGACAGTTGGTAAGACCACATCTGGAGTACAGTGTACAGTTCTGGAGACCCCATCTCGGCAAAGACATAGACAGAGTGGAGGCTGTCCAGAGAGGAGAACCAAAATGATGCAGGGTCTGCATCAGAAGACAAATGAAGAAAGACTAAAGGAACTAAAGATGTATAGCCTTGAGGAAAGGAGGAGAGGGAGACATGATAGAAACTTTCATATACCTAAGGGAATCAACAAAGTCCTAGAGGGTAGCAACTTTCAGAAAAGAGATGTGCAAAACAAGGGGCACAATTTGAAGATAGAGGGGGACGGCTCAGAGGTAATGTGAGGAAGTATTTCTTAACAGAGAGGGTTGTGGATACATGGAACAGCCTTTCTGAGGAGGTCATAGAGTCAAAAACAGTGGGGGAATTCAAGAATGCATGGGACAGACATAAAGCAATTCTAGTGGGGGGTAGGAGAAAATAGGCTGTTGGTTAACTAGGATCTGCAGCTTATCCGTTAGGTAGGGAAATGGGCAGACTAGGTGGGTCAAGTGGTCCTTATCTGCTATCAAATTCTGTGTTTCATGTCAAAAATGAGATCTCTAAGTTACTTTGTTTTAAAGTTACATGCCATTTTGTAACCCTAATTTCACTGCTTGTTCAAAAAGCAAGTCAGTTGAGGGACTTCGGGCACTCTTCTCCAGAGTTGTACTCTGGAGGAGGGGATCACTGCCTCTTCTGCCATACTTTTGCAGATGTCATGCTCAGCTGGTTGCAGCGAGGGAAGAGATATTTCCCGAGACTCAATAAATAAAAATAAAGAAATACATCTCTCCTGTGACACCTGCTCAGTTGGAGTCCACACCCCGAGAAGCCCACTGGTCCAGTGGGGTGGAGAGTGTTGGGAAGGGGGGAGAGTGGTGGGGCAGCCACAAGGAGGTCAGCCAACCCCACACCATCCAGACAGCAAATCGCTTTGCACCCCTGAAGGAGACTCAGGTACCTGACTCCACCTGGGGCGGGAGTGAGTCTGGGTCAGCTAGGGTAAGTAGGAGTTATGACTTGGTTGAACCCAGGGTTAAGAGTAAGAAGAAGACAGCTAGGAGAGTCTGAGTAGACAGGGATTCTATCAGTGGAGTAGAGTGGGTGGTGGGTTGGTGGGAGGAGGAGTGGAGGATGGTCAGGTGCCTTCCTGGGGTGTCAGCCATCTGGGACATAGAATAGGGAGAATGGGAGAAGGGGGCTGATACACTTAGGTACCAACAATCTGGTGAACCAGCCTGTGGAGCAAGTGAAATAGAACTTACAGAGGATGGAGATCAGCTGCAGGCACACTCAACCTCCCTGGCCTTTTCTGAGCTCCCCTTGTGTAGAGTAGGGAGAGAGGGATAGATAGAATAAGGAGGGAAGAAACAGAGCAATTGACTGGGTCATTAAAGGGGTGGTGTCAGGAGAAAGGGTACCACTTTGTGGAGGGCTGGGGGTACTTCTGGGACAGGAGGCTCTTCAATGGTGATGGTCTTCACCAGACAAGAGAGGGGACCAGTGCACTTGGGCAGAAGCTTGACATCTACATTAGACAGTTAAACTGACTGCAGGGGACACTAAGTTGGGAGGGGGACCTAGCAAGTGTTCCCCCTATATTTGGTACTGCTGACATTAAGGAGGGTAAAAATAAGGCTGAGTTTCAAAAAGATGTAGTGGAAGAGGCAAAGGGGAGAAGGCTGTCAGGATCTGAAGGCAAGAAGAAAGATAAGATGTAAGGAGAATGAGAAGGAATGCAGGTGTAGGATCACAAAACAGCAAAAGAGGGTCTGGAGCTAGCTTGAAGGGGTCTGCTTTCATGCCATGAGTCTGGATAATAAAGTTAGTGAGCTCCAGGCATTGGTGGCAAACACTAAAGTGGACTTCATAGAATCACAGCAATTTGGGCCACAGAGAATAATGACTGGGAAGTGTCACTCCCAGGTTAGACAGTGTTTAGACAGAACAGAGGTATAGGCAAAGGAGGGTGTAGTCTTCTATATCAGCAAGGGCATAGAAGCTGTAGAGGATGGACACATCAGGAGAAGCAAAGTGGAAACAGAGTTGCTGTGAGTTCTCTTCATGATGTGGTCAGGCAAGAAAATGCAGTTGGGAGTGATCTATAAACCACCAGGACAAGGGGAAGAGAGAGAGAGACAGGGAGCTCAGGGAAGAGTTGGCAAGGGGAGCAAAGTAGGGAGAGGTGGTGATGGGTAATCTGAACCTGCCAGATATTGACTGGGACATTCCAGCAGCCAGGTGCACCAGAAGTCATGACCTGTTAGATACATTGTAGAACTGTCTGCTGGTGCAGCTGGTTAAAGAACCTACTAGACAGGGGGCCATTCTCGATTTGGTGCTCACCCACACAGAGATGGTAGGTGGAGTGAGGGTAGGGGAGTCACTGAGGTCCAGCAACTATAACTCCATTTGGTTTGGGCTGGTCTTTGGGAGCAGAATGCCTCTATCAAATTTCAGAAGAGCAGACTTCAACTGGATAAAGGACCTGGTCCAATACAAATTGACCAGGGTGGACAGCATTGGAGGTGTAGATGAAAGATAGAGGACGATCAAGGGGACCATTCTCAAGGCAACAAAGCCATGCATGAGAATTGTTGCAAAATGAAACGGGTACAAGAGACCGATATGGCTCTCAGAAAGGGTCAGAGAAGCAGTGAGTGGTAAGAAAAAGACTTTCACCAGTTACAAGGAAAATCAGGGGGAGGAGAACTGGGGAAAGTGCCAAATAAAAACTAGGGAAGGAAGGAGGACAGTCGGGGAGGCAAAGGCAGCCACAAAGCTGTGTGTTGTGGAGGGGGTCAAGGGTGGGGAAAATCAATTCTTCAGATATATTAAGGGAAAAAAACAAGAAAGGAGGGGATATTGTTAGGCTACAAGAGAGAGATAGGGTACTAGAGGAAGATGAACAAAAAGCAGCCATCCTTAATGATTACTTCTGCTCTGTCTTCACAAGGGAAGGTAGCAGACCCCTGCCTGAGAGTGGCATCAAGGCAGCTTTCAGGGGCATTCCTGAAATGAGGCAGCCAGTGTTCACCAGAGAAAGGCTCCAGAAGGGGGGGCTTGAAGCCCTAAGCCCCAGGGTCATATCGGATGCACCGAAGGGTGTTCAAGGAATTGACTGCAGAACTGGCTTAACCCCTAATACTGCTATTCAATAGCTCAGTTTAGACAGGGGTAGTTCTGAAATACTGGAGGCTAGTGGATGTAGTCCCGATACTCAAGGAAGGGGACAACGAGCAACCAGGGAATTACAGACCTATCAGCCATACCTATGTAGTGAGTAAACTGGTGGAGTCACTGATAAAAGAGGACCTTGTGGACTGGAGAGCAACAGAATGGGAATGGGAGGGAGGATGGGTAGGAAGGAAGTGAGGAAGGGGGAGTATAATGAGGGGTGGTAGGGGGAGGGGGCAGTTCCAGTAAAATAGATTGGACTGCACACTCAAGTAGACTAGATAGACCATTATGGCCTGCTTCTGCTGGCAAATTTTCGTATGTTTGTAAGATAGTAAACAGCATGGGACTGTGCCAGGGAGGTCTTGTCATACCAACCTGGTAGGTTTCTTTGGGTAACAAAGGTAGTAGATAAGGGCCATGCTATGGATTTACTTAACTTCAGTTTCAGCAAGGCTTTCTACTCCGTGACACACAGAAGACTGCCAAAGAAGCTGGAAGACTTGAGTGTGACTAGAGACATAGTTAGATGGATAAGAAATTGGCTGAAGGAGAGACAACAGAGGGTGGTGGTAAACAGGGTCAAATCAGAAGAGAAGGAGGTCATGAGTGGGGTGCAGCAGGGATCTGTTCTGGGTCCTGTCCTCTTCAATACAGTATGTTCATCAGTGACATTCAAGGGGGCATCCAGGGCAAGCCGTGTGTCTTTGCAGATGACATGAAGCTCTGTGGTAGGGTAGGTAATGACAAAGGGATCAGGGAGATGCAGAGGAATCTACAAAAGCTAGGTTTGACAGCTGAAGTGTTATGCCAAAAAAATGCAAGGTAATGCATCTAGGGGGGAAAAACAGGACAGGATACTGGACGGGAGGAGTTAAACTGAGCACTACGGCAGAGGAAAGGGACCTGGGAGTCATCGTTAGTGACTCCCTCAAACAATCAAGACAGTACAACAAGGCCTATAATAAAGCTAATAGAATGCTGTGCTGGGGTGTATCAGAAGGGATACTGATGATAGCAAAAAGGAGATTCTGCTGCTGCCTCTATATAGGTCACTGTTGAGGTTGCATCTGTAATACTGTGCTCATTTCCAGAGTCTTCACCTAGGGAAGGATAGGGACAGGCTGGAGAAGGTGCAATGCAGGGGAACCGAGATGATTCAGGACCAACAGGGCAGATCTTATAAAGATCATCTGAAGGCCTTGAACATGTACTTGCTGGAGACCACGCAAGAGAGGGTAATATCATAGAGACCTTCAAGTTCCTGAAGGGAATAAACAAGGTGAACTGCATGGAACTATTTAGCATGAGTATAGAGTCAAGAATCCAAGGTCATGTATGGAAACTGGCTGGGGGAAGGTTTTAGAAGGATATGAGGAAGTTCTACTTTATGGAAAGGATGGTTAAGTCATGGAACAGTCTGCCAGAGGAGGCGGTGGATGTCAAGACAATAAATGGTTTCAAGAATGGCTGGGACAGAGTGAAAATGATTTGGTGGTTGCTCCAGTATGATCAGTAGGGAGGAAAGCAAGGGGGTGGACTGGGAGGGATAAAATGCACCTGGACAGTAGGTCCCAGGGCAGATAAGGAACTCCTGACAGACTAGATGGACTTGTGGTCTCTTTCTGTTGTCCTTTTCTGTGTTTCTATAAAAAGCCAGTTTCAGTGAAGGGTTACTGATGTCATAACCAAGACTGACAGCCTAGTTTACCCAGCAGGCTACTATATGGGACTTATTTCTCTTATGTTACAAACAAACATTTGTCAATGCTGAATGTCTGCCGCTGGTATTGCTGTTGAACTGGGTCTTGCTTGTACACATTGTTATTATATCTTTACCCAGGATAGAGCACATGAGATGCATAGCCTCATTTTCAGTGGTGTGCTGCTTTAACACACTGTTAAATTGTAATTACCCAGGATAGGGCAGCAGAGAGGCAATATCTACTTTGAAGTGGGCTCCCACATTTTTACCCCAAATGTCCAACAGTCTTTTTATGGCCTGGCATGATCAAGACAGGGGGAATTTTTAAAATCCCTTCCAAAAGGTGATTTTGTTGTGTGACTGTGGAAACAAGTTCTGGATAGGATTTGAAAAATGACACCTGCTATGTTCAGGAGGTGAGGTAACACAAGGGGTATGTTGAACATTAGGGGCCAAAATCCGCAATAAATAAAGTTATGAGTAAATGTTGGAACAATTTGTTTCCTCATAACTTAATTGTTTTTTCAATTTTTACCCCAAACTTTCAACATACTCTTTTTTTTAATGACCACTCCTTCTGAGCATGACAGGTGTCATTTATAACACAATGGCTGAAAAGTCATTTTGTGCCACAAGTGCTAAAACACATTTTCAGTAGGCTCTGAGAAATTACAGTTATCACATTCATGAGTTGGTGTGAAAAAATGACCGTTGACAAGTTGGGGTCAAAATATTGAAAATTACCACAGTTACGAGAGTGTGTTGAAAAATTGCAACGTAGACTTAACTTTGTTTTTTTTCTCATATTTTTACCCCAGATTTTAAACAAATCCTTTTTATGACCCCACATAGCCTTCTTATGAGCCCATCTCATGGACAAGGGTGGATAAGATGTTCAAATCCTGCCCCAAATGTGATTTTGTGCCACAAGTGTGAAAACACATTTTGGCTAGGATTTGAAAAATGGCAGCTGTCACATTCATGAGGTGCTGTGAAGAAATGGCTATGTTGAAAATTTGGGGTCAAAATATTGAAAATTACCAAAGTTACAAGCCTGTGTTTGTAAATTTCAATGTAGGCTCATAACTTTGTTGTTTTTTTGATATTTTTACTCCAAATTTTCAACATAACCTCTTTATGACCCCACCTCATGAGCAAGGGCAGAGAAAATTGTCAACTCCTGCCTGAAGGTGATTTTATACAGTCACCACAAAATCACCTTTCGGGACAGATTTGTCTAATTTCACTGCCATTGCTCATGAAAGGGGCACCAAAAGGGCATGTTGAAAATCTGGGGCAAAAATATTTAAAAATTACCAAGTTATGATGACAAGTTCAAACATTTAACCTAATTGCTGATTTCCTCAGTTCGTGGTCTGGCATTGAAGAGTGAAGACATGTTTGCGGTCCAGAAAAGATTCTGACGTTGAGCCCCAGTAGTAAAAAAGATGTGGGGGTGGGGTGGGGGTGGGGTGGTGAGTGTAGAGTGGAAGGGTCGGGAGGGGGGACAGTAACAGCTGTGGCAGCAACAGATGTTAATGGTTGGTTTTCTTTTTTACAGGGTGTAAGTGAAAAAAAAAACTATGAGGGACAGTTTTCTCTATTTCAGGTGGTGACACCAGAGTATTGGACGCCCCCAGTGTCTGTGTTATGTTTGGCAGCACCAGGGGTGGGCTCCTCAGTGTTGCAGAAGCAAAATGGGAAGGGTGTGGGGTAGAAGCCATCTCAGTGGATTAGGCAGTCCTGTGCCAGAATATTAACATGCGTGGGTTGGGCTTGGGAGGGGACAGGATGGTTACAGTGGTGGCAACAACAGACATCCATGTACAGTTTTCTGTTTTTGCAAGGTTTATAAAATAAAATATACAAGGGACAGTTTTATTTCAGGTGGAGACACTGGGGATTGTGTACCGGGATGTTACACTTGGTCCCCACACCCTTATTGGATACCCACTGTGCACTGCTGACGATATATGTTATATGCTATGCATAATTATAAAAAAGAAGGCAGTATAGCGCAGTGGTTTAAAGCTGCAAATCTGGTGACATCCAGCAGACCAGAGCTGGGTTTGAATCCCACAGCTTCCACTTGCATACTATGTGACCCTGAGCAAGTCACTTAACTTCCCTGTGCTCCCAGGTCGCTCCTGTAAAAAAGCTTTCAGCTTAGTGTGCTACTCCTGGTTAAACAACTAAAAATAAAAACAAATAATAATTATTATTAATATATAGGGCATTGGTACTTACCATACAAGAGTAAGTAACCAGGGATAGAATTCTGATTATAACCAATATAGTCACTGCTAGCAATGCATTGCAAGTATTGCGCTGAGAATACACTTATGTGCTCTCTGTTTATTCTTCTGAGAAGTCATTGTATGGACAACACTGCCATCATGCGGATTTATGTAACACTTCACTTATTTCCTGTTTTATGTATGATTCTTTGTTCTCATTTCTGCTGATTTCACACATTTTGTATATCGCTAGATAACACTATGGAGTCAACTAACTTTTAGCCACTAGGGCTTGTTTTGTATACCTAACATATTACACATGTAATAATTACCATGACAATTATCTAAGTATATAAGCAATTGCATTATGTTTTCCCCCTGAGATCTTCTTCATTCCCGGGAGTATTGGGAAATTCTTGGCTCCCAGTGTCTAGTGGTGAGACCTGTTTTTAGGGCATCTGACTATTTTGTGTAATAAACAAGTTTATTACTACATAAGCCATTAAGCCACTTGTCTGTTGTTTCTTTTGCTAGTTTATTACCACCAAGAACCTGAGCAGGGCTTAGCACCCTGACATTATTGGATTCCGTGTACAGGTGGTCTAAATTAGCAAATATTCACTGTTTGCTGGCTTACCCTTCCTTTGTAGGTAGAAAGTAACTGTACACACCCATATCACCTTGCCCGTGTTTTTCACTCCATAGCATCTTGTAAAGTCTGTCTGCTTACTGGGCAAGGTTGATGCTGTCTCACCTTGTTCAACAGCAGTTTTGAATTGCAGGATTGCGAGAATGCAGACATCCCGACTGTCTGTTTGGTTCAACCTCTGTGGATTGATACATAGCAGGGTAACCACTGACGGGTCAATTTTGGGTTTCCCAACCTTTTCTTTCATTACTATCATGTCCAATATCTACGCAGATCTGAGACTCGACGTCTCTAACTTTCTCACCTCCATGGAGGCTGAAGCGACTTCACACTGGATGCGGAACACTCTGATAACCCCATACTGGGGATCTCAACACAGTACTCAGAGGTGAGACAAGCAGCCAAAAAGCATGATGCTAAAGGGCTGTTGGTGGCTGCTCTTTATGCTGCTGTAGAAGCCTCCGAATCGAGGTTTTGTTCTCTTGAACTGCAACACTCAGCTCTTAAGAAAGAGTTAGGTTTGCAGGCATCTGAATTTTTAAGAAAAGAGCAGACACTGGAAGAAGAACTTCAATTACTGCTTAGTAAGAATGAGACTCTTTTGCACTGTACTGTACAGAATAATGATCAAGAGTTATGCATGTTGAGGGAGGAATGTGATAGGCTGAAGCAGGATAAGAGACAGATGTTGCAAATGAATGATTTGTTAAGTGATACGGATGAGACTTTGTGTGAGGAGCTTGATGAGATGAGAGACGACCTGAAACGGGTAAGTGAAGAGTTAGACAGAGAACTTAGGGACAACTGTGAATTGAGCACCACATATAGAGTGTTACAGAAAGAGGTTGCAAAAGGTGTTGAGCAGAACATTGCAAAAGTTAATCACAAACAGTGCAGAGCTAAGATGGCGAAACTGTGTCATCAGCGAGAGGTGTTGGCTGGTCATGTAAAGGCGATGGATGGGTTTCACTATACACCTATTGACCTTATGCCATCCAGCGATGATGATTCTGGTGACAACAACAGCAAAGATGGCGTCCAGCCACACCCTCAAAATGGCCCATTGTCCAACTGCCACCCACAAGATGGTGACACCCTACGCTGTTCCAGTGTGACCCTACATCATGAGACATATGACGATTATTAAGTGCGACGTCAAGATGGCAACCCCCATAATGGGGGGAGATCAAGGTCAAGCCCCTCTGATTGCTGTCCTGAAGAAAGAGGGCAGAACAGAGATCAATCAGATGATTGAGGCTGCCCTCACTAGGACTGAGATTATGCCCCCTTCAAGGCACTCTGCTGAGGCGCTAGGGGCTCTCACTATTTGGTGACAATAAAATACAACATTTGTTCTTTACTGCAGTTTGCTTCTCCGTTTTTGCTTTGGAAGGGTGCTACTGCTTTGGAGACCCTCACTAGGACTGAGATGTCTGACAAGCAGAGATAGGTCTTCTAGCAGCACATGGAAAACATGTTGAAGGAAGCCGCTGCTTAGCAGTCACTTGTCTGCACTGGAGCAGATGCCCTTCATGGCACACGGTCCCACAATCCTTTCCCGGATGCATGTCCCATAATTCAGACTAGTCCCCTTCAAATGGCTCACTCTGTACAGCAGATCACTGAAAGTACAGACTGCATGACCCCCAATGACAATCTCGGCTGCCATTTGGAAAAAGTTTGTTCCAAATGTGAGATGCTCAGTCTACTGGCAAGCTACCAAGTACAAGTCCTTCAGCAGACTGTAGACCCCAGTCTCTGGGCAAAATGTTCAGAGGTAGCTCGCCAAGCTACAGATGTGTCATTTGATGACATTACAGTGGAACTCACTGCCGCACACTCCCCAGGTGTGGTTGGCATTATGTTGGCCTATCCTGTTAAACAGTATGCCAAGGATCAGAATGATAATTGGGAAAATCAAAATTATCGACAAGGCCCTTCTTATCGTGATGTAGTGGTGGAGAATAATAACTTCCATACACTCCTTGGGAAGGTCCAATCAGTAGCCAAGGTGATCCCAATGCAGATTATTGCAGCATTAGCTCTGGCAACCCAGTCCCTAATAGACCAAGGAGATACTGGAACCTCCTCAGACAAGGCCCTACCAGGCCCAAGCCCTGAGGCCTTGTCCATTGCAGCTACAAGTACCCAGACTTCTTTGTATCCTATGCAGGACCTGGAAGAGGTCAGGTGAGATCCTGCCAGCCTA
Source organism: Neoceratodus forsteri (assembly GCA_016271365.2). NCBI lineage: Eukaryota > Metazoa > Chordata > Ceratodontiformes > Ceratodontidae > Neoceratodus > Neoceratodus forsteri. The sequence goes on along the minus strand of CM028130.1, from coordinate 563,113,419 downwards.
CGTTTTCAGGAACAACCTGAAGATGGCAGCACTAGTTTGGATTGACAACTACATGCCCCAGTCCATATTGTGGACAAGCTTACCATTGGCACAAATGGAAGGCCTTTCACCATGGCCATGGTTGTGGGCTGCCAATTGGTTATACTGCTAGATACAAGTGTGGCTGTCTCTGTATTACATGATGAGGATCCAGCTAACTCCTCTTGGTCCACTGGATGGAAAACTACTGCTCAAGGCATAGATGGCATTGGACTGTTTACCTACTGCTCCATTGTCCTTTCCTTGGTGTTGGGTAGCCTCAGCACAAATCACACGTTTGATCTGATGGTCTTGCATCATCACCCCAGCATCCTAGAAATTGATTTCCAAGCACTGTATGGCTGTGTAATAGGTTTGGCTAACATTTTTCTGATCCAAATCAAAGGACAATACCATACGGTCATGATCCCTAATTCTCATGTGGTTGCTGCCATCATGGTTAATGACAAGGAATATGATGTAATAGCTCTATTCCAGACACATGAGTTCTTCAGAGAACTGTTACACATTCTGCAGAAGCACCTCAATGCCTTTGCAACACACAAACATGATTGTGGCAGAATGCAAACCATCATTGAGATTCCAGGCCCAACACATGACAGGCAAAGGCAATACCCTTTTCCGGCAGAGGCCTTACCATCACTCAGAGAAACCATTCAGTCACTTCTTAAGCAAGGTGTGATCATGCCTTGTGTCTTGATTGCCAACTAACCCATCTGGCCAGTGAAAAAGCCCACTGGATCTTGAAGACTCACTATTGATTACAGGAGACTTAACCAAGTCACTCCTAGCTGCTCCCCTACGGTAGCCTCAGCACCAGATGTGCTCAAACTGCAAACTCCAGATCATAGGTGGTTCAGCACCCTTGACACCTCCATAGTCACTGCCCCTTGCTCAGGAAAGCCAATACAAATTTGTTTTCACCTTTGAGGGTCGTCAGTACACGTGGACCTGCCTACCTCAGGGCTTTCACAACAGCTGCTCCCATTTCCATCTACACATGATGGATGCCTTGCAGGGTTTCTCTGCCCCACAATGTCTCCTGCAGTATGTGGATAACTTACTGTTGGCAACTGCCACCAAGGAACAACACCGTGACCTCCTTGATGAATTACTGACTCCCTTACAGAGAGCAGGCCTCAAGTGCAACCCTGCAAAAGCACAACTCTGCCAGAAGGAGGTTATCTTTCTTGGCCTGCATATCACAGAACAAGATAGAAGCTTGGCATGGAAGAAGATCCAAGGCCTACAGGATCCATCACTTCCTACCAATGTGGACACACTCAGATATTTTCTGGGAATGGTCAACTATTCCAGGGACTTTATTTGTGAGTTTTCTGTATGAACTCCTGAAAAAGGATGTTCCCTGGACTTGGGGTACCATTCACACTAGTGCTGTAACCCTTCTGAAACAGGCCTTGGCCTCTGCTCCAGCACTGGTCAGCCCCGATCCAGCCTTACCCTTCCATCTGGAATCTGCTGCTTCAGACATAGCCATGTCTGCAGTACTTGCCCAAAAGGTGAATGGCACTATGAGACCCATTTCCTATGCTTCCCAGATGCTGTCCCCAGTGGAACAGAAGTACAGTCTTTGTGAAATAAACCTTCTGGCTACCTACTGGACTGTCAAGCACTTTCTGTACATCATTGGGTATTCACCTATCATTTTGCATACCAATCACACTCCTACAAACTTTCTGCTGTCAGACAGAATGAAAGATGGTTCGGTGTCAAATACGAGACTGACTCACTGGTCTCGTCTTCTCCAGGACCATGACATACAGGTTCACCCTGCCAAAATGCCCTCAATTTTAGCCCATGGTCTTCTATATCAAGGAGAGCCACATGATTGCTCACTCCAACATCCTGATTTGCCTGATCCAGGCACATTCCTTCCTGCTACTCCAAAGCTCCTTGCAGACACTTCCCTGTGTCACATCTTTACTGATGGCACCGTCTCATACTACCAAGGAGAAGAGATGGTTGGATTTGGAGTGCTCAACATGCACCCTAATGATAACACTGTCCATGCATCCAAATGCTACAGAGTTGCATCTTCTCAGTACGCAGAATTGGCAGCAGTGGCCTGTGCTCTTGTACTGATACAACATGGGACCACAGATACCATCATCTTTACAGAATCCAACTGGGTTTGTTGCTGTTTGATGGAATTTCTACCGTTCTAGGAGAAGAGCTCCTTTTCAACTTCTGATGGTACTCCTGTGAAATACAAAGCACTCTTTCTATATATTCACAACTTGACTCAACAGTTTAAACACAAACTGTTCATCCACAAGGTGAAGGCCCATTCAGAATCTGACCCATACCATGTTTTCAATGATCATGCAAACACTTTTGCCAAAGAGGGCGCTCAAGGGGGGGACACATGGGATATGGCTCACCCTGTGGCTCGGGCAGCTGTACAAATAGCTGCCACACAGAAGGAAACCAAAGCTTTTGTGCCACTGGACTTGTCTACAACACAAAACTCCACCCCTCAGCTGAAAGAAATGTTCAGATTCCTAGACAAAGGAACTGAACAAGAACTGCCTACCCACAGCCCTAACAAGAGACACGCAGACAAATTGTATCTTTCCCATGACAACAAACTGATGTGGTATCAGTCTGACAACATGAATTTTAGGTTGTGGGTGATTCCTGAAGCTTTGAAATCTGAGTTCATTCATCAGGTCCATGACACCCCAACTGGTGTACACCAGGGGGTGGAGAATACAGTCCAAAGACTGAAATCTGTAGGTTGGTGGCCTGGTATCACCAGGGATGTCAAACATTACATCCAAAACTGTCTAATTTGTGCACAGGATAATCCTGCCCCAACCAAGGAAAATGCTAAGTTACTTCCCAAGAGACAATCTGGTCCCTGGCATGCAATTCAGATTGACTTTATTGGTCCTTTGACCAATACCAGCAGGAAAAACAGGTATGCACTTGTAGTCACTGACCTATTTTCTACATGGGGCGAGGCTTTTCCCACTCAAAAATGCACAGCAAAGGCAACTACGAAAGTCCTGATAGAACAATTGTTCTCCAGGTGGGGCCTACCTCTTAAGGTAGACTCTAATTAAGGAACCAGCTTTACAGGTGAGTTGATGCAAGAAACGCTCAAACTTCTTGGTGTGCACCAGAAGTTCCACATTCTTTACCACCCATAATTTTCAGGTCAGATAGAAAGAGCCAACAGACAGATTAAGCAAATACTATCCAAATTTACTGAGGACATTCGCAAGGATTTGGATTCCCTTTTGCCTTTACTCCTTATTGCAATTAGGGGTACTCCTTCAGCCACCACCCAGTGTACACCATTCGATGTGATGACTGGTAGAACTATGAGATTACCTGAGCACCTGTTGATTGATCTGAACATACCCACTGCAGACCGAGTGTCCGCAGACACATAGGTTGCAAAACTCAGAGATGACATCATCAAAACCCAGTTGTACGCTGCACACCATATGGGCAAGACCCAACAGCAATCCAAGATTCACTTTGACAAACGCACACAAGAGGTGGATTGGCAAGTCAGAGATCAGGTAATGGTTCTCAGATTTGCACACCCTAGGTCACGTACTGGCACAATGAAGAAATGGCAGCATAATGGGAGTTCTCCCACTGTCCGTGACAATTTCGTGATATAGCTATTTTTCATGTTTAGTCAGTGCCTAAAGAGCAGTCTGGAACAGTGTCCTTACATCTCTGCACATAATTGTAAAGTTTGAAGTTGATAAAACGTGCACTTAGATTTTTATTGACATCGGGAATTTCAGCGCCAACCTTAGCTCAGTATGCCATCTGACAGTCGCTCCGGCGCGGCAGGAATTTCAACCCAGATTGGCGCTTCACCCACTGGCTCTCTAGGTGGACCTGGGGGGAAGAATCCATCGAGGAGGTCTGTAGAAACAGCAACAAGTAACTGCTTTAGTAATGACTTGAATACAAGCGATGTTGAGTTCATTAAGGAAACGCTGCAGAATATGCATATTGACATTGTCTCCTTGAAAAAGTGAGTTGGCTCTGAGAGGGATAAATCAACAGTCATGGAAGAAAGCATTAATGTATTAGTGGAAAGATTAGCCTTCTTGGAAGAGAGTATCTGTAAAAAGGAAGATTCCTCCACAAAAGTCTGTTCCCAAATTGAGTTCTTGAGTTCCAAAGTTGATGATCTAGAAAATAGAAGCAGGTGTAATAACTTGCGCCTGGTGGGGGTCCCTGAACTTATTGAAGGCAATGATAGGGGGAGGTTTTTAATGGATTTTATGCCTTCGATTTTAAATGCTTCCTGGCAATGGCCCCTAGAGATTGAGAGGGCACATAGATCCTTGAGGGCCCTTCCCAAACAATGACAAAAACCCAGGCCTATAATTGTTCACCTCTTGAGATTTAATGTTAAAGAGCAAATCCTTTCATTGGCCAAACAGGAAAGCTCTCTATTGGAGAAAAGAAAGGGTATTCATATTCCAGGATTACTCTACTGAAATTGTGGAAAAAGGAAAGGCATACAGTGAAATCAGATATGTTTTGCAGTTGCTTGGTGTGTCATATTACATTAAATATCCAGCTACTATGGTGATAGAGGGGGTGGATCACATAGTTTTAAAACTCCAGATGAAGCCTGGGATTTCATTAAAAGATCCTGGCCTGAAGCCCCTCGGATCCTGAGTTGAAGACCCAAAAGTAAAGCTAACCCACCGAACCTCCAAACAGCTCCTGACAGATTTGAAAAAGCGAGAATTCTATTGTGGAACACCATGTGCGAGCTTCTACTCCTCAGAAAAGCCCACGCACTATGTCCTCTCCCTCAAAACCTTCGCTCTCACCTCATACTGGCTTAACCAATAATACACACATTTCAGTGCTCAAATTTTCTACAAGACACTCAAATAACAAAGCATCTCTTCCTAAATCTGTGGCATGGACCACCAAAATAACATGTAAGTCACAAACATTTTATAAAAACAAGCCAGCTATGATTTCTTCCATTGCTGCAAAAGGCTCTCTCAACACTGGTTGGCTCCCGAATACTACAAAGTCGGCCACTAAATCTTTTTCAAGTAGATCTCCCAGAGCAGTACCTGATTGCATGAAAGATCCTTGTAGCCCAGTCACGGACATGTTTGAGGAGCCTTCCTCTCCTGGGGATCGCCTGAAGAACTTGAAGTGCTGGGGTCCTGAAGACACACTTGCAGAACTTCTCGAATATGGTTCAGATGAGCAACAGAACGACCTGAAAGGGGTTATTTCTCTGCTGACTGGTGGGTCATGGGCACATGACTCCTCCAACTCAAGTGTTTTCTGTCACTTCTGTCTGTTTTTTTTAATGCCTACTCATACTAGGTCTAGACCTTTTCTATTTTCATGCTGCATGTTTCTTGATTTAGGTTAAATATAAAACTGTGTTTATTATTATTTGTTCATTTCAAGTCTGCATAAAAACAAAGGTCAAAGGCAGGAAGTAGGGGTCAGAGGTCAGTTCCAGTTTGACATTCTGAATGAAAGACCTGTGATTCCTTCAGATGAAACAAAGCATGCTATGTTATTAAACTGGATGTTGGAGTGAGTAAGTATTCAGAACTTCTGATGTCATTATGGGGGAAGTTATCATGGGCAGTTTTTTTCTTTGATTGTGATTCTATGCTTTACATCCTCGGGGGGGAGGATTTTCTTCGGGAAAGTAAACTTACGACCAGTCAATGGAAGGATTTTCTAAACTGGTTAAGGGCATGTTGCAGTAGGGAGACAGCAAAGATCATTTATTCCTTTTGATCACAGTGGTTTCTTCCCACACCTCTCATTTAGCCTACTCTTAAGGTGCTGAGGGCAGTATGCTTGAATGTTTGATAGACAAAGAGATCAACGTTGGCTTATAAGACATAGCAGACAGGTTGCTGGTGGTCATTTGCATGCCTTTATTATGGGCTGTAAAAGGTTGGTAATATTCCTAACTGCTTGTCATTCTTGCAGACTGAGTCCTGTGCAGGATATGGAAGTGAGTCACTGTGCCATTCTGAGCATTGATATTGGATCATGGGCAGCTACTAAAGGTAAGATAAGTTCTGATTGGTGCGAGTTGCATACATACAGAATGTTGTTTTACTTAGAATAATCTTAGTTCAATAGGCAATCAGACTATATCCTGGCCTTTCTGATAACAGCTATTTTATGGATGCCTTTGCTGCCTCATTCACTGCAATAACTTGTGTCCTGTAAGGGTTGATAATTCAAGGGATAATAATAAATAATTATTAATCCAAGGGTGTAAAGAGCAGTTTTGAATCTGCAGGACTGCCCTGATAAGCTTATTCCATTTTTATAGCCAATACTTGGCAAGTGTGGGATTTTTTGTTCAGCTGCATATAGGGTGAGTGTTTTCACTTTGAGGGTTCCCTCAGTGAGTTTACATGCATCTTCTCACTGTGTTTGTTTGGTTGCAGAGATTGTTAGTGCTGATAGTATTTAAGTGTGTGCTAATTTGTTGTTTATTTAGCTTGACTATTTGTTTAAGGAGCAACTTCTAGATACTATTATTGTTTTTTTCTTTAAATACTTTTAAAAGTGTCCTTGCTTTATTTGTTCTAAATATAATATTTTTTAAGGTATTTCACAGTAATCCTCAAATGCAGATATCCAATTATGTCACTGGTTTTAAAGGGACACTGTCAACCCCCTTAGGTCTCAAAGTGTCCCTAGTTTAAACAAGCATTTGTCAATGCCGAATGTTTGCTTGCTGGCATTGGCAGTGGTAGTGTAGGAGTTACAGAGCTGCATAATAGGAATGGCAGTGAAGTATTGAACTGAAGCCAACGCCACCACCACCCTGAAGATACTGACAGGCATTGGGGTGTGGCTTTGGGTCGCCAGGGCATAACGGGCTAGAGACATTCACACCCTACCCTGCAGACACCGGATAGGTGTCATGGTGTGCCTTGGGGTCTTTGGCCCTTATGTTGACCCCATTCTATTAGGAAATATGGTGAGATGGGTGCAGTATAGGAGAATGGAGTGAACTTTGAGGTCGAAGAGTCCAAGGCACAACTCAATGCCTCTCACTGGCTGCAGGGTGTGGGTGGGGGTGGAATGGTATGAGCATTACAGGTGACAATCCCAAGTCACACCCCTGAGGCCTGTCAGTCTCTACAGGGAACGCCTCAGACGTTCATTGGCATTTTCGCTCCAAATTTTCAGCATTGTTTTTTTGTGATCCCCACCTTATGAACAGTGGCAATATCAGTTTGTTAGCTGAAAGCTGATTTTGCACAGTGACTACGCCATTTGGCGCCACAGTTGTGAAAACACATTTCGAACAGGATGTGAAAAATGACAGCTGTACTGTTCATGGGGAGGTAAAAAATGGCAATATTGAAAATCTGGAGTGAAAATATCAGAAAAACTAGTGAAGTCATGAGTGAGCATAGAAACTGCACAACGACACCCATAATGTAATTAGTTTGGGGATTTTTACAGCAGATTGTTAACACAGGCATTTTGGGCCTCCACTCATGAACAGTGTCATGGTGATTTTTCTTAATCTGTCCCAAACAGTGATTTCCCACAGTGACCATGCATTTCTTCGCTGGAAGTGCGAAACACATTTTGGCCATGGTGTGAAAATGACAGCTGTACTGTTCATAAGGGAATATGGAAAATGCCAGTGGTGGAAATCTGGACTGAAAATATTACAAATTCATGAACTTATGAGGGTGCGTGGAAACTGTGCAATGCTCGTCGTAATACAGTCATTTTATGAACTTTTGTCACCAAATTTTAACATAGCCATTTTAAGACCTCTGCTCATGAACAGTGTCACTGTGATTTTTAATCTGTCCCAAACATTGATTTCAAGACATTAACTGTGCTATTGTGCGCCTACATGCTGAAACACATTTTGGGCGAGTATGAAAAATGACAACAAAATAGTCTCTGTTCATTTGTGTGTTGTGGAGGAGCTGCCAACCATTGAATTATGTAGCGCAGACACTTGGTAAAAAGGTATGAGGAATTATTGTGAAACTATTTACAGGATATTTAAAAATCCCCCTTTAAAACAGCAATTAAAAGCAGGTGAATTCAGGTAGCTGCTGTACTGTTGCTGTCTTTTGACATGACAACAATGCCTTCACCTGTGCGCGCTGATTTCATTTATATATCCTGCATTATCCTAAGTTATTTAATTGCTGTTTTTTTCAAGTTCAGTGGCATAGTTGAAACCATTGTCACACAGGCTAGAACATCTCTTGTAAGTTTACTCATGTAAGCTTAGAAGAAGACCTTGTTGGGCCAAACACTTAGACACTTTGTTCTTTTGTAACATCCATGTATGTTGGTTCAGTAAAGGCAACAAACCATTTGCTTCAGTATAATTTTTTGAATGCACTGCATTAAAATAAGAATTATATTGTAAGACCCTGGCAGACTACATACAGCAGGGCTCCCAGATCTATAGGAGTCATTTACAGGAAATTGTTCCCATTGCCTTGCATTGGTTACAGGGCATCAGACATAAGCCCTTTTACTCAGGATTTCATGACAAGTTGAATTCCTTTGGGGAACAATTGCAGTGACTGAAGTGAATATAGGTTCACTGGGAGAGAGTGAGTGTGTGTGTGTGTGTCTGTGGGGGAGGGAGAGAGAGAGAGAGAGAGAGAGAGAAGGAGAAGGGAAAAAGGGGTTAGAGAGAGAGAAAACATCTCCTTAAAGCTATGTATCTCCCACCTACATTATGGTGATGTGGGGTGGGTTAGGTGTATTGTTTGTATGAAGAGGAGAGAGAAATTACATTTTATCTCTTTTCAGATTCCTTAGACACTTGTGGTACATCAAGTTGTTACATTTTCAGTGTATATTGACATCAGTACATATCAGGCTATGTGGTCTTAATTCCTTGAGGTTCCTCGACTAGAGTTTTTGTTTGACACTAATATTATCAATTTATATTTAAATTATCATTTATATAGTCCTGAGGTTTTGAAATTTCTTGGGCCTTATATCTAGCTGGAGAGTACAGCTGGGTGACAGGTCCAGCTAGGTTTTACACATCACACAGTGTGCACTTATGTCTTTAAGACAACTTTACTGGTAAATTCTTGTCTATAATGCAGACATTGAAACTTCACGAGCCCTATAACAATCTTACTTTGTCTTTAATCTGGGTGGGAGTTGCCTTTCAGTAATCACATCCTTATACTAACTGTGACACTCACAGCTTGATTTAGGAGTTATCTGCTTCAGCAGTGTTATCTTATGTCAATTAAATTTATATGCAGTAGGATTCTTTGTATGTGTGTTCCACCAAGCACGTTTAACCCAAGGTTGCTTCTGGCTGAAGGCAGTATAGTACTGTTAAACTTCTCTGACATCATCTTCTGTTTTTTTTTTTAAATGAGTATTTTAAACCAATGGGGATTTTTTTCTGTTTTTCTCTGCATTATCTAGCTGTTGTAAGTATTGTATTTTCTAAACAACTGCCATGAGCTTCTGAAGAAGGACTGGTTGGTCCGAAAGCTAGAGCACTTTGTTCTTGTTGTTACATCTGTGTTGGTCCATTAAAAGGTAAATAATCATTTGCTTCAGGGGCATCAGAGCAATTCTGCTTCATGTGAAATAATGAAATGTACGGCGGGGAGGAAAATTTGCACTAGAGTTACAGGAAAATGCAAAATCAATGTGATAGCACTGCTACTGTGTCCTCTAAAGTCCATCATTTGTTTTTTGGTTTTACGTTCGCTTGCGTGCATGCACAAGGAACATCTTGGGAGAATGGGACACTTTGGAGGCATGCCTGCCCTGTGCAATCCCCTGCTCTGTTGAGCAGGCGTGGTGGTCCTGCACCAATCGCTGCGGTGCTGTGTATGACAGCGGTGGTCTTCTCTTCAAAGAAAACCACCGCTGTGTGCTTGCAGCGCGTCACGCCCCCCCCAAATCTTTGCTGCCACGCTGGGAGCCCACCCCAGCATGGCAAACATCCTGCGTCATCTGCCAACGGGGGTGCCCAATCCCCCATCAGCTCCAACCTCCCCAAACTGCTTTCTCTGCTGCCACACTGGGAGCCCACCCCAGCGTGGCAAACGTCCCGCGTTGTCTGCCGACGGGGGTGCCCAATCCCCCGTCGGCTCCACAGCCCCCCCAGCCATCCTTCTGCCACGCTGGGAGCCCACCCCAGCATGGCAAATGTCCCGCATCGTCAATTATAGAAAAAAGAAAACCTGTAAATTAAAAATGGTCCTACGCAGTCTCCCCACCCTCCTCCCACAACCCGCACCCACCCACTGCGCACCCTGCCTCCCCACACCCCCCTCACCCCATACTTACCTCCAGAGCTCAGCACGACGATCATCGCTGGACCGGGAACACGTCTGCACTCTTCAAAGCTGACCGCGAACTGAGGAAATGCCGGTAAGCTGTATAATGGGCTAGATGGTTTTTTTCAACTTTTGTTGCATATCTTAGGCATTTTTTGGAATTTTTGCACCAAATTTTCAACATGGGGTTTTTGGGACCCGTTCTCATGAATTCTGTCACTGTCATGGCGTTATTCGGGCCCGAAGGGTGATTTCGCAGTCACTGTGCGAAATCACCTTTTGGGCCCAATTATCGAAACAACAGTACCAGTGTTCATAAGGTGGACTCTCAAAAAGCCTATTTTGAAAATTTGGTGGAAAAATTCCTAAAAATGACCATTTTACGAGCATGCGTTGTGCAGTTCCTACGCAGGCTCGTAAGTTCACGAATTTTCAATATTTTCACTCCAGATTTTCAACATTGCCATTTTACCACACCTCCTCATAAGCAGTACAGCTGTCATTTTTCATATCCTGCACAAAACGTGTTTCCGCCCATGTAGCGCACAATGGTGCAGTCAGTGTGTGAACTCAGTGTATGGCACACCTTAAGAAAATCACAGTGACACTGATCATTAGCAGAGGTCTTAAAATGGCTATGTTGAAAATTTGGTGAAAAAATTCCTAAAAATTACTGTTTTACGAGCGTGCGTTGTGCAGTTCCTACGCACGCACGTAGGTTTGCGAATTTTCAATATTTCCACTCCAGATTTTCAACATTGCCATTTTACCACACCTCCTTATGAGCAGTACAGCTGTCATTTTTCACATCCTGCCCAAAACATGTTTCCGCCATGTAGCGCATAAATGGTGCAGTCGAAGTAACTCAATGTATGGGACACATTAAGAAAATCACAGTGACACTGTTCATGAGCAGAGGTCTTAAAATGGCTATGTTGAAAATTTGGTGAAAAAATTCAAAATGACTGTTTTACGAGTGTGCATTGCGCAGTTCCTACACACGCTCGTAAGTTCGCGAATTTTCAATATTTGCACTACAATGACTTCCAAATACCTAAACAGCACATAGAAGCAAGCAACATTCGGCATTGACAAATGCTCATGCTTCTTTGTCACTGATTTTTTTAAGCCATGTCCAAGTGCCAAATACCACTGCAAATACCTGCAAGCGAACGTTCGGCATTGGCAAATGCCTGTTTTCATAGTGTAATAGACCAACAACATGCTTTTCCCTGATTTGAAAGGAAGTGAATTATTAAGTATCTGAATGTGCTAGTGTGAACTAGCCTTTCATGCTTTGCCTAAGAGAAGTGGGGTGGAGGGTTGAAACAAAGAGAGTGGATGAGGCAATGTGCAGTGTATCTGGCACAACTTCTTGAAATCCATGTAACTCTTCTCAATTCAGTATGCACCAGTGGCTTTGTTTGAGAGGTGTGGGGGATGAGTGTGGGAATGCAGACACATGGCTGACATACAGCATCTTGTTTCTGCAGTCACATAAAAATGCCAGCTCATGGCAATTCAGAGAAAAAAAAAAATATTTTGAAGCTGCATTACCAGACTGTGTGTGCACGTTAGTGAATTACCACACAGGGGTGTGTATGACAGCACTAAAAGGCACATTAAAGTGCTTCTTCAGTCATGAAAACCTCCCCACTGGCTGCTGCTGAAATGCATAGCAGTATGTTCTCCTTTGTGCATTCTGGCTGTTTGCTTCAGCTGCAGGTAGTACAGTACGCTCAAGTTCGTTTGCATAGGTTTTAGCAGTGGGGAGTTCACATTGACACAGTCTAGTAAGAGAAAATGCTTGGAATTACACATACAATGAAGTCTGAGTTTTCACATCAAATGCTGAGGTATTTTTTTTCTGGAGGATTAGAACCCATGGAGTCCATGAAGGTGTGCTTTGGAGAGCTGGCACGTGTAAGGACTGTTAGGCACCCACACATTTTGGTGGTCCTGCTGTGGCAGGGAACAGTTTATTAAAGTAATGATGTGTGGCTTGTCTCTCTAAGCTAGACAAGACTACAGCAATCTATCAGGTAACCAACACAGTTGATCTGTGTGTGTGGGGGGGGGAGCTGCTCACTGAAGCGTAGCTCCCTCTTTCAACTGTATGCCACTGCATTTTCAACTGCTGTCATAGACAGCTCCAGCAGTGATTGGAGAACTGTGACCATGCCTGCAAACACACTGACTGAATTGGAAGATGCTGACACACCTCTGAAAAACTCAGATGATGGCACTATGTTTCTTGCACATGCGTGCAAGCAAACATAAAAACATATTTTATGACTGCCAAAATTCTGTAAAGATTGTTGACATAGCTGGTAGTCTGATTCTGACTCTTATTTTCTTAAAAAAAGTGAAAAACAGACTGCCCAACATACTGGTGTTATCACACCAAAACAGGTTTGTTTACATTCCTTGATCAACTCCAAATGCATATTTCCTGGACTTGGGAACACCCACAAAACAGTTTAACCCCTCATGATGCTGTGGAGTTTAGGTGGCTACTGCCTTGTGAGTGACTGCACTGTTTGGGTGTGTTTCTAATGCTCAGGAAGTATGCAGTAAGAACAGAACCAGGATTGTAAACAAAAACAAGGTTGTTTATAAATATATATTACCATGCATTTCAGTTCTACTAAGCAAGGAGATAGACAAAACAAACAGCAATATCAGTAAATTTTAGAGAGGGTAAGCAATCATAAAATATGGGTTTTCAACTAGAAATAATATGATGAAAAACAGGTTGACAGTGTCCCTTTAAAATTTAAATTATTTTATTCTAAGTTGTATAGTGCAATCCATGTAACATGAGTTCAGTGAACATTAGTTCCTGGAATGTCCAAGGGTTAGGATTGCTTATTAAAAGATATAGAGTTCTTAATCATCTTAACAAACATAATATAGATGGTGCCATGCTTTAAGAAACTCATCTTATTCCAGAGGAAGCAGATACACTTGCATACATAATATAGATGTTGCCGTGCTTCAAGAAACTCATCTTGTTCCAGAGGAAGCAATTACGCTAGCATGTAGTTGGGTAAATACAGCTTATCATTGCTGTTTCTCTTCAAGAAGAAGGGGGGTGGGGTGGCTATTTTAATCCAGAAAGGAGTTAACTTTATTAAGCACAGTCATTTGATTAATCCAGAGGGGAGGTTCCAAATATTGTTAGGGAATCTATATGGAAAAGATGTAGCCCTATGTAATGTCTATGCTCCCAATATCCAAGCTCAGCAAAAACACTTTTTTCAAAACTTAGCCTATGCTCTAGCAAATGTAGGGAACTATCAAATTATACTGGGTGGGGATTTTAACACAGTAATGGATCTGTTATTAAATAGGTCTCTTGCCGTTAACCTGAGCAGGCAATCGACATCCCAGGTGTGTCTTAATAAAGTTCTGGGTGATTTGGGTCTATTTGATGTATGGAGATTGATGCACCCTAGTGTCAGAGATTATTCATTCCTTTCAGCTAGGTTTGGGACAGTAGCACCACATAATACAGAGTATTATTGAGCGCATACATATGAGTGACTCAGTAATACCCTTCCCATGTAGAGCGAGTAGTGAAAAGGAGCAATTCATACTGAAAGTGAGTGTAGCATTCAGGGATACTTGTAACACTTGTGAGAAATGAGGATAAAAGGATTATTTGGCCAAGCCTTGCTGAGCTGACCATGTGGTACAGTGGTTGAGCCACTGTCCCTAGAGCCTGAGGTGCTGCATTCGGATCCCGGTGCAGATACATTTTTTTCCTTCAAGGGGGAGTTTCTATTAATTTCTAAGTCTGCTCCCCCTGGAGTTGAGAATCCTTATTTTCGGGAGTGCGGGGGGCTATAAACAATGAATTAGTGTATATTTTTAGAGGACCGTCGCTGTTTGTGCCAGTCTCTCTAATGGGAAGTCACCCTTTTGTCACTGGTGATTCTTTCCTCACTCTAATGAGTGGCGTGATAAGGGACTCACCTTTATCACATAAAACTGTTTTGGACTTTTAGACTAGGTTATTTTTTTCTTCCTTTGGCTATGTGCAGTAACACTAGCAACATTTGTTATGAGAATTTACTTATATCACATCACTGTCTCTTGAAGAGCTCAATAATGTTTGAAAATAAATTAAATGGCCCCACAAGCTGGAAATTTAATACATCTCTGCTGCAAGATGGCAAGTTTCAAAACTGAATTCAGGAAGAATCTAAAGCTTATTTCAAGATAAATTGTAATGGGGAAGTTTCTCCCCAAATAGTTTGGGATGCCTACAAAGCATTCATTAGCGGGACGATCATCAGTTTTGCTTCCAAAAAGGAAAAAAGGAAAAGCAAAAGCATTAAAAGAAATAGAATACTGTCTGGGAAAAGTTTTGTTAGAATTAAAGCAAAATGCACCTAATAAAAAAAGCTACTTTTTAAGGCCATGGGACTTAAATTTGGCATAAACAAAATGTATTCAGAAAAGACTTAATATTCTCTCTTTAGGATAAACCATAATTACTGGGAATCTGGTGAGAAGGCCGATAAGTTACTGCCCTATAGGCTGCGTAAAATTCAAAATCAGAATAATATTAAAGGAATTAAAGACTCCTCCGGGAAAGTAACTCATAATTGTAAGGATATTAATAATTGCTTTAAGATCTTTTATGAGAACCTGTATAAATCTAAAGGGTCTATACAGGCGGATGTGATAGACAGTTTTCTAAGCTCAGTTAAACTCCCGGGTTTATCCAGTGAAGATAATCAAATGCTTGCTAGAACAATCTCTTTACAAGAGATATCAGAGACCATTGTGCAGGCACCTAAAGGGAAAGCCCCTGGACCAGATGAATTAACTGGAGAGTTTTAGAAACACCTTAACATTATTGTGGCCCCTCATTTGCTTAATGCTTTTCAGTCCTCTTTTGAGGAAAAAAATCTACCTAAATCTATGAATGAAGCATACATTTGTTTACTAAGCAAAAAAGGAAAAGACCCCCTTGAATGTGGTAACTATAGGCCGATACCGCTGTTAAATTTCGACTATAAGATCCTGGCTAAAATTCTGACTACTAGACTTTCTAAAGTTCTTAATAAACTGGTGAGCAAGGAGCAAGTGGGTTTCCTAAAAAACAGACAGGCTGCTGATAATTTCCAGAGATTGTTTTCTATATTCTGGTCAGCCCAGTCCTCAAAGTATAATTGCTCCCCGTCCGTAGCCATATCCCTAGATATAGGTAGGGCCTTTGACATGTTTGAATGGAGCTATTTATATAAAGTTTTAGAGAAAAATAATATACAACCTGGTTTAATGAAATGGGTACAAACATTATACACATCCCCCGGAGTTTGTTTGATTACCAATGGACTAAGATCTAATGCTTTTCATCTGCACAGAGGGTCCAGGCAAGGGTGTCTGCTTTCCCCCTTACTATTTGTACTGACAATAGAACCTCTCATTAGAAAATGTATGCAGTCTGATAGCATTAGTGGGGGTTAAACTGGCAAACACTAATAAAGTCTTAGTTTTTGCTGATGATATACTACTTACCCTAACTAACCCTGTTAAATCCCTGAAATACATAAAAGTCCTGCTACAAAGTTTCAGAGAAATATCAGGTTTATATGTCAATTGGTCCAAAACAGAATGCTTAAAATGAAATCTTTTGGTCTCAGAAACAGCCATTTCAACAATCCATTCAGGTGTGACTTGGCCCACTGAGGGTTTGACTTACTTGGGGGTTAAAGTATTCAACTCTATAGAGAGGATTTTGCCCCATAATATGTCCAAAAGTACAGAGGATCTAACATCTTATCTAGATAAATGGGCTAAACTTCATCTGTCTTTATGGGGAAGATTAATTCTTTAAAAATGATCTTTGTTCCCAAATTATTCTACTTTGCTAATAATTATGCAGCAAACATCCCTGTTATTTGATTCAATAAAATGTAAAAGATTATCTCTACTTTCTTATGGGGGAACAAACCTTCAAGGCTGTCTAAATCAAAACTCAGGGCACCAGTTAAACTGGGTGGTTTGTCTTTACCCTGGTGGCAAGGATACTTCTGTGCATTTAAGTTGGCCAATTGGTTCTTATCAACTGACACTTCAGACTCTCCACTATGGGTAAGATTAGAAAAAGAAATTGTGTCTCCTTTAAATCTGACTGATCTATTTTTCTGTAAGCCTCCATGTCACTTATTAAATCAACTTGCTCTTCAAGTCTCCGTAATGGTATGTAGAAAATTCAGCCTTCTCAAAAAAGTAGAATATGTCCCCTTGCAATATATGCCCTTATGGGCAGGCCACTGGAAAATTGTGCCCGTAATTTTTTTGCGGAATCCGCAATTTTCACCATTCTCAGCAAAAACTGACATGTTCCACAATTGCTTGCAATTTTTGAGTTTTTATATTGAACTGTGTAAAAAGTATTAACTTTTTTTTTTTTAGTATTTCTATTTATTCTACTCCTGTATGGTTCCCCATCTGACCGGCTCCCTAGTCTGGCCCCTCGAATTACTGGGCTTACCTTAGCCCGTCCGAGCCGTGCCTGCAGAGAGTCGGTCACCATCCTGTCACCGGTTTTTCCTGTTTTCTCCCCATTTTTCCCAAGGACCCCAGAAGAAGGTCGCATGCGTGTGGAGGCACGCATTTGCCTTACAGCCCTGGTAATGGCCCTCCTCCACCCTCCCCATTGGCCTATCGCCGTTACCCTGCTTGCGTAGTCCCTCGGCCTCCACCAGGGGGTAGTCGTGAGTGAAGGATGACACCCCACCTCCCTGGAGAGGAGCGCTGCCTGATGGCCATTCCATCCAGCTCTGCCCACCCCCCCCCGTGCTGACTTCCAACAACCCAGGCTCACTCCTGAACCTGGGTCGCTGGTGTGCCGCGAGGTGAGACATCCAGTGCCTCAGCTCTCTGTGCCACCGGGCCAGCTCCAACATTTTTAATAAAATACTCTTAAATGTATTGACAATTTTGCATGTAGACTTGGGTTTGGCAGAAACAATGCAGTGCAAGGTAGGGCAAGGGTTTTAAATTACACTGATTTCTTTTGACTCCTTGTCTTGTTTGATTTCAAAATCCAGTGGCCAAGCATAAGTACACTTCAACACTTAACATTTGTTCTGTGTTGCAGCAGTCTATCAGAAAACTTTTTGTTGCCACACAGACTGAAACAAAAGATGGGAGAAAAGGTGCAAATTATCCCATTCACTTAAATAGGGTGCTAACTATGAAGCCTTTTTGTAAGTGGCAGGACAAGTTTTTCCTTGTGAGCATACTTTCATTCAGACTAGTTTTGATTCAAATAGCTGAGGATTTTTGGATGGCCCTGCTGATTTTAAACTTGAATAAGCTAGTTGCTAACAGTGATCTCACTCTTAGCAACTACCTCCTAGACGCTCACATGCAAAGACTACAACAAAAATCTGACTAAAGTCTAAAAGCAAGCTTATAAAACACAAAATGTATCTGAACATTTATCTTTAAACTAAACAAAATCATTGCAGCCAGACTAAAACAAAGGTAAATTACAGGGTACTCTGACTACTGTATGATGCGGTAAAATATATTGGTGTTTTTTCACAGTTTTTGGTAACCGTGTAAGACCCACTAGGCACAAGTGCCTGTTTTCAGGTACAACCCAGGAGCACTGAGGAGGTTAAGTGACTTGCTCAGAATCACACAGTATGCAAGTGGAGGTTGCGAGATTCAAACCCAGCTCTGCTAGATGTTGTCAGCTCATTCACAGTTTGTTATTCAAACATCTAGATTATACTGCCAGCCCCAATAATCCCCAGATTTAATGTTTAAATATATGATTTAAAAATTAGCGTACAGTACCTACAGTACAAATTATGACCATTAAACACTTTAACAACATTTTATTAAAACTCAATTATTCACCACTATCTGCTTATTTCTTTCTTGTACTAAAGCGGGTGAATAGCTGGCAGAGCACTGTAAACAGCTGTTGATTAGGCTTCATTATTCTACAGCCAGAAGCAAAAAAAATATTTCTTGTGACTTTATTTAATATTGATTTGCTGTGGCTCACTTTACATAATCTATTTAGCACTGTATGAGGCAGATGCTTTTAAATTTTTGAAGATAAGCTATTGTAAGTGTTGCCTATCAGTTTAGTATTCTTTTTAGGAACATAAACTTTTTTTTATGTTTTAAACATATTCAGGTGTCAGTGTATTCATTTAGCAATTTATACTGACTAATATATGCTGCAGAAAACATTAAAAGATTTATTGTGAAGCACTCGGGGTCTATAGTAGAACCCCCACAATTTCCCACAATTTTTGTGAAATGCTCCACAATTTTGGGAAACCTTTTCCGCAATTTTCCAGTGGCCCTGCTTATGGGACAATCCCAGGATGTCCCCAGGCAATAAACCCATTAGAGACATAGAATGGAAATGTAAGGGAATTGTACTGGGGGATTTGTTGGATGAACAGGAAAGACTTCTCTCTTTCACTGATCTGCAAAGCAAATTCAAGTTGCTAAAATGTGATTTCTGCTTTTATCTCACAATAAGGAGCTTTTTACTTAACAAATTCCTGGATGTATCTTATAAACTTGTCTCATCACTAGCATGGAAGAATTTCTTTAAAGTATGTTATCTACTGAAAAGTTTTAGTCTCTTATATGCCTATTTGAATGAAACAGATATACATTTAACAGAGCGGGCTAGGCTGAAATGGCAGGATGACTTAGGCATTGTTATTTCAAAAGAAATGTGGGGCAGGACTTGGAAAAGTGCTATCAAATCTTCCAGAGAAATGCAAGGGAGACTTATACAATTCAAGATTTTACATTATTATTACTACACCCCAAAACAACTGTTCAGCATAGGAATAGGGACAGACAATACTTGTTAGAGATGTGGAGATCCTGATGCTGGCTTGGCACATTTGCTATGGCATTGTAAGGTGATCTCGTCCCACTGTAAACAAATTTATGCCATTTGCCAGACTATTCTTGGCTTGATAGTCCCACTTTCCCCCTTAGTGTTCATTCTAGGTGACATTAATTCAATTTCACATATCCCCAAACAAAAGAAATGCTGGTTATTGACCTGTGCTCTAGCTTATATAAGGTTGCTTCTTCAAAACTGGAAGGATATTGAACCTCCTACTATTCAACAGTGGCTTAACAACATAATGATTATTGTAAACAATGCAAGAATTTGCTATTCTCTTATGAATAAGAATGATGTATATTTGAGCATATGGGGATCTTTTCTAGTCCTTTGTGTCTAGAGGAAGAATATAAAATATATGGATATAATATTTGACTATTTGAATATTGGACTAATTGCCGTGACTCATATAGATATGCTTCAATGTTTTGATTGGATTCTGTGTTTAAGGTGAAGTTTACCTTTATTCATTTATTAGAATGTACTAAGCTATTAACATGTACTAAGGTGCTATAGCATTTTCTAGTATCAAGCTATACCAAGTATTGATATATGTACCTACAATGTCTTGTGTATTCTTTTTACGAAACTTTATCAAATTTTAACTTGGAAAAAAAAATTTGCGCACCCTACACATCCCTTCTCCAATAAATGGGAAGGATCCTACCCTATCATTAACAAACTCAGTCCCGCAGTCTACCAAGTTAGACTCATTCAGCAGAAGAACCCCTCTGAGAAACGGCTACATGCTAATCAGCTCAAGTTGTATAAAGGAGAATAATTACTTTTCCTAACTCCATTGGGCGGAATAGTACTTACTGACATTTTTCTTTCTTCCTTATAGATATACCAGCAAGATGGCTATCTTGCTACTGTTCCTTATTACAGGAATCTTCCCAGGTGTCCACTCAGAGGATGCAGCACACACTGCACACATCAAGCTACTCCGTCAGTACCTTTTGTGTAGATTCCCTTAATCTCTCCCTAGCTGGAACTCTCTCAGGCTTAACCCACTGACCTGACTACTCTACTGCCCTCTGTGCTTCCCATCATCTTCAAGGATATTATGACTCTCCGGGGACGTGGGCCCTACAGCCCCGGAGAGATCGAAGGGGCAGTGACGAGAGACTAGTGTTGAGCATGTGGCAGCGTCGCTGGAGGAAGCCATCACCTATCTGGTAGGAGAGGCTTCCCCCCCATGTTATGCCCTCCTCCCCCTCCCGTATGTGGTGCACGTCCCCGACTTCTTAGCGCACGGCCACCCTGCCAGCATTGGGCCACGCTGTGTACATACAGCCCAGAGCTCTGCTGTACCCCCGATCTCCACCAGGGGCCGCTGGAGTGCCAGACTCCCCAGTACCCTCCCCCTTGGATAGAAGAGCAGCCCAGCGGGCACTCAGTCCAATCCTTCCCCTGCTGACCCCCGGCACCCAAGCTGACTCTCAAACTCTGGTCGCCAGCTTGGCACGAGGTGTGGCGTCCAGTGCCTCATCCCTCAGTGCCACAGGGCCTAACTCCATCAGCACCTTGACCCACCTACACATCCTCACCTTGATCTCCATCCACCCCGAAACCTTTGCCCACGTAATGTACTGTACCTTCTGACACCACCATCCCTAAAGGAGTCAGAATTGATGTTCCCAACAAATTGATCACTGTTCAGGAAGGCACAGATGCCTACCTGACTGCCATGATTGTTGCAACTGATAAATCTACCCTCTAAATTGAATGGCAAACTGACAGTAATGGACAGACACTTCCCATTACCTGCCTTTACAAAGGCACTTTCCAAGGCTGGCCCAATACTAGAATCACCCAAAATGGTACTCTGTCCATTTGCCAAGCTAATTGCAGACATTCTGGTTTATATAACCTTACTGCTTTGATTGATCCCACCTTTTGTTATAAATATCCAGAAGACTCTGAAAGAGACTTTTCTGTTTGCAATTACATGGCTACAGCAGCTATGTTTCTGTCTGTAGTACCCCCCACTGAATCAAAACTTACTGATTGTCCTTCACAGGAACCTGGCCCACCCAGTGCTCTTACAGCCACCTCCCTTCCAGGCACACTTGTGGATAATGTGCAATTTATGCATGTTCTAGTTATTTTTAATCTCACACATTGGAATATGGCTGAATTTGGTATGTGTTCTAAAACTAATACTTCTAAGTTTTTCAGCACTGTGTTATTAGGCAGTCTTGCTGCATACCAGACATGTATACAGGATCCTGTGGCTGGTCCACATACCATTGAACACTTAGGTTTATTCAGGTCTAGACCTAACCCTGTTAACAAGAAAACGTCCACATCATGCAGGAGACGTGCCACTGCTGATATCACTGGTGCAGCTGACGCCATATCCGGACTCTTTGGATCTAGCATGTCCATCTGGAACAGGGCAGACATTGCTGCCATCAAAAGCCAAACAGTTAAATTCCAGACTGGCATGAAGAATGATGTTTACCACCCCTATTGCATTGTGTAGATGGACTTAGGCAGGAAGATAGGTATACTGTTTACAATATGTGCAACATTGCTAAGAGTTTTAATGACACTAAGAATAAAATTAATTAATTTGTTTTACAAAATAACAAGGAGGCAGACAAGCAATAGATTGCCAGGGAACTTTATGCTCTGCTTATGGCTCTTATGTCATAACCACTGTCGGTAATCTCTCTCAGGATTTGGAATCTGGACATATTCCAGATATTATCCATGATAGACGCCTTGCTAAATGGCATTGTCCACATTGTAGGTCTACTTGTTTTACAGTGTGTATGTCCAGATCCATTACTATACCAATGTCTACTGCTAGAAATCTAGGTTATGTCACACACCATCCCAACAGGGGCCCATGTTACACTGTCAGCTGCTGCACCATATGGGATACCATGTTCATTACATTTACTGTATCCTTACCACACTTTGGTCTAGATACTGCTATTTTTGATAGACAAGCCTCCATTCATTCCATTGGGCATCTCGACGAGGACGTCTACCAAGACAGAATTGACCTTCCACCTCTTCTGATCTTTCATCCAACCCTGGAAGCCTGGGTGGCACCTCATACTGACTGTTGTGCCAAAAAGGGATACCACTATTTGTGTCGCTGTGATGTATTTGACGTCATCAAGCTGGTTTGTGGATACCCCCCAGGTAGCATTGACTGGCCTTTCACTTTGGACTTGGACATTAACTCAAATGAAACTGGTACCCTCAGGGCAACAGCATCTTCATCTTGAACTACATCATCACCAGTAGGCCACACTGAACACCTTTACCAGAACTACGCCAAAGAGGTTCATTGTTTCACTACAAGACTCACAAATCAATCTTTCACCTGCCCAATTCGTCTGCATAAATAGAGGGTTCCTACTGTGAAAATGTCATATAATTTTGATGGGCAGTACTGTGTGGTAACTAATCATAAATCCTTTTCCTATGGTTCTAAGTCATGTGACATAAAATAAGCTAATTGCTGTTTTATTCCTCATCAAACTACTGTTATTGGTCACACTGTGATTACTCCTGTTCCCATCCTGGAACCAGACGTCATTGACACAGATCCTCAATATTTGCTTGCTCTATCTCAGCATTTACCTACTTTTACTGTTCACATAGACCCCTTGACATTATCTCTGAAAACACTTTAAGATAGAAAGGATACCCATCTCATCTATACCAGCAATAGCATTTCCAAAGTTGGAGAAGCTCTTAACACCCTTATTCACGATGGTGGTTTAAGCACTGCACTTTCTAATACATGGTTGGAGTTAACCTTGAAAGGTTTTGTTATTATACAACTGTTTTTAATTATATTTTTGATACTAACTCTTTGCTGTCTATGGCGCATGCTAAAACAACACCATCAGCAGCTCAAGTTCCTTTACAAGGCTAGTGCGTCGGGTCTGTAAATGATGGAGATTGCTCCTACTACTTTCCCATTGTGTTGTTGCCTTTTCAGTAGGGCAACGGCGGGGGGGGGGGATGTTACACTTGGTCCCCACACCCTTATTGGATACCCACTGTGCATTGCTGACAATATATGTTATATGCTATGCATAATTATTGGGAACAGAAGAGGGAGGTGTGTTCAGGAAAGAGGTTTGGTTTATCTTCTGTTTTAACTGAAATATTTGAATAGTTTGTACTTTAAATTAGTGCTGTGTGTTACAAATGTTAAAATTACTACTTTGAGTTACAACTGTTACTTGGGCTGTGATATTGTAACTATTGGGGCTTGTGCGCTGGTTGTGGGAACAGTTGTTTGGCAGTGATAATTGGAGTGAAATTTAAATGTGATGTTTGCCTGGTGAGAGAGGGAGGGGTAATTACAGGAACCATCTTGTCTTTCATTATCCACCTGGGAATATAAATACTGAAAAGCCACTGGGGGTTGGGCTTGAAGAGCTTTGTGTTTCTGTTTGTGACTGAAACTTGAAGCAACAGGAAGTGGTAGCCTGTGACATCATACGAGATTTGATGGCTGCATACACACTGCTAGCTGGACCTGACACACACTGGACTGTATGTGTTTGTGAGACATGGGAAATATCTTGGTGGGGTTGTAATTGGTTTGTAAACAACTGCAGTCAGTATAGAGAGGCTATATTTCACTGTCCTGTATAAGTAGTGTGAACCATGGATAGGATTGTGGGTGCAGTGGTTGTGGGGCAGCAATGCGGATGAACATACTGTGGAGGCTGGGAGGGTGCCCAATATACTACAGGCTAAGGAGGCTCAAGTAAGAGGTTCAGTGGCTTGGTAGGGAGCTGGGGAGGTTGAGGGGTGATGGGAGGGTTGTATTGGTAGAAGAGCTGACATCTGAGAGTATCGGAGGCACCACAGAGAAGGAACAGTGGGTCAAGGGAGGGGTCAGAGGGAGGGGGCAAACTAGACAGGAAGCCAGCTGAGGAAGGGTGGACACTGGTAGGGCCTAGCAAAAGAGGAGCAGCAGTAGGCAGGAGGGAGGAGAAAACACATTCTAAGGCAAAGAGTGTAGTGAACATGTTTGACGTACTAATGACACAGGGGGATGAGGAGATTGCACAAGGGATAGTACTCACAAAGAAGAGGGAGTGAGTGGCATTACTAGTGGAGAGATTGAGCATGGCATGGCAGGGGGAGAGATAATACTCGGAGAGGTGAGGAGGGAGAGGGAGGTTGGCAGTCAAACAGGAGGAGGGGGTCTCAATTGGGAGGGGCAGGGGGGAAGTCACTGGAGCAAATGGTAAAAGCACCATCTTGAGTGGCCCCGGGAATGAGAACCTGGGTGGGCAGGTGGCATTGGGCACAAGAAAAGAGGAGAAGGAGTGTACTGGTGTTGGGGGATTCCATACTCAAGGGGATCAGATGGGGTAGCAAGGGGGAGAGGCACAGTCAGATATGGGTGGAGTCCATACCAGGATTAAAGGCAGACAAGGCAGAACAGGCAATCCTAAGGTGCGCAAGGAGGGGTAGGAGGAAACCGCACATTGTGGTATATGTGGGGACAAATGACCTAGCAGGGGAAATGGTGAAGGTAACAAGGGAGAGGTTTATGGAAGTGGGAAGGTTGTGTGAGGAGACTGAGGAGTCTGTGGCCTTCTTGGAAGTGCTCCCAGTGCCCTGCAAAAGCACAGTGAGAAAGGAGAGGATTAGGGAGTTGAACACATGGTTGGTTGAATGGTCTCGAGATATGGAGTTGTGGGCAGCTGGGGCACTACCTGGGATAATAACTATCTGTTTGCAAGGGACAGTCTGCACCTGAGTTGGGGGGGGGGGAGGAGGTATTAAAGCAAAGACTGGGGAGATATATTGTGGCAAAGGTAGATTTAAACTACATGAGGGAATAGCAAGTGGACAGCAGGTAGGCAGGGATCTGATAGAGTGGAGTCACAGCCTACCCCCCAGGCTAGCAGGGAAGGACTTGGAGTGGCTGAAAAGGGAGGGAGTAGAAAAGAGGAGATGGAGGGTGATGAAGGGAAGGGGACAAGATGGAGGGTGGTCTCACTGAATGCAAGAAGCTTAGGCAACAAATCAGCTGAGCTACAGGCATTCCTGGCAGTGGGGAGGGTGGATATTACAGCTGTCATGGAAATGTGGGCAACTGAGCACTGGAACTGGGATCTGGCAATCCCCGGGTGCAAATTATACAGGAAGGACCATAAGCAGGGGATGGGGATGGGGTGGCAGTCTATGTGAGGGACAGGATCAAATGCACAAGGGACGAGGCTGAAGAAAGGAGAACAGAGGCAATCTGGCTGCAGCTCCTAGACTCAGGGAGTAGGAAACTGAGGACTGGGGTGGTATACAGGCCGCCGTCCCAGTCTGAGGAGCTTGACAGGGAATTAACTGGACAAATCAGAAAGGTATGTAGCAAAGGGAAGGTGGTCATCGTGGGGAATTTCAACTTGCCGGGGGTTGATTGGAGCATTCCAGTCACCTTCAGTGCTAGGGAGCAAGTACTCCTGGATGCGATCCAGGAGGGTCTCCTGACACAGTTGGTCAGTGTACCAACTAGGCTAATGAACACTTTAGATCTGATATTTTAAATAGAGAGGCAGTAAAGAAAATAAGGGTGGAGAACCGACTAGCTGACAGCGATCTCCAAACAGTGTGGTTTAATATCACCATGTGCGGTGAGCCAGAGAAATCATTAACCCAAGTGGTAAACTTAAGGGGGGGCGGACTTTGGGAAGATGCGGGAAGTACTGAAAGGGAAACTGGAGGGCATAAGGCAGGAGATGGATGTGGAGCAGAAATTTGATATTATTAGACGTGGGATTCCAGAGGTAACGGAAGCCTGCACCAAGATACAGAGTAAGAGGAGCAGAGCAAGGAAACCATGCTGGTTGAACAATGAGGTAGTGGAGGTGGTGAGGGCAAAACAAGAGGCTCACCAGAGGTGTAGGAGAATGGGAAAGGAAGGGGACAGGGAAGTGACCAGAAAAGTGAAAGCTGCCAAGGCTCAGAGGGAGCTGAGATTAGTGCTGGGAATTAATGGGGGAAGGGGAGACTTTTTCAGATACATAAGGGACAAAAGGAAGTGCAAGGAGACAATAGTGAGGATAAAAAAGGGTGGGGAGTGGACGGAAAAGGGGGAGGAACAGGCAGCAGCACTGAATGAATACTTTTGCTCAGTGTTCATGGAAGAAAATGGGGGACCGCTACCACCATGGGCTGGGAGGGTGGGGACGGAGGGAGAGGAGGTGACAGATGGAAGAATTGAGGGAGGTAGAGTCCTAGAGGGACTGAGGGCACTGAGGGTAGACAATGCACTAGGGCTGGATGGAATCCACCCCAGGGTGCTGAGAGAGATGGCAGAGGTATTGGCGGAGCCACTGGTGGATCTGTACAGCACTTCACTGGAGTCAGGATGTGTGCCACTAGACTGGAGGATGGCACATGTAGTGCTATTACACAAGAGCGGACCAAGGGATAAACTGGGTAATTATCACCCAGTAAGTCTCACCTCCATAGTGTGCAAACTCATGGAAATGATACTAAAGGAAAGCCTGGTGTCGTACCTGGAGGACAACGGCCTCCAGGATGTGAGGCAGCATGGGTTTGTTTCGAGGAAGTCTTGTCAAACCAACCTGATTAAATATTATGGCAGGTGAGCTAGATAAGGGTCATGCGGTGGATGTTCTTTACTTGGACTTCAGCAAGGCCTTCGATTTGGTGCCTCATGGGCGACTTGGGGGAAGCTAACTGGTGTAGGGATAGGGACAAAAATGACATACTGAATTACAAGCTGGCTGAGTGGGAGGCTGCAACGGGTGTTAGTGAGAGGGGACCTGTCAATTCCAAGGTCGGTGATGAGCGGGGTACCACAGGGCTCTGTGCTAGGACTGGTATTATTTGGGCTCTTCATATTAGACATTGTACATGGGGTGGTGAGCAAGGTAAGTCTGTTCACAGATGACACCAAAATGGAAGCAGTGGTGGATGGAGTGGAGGGATGGAAGCAGCTGCAGGGGGACCTAGGCAAGCTGGTGGAGTGGTCAGAGAGGTGGCAGCTGGGGTTCAATGCAAAGAAATGTAAGGTTATGCACTTCGGGGTGAAGAACCCGAGAAGAGAATATTGGCTGGGAGGGGTTAAGCTGGGGATCATTGAGGAGGAGAAGGACCTAGGGGTAATGGTAACAGGGACCATGAATAACACTGCCCAGTGCAGGATAGCAACTGCAAAAGCGAACAAAATGCTGGGGTGCATAGTGAGGGGGTTTTCATCCAGGCAAGGAGAGGTAATCTTGCCCCTCTACAGGTCACTAGTAAGGCCACACTTGGAGTACTGTGTGCAGTTTTGGAGGCCATACCTGAAGCGTGATGTCAGGTTACTGGAGGGGGTACAGAGGAGGGCAACGAAGATGATTTGTGGAATGGAGGGGAGCGACTGTGAGGGCAGTCTGGGAGATCTGAATATGTACATCCTGGAGGACAGAAAGGACTGGGAGGACATGATAGAGACATTCAAGTATCTGAGGGGAATCAATAAGGATGGGGCAGATGGGGGTCTTTAAGCTAAAGAGGGGGAAGGACACTAGGGGGCACGGGCTAAGAATAGAAGGAGGAAGATTTAGGATGGAAATGAGGAGACACTATTTCACGGAGAGGGTGGTAGCAAAATGGAATGCACTACCAGAATGGGTGGTGTCATGTAAATCTGTGAACAGCTTTAAAAGGGCATGGGACAGGGAACAGGGGAGAGTGAGGATGGGGGAAGGTGGGGGGAGGCATTGGGATTACAAAGGGGAGGTCGGTGGGGCAACTGCAAACTAGGGGTGCTAGCTGCACACTCGAGCAGACTTAAAAAGACCAGGTGGTCTGTTTCTGCTGGCAAATTCATATGTTTGTATGTTCGTATTATTACCAAAATATAGGGTGCTGGTACTTACCGTAAAAGAGTAAGTAACCAGGATAGATTTCTGATTATAAACAAAATATTCACAGCTAGTAATGCATTGCAGGTATTGTACTGAGAATACACTTATGTGCTCTCTGTTTATTCTTCTGGGAAGTCATTGTATAGCCAACACTGCCATCATGTGGATTTATGTAACACCACACTTATTTCCTGTTTTGTATATGATTCTTTGTTCTCATTTCAGCTGATATCACACATGTTGTATATCGCTAGATAACACTGTGGAGCCACCTAATGTTTGGCCAATAGGGCTCATTTTGTATATCTAATATATTGCGAATGTAATAGTTACCATTACAGTCATCTAAGTAAGTAAGTAATTGCATTACATTTTCCCCCCAAGACCTTCTTCATCCCCAGGGGTATTGGGAAACTCTTGGCTCCCAGTGTCTGTTGGTAAGACCTGTTTTTAGGGCATCTGACTATTTTGTGTAATAAAGAAGTTTACTACCACATATGCCGCTTGTCTGTTGTTTCTTTTGCTGGTTTATTACCACCAAGAACCTGAGCAGGGCTTAGCACCCTGACAGGGGGTTTACTTCCCAGTGTTGCAGAATCAAAATGAGTAGGGTGTAAGGTAGCAGCAGGCATGGGGGATTGGACACCCCCGGTCCAGAATATTAACATTATGTTGGGCATGGGGTGGAAACAATTACGGCAGCGGCAGCAACAGACATTGATGGTCATTGTCCTCTTTTACGGGGTGTAAAAAAAAACAAACTATGAGGTATGATTTTCAGCAGTCTGATCATGACAGATCAGCTGTGCTTGTTAGATGGCATTATGTAGATCAAAGGAAAGAGATGCCCTATGATTGGGTTGGCTCTCTCCTTTGAGCTACAGGAAGTGTCTGCTCTGCAAGCCAGAACACTGTCATGACCAGGCTGGCTGATAAATGATGTGACACTGACAAGCCCCTTGTAGACCAGTCTAAATTGAACTGACAGTGTCACACCTCTCAAAACCCACTCTTGTAGCTAAATGTTCACTGCACGTGTGCACACAGTGAACACAAAAACTGCAGTTGTAATAAACATTTGAAAAAGGAATGGTGACACTGGGTGGGTACAGAGCAGCATTTCCATAATGTGCAGATGCAAAGTATGGGGTGGGGGTTGGAATGTCATGGCAAACATTGCTTTAGAATGCCAAAGTTGTGTGCAATTTTTACAGTATTGTGGGGATGAGATTTCAGAATGCCACCATGTTCTAATTGTGGAATACAACAATGACACATTCTCAGAAAGTAGCTTGGACATACAATTTTGTAATGTGGCAGGGATGCAGAAATTCAAAATGTGGTAAAGTATATTTCTGTTTATTTTATTGATAAGTTTCACCAGGAAGGGTGCACTGAGCAACAATATGCTTGTCTCATGGCACATCCTGGGGGAAGGGGTAGTGGGATAATACAGAATAATAAACAGCTTCAAGTACATTCAGCATCACAACAGTAGATTACATAGCCATAGTACAGAACAACAACATTCAGGCCACTGTAGTGCCAAACAATAAACATAAGTCAGTTATACTACATAAATAGGCAGTACAGAGATGTAAGTACTTGCATTTGAGTACTATTTGAGTCAAGCATAAGTTAGATAGCCATAATACAGAATGAACAACATCTAGGCCATTTCAGAGCCAAAACAATATAACATGAGATGAGTATAATACATAAAATAGGCATACAGAGATTTGAATACTAGCGACGGTCAGGCACTAGCAGGCAGAAATTTGAGGCTAGTGCTGGCCAGGATACAGAGACAGACAACTAACAGGAATACAAGTAGGTTACTAGGGGTTATTTGGGGTTAAGCACATGTAAACTGGCATGCTAGTGAGCTAAGGTGGTAATTATGCACCAATAGTGCTAGAGGGCAAGAAGTGCACAAAGGTGCATTGGGGGACAGTCAGAGGAGGGCC
Organism: Neoceratodus forsteri; assembly: GCA_016271365.2. Classification (NCBI taxonomy): domain Eukaryota; kingdom Metazoa; phylum Chordata; order Ceratodontiformes; family Ceratodontidae; genus Neoceratodus; species Neoceratodus forsteri. Next base: position 563,083,316 of record CM028130.1, on the reverse strand, counting down.
GGGCAGATTCAGGTAACCATATGGCAGATTATGCCATGAAGTCAGGAGTGCCATTTGCATATACAGTTGGTGATTAGGTAGTTTACTAAGGCCGATTGAGTGAACCTAAGGTGGAGGAGTTTTGGATTTGTGGGGGGAGTGTATTCCATAGTTTTGGCAGGTGATAGGAGAAGGCATTTTGACCAGATGTGGTAGAGCGGCTTGAGATTGCCAGGGTCATCAAGTCGCTGGACCTTAGAGAGTACTGGGAGGGAGGAGGGGTGGATAGGGAGGAGGAGATATATGAAGGGAGAGAGCCAAGCCAGAATTTGGAGATGAACCTGGCACAGTGGTGTGCTCATCTGTTATTGACAGTAAGAAAGTTCAGAGAGTGGTAGAGATTGCAGTGGTGGATAAGGGGAGGTGCATCAATAATTTATGTAATTGTAATGTGATTGTGGTTTGTACTATGTCTGATTGTTTTTTTTGCACTTTTATGTCAGGCATGACTGAAAAAGGGCTGTGCCCAGTCATTTCCTGGTAAAAAAAAAAAAAAGAGCAAAGCAACAGAAGGAGCTGAAAAGAGTATCCAGTCTGGCTAAGAAGGGCTGTGGGGCAGCACTGTAGACTGTCGCAGTAGTCAAATATAGGTAGGATCATCTTCAGTACTAACTCATGCTTGGCCATAAGCAGGATGCAGCTACGGTTTCTGTAAAGAGCTCCAAGTTTGGGCGGCAGTTTGTTCAGAATGGCATCAATATGTACTGAGAAGTTGAGGTACCTGTTGAGCCAGATGCCAAGGTACCTGAAGGAGGAGGTGTCCTTTAGTACAGTACCATCGAGTGTATGGAAAGTGGGTAGGTGGTTTAGCCTAGTGAGTCTGCCTTGTGCCAAAGGCCATGGAGACTGTTTTCTTGGCATTAAGAAAAGTTGATGAGAACTAAGCTAGAGTTGGACATTTGTGAAGTTGAACTGAAGTCTGGTAGTGACATTAGAGACAGATTTGCCAGTTGTATATAGAACTGTGTCATCAGCATACATATGTATGCAAGCTGATGTGCAAACCTGAGAGAGGTCATTTTGAAAAACGGGAAAAAGAAGTGGACCAAGCATCGAACCTTGGGGAAAACCAGTGCTTGTGGGCAGGGGAGAAGAGGTGACATCGGCAATATGGACCAATTGCGACCTGCCAGTCAGGTAGGCATTGAACCAGCTTGTGGCAGAGGGGGAGAGGCCAGCAGTAGTGAGGCTGCACAGAAGAAGTGGGTGCGAGACCGTGTTGAAGGCTTTGGCCAAATCGACAAAGATGGCAGAGGTAATTTTGCCTTTATCAAATTCTGTGGAGATAGCGTCTGTTAGCCTTAGAAGTGAAGTGGAGGTGGAGCGGTTTTCCTAAAACCAGTCTGGAAGGGAGTGAAGAAAGCAGAGTCAGTGAGGAAGGAAGAGAGTTGTTCAAGGACAAGATGTTCTTGTAGTTTTGCTAGGGTAGGAAGGATACAGATAGGTTGATAGTTATCAGGGGAGGTGGAATCACCACCCTTGGGTAGGGGGAGCACAACTGCATGTTTCCACACTGAAGGTGCAGTAACAGTTGCAAAGGATAGGTTCAGTATGAGAGAAAGAGGGTTGGCGATAAGTGGAGCAGAAAGTCAGAGAAGCCTTGGATCCAGACCATCTGGCGAGGAGCCTTTGGAGGGATTTATGGTCAGGAGAGCCAGCAGGGTGTCTGCAGGAGTAATAAGTGTGAAGGAGAAAGTGGTAGGAGATGAGGAGACAGGGGAAAGTGAAGAGGAGTAGGAGGAGGTGGAGAAAAAGGCAGAGGATGAGGAGACAGGGGTGGGGAGATGGGGAAGGTGGCAGTGGTGGCAGATGCCGAAGAAGGTGGATGGGGTGAGGTAGTGGGAGAAGAAGAGGGGGCGGAAGGGGCTGCCAGGAGTGAAGAAGCACAGGTCATAAAGTGAGCATTAAAGCATTCAGCAATGGCCTTGGGTTCAGAGTTAATGGAGAGGTTTTGTTTGAGGTCGGGGGTTTGGCAGGGGAGAAGAGGGAGTGGACTACCTTCCAAAATTTGGATGGGTTGTTGATGTTTGATAGGAAGTTCAAGTGAAAGTGTTCAGATTTGGCTAGATGGTTTGCTTTAGTACACACATGTCAGAGCTCTCTATATCGTTGGTGATCGCTTGGGTGGAGGGAAGCTTTATATTGGCACCACGCAAGGTCACAAGCTTGTTGGCAAGCCAAAAGCTCGGGTCACCTAAGGTAGGTGGTTACCTTGGACTTTTGTTTTGCCTAAAGGGGCATGACCATTCTATATGTGCAGGAACATGTTACTGAAAGAATGTAAGGCATCATCAACTGAGGCAGCCGAGGAGAGAGAGGACCAGTCTGAGTGAGTGATGTTATGGTGCAGGGGGAGTAGATCGAATGAGGCGTATGTTCGAGTGAGGATGATTTTATGAGGGATCTTAGGTCTATGAATCTTTCGTACTATATAAGTCATATGATAGTCACTTATTGCATCAGGAAGGAGACCGGAGGACACTATCCTAGTGGGGTGAGATGTGAGGACCAGATCCAGGAGGAAATGATTTTGCATTTTTTTTATTTAACCGGGTTGGTTCTTGTATTAATTGGGAGAGGTTTAGGGATTCAATATTGGAGTGAACTTTGGACAAAGATGGGGCCAGCCAATTGATGTGTAGGTCACCCAAGATGTATAACTCGTCAGCTTGGGCATCAGATGTAAATTTAGTGACAAGGCCAGTGACTATTGCTGGATGTTGCCGTGGGTGACAATAGATCCTAACTATGAAAATGGGAGTGGTGAAAGGTAGTAAAAGTTTCACGAGGATTGCCTCATGAGAGGAAGGGACAGAGGTTGATAGCATAGTGGTATACTGGAGGGAGGTGGAGGTGTATATGGCCACTACCATCTCTGTCCTGGCGAGTGATTGTGAAAGTGATACATTTTTAAAATGTGGTGGAAATGCATAACTTTGCAATGTGGGAGACACATTGTTGCTGAAAGTGGCAGGGATATGCAATATCGTAATGCACCATGGGTGCATCATTTCGGTATGTGGTGTTGGTGCACAATTAAGCAATAAGGTACAACAAGGGCAGGGTTACATTAATTATCTGTAAATCACCCCCTGCAGGTAAAATGTGGCACAAGGTGAAAGTGCCACATAATGCCCACAGGGGGTGATTAACAGATGATTACTGTAACCCCTTGGGAGCACCTTATTGCTTTTATAGCAATAAAGAAAAAAAAGTCACTCAGGCTAACAGCCATGTTTTACAGTGTCAAAAGTACTTCATTTAATTGTTAAATAATCCTTCTGGATTTATATGGAACAGTTGAACTCATAACGTTCAGTTCCTCAGTCTGATTTTATGCGTGAGACTCGCTGCGAGTGTCATGCAGAGTTGCAGAATAGAGTAGACATGGAATTAATTTTGCTCAGATAGTGCTTTTGTGGATCCTACCACTATCTGTGAAATAGTGCTGGTATCCTACCTAGGATCAGATCCAGGGATCCGAGGTCAGATAGTTAGGATCCGGGGTCAAATAGAGATGGATCCTAGGTCAGATCCAGGGATCCTAGGTCCGATAGTTAGTATCAAATCTGTTGCTAGGATCCACAAGATCCACAGCATTTGCAGTATCCATGTACTGGATCCTAAAGGGTAGGATTCATGGTCGGATAGCACTGCTATCCTACCACAGCAACTATCTGGCCAAATGGGAGGTATCTGTTGGTATCCTAATTTCTAGGATACTATCTGAACGACACTACATGGAATGCTTAAAAAGATAACCCCTGACTGAACTTACATAAAAAAGTGCACATCGATTTTAAGAAAAGGAGAACTCTTGAGGCTAGCTACGTTAGCATGAGCGCTGCACAAATTAGCATGACTGCCATTGTCATGGTAAATGGGAGTGGCAGCAATTTGGAGACTGTGAAACAAGAATGCTTTTAGTGCTTTCAGAAGCTGACATGAGTCGTAAGTGAATAGTAAATGCAATCAACCTCAGAAAACATTCCTGTTTGACGGGCTCCTAATTAACAATGGGTCCTGACCACTAAAGTTGCGGTATGCTGCCTGCAGTGTTGCCATGATGACAGTGTCCACCACTATCAGAAGTGCAGCATTCACAAAAATAGCAGTACACAAAGCTGTGTGGAGTACTGGTGAGATGGTACTTATGACTGTTCAACTGACAGGAGATTTAAAGTCATTTTTTAGGTTTTTCTGACAGTCTTCCTGATACCATTGATAGCTTTTACATAGACACTTCACGACAGTGACAGTTACAGTAATGGCAGGTTAAAACTACTGTCATGGAAACCTACTGAACAGTCAAAGCTGTCGTTTTAGCATTCCATGACTGACTTCACACACACAGCATGCTGCAATATGAACAGGTCTGTACATGGCTATTAATTAATAAGCATTTGTCAATGCTGAATGTTGTCTTGCTGCCATTAGCAGTTCAGGAGTTAGAGAGATGCAGCATAGGAGTGGCAGTCAAGTATTGGACTGATGCCAACCCACCCCCACCCTACAGAGAGTGAGAGGCATTAGGGTGTCCCTGTGGGTGTTTGTTAGTGCAGTGCGGGAAAACATGCTGGGCAGGATGTGAAAAATGACAGCTGCACAGTTCATAAGGAGGTGTAATTAAATGGCAGTGCTGAAAATGTGGCATACAAATATACGAAAGTTGCGGAGTTGCAAGGGTGCGTGGCAAATATGCAAGGCACGCTTGCAGCACTGGCAGTTTGTGGGCGTTCGGCACCAAATTTTCAACATAGGCATTTTAGCACCTCTGCTCATGAGCAGTGTCACTGTCATTTCCTCAAAGTGTCCCAAGAAGTGATTTCGCATAGCGACCATGCTATTCTGCGCCGGAAGTGCAGAAACACATTTTGGGCAGGATATGTGAAGTGACAGCTGTACTGTTCATCAAGAGATGTGTAAAAATGGCAATGGTGGAAATCCAGAGTGAAAATATCACAAGTGCACAACCGTACGAGCATGCGTGCAATCTGCCAATGCATGCTCATAACACAGTCATTTTATGGAGTATCAGCTCCAAATTTTCAACATAGGCATTCTAGGAGCTCTGCTCATGAACTGTGTCACTGTCATTTTCATAATCTGGCCCAAACACTGATTTCCCACAGCGACTGCGCAATTTTGCACCGGAAGTGCGGAAACACATTTTGGGCAGGATGTGGGAAATGACAGCTGCACTGTTCACAAGGAGGTGCAGAAAAATGCCAATGCTGAAAATACCGCATTAAAATATTGCGAATGCGTGAAGTTACGAGCCTGCGTAGCAACTGCGCAATGCATGCTGTAAAACAGGCATTTCTTGGATTTTTTCCACCAAATTTGGAACATAGGCTTTTTGAGAGGCCACCTCATGAACACTGGCACAGTCATTTTGTTAATGGGTCCCAAAAGGTGATTTCGCGCAGTGACTGCGAAATCACCTTCCGAGGCCGATTAACGCCATGACAGTGACAGAATTCATGAGGAGGGGTCCCAAAAACCCCATGTTGAAAATTTGGTGCCAAAATTCCCAGAAATGCTTGAGATATGCAAAAAGTTGAAAAAACCCTATTCATTGCATTATACAGCTTACCGGCATTTCCTCAGTTCGCGGACGGCTTTGAAGAGTGCAGACGTGTTCCCGGTCCACTGAAGATCGTCGCACCGGAGTCCGGAGGTAAGTAGGGGTGGGGGTGAGGAGGCAGGGTGCGCAGTGGGTGGGTGTGGGTGGGGGAGGGGGACCCTATGAACTATGAGGGGCGGTTTTCGTTTCTAGGGGGAAAAAAAAGAAAACATCATGAACAGTTTTGGCATGCTGGGGTGGGCTCCCAGCGTGCCACCTAAATGTAAGGTTTAGGGGGTCAATGGCCGACAGGGGATTGGGCACCTCGTCAGCACCACAACACGGGGTTAATGCCACCGGGATTGGACACCCGCCAGCAAACAAAGTCGGGGAGCGTGAGCCGAGGGGATTGGGCACCTCAGCATTCAACAGTTGAGGGATGATGCCGACGGGAGGGCTCCTGTCGGCGCGGCAACGTAGCGAGGCGCGAGCCGCTGGGATCAGGCACCCTCGCATTCCACATTATGGGGGATGCCGACGGGAGTGGGACTCCCGTCAGCACACAAACGGGGGGTTGCCGACAGGGGATTGGGCACCCCGATGTCGACATAGGTGAGGCAGCCGCCCGCTCGCCAACCGATGGCCATAATGGCGGCGAAAACATCAAGCAAAGGACCATTGCGTATGACGATTGCAGCGGTCCTTTGCTTTGATGTGCTGGCCCCATTATGTATGCATGGTGGCGGTGCATGTAGGCTGGATTGGGGAATGAAGATTGACCTCGATGCATCGCCCTGCATTCGGCCCAACAGCAGCCGAGCCTCCAAGACTCGCACTGTGGCAAGATGTTTCTTGCGCATGCGCGCAAGCCAACATAAAAATTAATGAAACACTGTAAGCCTGTACTAGCCAATCACACTGCAGTATTTTTTAGCCCATTGCTATAATTTCAAAATGTGGTGGTGTTGCTTGATTTCCGATCATGGGGGCAACATGCAGTTTCACAATATGTTGTGGACATGGAATCCCAGAATGTGGTGGTCATGTGCAATTTCAAAGTGTGACGGGGTGCACATTTTTATGTTGTCTTGCGCCTGAGCAAGAAACATGTTGCGGTAACTTTAGAATAGCAGATTTTGGAGGCGCAGTCCTATTGTGGCCTGTGGCGCCACTGCTTTTTGGGGCTAGGCTATGACAGCAGTGCAAAACCATGTCCACCACCTTGAAAGGTTTTAGCTGCTGCAATGAGGGAGCTCCACCTCATTGCAGGGTGTGCCTTTCCCAGTCTAAGTTTCAGTGCAACATGAAGGGCGGCTATGCCACTCTTTCAAGAGACAGTCCCCAAAGTGTTTACTCTAGGGGGTGCCCAACTCTGTCGGCATCTTCCCCTAACACTCTTTATTTGCAGACAGGGTGCCCAATCCCCGTCAGCTACAATCCCCCATCCCAATTCATCTGTCGACAAGGTGCCCAATCCCCATTGGCTACAGTCCCCAAAAACCCGCAGGTGACACCCCTCCCCAGTTCATTTGCCAGCAGGAAAGCCCAGTCCCCATCGGCATCATCCCCCACAAACACTCTTTTTTATTTGCCGATGGGGTGCCCAATTCCTGTCGGCTCCAGGTCCCCCCCCAAAAAAAAACACATAGGTGACACTCTGGGAGCCCACCCTAGCATGTCAAATGTACCTGTAAAAACAAAACCCTTCCTGCAATGTTTTTTTTTCCCCTGTAAAGTAGAAAATGACCCCTCGCAGTCTGCAGCTCCCTCCCCCAACCTGCGCCCACCCACTGCATGTCCCACTTCGCCACACACCCCCCCCTTGCCCCAAACTTACCTCTGGAGCCTGGCACAATGATCTTCTGTGGACCGGGAACACGTCTGCACTCTTCAAAGCCGACTGAGAACTGAAGAAATGCTGATGTAACCCCTAGATGGCGCTATCCCAGGGGCTACTACCCCTGCCTGATTTGCCACTAACAGGTTGAGGGGCCTGGATCCAATGGCGGGTGCCTCCACCCAGAGGTCAGGGTTTACAATAGTTAAACTAACTTGGTCACAGCCCTCTGGGACACTGCAACCCCCCTTTCTTCCCACTAGTGGCCCACACAATACATCAGAATTACCTTTACAGTATACACTTACCCCAGGACTGGTTCCGGCACTGGGACCTCCTGTGAAATAAGATACAGTGCAACAATCACAGTACAGTACTTTAACATAGACAAATACCTCAGGCAGTATAACTTTGCTGAAACAAGCAGCTCTGATTTATTTAGGGGATATAACAAGGACGGGGAAATCAGGTTATTAGCTTATCACTCTACTCATCTACCTGTGGCTCTGTGCAGGCCTATCCCTATCAGTTACTGTCCCTGGGTACCCAAGCCCTAGTGGCTAGTCCAAACCGTGGCAGCTGGTGAGGGCCCTTTCACAGAGAAAAGGAGAATTAAACAGTCAGCAGTACAGTAATTCCATTTGGTTTAATGTGGCAATTCAACAGGAGCGACCCTGAATTAGTACTCACGACCTCCAAATAAGGTAGGGTCCTTCAATGTCAGCAGGGCTACTCTTGAGCTCCAAGAGACTCCTCACACATTTATATGGTAAACAGTCACAGGCAAAAGTCACTTAATGGCAGCAGGATTCACTTGAGGTACACAAACCTCTTCACACATTTATATGGTAAAAGAAAGCACTATACCAGGCAGGCTGCATCTGTATCCCGATCGCAATTACTGCACAATACCGGGAGAACACACAGCAGATTCAGTTCCTGACAGACCGAGTGCAATTCAGCTATTTCTCCAGTCTTCTACAGGGTGAGCCTGGTTTCTACCTTCAGATATCCTTTGATTCTCTTCACAGGACGGATTCAGTCCTAACAAGCAGTTACACAAGCTGCAGCCCGAACTCTGGGCCTTACACATTTCCGACTAAAACTGCACACTGAAAAGCACAGGGCTCCTTCCTTCTTCACTGTCAGAGCTCAACTGAAACTCCCAACAGACAAACTGGCACTTCCTTGAGTTCCTCCCAGTTCTTGACTGGATTGGCTGTCACTCACAATAGACTGCTGCTGTTGGTCCAAAAGGCGCCAAAGTGTAAACTACATCTCCCAGAGTCACTGCCCATACAATCCTCTTGTGGCTGGCTCAGATTATGAGTCCAAGTTCTGATTAGTCCAAGGCACCATTTTAGAGCTAGCTTACCCCACACTGATTGGTCCAGTTCAGCAGTTCAAAACAGAATGGGAACTAGGCAGACACAGTTCTGACTGCAAAGAAAGCAGGTTAGACAAACTGTAATTTCATTATTACTGTAAATGATTTCTGGCAAACAGTTACATCTTTCAGATAGGTTCCCTTTGCACTCCTAGTGACTGCAAAATGGAGTGAATTGGCAGCAGCTCGAGTGGTACTCAAACAGAGAAGCACTCAGTCCCCCATACAAACTAATTATGTCTGCAAGCAGACAGCTCTTAAAGAGACAGTACCAGAGGTTCTAAAAACACTCACTGATAAATGGCTTAAACGCCAAACACCATTCAGGCTTGGAGCATTCAAGCAAGCTCCTGGAAGTCTTTTGGGAACCCCCATTTGCAGGGGGGTTACACCAGTAAGCTATATAATGATATAAATAGGGTTTTTTTCAACTTTGATGCATATCTTGGGGAATTTTGCCACCAAATTTTCAACATGGGGTTATTGGGACCCCTCTTCATGAATTCAGTTACTGTCATAGCGTTATTTGGTCCCGAAAGGTGATTTTGCGGTCACTGCACGGAATCACCCTTCGTGACTGATTAATGAAATGACAGTGCCACTGTTCATGAGGTGGCCTGTCAAAAAGCCTATCTTGCAAATTTGGTGAAAAAAATCAAAACAATGACTGTTTTACGAGCATGCGTTGCGGTTCCACGCACACTCGTAACTTCATGAATCTGTAATATTGTCACTCCAAATTATCAACATTGGCATTTTTCCACACCTCCTTATGAACAGTGCAGCTGTCATTTTTCACATCCTGATTGAAATGTGTTTTCACACTTCTGGCACAGAATAGCGTGGTCGCTGTGGGAAATCAGGGTTTGGGACAAAGTAAGAAAATCACAGTGACACTGTTCATGAGCAGAGGTCCTAAAATACCTATGTTGAAAATTTGGTGCTGAAAGTCCATTAAATGACTGTTTTACGAGCGTGCATTGCGCAGTTTCCACGCACGCTCGTAACTCCGCGAATCTATAATGTTTTGACTCCAGATTTTCAACATTGCCATTTTACCACACCTCCTCATGAATAGTACAGCTGTCATTTTTCACATCCGGCACAGAATAGCATGGTTACTGTAGGAAATCAGTGTTCGGGACAGAGTAAGAAAATCACAGTGATACTGTTCATTAGCAGAGGTTCTAAAATGCCTATGTTAAAAATTTGGTGACGAAAGTCCATTAAATAACTGTGCTATGAGTGTGCGTTGCGCAGTGTTCACGTACCCTTGTCATTTTTCACATGCTGGTCGAAATATGTTTTCACACTTCCGGCGCAGAATAGCATGGTTGCTGTGGGAAATCAGTGTTTGGGACAGATTAGGAAAATCACAGTGACTCTGTTCATGAGCAGAGGTCCTAAAATGCCTATGTTGAAAATTAGGTGACAAACGCCCATAAGATGACTGTTTTACAAGCGTGCATTGTGCAGTTTCCATGCACGCTTGTAACTTCGATAATTTTTAATATTTGTACTCCAGATTTTCACCTTTGCTATTTTTTTTACACCTCCTTATGAACAGTGCAGCTTTCATTTCCCACATCCTACCTGAACTGTGTTTTCGCACATCCGGCTCGCAGTGGTGCAGTCACTGTAGAAAAACAATGTTCAGAACAAAGTAAGAAAATCACAGTGGCACTGTTCATGAACAGAGGTCCCAAAATGCCTATGTTGAAAATTTGGTGAAAAAATTCCATAAAATGACTATGTTACAAGTGTGCGTTGCGCAGTGTCCATGCGCAGTCGTAAGTTCGAGAATTTGTAATATTTTCACTCCAGAATTTCAACATTGTCATTTTTGCACACCTTCTTATGAACAGTTCAGCTGTCATTTGTCACTTCCTGCTCAAAATGTAGTTTCGTACATCTGGTGCACAATCACATGGTCGCTGTGGGAAATCAACGTTCGGGTAGATTAAGATAATCATAGTGCCACTGTTAATGAGCAGAGATCCCAAAATGGCTATGTTAAAAATTGGGTGAAATAATTCCACTAAATGACTGTGTTATGAGTGCGTGATGTGCAGTTTTTACACACGCTCGTAACTTGTTTACTATTTTCACTCCAGATTTCCCACATTGCCATCTCTTCACACCTCCTTATCAATGGTGCAGCTGACATTTTCATATGGTGCAGAATGGCGCGGTCACTGTGGGATATCAACGTTCAAGACAGATTAACAAAATCACAGTGGCACTGTTCATGAACAGAGGTCCCAAATGCTTTCATGAGGTGGGGTCACAAAAAGGCCATGTTTTAAAATTTGGAGTGCAAATACCAACACACACGCTGGGCGTTTGGGTTTCTAATTATTACATCTCACCCTGTACAGACTAACAGGCATCAGGGTGTGTCTTTGGATTGTCTGCTGTACTGCTCACACCATTGGTCCTCCACCTCCACCCTGCAGCCACTGACAGGCATCAAGGTGTTCCTTGGACTCTTCAGCCCCAAAGTTCAACCCATTCTCCTATGCTGCGCCCATCTCAACGTACTTCCTTATGAAATGGGGTGAGCATAAGGCCAGATGACCCCAAGGCAGAACGTGACACTTGTCAGACTCTACAGGGTAGGGTGAGGTGAAATAGCATGAGCGTTATGGCCGGCGACCCAGATGCACACCCTAATGCCTGTCACTCTCTGCAGGGTGGGGTGGGGTTGATGTCGGTTCTATACTTCACTGCTACTTCTGTTATGTGTCTCTCTAACTCCTGCACTACCAATGCCAAAACCAGCAAGACAACATTCGGCATTGACAAATGCTTGTTGTAATATGGTGGGATGCATAACTTTTAAGCATGGCAGGAAAATGCATTTCCAGAATATGACTGGTACACACAGTTGGCGAATGTGGCAGGGATGCACAAATTAAGAATGCGATTTGGACATACAAATTAGGAATGAGTCACAGGCACTCATTTTTGGAATGTGGTGAGGGGACGTGAACATGGGGACATTGTGTTGGACTGCATCTGAATTCCAGCAGCAATGTTTGAAGCCTTCGACCTCAAGACAGTCAATCTGATGGCTAGGTTTTTGCCAAAGGATTGTGGGGCAGTAAAAGGGACTTTATTTTTTTTTTTATTAAATAATTTGGAATAAAATATTTGAGCTAAAAGTGCTTTACATAGGTTCCACGTCAAGGAATGCAAATAAAATAGATTGCCATATAAAATGGTAGACAAACAGGTAAACTGGGTGTCGGGGCAGAGAACATATTTTAAACAATGAAGTGGTGGGGAAAATAAATGCGACGATTATGAGTGGTTAATAAAAGCAGGTGCAGGTTACATTTGTAAATAAGAAAACATTATTGTCTTATAAGCAATTTGTTACTTTTGGGGGGAAAAGCTGTGGAAATTCTTGGCGACCTTTCTCGACCAATCAGGCATCGATGGAGAGTAATGAATATTAATTTTTCTGAAGGACAAGTGTTTCGAACAATCAGGAGCTGCCAGAGAGCTTCCAAAACCCAAGAACTGTTGGATCTGAGTTCGGTTCAGCAGGATCTCCTCCAGAAGGAGGGGGAGGCTCCAGCCCCTTGGAAGAAATGGACACATGGGATAGATTACACTTGAGTAGGGAGTGGCAGGGGGTGTTGAAACATAAGTTGGACGAATATGTAGTTTCAAGTGGGTTTTTAAACTAGATGGGGGGAGGCGAGTGTGCAACTAGTATGCAGGGTCACCAGAAAGTGGAGCCAAATGAGCTGACCCCCCCATGACAACAGTGACTGCAATGGGGGTGGGCCACAGAAGGGAGAGGGCAGGTCAAAGGACCACGGGGTGGAGGGATGGATGGGAATGGGTGGAGGATGGTCTCCCTGAATGTGAGGAGCCTGGGTAACAAAACAGCTGAGCTCTAGGCTCTCTTAGCTGAAGGGATGGTGGACATCGCAGCTATCACTGAGACTTGGGCCACGCAGCACCAGGATTGGGACCTGGCAATCCCAGGGTACAGAATTTATAGAAAGGATTGGGGGGGTGAGGAGAGGGGAAGGGGTGGCAGTCTATGTAAGAGATGAAATTAGATGCACAAGGGATGAGGGGGAGGAAGGGAGGACAGAGGGGCTATGGATCCATCTCCTGGATTCAAAAAGTAGAAAGCTGAGCTGGGTGTGTTGTATAGACCACCAGCCCAGTCCAAGGAGCTGAATAAGGAGTTAGTGAAACACATTAGGAGGGTATGTAGGAAGGGGAGTGTGGTGATCGTGGGGACTTCAATCTGCCTTTGGTGGATTGGAGTACCCCAGCCACCTCCAGTGCCAGGGAGCAGTTACTCATGGACGCATTCCAGGATAGTCTTCTGACACAGCTGGTCAATGTGCCAACTCGGCTAGGTAATACACTGGACCTGGTACTGTCAAACAAAGAAGCAGTGAGGGAACTAAGGGAGAAAGACCCACTAGCTGGGAGTGACCATCAATCAATGTGGTTCACACTCAGGTTGAGTACGGAGACTGTAGGCTCAGATACAAGGGTGGTGGACTTCAGGTGGGTGGACTTCGGGAGGATGCAGGAAATACTGCAAGGGTGACTAGGCCAGAGATGGATGTACAACAAAAGCTGGATATCATTAAACTTGGTCTAACTGGGGCTACAGAGGCATGCACCAGGACTCTGTGCAAGAAGAGCAGAGCCAAGAAGCCTGGCTGGCTAAACAGTAAAGTGATGGAGTGGGAGGGGAGCAGAAAGCTGTGTATCGTAGATTCAAGAGGACATTTGGGGGGAGAACAGGGAGGTGTATGCGAGTTGGTCCAAGGAGGTAACCAAGCTGGTTAGGGAAGCCAAGGCCTCCAGGGAGCTAAGGTTGGCTCAGGGCATTAAGGAAGGGGAGAAGGTCTTTTTTAGATATGTGAGGGAAAAAAGGAAGTGCAGGGACCAAATAGTGTACATCAAGAGGGGCAGCGGGTGGGTGGAACAGGGAGCAGAACAAGCAGAAGCACTGAATGAATACTTCTGCTCTGTGTTCACGCAGGAGAAGAGTGATCCACTACCTCTGTGGACTGGGAAGGTGAGGTCGGGGTAGGAAGGGATGACTGATGGAATGATTGAGGAGAGTAGAGTACTAGAAGGTCTGAAGACACTAAGAGTGCACAAGGCACCAGGTCCTGATGGCATTCACCCCAGGGTGCTGAGGGAGATAGTGGAGGTGTTGGCCAGGCCATTGGTGGACCTGTTTAGCACCTCCCTGTACATGGGATTAGTGCCACAGGACTGTAGGATGGCTCTTGTGGTGCCTATACACAATAGCAGCCCACGGGATGAGCCAGGCAACTACAGACCTGTCAGTTTCACTTCCATAGCGATACTGTATGGAAAGAGAGACTGGTGTCATTTCTCAAGGTGAATGGCCTCCAGGATGGGCAGCAGCATGGGTTCATCTCAGAGAAATCTTGTCAGACCAGTCTAATAGGGTATTATGACTGGATAATAAGAGAGCTGGATAAGGGACACGCAATGGATGTCCTATATTTGGACTTCAGCAAGGCCTTTGATTCAGTGCCTCATGGGTGGCTAGGGGGGGAAACTGAAATCCGTGGGGGTGAAGCTGGTTAACTGGATCGTGAACTGGCTGAAGAGGAGGCAGCAACGGGTGGTGGTGGTGGTGGGAATTCAACACCTAGGCCAGTGACAAGTGGAATGCCGCAGGGCTCTGTGCTGGGTCCAGTGTTGGTCGGGCTATTCATATGGGATATCTCATACGGAGTTGAGAGCAGGATCAGTCTGATCGTAGATGATACTACAACGGGGCGGTAGTGGATGAAGTTGACAGGAGGAAAGAACTACAGGGGGACCTAACCAAACTGGAGAAGTGGTCGGCAAAGTGGCAGCTAGGCTTCAGTGTGAAGAAGTGCAAGGTTATGCACTTCGGGGCCAAGAACCCAAGGAGGGAATATTGTTTGGGGTGGGTGAGGCTGGGAGTCACTGAGGAAGAGAAGAATTTAGGGGTGATGGTAACAGAGAGCATGAACAACTCTGCTCAATGCAGGAAAGCTGCAGCTAAGGCTAACAGGATGCTATGGTATATTGCAAGGGGATTCTCATCCAGGCAGGGGAAACTGATCCTGCTCCTCTATAGGTCCTTGGTCAGGCCACACTTGGAGTACTGCGTGCAGTATTGGTGTCCATATCTGCAGAAGGATATTAGACTGCTAGAAGGGGTGCACTGTAGGGTGACAAAAGTGATACGGGGAATGGAAGGCAAAACCTATGAGTACAGGCTAAGGGATCTGAGTTTGTACACCCTGGAGGAGAGGAGGGATGGGGGGATATAATTGAAACATTCAAGCACTTGAAGGGGATCAACAAATCTGGTGCTGATGGGTTATTTAAGCTGAGGAAGGGAAGGGATATGAGAGGGTATGGGCTAAGATTAAAGGGGGCAGATTTAGGAGAGAGATAAGGAGACATTACTTCATGGAAAGGGTGGTGTTGAAATGGAATGCCCTACCAGAGAGGGTGATTTCATGTAAGATGGTGGGTAGTTTTAAAAGGACATGGGACAGGGCATGGGGGAGGGTCTGGGTAAGCAGTGCTGAGAAAAACTTCCTGGAGTTGAGAGGAGGGAGGGGGCAGGGCAGCTGCAATCTAGGGGTGTTAGCTGCATGCTCAAGCAGACTTGATAGACCATGAGGCCTGTTTCTGCTGGCAGATTTGTGTGTTCGTATGTAAATGGGGCTGCAAGGCTTGGGAAAGGCCTGCCTAGGGGTTGCCAGCCACTTGTCCCCCAAGGCCAGAGGTCTGCCTTTCTCCATTCAGAAGGAAATTTGGTCAAGGAATCTGGTTTGCATCTTCAGCAGTGGAAGTCTCCCTGACACGCGGAGACTCGCCAGTGTGGCTGAGGTTGGTCTTCGAAGGAGAAGTTTTCTGGCTTTGCAGTTGCAGCTGGAGGAGAGTTGCAGGGCCCAGTAATGCCAGGTTGAGAGAGAAAGCTGCAGGTTTGAAAGGGCAGTGAGAAATTTTACACCCAAACGGTAAGAAAATAAAGGGTTAAGGAAGGAAAAAGGTTCTGTCTGTACCCAGGTGAACTTAACATCACAGAAAAGGTAAGAATATTTTGGCCAAAGGTATGGAAGGAAAGGTATATGGAAAAAGGTTTACAGAAACTTGGTATGGGAGTCTTCTTGACATGCGGAGGCTTGGCCAGCAAAACTAGGTAGTCTTTAGGAGGAGAGGAGAGAGCCGCTTCGGGTTCATCAACACCTGCATGGTGAGGAAAAAGTGTATGTCTGAGTGAAAGGACTGATCGAGGAAAGAATGTGTCTGGTCAGTGCCAAGTTCAGGGTCCTTGAAGGAGCCCATTTTAGTGTGCCAAAGTCTTACTGAGACCGTGTGCTCAGTGAGAATCAAGAGACTGAGATTTGATTTGAAAGGGCCACAACTGCCATGCTGGCAGTGTGGCTGAAAGGTCTTCTAGTAGCTGGATGTGACTAAAATTAAAAAGTTTAAAATCTGCTCATCTACAACCCAGAGCCAGGTAGGGAAACAGCTAACCCCTATCAAGTAGGGCCGACTGGGCCACAGGACGTCACGGGTGCATGCCTGGGTGCTAGAGCACTCTTGACCCATTGAGGGAGCTGGATTGTGGGGTCACTCCTGGGTCTGCATTCACCTGTGGCCTGGAAAGCCTTGTGGTGGTCCTCTGCAACTGGCCTGGATTCAGACCGAAGGTGACAAGCTGCTAGGCCTTTAAGCAATCTGGAAGGTTCAAGCTGCAGAGTGCCTTCTCCATATCTCAAGTGGTTCAATACTCCAGAGTTCTGCTGTTTCATCAACCCCAGGTCTACAGCCCCAATACCACCCGGGACTGTTTGCAGAACTGTGAGTAAAGGCAGGGATTGTCCTGCACCTGGGTAGCCGTAAACAGTTGTTTCCAAGTAATGCTCAATGACATAGAAAGTTAAAATCACCAAAGAGAAAGGTAAAAGTTAAATTGATTTCCACCAAATGCACCAACGCCGGCCAACCAGCTGCACCACAGGCATGCAACAAAATAGTACTGGGTACCCAGGGACAGATTTTGGGGCATCATCTGAACTGGGGAACTATACCAATGGGGTTGTGTAAATGTTAAAATCTGCAGTAGTTAGCTAGTCAGAGGGTTGGTGTCTGCAAGTATTGGAATAAGTTTTTGACTTTAACAGGGAAATGATTGATCTAAACATGCAATCTAAATACTCATTGCAAAATGAAAATTGTTGATTGACCTCCACTCCATCCACCCTTTCCTAACCCTCCCCTGTGTAAATAAAATAATGGTTTAACTGTTTTGGAAAATGTTGGACTCATGAACATATTTTTAGTGATCATATTATTAGCACAATTATTTAAACGAAAAGCATTGAATTTGGGGTTTTGGTTTCTGTGGTCCATGTGTTGGGAGACTGTATGGGGAGGTGGGTTGGTAGAGCATCCCAGGGGGTTTACTGCAAATATCTGACTCACTAAAAATGTACTCTGGGTGGATGCACTGCACATTTATTTTTTTAACTTTGGATAGAACCCCCGGTATCAGCAAAATGGGAACCCAGGCCCCTCAACCTTGGTCTGGCCAACAAGGCTGGCGTAGTAGCCCTCTGTAGACACAGCACCAGGGCTAGAAAACAAGACAGGCAGTAGGAGCAAGGGGGAACAGCAGATGGAGCACACCCAAACACAAAACAAGCATCTGGAACAATTGCAAACAGAAAGAAAGAAAGAAACAAACAAACAGGGATACCAGGACCATAGCCGCATGGCAGGAAAAAAACAGGAGGGCAGGCTGGAGGAAAGCCAGCAGCTGCCTGGCTTCAGAGCAATGCAAATGAGCATCTGGAGGGTGCTTGGGAGTGTGCTTCAAATAGTGTTCAAAGGGGGACATCCCCCACTACCCCAATGAACCACAGGCATACCCTCAGGCTTGCCAGCCAAGAAAAATGGAGACAGCACTCACTTCCCACAGATGGTTCACAATTGCATTTAACAGCCTGGTGTCTTGAACCTGATTGGATTGTGGAACCATTTTTCTTTGCACTGTTTGTGAATTAACATGAATAAAGAAAACAGCACTTTCATATAGGGATCTGCCTCTAAGTGCACCGCAGTGACATTAATATAAGTTCAAAGTAAGGGGCTATTCAGACAGGAAAAAAAAGCATTGAAATGTGATAGAGAAATGCATAAACTGTACTTGTCAAAGTAAGGCAGACTTTTTCTATTTTGCTGTTTGCACCCCCCTTCATTCATGACCTATAAGATAATGCTGGAGTCATCCCCTGTGTGTGACCCAGATCCCCAGAGGTTCCACAGTAATGATCACTCCCTCCTTGTGCCACTTGACATGACACCCAGTTCTGTTTCTTGCTTAGCACTCATTAAAACCACACTGTCATAGGTCGCACTTGCAGGCTACGCCATGAACTGCAGAACACTCATCCCTACATATAAATAACTAAAAGGACAGGATACAGAGCTAATGAAAGGAACAGAGTCCTCTAACTGCTCTGTGCAGCCTTAGCTTCCATTAATGCTAAACCTCTGGGTTGTACAACTGAAGTGAGGATTAAGAACAATCACCTATTCTTTTTATTAAAAGACTTGCCGGGATTACAATTAACAACCTGTTGTCAGGATTAATCACCAGGAGGTCTGTGTAGCTGATGTCATGCGTGTAAGCTTTCAAACTTCAGAGTCTTGACTTTTGCTTAGGCTTCACATGGAGGTTAAGTACTGTGAGTACCAGGTGAGCATCACTCCAAAACCTTATTAAAAAAAATTGTTCAATGCCAACCGTTTCACATGTTCTAATGAGCTGCATGTCAAGAGTCATGACACAGGTCCATTACAAGCCGTAACATAATGGAGAAATAAGAACTCTGAGGTATAGCAGGAGCCTTCTCCAAGGGCAGGGAGTTGGAAATAATGTGGTGCAAAACATGTTTTAGCGTTCCTCCTGAATGATCTAACTAGCAGCTCTGTGGCCAAGTGCATTCACCCACTTCCATGGCTGTTAATGGGTACCATCACATGCTTCCAGCCTGCCATGCCCAAATGCTACTGATCTGAGAGGGAGGAAGAAGGCAGTTTCATTTGGTGGTTAGAGCACTGAACAGTGAACATGCGATCACATGTGCACCCCCCCCCCCTTTAGCCTGCCAATCAATCCTGCATATACCCTGTTGGGGGTGGGCATGGTCGAGGGTAAGTTCTGTGTCTGGGGTATGAAAAAGTGTTTCAGCTTATCAGGAGTCCCCCTTGAAAACAGTTTGTGGTACAGTTACCAGTCTTTTACAAACATCATCTGATAGTGATTGAAGACACTGGTGTAAATACTCACCACTCAGAATAGCAGTTCATTGACATACAACTGTCCTCTCCCTATAGCTCCAGTGGCAGGATGGGTGGTGGTGGTGGGGGGGTCTGGGCAGGGGTGGGTGAGAGGGTTCAGGCAATGAAAATAAATTCTTCTCTGTTTTCTACTTCAATGCTGTATCTTCAATTACTTAGTAGATAATGACTATCTATAGATTCAGCATCTATTTGTTGTCTGTGTAATCTTGGATTTTTGCAATAAAGCATATTTAATGACAAAGAATAGCAGTTCATATGTGGTCTCTTATGTAGAGATTTGTTCAAAGCAGCTCATTTAGACACAAATTCATGTTGCACACATAGGGCATAAGAGCTCCCACATTTCAATGTATAAAATACATCAGTCATTATGGTAACACAAAGGCATATGGTTGCAGTCACTTCTGGGACCCTGGCCCTCTCACATGTTACCAAAAGCAAATAAATAAATATTTGTGGACTCTAATGTTCCTATTGTCTGAAGCATGGTCATTAAGAGGGCTTCCCCCTCTATTTGACATTGATTCAGATACAGCTCGGTCATGAGTCTGCTTTCAGATAACTGTGTGTATAGTAATGTCACAACAGCTTCACTGATGCCTCTTACCTAACTGTGGTACCCTACAAGTCCTGGCCCACCATCTTCCCTATCAGGCACCACATCCAAACCTCCTAGAGTAGATCACTAGTCCCACAGACCTGCCTCTGGATCCCCCCATTGACCAAACAGTGCAGTCAGCCAGCCCCTCACATTGAGCGACCACACATTGTAACATTCTGCTTTTCGCCTTGCTGTTGAGGTTCACAAGTAGCTATCACCTCTCATGTACCTGATTCTCTGCAGCCATCTTTGGATATCCCATATTAAGAAATTCCTCCAGGCCTGAGAGCACTGATGCATGCTCTTTGAGGGGGTGCCCACTCAGAAAACCTATTTCACTCCTGCAGCCCTGACCAAAGTGCCAAGTAATTTGAGCTGCCCATGTCTACATCTGTTGGAAAACCCAGCAGTCCTGACTGAAGATGAGGACCCTCCACAAAAGGGGACCATATCAACTTCAGCTGGGCATCCTATGACAAGTCACTGTCAGGCCCCTCAACATATTACAGATAGATGTGGCTCCCATGTAACTCCAGACCTGGGACCTTGTTCATCCCTGGGACCCCTCCAGCTGTCCCCAACAGACCACGCTGAAGACTCAATACCCAATGCCCTTTCCCTCACCACAGTGAGGGGATTGTTACAACTGTTTGAATCCCACCTCAACCATCCTTTTACTGTGAGACCAGAAGCAAGCAACTTGGCTTCCCTGTGCCATCAGTCCCTAACTTGGGTAGGACCCAAAGATTAGCCTGTTGTGCCTACAAATGGGGAGAGGATATCTGAGGAGAATGTCTATCCCTGGGTCCCGATCTGCCTGTCATAGCTCGCTATGGGGAAAGGATCTCTGAAGAGTATGTCTTGGTGTGGTTCCTGCTCTGCCTGTCATGGCCCCCTATGGGAAGAAGATTGTTGAGGAGTGTGTCTTACCCTAGATCCTGCTCTGTCATGGCTGTTTACAAGGGGAGGTTGCCTGAGTGTGGCTCTGGCTCATGCTCAGTTGGTCATTGCTCCATATGGGAAGAGAATAGATGAGTATGGGCTGCCTTACTTCATGCTCTGCCTGTCAAGGCTAATCTAGAAAGAGGATTCCTGGAGTATGTCATCAGGAATCAGGCTGAGGAAGAACCCAAGAGGATGCCCAACAACAGGGATGGTAGGGACTCCAACAGTGGAGGGCAAGGTAGAAGGCTGAAAGGAGTAGACGGGGGTGGGAAAGAGTTTTAGCTAGTGCTTAAAGGAGCCAGGGGAGGGTGAGGGATGGAGAGAAGAAGGGAACAAGCTCCAGAGGGAAGGAAGGCAATAGGAGAAGGCTGGGTGCCCAGCAAAGGAGTGAGGATGGGGAAGGGAGAAGGTGTGATGATCCCTTGAGTGGAGGGAGTATGAGGGGTTATGTAACTTTGCAACCAGCTCCTCTCCCCCAAACTCACCACTGCTTCATCTACTCCTCCTTATCCATCCTTCCGCTACCTTCATGTCACCAATCCCTCTACAACTCCTTCATATTCAAGTACTCATTTGGGTCCCTTCCCTCTTACTTCTCTCTCCTACTCCCCCTGCGTCATAGTCCCTCCACTCCAGGAATCATCACACCTTCTCCCTTCCCACCCTCACTTCTCTGCCATATAGTCAGCCTTCTTCTATTGCCTTCCTACCCTCTAGAACCTGCTCCCCTCCTCTCTCTATCTCTCCACCTCCCTTGGCTCCCTTAGGCATCAGCTGAAACTCCTTCCCTCCCCATCTGCTCCAGGCAGTCCTCTAGCTGACCCTTCCCTGTCAGAGCCCCTACCATCCCTGTTGTTGGGTCTCCTCCTCGATTCTTCCTCAGCCCGTATTAGGCTCCCTTTCTTTCTACATCTGCACGGCCATTATTCCACTGCTCTGATCACTACAGCATATTTGCACATTGTAGCTACTCATTATACCTTGCTACTTTTATTTACACTTGTACTGTGTTAAATTGCACTCTGATTGCACTGTACATCACTACTGTGTTTGTTTTATTGTATATCCTGTTTTTCTTCCCACAGGCCACACCTGGAAATCAGCCTTGGCTCAGTGGGCCTTTCCCAGTTACCAATTTTCAAATCAATCAATCATTTAATCAATCAATGTCTCACTCTGGTTCCTGCTCTGCCTGTCATTGCTTCCTATGGGAAGAGGATGCCTGAGAAAAATGCCTATCCATGGTTTGTCCTCTGCCTTGTTGTGCCTCCTTATGGGAAGAGGATTCATTAACAGTATTCTAGTCCTGGTTCTTGCTCTGCCTCTGATTTCTCCACGTGGGAAGATGATGCCTGAGGAGTATGTCTAACCTTGGTTCCTGCTCTGCCTGTCATTGCTGTCTATAGGGAGAGGTTGCCTGTGTGTGGCCCTAGATCCTGCTCTGTCTGTCATGGGTCCCTATGGGAAGAGGATTCCTGAGTAGTATGTCTTATCCTGATTCCTGCTCTGCATGTCATGACTCTCTATGGGAAGAGGACTCATGAGGTGCATGTCTTACCCTGGTTCTTGCTATAGTTGGCATGG
This sequence comes from Neoceratodus forsteri, assembly GCA_016271365.2. Classification (NCBI taxonomy): domain Eukaryota; kingdom Metazoa; phylum Chordata; order Ceratodontiformes; family Ceratodontidae; genus Neoceratodus; species Neoceratodus forsteri. Next base: position 563,060,980 of record CM028130.1, on the reverse strand, counting down.
CTCTTTATAGGGAGAGTTTGCCTCAGTGTAGCCCTGATACATGCTCAGCCTGTCGTGGCTCCATATGGGAACACAATTAATCAGGAGTATGGACAGCCTTGGTTAATGCTCTGCCTGTCATGGCTTCCTATGGGAAGAGCATTCCTGAGAAGCATGTCTACCACTGGTTCCTGCTCTGTTTGTCATGGATCCCTATGTGAAGAGGATTCCTGAGGAGTATGTCTAACCCTGGTTCCTGTTCTGCCTATCATTGTCTCTATAGGGAGAAGTTGCCTGTGTGTATCCATGGCACCTGCTCTGCCTGTCATGGTTCCCTATGGGGAGAGGATGTCTGAAGAATTAGTCTAGCCCTCATTCCTGTTCTGCTTATTATAGCACCCAATGGGAAGAAGATGTCTAGTCCTGGTTCATGCTCTGCCTGTCAGTCTCTCTATGGGCCAGAATGTTGGAGGAATAAATCTAGATCAGTAGTTCTCACACTTTGTCATAGTGAACCTCCCCAAAGCCTTGGAAAAGATCTTGAACCTCCCCTAATATAGAAATCATTTTGGGCCTCCCCATAGTTAGAACAACTATCATACTTTGCACAGTATACAAGGAATACAGTGAAATTCCTTTGAGTCGTTGTCTATTCTCATTTTATTTAACTTATTATTCTTCCTCTGTATGACCCCCTCCCCATGTCAGCCTAGTCGCTCCACCCTTTTGAGTTTTGGATCCTATTTACCCCTCGTTGCAATACCTCCATGAGTCAGATTGCTTTCTTTGTCAGTTTTACCTTGTTCTTAAACACCTTCTCAGGGACCATTTTGCTTTGTGCTGCTCTTGCTCCTATTTCCTCTCTGCTCAGGCTTTGTATTTGTGCGCTTCTGCAGCCAGTATAATGGGTCAATTGTTACCTTGTTCCTATTCATTTGTATTATTTTGCATTTTGTTTTGCTCTGTTTCCAAGAATTGTATTTCCTTAATTCAGCTTTTCCCCATGTCACACCAGGAAACAAGTGTTTGTTGAGTACGACTTTCCTGGTCGCCCATTTTGTACATAGATTTGCATGCCATTATTCACTTTAGTTTGCCACATCCTTTCAAACAAAGCTTTCAAAACTTGACATTTAAATATAGTACATTTTAAGGCTCGGCTGGGCCTCCCCTGGAACAGGTTGGGGCCTCCTCTGGGAGGCTGGCCTCACCATTTGAGAAACCCTGATCTAGATCATTCCTGTTCTGCCTGTCATGGGTCCCTATGGGAAGATAATGTTTGAGGAGTACAATATTCCTAGCCCTGGTTCCAGCTGTGCTTCTCGTGGATCCCTATTGGAAGAGGATGCCTGAGTGAGGAGTATGTCTAACCTTGGTTCCTGTTGTGCCTGTCATGGCTCCCTATGGGAAGATGAATCTCATTTTGAGCGAAATGCTGGGGAACCTATGGCATTTCATAGGTTCAGTGCAGTTGAATTGTTGCATGTATTTATTTTTGCAATTTAAAATAAATATTTTAAACACAAACCAGCTCTGGTGTCTGTGGTGAGTGCGACTTTCTCTGACTGGATCTATGGGAAGAGGATGCCTGATGAATACGTCTATCCCTGGTTCCTGCTCTGAAAGTTATGGCTTCCAATGGGAAGAGGATTCCTAAAGAGCATTCTAACCCAGGTTACTGCTCTGCCTGTCATGACTCCCATGGAAAGAGGATGCCCATGGAGTATGTCTAGCCCTGGTTCCTGCTCTGCCTGTTATTTTTCCTAACGGGAGGAGAATTCCTGAGGAGTATGTCTTACCTGGCCATGGCTCTTTGTTGGGAGAGGTAGCCTCAGTGTAGTACTTGTTTATATACAGTATTTATATTCCCACGGAGCCACTCGTTGCAGCATAAGAATGGTTTTACATGCCTTCTGCTTGAGCCAGAACAGCTCAGCATTCTGGAATGTGCCCATTTCCAGGGCATCTGCATGTGAGACGCCCTTCACAGAATAAGAGTGTCTCATGTGCAGGGGAAAGGAATGCTCCAATTAGTTTTTCGTGCTCCCTTGATCTATAATATACTCAGTCTGTCGTGACTGCCTATGGGAAGAGGATTCCTGAGGAGTATGTCTAGCCCTGGTTCCTGTGCTGCCTGTCATTTTCTCTATAGGGAGAGGTTGCCTGTGTGTAGCCATGGTTCCTGCTCTGACTATCATGGCTTCATGTGGGAAGAGATTGTCTGAGGCGGAAGTCTAGCCCTGGTTCCTACTCTGCCTGTCAGTCTCCCAATGGGGGGAGAATGTCTGAGCAATAACAATAGCCCTCATTCATGTGCTGCCTGTCATTCTCTCTCTAGGGAAAGGATGCCTGTGTGTAGCACTGGTTCCTACTCTGCCTGTCAGGCTCCCTATTGGAAGTGGATGTCTGAGGAATAAGTCTAGCCCTCATTCCTGTTCTGTCTGTCATAGCTTCCTATAGGGAGAAGATATCTGAGGAGCACTGTATGTCTAGCCATGAGTTCTGCTCTGCCTGTCATAGCGCTGTATAGGGAGAGTTTGCTTGTGTGTAGCTATGGTTTCTGCTCTGCCTGCCATGATTCCCTATGGGAAGATGAAGGTTTCCTGTAGGAAGAAGATTCCTGAAGAGCATTCTAGATCTGGTTCCTGCTCTGCCTATCATGGCTCTCTATATAGAGAGGTTACCTGTGCATAGCCCTGCTTCCTGCACTGCCTGTCATGGCCCTCTACAGGAAGGGGATTCCTGAGAAGTATGTCTAAGCATGGTTACTGCACTGCCTGTCATGGCTTCCTATCTGGAGTGCTTACCTGTATATAGCACTGGTTCCTGATGTGCCTGTCCTGGTTCCCTATGGGAAGAGGATGCCAGAGAAATATGTATAGTATATCTGTGCTTCCCTCTCCACCTGTTATGGCTGCCTATGGGAAGAATATGCCTAAGGAGTATGTCTACCCTTGGTTCCTGCTCTGCCTGTTGTGGCTTCCTGTAGGAAGAGGATGCCTGATGAGTATGTCTTACCCCAGTTCGTGCTCTGTTTGTTATGTTTCCCTATAAGAAGAGGATTCCTGAAGAGCAGTCTAGCCCTGGTTCTTCTCTTCTCTTACTGTCATGGCTCCCCGTGGGAAGAGGATGCCTGAGGAGTATGTCTTACCCTGGTTCCTACTCTGTCTGTTTTGGCTCCACATGGGAAGAGGATGCCTGAGGAATATGTCTATCCTTAGTTCAAGTGCAGTCAGTCATGGCTCAATATGGGAAGAGAATGCCATAGGAGTATAGGTAGATCTAGTTCCTGCTCTGCATATCATGGCTGTTTTGGAAAGAGGATTCCTGAAGAATATGTCTAGCCCTGGTTCTTACTCTGCTGTGATTGCTCTCTGTGGGAAGAGCATTCCTGAGGAGTATGTCTAACACTGGTTTCTGCTGTGCCTGTCAGGACTCTATGGACAGAGGTTGCTTAACTGTGGCCCTGGTTCCTGCACTGCCTTCATGGCTCCCTATGGGAAGATGATGTCTGAAGAGTATGTCTTGCTTTGGTTCCTGCTCTGTGTGTCATGGCTGTCTATGGGAAGAAGATGCCTGAGGAGAATGTCTATTTCTGGCTCCAGTTTTGCCTGTCATGGCTCCCTTTGGGGAGAAGGTGTCTGTGGACTATGTCTAAATCAGGTTTCTGCTCTGCCTGTCATGGCTCTCTCTAGGGAGAGGTTTTTATTTATTTATTTTATTTATTTAGTTGTTCGGATAAGACATTTGGGGACAAGCTTTTTTTTACAAAGGTTCCACATCAGAGTAGACAACTAATACAGCATACAGTACAGTAATGGTTACAGTTACATGAAAACAGTAGGTGCATGAGAATCACACAGTGAAGGAGCAATTACAATTTGAGTACTGCACAATGGCTTAGTGATAGCCCTCGGTGATGCCCCTAATAAATAACACAACACAAGACAAGTACAAGCAGTGCCATAACATTTGCAGTGATTTGACACTGTGACAGAGAGTGGGGGGTGAGGTAGAAGGAGAGAGGGAGCAGCCTCAAGGGGCCTTGTCGAAAAAGGGTTTGGATTCTGTAATGGGTTAGAGTGGGCTGGGACGAGCAGGGTAGTTCTGTAGAGTGAAAACATGAATTGAGCAGTATATGTCAGGGAGGGTTTTACCTGCAGTACAGAATAGGAGTTGCTGGGTATGTGGAGACCCAGTCTTGGTGTTGAGGGTGGTGGGGGGGATGTTCAACGTGGCCTGTTGGATGCTAACATTAGTGCAGGCCAGTGGGTGGAGGGGGTGGCGGCTTTAGGGGCAGGTACATTTTGAAGTTATTAGGTGCTGTTGCCTGCATGTAGCCTAGGTTTCTGCTCTGCCTGTCATGGCTTCTTATGGGGAGAGGTAGTCTGATGAATATGTCTATCCCTGGTTCCTGCTCTGGGTCCATATGGGAAGAAAATGCCTTGGGATCACGTCTATCCCTGGTTCCAGCTTTGGTCTCTCCATCCTGGCTTCGAGTATCCTTCAGCTCAGAGCATCTGAATGGTAACAGTAGGTCCTCTTCAGAGTCCTTAGCTCAGCTGCCATCACACTGCAACACAGAGCAGGGTCTACCTGCTCCATGTCAGTGGCAATATCCTCCTAGTCATCTTCATCATTCTCCTGGGCTGTCCATGACAGATAATCAATTACTGCATTCATGCTTCCTGAACAGTGTTGTATTTTGAATGCAAATTCCTGCAAGAAAAATGACCATTACCCAAAGTTCCTATTGGTGTTTTTCATTATAAATAGCCATATCAGTGCACCGCGATCCCTATATAACATGAATAGTTTGCTGTCCTTGTATCCTCGATACCTCTTGATTGCCCGGATTATGGCTAGGCAGTCCTTCTCTGACTGAGGTATTCCTTTTCTGTTGTATTCAGTGTCCTGCTAGCATATGAGACTACTTCCCAGGAGCACATGTGAGATGCCTAGTAGTGTGGTGGTGTAGGGATTGGACTCTTTCAGCAATGAGGCATTTATCCTCTTAATATCCAGCAAAAAAGTTTTCTGCTACTTCCCATTTTTATTCTTTAGAAGCAAATGTTCCCTGATGAACAATACAAAAAAAGTGCTATTTTATTGTTTTTATGTGTTTTCTGAGTTAAAGTAAATTCCCTTTAGCACTTAGTGGTACCACCGGGAGGAAAGCAGAGTGACTCAGCCAAATATCAGCACCTCACCGGGAGTCACAACAAATCCAAATGATCAGACATTAGAGAAATGTTGGCAAGTAGCAAGACAGCTATCTATGAAATGAAGGAAATCTATTGTTAAAACAGAAGCAGATTCAGCTGAAATGAAGGGGAGGGTGGATGTTGCCAAAAACAGGCTGGCATCGCTTGAGGACTTGTTATACTCTACTGAAGCTACAACAGAGCTGCTATTAAGCAAATACATCTTTTAATAGAAAAGACTGAAGACTTAGAAAATAGGGGTAGGAAAAATAATGTAAGGATTTTAGATCTACCAGAGGGGAACAATATGACAGCCTTTTTCCAGCAATTCTTTATGGAACTGCTTCAAAATAAATGACAATGGCCACTTGAAATAGAGTGGGCACACTGTTCCTTAGCCCCTCGCCCACAGGCTGGTAGTAGACCCAGACCTGTTATAAATAATTTCTTGAGGTTTACGATAAAAGAGGAAATATTGAAAATGGCCAGGGAACAAAGGCAGCTTATTATGAGGGGTACATGGATTTATTTGTTCAATGACTTTGCTACAGAAACTTAGCAACCAGAGAGAATTCACGGTCGTCAGGCAGATTTTCCAAGAAAAAGGTTTTAATTACTACATGAAGTACTCTGCCTCTCTGGTTATCACAAATCACAGTGGCCCTGATATTATCTGTGACTCTTAATAAAGCCTGGCATGCAGCATCTGAGACTCTTCAGCATAAACGTCAAGCAAACCAACTGCCATTTTCAAATTCTGACTACACAGAACATTCAGTGTGACCTTCCCATGAGGATTCTGTTAAAGCCACACGCTCTACTTCTGTCACTCAAGGAGCCACAGACTGTCCAAGCAAGGAAATGCCAAACTCTAATGACCCCACAGACAAAACAAATACTCCTGTAGCCCCTGCCTCCCCCTGTCTTATGCTGCAGTGGCTAAAAAAGTCAATAAACTCTGCTCTGATCAGACCATGAGAAAAGTCAAACCAACTCCCTGACCATGTCAGTGACATACACCTAAAAAGCTAACAAACCCTATAAAATGTATCAGAAGTAGGAGCCAGGAAGGGCAGCCATCATCTAGTGCAGAATCTTCTGTTGTTTTCTCACCTCGATTGGAGGACACTCGTTCACCATGCACAGAAGCTATGGTTCACTAAATGATGGACTTCTCATTTGACTGTGCCTGCTATGATGCACTCACCTTTCCAGTCGCAGACAGGACTGGGATGGGGATTTTGCCTAATACCTTTGACCCGGAAGAATTTCTACGTGGAAGTCCTCTCTGGGTACTGCTGTGAGTGTTCGCACTGTCTAGGTTTATCTCTATATTATTTTAATTATGTTTTGCTTGTATTCTTGCATGCTTATTACCTAATGAATCAGTATAGCTAGTAAATGGGAAAAAAATGCAGCCTTGCTGAAGACTTGGAAGCTAACTTGCATCTAGTCAAGCAGTCGGTGGAGGGAATGAGTGACTCTACACTTACGCATGTGGACTGCTACTGAACTTGTAAATTTGAAACAACAGACAAGGGGGACCGTAACGTGAACTCTCTTAAGCACAAATGTTTGACTACAATAATAAGCATCACACATAAAACTTTTGTTATGTGCTATCATCAAGGCTCATGTTAAGGTTATATTTTTTATTGCTATGAGAACTTATTCCAAGACTCAATGTCACCACCTGTATTAGTCTGGTCAGACCATGCAAGCAATGCTGGGGAAAAGGTCAATATCACCACATCAGTAAGCTTGGTTATGTAGTGCTTTGTTCACTTGTGACCCCTCACATCATCTGTTGCCCTCCTTTTTCTGCACTTACAGGCCCAGATATTCAAAAGGGTTGCGCCATGCGCAACAGGGTTGTGCATGCGCAAGTCCTACATTGCGCCATTCTGCGATATTCAGCAGGAGGCAGTTGCGCCACTGAAAACAGGTTGAGCAACAGCTCAATGCAAATGAATGCATGCTCAACAGGAGGGGGAGGAACCATGCATAAACTGCACAACCCGATATTCAGTCGGGTTGTGCAGAGTTGTGCAGGTGCAACCCCCAACCTGCGCCTGCACAACTTTGAGCCAAAAAAAAAAGGATCAAGTTGAGGGCCACCCACAGGTGAGCTGCTGTATTGCAGGGTGCAACACAGCAGCTGCCACCCGTGGCTGGCCCCCAACTCAGTCCCTGTGCCCCCCCACCAGCCCGATTGCGGGCAGAACATGAAAAGCACCCCCCCGCCCAAACATCTCCCTAGTGCCCGATCGCGGGCAGAATGTATACTGACAACCCCCAGTGCCCGATCGCTGGGCAGAGTGTATACTGATAACCTCCGCGTCTCGATCGCGGCAGAATGTATACTGACAACCCCTCAAACATCTCCCAATGCCTGATTGCGGGCAGTATGTATAATGACAATCCCGCCCAAACATCTCCCAATGCCCAATCTCAGGCAGAATGTATACTGACAACCCCCAAACATCTCCCAGTGCCCGATCGCCGGGCCAGAGATGTATAACCAGCCCCATTGCCCGATCGCGAACTGGAATGTATACTAACCAACCCCCAGTGCCCAATCGCGGGCAGAATGTATTGACACCCCCAGTGCCGATCGTGGGCAGAATGTATACTGACAACCCCAGTGTCCGATCGCGGGCAGAATGTAAAAAGACCCCCAACCCGAATATCTCTCGGTGGTCCAGTGGACCGTAATGCCCGATCGCGGGCAGAATGTCCAGTGACAACCCCCAAACATCTCCTGGTGTCTAGTGTCCCCCACCCACCCATCCATGAAGCCCCACCACCGCTCCCCGGCGGCGGCGGGCGGCAGCATCCACCACCTGCGCCCGCTGCCCGCCGACTGACTGTCGGTAGGGCTGCCGCCCATTGGTGCAGAGCTGGAGCAATGGGTGTGCAGCCCATACCGTACATGACAGTCTGATTTGTGAATCAAATCTGGACTGTCATGTACGGTATGGGCTGCACGCCCATTGGCTCTAGCTTTGCACTAATGGGCGTGCAGCCCTACCGGACAGTCAGTCGGCGGGCGGCGGGGCCGCAGGCGGGTGGGATGTTGCCGCACCTATGCAAGGACATAGATGGGACTGAGAGGGTGCAGAGAAGGGCAACCAAGATGGTGCATGGTATGCAGGGGAAGTCATATGAGGAGAGGTGGAGGGAATTGGATCTGTACCCATTGGAGAATAGAAGGGAAGGGGGCATGATAGAGACATTTAAGTACGTGAAGGGGATCAATAAGGTAAAGCAAGGCAGGGGAGCTTATTTAAGAGAAAGGTGGGGGTTAAAACTAGAGGGCATGGTCTAAGATTGGCGGGAGGAAGATTTAGGGGCAATGTGAGGGGGCGTTACTTCATGGAGTGGGTGATGGAGGCCTGGAATAAACTACTGAAGGAAATGGTGGGGACAGAAACAGTGGAGGGATTTAAGAGGGCATGGGACAGACATAAGGGGTTGGCAAGTGGGGAGAAGGGGAGGTCATGTGAGATAGGTAATGAGTAAAGGGGGGAGGGGCAGACTTAATGGCAAGAGAGTCCTTTTCTGCCACCAGATTTCTATGATTCTATGATTCTTGGTTGTGTGCTCACTGGTACTGCACTGTGTGATGACTGGTGCTGTTGTAAGTGCTCCCTGGTGCTCGGATGTGTGCTCAGTGGTTCTGGGGTGTGTTCTCCCTGGTGACAGGGTGTTTGTTCCCTGGTGTAGGGGTGTGTGGTATATGGACATGGGGGGCATAGGCAGTGCACTGCACACATAGCATGTGCATTCTGTCACCGTACACCAGGCTTGCATGCTGCCTTGGCAGACACACAGCTCTGTACAGTGCATTGCTATATAATTCTCCTCTCCTCTCCCAACAGCACACCACATCATACCGGACACAGAAGAGGATGCCCCAGGTCAGTCTTCACAACAGTTACCCCTGCCATCCACCCATCTGCAAATGCTGATGTACAGTAATGAGGAGGAAGCTGAAGAAGACGATGATGAGACCTTAATCTTGGACTTGGGACAATGGGGTATGTCCATGACCAGGAGGGGTTGTCCCCCATACCAGCCCCCACACCAAAGGGGCCCAGCCACTGTCCCCACACAGCCCCACAGTTGCAGCAATACAGCCCCCCCACAGTCCCTGGCACACCACTGCTGTGCCTCCCTTTTACCCCACCTTCAGAACAGACATCGCCTTACCATCCCCTGCTGATACCACCAGGCCAGCCACCAATGTGCATCCCCAGGCTCTGTCTTCAAGCATAGCCACAGCTCTGCTGCCCCATGCCCATCCTACTGGGCCAGCCACAGCTGGCCCACATCACCCATAGTGGACCTCAGCACCGATGGTGGAGCAGCCCCTGGCCTACAGCAGCTGAGGGTTCAGCCTAACCCTGTGCTAGTGGACAGTCCCTGGTGACAGCAGGATGTGGCTGACAATTGGCAGCTGCTATAATCAGCCATGGAGGCACAGACTGTCATGCAGCAGGAACTGACACACATGCTGCATGAGGACATGCAACATGCTGAGGAGCGGGCGGAGGCATGTCATGCAGAACACAGGGTGGCCCTACAAGACCTGAACCAGGATCTGGCCTCCAGCATGGAGCTACTGTTGCAGGACATACCCTCCTGTATGGATCACCCGTGTGCCACCGTGCTGGACGTTGCAGCCATGGTAGCAGGCAGTGTGAGGGGTGGCTATAGTAGCCTAGTCTTGTCCAGTGGGAGTAATGCCACCCCATGGCAGACAGCATGGCATATGCCTACACCATGCAGTGCCAGAATGAGAATGCCCAGCAAACCCAGGACTCTCAAGGACACTGTGCACACCAGGTTATGACCTGCTTCTTGCTGTGGTCAATACCCCATGGGGTGGTGGCCAGGGGCAGATAACACCATCCCTATGCTCATCCCTTATATTGTGAATGATGACCCCCAACCATACTAGGTGCAGCACACACGTACTGCCCATACCCAGGAAGGTGGTAGGGGATGCACGTAGTTTGAAAATCACCAACCCTTGCCAGCATGTCCCTCCCCCCCGTAGCCATGTGTCACTACCCTCTTCCCCAGTGACCTAACCATCATTTCTTCCTAGCCTGGATAGCCTTTATGTCCATTAACCACCCCTTGTGGACCCTCACCTGGCTGGATGCATTTATGTTTCCACCCCTTTGGAACCCCCTGCCAAACTGGACTCTGTATACATGTGCAGCCTATTTGGTAAACCCTTGCCTAGATGGAATGTATTTCTGTTACTCTCATTTGATACCCTCCTGCCTAGATTGCATCTATGTATGCACTGATATTGTTAAGTGATAAGACATTGACCAAACACATTAGCCTCTTGGGTAGTCTGTACTCGCCCTCCATGTCTGAAGAGGTCTGCTCTGACAATCACTCTGTACTACTGGGCCCTATGGGTCATCCTGGGGTCACAGTTCTCAAGCTGCTGCTGTATACCCAGGTCCTCTGGCTCAGAATCCGCTAGAGATTGCTTTTCTGGAGCCAGCATGCATATCCCATGGTTGAGCACCATGTTGTGTAGCATACAATAGGCAAGAAATATGGCACAGACCTTCTGAGGGATGTGTGCTAGGGCACCACCAGAATGATCAAGGCACCTAAACTGCATCTTAAGCATTTTAAATTGATGGTTCATGTAGTGATGTGTGCCTCATTGTACCAGTCCTCTGCAACAGATGTGGGCTGTAGGACAAGTATGTGGAGCCAGGGACATAAGGGAAATGCACCATCCCCTGTTTTGGCAAAGAGCATTGGTTAGTGTCACTGTCTACAACATGTGGGGCAAAGGCCTCTGGGGTATACTCATCAATGAGGTGGCCACTAGGGATGTCTCCACTTTAAAACCTGTGGCTCAGGATGGAGTTATGCCATATGAAGGCATCTTAGGTACTGCTGGGGTACTGTTCCAGGACACTGATTATGCACCCTGTTGCATCATGCACCACCTGGAAACTGATGGAGTGGTACCCATTCCTATTCACATAGTTCTCCACTCCATCACCAGTGGGTGCCTGGAGGACAAGTGGTGTGCAGTCAGTGGCACAAGTACAGCTAGTAGGTGTGTGCCTCAACAGAACTACTGCATGGTTGCTGTTCACTTTGCTGGTGTGTCAGGGAATATGATGAGCAACCCAGCATAGGCCAGCAGAGCATCTAGAAAGTGGCCTAACAGCTACAAGGTGGATGACTGTGAGATACTGGTGGTGTCCCCCACTGACGTCAGGAATGTTCTTGTGGCCAGGAAGAACAATGCAGCCATCACCTTGAGTTCTATAGACAGTGCATGGGTGCACCAGGTCTGTCCAGAGCTGGTCATGCAGCAGCTAACACAGCTGCCAGAGCAAGGACCTGTTGAGCCTGTACTGGCCCACGATCTGGTCATCACTGAGGACATAGACTGTGTCTCGTGGACAGTACTGTTTACAGCATAGTGCCTCCGTGGCCTGTGCCTGGCTCCAGGGTGGTCATTGGCCCTCTCCTCATCCTTCATGACTAGCTGCATGAGGTACACAATGTGTACCACCAAGTGAGCTATCTTGGTGTGTGGCCCGCAGTGCCTCCCTCTGCATCTGGGGTTTGCCCCAGCTTATAATTGCCTTTTTATAGGCAGTATTTGTGTAGCACTACGTGGCCTGTGCAGTCCCATTTATGCAGCACTGTCACATCAAATACTGCACTGCGCACATTATGCAAGGTAAATCCCAGTTTGGAAACTGCATACATTACTTCTGCACTAATGTGCTGGCTCTGATTGCATATGCAGTGATGCCCTCTGAATGTGGGATTCCGGTGCTACTACATGTGCAGCATGGGCATAAACATTTTATGCCCAGCACATGGCTTTGAATATCTGGGAAAATTTGAATATCAGGGCCCTGGTCCAGATGGTATACCTGGTGACCTTTACAAGGCACTTGGAACAGCTATACCTAAATGTCATGCTAAGGTTTTTGGAGAGGCCTGTACCAATAAAACTCTGCCTGACACTCTATGACTCTATGACTAAAGCCTATAGCACCCTGATATTGCAGAATGGTAAAGAGCCTCAGTATTGTGAACGTTACAGGCCTATATCCATACTCAGTGGTGATTATAAAATATTAACTAGAATTGTAGCTTTTAGAATTAAAAATATGATCGCCAAAATAATTGGTAGAAAGCAGTGGGCTTTGTAACAGATAGACTGGGTATGGAAAATGTGAGAAGGCTTTTAAATATCATTCATACCGCACAACATTTTAAAAGGGATAATACCATTTTATTGTTGGACTTTTTCAAAGCTTTGACAATTTTGAGTGGAATTATCTTTATGCAACCCTGAATGCATATAATTGAGAAGAAGGCTTTATTGATGGATCAGGATGTTACGTACCTCAGCATCAGCTGAGGTAATCACGAATGGTTTTATTTCCTCCACTTTTAAATTGGGTAGAGGTAAGGCTGCCCTTTGTCTCCCTATTTATTCATACTAGCTAGTAAGCCTCCAAATAGGAAAATTCAGGCATCTCCTGAAATGAAGGGCTTTAAAACAGGGAAGGTTATCCATAAGACCTTTGCATATGCAAATGATCTTCTGTTTACATTATCCAATCCTCATGAATCAGTTAGACCTCTAAAGGCAGAACTGGAAAATGTCTTCTGCATATCTGGTTTAATTGTTAATTGAAACAAAACACAGGCAATGCTGGTGTATGTTAAAGATGACCCAAAGCCTTCCACCTACCATACTGATGATGAAAGGTGCTGGGCACCGGGAGAAAGACAATAACTTACTTGGGGCTTAAAATACCAAAAATGATAAGTCAAATGGTAGCTATTAGTCTACACCCTGTATTAAAGGAGGTTGCTTCAGCTCTCACATGGTGGAAAAATCTGAATCTGTCTATCTGGGGCAAGGTAAATGTGATTAAGATGATGCTAGCACCTAAACTGTTTCATCTGTTTCAAAATATTCCTTGTATATTTGCTAACATCAAGTTTAAAAGGATAAACACTTTAGTCCAAACCTTTCTATAGGACCCCAAACCTCCCAGAGTTGTAATTTCTAAACCAAGAGCACCTTGGACAAGGAAGGATTCAGACTACCTTGGTGGAAAAGATTATCAGACACCTTTTTTTTTTCAAACATGCAGTCTTACCTATATCTAGCCCCCCACCTTGAAATACTGTCCGTCTGTGCTTAGAAATGGAGGGGCAGTTAGTAGCACTACACAAACTGTCAGACCTCCTGTTTAAAGAACTGCCTAAAAGATTGAAAGATAATCCTTGCATTACAGCCTCACTTGAGATTATTAAAAGAACCCACTCTTTACTCAACATGAACAAATTTCCAGTACACCTGACACCCCTTTGTGAAAATCAGGACATTCACTCAGGCAATTTTTCATTACAAGACTTGAGTTGTAGTAAACATTATAATATTACTAAGGTAAATCACTTATTACATCTAAATACAGGGATTCTTCTCTCATTTGAAGAGCTTAAAATAGAGTACAAATTTATTCAGTTTTCACTTTGTAATATATGGTACCTTCAGATCAGGAAGACATTGCAAGACTCTATTTTAGAGTCTAATCTTCAGATTCCTCCTTTAGATCAGGAATGGCAACAGATTACTAAGACTGCCACTATGAGGAAGGGTGCAGCCTGGATGTATAAGCCCTAATGACAAATGAGGACCCCTGTGCTATTATTGCCTTGGCAAAGATGAAATGGAGAAGGAAGATAGGGTGCACCATACAGAGGGATGACTGGATGTGCTCCTGGTCCACTGCATATCATGCCTGCAGGGAAGTTAAGGGCAGAACAATCAAACTTAAAATTTTGCATCAATGCTATTACTTGCCCCACAGATTAGACAGTATGAAATACCTACCTGGAGGCAATTGCTGGAGATGTAATGTACCTTATGCAAATCTACTACAAATGTTATAGAATTTATATTTTTATTTATTTATTTATTTATCGAAGTCTAGGAATACAATACCTTTGAACCAAAGGTTCTTTTATAAAGGTTCTGCAGCAATTGCAAGATAACAATGCAACAGTGATAAAGTAACATACATTCCAAGATAACAATGCTACAGTGATAAGATAAAATACATACAGGTAAGGTAAATTAAAAACATAATTCAATGGCAGGAGGTAAGGAAGACACATAATGCTACTCTAACAATGAAAAGGTAGTGGTAGGCTAAATAAAGGGAAACTTAAAAACAAAGAGGCCATCACAGGGGTGACATCGTCAAAACTGAGTATGTGGAGACGTTGTAAGTGCTGAGAGAAAAGAGTAGGAGAGGGAGGGTTAGGGAAGGGAGAAGGGAAATGAAGGGGGCACTGAGTTGCTAGGGGTCCCAGGAACAGTAGCAGGGAGGTGAGAGTAGATGGTGGGGTGGGGATCAGAGGGTGGGAAAACCTAGGGGGACAGTTAGATGGGAGGAGGGGGGTTAGTAATAAGGAGTGATGGCAGAAGAAGGAGAGGGGTGTCTGATCAGGATGGCAAGAGGTGGGAAGAGGTGGAAGGTTTTAGAATATGATGGTAGACCTAACAAGGCGAATGTTTTGAAGTAAATTAGGAATAGTGCATTGAAAGGGTGTCAGTAGAGACTGGCAGGTGGGAGTAAGGGTTACAGTGGTGGACAGGAGGTGTGCGTGTAAAAGGGGAAGGAAGTGCAGACAATGTACATGGATGAGCACTGTGGCATGTTAAGTGGTACAATCACAGCAGCTATGAGTGGCAGGGTTCTGTCGAAATTTAGACTTGTACGGGCCAAGCTTTGGTTCCATGGCAATTTTGGTGGGAGGCCATTTAGGAAGGAGGGTGCTCTATAGCTGAAGGTATGTTGTGCCTGAGTGGTCCAACAGAAAGAGACACTGTAGGATTGTTTGGTTGTGCTGCGTCTGCCATGTATGTTATGTACCAGCTTTAGTAGGTGTTGGGTTGCTGGGGGAGTAAGGCCAAGGCACATTTTTTTTACAAACAGACAGGATTGGTACATGATCCTACCTTTTAGGTGGAACCAGTTGGATAGTTTGTAGAAGTCACATGTATGTGTCAGTTTATCCACGACTGTTAGCAGCCTACATGCCTTATTAAGCGCAATTGAGATACGTTTTAAGGTAGAGTCAGTAGCTGAGTTATATATTACCAAACCATAGGCTATGGTAGACAGGATAGAGCTAGTAACAGATATTCTCAGGGCCTCGGGTCATACAATGGTGGTGCCAGTAAAGGACCCCTAGCTTACAGTTGATGGTCTTCAAGATATGTTGACATGGAGGTTGTATGATGGGGAGCTATCAAGTGTGATCCCAAGGTATTTGAACTCATGCATTCACCCACCTGACAATGAAACATTGACGTCAACTGACACTACAGCGCCAGATCACTGTACTGTTGGCGCTGGAACCCAGCACTGTCTTTCAGGGGTCATGCACCCCCCAATCAGCTCCGACTTGGAGTTGATTATATTTAATGGGTTGGTTCAGGGGGCATAGTCCCCCATGTGGGGGGGTTCGGGGAAAAGCCCATAGAAAAAAACAGGTTGTTCTGTAGGAAACAATCAGCTGATCACAAAAAGCGGTTGACTTGACGGTTTCATTGTCTGATCATTCCAAACAAATTTTGTCGATGACCAGTCGTAGATCCGAACTCATGCACTTGCTCGAGAGTATGGTTTTGGCTGTTCTTAATGGTAAGGTTACCTGTTTTGTGTTTGTTATGAGTGTTTGAGAAAAGCATAACCTTTGTCTTTTTATAATTCATAAGTAACTTGGGTTGAACAAACCAGTTCTCGATCAGGCTAAAATTGGATTGCAGGTCACTGGATAGGGCATGCAGGTCCTTATGCCTTGAGAAAAGGACATCATTATCTGCACAGAGTATCATGGTATTGTTGCAAACATTCAGGAGGTTATTAATAAAGAGGCTAAATAGGTGGGGGCCAAGGATCGATCCTTGTGGGACTCCAGATCTCACTGGGATGCTGCTGGACAGGGTATTGTGAATTTTTACTTGCTATGTTCTACCTTGCAGGTAGCTGCTGAACCAGAGAGTGACCTCTTTTGAGAGTCCCAGAGCATGGAGGGAGTGAATAAGGAGTTGGTGATTGACAGTGTCGAAGGCCTTGGTAAGGTCTACGTAGAGATCACCAAGTAGGTTAGCAGTGTCTAGGGCCTTATGGATGTGATCAGTAAACTTGAGGAGGCAATCATCAGTCAAGTCAATCAATCACTCAGTGTTCTCCTGCCTCCTTAAATGTAGTTGTTCTCACCTCTCTGCTGCCCTTCCCTCTGAGTAGCACGTCTACATTTTTAACCTTTGTTTTACTCCTCCTATACATTGTGCATACTCTGGGTATTTTCTGTGCATACCTACATAAGTGCTACAGTATGTTACATTAGACTTGACATCTCGTCCTGTCAGTATAGTAGCTGATCATCGCTGTATGTGTATCTACCATGCATATAAATTGCATATAATTTGTATTCTGTCTGCCAATGTACTTGCATCTGTATCACATGCCTACTGTTACAATGTACATTCTATTGTTTTATGTGAATCTGATATGTCATTTTTGTAAATACTTGTATACTGTCTGCCAATGTAATTGTGACTGTATCAAATTGCTGATGTGTATCTCCTCCAGGTCCATCTTGGGAATGAGTTTTACTCAATGGTGTTCCTCCTGGTAAAATAAAGGTTTTGATTAATTGATTGATTGCTTGATTGATTGAGGATCAGGTCTAGGAGGGAGCTGCTGCCCATTCTGTAGTTTATTCTCATTGGGCTAGATACCACCTGAGTGATGTCAATGGCCACTAGAGCATCCTTATAGGGTTCAGCTTTGGGGGTGAGCCAGCTGATGTTAAATTCACCCAGTACCACTGTGTCCATGTGTGGGTCATTGCTTTCGAGGTAGTTGGTGACCATCTTAAAATCAGATGCTTGGGGGGATATATATACATCCATTATGGTGAGTGATTTCCCTTGCTGTCCAAGGGTTAAATTGACAGCTAGAGCATGTGAGTAACCTGAAGGGTGGTCAACCGAGATGACTTTTGCTTTGAAGGCCTCTTTCAGGTAAATGACACAGCCCCCACCCTTTTTACCAATTCAGTTTTGTCTGAAAAGTACATAACCAAGGATGGAGATTGCTGAGGGTCTTAAAGGAGAGTCATGTTTCATTTAGGGATAGAATATCAGGTTTATGTTGTGTCACCCAGACCAGCAGGTCATCAAGTTTAGGTAAAAGGCTACAAATGTTCATAGTAGATATACTTAGGAATTTAGGATTACTGCTATTGCATTTTGTGTAATGAGGGGGATCGGGGTTGGAGTGAACATTTCCTGATAATAGCAGTAGAAATAGGGCAGTGCTGAGTAGATACTGGATAAAAGACTTCAGTTGGTAACTTCGTCGATGAGTGTGTGATTTTCGCTGAGAGCTGTTTGACCTGGGGGATAAGAGTAGCTGGAGGAAGGGGTATGCTGCTAACAGATGGTAGTTAGTTTGGCAGCTAACATATTCAGTTGGTAAAGCAGACCCAGAGCATGCAGTATTTAGTGGTATTGTGCCTTGCAAATTCCCACTAGAGTATTGCGAGCCACCCCAGAGCATGTGGGGGATACAGGACCTCATTAGAGGGATGATATGGGTAGGTAGCAGAAAGAGTAGCAGGAGGGGGACTATGGTAATACACATTTGGGCTGACATAGGTGTAGTTACAGGTAATCTGGTGAAAAAAATGCAGTAGGGATAGGAAAAAAGAAATGGAAAAGTGGGATATGGATGAAATTAGCATGACAACTTAGGGTTGGGACCAAGTGCGAAAAAGGTTTAGGGGACAGATTTAAAAAATTATTTTATTTGTATTCTATTTTTGGTTTCTTCAGGTTAAAAGGTTGGAGTGAGGGAGTGGGGTAGGGTAGAGTAAGAAAAGCAGCTGGGCTTTTAATGTTGGAAAAAATAAAGGCAGATGCTGCAAAAAAGTTTACCCGAAACTAGATGGACACTGCTGCCTCTAGTGTTAAAGAATGATAGCAAGCAAGTGGGGAAATGGGTACTTAGAAAAAACAGACGATAGGGATCATGTGATCACCAGTGACTATAAATTAGAGAGTCCTCATAGGGCGACTGGGTGGATGGTGGGTGGGGAGTTGGTGAGTACCACTGGTGGCAAACAGTCCTACGCTAGTACAGAGGAGCAGTCTGTGCTTCTTTTAAATGGCTGTGGTAAATTAAGTTAAATAAGCCCACAGATAGAGAATTAAAATTAGAGGAGCCTACAGATAGAAGGGGAAGAAAGAAAAATACAAGGCAAATGCAGAGTCCCCAGCCGAGCAGATTGTGAGTGCTGCAGGAGCAGGCACCAATTACAGGACAGCTCAGGAGGTAGGTGCCAAGTTTGAAAGATATCACTGTACCTAGGGCTCGGGGCAAGCTGGTGAGTGGCAGAACCTGGGGCTGGAGACTTGGAAGTGCAGTCGGAGGAGGAAGTCAGAGCTCGAACAGGGCTAGCTTACCCCTGGAAAGAAAGGGACAGAAAAAGAATAATTAATTGTAGAGCAGAAACAGGGGAAGGGAATGCAGACACAAAGAGGACAAAAGAACAGGGGAAGGTTAAGTTTAAATCAGGGGGAGATTTGGGTCTGGGAGGAGCAGCAGGCTGCTATGGGGGGGCTGAATTGAGAAATCAGCAGGAGCAGAATGGGAGAGCAGAAAAAAACACTCTGAGCAGGAAAGCAGAAAAAAAAACACTCAGATTAAAAGTGTACAACTTAAAACTGAAAAAAACGGCTGCGGGCTGAACATAACACTTAAATACTGTAAGGTTGGCTGTTAGAATTAAACTGAGAAGCAAGCTGTACACTTGGCTGCAAATTAAACAGTCAATTAAAACAGATTATATAATTAATTAAAACAGCAGAAGCCCAGATCTAGTCACAGTACAGTTCCATGGTCATCTGCCAAATGTAAAACACCCACCGTGGGCAATCAAGACATTGCCCAATGTTGGGATACCAATTATAACACTCTGCACACACTCACAACCAGGTTGCTATATCCAAATGAGTTATATTATATGTTTTTTTTTTTGCTTCTCTTTCCACCCATCACAACTGGACTGGAAACACTGGGATGGTATGCATGGCTAGTTTACTAACCAGATAGTTGTAGGAACCTGTGTGGGACAGAAGGTAGTTTACTGGACTAACACTGAAGACAACATGAATTGTAAGACTAGGACAACTTTGAAGTATGACTCGGATATAGTTTTCAAGTGAAATAAAGATACATTTCCTGAGCTGTTCTGCCAGGTTGACACATACAGCTTGCAATTAAATAAACAACAACAGTAATACTTTTGCAATAACTTCATAAATGACTGTGACGTATACTTTATGCATATACTTATACTTTATTGCTTTATATCCTACAGGTATGCACCTGCAAACCCTGGAAACTAAAGGTAATATGATAACACTTTAAGTTTCCTTAACTACACTGTACTTACACTGTGACTGCATTGCAGTTGCAGTATCGTTACATGCAACAAACTTGTAACTACAGTGCAATTACCTGTGTTTGTAATTAATGACTACCTACTCTACAGTTACATTGAGACTGACACTGAAAATAAAGTGTGACTGGCTATATCAGTACCCACCAGCCCTCCGGTACACCAACTCCATCAGCACTAGGCCACCCCTCAGGTCTCAGTTGCTGCACTTTCACTTAAAAATGCCTTAAGGGTGTGCAGTGGCTACTAGACCTATACCCACCTCAGTCAGCCAACTAACCCCTTTTACCCAGCTACCCTTCGCTGGTATCTAACCATTAGCATTCACTTAGACTCTGTATCACTTGTACTGTATATTCAGTGGAGCAGTTGAATTCACATTTAGCTAACAAATATTTCTAGTGCAACCACAGTACAATCCCCCCCTCAGTCTCTGTGCAAAGTCTGTTTAATTGATAGACAGTAGTCCTTTTTTAGCAATGGGAATCACACACCCCAGTATAGCAGATGAGTGTCCTCCTTAAACTAGTCCCACAATATATTTAAATCACTGTACAACTTTTCTTGAATGAGCTCTGGATTTTGATGACAAAAAAATGACCTTTTGGAGATAGGCGGTTGAATCTGTGGTGGTGTTAATTCTTGAAGATGACCCGGATGCTGGAAAACTGTTATTGTTCTTGCTAGATACAGTAGAGAAAAATGATTGCAGCAGGCAACAGATGTAGCAGGCAATAGCTAGAATTCCCTATTCTCACTTGCTGCCTTACGGACTCTGGCATTGGGATACAGGCAATCCCCTTATAGGCTAGGCTTACTGTGCGAGAGCTAGTCCTCCATACACTATTTGGCAGTAGGTCTTTGTAGGCTGGACTTGCTTTGGTTAGGAACTGGTCCCTTCAGGTTTGTCTCCCTGCATGATCTCCCCTAAAATGAGCTGTGCAGCTCCTTTTATACTGACTCAACATTCTTTTTTTCCTCAATTCTGGTCCCTGAGTGGACAACTAGACTGTTCCACTTCTTGACACCAAACAGCTGAGATTCCACCTTGGAATTCTGCAGCAGTGTGGGCCACAATGGAGTCCTCAGTTCTGAATTTTCAACCAACTGCCCTGAGATTTCTGAGCCTGCACTGCTTTGTTAACTTGGATTCATTTCGATTACACTTTGCATAAATCACAACACAAATGAACTCAAATTAAATGTAATCACTTTTATAGTTCCCCAACTGGAAAGCTGACATTCTGGGCTGTCTATAATTTTTTTATAACAAAATTGTGTCAAATGAACCATAAGTTGCTATTGAAGGAATTTTCCCCAGTGTTGAAGACTGACCACTTGCTGTGTACTTACAGACACTTTACTGAGAAGAAAATGCTGCTAAAATAATCAATTGTGTCTTTAAATCAATCTCATTTCCCTTCATCTGATGCTATAAAATATTAATACTAGTGGTCTGAACCCTCCCATGGGTTGTCTCAAGGGCTCCAGTTAGTTTCTTCTGCACAAGAGAATTCTTCTTCTCCAGTCTCCTCCTTCAACCTTCCCTGCCTGCCAGCATGGCTTCTGGACTGCAGACAATACTGTGTGACCCACTTTCATGGCCCCTGAGACATGCAAGACTATTTTTGTCTGATAGCCCACACTTTAAACTGTGTTTCTACCATGTTTGGTGAGGTAAGTTAAATAGAGACACGTCACACTCACCAGTTAATTCAGTATGTATTTTTTCAAACAGGATCCATCCTGCTACCATACTGATAGGAATAAAACCTTAAGTTGATGTATTGTGGTGTAAATTCTCACCACTTTCTCAAGACTATAATATTTCTTTAAAATCAAATATACCCAAGCTTAAATACACACATTATATTCACACTTAATTCCAAGGGCAAACAAATAATTGCAAATTAAAAATGATTTCTATTTATACTTAAAACCACTGCCAGATGTTATGTGTCTATAGTTGTTAACACCCAATTTGTCACACCACAAGTGAGTATATATCTCTTTCACTAACTTAAGATGCTGTTTTATGCTCTTGGTTTTGTAATAACAACTGATTTTTCAAATATTGCCTGAACTAGACGAGAGCACTATTAAATTCATATCCTCCTTCCTTAGAAGGTAAATTCCTGTCGCAGCTCACCCATTTACAATTGTTGCATACCACAGTATTTTCTTTCATAACTCCATCTCATTTTAAATCATTCAAGTTTTTGGTCAACTTTCTGTTACAAAAATATGCTTTCCATAAATGCATCTACCAACATTTGCAAGCTGCGTGATTAACTTATTGTTCAAAGTGCCTTATAGCCTCAGGCAAATAACTTATTTTTCATGTAGTTTTACTAATCTAGGTGTAACAGTTAATCAAAAGCATTTGCAATTATTGAATGAAGCCTGTGGCTTCTATGTGGCCCACAGTAAATGTGGAGAAAACATGTGCTAAAATCAATATCTTAAAAAAAATAATAATTTTCTGCCCTTTGAAGTGCAACAAGTCACATCACTTTGTTGCACTTCCTCATATATTATGTTTGCTAAATGTTTGTAATATATGTTATTAGTTTAAGCCTTAGGAAGGAGTAAGATAATTATTGGAGAGGGGTACAATCCCCGATCGACGCCAGGTCTCAGGGTTCTATAGAGACCCATGGACAGGCTGGATGGACCATTGGTCTTTTTCCTGCCGTCTTTGTCTATGTTTCCAAAAACAGTAAAGTTCTTTTACCTGTCAGGTGGTTGTTTGCAAATTCTGCAGGGCGCTGACTGCTAGGTGAACATCCCATAAGTAAGGATATGATCACCAAACTGACCCTGCAAAGTGTGCCAACCTTTCCCACAAGCAGTGCCAAGGTACAAGTTTAAGTCCTCCTACTGTGCAGTTTGAAGTATTATTGCTCCTTTGTTTTAACTTTGATCCAGCCTGAATAATGATACTGTGAGTACTGGTTTACAAACATAGCTCAGAGAGCCACATTACCAATACATCAAACAGCACAGTAAGAAGATCTAAACTTGTTCTTTGGTACTGCTTCTTATTACAACATATTGCAAGCTCCTCTATAGTGCTACAATGTAACACACAGTAGTATATAGTTACAAAGAGGCTAACAGTGTGTTTTCTCTGAGCGTGCACATCTGGTGCCACAACAAAATTCAGAGAAATCACAAACACTAAATTTCAGCTAACTGCACATGTATCCACATAAGAGCAACTGTTCTAATTAATGAAACAAACACTGCGACTACTATTAAAAACATTTACGGACGGGCAGGTACAATTAACTAATGGTCTATGGCCATATACACACCTCAGGCTGATTCCCCATATATACCACTGGACCATCAGGGAACATGCTAGCCAGGGCAATCAAATCACTAGGCATAGGCTACCACTGTTTTCACTATACTAGCTAGGTACTGGTGCCAGACACCCTGTCATTTATTCTCAGAATATGTACAGTGTGGGGGTGTAGGCAATAGCTCCCCCCTCACCTTAGCTTTCTACTTATGGTGCTACTAATATGTTGATGGAAATTATTTTATTGATTCACAGTTTTTGACCTCCTCACGGCAAGATCCCACCTATCTCTGCTGGACCTCCCATTAGGTGACCCATAAATGTGAGGGACATTTAGTTTCTTATGGAACAGGTGCTCCATGACTGTTACAACATGGGACAGGAAGCATTGTAGGAGAAAGAAAAGTAATACAAAATTCAAACATGGAGATCCATGCGAGGCCATAGAAGTAGTAGGAAAATTTAGAAAAAAAAAACTCCTCATAGCAAATAAAGAAAAGGACACCCTAGGACTATACAAATCAAAACACTCTGCACAACATACGGTTTGGCAAATTTTGACTGTAGTTCTCCTTCAAATCAATCAAAAAGATACCTAAAAAAACAACTACATTGCACCAATTAAATATGCAATAAGACAGTGATTGGATACATTTTTCATCCTTTCTTACTATGGCTGCCTCTGCTACTTGTCAGGTCATCTGAAGACACCACAACTCAACTTGTATGGATAAAAAGTCATCCAACACTGCTTTGTTCAATATCCCCTATATATTCATTGTATTTTCCATCTTTAGTCACCCATATTTCACTATAATTATTTCTGCTCTGACTGCATGTCTATGCCAGACATCTCACAGTCCTATTTAATGTGCCATCGTAATCATTTCCACAGCAGGAGATTGTGAGGGTGCGATTATAATGTCAGGTGGAGGCATTAAGCAGCCAGTGCAGATGGAGTCTGGGGGAGCAATGATCCTGTTTTCATGTTAATGTGCCTCTTTATAAAGTAAGGGTGAAGCTAAATCCACGAAATATAAGCAGAAATGTGGAAATAAAATGGTGCGTTTTCCCTGGAATATTGGAGACTTTTCAAGCTGCAAAGAAACATTTCTTTCAGTCACGTACTGTACCTTGCACTAACATGCGTGTAATGTAAAGAGCTAGTATGCTGCCTGGAATTAATACTAACTTTCAGAAGTAGTCAGCCACAGTATAACATCTTATATCATATATTTTTGCTTTTCTGTTTTGCTTGTTTGAAGATTTCCTACCTGACAGTATTAAGTGTGATGTGTGGAACAGCACTCCACTTGTATGCTGGCGTAGCTAGTTCTGTGCCTCCCTCTACATTATCAGGACTGTGACCACACTGACTGTGACATCCCTAGTAACCAAGAAAAGCTAATTGCCTGTTGCTGAACTGGTAACTCATCACACATGTTGACAATCAGGCAGCTGGGCTTGTGATATAACAGAGTGATGTCCCTTGCTGATGGGGTAGTGGAAGGAATAGAACTAGATACAGTATATCTGTGCCCTGGTAAAGCACTGCTTTTCACATCACACTCAGTACTATTAGGTAAAAAAAGCATCTAATAAGCACAAAGAAAAAAAACATTACAGAAATGAAAAGTCATAAAGGACTGCTTTTAAAAGTTACTAACTTTTTCTGCCTGCTATTTTTGGTGCCACTAGCTCTTTAAGTACAGTATGTACCATTTTAACAGTAATGTGTGTGCAATGTTGCCTATTGAGGTGCCAAGCCGAGGAGTGTTAGCAGGACTGACTCTGTCAACACTCACCACCACCCCCAGCCCATGACAGTTTTGCGATTCCACTGATCTAAGTATTGATAATGATGGAACAAGAGGTAGATTTAACACTTTATTTAAAAAGAGACCCCCCCCCCTTCCCTTCCAATGCTTTGGTTTGGTGAATGAAGACTTATGGGGGTGGGGGGCGAGAACATCAACTTTGGCTTGGAATTTAGAAAGACAGAGGAGCACCCTACTATGGATTAGGTGGGTGAAGTGACCCCAACATGAGCCTGACCATCAGCGCCACCCCTTCACTCCTCCCCTTCACATCATATGCTCCTTGGTTGGTAAAGGAGAGCCTGGGGGGGGGGCTACAGGGGCAACAGATGTATTGTTAAAATAATAGGAGAGGGTGAGATTCTGCAGGCACTTAGGAAGTCTTGATGCCTTTTTCTAGCAGAAGCTAGCAAAACCAAATGGAAATTAATGCACAGGATTGCATTTTCTTCCACATGATGACTTGTAACAATGTAAGTATTCTTCTGTATATATTGCCCTGTAAACATTGTTCTCAGCTGCTTCATATGTAACATGATGTCTGTATATTTTATCTGTGCTTTTGCACCCAGGTCATGCCTGAAAAAGGCTTCTACTGCCAGTGTACTTATCTGGTCAACAAAGTTAAATAATTAAATAAACAATTGAAAGAGCTACTGAAAACACAGTTTACCTTATTTTATATATATTTCCTTCCTTCCTTCCTTCCTTCCTTCCTTCCTTCCTTCCTTCCTTCCTCCTTCCCTCCCTCTCTCTTAGCACAGTTGCACAAAAACAGGATTTGCTGCCACTTGATCTTCACTTGGTGCACTGAGATGAATCTCCTATATAAGTTTATGGGTCCAGTTGGTGGGCCTCCTATGGACATGACTGTCACCTCATGCATTCTTAGGACCAAAGGACTGCAGACCAAAGGTGAGCAATTCTGTGGTCCTAAGGACGTAAGAGGTAACACTCTTAGATCCATAAGAGGCCCTCCAAGTGGACCAATAAAATTATTATAAATTGCTAACTTTTTAAAATGAAAAATATCCTTTTTATGTTGGCGCACTTGCACAGCCAACATCTTAGGACAGTGTAGCTTTGTAGGCGTGGTCGCTGTTGGGAGAATGCAGGGCATGCACCAGTAGGTGCATCCCTCATTCCCCAGTCAGCCTGCATGCCGGCGCCACATCATGCATGCATAATGTGGCGAGCACATCTAAGAAAAGGTCCAATGCAATCGAGCAAAGCTGAGTCAAGTAACAGACCCTTTCTCATGTGCTGCGACATTATCAGCATGGTGGGAGGTAGGCCGTAACTGCTGACTTGAGGGTGCCCAATCCCTGTTGGTTAACCCTCCCCACTTTCTTTGTGTGCGGTAGGGGGCCACTCCCCATCAGCATAAACCCCATTGTTAAATGCCGGGGGTGCCCAATCCCCTCGGCTCACCCCCTTATTTGAGTGCGGCCAGGGTGCCCAATCCCCATCGGCATACTTCCTCAATCCCCCGTGTTGTGTGCTGGCGAAAGTGCCCAATCCCCGTTGGCTACAGACCCTACCAAACATTTAGGTGGCATGCTGGGGCCCACCCCAGTGTACCAAATCCCTGAAATACAAAAACTGTCTAGCAATGGTTTTTTCCACCTGTAAACGAAAATGGTCCCTCATAGTCTCCCTAACCCACCGCACCCACCCTCTGTGCACCCTGCCTCCCCACCCCCACCCCATACTCACCTCCGAGTCCAGCGCGATGATCATTGGTGGACTGGGAACACGCCTGCACTCTTCAAAGCTGACTGCAAACTGAAGAAATGCCTGTAAACTGTATAATGGAATAAATAGGGTTTTCAACTTTGCTGCATATCTCAGGCATTTTGGGAATTTTGGCCTCAAATTTTCAACTTGGGTTTTGGGACCCTCCTCATGAATTCTTGCACTGTCATGGCATTATTCGGCCCTGAAGGTGATTTCTCATCATCACGTGGAATCACCTTTCAGAACTAACTCAACAAATGACAGTGCCACTGTTCATGAGGGTGGGCTCTACAAAATCCTATGTTGCAAATTTATGGAAAATTCAAAATGACTTGTTTTACTGAGCTTGCATTGTGCAGTTCTTAGCGACGCTCGTAGTTAGCGGTGCAATAATTTTATGCCAGATTCTCAACATTGGCATTTTACCACTCCTTCTTGTGAACCATTCAGCTGTCATTTTTACACATCCTGGCCGAAATGTGTTTTCGTACTTCCGGCACAGAATAGCGTGGTCGCTGTGCGAAATCACTGTTTTGGACACATTACGAAAATGACAGTGACACTGTTCATGAGCAGAGGTCCTAAAATGCCTGTTTTGAAAATTTGGTGACAATACTCCATAAAATGACTGTGTTGTAGTGTGTGTGTTCAGTTTACGCGCTTGCGGCTCGTGAGATCGCAAACTTATAATATTTTCCTCCAGATTTTCAACAGTGCCATTGTTCTACACCTCTAATGAACAGTACAGCTGTCATTTTTTGCATCCTGACCAAAATCTGTTATCGCAGTTCTGGCGCACAATAGCGCGGTCACTGTGGAAAGCCCATGTTCGAGACACATTATGAAAATGGCAGTAACACTGTTCATTAGCAGATGTCCTAAAATGCCTATGTTGAAAATTTGGAGATGAAAGTCAATAAAATGAGTGTTTTACGAGTGCACATTGCGCAGTTTGCATGCACGCTCGTGACTTTGTGAATTTGTAATACTTTCAGCCCAGCTGTTCATCACTGGCATTTTTCCATACCTTCTTATGAACAGTACAGCTGGCTGAAATGTGTTTTCGCATGTCTGGTGCAGAATTGCACGGTCACTGTGCGAAATCACTTTTAGGGACAGTTTGAGGAAATGACGGTGACACTATTCATCAGCAGAGGTCCTGAAATGCCTATGTTGAAAATTTGGTGCCGAAAGTCCGTACAATGACTGTGTTGCAAGCGTACATTGCGCAGTTTCCATGCACCCTTGTAACTTCGTCAGTC
This sequence comes from Neoceratodus forsteri, assembly GCA_016271365.2. Lineage (NCBI taxonomy): Eukaryota > Metazoa > Chordata > Ceratodontiformes > Ceratodontidae > Neoceratodus > Neoceratodus forsteri. Next base: position 563,033,109 of record CM028130.1, on the reverse strand, counting down.
TGCAGTATTTTCATGCCACATTTTCACCACTGGCATTTATGCACAACTCATTATCAACAGTCTAGCTGCCATTTTCCACGGCCTGCCCAAAACACGTTTCTGCAGCTCTGCCGCACAATGGCATACTCGCTGTGCAAAATCACCTTTTGGGACACGTTAACAAAATCACAGCGCTTTGCGTCTCCACCTCCGCCACTGCCAATGCCAGTGTGACAACATTCGGCATTGACAAATGCTTGTTTTATTTAAAATGCTGATGGTGCGAGTGGTCAGTGAGAAGTCCATTACAGTGGCTCAGCACATGAGATACTGTTATGGTAATAAGAGTAACTCATGCACAACTGAAGGAAGGCCTTTGATTGATCAGGAATGCTTCTGCCATCTATAATAGTACAAGACTGTCATCTCCTGCACGTTGGGTGCAAGCACTGCAAAATGAAGCTGAGTCATTCTTGTTGCCCAGCCATATCAACAACATGTCAACAAAAACTAAATAAATATGCTAGATGATGTTCCTGTACCATGAGAGACACATTTTAGTATCCCAATATATTTTCATTTTATTTAGTTTTTGTTGACCGGGTAAGTGCACTAGACAAATCCTGCCTATTTTCAGGCACGACCCGGGGGAGTGGGATACAGATGAATGCCAACTGACCTTGTACCAAATTAAGCTGTTGGAGGCATTTTTAGTGAATGAGGGAAATTTGGCCAGGACACCGGGGAAATTCTCCTATTGGCTGCTGCGTGGCCAGTATGCAGGAGACTTTGCCGGAGATGGACATCGGGAGTGCAGGGGAGCGGGCCTCCTCCCCTGTTTTCAAGTTTCTGAGGCCGTGGAGGAGGAATGTGTGGTGGCTGAGGTCGCGATGGTGACGATTATTGAACCAAAGGAACGAGTCGACGACACTCTTGCTGGGCAGCGAGAAGTGGCTGGTTTATCACAAGACAGTGCCTTGCAAGCATCTTTATTGTTGAAGCGGTCCACTTTACTAAAGGAAATGTTGTACCTGGATACGGAGCTTGCAGCACTCCCACAGACATCTTTGGGGCTTCCCTGTGTTGGAGCCTGTGAGGTCTGTTAAGCCCCCTGTTGTCACATAAGGTTCTGCAACATTTTCCAGTGCTCCTGCAATGTCAGACTGTTGTGATGGGGCTAGCAGTTTGCCGAGTGCTCCCTCAGTGTGCTCACAGACCCAGTGTGTTTCTTTGGATCTCCCTGCAAGTCAGGCAAGCAAACAATGCCTAGCTTATGGGACAGTACAAGATCAGTCTCCTGGAAGTCGACAGGAGATGTCAGAATCAGTAAACTTGGAGCCTGAGGTATTTCTGTTTCCTTCTTCTAAAGCGCCAGGCTGGAGTAAAAGACAAGGGACTTTAATGCCTGGGGGACATTTTTCTGTGAAGGGCCTTTCTACTGCATCCAGGGATTGTGGTCAGGGGGCGCCCTGGTGCCCCGAGAAAGCCTTAAAGAACGCTGGTTGGGAGCACGGAGATAGTGGTACTTGGAGTCCGGACTCCCAGAATCCAACTTATTTGGCAATGCTGCAAAAGGCAGCAGCTTCTGTGGCCACCAACATTGATCTGAGCTCCAACGATCCCCGGGGTGTTATTTCTGAAGGGGTTTTGACTGAGGGAAATGTAATGAGTGTACTACCTACTGTTTTGCAATCTCATGCTGATTTGGGGGAGGTTTCTACTGTTTCTGATGTTATTATTGCTGATCAAAACATTGTTTGTTCTCCTGTTCATGTTATTCCTGTGCCCCTTGAGCCTGAGGTTCCTCTTAGGATGGGGCCGGCCTCTCCCTTGCTTGAGGCTGTAGAGGAGGATCCGGTCCGGCCAGTTGGTTTTAAACTAGCTGATTTATTTTCAACTAAGGGAGAACCGGCACCTAGACGTAATGCTGTCCGATTGTTATATAAGGGAGGGCTTGTGGATCCCCCAATAGGATTTATGTGGCTAAAACTTTACTTAAAGGATCAATGGACTTTTTCTCTTCGGAGATTTTTGCCCTTATTAGTTTGGGAAATCATAATTTTGATATTAGTTTTAAACAGGTTCCCAGTTTGGATAGATTTTGGGCACAGTATGCGGCCTGTCAGGCCTCTCCCACTTGGTTCCCCTTTCAAGCAATTCCTTTGACTAAACCCGCTGTTAGGAATATTACTATCATGTTTACAAATGAAGGAGTTAACGTGGAAGATATTTTATTTTGGTTGAGACAGTGGTGTGAGGTACTTAACAAACCTACCCCCACATTGGATAGTGAGCAAATCTGGGATGGGGATGGAGAGTTACAGTAAGATTGTATTCTACAAATGCTGGCCCTAGTCATTTACCCAGCTTTTTTTATCTGGGGAAAGATATAGGTCTTATTTTCTATGTGGGACAGCCTAAATCTTGTTTTAAATGTGGCTCCCGTGTTCACTTTAGTTCAGCTTGAGATACAGTGAAATGTAGTCATTGTTTTGAATTTGGACATAATTCTAGTGCATGTCTGAATCTTTTTAAATGTAATCTTTGTGAACGCATGGGTCACGCCTATGGTCGTTGCCCCTGGGCATCACATAATAGGGAAGATTGTCCATCACATGATGGTCTGATTTCGATGGCGCAGCAAGCACAGGCTAAACTTATTGCAGCCAGGGATTTGAAAATTAGCTTGCTTTCCTCAGCATCTGAGGGGTTAGCTAAGGGGCCTGAGGTGGTTGTTATCCAGGACACTTTGGTCGATCCTCCTCCTTTGCCACTAGATTAGCCTGCTGTTAGCATTTCACCCCCTGTCTCTGAGGTTCCTGTCATAGAGGAAGGGTCGTGTGTGGTTCTTAGTGAAATGCCCACCCCCCAGCAGTCTACTTCTGGTATAGAGGCATCTGGTTTTGTTCAAATCCCACATAAACGGACTAGGAAAGGTTTGGCCATTGCTGGTTGGGATAAGGAGGCTAGAGTCCATACTTGGCAGTCTGGCAACAAATTTGTAGTATTGGCTACAGACCTATCTGATAGAGATTCAGGGGGGGAGGATACGGATACTTCGTCTATCCGATCTAATACAGATACTGAGGGTGGCGGGGACTTGGATCCTATTGCTAAACGGACCCGACAAAGTCGTAGGAGTAAGTCACCCATAGGCACTTCAATGGCTTCTTTATCTGTTTGTACTTTAAATGTCAACAGCATTAAAGGTCATAGAAAACTGGGGGGGGGTGTTATTAACTTTGCAGGACTTCAGATGTGATATTGTTTGTCTAGTGGATACTAGATTGAAATCACATCAGGAACTGCAACAAGCTTCCCAGGCATGGACCCATGGTCTGTCATTTTGGTCATCAGGTACCGATAAGTGTGATGATATTGGGATCCTATTTTCTAACCCTGCTTTTCATGTGTCTAGGTTGGTGGATATTCAACCTGGTAAGGCATTATTATTGGATTTTACTTATTCATTGGAGAGATTTAGGATAATTGTTGTTTATGCTCCTCAGACAAAAGCACAGTGAGTGTCCCTTTTTCATTTAATTAGGCCCTTTCTGCATACTTCTAGGTTGCTGTTGTGGGTGGGTGATTTTAATTGTGGTTTGCACCAAAGGGTTAGGGGGTTACAAACCCCAAAATTATTTTGTGATTCTGTTGCATTGAAGGATGTTATCACCACTGCCCAACTAGTAGATGCTTACAGGTTTTGTCATGAGTCTGGGGGTGTTACCTTTTATAAGGGACCTTTAAAGACTCGTATTGATTTTGCATTTTTGTCTAAAGTTTTGAAGATTATTTCGCGTCAGACGGTGGGTGTAGAGTTTTCCGATCATGCGGCCCTTAGAGTGTTCTTTTCATGGAACAGAAACCTGAAGTGTAAGAAAAATGGATGGAAGCTCAATGATTCCCTTTTGGAGGATCCTCACCTTCTGAAATTATGGAGGAGGGAATGGGCTGCCAGGCTCTCGGTGGCCGACATCTATGAGGAAGCATGTGAGTGGTGGAAAGATTCTAAAATTAGATTGAGGCAGATTTTTCAGGGAAAAGCTGCGGCAAATCAGACTGCTCAATACTTAAAATATTTAGCATTACGGCAACAATTACAACATCTGATTTCCTTATCTGATACTACTAAAAATGATTATAGTGATCAAATTGCTGTGGTTTGTACACAAATGAAAACCTTGCAATATGATCGGGCTAGTTCTCTGGGACAGGAGGCTAGATTTGGGACTCGGGTGACCAAAGGCGGGTTGGACCCATTTAAGGCCTGTAAAGGACAAGTGGAGTCTAAGTTTATTCAGAATTTAAGGTCTCCCTCTGGTGAATTGGTTACAGATCCAGAGGCATTGGTTCAGGTTGTGGAACAACATGTTCTCACCATGTTAGGTAGTATACCTGTTTGTGAGTCGGTTGACTCCTTTCTGGACTCTCTGCATCTCCCTATGCTCTCTTCTGCTGAGCAGGGTATGTTATCAATACATATTGTAGCCTCTGAGGTGGCTCAGGCCATAGGTAGTTTAAATTTAAATTCAGCACCAGGATCAGATGGCCTTGCTGCCCAATTTTATAAAACCTTCATGAAGGATTTAGTTCCTGCCTTAACTTTGTTATTCAATGACATGTTGACTACAGCCTCTTTTACAAAGTCCATGAAGGAAGCTATTTTGGTCCTAATTTTTAAAAAAGGGGATAGGGCTGATTTGCATAATTGGAGACCACTGAGCTTATTGAATGTGGATTATAAAATCCTGGCTAAAATTTTGTTGGCCAGATTACTTAAAATTGCTGATCGTCTAAGTCCAGCTCAGACTTGTGGCATTCCGGGTAGATGCCAACATGATAATTTGGTTTTGCTGAGAGAATTATTTGCCCTTGGTGAAAGGGGGACAGTTACTGGCTGGGTCTTGGGTTTGGACCAAGAGAAAGCCTTTGATAGGGTTTCCCAAGGCTTCCTATTTTCTGTGTTGCGAGCCTTTGGGATTCCTGTTAAGTTTCTCTTTTGGCTTAAGGCTCTCTATGATGGGGCCACCGTCATTCCTAATGTGAATGGTTGGTTGGGAAAGCCTGTGACAATGCTATGGGGGGGGGTCCGACAAGGGTGCCCCTTAAGCCCTATTCTATACAATTTTTGTATCGATATTTTGATTAGGGCAATTTCTCTTTGTCCTCGTATTTTGGGGCTGGGGGGGTTCCTCCATCAGATCCCATCAAAATTTTGGCTTATGCTGATGACTTGGTCTTGACTGTGGACATCTTTATGGAGGAAGCGGCGTTGGTACAGGTCCTCCAATCATATTCCTCAGTTTCGGGATCTTGGGTTAATTTTAGGAAAAGTGTTGGGGTACCCATTGGTCACCTCGTTCTTCCGCAGACTGGTACTTATGCGGGGATTCCAATCTCTATAGCTCCCTTTAAATGTTTGGGTATTTTTTCTGGAACAGGGGATATGCACTCTTATAATTGGCAGATTGCTTTGGGGAGGGCTGAAGGTCTTGTTTCAGGATGGAAACAGTACCAGACTGGTAAAAAGAAAAGGATTGTTTTGCTTAAGACTTTGGTGATTCCCATTTTTTTATGTCTTTGTTATGTGTTTCCCCTGCCTCTGGCCTTTTTTACTAGACTATATGGGATTTTTTTTCAAGGGTTTTGGGGGTCCCGATTAAACCCAGTGAAGCGTAGTATAACTTATAGACCACTCAGGGAGGGTGGGGTTGGTATGATCCACCCTGTTGCCTTTTTTTATAGTTTATTTTTCAATTATAATTTTGGGAAAGCATTGAAACCAGGGGAGGTAGTTTGGAAACCTTTTTTGCTGAAATGGTTGTTACCCTGCCTTCCAACTTGGGAATTGGGGAAAAAGGGTTGGGTTTTTCGTTTTTCGGAAATTCCCCCGTATGGGAAGGAAGCTCTTAAGGGGGCATTGTCCTGGGGCTTTTTCCCACAGGATTTTTGTGTTTTGTCTCATCCTATGCTTTATGACAAGGTTTGGAGGAGGGAGGTGCAGGACGAGGTGGTTTTCCCCTTTTGCGCCCCAAATTGTTTTGAGTGGATTCTCCAGCAACTCAGTAATCCCTGTTTACCCCGCCCCCCATGTTTGGGATGTGGTCTGGTTGGGTAATTTTGGATGTCTAAGTGTCAAAGGTAACCATAAACACAAAGCATTGGATGCTCGATATTGCCCCAGGGATCTTTGTCAGGGTATTTTAGAAACTCAACAGCATCACTTTTTAGAATGCCCTTTTGCTCTTACTTTTTGGACTTTGTTAGCAGGCTTGTGGTCTGAACCTTTGATGTTACATTTATGTTATGAACAGCTTATGTTTTGTACACATGTTGCTTTATGCCAAAAATATCATGCAGACACTTTATTTATTGTTTTTGCTTTGATTCGCTATTATTTATGGCAGGCCAGATGCATGTTGGTTTTGCATCAGAAAGTGATTTCTTTACAAGAAGTGATTGAGAATATTAGAACTGCTATTCGTTTAGTTAAATTGCATGATTTTAAGGTCCTGGCGGGGCCACAATTTGTTTGTTTATGGCACAATTGTAATCTTTTTTCTGTTGATTAATTGTTATTATTTTCTTTTGCTAATTTCTTTTAGGTGCTTTTTTGTTCATTATTCTGTTTCTTGCTGTTTTTGCCTTAGTTATTAATGTATAGGATATTGTTTCTTTTGTAATGAAGTCCAACCTTTCTAAATAAAATTCCCCTACTCTTTTTGAGAAGTGCCATGGGATCTTTAACATCCACCTGAACTACTACCAATCCAGGCAGATGGGACCTCGGTTTAACATCTCATCCGAAAGACGGCACCTCAGAAGTGCAGCACCCCTCTCATGCTGCACTACAGTGTCAGTACTGGGATATTAACCCAACTGCCAGATGTGGGAACTGAACCCACAGCCCTCTGATCTCCCGGCCTCAGAGGAGAGTGTGCTACCTACTGAGCCATTGACACTGTCACAAACTACAAATTAACTTACTACAAATCACACATAAATATAAAAAGCAAACTAACAGATTTTATACCTCAGAACTGAAAGACTTTCAGGTTGTCAGAATATTTGAATACTCCTCCCCCTTTAAGTGGTGAAGGCTAGAACAGTCCAACAGCCCAGTAGTCTCCAGGACAGCAAAACTGCACACAGGGTAAGAGACTAGAGGTGTGTCTCAAATTATGCACTCTGAGTGGAAGACCAAGCAGCAGGAGTAGTTGCTGGCAAAAGGGCAAAAACAATTCTATTTTCATTCACATATCCTTACTGACAAAGAATGCACATTTTTTTTTTATTTTGCAGTTTATCTGGACAAGACTGTCAGACTGATATGCAACATTTCATTTTTAGTGGGTATCTTGTTTCCACTCAGTTTTATGGGACCAGTGGCTGTGGTGGGATTTGAACATGGGAGCTCATGGCTCACAGATCTGTAAATGTACTAACCACTGCATCACCATGCCTCTGACAATGACAGGAAGTGAAACACAGGAAACACTGAATATGGGAAATAAGCTAGGTTTTGTGAAAATATTATAATTTACAATCATTCTGCCCTGGCAGGGTCATAAGTTCCATATATTTCTGCACTACCCCAGCGAGTGGTGGCATTGAAGAGAAAAAAACATTAACAAAAGTGCTTGGGGTAGTGATCCTTTTAATCATTCAGAACAAATCTTTTTCCCAGAAGAAAAAACATTTATTTTTACGTTTAATAATTCACCTTTCCTAGTTGTCTGGATGCATGTATGATTATGATTAATGTTTACCAAGAAATGAATGAGTAAAGTTCCCGAGGCATAGCCTGCAGGTATTCTATGAGCTCCTGTATCTCAAGTCATTAGAAAATGACATTTATATCAGTAATGTGGTTATTTATAGTGTATGACATAAGCACCCCTCCCCTCCACTATTCACTGAGATGATTCATGCTTTTCCTCTATGGATCTGTTTTTAGTCGAATATTTATTTATTTAGAAGGGAAAAAAACAAGCAGAATTCTGCCGTAGCATAATCATTAAAAATATTTTTCATTTACTGGTATTTGATTGAATCCTATGTGTGCCTCATGACGGAGACACCGATAGGCCCGATGCCTTGCACTGGACAGCATCCCCTTTGTGCCAATCCAGTGAAATAAGCAAAAGCAAATTTCCCTTTCGGGTCATGGGATCTGTAGACAGGCCTTTTTGCCTTATGATGCAGTGATGCTTGGGGCAGATCAGGGTGCATGACTGGAGACACATTCTGAACCACAAACATCCAATGCCCATCCCACTAGACACCAGGAGAGTCTCTGCGGAGTGCTGTGGAGGAGAACAAACAAGGATCAGGGAAAAGGCTTGATCCCTTCAGGACCTCTGTCTGAGAACTAACAGCAACATCCCAGACAGTAAAAGTGCTAAAACTGATTATCATGGATAGGCCCACTAAGATGAGGTGTCTTGTTTTGAGTGGTGTCCCAACAATGCAATGCAGAGCAACAGCAGCAGTGGCAGCTCCAAAAATTAAGGATGGCCGGGGATCAGGCAGAGTACAGAGAGCTTGTGCCTGGGCACATAGGTGGATTTTGACCTGGAATATGTTCCCAGCTATGTATCACTGTTGGGCACAGTGGATTTTTACCAGGGCATGTGCCCTGTCTGGCCCTGGCCTGGAGCTGCCCATGCGCAGAGGAGAGGTTCTGTTTTGTTCAGGGTTAGGGGCTTGTCATAATGTGACTATAATTACTGGTTAGGGTCGATTACAGCCCCAAACCATTGCCTGCTTTTTTGTGTTACATGCACCCCTGTATACACTAGTAAGTGTAACACAAATGTCCTCGCACTTACCACCACAGTCCTCCCACCCCCTGACAAATCTAAACACAGAGTATTAGCCATGTGAGAACTATGAGCAGCAACCACAGGTGAAGCAGTATCTTTTTGAGGCCTGTTTGAAACGTGCTTTTCGGTAAAAAAATGAAAAAAGCTATCTTTCTGGTTTTTGCTGTATTTGTAAAGACTAACACATATGGTAACAGTGTAGTAAGTAATATTTTTTTAAACACCCTCTGTGTGTGATACCAGTATAAACCATTAAACTATAGTGCTGAGCAAAATTTTAATATTCTGGTGTAATTGCATGAATTTGCTGATTTCGTTTTGGCATAATTTTCATGAAAATACGCCAAAATCTGGCATAAATTCGCCAAGTGCATTTTGTGAAAATGCACATTTTGCTATGAGATTGAGAATTTTATTTTAAAGAAATATGGTGCACTTTCAGTGAAAATGCACCATTTTTCTTGAAAATGCATGACTCCGTTTCCTGTCTATTCAGAAAGTACATGTAGTGTGAGACTGCAGAGTGATGGTGTGAGTTTAGTGAAGGACACTAGAGAAAGATGTGGCAGTTTTATATATAGTAAAATAGACAGATAGAGAGAGACAGACAGACAGAGAGCGAGAGATAGATAGATAAGATAGATAGATAGATAGATAGATAGATAGATAGATAGATAGATAGATAGATAGATAGATCGATCGATCGATCTTCTTCAACGATATCTCTTTCATCAGGCCATACCTTTGGAACATATAGCCACCAGGTTCTAGGACCACACGGAAACTTTTCAAACAGTCAACCAGGAGCTGCCCACGATGATGTCAGACATCAGCATATACATAAACGTGGGCAGTCCCTCCTCTCCTCAGGTCTTTTCCCACCATTGATCAGACTCATTCTACCGCTCTGGAAGTGCCGCTGTAATAGCAGCCATTTTTATTTTCTAACCTTAGAGAGTAATCACTTTTACAGTGATTTTCAATTACCTGTATGTCGTTGAAAGAACCATTGAAACTGTTCCGATGCTGTGAGTGTGGAGACAAGATCTACACCAGCAATTCCCATGACATCTGTGTCTGCTGCCTAGGCCTGGACCACAATGTGAAAGCCTGCAAAATCTACCAGGGGGTTCAATTCCATGACCAAGCGATGTTGTAAAGGGACTCTAGAGAAGCACCTCCTTGAACAGAAAGTGGCCAGAATGGAGAAGACGCTCCAACAGAAGGGAGCAGCAGCATCGCAGGCTCAGTTGACCAAATTGTGGCCATCTAAATCCTAGGACATGGCATCAGGGAGTCACAAACACAAGCACTGGGAAAAGAACAAGAAGAGGGCCTCCCTGGTGTGTTCTAAGTCACCCCTTCATTCTGAAGGTATGACTTCCTCTGTGGTGTCATCTGCTCCAGTGGTGGCGCATCCCGCCCACCCAACCATCAACATGACACCAAGGTCAGGGCTTGCCACAGGCACTAACAGGCCTAGTACAGTGGGTACATCACCATCAACATCAGAGACTCAGCCTTAATTGTCAGCTCCTCCAGTTGCACCTGTTGACCATATGGGTGCCGACGCTCAAGATGATTCTATCTATCACAGACATGATAAGATGCTCATTGCCTGGTCTCCCTGTTCCAGGCGGCCCATCAACAAGGCCTACTACCAACCCTCCATAGATGCCACAAGGTACACCATTGCCATAGCCACATTCCCCCAACCCACACCCATTGCAAGTGAGGAACTGCAGGTACAGATCCCATGCTGGCTTGGCATTCGGCGCTATTTCTGATTGCTGCCTAGAACAGACGTTTTGTCGGCAGAATCACTAGATTGTTTTTTGCTGACTGCCCTGTTACCGTAGTGTACCCACCCACACCCCACCATGCCCACCCGGAGTCAGCAATCATACAATATCCCTTTCCCTGCACTCATTACCACACCCCCATAACACCTGACCCAACAACTCTTTACCAGTGCACACTTAAATAATAACCACCCCCTATCATAATTAACCTCTAAGGTGAGCAAGCACTGCTGCAACTGTGGCACCTTCTCTACTTTACAATTGCTTACATTCCCAGTGCTTTCTAACTATTGCCTATGTCTGTCATCAACGGGCAAGCACAATTGCCTGCGCTAATTTCAAGAGCAACACTATGGATGTAAAACACTTAGTTTTTGAGGCATACATTATAAACAAACAAAAAAAACATTAAACTCGTACATAAAACTCGGAGCAGCTTCAAAGTAACTGTACTCAGCACTCCACTCTCTATTCAGATTACAGACACACCTGTAAAATAGATATTTGAGCAAGCAAATACATATTCCTAACACTGTTAGAGCTGTGCTCACTACTGGCTAGCTATTTTCTTCTCAGGGCACTGCATCACTTTGCACAAATTACCAAAACATAGCCAGTATACCTGCTGATAATAGTGTCCTGCAGCTCCTTTAGTCTACCTCTCTCTGCTTACTTTTGTCCCTTATCTCTTCCCTTCCACCACTACCCCCCTCCACTCCCCAGCCACATGAGGTCATCAGTGGATCGAACTGATACCATACAAGATGTTTGCACACCTCCTCCTATTCGCCTATAACCTCACCTCCCCACCCCTCCACTCTTTTCCCACATTGGTCATAAACTCCCTGATCCCTCTCCTTTGCTTTCCACACTCCCTACTTCTCCCTTCTCACTCCATTCAAACCCCCCCCACCACCATTTCCACTCCACTTTACCCCAGTTCCTATCACCCTTTCCAGTGCCATACCCTCTCATATGTCTAAAACGCACATATTCCTCTGGTGCTCACATTCCTCTCTTAACTTCACACTAAACCCAGGAGATGAAAATACCCAGCCACCTTCACCTTTCTTCTCCTCACCCTACTCATAGCTGACAATATTGAACCAAATCGTGCTCCCCCCCACACCCTGTGACCAGCCAACTTGTCAACTCTGAAAAAGGACTAAAAGTTTATTCTATGTTGGATAAAACAACACTCTCCAGACATACTCTACATAACTGAAACATGGCTCTCATCCGAGATCCCAGACTCCTCCTTAACTGTCCCTGGACTACTCTATTTTCGGCCAAGACCAAGGCAAGCAGGGAGGAGGTGTCACATTCTATATGTACCACTCACTGTCGTGCTCCATCACCATTCGTGAATCCTGCCCCTCTTCCATGAATTAATCCTCCCCCAACTGTCCCTCCCATCTACCTTACTCATCTGCATAGGAGTGATTTAAGCCACTCTTCGGCTTATCCCAGACTCACTAGTCTCATTCCTCGAAAATCTACTACCCCATTCTGCCAATGGTGAGCTAATTCTTTTAGGCAACTTTAATCTAGACTGGCTCTCCCCTTCCTCAAAAACCCCACCACCAGAATTGAAGCCCTCAATCTCACCCAATTGATCAAGGAACCCACCCGTTACAACCTACATTCCCCTAACCACTCACTTTTATATTGGATTCTCTCCACCCATCCCCATAGAATCACCTCTTCTGGAGTACTATCCAATGCCTTAAGTGGCCATTGCATCACATACTGCATTAGGAAAACTCACCTTTCTCAGTCCTCACCTAAATACATAAAAATCCATCCTATCCTATCCAGTCTTTAAACATTGAAGCCCTCTTAAATGACCTAAGCACAGCAGACTGATCCACTTGCTACACTGCTCCTGATGTGGACTCTGCCCTTGCCTGTTTCCTATACACACTAACCCAGATATAGGACTCTCATGCCCCCCCCCCGGTCAAAAACCAGAGTAAAGAAACGTCACCCCCCCCCCGGATCTCTGCAGCTCTGATCGACCAGTGCAAGGTCCATGACAGGGCCTGGTCTCTCTACAAATCCGCCCTATCCCAACAAGTACTGCAACAATATAAAGCCCTCAGGAACACCTGCACCAAGGCAATTTGCTGTGCTAAGGTAGAATACTTTAAAAAGAACTTACAAACCACAAGCACTGCTGCCTTCTGGAAAACAAACCACTCCTTGATTGATCCCCCTACTCAAGCAACAGTCCCAGTCCTAAAACAGAATGGCCAATCTATCTCTGACCTTTAAGTGTGTTTGACGTGCTAAATATGTTTTTTACAACTTGTGCTCTTTCTGACCACACCACCGTCCTCACACAGCATACCCTCTCTGTAATATAGTGTATGGTGGAACGTCGTTCTCCACTGAAGTCCATCGTTGTTGAAACCTTGTAGTCACATACTAGTGATGTTCGCAGTGCAGCAGAATGATTTTTTCTACTGCACTGCGAACATCACACACTGTGTCCTCAAGCAGCATTCAACAGTTAGGGCTCACTCCATAGACTGGACACATAGCGAAAGCAGCAATGTCTGCAGCAGTACTAATGTTTAGTTAAAACATTCAAAATGTAAAGTTCTTAAACAGTTAAAATGTCAAGAGTGAAAATGTTCAAAATGTAAAGTTCTTTTTTCTTTCTAGTAACCCAGTAAAAATGTTTTGAAGCAAAAACATGCTGTAGTGATTTTTCTTCCCAAAAAAATGACGTTCCACCATACACTATAAAGAAAAGTGCATGGGGAACAGTTGACAACAGGGCATCTTTCACCTCATTGGCACTATGACAACGGATTAGCTCTTGAGCTGCGCTCTCGAGGTAATCCGTCGTCATAGTGCCAACTCGGTGAAAGAATAGCCCTGTTGTCAACTGTTCCCCATGCACTATTCTATATGTATCCTGCAATGCTGTCTGTATCCTCAGATGCTCATAATACCATATTTATTGGTATCCTTTGTTATGTTATGTACCTACTGTAATCATTTGCGTGCCCCTACCTCTGGGTTGCACCTGGAAATGAGCCTTGGCTCAGTGCGCCTTTCTCGGTAAACAAATTTTAAATAATAAATAAAACTATAACTAAATATGCTGCTACCGATGTCACAGGCGCACTCTTTTCTCCCCATTGACACCGTCAATGACAAGTATTACCCTGACTTAATCATCTAAGAAGAGGAGGATTAGGCTGAAGGTTATGCTGAAAGCCTCTAGGACCATGGCATCAGCTCTACTGGGTCAACCTGCAGTGAGGACTCTGTGGTGAAGACACCAAGACCTTCTCCAGAGGATCCAACTTTCCTCACCATGATGCAATAGTTGCAAGCTGCCATGGGTTTTGATCTGGAGGAGCAGGACACTATAAATAAAAAAAAAAAACCTGATAGAGTTCTTGAAACTTCCAGAGTTTCCTACTATTGTGGTGCCTTCTCTGCCTCCTGCCTTAGTGGATGCCACCTTTGCTGCCTGGTACAGACCAAACAACATTACAGCTGTCCCCAGGAAGGTAGACAAAATGTATATGGTACCTTCTATGCCACTCAACCTGAGACTGACTCAGTGGTGATTAATGCTGCCCTGATAGGTCTAGGACTCCCAGACACCTTAGTTCCCTCCCTCCTGATAAAGAGTCCAAGAAGTTGGATGTCTTAGGCAAAAGGACATATAGCTCAGCATCACTGGGCCTTTGTATTGGCAATTACCAGGCTCACATGATGAAGTACCAGAACACCCTCAGGAGGAAGAAGACCAAAGTAGCTGCACAAGCCTTGCCTGAGAGTACCGCAAAACAAGAGCTCCTAAAAGCTCTCACTGCTGAGGTTGATGTGGGCAAGCATTTGCTCTGCACAGCCTATGATGTCTTAGATTCTTCTGCCAAGGCTGTGGCCTCCAGCATCTTAGCTTAGAGTGGCTGGCTTTGTGAATGATGTGTAGCAGTCCATTCTCAATGTCCCATTTCAACTGCAAAAGTTGTTTGGTCCTGAGGTCCAAGAGATCTTGTGAGCTTTTCAGGCCTCGGGTAGGATTCTGAAGCCTGTGCATTCCTTCTACCATATCCAACCTCACAGTAGGAGCAGAGGCCCCTTTCGTCCAACTAGTGTTAGACAGCACACAGGCACCAGACAACAGGGCAAGGGCAAAGGAGCAGGGGCCTTGCCAGTCCACAGTACTAGTGGAGCAGGAGGAGCCACCCCCACTGGCTCTGCCTGACTACTTATACACCCCCAACCACCTTCACCTCCAGGGGTGGTTGTAGGGGTCACCTCTCTCCCCACTTAAACCAGTGGAAAGAGGTGACTACAGATGCATGGGTTCTGGAGAACATAGAACAAGGACATGCTCTGGAGCTAATCTGGACACACTTCCAGATCACCTCCCACTTGTGATAACCTATCCTCCAGTGCACCTACTCCTGTTACTGGAGGAAGTACATACTTTGCTTCAAAAACGGGCCACAGAACCTGTGCCCTTAGAACAAAGAATTACAGGTTTTTACTTCCGGCACTTCCTAGTCCCAAAGTAGACAGGAAACCTAAGGCCTATCTTGGATCTCAGGTATCTCAGTCTCTTGATAGAGTGCAAGAAGTTCAGAAGAGCCACTCTGCAAGACCTTCTCTCACTGCTGCAAGCTGGGGATTGGATATGTTCCCTCGATATGAAGGATGAATACATCCATATCAAAATCTGGAAGCCTCACAGAAAATACCTGAGGTTCCTATTTCATGGGGAACATTACCAATTCAGAGTGTTGCCCTTTGACTTGTCTTCTGCACTACGGGTCTTTACCTAATGCTTAGCACTGGTGGCTGAAGCCCTTTGCAGGGAAGGCCTGTATGTTTTCCCTTACCTTGATGACTGGCTATTGAAAGCCCACTCCAGTGACCAGCTGCTTGAAACCTTGGCTTGAACCAGACAGCTGCTTGATGCTCTGGGAGTGACAGTCAACATACCAAAGTCAGTGTTGACACCTTGCCAGCGACTGCAGTACATAGAGGCAGTCTTGGACATGGGCCAGGGCTTGACTTTCCTGCTACTGCACAGGGCTGACCACCTAATTCCTCAAGCACAATTAGTGCACAACAGCTTTTACTGTTATGCCTCTGCAAGGATGTTTTTATGCCTCTGGGACTCATGGCCATGGCCATTGTCACTGTACTACTAGCCAGATTGCATATGTAGATTCCCCAGTAGGCTATATGAGTCCAGTGGGATCAGTTCACAGACAACCTAGAACAGATGGTTCTAGTCACGTACCCTGTACACAAAGTGTTCAAGTGGTGGATGGAACCCAGCAATCTGTTAAAGGGGGTTCTATTCCTGATGCCTTCACCTCTAAAGAGTCTCATCATGGTTGCTTCGGGATGGGCTGGGGAGCACACTTGGGTCCTCATCAGACACAGGGCATGTGGACTCCAGTGGAGAGCGCCTTGCACATAAATGTTCTGGAAATGTGAGCTGTTCTGTTTGGACTCCAGGCCTTCTAGAACTACTTGTCCCCAGGCCATCTGTTAATACAGATGGGCAATGCTAGTGTGATACATTACATCAACAAACAAGGTAGGGGATCATTCCTATCTGCTGTTCAGGGAAGTAATGAGGGTTTGGCATTGGCTCTGGAACATGATCTTGAACTATCAGCAAGCATTACATGTTCCAGGCACTTAAAATGTCTTGGCAGGAAAACTAAGCAGGTCACAGTCCAAGATGCATGAGTGGGAACTGCTGACCTTGGTGGTCGTTGACCTATTCAAATGATGGGGATTTCCAGGAGCTTTCTGGTCAGATGCATTGTCCCTCTCTTGGAAAGGGAGGTTCCTGTATGCCAGTTCCCTTCCTTCCTTCTAATTCAGAGGGTGCTACTCTAGCTTCAGATGGAGGGGGCAGCTCTGTTTCTCATTGTTCCTCTTTGGCCTTGACAGATCTGGTTCCCCTTACTACAACAGTTCGCAGTGAAACCCCCCAGTGTCTCTGCCCCTGTGTAAGGGTCTACTATCACAGGATCAGGGAACCCTGGTCCATCTGGACCTGAAATCTCCTCATATGCATGCATGGCTCCTAAAGAAATAGCCATTGCTCATTTTAGGGTTTCCCAAAAAGTAGCTTATGTTCTGGTAGCTGCTAGAAAGCCTTCCACCAGATCCACTTATTTCATGACATAGAAGGGGTTTACTTTATGGGCCTCTTCCCACCACCTGGATCTGTTCAGCTGTTCAGTTAATCAAGTTCTAGAGTACCAGCTCCCCTTATCAGAGTCAGGCCTGCAGTATTTCTCTATCAAAGTGCACCTGACTGCCGTATCAACTTTCCATGTGCCTATCAAAGACTGTATGCTTGCCCTGCTGGAGGTGGCCCATATGTTCTTGACAGGCATCTTACACCTGAAATCTGCCTTCCACAATCTAGTCCCAGCTTGGGACCTGAATTTCATTTTGGAAAAGCTTACCTTGGCTCATTTTGATCCTGCCTTGACTTGTGTCTTACGCTTTCTCTCTTCTTTTGTAGATTCTGTTTATGCCACCTTATCGCGGGCCCCATAGGACTCTCTCCAGCTAGGGCACAGGACCGGCACTTCTTCCCACTCTGCCTGAGACCCCCATCACCCAAACCTCCATCCCGGGATGCTCCTCGTGCCTCACCCAACTAAGCCAACCCCCTGGCTCTGAGCCCCATGAGGTGGAGCTGCCAACTCCTCTAGCACTCTGTCTGCAATCTAGTGGGCTGCTGGAGTGAGGTGAAGAGCCAGAGATCAGATGGGGTGGATCCGGCAGTGAGCATAGGGTGCAATCTGTGGGCCCTGCCTTCATCTTCCCCGGTGCCAGGGCCATTTTTCTGGTTTTCCAGTGCCCCAGAGGAGGATGTACAATTGGGCCAGCACATCAGGTCACACACTCCCACACAACCTACATAGGCCTCCACCTCCTCCAAACCCCCACCGAAGTGGCCCGATTGTGAGGGCACCCAATCATCACTAGGTGCCACTGTAGCTCTGGAAGTGACTAGAACGCTCCCCAATAGAGGAGAGCTTTGCTGATGGCAGCTCAATCCTGCACCCTCCCCCTCCCCCCGGTGACCCCCGACAGCCCAAGCTCATTCCCAAACTCGGGTCACAGGCATGGCACAAGGTGCGGTGTCCAGCGCCTTAACCGTCAGCATCACCAGGTCTACACTTTCTCTCTTGAAAGCATTATTTTTAGTTGCAATCACTTCCTCTCTAAGGATTTCAGAGTTGCAAGCTCTAATGTGTGAGCCTCCTTATTTTAATTTTCCACAAAGACAGGGTGTCTTCGCTTACTATTCCTAAGTTTTTACCAGTGGTGGTGTCTGAGTTGACTTCAAATCAAACCATCCACCTGCTTGTTTATTTCTCAGAGCACGCCAATCCATGGGAAGCATTGCTTCATACCTTAGATGTGCACAGAATACTCAGGTACAGTACTATATACACCATACAAAGGGTAGCAGAAAGTCAACACAGCTCTTTGTTTCATTTGCCCTGGGAAAGAGGGTGCCACAGTCTCTAAACAGTGCTTTCCCAAATGGCTAGCAGACTATATTACTTTTTGTTACAGGAAGAATGGTAAGGAACTTCCTGGGTGGTTCATGGTCACTCTAGTAGAGGCATGGTCACGGCTGTTGTTTGTTTCACAAATGCATCTTCTACAGAAATCTGTGCAGCTGCTACCTGGAGTACTGTCCACACCTTCACTAAGCACTACATTATGGACACTTTCTCTTGTAGAAGAGCTGACTTTGACCTAGCTGTACTACAATACCTACTTTCATAAGCCTCTAGGTTCCAGCCCCCCAGATTGTCTGCTGTCAGTGCTGCTTGGTACTCATTCCATAGGTGTGGCCTGATGAAAGAGATATCCTAAAAGAAGATAGAACAGTTACGTACTTACTGTAGCAGTAAATCTTTGAGAGAATATCTTTCATCAGGCCATGCCATCCCACCCTCCTTCCCCTTATGTGCCTGCAACTCTGGGTTTGTTGCTTCTATCTCCATTGGGGCACTTTCCAGCTCTCTGTCTTGCCTGGTTTGTGGAATGCTAGGTTCTCTCCTGGTTCCTTACAGAGAGGTCCTCCAAGTATGCTCTCTATCAGGGAACTGAGGAGAGGAGGGGCCACCAACGTTTATGAATACGCTGATGTCTGACATTATCATGGGCGGCCCCGTGTGACCGCTTGCAGAAGTTTCTATGTGGCCGTAGTGCATGGTGGCTGAAAGTTTCATAGGTGTGGCCTGATGAAAGAGATTCTCTTGAAGATCTATTATTATGGTAAGCATGTAACTGTTCATTTTTACTGACCAGGTAAGCACACTACACAATTAAATGCTTACTTTCAGGTATAACCTGGGAGGTTACAATAAGGGTACTATAAAACAAATGAATTTCAGTACATAAGATAACAACAGGAACAATAATTGGTTACAAAGAGGCAATAACAAGGTGCATAATATAAATTTGTACAATCAGAAGAGGAAACAAAAATTTGGGGCAGTAACAGCACAAGACTGGAGATAAAAAGCAGATGCACAAATCATAAGCAGCACAATAAGTCCTAATCGGGGGAAAAAACCAGGGGAAAAACTTTGGCCCACAATCATTATATTAAGGGAGGCAGAAAGAAAGATAGATAGATAGATAGATAGATAGATAGATAGATAGATAGATAGATAGATAGATAGATTGTTTTATACATATATATGCAATAGGCATGGACTCAAAAGCCATTGTATAAATCCATTTATTTACACTACTGTTGTATAAATTTCATATATATATATATATATATATATATATATATATATAGTTAGTTAGATAGAGAGAAGATCATGCACATTATGCACATACTAAACATGTCATACCATGACCATGCCCCCCGATGACAGGCTGGCACCAACTACTAAAATTTACTTTCACTGCTTCAAAACCACCCCACTCCTTCCCACAGCATCTGCCACAACCACAGTCCTCTGTTATTATCCATTAACATTAACACTCCAACAATACACTAAAACATTTCTAGACCTTTTTTTCACTTTTGAAACAGCTTATGGCTTAGGAAAAATACAATAGTAAAAGCCAGGCTGATTCTGCTCCACTCGCTTCCGCTACTCCATCCTTTATTGTTACTACGGTCCCCAGGTTGCAGCCTCATTTCTTTACAGCAGATAAAAATATACTTTAGTAAATATAAACCACTGTATTCTTCACACTCCTGCAGTTTGTCTCATACCCAGCTTTAAAACCAGAGTACCATTCCTGCTCACTCTGGCAACTCACTTTTCTTTTTCTGAAGTGCTTGTTCAACAGACCCCAACCTGCAATCTCGCAGCCACATTTTATCTTAAATAAAAAAATAAATAAATAACAACGCAAATTTCTGACCGCACGGCAACAGCTCTCCTCAGCAAAACAGCCTCAGTTACCTACTCGGTCAAAGGCATCGTCTTTGTTTTTCTTTTGTTCTCGGAAAAGCCAGCTCTCCAGCCAATCATCTGCCATGCTCTGATGTCAATGCATCATCCTGATGGCGCGTTCCTAACAACAGTATAGCAACCAGGCTGAAAAAGGTGCAGTTACATGGCAGATTACAAAAAAAAACCTCACACAAATTTAACAGATATTTATTTCAAACAGTGTTTTAACAAAATCAAAAAAACAAACAAACATAAAACTGCGTCTATTACATAAATGACATAAGCAATGGGGACTGCGTGGGATAAATGATTTATTTGCACTTGAACTGTCTGAACTTGGGCACATCACTTATGGCTTACGCCACTAGTGAGGTTACCCAAAGTCAAGCAGCTCTATTGCAAATAAATCATTTAGCCCACGGGTCCCCATCACATATCCCTGATATATGTCTATATTTATTTTTGTTTTTTTCTTGCCTTTTTTGACATTATTATTTTGGTGCTATACTTCTATTTCATTTTAAAAAATGTTGTGGGGGGAAAAAAATGCCCAAAATTCAGCACTAAAGAAATTGCAGTGTGCCTGGACATTTTGTCCAGGTACCATAAGCAACTCTTCAGGTTTGGTGCCTCCTGTTTCCTGACTGGGAAGAAATCTGGGTTAAGATGCAAAAGAAAATGAAAAGCACCATGGGGATGGAGCACAACATCCCCCTTCTAAACAGGCATTTGTCAATACTGAATGTTTGCTTGCTGGCATTGGCATTGGTAGTGTAGGAGTTAGAGAGCTGCATAATAGGAATGGCAGTGAAGTACTGAACTGAAGCCAACCTCACCACTACCCTGCAGAGACTGTTAGGCATTGGGGTGTGCCTTTGGGTCGTCAGGCATAACGGCCATGCCATTTCACCACAGCCTACCCTGCAGACACCGACAAGTGTCACGGTGTGCCTTGGGGTCTTTGGCCCTTATGCTCACCCCATTGCATCAGGAAATATGGTGAGATGGGTGCTGTATAGGAGAATGGGGTGAACTTTGGAGCTGAAGAGTACAAGGCACACCTCGATACCTCTCACTGGCTGCAGGGTGTGGAATGGTATGAGCATTACAGGCAAGAATCCCAAGTCACACCCCTGATGCCTGTCAGTCTCTACAGGATGGGGCGTTATGGTCGGAAACACTAATGCCTCAGGCGTTCATTGGCATTTTCACTCCAAATTTCCAACATGGGTTTTTTGTGACCCCCACCTTATGAACAGTGGCAATATCAGTTCATTAGCCGAAAGCTGATTTTGCACAGCGACTACGCCATTTGACACCACAGGTGCGAAAACACATTTTGAACAGGATGTGAAAAATAACAGCTATACTGTTCATGGGGAGGTGCAAAAAATGGCAATGTTGAAAATCTGCAGTGAAAATATTAATAAAAATAGCGAAGTCATGAGCATGCATAGAAACTGTGCAACGCACACCCATAATGCAATTAGTTTGGGGATTTTTTACAGCAGATTGTCAACACAGGCATTTTGGAACCTCCGCTCATGAACAGTGTCGCTGTGATTTTCTTAATCTGTCCCGAACAGTGATTTTCCACAGCGACCACGCATTTCTGCGCTGGAAATGCGAAAACACATTTTGGCCATGGTGCAAAAAATGACAGCTGTACTGTTCATAAGGAAGTATGGAAAAATGGCAGTAGTGAAAATGTGGACTGAAAATATTAGAAATCCATGAACTTACGAGGGTGCGTGGAAACTGTGCAATGGTCGCTTGTAACACAGTCATTTTATGGACTTTTTTCACCAAATTTTTAACATAGCCATTGTAACACCTCTGCTCATGAACAGTGTCACTGTGATTTTCTTAATCTGTCCAGAACATTGATTTCGCACACTGACTGCGCCATTGTGTGCTACATGCGCGGAAACATGTTTTGGGTGTGACGTGAAAAATGACAGCTGTACTGCTAATAAGGAGGTGTGGCAAAATGGCAATGTTAAAATCTGAAGTGAAAACAGTGAAAATCGAAGGAACTTCCGATTTAGCGCATGAGGGAACAGCGCAACGCATGCTCGTAGATAACAGTCATTTTTGGGAATTGTTTCACAAATTTTAACATAGCCATTGTAACACCTCTGCTCATGAACAGTGTCACTGTGATTTTCTTAATCTGTCCCAAACATTGATTTCGCCCGCCAACTCGCCATTATGCGCTACATGCGCGGAAACACATTTTGGGTGAAATGTGAAAAATGACAGCTGTACTGCTCATAAGGAGGTGTGGTAAAATGGCAATGTTGAAAATCTGGAGTGAAAATATTGAAAATTTGCGAACTTGCGAGTGTGCATAGGAACAGCGCAATGCATGCTCGTAAAACAGTAATTTTTGGGAATTTTTTCACCAAATTTTCAACATAGGGTTTTTGGGGGCCTACCTCATCAGCTGTGACACTGTCATTTTGTAAATCAGTCCCAAAAGGTGGTTGCGTGCAGTGACCACGAAATCATCTTTCCGGACCGATTAACAAAATGACAGTGACAGAATTCATGAGGTGGGGTCCCAAAAACCTCATGTTGAAAATTTGGTGAAAAAAATTCCCAAAAATGCCTGAGATATGCATCAAAGTTGAAAAAACCCTATTTATTCTATTATACAGCTTACTGGCATTTCCTCAGTTCGTGGTCGGCTTTGAAGAGTGCAGACGTGTTCCCGGTCCATCGAAGATCATCTTGCCAGACTCAGAGTAAGTATGGGGTGAGGTAGGGGTGTGGGGAGGCAGGTGCACAGAGGGTGGCGCGGGTGGGAGGGGTCATGGCAGTCAGCGAGGGAAGTTTTCTTGCAGGTTTTTTTTTTACTGACGCTGGGACTTCTGCCATGCTGGGGTGGGCTCCCAGCATGGCAGCTGAAACTGTTTGGGGGCCATGGGCCGACGGGGTGAGCACCCGTGAGCCATACGGACTGTTGCCATGCTGCGGGCTCCTCAGCGTGGCACCCGTCAGTCTGTTGGGGACATTAAAGCTGATGGGGACTGGCACCCTGTTGGTTATACGGACTGTTGCCACACTGGGGTGGGCTCCCAGCATGGCACCCAGTTATCTGTTGGTGAGGGGGGGGACACACTGGAGCTGACAGGGGATTGGGCACCCCCGTCAGCCATACGGACTGTTGCCACGCTGGGATGGGCTCCCAGCATGGCACCTGGAACTTTGTTGGTGGGGAGCACAGCAGAGCCAATGGGGGATTGGGCACCCCCGTCGGCCAAACAGTGTGTGTGTGTGGGGAGCGATTAGCATGCAATATGCATGTGTGTGTGTGCGTGGTGTGGAGTGGGGGGATGATGCATGCTGTGTCTTCTCGCTTGGATCACTGAAGCGGAGTTCTCCCTTTGAACTGTACGGCACTGCATTTTCAATTGCTGTCATAGACAGCTGCAGCATTCATTGGCGAACTGTGGCCACGCCTGCAAACACAGTGACTGCATTGGAAGACAGGGTGCCACACCTACGAAAACTCGGATGATGACACTATGTTTCTTGCACATGCGTGCAAGCAAACAAAAAGCACTTTGTTGATATCTGCTGACATGACCCTGACAGTTTCCACTAGGTCACCAATGTTGAGGCAAGCCATTCCCAGTCCACGAAGGCAGCGAGGAGTATGGAAGGAGAAGTTGTTACCTCTGAACCTTTTGCTAAGTGTTATATTTTAACATTATTTATGATCTGTCTGCAGCAGTTTAGTATCAGTTTCAACTTTTATTGTAAAAGTCCTGTAAATTTGTTAGATCACTACCTGTAATTGCTCTCACAATACCATGGGCCCTTCTTCAATGGTACCCACAAGCATACCTCAATAGGCCATAATGTTGGAGGCTGGCATGCACAGCCCTTCAGCTTAGCATTGCAATTCATCATGTCCTTGCAGTGTAGCACCACCCTGAACTATCCTGTAAAACAGTGCAACTGTTTGTATCTTAAAATGAAAGTTTTTCATTTTTGGGTGAGATGATTGCAGATTAGCCAATATAAAAATGATCATAGCACATTCATTCAACCTCTGCTCAGTCATGCCTCAGACAGCCACCATCTGAATGAATGGAGATGGTCACACACTTACAATATAGGACGGTTTGATCTGCGTGGCTCAGTGGGGAGGGGGGGTGCTGTCTTTAGCACTCGGTGGGGTTTGCGATTGCGGCTCACACTATCTACCAGTGCACAGTGAGGCAATTTGTATTACTCTGTTCAAGTGACTCTGGTGCACAGTGACAAATACAAAAGAAATATAGAGTTCAGAATTGTATACACCCAAAAGTGATTTCCAGAATCTCCCTTTTTGGGTGACTCAAAAAGTAAAACACTGAAAATATGTAACGTATTCAAACATGATCATAAATAATTCTTAAATATACTACATTTACTAATGTACTTTTAGGCTTTTATTATTTGTTATAACAAAGCATCGTCTGACAGAGGCAGGTGCAAAGCCAGAGGGAACAAGCACCAATCAAGTTCCCAAAGGTGTCAAGTTTCATTTTCTCTTATGCAATTGACTGAACATCTCATGTCAAAAAAGCATTTGTCAATGCGAATGTTGTCTCGCTGGCATTGGCATTGGTAGTGCTGGAGTTAGAGATGCATAATAGGAATGGCAGTGAAGTATTGAAGTGATGCTAACCCCACCCCCATGCTGTAGAGACTGACAGGCATTGGGGTGTGCCTTTGGGTTGTCAGCTATAACGCTCATGCCATTGTACCTCACCCTACCCTGTCAACACTGACAAGTGTCGTGGTGTGCTTTGGGGTCTTTGGGTGTTATACTTACCCCATTCCATAAGGAAATATGCTGAGGTGGGTGCAGTATAGGAGAATGGGGTGAACTTTGTGGTCGAACAGTGCAAGGCACACCACGATGCCTGTCACTGGCTGCAGGGTGGGGGTGGGGGTGGAATGGCATGAGCATTATAACCGATGATCCCAAGTCACACCCCTGATGCCTGTCAGTCTCTACAGGGTGGGGTGTTACAGTTGGAAACCCTAACACCATAGGCATGTGTTGGTATTTTCACTCCAAATTTTCAACATGGGCTGTTTGTGAGCTCATCTCATGAACAGTGGCACTATCAGTTTGTTAGCTGAAAGGTGGTTTTGCACAGCGACTATGCCATTTGGCGACACAGGGACGAAAACACATTTTGGGCAGGATGTGGAAAATGACATCTGTATTGTTCATGAGGAGGGGTATAAAAATGGCAACATTGAAAATCTGTAGTAAAAATATGAAAAGTTGGTGAAGTCATGAGCATGCATAGAAACTGCACAACGCACATCCGTAACCCAATTATTTTTGGGAGTTTTTTAGCCACATTTTCAACATAGGCATTTTGGGACCTCCCCTCATGAACAGTGGCACTGTGATTTTGTTAATGTGTCCCAAAAGTTGATTTCCCACAGCGACCACGCCATTGTGCACCACAGGTGTGGAAACACATTTTGGGCAGGCTGTGAAAAATGACAACTGTACTGTTGATAAGGAGGTGTGAAAAAATGGCAGTGTTGAAAATCTGGCATGAAAATATAACAAATTTGCAAATTTACAAGGGTGCGTGGAAACTGCGCAATGCACACTTGTAACACAGTCATTTTATGGCCTTTCAGCACCAGTTTTCAACATAGGCATTTTAGGACCTCTGCTCACGAACAGTGTCACCATCATTTTCTCAAACTGTCCTGAAAATTGATTTTGCACAGTGACTGCACTATTCTGTGCCGGACGTGCCAAAACACATTTCAGCCAAGATATGTAAAATGACAGCTGTACTGTTCATAAGGAGGTATGGAAAAATGCCAATTTTGAAAATCTGGAATGAAACATTACAAATTCAGCGAAGATTCTGACGTGCGTGGAAACAGTGCAACACGCTCATTAAAACAGCCATTTGTTTTTTATTTTCTGATTTTGCAACATAGGCTTTTTGAGAGACCCCCTCATGAACAGTGGCACTGTCGTTTCGTTACTCGGTCCCGAAAGGCGATTCCGCGCAGTGACCGCGAAATCACCTTTTGGGACTGAATAACACCATGATAGTAACTGAATTCATGAGGAGAGGCCCCAATAACCCCATGTTGAAAATTTGGTGCAAAAATTCCAAACAATGGCCGAGATATGCACCAAAGTTGAAAAAACCCTATTTATGTCATTATACAGCTTACCGGCATTTCTTCAGTTCGCGGTCGGCTTTGAAGAGTGCAGACGTGTTCCCGGTCCATCGAAGATAGTCGTGCCAGACTCCAGAGGTAAGTATGGGGTGAAGGGGGTGTGGGGAGGCAGGGTGCAGAGGGTGGGTGCGGGTTGTGGGAGGGGGCAGGGAGACCGCGAGGGACCGTTTTCTTCTTTTACAGGGGATTTGGCATGCTGGCGTGGGCTCCCAGCATGCCACCTAAGTGTTTTTGGGGATGCTGTAGCCGATGGGGGATTGGGCACCCCCGTCAGCACACAATGAAAGCAGGGGGGGACAAGAGCCGAGGGGGATTGGGCTCACCCCTCGGCACATACATTGGGTCAGGGCATGCTGACAGGGTTATTGAGCGCCCCCGTAGTGGGCATTATGGCAGGCAGTGTGCTGCCATGTTTTTACTTTTTCACCAGGGCAAGCATGTCAGGAGGTGCCGCTGTGTATGACGAGCTTTGCTCGCATTGCAGCAGACCTTTGGTTAGATGTGCTCGCTACATTATATATTCATGGTGTGGCGCCAGCATGCAGGCTTATTGGGGAATGAGGGATGGCCCAACAGTGACTGTACCTCCAAATCTGCTACTACTTCAATATGTTGGCTGCACATGCGCAAGCCAACATAAAAAGTAAAAACATTTGTTTTATAAATAATGCGCATTCTCATTCAGTTTGCGCAAATGTCATATGACCCAACTGGATGTTAACATTTGATATTAGAACCATTTTGTGCTAACCATGGAGGTCTTTTTGCATTTGAATGAAACTGTGCAAGTTTCATAACATTTTCTCTGGGGCCAGAAGATTAGAAGGTTGTTGGTTCTGGTCCTACACCAGGAACTTGGGTTCATACCCAGTACTGACACTACAATGCTGAGATACTGTATTTTGGATTTATTTATTTAAATATTTGTTTACTGGGTAATGAGCACTGGATCAAAGGTCCTTTTTCAGGCTTGACACAGGCCAAAGGCATAAAAACATGAAATGAAAGCTGCATATATTATCCAAGGAATGACAAGGGGTAGAGAGGTAACACTGTGCAGGAAAAAAGGAAGGCGCCAGCAAACAAGGAAAAAAGGCATCAGAAACAAAAATGATTTTCATTAGTTTTGTTTTTGTTGTTCATCTGTCCATCCATCCATCCATCCATCTATCTATCTATCTAATATATGTCTTAAACAGTACCATTTCTTTCTCTCCACTAACCTCAAGGACACCTGCCCCCTTCCTATTATTTCTTTCTTTTATTATATATTTAGAAAATATATAATAAGCAGACTGAGGTGCCCACTCCTGGCACTGCTCCTCTTGATCCTCTCCCCTCCAGGTTTGCCACCGCTGGCACCAAACATCATCCTGATACTGGGGTGTTCAGTCCTCTGTATTGGCTTGGGTCCACACAAAATAAAGAAAAAACATCCCTTTTTGATCCGTTTTTTTTTTTTTAGTTTGACCTGAAAAAAGGAAAATGGTCCATTGGCAATCCACTTCCCCCATACACCCACCCACTCACCCCAACTTGACCCCCCCCACTCAGCACCCACCACTGCGCGCATGCCTGCACACACACACACACACACACACACACACACACACACACACACACACGGACCTGAACATGCCTCATGATGTAGATTCACTCTCCGATTGAGAACCAGTGACTGTGATATGACAAAATAAGGTAAGTCTGATTTAAAGGGACACTGTCAGCTTTTTTTGCATTATATTATTTCTAGTTAAAAACCCACATTTTATGATTGCTTGCTATCTCTAAAATTCATTGATGTCGCTGGTTGTTTTATCTGACTCCTTGCTTAGCAGAACTGAAATGCATGCCAGTGTTAGTTATACCCAACTTTGTGTTCTTTCAAATTCTTGATCTACTCTTATTGCATACTTCCTGAACAATGGAAACACCTCAAAACAGTACAGCTACAAATGATGCAATAGTCTTCTCTACACCCATTGCATTATAAGTGGCTGGACTGTGTCAGGGGTATTCTTAAGTCCAAAAAAGATGCAGTGGTAGTTGGTTTGGTAACAGCCGTATGGTGAGCAGTCTGTGTTTCACTTTTTAAATGAAAAAAAAAATAAGAATAAACTACCAGCTACATCAACAGTCTCTTTAGAATGTGAACAATTGTACAATGTGTTTTTTTTTTTTTTTAACTAGGGACACTTTGAGGTCTGAGGAAGCTGATAGTGGCCCTCATAGTTCAATGGGTTTGAACTTTTATTCATTACTTTGTCATTTTTTAATATTTTTATACCAGATTTTCAATGTGGTCTTTTTGGACCCCACTGCATAAACAAGGGCAGTGAAATTATTCAAATCCATCCTGAAAGGGGATTTCTTGGTTGCTGCATGAAATCACCTTTTGGGCTTGATCTGGAAATTTTCTCCACCCTTGTCCATGAGGTGGGATGACAAGAAGGCTATACTGAAAATGTTGGGGTAAAAATATTACAAAACAACAGTTATGAGTGTACACTGATATTTTTCAATTCAATTTCTTAACTTTTGGTAATTTTCAATATTTTGACCCCAGATTTTCAACATAGCCAGTTTTTCATACCACCTCATGACTGTGACAGCTGTCATTTTTCAGATCCTGGCCAAAACATGTTTTCACACTTGTGGCCAGTGTTGGAATTACACTTTATGAGCTTTGGGAGCTGGGGGGGCTTATAAGGGTCCTATCTTTAAACTGAGCCCTCCCCTTTCCATTATAAGTCAATGGCAATGATGTGTGAACTACTAGGGCTCACTGTGGCGCTACCAGGGCAGAGCCCTGGCAAGCCCTCCCTGTAATTCTAACACTGTTTGTGGCACCAAGTGATGTTTCAGCCAGGATCTGAACATTTTCACCTGCTAGATTCATGAGGTGGCATGCTAAAAATGTGGGGCTGAAATATTAAAGAACAACAAAGTTATGAGCATACAACAAAATGTATCTACGCCGCTTATAACTTTAGTAATTTTCAGTATTTTGACCCCAAATTTTCAACATAGCCGTTTTTTCAATCACTACATGAACGTCATAGATATCATTTTTCAGATCCTGGCCAAAATGTGTTTTTACACCTGTGGCACAATATGTGATGTTTCAATGAAGATTTGACAATTTTCGCCTACAGGGTACAGGAGATGGGGTCATAACAAGATTCTGTTGAAAATTTGATGCATGCATGGGGGTCACGTGATGCAAGTGAGCTGTTAGCAGCAGAGGCGCTGAGCTCCAACCTTCAAGCCATTTTACTTCGTTAATTTCAGCCTATCTTAAATTTTGGCATCACATTTAAGGCTAGAAGTGTATCCGACGGGCCACTAAAGCTATTGGTTCAGATCGCAAATGGGCGCACGAAGCCAGGATGGAGACTGAGATGCAAGCAACCTCCATGCGCCATACCCCACCGGCCACACCGAAGAAAAACCCTAAGAAACCAAAGGCCCAAAGCGCTAATCCAGACAAAAAGGCCTCGCAGACATCTGCTCCGATTCCTCTAACTGAAGACCATTTTTTACAGGAGTTACAGCCTTTTAAAGAAACACTGGGTGAGATTGCCTCTGAGCTGAAATCCTTGAGGGGAGATCTCTCAGATTTGTCAAGGAGAATGACAGATTCCAAGGCCCGCACTACCTCTATCGAGAGGTGGAGGGAAAAGCTAGAGCCAGAGATGGTGGGACTGAGGCAGCAGATACAGAAACTACAATTAAAAACCGAGGACTTGGAAGGAGTCACAGGAATAACATCCTAATTATTGGGCTGCCTGAGGCTGAGGAAGGACAGAATGTCCAAGCTTTCCTCCAGAAATTCCTGTGTAAAGTTGCCGGCCCATCCCCGATAGGAGCCTCATATCAAATTGAGCGGACACACCGTTCTCTGCGACCCCGGCCTCAACCGGGTGCTCCTCCTAGGCCCTTCATAATAAAATTTCTAAGCTTTGTTGAGAAGCAACACGTTTTGAACAAGATGAGAGAATCCCAAGCCATACTACGGGAAGGAGCCAAGATTCGACTGACACAAGATCTGCCATATGAAACAAGGCAAAAACGTGCTGCCTTTCACCCCGTCAATAAACTGATTGCAACAGGCATTCACTTTAAAATGCTGTATCCTTCTCGTCTGCAAGTCAAGATAGCAGGCAGATGGAACTCCTACGATACCTCTTCAAAGGCGTTAGAGGACCTGGCTGTTAAACTCCCCGAGTTATTCCATAAAGGTTAGAAATCCAAGAGACCTGGTTGGACTGGTTCAAAGGGGGTTGTTTTCATAGTTTGCAGAGTTTGAAGCAATCTTAAAATGTTTTCTGTAACACTAACCTAGAATTCCTGATTGGCAGAGGAGAGGCTAGGTTTCAGTTGAGTGGGGATTTGTGGGATCAGCTAGCTCCTGTTGAGGTCTGTGGCGGGAAGACCCAGGCCAGCGGCTTGGACTGGCGGACTACATAAACGGGCAGGGCGCTTTCCCTTGAAGGAAGGGGGGACCTTTTATGTTGGGGAAGTGTTCCAGGAGGACCAATTGGGGAGAGTACAGTGCACCCGATTTATGGTCCCTAGAGAAACAAGAGGAATCCTCGGGTATCGATCTATAAATATATAGTCCTGGCCTTGTAAGCATTTTTCTTTCACAATATAATCGGGATGAAGCTCCAAGGGGACATTTTACAGTAAAAGGGAAAAACTTTATATCCTTGTTCTTTTTTGGATCTCCTGTAGATGATAGTAATGTCTATCAAGGAAGGGGCTCTATTAGGTAGCAGCAATTAAACTATGTTAATAGTGGGAGACATCCTTTGTTCTTGGGCTATCTGGATTTGATAGAGGAAGGGAGAAGCAGCCTCAGAGTGTTAATAGAGGGCTGTATCACCACCCAGATAGTAGGTGGGTAGACCTCCTTGGGTTCTTATGGTTATTAGTATCTGGGACAGACAGAGTTGAGGGGAATAAAAGCAAGATTGATTATTGCTTGTTAATTAAATGGGCATATTCCAAGGGGGTCCAATGGGGGATGGCTCTCCTATACCTTAATATGTTTAAGCCTAAAGATCTCATTACAATAGGGGGAGCTTTTGTAAATAGTTTTGTAGGTTTGGGTAGGGGAGAGATTAGGATAGTTTTGGGTTACATAAGTCGGGATTTGGGTATTGTGATGGGGAGGTTTGGGGGTGGGATTGGAGTGACCATAATGATAGAGTGCAGAATTTGGTCTGTTTTGAAAGTTATAAAACATGGTTAATGTTAATGTAGGTTATTTCTGAATGTAAGAGGAGCTCGTGATCAAGCTAAACGGATTGCAATTCTCAACATACATCTTTACTACAAGCTAACATAATCTTCTTACAGGAGACACACCTTCTGACACATGAGGCAGTTGGTTTTAAAAGACAAGGGGTTCGGCAGGTTTTCACTGCGGGGAGTTCCACTAACAGAGGAGGGGTACGAATTCTTATTATGAGAATGGTTTCTTTTCATCCTGAAACTACCGTTTCAGATCCGCAGGGTAGATTCGTCTTGATCAGAGGGCAGCTGGATAGGAAACCGCTGGTCTTGGGCTGTATTTATGGGCCATTGGGGGACCAGATTTTTCATGGGTCTAGCAGATAAACTTGCCCCATTTACTTCAATCCCTATAATATTGGGAGGAGACTGGAATCTCACCCAATCCCAATTACTAGATAAATCCAATCCGACCCCCAGGGCTCCGTCTGCATCACAAAGAGCTCTCATTGAAATAATGGACCTCCTTGGGCTATGTGATCCCTGGAGGATATTAAACCCGACCACTAGGGCTTTCTCATTTTACTCACAGGTGCACCAGACGGCATCTAGGCTGGACTACTTTCTCATTAGTTCGACCCTATTATCCAGAACTCTGGGAGGGGGGATAGAACCGATTGTGATATCCGACCACGGGGTGGTATGGCTTAATATCACTCCAACTATTGGATCACAGAAGGATACGTTATGGAAACTAAACACGCAGTTACTCAAAGATAAATTTATAGTATCTAGGATTCGTACTCTTATTGGGCAGTTTCTGGTAGAGAATTTAGACTCTGTCCCTAGGGTGGATCAAGTTTGGTTTGCATTAAAATGTCACCTAAGAGGGGAATTTATTAGACTAGCGCAAAATGGAAAAAGGTCAGAGAGGCTCAAGCCCAAAAATTATTGGAGCAGATCAGAGCTCTTGAACTAAATGCCGCTTCTACCTCCCTTCAGAGCGCACTTACCGAGCAATTGTCACTCAGGAATTCGTATTCATCTCTCCTTAAGAAGAAAGCTGAATTTGCTATTCTCAGAACAAAGGCAACTTATATAGATCAGGGGAAAAGCCGGTCGCCTTTTGGCTCTGCATATGAGACAACTGGAAAGCTCAAGAACTATTCAGGCAATCCAAGATGTAGATGGGAGCCTTAGAACCCTCCTCAGGGATATAGCTTTAGTGTTTGAAAGATTTTATGCAACTCTTTATGGTAACTCCCCATCAAAAGCTGAAATAGAAGCATATCTGGCCAGCATTCCACTCCCTAAAATCATAGATCCGGACGGGCCAATATTGACAGCTCCCATTACACTAACTGAATTTTCCCAGGCCATAAAAGCTATGGCTTCAGACAAAGCCCCAGGGCGAGATGGCTTTCCCTCAATTTTTTTTAAAGTTTTTGACAAGGAAATATCCCCAATGTTATTAAAGTTTTACCATTGTATATTGCATAATAACACTATGGACCACTCTATTTTGGAGGCAATTATTATTTTACTGTTAAAGCCTGATAAGCCACCAGAGCAGCCTTCCAATTATCGTCCTATATCGTTGCTGAATTGCAATCTTAAAATTCTCACTAAAATTTTAGTGAACAGAATTCAAAAGTGTGGCTTCTTTGCTTAGCCCAGAGCAGGTGGGATTTGTCCCGGGCAGGTCAGCGTCAGACCATTTTCGTAAACTGGGACATATATTCCACATAGCTCAATCCACCCCACATCCCATGGCCTTAATATCGCTAGATGCGGAAAAAGTATTTGACAGAGTGGATTGGGAGTTCTTATTGCTTACCCTCGGGTGGATGAATATACCCCCGGTATTTATCCAATGGCTCCAAAAGATTTATTTAGCCCCTACCGCTAGGATATTTTGCAACAAAGTGCTCTTCTCTGGTTTTTCTTTATATTCAGGTACCCGGCAAGGCTGCCGTCTCTCACCATTTCTTTTTAACCTGTATCTAGAACCCTTGATAAGACAAATTAACTCCTCAATTAACGTACAGGGGATTACTATAGGCACACACAATTTAAAACTCTCTGTCTATGCAGATTATATATTACTTCATCTTGCAGATCCCTTAACTTCATTGGACGAGGTAATAACCATCATAGGGAACTTTAGTAAGTTCTAGAATTATAAGTTGAATTGGAATAAGACTGAAATTCTTCCACTTAATCTCCATACTTTTCGTCAAGATTTTAGTAATACGGATGAATTGGTCCTTCCGATCAATGAAATATCTGGTATCCATTTAACTACGGATCCTGCACTGTATAAAAACTTAACTTGGAAGACCTGATCCAGACTATACAACTAGATCTTTCCAGATGGAAGGCGCCACGATTTCTCTTTGGGAAGGACTAATCTCGCCAAAATGAATGTGCTCCTAGGCTATTTTTTCCCTAAATATGAGTGATATCTGGCTGCCTCTCCTTTTTCTGTAAAATACATTCAAGCATTTCAGAATTTTTATGGTCAAATAAGACCCCCAGAAGAGCATATAACAAGCTCACTTTAACTAAAGATAAAGGTGGTCTCAAGTTGCCTAATTTATTATACTATTACTGGGCTAGCCAGTTACACAAAATAGGAAGATGGCTGTCTGTATTCACTAATGGTAATGAAAGCACCTATGCTCCCATATGGCTTCAAATTGAATCAGATATTTTTTGCACAACCAAGCTGTCCCCAGTTACAGCACTATGTACACCTCTTAGGATATTACCAGAAGCTATCCAACAGTCAGTGATGGGCACGTCTATTAAAATCTTTTTTCAGATATGTGCCTCCCTACACATACATCCAAGTGAGGATACAATGCAGTACATAGTAGAGAACCCTGATTTGAGAATTGAGGGTCCAGTATTGGTAGAGACTGATTCCTTATTTGATAGATATGTGTGTATATGACTTTTATCGATCAAATGGTCTTATGACACCCAGTGAAATGCTTGTTAGACTCCAGTCTCCTGCCAGTACCATTTTCAAGATTCATCAATTGTGGCATCTTCTTCTACATAAATTCGGGGGAGTCAATATACACTCAAGGTTAGATAAGCTGGTGGAACAAATCAAAATGCTAGTGGTTCAACTGCACAGTATTTCGCTCATTTACAATGAGCTTCTTTCTACCTTTTTCCCTACTACGCTATCAGGTTCTAAAATATGAGATTCTTTAATTCCTAATCACAGGGTTACTTGGTCTGATATCTGGAGAGATTTGCATGTATATATTACACAGGACAGACTAAGAATTACCCAGTATCAAATCTTGAACAATATGTATTGTACCCCTAGTAAGTTAGCAAAAATGATAAGGGAGCAATCGCCTACTTGTGTTAGATGTGGCAAAGGGGATGGAACAGCATTACATGTTTTTTGGTCCTGCGAGAAGGTTTCACCAGTGTGGTCTAAAATTAAATTGCAAATGGGCCCTTTATTGGGACTGGATTCGCTCTTCACCCCAAGTATCTGTATACTGGGCGACTTATCCCCAATTCAGGTCAAAGAAAGGAAATTTCATATCTCCCTAATCGCCATGTCGGTGAAAAAACTGGTTCTCAAAC
This sequence comes from Neoceratodus forsteri, assembly GCA_016271365.2. Taxonomy (NCBI): domain Eukaryota; kingdom Metazoa; phylum Chordata; order Ceratodontiformes; family Ceratodontidae; genus Neoceratodus; species Neoceratodus forsteri. The sequence goes on along the minus strand of CM028130.1, from coordinate 562,997,982 downwards.
ACTGGCTGGACCAGTCTATCGTATCTTATACTGAATGGCTCCATGATATGTCCTTTTACCTTAGGGCTGAAAAAATGATTGCCAGTCTCCGAAATAAACCAACTATCTTTGACAATAGATAGGGTAAGTTGTATGCTCTATACTTGAATTAGAATGTTAATACTCATGAGCTCCCTATTTATTTATTTTAGTGGTATTTAAATTCTATTTAGAATGTTCTAAAGTTTTTATCGTGCTTATTGTGCTAACATCTGTATATGTGTAGTTTGTAGGGGACAACAAGATCGCTCCAATGGGGGGGGAGGGAGTAAGAGGGGTTGGGAGGGGTATAGTAACCCTAGTAACAGTCCTATTACATTGTACCAAGTGCTGTTGTTGAAAACTGTAAAAGCTTTCTAAATAAAAAAAAAGAAAATTTGTTGCATAAATATGGTAAAATAAGCAAGCTATGAGTGAACTTTGACATTTTTTTGAGCTTCTGCAGCCTGATGGACTCTACATTTGGCACAAGGTCCAAAGTGCCCTGCTTTTCTGCACCTGTAGCCACATGGAAGTAGAGTGCGGACACTCAATTTCTAGATCTGCTGCTGAATCCATGATATCCACATTGAAGTAGTACTTCTGTCTGCATAACGGAGGCACAACAGGGGCCTGTCCTTCTGGAATTAGAAGTCCGGGGCCTGGATATTCAAAAGGGTTGTGTCTGGCACAACAGAGATGCACCATGCGTAACCCACCAATGCGCCCCAGTGCGATATTCAAAGGGGTAAGTTACGATGCACAACTCCCAATGCGCCAGGGCACATTGGCAATTTATGCCGCTGCAAGTGCGGGGGCATGCCCATGCATATGCGGCACATCTTAATATTCAGCCCGGAATGTGTGGCACATATGCTGGTACAACCCAGCCTTGTGCCACTCAGGGAGGTGGAAAGTTGTGCTTGAAAATACCAAGAACAAGTTCTGGCCACCCGCGGGAAAGCTGCTGTATTGCAGGGTGCAACACAGCAGCCGCCAGCCGTGGGTGGCCACCTGCCCACCCAGAACACTGTCCACAAGTCCCCTACCCTGGGAATGTTGTGCCCCCCATTGCCCAATTGCAGGCATAAGTATAAATAAACACCCTGGTGGTCGAGTGGAACCCCCCCATCACCCCATCATGGGCATATGTATATATAAATACCCTGGTGGTCCTGTGGAAAGCCCCCCATCACCTGATCATGGGCGGATATAGCGTTAGAAACCCTGGTGGTTTAGTGGTACCCCATTCCTGCCTGCGACAGTGATCGCCAGTCAAAGATTGAATAAAGCCCTGGTGGGCTAGTGGCATCCCCTCCTCCCATTCTGCCCAATTATGGGCAACTGTCCGTAAATGCAATCCCTGATGTGCCAGTGAAGCCCCTCCCTCCACCCACTGAGGCCCTGCCACCCAGCTTCACCCCCGTCATTGGCGGGCGGCTGCTCGTCCGCATACTGCAACTGCACATAATCCCCACCTGCCCCTTACCTTCACCCCTAGGCTGGGTCTGCCCTGTCTTCTTTTGCAGTATATACCTGGGGTCTCATGCAACATCTGCTGACTAATGTAATAAAATATCTCTGGTTGTTACCAGACATGGTACTCATGTACCTATATCATGACTACTGTGATCTACCTATTACTAGCGTACCACCAGTGAATGCCTGTAACACTGGTTGCTTTTTAATCTAAGCACTATGTACTGTACTGTTTGTTTGCTGTGATGTATTGCTGTCTTGATGAGGTGCCTTTTAAATGAGTCTATAACTCAAAGGTCTGTAAACCGATGATCTAATAATAAATAATAAATAATAAATACCATCCAGCCGCCTGCCAAATGACAACTTACAGTATGATCTCTAAGCCCATAGCTCCACAGTGTGGATGAGACGGGCTGGCATTATTACATTACAGGCACGGGATCTGTGAATGGGTTCATTCACAGATCCATGCCTGTGTAGTACAGTATGGTGTGCAAGCCTGCTCATCCACACTGTGGACCCATGGGTTTACAAATCTTACTGTAAGCTGTCATTCAGTGGTGGACGGGCAGTATGCAGGCAGGAGCAGCTGCCCGCCAAGTCGGGGAGGAGATGGGTGGCAGGGTCTCAGCGGGTGGAGGTGAGGGAATTCCACTGGCACAATGGGACTCCATTTATGGACAGTTGCCTGTGATTGGGCAGAGTGGGGGATGCCACTAGCCCACCAAGGCTTTATTCAGTTCATTGACCATCGATCGCTGTTACGGGCGGGAGGAGGAACCACTACACCACTAGGAGATGTCCCTGTACAGGACATGGAGAACGCGGCTACGGGCAAGGTGGGGGGACACACTGGACCACCTGGGTGTGTGGACCATTCCACCATATGGCTATCAAGGATACTACAGGCAGGGAGGGGGATACCACTAGCCCACCAGGGATTGTACGGGTACCTTTGCCCACCATCAGGATACCAGGGAGGGAGGTGGGTTCCACTAGACTACCAGGACAGGAGATGTCTCCATTTTGCCACACTCATGGTTGCAGGGCAGGGGATGCCCTGGGACCCCCTTGGTCCACACTGCAGTCTGTGCAGGGCACCAGGTGCATTTTGCCAAGCTGCCCTGCGCAACGCATGCAAATGGGGCTGTAATGACATGCTAATAGCCCTATTTGCACCTTGTATGCATTACAGCCTCTTTTGCATGCCCAAGGCTGAATATCACAGTGGATGCACCTAGCACAACTGCACTTGTGCTGGCGCATCCCCCTGCTCCCATTCTGCCACTTGCACTGGTGCAGCGTCACTGTGCTGTATGCAGTGTTTGCGCTCAGTGCCATATTCAGTGGTGCTGAGCCATGGTGCAGCCGTTGAATATCACCTTGTCCATGCCCTGGCACTGCCCAGTTGCACTGCGCCTAGGCTTGAGCCACTGCCCGTGTGCAGTCTGAATATCCAGCCCTGTGTTTGTCTCACACCAGTGGCTGAAAAGGTATAGGCCCCTCAGAGCCTGTGCTTCTGCAGATAGAATACTGTTGCAATTTTGTATCATGGATTTTGTGGCTCCTGTACTTCAGCAGCCAGTGGTCGGTGTGTATATCTTACACCTGTGGCTGCAGGAGCACAGGCCCATCAAGTGCATATATGTCAGCACTTCTGCAAACAAAATAAATCTTGTAATTTGGGAATCATGGATTATTATATGTGACTGCAGGGGCCTGTGCTTCTGCACACAGAAACAGTGTTGTGATTTAAGTAACCTGTATTTCTATCTGCATTGACAAGTGAGTGTGTGTGACATGTGGTGTGTGTGTGTGCCACAAATACAAATTCACTAAGGTAGCACATCAGTGCTACTGCATTTGTGTCATCTGAAAACAATTGTATGTTGTTTGTCTTGCCTGATGATGGCTGTCTGTGGTTGCTTGTGTGGGCTCATCCTTTTGCTGCTTGGGGGTAGATAGGGATTTAGGGTTGTAAACCCTAATGCCACATTTCCCTACTTTTGTGGCTTTAAATTGAACTTTAACTGGTGCATTAACACAGTTTTTGTAATAAATATATATATATATATATATATATATATTCTTTGCAAAAAACTTTGTTAATGTACCAGTTAGGGTTTAACTTAATGCCACAAAAGTAGGGAAATATGGTGTTAGGGTTTCCAACCTTAACTCCCCACCCCGGTGCCATGTGATAACAGCACCAACAAAAACAGTGCTGAACATAGGGGCAACTACACAGCATCGAAAGTCAAAACAGCGATCAGCACAATTCCGACTGCCACAATCAGGGACTGCTGCTAGTGAACTCTATTAATGCACCCCACACACCCCATTTTTATTATAATCAACTCCTGGGTGGATGACAATGGGAAAAAAGGAAACTCAGGAGGGGGCAAAAATAAAAACCAAAATCCTACTGCCAGTCCTGAATCCAGGACCGCCATACACCAAGGTACTGACTTTAACCACTACACCAGATGTTCAGCTTGGGACTGACTTGATCTACACCTCTATACTACATCATGAGTACTCCCTCCAGATGCAATATCGCTATGGTTGCTATGTGCTGTTAAGCACATAGCCCATTTTACAGTTGCCATTTGACATCGCCCATATTCATTCGCTGTAATTCATTTGTCCATATCATGGCTTACCCCCACCCCCCAAGTAGCAAAAGATAAAAAAAATTAGGGTTTTAGGTCTCTGAGTCTTAGAGAATCAGTTGTGTGCACTTCCTTGGGATTGTCAACCCTAATATTCCCCCCTCTCCCCAGCCCACAGCCTTCTGTGCAAAGCCCAAGGTACAGCTTCATGCCAGTGCATCATAGTGATACACTCTTTAAAGGCAGAGAACTATCTCTCGCCACATGGTGCTGATGCAATCTGCTGTAGTTTTCTTCATGCAGGGCTCTGCTGGCTCTTTGTGAAGAAACAAGATCATGTCTGACATAGTTTGCTCAATGACAAGGTAGGCATTAAGGTTGACAACCCAAATGAAGACCTCACCACTGATTCGCCAAGACTTCGGTAACCCAAAAGCCTAATATTTTTTTTCTTTGCTGCTTGGGGGTTGGGGTGGGGAGTTAGGTTAGAAACTCTAATGCCACACTTCCTTACTACTGTAGCATTAACTTGAACCTAACTGGTACATTGACAAAGCTATTTGCAAAGGATTCCTTTTTTTTTGAGATAGTGGAATCATATCCTCATTCACGCAGGTCCTGAAGGGACCTGTGTGAACAGATGTGGACATGCAGGACCCTCTTTCCACCTACAAAGTGTAGGGCCCTTGCTGGCCCTGCACTTCCATGTAACAACAGATGTCAAGCATTCATGTGACTTTCTGGTGGGCTGTGGAAACACAGGGCCCTCTGGTCCCTGTGCTTCCATGTGGCCGTGAGATACAATGCACAGGGCAGACAGTCCATCTGTCAGCCAATGCAAAGGGCCCTCTGGTACTGAAGGGTGCAGAGCTGCAGGGCCCTATGCCAAGAGGACTGTTTTTTAGCTATATGGTACCTGGGCCCATGCAGACAACCTTGCATTTTTCATTCCCTGGCTGGAGGTGGGGTCGTAACAGGGTTCATGTCAATACCACACAAGAAAAGCAGCGAGTAAATTTAAGCATGATAATTTCAACGCAAGGCAATACAGCATGGATACAATTGAGTGCTAGTCTATGCAGTGCAAAATGTGATCTGTACTAACAAGCATGATTCAGCCAGGATCACCAGCAAAAAAAAAAAAACACACACACACACTTAATGAACAGAAACTGTGCTGGCTCAACCTGCCTGCAGTCATGTATAAGTAGTACATCATCACCCTGGTGCTGTTCATTCAGTAGTGTCTTCCTGGTTATGTCAACAAGAGGTCAAATTAAATATACTCTGTCTCCCAGGAAACAAGCTAATATGTTTTTGTAAAGACCTCTGAATATGATTAAACATTATTAAAAAGCCTCTCTTTCATTATGAAATTGTGATCTTTTACCTGTATTATAGCTGGGGACAAGTTAAGATCTGTCACCTGGCACTGTTCATTTAGTGATGCCTTCCTTGATCACAGGATAACCAAGGAGGATGTCTTTACCCTCACCGCCTGTGCAGCACCAAGAAGCTGTGGAGCCCAGATAAGATTCCTGCCAAAATCTTTCAGATCAGTGACCAGTCCAGTGGTGCTGTTCATTTAGTGGGAGAAACCTGGTGCCACAACCAGAAAGTCATTTAGGCGAATGGAATTTGTAGGTGTAGAATAACCATTTCAGAGAAATGTGAAATTGTTTCTCAGAGTCCAGTGTTGGTTTCTGCATTCAGATTACATTTTGCACTGAAAAGGTTATTTGACATGTTGTATCATTAGCTGTATCTGTTTGCGCTATATTTAATGTGTGCAAATGCTTGTGCTGAGTTGACATGATACCACATAAACAGCACCATCCCCCACCCTCGCCCTATCCAGCTGGGTCACTGAGCTTGCCACTGAACACAGATCATCCACACGGGATCACAAAGCATACCTGCTGAGGTCAAGACTGTCACTACACACAAAAGTTTCTGCACATTTATATATATTTTTTTATTTTGACCCCAAATGTTCAAGACATTTTTATGACTCTCCTTATAAACATGACGTGTAGCATTTATAGTATATTGTCTGAAACGTCATTTCACACCAAAAGTGTGAAAACATATCTCATTCAGGATTTAAAGGGTGGTGTGAAAAATATTGAAAATTAGCAATGTTACGATTGAACATTTAAATATTGCAATGTTCACTCATAACCTGGGCATTATACTATATTTGTACACCAAATTTTCAGCATAGCCTTCTTATTATTACCCCATCTCAGGAACCCGTAGGAGAACATTTTCAATTCTTCATTACAATGTCATTCTGCACTACAGGTGCAAAAACATTTTGGCCAGGATTTGAAAAATGACAGCTGGCACTTTCATGAGGTGGTGTGACAAAATCACTATGTTGAAAATTTGGGGTTAAAATATTTTAAATTACCAAAGTTATGAGTGAGTGTATTAACATTTCAATCTACACTCATAACTTTGTCATTTTTACATATATTGACCCCAGATTTTCAGTATAGCTTTCTTATGACCCCACCTCATGAACAAAGGTGATGAAAATGTTTAAATCCCACCTGAAAGATGATTCTGCAAAGTGACCACAAAATTGCCTTTCATGCCCTGATTTGCATAATTCCACTGCCATTGGCCATGAGGTGGGGTCACAGAAAGACCATTTTGGAAATTTGGGGTCAAAATATGCAAGAGTGACAAAGTTATGAATCAAAATTCAAATGCCTTTGAAATACATTAAACCGGACTTACCTTATTTTCCTATATTGCTGTCACTAGTTCCAGCAGCAAAGCGTGTCTTCAGTTGGAGAGTGGATCTATGCCATGGGACATGTTCAGGTGTGTGAGGTGCAGGAGGTTTGGGGTTCTGGTGAGGTGAGTGCTAAGTGGGAGATTGGTGTGGTTAGTGGTTGTGTGTGGGGGCTGAGATTGGTGAGGGACCATTTTTTTTACAGGGTTTAAAAAGACAACACAGGACAGTTTTCTTTATTATGAGGGACATTGCAACACTGGGGATTGGGCACCCCAGTGTTAGGTAGTGTTCAGGAGCACTAGGGGTTGGCATCCCGCTGCAGCCACCAACATAATGAGAAGAGGGAACTGGCAACCTGGAGGGGAGAGGGATAAATAGAAGCAATACCAGGGTTGGGCTCCTTGGTCTAATAATAACAATTTTATAAACATGGCGAATGGGGGACAGGTAACCTGATGGGGAGGGGGGAGAAGGTAGCGGTCCTGGGGATGGGCACCCCTGTCCACTTCATTAATTAGCTAGATTAATAGAGATAGACACACAGACTGACACAGAGGAAGGAAACAGGGGATCACCAGCTCACTGTTTCAGCTGAAGCCAATAGCAGGACTACAGCTGTGGCTTCAGAATTCAAGACAGTCCCATTGTTCTCATTCAGGGACATGGGTGAACAACTCCTGTGGCAAAGTTGGGCACCCAGGATTTTTGAACTCCCAGCTCATCAGCAACGGGAGACGCGGCCACCTGGCAGACAGCACTTCATTAGCGCCGCCCAAGACCACAAGCACGGACACCTTGCCTGGAGAGCCATGAACCCATCCAGGGCTCCCAGCTCATCAGCCACAGACAGCACTTCCATAGCCGCTGCCCAAGACCACAAGCACAGACACATTGCCTGGAGATCCATGAACACTCCCAGGGCTCCAAGCTCATCAGCCACGGAAGATGCAGCCACCGGGTGGACGGCGCTTCCATAGCACTTCCTGAGGCCACAAGCATGGACACCTTTGCCTGGAGTGGTACAGCAAAGCCGCCCCAATTGGAATGTGAGCGCCTTTTACAGGCCAGTTCCGATTGGCTCACAGTCCGATTCTGCATTTAATTTGACATTTTTGCAAAAAAGAGCTGTCTGAACTTTTTCTGTTGTTAACCTGCTGAAGTTTAGCCTCTGTTGTTAATCCTACTGTTTAAAGTTTTCCAAACTTAAGTGTTAAGAAGTGATTATAGCCCTTCCCTGTCCGTGTAGCTTGGACTGCAGACCTCTGGGTGCCAAGTCAATCGCTCCTTTTGTGTTGCTAATTCACTCTCTTGCTGGTTGCTTGGCCCTTGTCTGAGAAAAGTACTTAAAACTTCATTTTTCTTTCTCTCCCCAGTCATGAACCCTTCCAGGGTTCACAGCTCATCAGCCGCAGGAGATGCAGCCACCGGGCGGATGGCGCTCCATAGCAGTCGCCCATGCCACAAGCACAGACAACTTGCCTGAGAGGTACGGCAAAGCCACCTGTCAATCGGAAATGTGAGCGCTTTTACAGGCCAGTTCCGATTGGCTCACAGTCTGATTCTGCATTTAATTTGGACAGTTTTGCAATGTTAACCTGCTTAAGTTTAGCCTCTGTTGTTAATCCTTCTGTTTAAAGTGTTCCAAACCTAAGTGTTAAGAAGTGATTACAGCCCTTCCCTGTCCCTGTAGCTTGGACTCCAGACCTCCGGGCACCAAGTCAATCACTCCTTTTGTGTTGCTAATTCACTCTCCTGCTGGTTGCTTGGCCTTTATCTGGGACCAGTACTTAAAACTTCATTTTTCTTTCTCTCCCCAGCTGTGAACCCTGCCAGGGCTCCCAGCTTATCAGCCGCAGAAGACTCGGCCACCGGCCTGACGGCGCTTCCATAGCCATCGCCCGAGACCACAAGCACGGACACCTTGCCTGGAGAGGTACGGCAAAGCCGTATTTTTTCACCTACACTCCCATCCCCCCTATCATATAGACTGCCACCTCCTGCACCTTCTCATTCCTTGGTCTGTTACCCTCTCCCTATCCAATACGCTTATCTCTTGGATTACCCTGCCTACCTATCTCTCTATTGACGCTCATCACCGACCAATAAGTGCTGCAAATTACTGCCGCATATACCGGTATGTGATTGTTTCAGAGTAGAGAAATTTGGCAGTAACTCATTGTTCCATGTCAGTGTAATTTGACAGCTATCAGGTATACTGACACATACCGCAGCAGACTTATGGGAATTGTGCTGGTGTTTGCAGCACTAAATTAGACCAGTAGCACCAGTGACTCTAACTATTTCTTTATTGTATGGTGAACCCACAGGGAGTTGTGCAGGCTGTTTAAGCACAATTATAGATTAACATCACCGACTTCCTGGTATACTATTTTACTATAAGGCGTCACTATGTGGGCAGGTTTCTGGCTTCATTTCCTGACTATCCTATGGCTGGTGCCTTGTGCAATATATCTGCCTTGCCAAATGAACTCTCAGGGAGTCTGACACTCTGTCCCAATGTTCTTTGCTCAGAAACCTATCCTATAGCTATCGATGCACCAAGCTCCACACCTGCATGTTACCTGGGTATCTCCGGGGTGGGACTTGCACCTCATGCCCATTCAGGAATGTTTCCCATATCCCTAGTATTAACCCTCTCTGGTACTTTGCAGCTAGGGTATTAGTCTATGCAGCCCTTGGCCAGCATAGTGCAAGAAGCAGGACCTTGCATTCTCGTATAGGCAACACAGGTAGTCATGAAAGGGACAGAGATTTCAAACTATCTCTTTCTGCCTTAAGGAAAATGTTGATTCTTCTCTTGTTGTGTTTAGGTAATGTTGAACTTAACTCCGGCCCTACAGAAGCCCTTTTATCTCCATCTGACCTTACAAGGCTCAGAGGAATGAGCTTTATGCATGTTAATGTATGCAGTCTTTTAAAACAGTTCACCTCAATCCAGACTTAGGTTATCCATACTGCACCAGATGTATTGGTGGTCTCGGAATCTTGGCTTAGACCAACCACTCCTGACAGGGAAGTTAACATTCCTAACTATCTACTGTTTAGAGCCGACAGGCAGTCTAGGAGCAGTGGGACATCCATTTATGTCAAGGACAAATACACCTGTCACCACACTTGCCTCATCCTCTGCTGCAAATGGTTTCTAATGTCTGCCCCTCAAGGTCGAAATATCCCCTTCCCTGGCACTTCATGTCATAGGATGCTACAGATCACCATCTGCTGGTTCCCAGCTCTTGTCCCATCTATCGACAATTTTGGGGCATGGGACCCTTGAAACAATTATACTAGGGGATCTAAATTTTGATTGGCTATCCAAGGCCTTGATACCTCTCAAATCCTTCAGTGACTCTCATGGGCTCACACAACATATTGAAGAACCAGCACCCCATAATAAGAAAAAAAACAGGAATAGTACCCTGTTGGAAGTCTTTCTAGTAAGCAAACCTCATTTCTTTTCTCATGCTGGAATTTTTTCCTTGGATGTCAGTGATCATTGCTTCATTGCTGGTGTAAGATCTGCCTCTAAACCTCCATCTGCATCCAAGTTCTCTACTAAGAGGTCTAGATGCAACTTTGACCCATTCTACTTATATCAACGAGCTAAAATTCTCCCTACACTGGCAGAACTTTTACCTAGCTAAATCGATGAATATGGCATATGACATTTTCCATGAAATTGTGTTATATGCCTTAAATAAGCATGCTCCCTGGCAAAAGTCCACACAAAGACTAGAACATGCCATTGGTTTTCCATGGAACTTAAGGCTGCTCTGTTAAAGAGGATAAGCTCTGGAAAAAGCGCAAATAAATCAAAACATCAGAGGACTGGTGCCAATTCAGGAGGGCTAGAAACTCCTGCACCAAGATGGTCAGAGAGGCAAGGCCAACTTCTGTTGATCTGAACTGGACTCTGCTACAAAGAGCCCTACTAAATTTTGGAATACAATCAAAGAGCTGTCTGGCCATACGTCTGGAAACGTACTTCCCTCGAAAATTATTTCTGGTAATGCTACTATTTGTGATAGAAAGGAGATCTTACAGCCCTTTAATAACCATTTTGCCACTGCAGGTCTAGCATTTGACAACTCACCCACGTGTGCATTACATTCTCAGAGAAGCACACAGAATCTTGAACCTAGCACCACTAACACAGTCTTTTCCTTTTTACCTGCAATACTGAAAGAGGTCGAAGACCTTCTCCTATGAATAGACATCAAGAAAAGTGCTGGCGCAGATTCACTCGACCCCTACTTCATAAAGATTGCATATCATGTCCTAGCCGTGTCAATTACTCATCTTTTTAACCTGTCCTTATTCCAGGGGATTCTCCCACATCTATGGAAAACCGCCCACGTCATTCCTCTGTTCAAATCAGGGGACCCCTGTGATCTTAACAATTACAGGCCGATTTCACTTCTCCCCATACTGTCTAAACTATTGGAAAAAATCATGAATGCACAGCTGAGAACCTTCTTAGACAATATGAACCTTCTAAACCCTATGCAATCCAGCTTCAGAGCAAAATACAGCACCATTACGGCCCTGGCCAAAGTGACCAATGATTGGCAATGAGACCTGGAGAATAGAAACTTCATCTGCACTGTGTTCCTGGTACTAAGCAAGGCATTTGACACTGTCAACCACAGCCTGCTTCTTTCCACCCTGAAAATGATAGGTCTGGACACAACATCCATGTGTTGGTTCAATAACTGCCTTACAGATAGGCTCCAGCAGGTTAAGGCTGAAGAAGACACCACTCATACTGGAGATATTTGCAAAACTTTAATTTAAAGTATAAAAAGGTTCTTGTGGTACACTGCACAGGTACTCACTCTCACACTACCAGCCACTAACAATCCGACCGGTTTCACTCAACAGAGCCTCCTCAGGGATTAGTATGTCAATACACTTTAGTGCCCCTTAAATAATGCAATTCCTTAATTTCCCACACATCATTGTTCTTTGTATGCAGCCGTGGGGTGGCCGTCCCTTCAGTACAGGTGGAATAGAAATGCGGCTCTTTGGACCTTCAGAGCTATTACCAAAAACTTCCCCAATACATTTCTGACTGCCTTCCGCTAAGTTTGTCAGGAAACTATGCACTGAGAAGTTACTCTCTGATTTCCTTGAAAGTTCCTAGGGCTAATACACGCTTTGGGAGAGTGGCCATATGTTTTGTGTTGCCATCACTTTGGAGCAAATTGCAAAAATCAATGAAATTGAGCACCCCTGTCAGTCTTACCATCTTCAAGACCTTATATGCCCTTGTTGTTAAGGAACTCTGCAACTGTTCCCCCCATTCTTAGCATGATACAGTGTCTGCTGTTTCCCTATCTTCTGCATTGCTACCAAAGTCTTGGTCCTATGGTTTCATCAAGCCTATATTCCTTTCACTCTACTTATGTTCACTCTGCTCACTCTTCCTTAATCTATCTGACCTCCCACCATGTGTCATCCCTTGCCCTGTCAAACTAGCGCCCCTTTACTAGAGCAGTCCTTACCTGACCCTGAAACCCATTACTTCCTCTGACAGCATCTTACAACGTGAGAAGTGGTGATTTGCATATGCAGCCCATGATACTTTGCATTATGGGGGCATGTGTTATTTTGTATTTCTTTGAAACTTGGCTTCCCAGCCAATGCCCTTTGGGGTAACCATTGCCTCAGTGCTTGTGTACAGAGGTTCTTTATCTGACAACGTCCACCTCTAAGCCTGAATGCCTTGTCATGACTTGTACTAGGCAATGCCGACAGAATATTTTATTATCTTTTGTCCACATCAATTACCCTTATCATCTCCTCTGAATAAATTGATGTGCATGTTGTTTACATCTTGTTAACTCCTTAAACTGGACCTAATGCTATTGTTCTGAGTGTACTATTTTATCGTATATAAATGTCTATTTATTGTCTGTATAGAATTGTATTGTGCTTTGACCTTGTGTGACAGGTCTACCTTGTAAATGGCTTGCTCAATGGTGTTCACCTGGATAAATAAAGATTTGATTGATTGATTGAAACATTATTTCCAGGCAATTTTCCCAAAACAACCACTAGAATCTAGGATCTTGTTTACCTAGGTTCAGGTGTTTGTTATTTTAGAAAATACATCATTTTAGGTATTTTGAATGTTTTGAGTTAAAAACAAGGTGGTGACTGCCATGATAATTTTTACTCACAAGTAAAGCATGAAAATAAGAACTCACAACTTTTTTTTCTATTCACATTTCTCGGTTATCAAAAAAAAATACTTATAACTCCGGAGCTGTATAATATTTTTTCATGAAACATCCAAAAGGCACACCCTTGGCATAAGACCCTTCAATCTTAGAAATTTCATGAAAAAAATTCTATACTCTCTAGGATATAGGTGAGAGCAAAAAATACACAGTGTTAAGTATAGGGAAACCAAGCACATTTTCTTCCATTTTATGAGTACTCCATATCTCAAAAATCAAATAAAATGTCATCATGAAACTGTTGATGTCTTGAGACATTGACAGCTTGACCATGCCTGCCAAATTGTGGGCTATTTCATAAAAGATGCAAAGTTATTAAGGAGCTAGTAGGCTATTTTTTCCCCTAAATATGAGTGATATCTGGCTGCCTCTCTCCTTTTTCTGTAAAATACATTCGAGCATTTCAGAATTTTTATGGTCAAATAAGACCCCCAGAAGAGCATATAACAAGCTCACTTTAACTAAAGATAAAGGTGGTCTCAAGTTGCCTAATTTATTATACTATTACTGGGCTAGCCAGTTACACAAAATAGGAAGATGGCTGTCTGTATTCACTAATGGTAATGAAAGCACCTATGCTCCCATATGGCTTCAAATTGAATCAGATATTTTTTGCACAACCAAGCTGTCCCCAGTTACAGCACTATGTACACCTCTTAGGATATTACCAGAAGCTATCCAACAGTCAGTGACGGGCACGTCTATTAAAATCTTTTTTCAGATATGTGCCTCCCTACACATACATCCAAGTGAGGATACAATGCAGTACATAGTAGAGAACCCTGATTTGAGAATTGGAGGGTCCAGTATTGGTAGAGACTGGATTCCTTATTTGCGAGATATGTGTGTATATGACTTTTATCAATCAAATGGTCTTATGACACCCAGTGAAATGCTTGTTAGACTCCAGTCTCCTGCCAGTACCATTTTCAAGATTCATCAATTGTGGCATCTTCTTCTACATAAATTCGGGGGAGTCAATATACACTCAAGGTTAGATAAGCTGGTGGAACAAATCAAAATGCTAGTGGTTCAACTGCACAGTATTTCGCTCATTTACAATGAGCTTCTTTCTACCTTTTTCCCTACTACGCTATCAGGTTCTAAAATATGAGATTCTTTAATTCCTAATCACAGGGTTACTTGGTCTGATATCTGGAGATTTGCATATATATATTACACAGGACAGACTAAGAATTACCAGTATCAAATCTTGAACAATATGTATTGTACCCCTAGTAAGTTAGCAAAAATGATAAGGGAGCAATCGCCTACTTGTGTTAGATGTGGCAAAGGGGATGGAACAGCATTACATGTTTTTTGGTCCTGCGAGAAGGTTTCACCAGTGTGGTCTAAAATTAAATTGCAAATGGGCCCTTTATTGGGACTGGATTCGCTCTTCACCCCAAGTATCTGTATACTGGGCGACTTATCCCCAATTCAGGTCAAAGAAAGGAAATTTCATATCTCCCTAATCGCCATGTCGGTGAAAAAACTGGTTCTCAAACACTGGCTGGACCAGTCTATCGTATCTTATACTGAATGGCTCCATGATATGTCCTTTTACCTTAGGGCTGAAAAAATGATTGCCAGTCTCGAAATAAACCAACTATCTTTGACAATAGATAGGTAAGTTGTATGCTCTATACTTGAATTAGAATGTTAATACTCATGAGCCCCTATTTATTTATTTTAGTGGTATTTAAATTCTATTTAGAATGTTCTAAAGTTTTTATCGTGCTTATTGTGCTAACATCTGTATATGTGTAGTTTGTAGGGACAACAAGATCGCTCAATGGGGGAGGGAGTAAGAGGGGTTGGGGAGGGGGTATAGTAACCCTAGTAACAGTCCTATTACATTGTACCAAGTGCTGTTGTTGAAAACTGTAAAAGCTTTCTAAATAAAAAAAAAGAAAATTTGTTGCATAAATATGGTAAAATAAGCAAGCTATGAGTGAACTTTGACATTTTTTTGAGCTTCTGCAGCCTGATGGACTCTACATTTGGCACAAGGTCCAAAGTGCCCTGCTTTTCTGCACCTGTAGCCACATGGAAGTAGAGTCGGACACTCAATTTCTAGATCTGCTGCTGAATCCATGATATCCACATTGAAGTAGTACTTCTGTCTGCATAACGGAGGCACAACAGGGGCCTGTCCTTCTGGAATTAGAAGTCCGGGGCCTGGATATTCAAAAGGGTTGTGTCTGGCACAACAGAGATGCACCATGCGCAACCCACCAATGCGCCCCAGTGCGATATTCAAAGGGGTAAGTTACGATGCACAACTCCCAATGCGCCAGGGCACATTGGCAATTTATGCCACTGCAAGTGCGGGGGCATGCCCATGCATATGCGGCACATCTTAATATTCAGCCCGGAATGTGTGGCACATATGCTGGTACAACCCAGCCTTGTGCCACTCAGGGAGGTGGAAAGTTGTGCTTGAAAATACCAAGAACAAGTTCTGGCCACCCGCAGGAAAGCTGCTGTATTGCAGGGTGCAACACAGCAGCTGCCAGCCGTGGGTGGCCACCTGCCCACCCAGAACACTGTCCACAAGTCCCTACCCTGGGAATGTTGTGCCCCCATTGCCCAATTGCAGGCATAAGTATAAATAAACACCCTGGTGGTCGAGTGGAACCCCCATCACCCCATCATGGGCATATGTATATATAAATACCCTGGTGGTCCTGTGGAAAGCCCCCATCACCTGATCATGGGCGGATATAGCGTTAGAAACCCTGGTGGTTTAGTGGTACTCATTCCTGCCTGCGACAGTGATCGCCAGTCAAAGAATTGAATAAAGCCCTGGTGGGCTAGTGGCATCCCTCCCTCCCATTCTGCCCAATTATGGGCAACTGTCCGTAAATGCAATCCCTGATGTGCCAGTGGAAGCCCCCTTCCCTCCACCCACTGAGGGCCCCTGCCACCCAGCTTCACCCCCCGTCATTGGCGGGCGGCTGCTCCCCGTCCGCATACTGCAACTGCACATAATCCCCCACCTGCCCCTTACCTTCACCCCTAGGCTGGGTCTGCCCTGTCTTCTTTTGCAGTATATACCTGGGGTCTCATGCAACATCTGCTGACTAATGTAATAAAATATCTCTGGTTGCTACCAGACATGGTACTCATGTACCTATATCATGACTACTGTGATCTACCTATTACTAGCGGTACCACCAGTGAATGCCTGTAACACTGGTTGCTTTTTAATCTAAGCACTATGTACTGTACTGTTTGTTTGCTGTGATGTATTGCTGTCTTGATGAGGTGCCTTTTTAAATGAGTCTATAACTCAAAGGTCTGTAAACCGATGATCTAATAATAAATAATAAATAAATAAATACCATCCAGCCGCCTGCCAAATGACAACTTACAGTATGATCTCTAAGCCCATAGCTCCACATTAGTGATGATGGCTGGCATTATTACATTACAGGCACGGGATCTGTGAATGGGTTCATTCACAGATCCATGCCTGTGTAGTACAGTATGGTGTGCAAGCCTGCTCATCCACACTGTGGACCTAAGGGTTTACAAATCTTACTGTAAGCTGTCATTCAGTGGTGGACGGGCAGTATGCAGGCAGGAGCAGCTGCCCGCCAAGTCGGGGAGGAGATGGGTGGCAGGGTCTCAGCGGGTGGAGGTGAGGGAATTCCACTGGCACAATGGGGACTGCATTTATGGACAGTTGCCTGTGATTGGGCAGAGTGGGGGATGCCACTAGCCCACCAAGGCTTTATTCAGTTCATTGACCATCGATCGCTGTTACGGGCGGGGAGGAGGGAACCACTACACCACCAGGGAGATGTCCCTGTACAGGACATGGAGAACGCGGCTACGGGCAAGGTGGGGGGACACACTGGACCACCTGGGTGTGTGGACCATTCCACCATATGGCTATCAAGGATACTACAGGCAGGGAGGGGGATACCACTAGCCCACCAGGGATTGTACGGGTACCTTTGCCCACCATCAGGATACCAGGGAGGGAGGTGGGTTCCACTAGACTACCAGGACAGGAGATGTCTCCATTTTGCCACACTCATGGTTGCAGGGCAGGGGATGCCCTGGGACCCCTTGGTCCACACTGCAGTCTGTGCAGGGCACCAGGTGCATTTTGCCAAGCTGCCCTGCTAGCAATGCATGCAAATGGGGCTGTAATGACATGCTAATAGCCCTATTTGCACCTTGTATGCATTACAGCCTCCTTTGCATGCCCAAGGCTGAATATCACAGTGGATGCACCTAGCGCAACTGCACTTGTGCTGGCGCATCCCCCTGCTCCCATTCTGCCACTTGCACTGGTGCAGCGTCACTGTGCTGTATGCAGTGTTTGCGCCCTCAGTGCCATATTCAGTGGTGCTGAGCCATGGTGCAGCACCGTTGAATATCACCTTGTCCATGCCCTGGCACTGCCCAGTTGCACTGCGCCTAGGCTTGAGCCACTGCCCGTTGCAGTCTGAATATCCAGCCCTGTGTGTTTGTCTCACACCAGTGGCTGAAAAGGTATAGGCCCCTCAGAAGCCTGTGCTTCTGCAGATAGAATACTGTTGCAATTTTGGTATCATGGATTTTGTGGCTCCTGTACTTCAGCAGCCAGTGGTCGGTGTGTATATCTTACACCTTGTGCAGGAGCACAGGCCCATCAAGTGCATATATGTCAGCACTTCTGCAAACAAAATAAATCTTGTAATTTGGGAATCATGGATTATTATATGTGACTGCAGGGCCTGTGCTTCTGCACACAGAAACAGTGTTGTGATTTAAGTAACCTGTATTTCTATCTGCATTGACAAGTGAGTGTGTGTGACATGTGGTGTGTGTGTGTCCACAAACAAATTCACTAAGGTAGCACATCAGTGCTACTGCATTTGTGTCATCTGAAAACAATTGTATGTTGTTTGTCTTGCCTGATGATGGCTGTCTGTGGTTGCTTGTGTGGGCTCATCCTTTTGCTGCTTGAGGTAGATAGATATTTAGGGTTGTAAACCCTAATATTTTCTCCTACTTTTGTGGCTTTAAATTGAACTTTAAATTGCATTAACACAGTTTTTGTAATAAATATATATATATATATATATATATATATATATATATATATATATTCTTTGCAAAAACTTTGTTAATGTACCAGTTAGGTTTAACTTAATGCCACAAAAGTAGGGAAATATGGTGTTAGGGTTTCCAACCTTAACTCCCCACCCGGTGCCATGTGATAACAGCACCAACAAAAACAGTGCTGAAATAGGGGCAACTACACAGCGTCGAAAGTCAAAACAGCGATCAGCACAATTCCGACTGCCACAATCAGGGACTGCTGCTAGTGAACTCTATTAATGCACCCCACACACCCCATTTTTATTATAATCAACTCCTGGGTGGATGACAATGGGAAAAAAGGAAACTCAGGAGGGGGGCACAAAAATAAAAACAAAAATCCTACTGCCAGTCCTGAATCCAGGACCGCCATACACCAAGGTACTGACTTTAACCACTACACCAGATGTTCAGCTTGGGACTGACTTGATCTACACACCCCTCTATACTACATCATGAGTACTCCCTCCAGATGCAATATCGCTATGGTTGCTATGTGCTGTTAAGTGCACATAGCCCATTTTACAGTTGCCATTTTGACATCGCCATATTCATTCGCTGTAATTCATTTGTCCATACTATGGCTTACCCCACCCCAAGTAGCAAAGATAAAAAATTAGGGTTTTAGGTCTCTGAGTCTTAGAGAATCAGTTGTGTGCACTTCCTTGGGATTGTCAACCCTAATATTCCCCCCTCTCCCCAGCCCACAGCCTTCTGTGCAAAGCCCAAGGTACAGCTTCATGCCAGTGCATCATAGTGATACACTCTTTAAAGGCAGAGAACTATCTCTCGCCACATGGTGCTGATGCAATCTGCTGTAGTTTTCTTCATGCAGGGCTCTGCTGGCTCTTTGTGAAGAAACAAGATCATGTCTGACATAGTTTGCTCAATGACAAGGTAGGCATTAAGGTTGACAACCCAAATGAAGACCTCACCACTGATTCGCCAAGACTTCGGTAACCCAAAAGCCTAATATTTTTTTTTCTTTTGCTGCTTGGGGGTTGGGGTGGGGAGTTAGGGTTAGAAACTCTAATGCCACACTTCCTTACTACTGTAGCATTAACTTGAACCTAACTGGTACATTGACAAAGCTATTTGCAAAGGATTCTTTTTTTTGAGATAGTGGAATCATATCCTCATTCACGCAGGTCCTGAAGGGACCTGTGTGAACAGATGTGGACATGCAGGACCCTCTTTCCACCTACAAAGTGTAGGGCCCTTGCTGGCCCTGCACTTCCATGTAGCAACAGATGTCAAGCATTCATGTGACTTTCAGGGTTGTGGGAAACACAGGGCCTCTGGTCCCTGTGCTTCCATGTGGCCGTGAGATACAATGCACAGGGCAGACAGTCCATCTGTCAGCCAATGCAAAGGGCCCTCTGGTACTGAAGGGTGCAGAGCTGCAGGGCCCTATGCCAAGAGGACTGTTTTTTTTAGCTATATGGTACCTGGGCCCATGCGGACAACCTTGCATTTTTCATTCCTGGCTGGAGGTGGGGTCACAGGGTTCATGTCAATACCACACAAGAAAAAGCAGCGCAGTAAATTTAAGCATGATAATTTCAACGCAAGGCAATACAGCATGGATACAATTGAGTGCTAGTCTATGCAGTGCAAAATGTGATCTGTACTAACAAGCATGATTCAGCCAGGATCACCAGCAAAAAAAAAAACAACACACACACACACTTAATGAACAGAAACTGTGCTGGCTCAACCTGCCTGCAGTCATGTATAAGTAGTACATCATCACCCTGGTGCTGTTCATTCAGTAGTGTCTTCCTGGTTATGTCAACGAGAGGTCAAATTAAATATACCTCTGTCTCCCAGGAAACAAGCTAATATGTTTTTGTAAAGACCTGTGAATACGATTAAACATTATTAAAAAAGCCTCTCTTTCATTATGAAATTGTGATCTTTTACCTGTATTATAGCTGGGGACAAGTTAAGATCTGTCACCCTGGCACTGTTCATTTAGTGATGCCTTCCTTGATCACAGGATAACCAAGGAGGATGTCTTTACCCTCACCGCCTGTGCAGCACCAAGAAGCTGTGGAGCCCAGATAAGATTCCTGCCAAAATCTTTCAGATCAGTGACCAGTCCAGTGGTGCTGTTCATTTAGTGGGAGAAACCTGGTGCCACAACCAGAAAGTCATTTAGGCGAATGGAATTTGTAGGTGTAGAATAACCATTTCAGAGAAATGTGAAATTGTTTCTCAGAGTCCAGTGTTGGTTTCTGCATTCAGATTACATTTTGCACTGAAAAGGTTATTTGACATGTTGTATCATTAGCTGTATCTGTTTGCGCTATATTTAATGTGTGCAAATGCTTGTGCTGAGTTGACATGATACCACATAAACAGCACCATCCCCCACCCTCGCCCTATCCAGCTGGGTCACTGAGCTTGCCACTGAACACAGATCATCCACACGGGATCACAAAGCATACCTGCTGAGGTCAAGACTGTCACTACACACAAAAGTTTCTGCACATTTATATATATTTTTTTATTTTGACCCCAAATGTTCAAGACATTTTTATGACTCCCCTTATAAACATGACGTGTAGCATTTATAGTATATTGTCTGAAACGTCATTTCACACCAAAAGTGTGAAAACATATCTCATTCAGGATTTAAAGGGTGGTGTGAAAAAATATTGAAAATTAGCAATGTTACGATTGAACATTTAAATATTGCAATGTTCACTCATAACCTGGGCATTATACTATATTTGTACACCAAATTTTCAGCATAGCCTTCTTATTATTACCCCATCTCAGGAACCCGGTAGGAGAACATTTTCAATTCTTCATTACAATGTCATTCTGCACCACAGGTGCAAAAACATTTTGGCCAGGATTTGAAAAATGACAGCTGGCACTTTCATGAGGTGGTGTGACAAAATCACTATGTTGAAAATTTGGGGTCAAAATATTTTAAATTACCAAAGTTATGAGTGAGTGTATTAACATTTCAATCTACACTCATAACTTTGTCATTTTTACATATATTGACCCCAGATTTTCAGTATAGCTTTCTTATGACCCCACCTCATGAACAAAGGTGATGAAAATGTTTAAATCCCACCTGAAAGATGATTCTGCAAAGTGACCACAAAATTGCCTTTCATGCCCTGATTTGCATAATTCCACTGCCATTGGCCATGAGGTGGGGTCACAGAAAGACCATTTTGGAAATTTGGGGTCAAAATATGCAAGAGTGACAAAGTTATGAATCAAAATTCAAATGCCTTTGAAATACATTAAACCGGACTTACCTTATTTTCCTATATTGCTGTCACTAGTTCCAGCAGCAAAGCGTGTCTTCAGTTGGAGAGTGGATCTATGCCATGGGACATGTTCAGGTGTGTGAGAGCCAGAGATGGTGGGACTGAGGCAGCAGATACAGAAACTACAATTAAAAACCGAGGACTTGGAAGGAGTCACAGGAATAACATCCTAATTATTGGGCTGCCTGAGGCTGAGGAAGGACAGAATGTCCAAGCTTTCCTCCAGAAATTCCTGTGTAAAGTTGCCGGCCCATCCCCGATAGGAGCCTCATATCAAATTGAGCGGACACACCGTTCTCTGCGACCCCGGCCTCAACCGGGTGCTCCTCCTAGGCCCTTCATAATAAAATTTCTAAGCTTTGTTGAGAAGCAACACGTTTTGAACAAGATGAGAGAATCCCAAGCCATACTACGGGAAGGAGCCAAGATTCGACTGACACAAGATCTGCCATATGAAACAAGGCAAAACGCATGCTTTCACCTCATTCAATAAACTGATTGCAACAGGCATTCACTTTAAATGCTGTATCCTTCTCGTCTGCAAGTCAAGATAGCAGGCAGATGGAACTCCTACGATACCTCTTCAAAGGCGTTAGAGGACCTGGCTGTTAAACTCCCCGAGTTATTCCATAAAGGTTAGAAATCCAAGAGACCTGGTTGGACTGGTTCAAAGGGGGTTGTTTTCATAGTTTTGCAGAGTTTGAAGCAATCTTAAAATGTTTTTCTGTAACACTAACCTGGGAATTCCTGATTGGCAGAGGAGAGGCTAGGTTTCAGTTGAGTGGGGGATTTGTGGGATCAGCTAGCTCCTGTTGAGGTCTGTGGCGGCGGAAGACCCAGGCCGCGGCTTGGACTGGCGGACTACATAAACGGGCAGGGCGCTTTCCCTTGAAGGAAGGGGGGACCTTTTATGTTGGGGAAGTGTTCCAGGAGGACCAATTGGGGAGAGTACAGTGCACCCGATTTATGGTCCCTAGAGAAACAAGAGGAATCCTCGGGTATCGATCTATAAATATATAGTCCTGGCCTTGTAAGCATTTTTTCTTTCACAATATAATCGGGATGAAGCTCCAAGGGGACATTTTACAGTAAAAGGGAAAAACTTTATATCCTTGTTCTTTTTTGGATCTCCTGTAGATGATAGTAATGTCTATCAAGGAAGGGGCTCTATTAGGTAGCAGCAATTAAACTATGTTAATAGTGGGAGACATCCTTTGTTCTTGGGCTATCTGGATTTGATAGAGGAAGGGAGAAGCAGCCTCAGAGTGTTAATAGAGGGCTGTATCACCACCCAGATAGTAGGTGGGTAGACCTCCTTGGGTTCTTATGGTTATTAGTATCTGGGACAGACAGAGTTGAGGGAATAAAAGCAAGATTGATTATTGCTTGTTAATTAAATGGGCATATTCCAAGGGGTCCAATGGGATGGCTCTCCTATACCTTAATATGTTTAAGCCTAAAGATCTCATTACAATAGGGGAGCTTTTGTAAATAGTTTTGTAGGTTTGGGTAGGGGAGAGATTAGGATAGTTTTGGGTTACATAAGTCGGGATTTGGGTATTGTGATGGGGAGGTTTGGGGGTGGGATTGGAGTGACCATAATGATAGAGTGCAGAATTTGGTTCGTTTTGAAAGTTATAAAACATGGTTAATGTTAATGTTAAGGTTATTTCTTGGAATGTAAGAGGAGCTCGTGATCAAGCTAAACGGATTGCAATTCTCAACATACATCTTTACTACAAGCTAACATAATCTTCTTACAGGAGACACACCTTCTGACACATGAGGCAGTTGGTTTTAAAAGACAAGGGGTTCGGCAGGTTTTCACTGCGGGGAGTTCCACTAACAGAGGAGGGGTACGAATTCTTATTATGAGAATGGTTTCTTTTCATCCTGAAACTACCGTTTCAGATCCGTAGGGTAGATTCGTCTTGATCAGAGGGCAGCTGGATAGGAAACCGCTGGTCTTGGGCTGTATTTATGGGCCATTGGGGGGGACCCAGATTTTTTCATGGGTCTAGCAGATAAACTTGCCCCATTTACTTCAATCCCTATAATATTGGGAGGAGACTGGAATCTCACCCAATCCCAATTACTAGATAAATCCAATCCGACCCCCAGGGCTCCGTCTGCATCACAAAGAGCTCTCATTGAAATAATGGACCTCCTTGGGCTATGTGATCCCTGGAGGATATTAAACCCGACCACTAGGGCTTCTCATTTTACTCACAGGTGCACCAGACGCATCTAGGCTGGACTACTTTCTCATTAGTTCGACCTATTATCCAGAACTCTGGGAGGGGATAGAACCGATTGTGATATCCGACCACGGGTGGTATGAGCTTAATATCACTCCAACTATTGGATCACAGAAGGATACGTTATGGAAACTAAACACGCAGTTACTCAAAGATAAATTTATAGTATCTAGGATTCGTACTCTTATTGGGCAGTTTCTGGTAGAGAATTTAGACTCTGTCCCTAGGGTGGATCAAGTTTGGTTTGCATTAAAATGTCACCTAAGAGGGGAATTTATTAGACTAGCGTCAAAATGGAAAAAGGTCAGAGAGGCTCAAGCCCAAAAATTATTGGAGCAGATCAGAGCTCTTGAACTAAATGCCGCTTCTACCTCCCTTCAGAGCGCACTTACCGAGCAATTGTCACTCAGGAATTCGTATTCATCTCTCCTTAAGAAGAAAGCTGAATTTGCTATTCTCAGAACAAAGGCAACTTATATAGATCAGGGGAAAAGCCGGTGCCTTTTGGCTCTGCATATGAGACAACTGGAAAGCTCAAGAACTATTCAGGCAATCCAAGATGTAGATGGGAGCTTAGAACCTCCTCAGGGATATAGCTTTAGTGTTTGAAAGATTTTATGCAACTCTTTATGGTAACTCCCCATCAAAAGCTGAAATAGAAGCATATCTGGCCAGCATTCCACTCCCTAAAATCATAGATCCGGACGGGCCAATATTGACAGCTCCCATTACACTAACTGAATTTTCCCAGGCCATAAAAGCTATGGCTTCAGACAAAGCCCCAGGCGAGATGGCTTTCCTCAATTTTTTTAAAGTTTTTGACAAGGAAATATCCCAATGTTATTAAAGTTTTACCATTGTATATTGCATAATAACACTATGGACCACTCTATTTTGGAGGCAATTATTATTTTACTGTTAAAGCCTGATAAGCCACCAGAGCAGCCTTCCAATTATCGTCCTATATCGTTGCTGAATTGCAATCTTAAAATTCTCACTAAAATTTTAGTGAACAGAATTCAAAAGGTGTGGCTTCCTTTGCTTAGCCCAGAGCAGGTGGGATTTGTCCCGGGCAGGTCAGCGTCAGACCATTTTCGTAAACTGGGACATATATTCCACATAGCTCAATCCACCCCACATCCCATGGCCTTAATATCGCTAGATGCGGAAAAAGTATTTGACAGAGTGGATTGGGAGTTCTTATTGCTTACCTCGGTGGATGAATATACCCGTATTTATCCAATGGCTCCAAAAGATTTATTTAGCCCCTACCGCTAGGATATTTTGCAACAAAGTGCTCTTCTCTGGTTTTTCTTTATATTCAGGTACCCGGCAAGGCTGCCGTCTCTCACCATTTCTTTTTAACCTGTATCTAGAACCCTTGATAAGACAAATTAACTCCTCAATTAACGTACAGGGGATTACTATAGGCACACACAATTTAAAACTCTCTGTCTATGCAGATTATATATTACTTCATCTTGCAGATCCCTTAACTTCATTGGACGAGGTAATAACCATCATAGGGAACTTTAGTAAGTTCTAGAATTATAAGTTGAATTGGAATAAGACTGAAATTCTTCCACTTAATCTCCATACTTTTCGTCAAGATTTTAGTAAATACGGATGAATTGGTCCTTCCGATCAATGAAATATCTGGGTATCCATTTAACTACGGATCCTGCACTGTATAAAAAACTTAACTTGGAAGACCTGATCCAGACTATACAACTAGATCTTTCCAGATGGAAGGCGCTACCGATTTCTCTTTGGGGAAGGACTAATCTCGTCAAAATGAATGTGCTCCCTAGGCTATTTTTTCCCCTAAATATGAGTGATATCTGGCTGCCTCTCTCCTTTTTCTGTAAAATACATTCAAGCATTTCAGAATTTTTATGGTCAAATAAGACCCCCAGAAGAGCATATAACAAGCTCACTTTAACTAAAGATAAAGGTGGTCTCAAGTTGCCTAATTTATTATACTATTACTGGGCTAGCCAGTTACACAAAATAGGAAGATGGCTGTCTGTATTCACTAATGGTAATGAAAGCACCTATGCTCCCATATGGCTTCAAATTGAATCAGATATTTTTTGCACAACCAAGCTGTCCCCAGTTACAGCACTATGTACACCTCTTAGGATATTACCAGAAGCTATCCAACAGTCAGTGATGGGCACGTCTATTAAAATCTTTTTTCAGATATGTGCCTCCCTACACATACATCCAAGTGAGGATACAATGCAGTACATAGTAGAGAACCCTGATTTGAGAATTGGAGGGTCCAGTATTGGTAGAGACTGGATTCCTTATTTGCGAGATATGTGTGTATATGACTTTTATCGATCAAATGGTCTTATGACACCCAGTGAAATGCTTGTTAGACTCCAGTCTCCTGCCAGTACCATTTTCAAGATTCATCAATTGTGGCATCTTCTTCTACATAAATTGAAGTCAATATACACTCAAGGTTAGATAAGCTGGTGGAACAAATCAAAATGCTAGTGGTTCAACTGCACAGTATTTACGCTCATTTACAATGAGCTTCTTTCTACCTTCCTACTACGCTATCAGGTTCTAAAATATGAGATTCTTTAATTCCTAATCACAGGGTTACTTGGTCTGATATCTGGAGAGATTTGCATGTATATATTACACAGGACAGACTAAAATTACCCAGTATCAAATCTTGAACAATATGTATTGTACCCCTAGTAAGTTAGCAAAAATGATAAGGGAGCAATCGCCTACTTGTGTTAGATGTGGCAAAGGGATGGAACAGCATTACATGTTTTTGGTCCTCGAGAAGGTTTCACCAGTGTGGTCTAAAATAAATTGCAAATGGGCCCTTTATTGGGACTGGATTAGCTCTTCACCCCAAGTATCTGTATACTGGGCGACTTATCCCCAATTCAGGTCAAAGAAAGTTCATATCTCCCTAATCGCCATGTCGGTGAAAAACTGGTTCTCAAACACTGGCTGGACCAGTCTATCGTATCTTATACTGAATGGCTCCATGATATGTCCTTTTACCTTAGGGCTGAAAAATGATTGCCAGTCTCGAAATAAACCAACTATCTTTGACAATAGATAGGAGTAAGTTGTATGCTCTATACTTGAATTAGAATGTTAATACTCATGAGCTCCCTATTTATTTATTTTAGTGGTATTTAAATTCTATTTAGAATGTTCTAAAGTTTTTATCGTGCTTATTGTGCTAACATCTGTATATGTGTAGTTTGTAGGGGACAACAAGATCGCTCCAATGGGGAGAGGAGTAAGAGGGGTTGGGGAGGGGTATAGTAACCCTAGTAACAGTCCTATTACATTGTACCAAGTGCTGTTGTTGAAAACTGTAAAAGCTTTCTAAATAAAAAAAGAAAATTTGTTGCATAAATATGGTAAAATAAGCAAGCTATGAGTGAACTTTGACATTTTTGAGCTTCTGCAGCCTGATGGACTCTACATTTGGCACAAGGTCCAAAGTGCCTGCTTTTCTGCACCTGTAGCCACATGGAGTAAGTCACGGACACTCAATTTCTAGATCTGCTGCTGAATCCATGATATCCACATTGAAGTAGTACTTCTGTCTGCATAACGGAGGCACAACAGGGGCCTGTCCTTCTGGAATTAGAAGTCCGGGCCTGGATATTCAAAAGGGTTGTGTCTGGCACAACAGAGATGCACCATGCGCAGCCACCAATGCGCCCCAGTTCACGATATTCAAAGGAGGATACGATGCACAACTCCCAATGCGCCAGGGCACATTGGCAATTTATGCCGCTGCAAGTGCGGGGGCATGCCCATGCATATGCGGCACATCTTAATATTCAGCCCGGAATGTGTGGCACATATGCTGGTACAACCCAGCCTTGTGCCACTCAGGGAGGTGGAAAGTTGTGCTTGAAAATACCAAGAACAAGTTCTGGCCACCCGGAGGAAAGCTGCTGTATTGCAGGGTGCAACACAGCAGCTGCCAGCCGTGGGTGGCCACCTGCCCACCCAGAACACTGTCCACAAGTCCCCTACCCTGGGAATGTTGTGCCCCCCATTGCCCAATTGCAGGCATAAGTATAAATAAACACCCTGGTGGTCGAGTGGAACCCCCCCATCACCCCATCATGGGCATATGTATATATAAATACCCTGGTGGTCCTGTGGAAAGCCCCCCATCACCTGATCATGGGCGGATATAGCGTTAGAAACCCTGGTGGTTTAGTGGTACCCCATTCCCTGCCTGCGACAGTGATCGCCAGTCAAAGAATTGAATAAAGCCCTGGTGGGCTAGTGGCATCCCCCTCCCTCCCATTCTGCCCAATTATGGGCAACTGTCCGTAAATGCAATCCCTGATGTGCCAGTGGAAGCCCCTTCCCCTCCACCCACTGAGGGCCCCTGCCACCCAGCTTCACCCCCCGTCATTGGCGGGCGGCTGCTCCCCGTCCGCATACTGCAACTGCACATAATCCCCCACCTGCCCCTTACCTTCACCCCTAGGCTGGGTCTGCCCTGTCTTCTTTTGCAGTATATACCTGGGGTCTCATGCAACATCTGCTGACTAATGTAATAAAATATCTCTGGTTGCTACCAGACATGGTACTCATGTACCTATATCATGACTACTGTGATCTACCTATTACCAAGCGTGTACCACCAGTGAATGCCTGTAACACTGGTTGCTTTTTTAATCTAAGCACTATGTACTGTACTGTTTGTTTGCTGTGATGTATTGCTGTCTTGATGAGGTGCCTTTTTAAATGAGTCTATAACTCAAAGGTCTGTAAACCGATGATCTAATAATAAATAAATAAATACCATCCAGCCGCCTGCCAAATGACAACTTACAGTATGATCTCTAAGCCCATAGCTCCACAGTGTGGATGATGGCTGGCATTATTACATTACAGGCACGGGATCTGTGAATGGGTTCATTCACAGATCCATGCCTGTGTAGTACAGTATGGTGTGCAAGCCTGCTCATCCACACTGTGGACCTAATGGGTTTACAAATCTTACTGTAAGCTGTCATTCAGTGGTGGACGGGCAGTATGCAGGCAGGGAGCAGCTTCCCGCCGAAGTCGGGGGAGGAGATGGGTGGCAGGGGTCTCAGCGGGTGGAGGTGAGGGGAATTCCACTGGCACAATGGGGACTACATTTATGGACAGTTGCCTGTGATTGGGCAGAGTGGGGGGGATGCCACTAGCCCACCAAGGCTTTATTCAGTTCATTGACCATCGATCGCTGTTACGGGCGGGGAGGAGGGAACCACTACACCACCAGGGAGATGTCCCTGTACAGGACATGGAGACGCGGCTACGGGCAAGGTGGGGACACACTGGACCACCTGTGTGTGGACCATTCCACCATATGGCTATCAAGGATACTACAGGCAGGGAGGGGGATACCACTAGCCCACCAGGGATTGTACGGTACCTTGCCCACCATCAGGATACCAGGGAGGGAGGTGGGTTCCACTAGACTACCAGGACAGGAGATGTCTCCATTTTGCCACACTCATGGTTGCAGGGCAGGGGATGCCCTGGGACCCCTTGGTCCACACTGCAGTCTGTGCAGGGCACCAGGTGCATTTTGCCAAGCTGCCCTGCATAGCGCATGCAAATGGGGCTGTAATGACATGCTAATAGCCCTATTTGCACCTTGTATGCATTACAGCCTCTTTGCATGCCCAAGGCTGAATATCACAGTGGATGCACCTAGCACAACTGCACTTGTGCTGGCGCATCCCCTGCTCCCATTCTGCCACTTGCACTGGTGCAGCGTCACTGTGCTGTATGCAGTGTTTGCGCCTCAGTGCCATATTCAGTGGTGCTGAGCCATGGTGCAGCACCGTTGAATATCACCTTGTCCATGCCCTGGCACTGCCCAGTTGCACTGCGCCTAGGCTTGAGCCACTGCCCGTTGCAGTCTGAATATCCAGCCCTGTGTGTTTGTCTCACACCAGTGGCTGAAAAGGTATAGGCCCCTCAGAAGCCTGTGCTTCTGCAGATAGAATACTGTTGCAATTTTGGTATCATGGATTTTGTGGCTCCTGTACTTCAGCAGCCAGTGGTCGGTGTGTATATCTTACACCTGTGGCTGCAGGAGCACAGGCCCATCAAGTGCATATATGTCAGCACTTCTGCAAACAAAATAAATCTTGTAATTTGGGAATCATGGATTATTATATGTGACTGCAGGGGCCTGTGCTTCTGCACACAGAAACAGTGTTGTGATTTAAGTAACCTGTATTTCTATCTGCATTGACAAGTGAGTGTGTGTGACATGTGGGTGTGTGTGTGCCACAAATACAAATTCACTAAGGTAGCACATCAGTGCTACTGCATTTGTGTCATCTGAAAACAATTGTATGTTGTTTGTCTTGCCTGATGATGGCTGTCTGTGGTTGCTTGTGTGGGCTCATCCTTTTGCTGCTTGGGGTAGATAGGGATTTGGGGTTGTAAACCTAATGCCACATTCCCTACTTTTGTGGCTTTAAATTGAACTTTAACTGGTGCATTAACACAGTTTTTGTAATAAATATATATATATATATATATATATATATTCTTTGCAAAAACTTTGTTAATGTACCAGTTAGGGATTAACAATGCCACAAAGTGAGAAAATAATGTTAGGGTTTCCAACCTTAACTCACCCGGTGCCATGTGATAACAGCACCAACAAAAACAGTGCTGAACATAGGGGCAACTACACAGCATCGAAAGTCAAAACAGCGATCAGCACAATTCCGACTGCCACAATCAGGGACTGCTGCTAGTGAACTCTATTAATGCACCACACCCATTTTATTATAATCAACTCCTGGGTGGATGACAATGGGAAAAAGGAAACTCAGGAGGGGCAAAAATAAAACAAAATCCTACTGCCAGTCCTGAATCCAGGACCGCCATACACCAAGGTACTGACTTTAACCACTACACCAGATGTTCAGCTTGGGACTGACTTGATCTACACACCCCTCTATACTACATCATGAGTACTCCCTCCAGATGCAATATCGCTATGGTTGCTATGTGCTGTTAAGTGCACATAGCCCATTTTACAGTTGCCATTTTGACATCGCCCATATTCATTCGCTGTAATTCATTTGTCCATATCATGGCTTACCCCCACCCCCCAAGTAGCAAAAGATAAAAAAAATTAGGGTTTTAGGTCTCTGAGTCTTAGAGAATCAGTTGTGTGCACTTCCTTGGGATTGTCAACCCTAATATTCCCCCCTCTCCCCAGCCCACAGCCTTCTGTGCAAAGCCCAAGGTACAGCTTCATGCCAGTGCATCATAGTGATACACTCTTTAAAGGCAGAGAACTATCTCTCGCCACATGGTGCTGATGCAATCTGCTGTAGTTTTCTTCATGCAGGGCTCTGCTGGCTCTTTGTGAAGAAACAAGATCATGTCTGACATAGTTTGCTCAATGACAAGGTAGGCATTAAGGTTGACAACCCAAATGAAGACCTCACCACTGATTCGCCAAGACTCGGTAACCCAAAAGCCTAATATTTTTTCTTTTTGCTGCTTGGGGGTTGGGGTGGGAGTTAGGGTTAGAAACTCTAATGCCACACTTCCTTACTACTGTAGCATTAACTTGAACCTAACTGGTACATTGACAAAGCTATTTGCAAAGGATTCCTTTTTTTTTTTTGAGATAGTGGAATCATATCCTCATTCCAGGTCCTGAAGGGACCTGTGTGAACAGATGTGGACATGCAGGACCCTCTTTCCACCTACAAAAGTGTAGGGCCCTTGCTGGCCCTGCACTTCCATGTAGCAACAGATGTCAAGCATTCATGTGACTTTCTGGTGGGCTGTGGAAACACAGGGCCCTCTGGTCCCTGTGCTTCCATGTGGCCGCAGATACAAATGCACAGGGCAGACAGTCCATCTGTCAGCCAATGCAAAGGGCCCTCTGGTACTGAAGGGTGCAGAGCTGCAGGGCCCTATGCCAAGAGGACTGTTTTTTTTAGCTATATGGTACCTGGGCCCATGCAGACAACCTTGCATTTTTCATTCCCTGGCTGGAGGTGGGGTCGCGTAACAGGGTTCATGTCAATACCAC
Organism: Neoceratodus forsteri; assembly: GCA_016271365.2. NCBI lineage: Eukaryota > Metazoa > Chordata > Ceratodontiformes > Ceratodontidae > Neoceratodus > Neoceratodus forsteri. The sequence continues at coordinate 562,966,139 of CM028130.1, read as the reverse complement.
ACAAGAAAAAGCAGCGCAGTAAATTTAAGCATGATAATTTCAACGCAAGGCAATACAGCATGGATACAATTGAGTGCTAGTCTATGCAGTGCAAAATGTGATCTGTACTAACAAGCATGATTCAGCCAGGATCACCAGCAAAAAAAAAAAAACACACACACACACTTAATGAACAGAAACTGTGCTGGCTCAACCTGCCTGCAGTCATGTATAAGTAGTACATCATCACCCTGGTGCTGTTCATTCAGTAGTGTCTTCCTGGTTATGTCAACAAGAGGTCAAATTAAATATACCTCTGTCTCCCAGGAAACAAGCTAATATGTTTTTGTAAAGACTTGCGAATATGATTAAACATTATTAAAAAAGCCTCTCTTTCATTATGAAATTGTGATCTTTTACCTGTATTATAGCTGGGGACAAGTTAAGATCTGTCACCCTGGCACTGTTCATTTAGTGATGCCTTCCTTGATCACAGCATAACCAAGGAGGATGTCTTTACCCTCACCGCCTGTGCAGCACCAAGAAGCTGTGGAGCCCAGATAAGATTCCTGCCAAAATCTTTCAGATCAGTGACCAGTCCAGTGGTGCTGTTCATTTAGTGGGAGAAACCTGGTGCCACAACCAGAAAGTCATTTAGGCGAATGGAATTTGTAGGTGTAGAATAACCATTTCAGAGAAATGTGAAATTGTTTCTCAGAGTCCAGTGTTGGTTTCTGCATTCAGATTACATTTTGCACTGAAAAGGTTATTTGACATGTTGTATCATTAGCTGTATCTGTTTGCGCTTATATTTAATGTGTGCAAATGCTTGTGCTGAGTTGACATGATACCACATAAACAGCACCATCCCCACCTCACTCTATCCAGCTGGGTCACTGAGCTTGCCACTGAACACAGATCATCCACACGGGATCACAAAGCATACCTGCTGAGGTCAAGACTGTCACTACACACAAAAGTTTCTGCACATTATATATATTTTTTATTTTGACCCCAAATGTTCAAGACATTTTATGACTCCCTTATAAACATGACGTGTAGCATTTATAGTATATTGTCTGAAACGTCATTTCACACAAAAGTGTGAAAACATATCTCATTCAGGATTTAAAGGGTGGTGTGAAAAATATTGAAAATTAGCAATGTTACGATTGAACATTTAAATATTGCAATGTTCACTCATAACCTGGGCATTATACTATATTTGTACACCAAATTTTCAGCATAACCTTCTTATTATTACCCCATCTCAGGAACCCGGTGAGGAGAACATTTTCAATTCTTCATTACAATGTCATTCTGCACCACAGGTGCAAAAACATTTTGGCCAGGATTTGAAAAATGACAGCTGGCACTTTCATGAGGTGGTGTGACAAAATCACTATGTTGAAAATTTGGGGTTAAAATATTTTAAATTACCAAAGTTATGAGTGAGTGTATTAACATTTCAATCTACACTCATAACTTTGTCATTTTTACATATATTGACCCCAGATTTTCAGTATAGCTTTCTTATGACCCCACCTCATGAACAAAGGTGATGAAAATGTTTAAATCCCACCTGAAAGATGATTCTGCAAAGTGACCAAAATTGCCTTTCATGCCCTGATTTGCATAATTCCACTGCCATTGGCCATGAGGTGGGGTCACAGAAAGACCATTTTGGAAATTTGGGGTCAAAATATGCAAGAGTGACAAAGTTATGAATCAAAATTCAAATGCCTTTGAAATACATTAAACCGGACTTACCTTATTTTCCTATATTGCTGTCACTAGTTCCAGCAGCAAAGCGTGTCTTCAGTTGGAGAGTGGATCTATGCCATGGGACATGTTCAGGTGTGTGAGGGTGCAGGAGGGTTTGGGGTTCTGGTGAGGTGAGTGCTAAGTGGGAGATTGGTGTGGTTAGTGGTTTGTGTGTGGGGGGCTGAGATTGGTGAGGGACCATTTTTTATTACAGGGTTTAAAAAAGACAACACAGGACAGTTTTCTTTATTATGAGGGACATTGCAACACTGGGGATTGGGCACCCCAGTGTTAGGTAGTGTTCAGGAGCACTAGGGGTGGGCATCCCGCTGCAGCCACCAACATAATGAGAAGAGGGAACTGGCAACCTGGAGGGGAGAGGATAAATAGAAGCAATACCAGGGTTGGGCTCCTTGGTCTAATAATAACAATTTTATAAACATGGCGAATGGGGGACAGGTAACCTGATGGGGAGGGGGGAGAAGGTAGCGGTCCTGGGGATGGGCACCCCTGTCCACTTCATTAATTAGCTAGATTAATAGAGATAGACACACAGACTGACACAGAGGAAGAAACAGGGATCACCAGCTCACTGTTTCAGCTGAAGCCAATAGCAGGACTACAGCTGTGGCTTCAGAATTCAAGACAGTCCCATTGTTCTCATTCAGGGACATGGGTGAACAACTCCTGTGGCAAAGTTGGGCACCCAGGATTTTGAACTCCCAGCTCATCAACAGCGGAGGCAGCGGCCACCTGGCAGGACAGCACTTCATAGCTGCCGCCCAAGACCACAAGCACGGACACCTTGCCTGGAGAGCCATGAACCCATCCAGGGCTCCCAGCTCATCAGCCACAGACAGCACTTCCATAGCCGCTGCCCAAGACCACAAGCACAGACACATTGCCTGGAGATCCATGAACACTCCCAGGGCTCCAAGCTCATCAGCCACGGAAGATGCAGCCACCGGGTGGACGGCGCTTCCGTAGCCACTTCCTGAGACCACAAGCATGGACACCTTGCCTGAAGAGGTACAGCAAAGCCGCCTGCCAATTGGAACGTGAGCGCCTTTTACAGGCCAGTTCCGATTGGCTCACAGTCCGATTCTGCATTTAATTTGACATTTTTGCAAAAAAGAGCTGTCTGAACTTTTTCTGTTGTTAACCTGCTGAAGTTTAGCCTCTGTTGTTAATCCTACTGTTTAAAGTTTTCCAAACTTAAGTGTTAAGAAGTGATTATAGCCCTTCCCTGTCCGTGTAGCTTGGACTGCAGACCTCTGGGTGCCAAGTCAATCGCTCCTTTTGTGTTGCTAATTCACTCTCTTGCTGGTTGCTTGGCCCTTGTCTGAGAAAAGTACTTAAAACTTCATTTTTCTTTCTCTCCCCAGTCATGAACCCTTCCAGGGTTCACAGCTCATCAGCCGCAGGAGATGCAGCCACCGGGCGGATGGCGCTTCCATAGCAGTCGCCCATGCCACAAGCACAGACAACTTGCCTGGAGAGGTACGGCAAAGCCACCTGTCAATCGGAATGTGAGCGCCTTTTACAGGCCAGTTCCGATTGGCTCACAGTCTGATTCTGCATTTAATTTGACAGTTTTGCAATGTTAACCTGCTTAAGTTTAGCCTCTGTTGTTAATCCTTCTGTTTAAAGTGTTCCAAACCTAAGTGTTAAGAAGTGATTACAGCCCTTCCCTGTCCCTGTAGCTTGGACTCCAGACCTCCGGGCACCAAGTCAATCACTCCTTTGTGTTGCTAATTCACTCTCCTGCTGGTTGCTTGGCCTTTATCTGGGACCAGTACTTAAAACTTCATTTTTTTCTCTCCCCAGCTGTGAACCCTGCCAGGGGCTCCCAGCTTATCAACCCATAGAAGACTCGGCCACCGGCCTGGCGGCTTCCATAGCCATCGCCGAGACCACAAGCACGGACACCTTGCCTGGAGAGGTACGGCAAAGCCGTATTTTTCACCTACACTCCCATCCCCTATCATTAGACTGCCACCTCCTGCACCTTCTCATTCCTTGGTCTGTTACCCTCTCCTATCCAATACGCTTATCTCTTGGATTACCCTGCCTACCTATCTCTATTGGCGCTCATCACCGACCAATAAGTGCTGCAAATTACTGCATATACCGGTATGTGATTGTTTCAGAGTAGAAATTTGGCAGTAACTCATTGTTCCATGTCAGTGTAATTTGACAGCTATCGAAGGTATACTGACACATACCCGCAGCAGACTTATAGGGAATTGTGCTGGTGTTTGCAGCACTAAATTAGACCAGTAGCACCAGTGACTCCTAACTATTTCTTTATTGTATGGTGAACCCACAGGGAGTTGTGCAGGCTGTTTAAGCACAATTATAGATTAACATCACCGACTTCCTGGTATACTATTTTACTATAAGACGTCACTATGTGGGCAGGTTTCTGGCTTCATTTCCTGACTATCCTATGGCTGGTGCCTTGTGCAATATATCTGCCTTGCCAAATGAACTCTCAGGGGGAGTCTGACACTCTGTCCCAATGTTCTTTGCTCAGAAACCTATCCTATAGCTATCGATGCACCCAAGCTCCCACCTGCATGTTACCTGGGTATCTCCCGGGGGTGGGACTTGCACCTCATTGCCCATTCAGGGAATGTTTCCCCATATCCCTAGTATTAACCCTCTCTGGTACTTTGCAGCTAGGGTATTAGTCTATGCAGCCCTTGGCCAGCATAGTGCAAGAAGCAGGACCTTGCATTCTCGTATAGGCAACACAGGTAGTCATGAAAGGGACAGAGATTTCAAACTATCTCTTTCTGCCTTAAGGAAAATGTTGATTCTTCTCTTGTTGTGTTTAGGTAATGTTGAACTTAACTCCGGCCCTACAGAAGCCCTTTATCTCCATCTGACCTTACAACCAGAGGAATGAGCTTTATGCATGTTAATGTATGCAGTCTTTTAAAACAGTTCACCTCAATCCAGACTTAGGTTATCCATACTGCACCAGATGTATTGGTGGTCTCGGAATCTTGGCTTAGACCAACCACTCCTGACAGGGAAGTTAACATTCCTAACTATCTACTGTTTAGAGCCGACAGGCAGTCTAGGAGCAGTGGGACATCCATTTATGTCAAGGACAAATACACCTGTCACCACACTTGCCTCATCCTCTGCTGCAAATGGTTTCGAATGTCTGCCCCTCAAGGTCGAAATATCCCCTTCCCTGGCACTTCATGTCATAGGATGCTACAGATCACCATCTGCTGGTTCCCAGCTCTTGTCCCATCTATCGACAATTTTGGGGCATGGGACCCTGAAACAATTATACTAGGGGATCTAAATTTTGATTGGCTATCAAGGCCTTGATACCTCTCAAATCCTTCAGTGACTCTCATGGGCTCACACAACATATTGAAGAACCAGCACCCCATAATAAGAAAAAAAACAGGAATAGTACCCTGTTGGAAGTCTTTCTAGTAAGCAAACCTCATTTCTTTTCTCATGCTGGAATTTTTTCCTTGGATGTCAGTGATCATTGCTTCATTGCTGGTGTAAGATCTGCCTCTAAACCTCCATCTGCATCCAAGTTCTCTACTAAGAGGTCTAGATGCAACTTTGACCCATTCGCCTATATCAACGAGCTAAAATTCTCCCTACACTGGCAGAACTTTTACCTAGCTAAATCGATGAATATGGCATATGACATTTTCCATGAAATTGTGTTATATGCCTTAAATAAGCATGCTCCCCTGGCAAAAGTCCACACAAAGACTAGAACATGCCATTGGTTTTCCATGGAACTTAAGGCTGCTCTGTTAAAGAGGGATAAGCTCTGGAAAAAAGCGCGCAAATCAAAAACATCAGAGGACTGGTGCCAATTCAGGAGGGCTAGAAACTCCTGCACCAAGATGGTCAGAGAGGCAAAGGCCAACTTCTGTTGATCTGAACTGGACTCTGCTACAAAGAGCCCTACTAAATTTTGGAATACAATCAAAGAGCTGTCTGGCCATACGTCTGGAAACGTACTTCCCTCGAAAATTATTTCTGGTAATGCTACTATTTGTGATAGAAAGGAGATCTTACAGCCCTTTAATAACCATTTTGCCACTGCAGGTCTAGCATTTGACAACTCACCCACGTGTGCATTACATTCTCAGAGAAGCACACAGAATCTTGAACCTAGCACCACTAACACAGTCTTTTCCTTTTTACCTGCAATACTGAAAGAGGTCGAAGACCTTCTCCTATGAATAGACATCAAGAAAAGTGCTGGCGCAGATTCACTCGACCCCTACTTCATAAAGATTGCATATCATGTCCTAGCCGTGTCAATTACTCATCTTTTTAACCTGTCCTTATTCCAGGGGATTCTCCCACATCTATGGAAAACCGCCCACGTCATTCCTCTGTTCAAATCAGGGGACCCCTGTGATCTTAACAATTACAGGCCGATTTCACTTCTCCCCATACTGTCTAAACTATTGGAAAAAATCATGAATGCACAGCTGAGAACCTTCTTAGACAATATGAACCTTCTAAACCCTATGCAATCCAGCTTCAGAGCAAAATACAGCACCATTACGGCCCTGGCCAAGTGACCAATGATTGGCAATGAGACCTGGAGAATAGAAACTTCATCTGCACTGTGTTCCTGGTACTAAGCAAGGCATTTGACACTGTCAACCACAGCCTGCTTCTTTCCACCCTGAAAATGATAGGTCTGGACACAACATCCATGTGTTGGTTCAATAACTGCCTTACAGATAGGCTCCAGCAGGTTAAGGCTGAAGAAGACACCACTCATACTGGAGATATTTGCAAAACTTTAATAATTAAAGTATAAAAAGGTTCTTGTGGTACACTGCACAGGTACTCACTCTCACACTACCAGCCACTAACAATCCGACCGGTTTCACTCAACAGAGCCTCCTCAGGGATTAGTATGTCAATACACTTTAGTGCCCCTTAAATAATGCAATTCCTTAATTTCCCACACATCATTGTTCTTTGTATGCAGCCGTGGGGTGGCCGTCCCTTCAGTACAGGTGGAATAGAAATGCGGCTCTTTGGACCTTCAGAGCTATTACCAAAAACTTCCCCAATACATTTCTGACTGCCTTCCGCTAAGTTTGTCAGGAAACTATGCACTGAGAAGTTACTCTCTGATTTCCTTGAAAGTTCCTAGGGCTAATACACGCTTTGGGAGAGTGGCCATATGTTTTGTGTTGCCATCACTTTGGAGCAAATTGCAAAAATCAATGAAATTGAGCACCCCTGTCAGTCTTACCATCTTCAAGACCTTATATGCCCTTGTTGTTAAGGAACTCTGCAACTGTTCCCCCATTCTTAGCATGATACAGTGTCTGCTGTTTCCTATCTTCTGCATTGCTACCAAAGTCTTGGTCCTATGGTTTCATCAAGCCTATATTCCTTTCACTCTACTTATGTTCACTCTGCTCACTCTTCCTTAATCTATCTGACCTCCCACCATGTGTCATCCCTTGCCCTGTCAAACTAAGCCCCTTTACTAGAGCAGTCCTTACCTGACCCTGAAACCCATTACTTCCTCTGACAGCATCTTACAACGTGAGAAGTGGTGATTTGCATATGCAGCCCATGATACTTTGCATTATGGGGCATGTGTTATTTTATTTCTTTGAAACTTGGCTTCCAGCCAATGCCCTTTAGGGTAACCATTGCCTCAGTGCTTGTGTACAGAGGTTCTTTATCTGACAACGTCCACCTCTAAGCCTGAATGCCTTGTCATGACTTGTACTAGGCAATGCCGACAGAATATTTTATTATCTTTTGTCCACATCAATTACCCTTATCATCTCCTCTGAATAAATTGATGTGCATGTTGTTTACATCTTGTTAACTCCTTAAACTGGACCTAATGCTATTGTTCTGAGTGTACTATTTTATCGTATATAAATGTCTATTTATTGTCTGTATAGAATTGTATTGTGCTTTGACCTTGTGTGACACAGGTCTACCTTGTAAATAGAGCTTGCTCAATGGTGTTCACCTGGATAAATAAAGATTTGATTGATTGATTGAAACATTATTTCCAGGCAATTTTCCCAAAACAACCACTAGAATCTAGGATCTTGTTTACCTAGGTTCAGGTGTTTGTTATTTTAGAAAATACATCATTTTAGGTATTTTGAATGTTTTTGAGTTAAAAAAAACAAGGTGGTGACTGCCATGATAATTTTTTTACTCACAAGTAAAGCATGAAAATAAGAACTCACAACTTTTTTTTTTCTATTCACATTTCTCGGTTATCAAAAAAATACTTATAACTCGAGCTGTATAATATTTTTCATGAAACATCCAAAAGGCACACCCTTGGCATAAGACCCTTCAATCTTAGAAATTTCATGAAAAAAATTCTATACTCTCTAGGATATAGGTGAGAGCAAAAAATACACAGTGTTAAGTATAGGGAAACCAAGCACATTTTCTTCCATTTTATGAGTACTCCATATCTCAAAAATCAAATAAAATGTCATCATGAAACTGTTGATGTCTTGAGACATTGACAGCTTGACCATGCCTGCCAAATTGTGGGCTATTTCATAAAAGATGCAAAGTTATTAAGGAGCTAGTAGGCTATTTTTTCCCCTAAATATGAGTGATATCTGGCTGCCTCTCTCCTTTTTCTGTAAAATACATTCGAGCATTTCAGAATTTTTATGGTCAAATAAGACCCCCAGAAGAGCATATAACAAGCTCACTTTAACTAAAGATAAAGGTGGTCTCAAGTTGCCTAATTTATTATACTATTACTGGGCTAGCCAGTTACACAAAATAGGAAGATGGCTGTCTGTATTCACTAATGGTAATGAAAGCACCTATGCTCCCATATGGCTTCAAATTGAATCAGATATTTTTTGCACAACCAAGCTGTCCCCAGTTACAGCACTATGTACACCTCTTAGGATATTACCAGAAGCTATCCAACAGTCAGTGACGGGCACGTCTATTAAAATCTTTTTTCAGATATGTGCCTCCCTACACATACATCCAAGTGAGGATACAATGCAGTACATAGTAGAGAACCCTGATTTGAGAATTGGAGGGTCCAGTATTGGTAGAGACTGGATTCCTTATTCACGAGATATGTGTATATGACTTTTATCAATCAAATGGTCTTATGACACCCAGTGAAATGCTTGTTAGACTCAGTCTCCTGCCAGTACCATTTTCAAGATTCATCAATTGTGGCATCTTCTTCTACATAAATTGGGAAGTCAATATACACTCAAGGTTAGATAAGCTGGTGGAACAAATCAAAATGCTAGTGGTTCAACTGCACAGTATTTCGGCTCATTTACAATGAGCTTCTTTCTACCTTTTTCCCTACTACGCTATCAGGTTCTAAAATATGAGATTCTTTAATTCCTAATCACAGGGTTACTTGGTCTGATATCTGGAGAGATTTGCATATATATATTACACAGGACAGACTAAAATTACCCAGTATCAAATCTTGAACAATATGTATTGTACCCTAGTAAGTTAGCAAAAATGATAAAGGGAGCAATCGCCTACTTGTGTTAGATGTGGCAAAGGGATGGAACAGCATTACATGTTTTTGGTCCTCGAGAAGGTTTCACCAGTGTGGTCTAAAATTAAATTGCAAATGGGCCTTTATTGGGACTGGATTAGCTCTTCACCCCAAGTATCTGTATGCTGGGCGACTTATCCCCAATTCAGGTCAAAGAAAATTTCATATCTCCTAATGCCATGTCGGTGAAAAACTGGTTCTCAAACACTGGCTGGACCAGTCTATCGTATCTTATACTGAATGGCTCCATGATATGTCCTTTTACCTTAGGGCTGAAAAAATGATTGCCAGTCTCGAAATAAACCAACTATCTTTGACAATAGATAGGGTAAGTTGTATGCTCTATACTTGAATTAGAATGTTAATACTCATGAGCTCCCTATTTATTTATTTTAGTGGTATTTAAATTCTATTTAGAATGTTCTAAAGTTTTTATAAGTGCTTATTGTGCTAACATCTGTATATGTGTAGTTTGTAGGGGACAACAAGATCGCTCCAATGGGGGGGGAGGGAGTAAGAGGGGGTTGGGGAGGGGGGTATAGTAACCCTAGTAACAGTCCTATTACATTGTACCAAGTGCTGTTGTTGAAAACTGTAAAAGCTTTCTAAATAAAAAAAAAGAAAATTTGTTGCATAAATATGGTAAAATAAGCAAGCTATGAGTGAACTTTGACATTTTTTTGAGCTTCTGCAGCCTGATGGACTCTACATTTGGCACAAGGTCCAAAGTGCCCTGCTTTTCTGCACCTGTAGCCACATGGAGTAGAGTGCGGACACTCAATTTCTAGATCTGCTGCTGAATCCATGATATCCACATTGAAGTAGTACTTCTGTCTGCATAACGGAGGCACAACAGGGGCCTGTCCTTCTGGAATTAGAAGTCCGGGGCCTGGATATTCAAAGGGTTGTGTCTGGCACAACAGAGATGCACCATGCGCACCACCAATGCGCCCCAGTGCGATATTCAAAGGGGTAGATTCGATGCACAACTCCCAATGCGCCAGGGCACATTGGCAATTTATGCCACTGCAAGTGCGGGGCATGCCCATGCATATGCACATCTTAATATTCAGCCTGGAATGTGGCACATATGCTGGTACAACCCAACCTTGTGCCACTCAGGGGTGGAAAGTTGTGCTTGAAAATACCAAGAACAAGTTCTGGCCACCATAGGAAAGCTGCTGTATTGCAGGGTGCAACACAGCAGCTGCCAGCCGTGGGTGGCCACCTGCCCACCCAGAACACTGTCCACAAGTCCCTACCCTGGGAATGTTGTGCCCCCATTGCCCAATTGCAGGCATAAGTATAAATAAACACCCTGGTGGTCGGGTGGAACCCCCATCACCCCATCATGGGCATATGTATATATAAATACCCTGGTGGTCCTGTGGAAAGCCCCCATCACCTGATCATGGGCGGATATAGCGTTAGAAACCCTGGTGGTTTAGTGGTACCCATTCCCTGCCTGCGACAGTGATCGCCAGTCAAAGAATTGAATAAAGCCCTGGTGGGCTGGTGGCATCCCTCCCTCCCATTCTGCCCGATTATGGGCAACTGTCCGTAAATGCAATCCCTGATGTGCCAGTGAAGCCCCTCCCTCCACCCACTGAGGCCCCTGCCCCCAGCTTCACCCCCGTCATTGGCGGGCGGCTGCTCCCGTCCGCATACTGCAACTGCACATAATCCCCACCTGCCCTTACCTTCACCCCTAGGCTGGGTCTGCCCTGTCTTCTTTTGCAGTATATACCTGGGGTCTCATGCAACATCTGCTGACTAATGTAATAAAATATCTCTGGTTGCTACCAGACATGGTACTCATGTACCTATATCATGACTACTGTGATCTACCTATTACCAAGCGTGTACCACCAGTGAATGCCTGTAACACTGGTTGCTTTTTTAATCTAAGCACTATGTACTGTACTGTTTGTTTGCTGTGATGTATTGCTGTCTTGATGAGGTGCCTTTTTAAATGAGTCTATAACTCAAAGGTCTGTAAACCGATGATCTAATAATAAATAAATAAATACCATCCAGCCGCCTGCCAAATGACAACTTACAGTATGATCTCTAAGCCCATAGCTCCACAGTGTGGATGAACGGGCTTGCACACCATACTGTACTACACAGGCACGGATCTGTGAATGGGTTCATTCACAGATCCATGCCTGTGTAGTACAGTATGGTGTGCAAGCCCGTTCATCCACACTGTGGACCTATGGGTTTACAAATCTTACTGTAAGCTGTCATTCAGTGGGTGGACGGGCAGTATGCAGGCAGGGAGCAGCTGCCCGCCGAAGTCGGGGGAGGAGATGGGTGGCAGGGGTCTCAGCGGGTGGAGGTGAGGGGAATTCCACTGGCACAATGGGGACTGCATTTATGGACAGTTGCCTGTGATTGGGCAGAGTGGGGGGGGATGCCACTAGCCCACCAAGGCTTTATTCAGTTCATTGACCATCGATCGCTGTTACGGGCGGGGAGGAGGGAACCACTACACCACCAGGGAGATGTCCCTGTACAGGACATGGAGAACGCGGCTACGGGCAAGGTGGGGGGACACACTGGACCACCTGGGTGTGTGGACCATTCCACCATATGGCTATCAAGGATACTACAGGCAGGAAGGGGGATACCACTAGCCCACCAGGGATTGTACGGGTACCTTTGCCCACCATCAGGATACCAGGGAGGGAGGTGGGTTCCACTAGACTACCAGGACAGGAGATGTCTCCATTTTGCCACACTCATGGTTGCACAGGGGATGCCCTGGGACCCCCTTAGTCCACACTGCAGTCTGTGCAGGGCACCAGGTGCATTTTGCCAAGCTGCCCTGCATAGCGCATGCAAATGGGGCTGTAATGACATGCTAATAGCCCTATTTGCACCTTGTATGCATTACAGCCTCTTTGCATGCCCAAGGCTGAATATCACAGTGGATGCACCTAGCGCAACTGCACTTGTGCTGGCGCATCCCCCTGCTCCCATTCTGCCACTTGCACTGGTGCAGCGTCACTGTGCTGTATGCAGTGTTTGCGCCCTCAGTGCCATATTCAGTGGTGCTGAGCCATGGTGCAGCACCGTTGAATATCACCTTGTCCATGCCCTGGCACTGCCCAGTTGCACTGCGCCTAGGCTTGAGCCACTGCCCGTTGCAGTCTGAATATCCAGCCCTGTGTGTTTGTCTCACACCAGTGGCTGAAAAGGTATAGGCCCCTCAGAAGCCTGTGCTTCTGCAGATAGAATACTGTTGCAATTTTGGTATCATGGATTTTGTGGCTCCTGTACTTCAGCAGCCAGTGGTCGGTGTATATCTTACACCTGTGGCTGCAGGAGCACAGGCCCATCAAGTGCATATATGTCAGCACTTCTGCAAACAAAATAAATCTTGTAATTTGGGAATCATGGATTATTATATGTGACTGCAGGGCCTGTGCTTCTGCACACAGAAACAGTGTTGTGATTTAAGTAACCTGTATTTCTATCTGCATTGACAAGTGAGTGTGTGTGACATGTGGTGTGTGTGTGTGCCACAAATACAAATTCACTAAGGTAGCACATCAGTGCTACTGCATTTGTGTCATCTGAAAACAATTGTATGTTGTTTGTCTTGCCTGATGATGGCTGTCTGTGGTTGCTTGTGTGGGCTCATCCTTTTGCTGCTTGGAGGTAGATAGGGATTTAGGGTTGTAAACCCTAATGCCACATTTCCCTACTTTTGTGGCTTTAAATTGAACTTTAACTGGTGCATTAACACAGTTTTGTAATAAATATATATATATATATATATATATATATATATATATATATATATTCTTTGCAAAAACTTTGTTAATGTACCAATTAAAGATTAACAATGCCACAAAGTAAGAAATATTTAGGGTTTCCAACCTTAACTCCCACCCGGTGCCATGTGATAACAGCACCAACAAAAACAGTGCTGAACATGGGGCAACTACACAGCATCGAAAGTCAAAACAGCGATCAGCACAATTCCGACTGCCACAATCAGGGACTGCTGCTAGTGAACTCTATTAATGCACCACACACCCCATTTTATTATAATCAACTCCTGGGTGGATGACAATGGGAAAAAAGGAAACTCAGGAGGGGCGCAAAAAAATAAAACCAAAAATCCTACTGCCAGTCCTGAATCCAGGACCGCCATACACCAAGGTACTGACTTTAACCACTACACCAGATGTTCAGCTTGGGACTGACTTGATCTACACACCCCTCTATACTACATCATGAGTACTCCCTCCAGATGCAATATCGCTATGGTTGCTATGTGCTGTTAAGTGCACATAGCCCATTTTACAGTTGCCATTTTGACATCGCCCATATTCATTCGCTGTAATTCATTTGTCCATATCATGGCTTACCCCAACCCCCCAAGTAGCAAAAGATAAAAAAAATTAGGGTTTTAGGTCTCTGAGTCTTAGAGAATCAGTTGTGGGCACTTCCTTGGGATTGTCAACCCTAATATTCCCCCTTCTCCCCAGCCCACAGCCTTCTGTGCAAAGCCCAAGGTACAGCTTCATGCCAGTGCATCATAGTGATACACTCTTAAAGGCAGAGAACTATCTCTCGCCACATGGTGCTGATGCAATCTGCTGTAGTTTTCTTCATGCAGGGCTCTGCTGGCTCTTTGTGAAGAAACAAGATCATGTCTGACATAGTTTGCTCAATGACAAGGTAGGCATTAAGGTTGACAACCCAAATGAAGACCTCACCACTGATTCGCCAAGACTTCGGTAACCCAAAAGCCTAATATTTTTTTTTCTTTTGCTGCTTGGGGGTTGGGGTGGGGAGTTAGGGTTAGAAACTCTAATGCCACACTTCCTTACTACTGTAGCATTAACTTGAACCTAACTGGTACATTGACAAAGCTATTTGCAAAGGATTCCTTTTTTTTTTTGAGATAGTGGAATCATATCCTCATTCACGCAGGTCCTGAAGGGACCTGTGTGAACAGATGTGGACATGCAGGACCCTCTTTCCACCTACAAAAGTGTAGGGCCCTTGCTGGCCCTGCACTTCCATGTAGCAACAGATGTCAAGCATTCATGTGACTTTCTGGTGGGCTGTGGAAACACAGGGCCCTCTGGTCCCTGTGCTTCCATGTGGCCGCAGATACAAATGCACAGGGCAGACAGTCCATCTGTCAGCCAATGCAAAGGGCCCTCTGGTACTGAAGGGTGCAGAGCTGCAGGGCCCCTATGCCAAGAGGACTGTTTTTTTTAGCTATGGTACCCGGCCCATGCGGACAACCTTGCATTTTCATTCCCTGGCTGGAGGTGGGGTCGTAACAGGGTTCATGTCAATACCACACAAGAAAAAGCAGCGCAGTAAATTTAAGCATGATAATTTCAACAAAGGCAATACAGCATGGATACAATTGAGTGCTAGTCTATGCAGTGCAAAATGTGATCTGTACTAACAAGCATGATTCAGCCAGGATCACCAGCAAAAAAAAAAAACACACACACACACTTAATGAACAGAAACTGTGCTGGCTCAACCTGCCTGCAGTCATGTATAAGTAGTACATCATCACCCTGGTGCTGTTCATTCAGTAGTGTCTTCCTGGTTATGTCAACAGAGGTCAAATTAAATATACCTCTGTCTCCCAGGAAACAAGCTAATATGTTTTTGTAAAGACCTGTGAATACGATTAAACATTATTAAAAAAGCCTCTCTTTCATTATGAAATTGTGATCTTTTACCTGTATTATAGCTGGGGACAAGTTAAGATCTGTCACCCTGGCACTGTTCATTTAGTGATGCCTTCCTTGATCACAGGATAACCAAGGAGGATGTCTTTACCCTCACCGCCTGTGCAGCACCAAGAAGCTGTGGAGCCCAGATAAGATTCCTGCCAAAATCTTTCAGATCAGTGACCAGTCCAGTGGTGCTGTTCATTTAGTGGGAGAAACCTGGTGCCACAACCAGAAAGTCATTTAGGCGAATGGAATTTGTAGGTGTAGAATAACCATTTCAGAGAAATGTGAAATTGTTTCTCAGAGTCCAGTGTTGGTTTCTGCATTCAGATTACATTTTGCACTGAAAAGGTTATTTGACATGTTGTATCATTAGCTGTATCTGTTTGCGCTTATATTTAATATGTGCAAATGCTTGTGCTGAGTTGACATGATACCACATAAACAGCACCATCCCCACCCTCGCCCTATCCAGCTGGGTCACTGAGCTTGCCACTGAACACAGATCATCCACACGGGATCACAAAGCATACCTGCTGAGGTCAAGACTGTCACTACACACAAAAGTTTCTGCACATTTATATATATTTTTTATTTTGACCCCAAATGTTCAAGACATTTTGACTCCCTTATAAACATGACGTGTAGCATTTATAGTATATTGTCTGAAACGTCATTTCACACAAAAGTGTGAAAACATATCTCATTCAGGATTTAAAGGGTGGTGTGAAAAATATTGAAAATTAGCAATGTTACGATTGAACATTTAAATATTGCAATGTTCACTCATAACCTGGGCATTATACTATATTTGTACACAAATTTTCAGCATAGCCTTCTTATTATTACCCCATCTCAGGAACCGGTGGGAGAACATTTTCAATTCTTCATTACAATGTCATTCTGCACCACAGGTGCAAAAACATTGTGCCAGGATTTGAAAAATGACAGCTGGCACTTTCATGAGGTGGTGTGACAAAATCACTATGTTGAAAATTTGGGGTCAAAATATTTTAAATTACCAAAGTTATGAGTGAGTGTATTAACATTTCAATCTACACTCATAACTTTGTCATTTTACATATATTGACCCAGATTTTCAGTATAAGCTTTCTTATGACCCCACCTCATGAACAAGGTGATGAAAATGTTTAAATCCCACCTGAAAGATGATTCTGCAAAGTGACCACAAAATTGCCTTTCATGCCCTGATTTGCATAATTCCACTGCCATTGGCCATGAGGTGGGGTCACAGAAAGACCATTTTGGAAATTTGGGGTCAAAATATGCAAGAGCAAAGTTATGAATCAAAATTCAAATGCCTTTGAAATACATTAAACCGGACTTACCTTATTTTCCTATATTGCTGTCACTAGTTCCAGCAGCAAAGCGTGTCTTCAGTTGGAAGTGGATCTATGCCATGGGACATGTTCAGGTGTGTGAGGTGCAGGAGGGTTTGGGGTTCTGGTGAGGTGAGTGCTAAGTGGGAGATTGGTGTGGTTAGTGGTTTTGTGTGTGGGGGCTGAAGATTGGTGAGGACCATTTTTATTACAGGGTTTAAAAAGACAACACAGGACAGTTTTCTTTATTATGAGGACATTGCAACACTGGGGATTGGGCACCCCAGTGTTAGTGTATTCAGGAGCACTAGGGGTGGGCATCCCGCTGCAGCCACCAACATAATGAGAAGAGGAACTGGCAACCTGGAGGAGAGAGATAAATAGAAGCAATAAGGGTTGGGCTCCTTGGTCTAATAATAACAATTTTATAAACATGGCGAATGGGGACAGGTAACCTGATGGGGAGGGAGAAGGTAGCGGTCCTGGGATGCACACCTGTCCACTTCATTAATTAGCTAGATTAATAGAGATGAACACACAGACTGACACAGAGGAAGAACAGGGATCACCAGCTCACTGTTTCAGCTGAAGCCAATAGCAGGACTACAGCTGTGGCTTCAGAATTCAAGACAGTCCCATTGTTCTCATTCAGGGACATGGGTGAACAACTCCTGTGGCAAAGTTGGGCACCCAGGATTTTTGAACTCCCAGCTCATCAGCAACGGGAGACGCGGCCACCTGGCGGACAGCACTTCATAAGCTGCCGCCCAAGACCACAAGCACGGACACCTTGCCTGGAGAGCCATGAACCCATCCAGGGCTCCCAGCTCATCAGCCACAGACAGCACTTCCATAGCCGCTGCCCAAGACCACAAGCACAGACACATTGCCTGGAGATCCATGAACACTCCCAGGGCTCCAAGCTCATCAGCCACGGAAGATGCAGCCACCGGGTGGACGGCGCTTCCATAGCCACTTCCTGAGGCCACAAGCATGGACACCTTGCCTGGAGTGGTACAGCAAAGCCGCCTGCCAATTGGAATGTGAACACCTTTTGCAGGCCAGTTCCGATTGGCTCACAGTCCGATTCTGCATTTAATTTGAAATTTTTGCAAAAAAGAGCTGTCTGAACTTTTTCTGTTGTTAACCTGCTGAAGTTTAGCCTCTGTTGTTAATCCTGCTGTTTAAAGTGTTCCAAACTTAAGTGTTAAGACGTGATTAGAGCCCTTCCCTGTCCCTGTAGCTTGGACTCCAGACCTCTGGGTGCCAAGTCAATTGCTCCTTTTGTGTTGCTAATTCACTCTCCTGCTGGTTGCTTGGCCTTTGTCTGGGACCACTACTTAAAACTTCATTTTTCTTTCTCTCCCCAGCCGTGAACCCTGCCAGGGCTCCCAGCTCATCAGCTGCGGGAGACACGGCTACAAGGTGGACAGCACTTCCATAGCCACCACCCGAGACTGCAAGCACAGACACCTTGCCTGGAGAGCCATGAACATTTCCAGGGCTCCCAGCTCATCAGCCGCGGGAGATGCAGCCACTGGGTGGACAGCACTTCCATAGCCACCGCCCAAGACCAGAAGCACAGACACCTTGCCTGGAGAGCTGTGAACCCTTCCAGGGCTCCCAGCTAATCAGCCGCAGGAGACGCAGCCACCGGGCTGACGGCGCTTCCATAGCCATTGCCTGAGACCACAAGCATGGACACCTTGCCTGAAGAGGTACAGCAAAGCCGCCTGCCAATTGGAACGTGAGCGCCTTTTACAGGCCAGTTCCGATTGGCTCACATTCCGATTCTGCATTTAATTTGACATTTTTGCAAAAAAGAGCTGTCTGAACTTTTTCTGTTGTTAACCTGCTGAAGTTTAGCCTCTGTTGTTAATCCTACTGTTTAAAGTTTTCCAAACTTAAGTGTTAAGAAGTGATTATAGCCCTTCCCTGTCCGTGTAGCTTGGACTGCAGACCTCTGGGTGCCAAGTCAATCGCTCCTTTTGTGTTGCTAATTCACTCTCTTGCTGGTTGCTTGGCCCTTGTCTGAGAAAAGTACTTAAAACTTCATTTTCTTTCTCTCCCCAGTCATGAACCTTCCAGGGTTCACAGCTCATCAAGCCGCAGGAGATGCAGCCACCGGGCGGATGGCGCTTCCATAGCAGTCGCCCATGCCACAAGCACAGACAACTTGCCTGGAAAGTGCAGCAAAGCCACCTGTCAATCGGAATGTGAGCGCCTTTTACAGGCCAGTTCCGATTGGCTCACAGTCTGATTCTGCATTTAATTTGACAGTTTTGCAATGTTAACCTGCTTAAGTTTAGCCTCTGTTGTTAATCCTTCTGTTTAAAGTGTTCCAAACCTAAGTGTTAAGAAGTGATTACAGCCCTTCCCTGTCCCTGTAGCTTGGACTCCAGACCTCCGGGCACCAAGTCAATCACTCCTTTTGTGTTGCTAATTCACTCTCCTGCTGGTTGCTTGGCCTTTATCTGGGACCAGTACTTAAAACTTCATTTTTCTTTCTCTCCCCAGCTGTGAACCCTGCCAGGGCTCCCAGCTTATCAGCCGCAGAAGACGCGGCCACCGGCCTGACGGCGCTTCCATAGCCATCGCCCGAGACCACAAGCACGGACACCTTGCCTGGAAAGGTACGGCAAAGCCGTATTTTTTCACCTACACTCCAATCCCCCCTATCATATAGACTGCCACCTCCTGCACCTTCTCATTCCTTGGTCTGTTACCCTCTCCCTATCCAATACGCTTATCTCTTGGATTACCCTGCCTACCTATCTCTCTATTGACGCTCATCACCGACCAATAAGTGCTGCAAATTACTGCCGCATATACCGGTATGTGATTGTTTCAGAGTAGAGAAATTTGGCAGTAACTCATTGTTCCATGTCAGTGTAATTTGACAGCTATCGAAGGTATACTGACACATACCCGCAGCAGACTTATAGGGAATTGTGCTGGTGTTTGCAGCACTAAATTAGACCAGTAGCACCAGTGACTCCTAACTATTTCTTTATTGTATGGTGAACCCACAGGGAGTTGTGCAGGCTGTTTAAGCACAATTATAGATTAACATCACCGACTTCCTGGTATACTATTTTACTATAAGACGTCACTATGTGGGCAGGTTTCTGGCTTCATTTCCTGACTATCCTATGGCTGGTGCCTTGTGCAATATATCTGCCTTGCCAAATGAACTCTCAGGGGGGGAGTCTGACACTCTGTCCCAATGTTCTTTGCTCAGAAACCTATCCTATAGCTATCGATGCACCCCCAAGCTCCCACACCTGCATGTTACCTGGGTATCTCCCGGGGGTGGGACTTGCACCTCATTGCCCATTCAGGGAATGTTTCCCCATATCCCTAGTATTAACCCTCTCTGGTACTTTGCAGCTAGGGTATTAGTCTATGCAGCCCTTGGCCAGCATAGTGCAAGAAGCAGGACCTTGCATTCTCGTATAGGCAACACAGGTAGTCATGAAAGGGACAGAGATTTCAAACTATCTCTTTCTGCCTTAAGGAAAATGTTGATTCTTCTCTTGTTGTGTTTAGGTAATGTTGAACTTAACTCCGGCCCTACAGAAGCCCTTTTATCTCCATCTGACCTTACAAGGCTCAGAGGAATGAGCTTTATGCATGTTAATGTATGCAGTCTTTTAAAACAGTTCACCTCAATCCAGACTTAGGTTATCCATACTGCACCAGATGTATTGGTGGTCTCGGAATCTTGGCTTAGACCAACCACTCCTGACAGGGAAGTTAACATTCCTAACTATCTACTGTTTAGAGCCGACAGGCAGTCTAGGAGCAGGTGGGACATCCATTTATGTCAAGGACAAATACACCTGTCACCACACTTGCCTCATCCTCTGCTGCAAATGGTTTCGAATGTCTGCCCCTCAAGGTCGAAATATCCCCTTCCCTGGCACTTCATGTCATAGGATGCTACAGATCACCATCTGCTGGTTCCCAGCTCTTGTCCCATCTATCGACAATTTTGGGGTATGGGACCCTTGAAACAATTATACTAGGGGATCTAAATTTTGATTGGCTATCCAAGGCCTTGATACCTCTCAAATCCTTCAGTGACTCTCATGGGCTCACACAACATATTGAAGAACCAGCACCCCATAATAAGAAAAAAAACAGGAATAGTACCCTGTTGGAAGTCTTTCTAGTAAGCAAACCTCATTTCTTTTCTCATGCTGGAATTTTTTCCTTGGATGTCAGTGATCATTGCTTCATTGCTGGTGTAAGATCTGCCTCTAAACCTCCATCTGCATCCAAGTTCTCTACTAAGAAGTCTAGATGCAACTTTGACCCATTCGCCTATATCAACGAGCTAAAATTCTCCCTACACTGGCAGAACTTTTACCTAGCTAAATCGATGAATATGGCATATGACATTTTCCATGAAATTGTGTTATATGCCTTAAATAAGCATGCTCCCCTGGCAAAAGTCCACACAAAGACTAGAACATGCCATTGGTTTTCCACGGAACTTAAGGCTGCTCTGTTAAAGAGGGATAAGCTCTGGAAAAAAGCGCGCAAATCAAAAACATCAGAGGACTGGTGCCAATTCAGGAGGGCTAGAAACTCCTGCACCAAGATGGTCAGAGAGGCAAAGGCCAACTTCTGTTGATCTGAACTGGACTCTGCTACAAAGAGCCCTACTAAATTTTGGAATACAATCAAAGAGCTGTCTGGCCATACGTCTGGAAACGTACTTCCCTCGAAAATTATTTCTGGTAATGCTACTATTTGTGATAGAAAGGAGATCTTACAGCCCTTTAATAACCATTTTGCCACTGCAGGTCTAGCATTTGACAACTCACCCACGTGTGCATTACATTCTCAGAGAAGTACACAGAATCTTGAACCTAGCACCACTAACACAGTCTTTTCCTTTTACCTGCAATACTGAAAGGGTGAAGACCTTCTCCTATGAATAGACATCAAAAAAGTGCTGGCGCAGATTCACTCGACCCTACTTCATAAAGATTGCATATCATGTCCTAGCCGTGTCAATTACTCATCTTTTAACCTGTCCTTATTCCAGGATTCTCCACATCTATGGAAAACTGCCCCGTCATTCCTCTGTTCAAATCAGGGGACCCCTGTGATCTTAACAATTACAGGCCGATTTCACTTCTCCCCATACTGTCTAAACTATTGGAAAAATCATGAATGCACAGCTGAGAACCTTCTTAGACAATATGAACCTTCTAAACCCTATGCAATCCAGCTTCAGAGCAAAATACAGCACCATTACGGCCCTGGCCAAAGTGACCAATGATTGGCAATGAGACCTGGAGAATAGAAACTTCATCTGCACTGTGTTCCTGGTACTAAGCAAGGCATTTGACACTGTCAACCACAGCCTGCTTCTTTCCACCCTGAAAATGATAGGTCTGGACACAACATCCATGTGTTGGTTCAATAACTACCTTACAGATAGGCTCCAGCAGGTTAAGGCTGAAGAAGACACCACTCATACTGGAGATATTTGCAAAACTTTAATAATTAAAGCATAAAAAGGTTCTTGTGGTACACTGCACAGGTACTCACTCTCACACTACCAGCCACCAACAATCCGACCGGTTTCACTCAACAGAGCCTCCTCAGGGATTAGTATGTCAATACACTTTAGTGCCCCTTAAATAATGCAATTCCTTAATTTCCCACACATCATTGTTCTTTGTATGCAGCCGTGGGGTGGCCGTCCCTTCAGTACAGGTGGAATAGAAATGCGGCTCTTTGGACCTTCAGAGCTATTACCAAAAACTTCCCCAATACATTTCTGACTGCCTTCCGCTAAGTTTGTCAGGAAACTATGCACTGAGAAGTTACTCTCTGATTTCCTTGAAAGTTCCTAGGGCTAATACACGCTTTGGGAGAGTGGCCATATGTTTTGTGTTGCCATCACTTTGGAGCAAATTGCAAAATCAATGAAATTGAGCACCCTGTCAGTCTTACCATCTTCAAGACCTTATATGCCCTTGTTGTTAGGAACTCTGCAACTGTTCCCCCATTCTTAGCATGATACAGTATCTGCTGTTTCCCTATCTTCTGCATTGCTACCAAAGTCTTGGTCCTATGGTTTCATCAAGCCTATATTCCTTTCACTCTACTTATGTTCACTCTGCTCACTCTTCCTTAATCTATCTGACCTCCACCATGTGTCATCCCTTGCCCTGTCAAACTAACGCCCCTTTACTAGAGCAGTCCTTACCTGACCCTGAAACCCATTACTTCCTCTGACAGCATCTTACAACGTGAGAAGTGGTGATTTGCATATGCAGCCCATGATACTTTGCATTATGGGGGCATGTGTTATTTTGTATTTCTTTGAAACTTGGCTTCCCAGCCAATGCCCTTTGGGGTAACCATTGCCTCAGTGCTTGTGTACAGAGGTTCTTTATCTGACAACGTCCACCTCTAAGCCTGAATGCCTTGTCATGACTTGTACTAGGCAATGCCGACAGAATATTTTATTATCTTTTGTCCACATCAATTACCCTTATCATCTCCTCTGAATAAATTGATGTGCATGTTGTTTACATCTTGTTAACTCCTTAAACTGGACCTAATGCTATTGTTCTGAGTGTACTATTTTATCGTATATAAATGTCTATTTATTGTCTGTATAGAATTGTATTGTGCTTTGACCTTGTGTGACACAGGTCTACCTTGTAAATGAGCTTGCTCAATGGTGTTCACCTGGATAAATAAAGATTTGATTGATTGATTGAAACATTATTTCCAGGCAATTTTCCCAAAACAACCACTAGAATCTAGGATCTTGTTTACCTAGGTTCAGGTGTTTGTTATTTTAGAAAATACATCATTTTAGGTATTTTGAATGTTTTTGAGTTAAAAAACCAAGGTGGTGACTGCCATGATAATTTTTTTACTCACAAGTAAAGCATGAAAATAAGAACTCACAACTTTTTTTTTTCTATTCACATTTCTCGGTTATCAAAAAAAAATACTTATAACTCCGGAGCTGTATAATATTTTTTCATGAAACATCCAAAAGGCACACCCTTGGCATAAGACCCTTCAATCTTAGAAATTTCATGAAAAAAATTCTATACTCTCTAGGATATAGGTGAGAGCAAAAAATACACAGTGTTAAGTATAGGGAAACCAAGCACATTTTCTTCCATTTTATGAGTACTCCATATCTCAAAAATCAAATAAAATGTCATCATGAAACTGTTGATGTCTTGAGACACTGACAGCTTGACCATGCCTGCCAAATTGTGGGCTATTTCATAAAAGATGCAAAGTTATTAAGGAGCTAGTAGAACAAAACAATAGACAAGAAAATTGTACAAATTTTAATAAGTAGTAAGTTGTAACTTCTTAATTCTGAAGTACTTTTCTGTTTGCTCATTTGTAAGTTTTCTATGTGACAGTATTATGGTGAACATGTGGAATAGCACTCTGCATGGCAGCAGACATATCTAGTTCTATTCCACCCACTACTTCATCATCACCGTAATATCACAGGTGACTGACTGATCTGGCAGCTACTGAGTGCCTTTTCCTGAGTAGCTGTGATACCACAGTCAGTAAAGTCACAATGCTGATGATGTATTTGGGGGAACAGAACTAGCTATGTCAGCTGCCAGGAAGAGTGCTGTTACATACATCACACCTACTAACTTTGGATAAAAGTCTCCTAATTAACCAAAGGGAAAAGAAAACGTACTTCAGATATAAAAGGTAATAGTTGACAGCCTTTAAAAACTAATATTAGTTTTAGGCAGTACACTAGCTCATTAAGGTGCATAAATTGAGTTTAACATTAAACAAACTACTCAGTCCTAACTATAGGGGCACTACCGCACACCTAGATGCTCACTGTTGACCTTTTTCTTTTTGCTGCATGAGGAGTTTAGAGAGGTTTTCCAAGATGGCTGCTGAATGCTACGTGGCAGTTGAGTAGGAGCAAGAGCTGCTTAACGCTATTTAAATAGCTATAACAGGTAATCCACCATTGCCTGTGCTTTTATTAAGCAGCCTTTCTGGACTTACTTGTGTAGCTGTCTTGGTCTGACAGTCTGCCCTGTGTGCTTCTGTTTCCCCAGTTGTTGTGTAACAAACAGAGTCTCTGGTGGTGGAGCTGTTCAAATCTCACCGGAGGAGCAGGGTGCCTTGTGGAAGGTGCTACACCAGGGTTTGGCTATGCAGAAGGTAGAGCCATTGAACCTTGGAGTTGCAGTCTAGAACCTGAATGTGCCAAAGCACTGAAGTGAAGGAGCAAAGGAATTATAACATTTTATATCGGAGCAGGAA
The DNA here is from genome assembly GCA_016271365.2 of Neoceratodus forsteri. Taxonomy (NCBI): domain Eukaryota; kingdom Metazoa; phylum Chordata; order Ceratodontiformes; family Ceratodontidae; genus Neoceratodus; species Neoceratodus forsteri. The sequence goes on along the minus strand of CM028130.1, from coordinate 562,941,480 downwards.
CTGCCAAAATTCTGTATATTATTGGACAGCTAGAGTGGAGTTGAAAAAAACTCTTACCACAAAAGTTTTTTTTTATTCCAAGTCTGATGGATTATAAATTCTAAACTGAACTAAAAATCTGACTGGGGACCTAGTTGCTGATTTTTTGTGTTATTTTCCCTCTTAGTGGGTTTCAGAGTGATGCAGTGTACTATAGTGTAGTCTTTTTTTATTTTTAAAACTCCTTAGTATCACGTGAGTGTATTTTTAGCCTCTTGGATAAAACTCAGGAGTGTTTTACAGTGTCTGGCTAAGGAAAGGGTAAAAAGAAAGCATTTTTATTTATTGTTGTACTATGGGGCAATGGGATCTTGTATGCTTTGGTGCCTTGTTCCTTGGTGCTTTGAGAACTTTGTTAAATGAGGAATTAAAAATGCTTTCCTATGTCAAGGGTTTTTACAAGGAAGAGGGTGTACCTTTAAATCTTTAGAAAGGTTAATTGTGAAGGTTTTTAGCAAGCCACTTTAATTCAGTGCCCATAATACTAATTGACTGCTGGTGATTTCTGATCTTTACTTAACTATTGCCTCCCAATTAATTATTTGCCTAGTGCACATTGACTGTATTTGCATGCTTGCACGCTTTGCTCATGCTACCAAATTAGCCAGCCATTTAGTTTAATTACATTCACTTTTGACTGCTCGATTAACCTTTCTGTGTCCTATCTGGTAAAGTTTGAGCTAGCTTCAATAACAGGCACAAGTTTTTAGGAGACTTGTAATTAGAAGAATACAAAATAGCAGGTGTATCACATACTAAATTAATTGCCTGCTACTCAGTTAGTTGCTTAAGCTCATGTCTGAATCTAGGTGCTTGGGGCAAAAATGTTTTCCATCCAAGAGGACCAGATGTGTTCTTAGATACAGCAATCTAAGGAAGTGTTACTAATTCTGCTTTGGCGGTGTTAGTTTTGAAACTTCTTGTTTTGGCTGTATAGCACAGTGTGCCTGCAGCACCTTGTTACTAGATGAGTTTTATCCCGATATTTAGAAACGTTGCTTGGGTTAAAATCTAAAACTTTAAAAAAGTGTTAACTGCAAGCAACTGATAATATCCTTTAGGACATATTTAAGTATCTACAGTATATAAACTTGCTGGCTACTTAAATCTTAGACTAAAAAGTAAAAGCTAAGGCCTTAGATTTTGTTATTTATTGAATTTAAGATTCTATCTAAGGTGCATATTAAGACGGTGTTTTCTTGCTAGCTAATATAAAGTAGTCAGTAGTGTCTACTAAGCTAATAAGCTTGCTAACTACTAAGTTTACACTGAGTTGTTTTTTCTCTCCATTAAAACGGTGTTATCCAGACTGGGAGGTCCCATGTTGAAAGACTGTAATATCTTCTGGATTAGAAAATATAAAGGCATAATTAGAGCAGGCATACTGGGATACTTCGATTGCTGCTGGCTGAGTTTGAGTACTAAAATTCATTTTCTAATGATGAAGGTATACTAGACTTCATTTATACATTATCTACTTACAGTAGCTTAAAAATTAGCTTAAAAAATAGAGGATTTGTCTTAAGATATATTTTATTTTTCTCCCTTGATACAAGGTACTTGTTTAACTCATTATAAAAGTTAGTGTGTGGAAAATACTGCTTGGCAGTTACATTATTTTATTACCATTAAAGTACAGCAGTCTATACAGTAGAATTAGTAGGGATTCCAGAGGAAAATATTTAGTGTTATTTTGTTTTGGTTTTTTATTTTCAGGCACTTAGCTACAAGAACATTATATTTTTACTGAGGGGTTCAAGCTACTTCACTAAGAAGAAAACAAATGTGGAATATAAAGGCATCTTTCATCTGAATCACTTTTTGAAGATATTGACAAGTGATTTAAAATTTGATGGAGCCTGTTTTATTGGAAATTTTTATTTTACAAGTCCTATAGTGGTACAGTGTTATACGTATATGTGATTATTTGTGTTTAGGCTTTTTGTGGTAAACATTTTATTTTTCCTATTTTTGATGGTGTAGCTTGTTTATAGAGAAGCACTTTAAATAAGTAGCACTCCAATACTTTAACAAAGTTGGGGTAATCTTGTAATAAAAATGAGAACTAGGAAAACAGCTTTACAAAGGTCTATTACTATCATCTCAGACTCCCCTGTTAACTCTGATACAACACATGAAAAACCAAAAGAAAAAACTTAAAAGAAGGAAGAATAATAGTAACAAAAATACTGAAAAAAGTAAATAGGAAGGAATTCATACAGAAAAAAATTGGGTAGAGTTAAAAAAAGCAAAATACTAAAACTCAAGTCAGAAAGGGAGCTCAGACATTCATAACTCCTTATCTGACAAGGCTGAAGTGCCATTAGATAAGAGTGATACCAGGCTTACCTCTACTCCCTGTCAAGTAATGGCGATAGATACAACAAAGATTGCTGAAAAAGGAAACAAGGAACACAAAGTGACTGGGATCCAGCATCATGTTAGTACACATTCAATTAATAGATCCCCTAATTTAGTGAATGACACCTTAAGAAAGTTTACATCTCCTGTTTTGTAGGATATAAAATCTAAAAAGGTCACTTTTATGGAAAGCTATAGCTCTGGCATGACACACGATTTTCCAGTTATCTCACTATCTTACAACAGCCTACCGGATGTTACATCTCAAAGTATATTAATTAATTCTGACAAAGATAAATTTATAATGCAAAATTAGGCAGTTAGGGAAATGGTGGAAGAACTGGATGAGACTATAAGTGGACTAAAAGATCTAGCAAAAGAGGCTTGCATGAATGAACAGCAAGTTGTCTATCACCTTACTTATACTTCATTTATAGACGAGAAATTGATGGAGGTTTTTAAAAAAAAACATGTAGCAAATGTAGCCATTATGGAACAATGTGTAATGATTAATGATGAGATCACTGATTTAAGGAGTGAGATTGCAGTGAATGCTATGAGACTGGAAGAACGTTTAGCTATTATTAAAATAAATCAGAATCCAAAGCCTTCTAGCTCTCCTTCCATAGTGAGTAGTGATCTTGTTAGTTTAATTCTGAATCTAGAAGATACCTGTGGAACTTGGAAAAGCTGACACTTTTGAAAAGACTGAGACTAATATCAAATCAGTTGGTGGGGGTATAGAACTTCCTACTGAAACTCATATTTTTCCCAAAAAAAAAAATAAGTAAAAAGAAAAAGGTCAAGACTAACAAAAATTCAGATCTGAACAAGAGAAAGTCTTGTAATCGGATCAAGAATATTCCCACAAAAATTAAAAAACAAAAATCTGCGGTGGAAGAATTAAAGGGAGGAGAAAAAGATACAAGTGTTAAGGATAATATTCCTAAATAAATAGTGCATGATGAAGGGAGGAAAGAAGGTTCTGAATTAGATCAGGAGTTGCTAACTACCGATGCTCCACAGGAGAATAAAAAAACCTTTGGAACCCCCTGATACTTTAACCCAACAGAACACTTTTAAGTGTCCGTCCTGGTGGCACTGAGGGTTGAGGTGCTGGACGCCACACCTCGCACCATGCCAGTGAGCTGGGTTCAGGAATGGACTCGGGCTGCCGGGGGCTGGCAGGGGAGAGGGAGGATTGAGCATCCGACGACTGCTCTCCTCTCTCTGGGGTGGGTAGTGGGGCTTGCATTGCCCTGTAGTGGTGACTAGTGGAGGCCAGCCGCACTACAAGTGGCATGCAACAGTAAGGGGTGGAGAGTGTGGCAGGCATCAGCATGCTTGGATGCCATTGCATGTTCGGCTCTCCATTGGGAAAAAAAGGGAAAATGCGGAGGGCGATCTTCACGGCTGATGGCTGCACCTTGCACCACCAGAGAGACCTGAGAGGGGCGAGTACCCAGTAAGTGCATAAGCAATAATGGCTGGCCCACTGGGGGAGCAGGTTCGTGTGGCCCGTATGCACAACTGGGTCCAGGGGTGCAGGGCCAGCGGCCAGAGATTGTGTAGGACTGCTCTGCCAAGGAGTATAAACAGTAGGAAGATAAAAAAAAAAGAACACTTTTAAGTGTCAGGATAATGATGTAGAAATAGATGCTTCAAGTTTTAGATTATTAGCTGATGTTCTGGCAATTGTAACCCTGACAGGAATACCTTATGATCCTAATGAAAATAGGGACATTTTTAGAATTCTAGTTAACATTCTCTGTAATTAATTATTGGGGCTGGATATCACCGTTGATGATATTATTGATGTGATTAGGTCCTAAGTATATGCTAGGGACAGTGATGCTTTATTAATTTTCTTCAAAAATGCTCATGTTGCCCAGTTTGTATGGAGAAACTCAGAGCAACTATGTTATTATTATTAAGGCATGGATTACCCAATATTAACAAAGCATTTGTTGGAAAATACAAAATGGTCTCATTTAACAACTGATGAACTGGTGTCTGAGTTGTCTAATTACTGTAATATTCAGGACCTAGTCTATCACAATGAGATATAATTGACTCAACGGAGGTTGTTCTTTCAGTTTTTGGGTTAACATATGCTGGCTGGGAAAGCATAATTAAGTTGAAAGCTATGAGTGCCCAGCTTTTTTGAAACATCCTTGTGTTGAACTTCTATGAAAATGATATAGTCAATGTTGTAAGAGTATTTAAGTCTGGGTCAGAAGGAAGTCAAATTAATGTTACATTGATACATAACAAAACGACTTCCAAAATTCTGGAAGTTGCAAATAAACTTGATTCTTTGAGGATTTTGATAATAGACTTTTCAGGTAAAACTTTGGACTGTAAAGAGAATATTAGCTTTAAAGATGACATAAAAGATAATCAAACAACTGTTTACAATGTGAAGGTTTCTAATAGATTTCAACTTTTAACAGAAGAAGGTAATTGACTCTTTTTAAGCTGTAGTGGAAATGAGAAAACTTCTGAAAAAGATAATGGTGTTTCAGATATGTTAACTAGTGGGTGAACCATGGAACCAGATGAACTTATCAAGAAGTATCAAAGTGATTTAAAGATTATAACTTGTAATGTTGCCGGACATATTACAAAGCTGGCTGATTCTGATTATGTAAATTTTATTAAACAATTTGATATCATAAATTTACAAGAGACATGGCATGGAAAGGAATAGGTTGATGTTATTCCACTTAATGAATATCAGATTCTTCATAGTTATGCAATAAAACGCTCAAGGAAAGGCAGGATTGATTGGTGAACTTATTATATTTATAAAAAATCTCTAATAATGTCAGACTTATACATTCCAAGGTACAGAGTAATTATATTATGGCACTTATGGCTTTGAATGAATCATTGGTTATAATGGTTACTGTGTATAATCCTCCAAAGAAATCACTTAATGATGATAGGGAATTATTTGACAAAATTTCTGCAGAAGTTTCTTCCTTACAAAAAAACTATAAAAATGCAGAAGTATATATAACAGGTGATTTTAACATTAGATGCCCCCCTTTGAAGCCCCATTTGGATAAAGATCTTCTGAGTGGGGAAAAACAATTAGATATACAGTCACGAATTTCAATAGATCAAATAAATGCAGATAGAGAATATATAATGAAGAATGTGCTTTCTGACCTGGATCTTATAATATTAAATGGTAGAACACCTTTGGATAGTAAGGGGAAGTACTCCTATATAAATTATAGGGGTACATCACTAATTTATCATGTTTTGATTTCACCTTATGGCTATCATAATTATCTTGATCTACAGGTTATATTGAGATCTGCCAGTGACCATTTTCCAATAGTTACTGTAAGAAAGATGGATATGAAATCTCAAGATATACAGGAACCAAACATAGTAATAATAACAAAAAAGTTAAGATGGAATAAGTTTAAATCTGAAGACAGGCTTGAGTTAGCAGCCTGCTTTCAAAACATGCTAATACCAGAAGTGGAAGGTGAGTTAGAGCCAGTAAATATATATACTTCCATTATAAATATTTGTAATGAGATCACGATAAACTATAATGCTGTGAAACAACTTCTTTTAAAATACGAAAATTAGTTTTATAAAACATGTTTGCCCAAAAAGAAAGAACTTGCTAAGGCAACTAGAAAAGTTAAAAAGCAGACCACTAGAGAAAATTTAAGGGGAATTAAATAAACTTAGAAGAAATTATAAGGAACATGTTAAAGTACAGAAATCTATTTTTCAGAAAGAACAATGGGATAAGATGCTCAGGGCTATTGAGCAGAAGGACGACCGGGCCTTTTGGAGACTGGTGTCTTATGGTACTTTACAATTTAAAACCCAGACTGATTCATATGTGCATTCTGATTGCTAGACTAAGTGTTATTATGATGTACATAATCGAAACTCTTTAGACAATCAGATATTCAGAAATACCATAACTCTAAATTTAATACCTACAGAAATAGATGATAATTTTATCTGGCTTTCTTCATTGGAAGTGGAAGTTACCTTAAAAAGTTGTAAAAAGAATAAAGCACTTGGTCCAGATAATATAGTGGCTGATTTCTATCTAGAAGACATAGACTGGTAGTCAAATATACTAGTGGATTTCTTCAATAAATATATAATGTATGGTTATATACCAGTAACATGGCTAGGTAGTCATATTTTACCTATTTTTAAAAAAGGTGACAGGGCTGTACCAGAAAATGATCTTCCAATCAGCTTAATTGATACTTTAGCTAAAGTCTATGCAAAAATATTATTGAATAGGTTATTAGATTGTATTATGAAGTATATGCAGGGCTATCTATTCTACAAGCAGGTTTTACTAAAGGCTGTGGTACAACAATTCAGATATTCATCTTTCAACATCTGTTGGAAAAATATTGTGTAATAAAGAAACAAAAACTTTACATTGCATTTGTAGATTTTAAATCTGCTTTTGAGTTGATAGATAGAAACATTTTATGGCTTCAAATGTACAATCTGGGTATTGACCCAAACTTAATAATACTAATAAGGCATTTATATTCTAACACATTTTAAGTCTAAAATACAATACTCCGATAATGGTTTGTTAACAAAAGAAATTCCTACTGTTTGCAATGTCCAGCAAGGTTCTGTATTGGCACCTACGTTATTCAATATTTATATTGACAAACTAATAGTTAATGCGATGAGTAATGATTTCCACTCTCCCAAAACTTCCTCAGATAACAATTCCTCTGTTGGCCTATGCGGACGACTTGGCGATCTTCTCATTGACTAGATTAGGACTACAGAGAAGCTTGGGTAAACTTAATAGTTTGTGTAATAATTTATATTTCTTGCCTAATCCACAGAAAACTAAAGTAATGTTGTTTGGAGCTAAGAAAAATACAGAAAGCTTTCATTGGGTGGTTCTTTATTGGATTTCTTTACAGAATTTACATATCTCGGGGTTACCTTTTTGTCAGATATGAAGTGGAATAAACATATTGCTTCTATAGCTGATAAAATAGCCTTAGGTCTGAAAAGGTTCAGTGTCAGATATGGAGGACACACAGTAGCACCAATGATTAAAGCAATATATTCTAAATTAATACCCCAAGGTTTATATTCTGCTGAAACCTGGGGGGTTATGGATTCATGGAAAGTGGATGTAATTGTAAATAGGACTTAGAAACAAACTTTTGGGCTTTCGTATAACTCCCCTAACACTTTAGTCAGGTCACAGTTGGGACAAACTTCAGTAAAAGAATTGATTCATATTCTTATTCTATCTTTCTGGTTAAAACTTAATTTATCAGAATATGTTCTATTGAAAAATGTGCTAAATGAAAAATAATTACAGTTAGAGAATAAAAAATCCAACTGGCTTTCACAGGTGGAACTATTATTGGAATACTATGAGTTAACAAAGTTAAAATATTGGATGGATAAAAAGATTATAGTAAACTTGGCCTATCTGAAAGTTATAAAAACTGTAGTATTCACTAGAGCCAAAGAAAATTATGTATGACTAATCAGGGATCTAAAGGTTTCAAATTGGCTTGTTAATAATACAAAAAAAATATAGTTTAAAGTTATGTTTAATTTACATGATCCTGACTATAGAAGAATCATAACACAATTTAGATTTGAGTCATTTCCAAGTAATGTCCTGATGGCTAGATATTCTAATGATCCTCAAGACTCAGATGTCTGTAATTGTGATATGAATGAGCTTGAGGACTTACAGTACATCACGTGGTATTTGTATAGCAGTGTCAGTGGCTCAGTAGGTAGCACACTCACCTCTGAGGCTGGGAGATCAGAGGGCTGTGAGTTCAGTTCCCACATCTGGCACTTGGGTTAATATCCCAGTACTGACACTGTAGTGCAGCATGAGAGGGGTGCTGCACTTCTGAGGTGCCGTCGTTTGGATGAGATGTTAAACTGAGGTCCCATCTGCCTGGATTGGTGGTAGTTCAGGTGGATGTTAAAGAATCCCATGGCACTTATTGAAAAGAATAGAGGAATTTCCCCCGGTGTCCTGGCCAAATTTCCCTCATTCACTAAAAATACCACCAACAGCTTAATCTGGTTCAAGGTCAGTTGGCATTCATCTGTATTCCCCTCCCCCGGGTCGTGCCTGAAAATAGGCAGGATTTGTCTAGTGCACTTACCCGGTCAACAAAAACTAAATAAATAAATAATAAATATGCCCTTGGTATTCTGACTTAAGAAAAAAATTTCTCAGAGAGGTTATTGGTTCCATGGTATTACCTACTTGTTATATCTTGGATTTGCTGTTCAACTCGGAGGAAATTTCCATGTTAGAAAAATGATCATTGTATCTTCTACAAGCATCAATACGTAGGAAGAAAAAAATGGCTGCCAGAGCTATAAAAGTGCTTTGATATCACTGAATTGTAAAACTTTGTACTGGAGTTTGCTAGCCCCTTGGGGTCTGGACCTCTGATTTTATTAATGTATTCATGTTTATTAATGTATGTGTTACTGTATTATGTTATTATCTTGTATGTCATGTATTACACTTGGTTTACATTGTAATGGCAATTTTGTCAACAACAAACTATTTACTACTACTAGTACTGCACACCTATAATATAGTTAGCAATTATTTCTCTGTATACCCATTTCTCGTATACACAACTGCAATCAAGACTAACAGCAACCATCCAAATATATTATATAAAATCAATGATGGGTAAGTCTGCTGTACTCAGAAATAAACCCAGATCATTGACCAGAATGAAGCCCCCTCTAGTGCAGTCGCTTGTGTGACCGGGGGATGAGCAATGCAGTGTCATTCTGACATAACCAGAAAAATTACAGAATATATTTTGGAAAATAGTGAGAAATCAGTTATTCTTAACAAATAACTTTATTATATATGTTGGATAAATAGGGGATACATGATGGGCAGGAGTGGGATTTGGAAAATATTCTCACTCCTGCAGAGTGAGCTGTGTATTCTCATGAGTGCCGAAGGCTCACGAGGCAGGAGTGAGAATATTTTCCATATGCCATGATCTGCCCATCATGTGTGCAATTTATACCACATGGGTGAGAGCTGCAGGAACATTTTTTCTGAGTCTGTGTGTTTCCTGCTCATTCTGTGTGTGCTGTCAGTGTGTGTGTGTATGTGTGTGTGTGTGTGTGTGTTCTGAATGGACTGGGAGTCAGAAACACAGGTGAGTGTTTTGCAAAGCTAATTGAGTGAGTCAGAGGCTCAGTGAGAAAGACAAACTGCTGCAGGTAGCACTGAGAAACAGAACCTGCTTTGTAAAAGACTTTCATTTAGAATTCAGGTTGTTTTGAAGCTCAGATCAGCACAGTAATGGGCTAGCAATGTTAGAAACACAATGGGACATAGGTGAGAGTCTTTTGCAAAGCTAATTGAGTAAGTTGCAGCTTCAGTGAGAAAGAAGAGAAACTTTTCCTGAAGCAGTTTCCTTTAGAATGCAAGCTGCAGTGCATTTATCCTCACTCAGGTGATGTCAGCAAAGTATGGATAAATGTCGATATCCTCACTCTGCTGATGTCATCAGGATTTATCCTCACTGCAGTGGAAATAACACAGGTTATCCAACTGAGAAAGCTCTCACCCCCGTGGTATAAATGAGAGATACATGATGGCTGGCCATTGAATACACTATTTACCTGAACTCATGGAAAGTGATCTTGGGAACCATCACTCGTGTCTCTGTTATGCTCCACCACTCATGAGGTTACCTGAGATCACTCTCCATGAATTCAGGTAAATAGTTTATTCAACAGCCAGCCATCATGTATTCCATTTATACAATAGGGCTGTCTTCCATTAAATAAATCTTCACAGCCATTATGTGAATCCTTCACAGCCAGTAAATCCATGTACATAATGGCTATGAAGATTATTTAATGGCTGTGAAGATACATGGATGTATACAATGGTTTATCAGCTCACCCCTATTGTATAAATGTCATTTATCAACCAATGCCCAGAATGTTGAGTGCTGATTGATAATAACTGATGAGTTACATAAGTTCAGTTAATAACTGATGAGTTACATAAATGCAGTTAGTAATAGTACTGTAAATAGAAAACTGATAATTAATATGGAATAGTTAATCCATAAGTCGGAGACAGGATCAATAAATAACTAACTGCCATAAAGATTAAGAATTAGTTTACAGTTGGTTGTCCTAGAAGGGGTTAGCAACTAACTCAACCAAAACAAAGCTAATGAATTATTGAAACTTAATTAATTATTAGTAATTTAAGTCAATTGAGCATTAGGCCTATTTTATTGTAACAAAGTTCAGGGCTGGCACTGCTCAATTGATTCAATTAATTCCCTGGATCTGACCTAGGATCCTTGAATCCTACCTAGAATCCATCGCTAGCTGACTCTGGATTCTACATCCAGGTCGCACCTGTAAACACGCTTTCAGCTTAGTGTGTCTCTCCTGGTTAAAAAAATAAAAATAAAACAAACTTTCTCCATTTTGCCCCCACTTTGTCGCCACTGAAGCTGCCACTTTCAGACACTGCCACATCTGATCACACTCTACTTTATCCAACAAGCCCCTCCTCCTTAGCACTGCCACCACCATTAACAGGGGAAGTGTGGTACAAGTTGGAGATTTTAAACTTGCACACAAGTCAATTGTAGGTAGTAGCAGGGGTGGGCTGGATGTTAACTTTAGAGGGTGTATAAATGATCACAGGCTGCACTATTACTACTCTTTGCAGTCCCTTAGGAAACAGTCATTCAACAAACAGTATTATATTACTGCAGTATACAGGATGACAGAAACATGGCAAGTTGTGTTGCTCAGATAGTATCCTAGAAACTAGGATACCAACAGATACCTCCCATTTGGCCAGATAGTTACTATGGTAGGATAGCAGTGCTGTCTGACCATGGATTTGACCCTCTATGATCCAGTGTATGGGTCATGCAAATGTTGCAGATACTGCGGATTCTAACAACATATGTTGTGGATCCTAGCAACAGATTCACAGTTCTGATCAGCAGATCCAGCTCAGATCCCAACTCTCTGACCTAGGATCCCTGAATCTAACCTAGGATTCCCTGGATCCTACCTAGGATCCATCACTACCTGACCCCGGATCCTAACTATCTGACCTAGGATTCCTGGATCCTACCTAGAATCCATCGCTATCTGACTCTGGATCCTGCATTCATCTTTGGTAGAATTTCTGGTAGGATCCTAGGTAGGATACCAGCACTATCTGATGGAGGGTGGTAGGATCCACAAAAGCACTGTCTAAGCAACACTAATGGCAACAACTCAACCTTCAGTTGCAGGCAAGTTGTTTTTGCATAGGGGCCCAGCTGAAGATGGAACATACAAGAGCACACTGTCTTAGTAGGATTCTGCCACCATCCTATGGATGAACCACTGAACAGCAAGCTCAAACAAACTCTGGTCAGAGCTGATATGGTTGTGTAAAGCTTTTAGGAGTGGCAAGAGTGCGGAACAAAGAATATGTGGTGCTCTTGCTGCACCGGAGTCAGCATGCCACCTACTGAAGGATGTAGCACAGCTGAAGCAGTTACAGCAAGAGAAGGTTGGGGTGTGACTGATGGCTGTAGAAGACACTCATGAGATTGCACCTGGAATACTACATCCAGTTCTGAAGGTCCCATCTGAGTAAAAAACATAGACAAGGTGGAGGTGGTACAGTGAACGGCAACTACAATGGTGTAGGGCATATGGGATAAGACCTACGAGAAAAGATTTACCAAGTCAATATTTAAAATATTTATTTCATTTAGGTAAAGCATTTAAACCATTTTAAATATTGAATTTTAACAAGCTATGCCAGTTAAGACTCAATATATGCTATATCGAATCTCAGCTGCCATATCCTGTAAAATATGACTTACAGTGTGGTCATGCTTTTACCCATTATTTCTAATGAATTTGCACAATGCAGATCTGCTGAGAGGCCGTTTCAATGTGGTCTTCCTTTTACACAGTTTTACAATGGGTTTTCCTAGAATATGCCTGCTGATTGGTATATATTGTATTTAGCCTGGATAGTTCACAAAAGATGTGACATCTTATTTTCAGTGGGACTCTACATCTACACAATATTATGCTGCACTGTGTAAAATCAGAACATGCTGAAAACAGTATTTCACATCTGGACTAGGCTACCCTGAATAAATGCATTATAAAAATGGAAAAATCATGACCACACTGAAAACAAGATATTGTATCTAATCTGGGACATCCTAGTAAATACAGTACAAAAATGTGTAAAATGAAGATCCCTATCCAGGATACAAAATATAGGATAAGAAAGAGTTAAAGGAAATCTGCTGTAAACTGCACTTCATAGTGTTCCACATAACCAAGAATGATATAAACATCAGCTTCTTTATTGTTTTATAACATATTAGATTGCAATATGTATTTTGAATGTTGTGGCCATGAGGATGGTGTGTACAGTGTGTGTGTGTGCGTGTGTGTGTGTGTATGTGTTTGCTGTATGTAATAAATTATGTCTGAAACAATTCTTATAAGATAGTGTCTTAAGAGGTTAAAAAAGTATTGAATCTCAACTGGCGAATCATGTAAAATGTCACTTACATTGTGGTAATGCTTTTACCCATTATATCTAATGATTTTGCAGATCTACTGAGAGGCAGTTTCAATGTGGTCTTTCTTTTACACATTTTTGCAACGTGTTTCCTAGAACATGCTTGCTGATTGCTACATACTGAATTTAGCCTGGATAGTACACAGAAGATGTGGCATCTTATTTTCAGTGGGGCTGTACATCTACACAATATTATGATGCATTGCATAAAATTGGAACATGCTGAAAAGAATATTTTACATCTGGACTAGGCTACCCTGAATAAATACATTATAAAAATGGTAAAATCATGACTCCATTGAAAACAAGATATTGCATCTAATCTGGGACATTCTGAGTAAATACAATGCAAGAATGTGTAAAATGAAGATCCCTATCAGAATGAGATGTAGCATGTCCCCTGTGCTATCCAGGATACAAAGTATAGTATAAGAAATACAGTATTTAAAGGAAATCTACTGTAAACTGAACTTCACTGTGTTCCACTCAACCAAGGCTGACATAAACAGTTTTCTTTATTGTTTTATAACATATTAGATTGCAGTATTTATTTTGACTGTTGTGGCCATAAGAATGGTGTGTACAGTGTGTGTTTGCTGTAAATAATAAACTATGTCTGAGACAGAGCTTATCAGATAGTGTCTTAAGAGGTTAAAAAAATTGACTCTCAACTGGCAAATCCTGTAAAATGTCACTTGCAGTGTGCTCATGCTTTCACCCATTATTTCTAATGAATTTGCCCAATGCAGATCTGCTGATATGCAGTTTCAGTGCAGTCTTTCTTTTACACATTTTTGCAATGTGTTTTCCTAGAACATGCTTGCTGATTGCTACATACTGAATTTAGCCTGGATAGTACACAGAAGATGTGGCATCTTATTTTCAGTGGGGCTCTACATCTACACAATATTATGATGCATTGCATAAAATCGGAACATGCTGAAAAGAATATTTTACATCTGGACTAGGCTACCCTGAATAAATACATTATAAAAATGGTAAAATCATGACCCCACTGAAAACAAGATATTGCATCTAATCTGTGGCATCTTGAGTAAATACAATGCAAAACTGTGTACAATGAAGATCCCTATGAGAATGAGATGTAGCATCTCCCCTGCGCTATCCAGGATACAAAATATAGGATAAGAAATAAAACATTTAAAGGAAATCTACTGAAAACTGAACTTCACTGTGTTTCATATAACCAAAGCTGACATTAACAGTTTCTTTATTGTTTTTTTGGCATATTAGATTGTAGTATTTATTTTGAATGTTGTGGCCATAAGGATGGTGTGTGTGTGTGTGTGTGTGTGTGTGTATGTTTGCTGTATATAATAAACTATGTCTGAGACAGTGCTTATCAGATAGTGTCTTAAGAGGTTAAAACACAGTGTATATCTTGGACATTCCTTGCTGAGAATGGGTGACATTTATGAGGTATAAATCTTTCTTGAAAGAGAATAGCTGACCAACTAAAGCAAGTAGCAAGAAAATACTTTAAGGCTAAATATTGAAATGTGCAAGTTGTTGCATTTCTAAGGGGGTAAAGACATCTCCAGTTTAACAGGCAACTAATATTTAAGAAGCTATTTCAGTTTCCTAATGGCCATCTAATAAGCAGCTGCGAGTTCTGTCTACAACATTGGAAACAGAAAGAAGGGATTATTTAACCGTCACAGTGATTTGTATTTATGGAAGGATACACTGAAAACTCCTAAAAGATGTGTTCTATAGAAATACCTTTTTTCAAGGGAAAGCAGGATGGCTATAGGCTCCACCCACAGCCATAAAATGGACTACATTTGAAGCCATCCTTGACCTTGTTCTCTGCAGTGGTGATATGATCATCTCCAATATGAGCATCAAGGAACCAGTGGAAAGCAATCACTACAACCAGGTAACCTCACTGGTGGTGGGGTGAGCCTTAGCCACCAAGACCCAGAACTTCAGAAAGGCAGTTTGCCAAGATAAGGGATTTGGTGGCCTGGGGTCTGCAGGGGCTACACGAGGCTGGTAATGCACATCTGGGGTTTGTTGAAGAAGATGCTTGAAGCAGCTGTGGCAGTCTGCACCCCATAAACAAAATGGAGAAAAGGGACAATAAACTGGACCCCCTGGCTGAACAGGGACCTGAGGCAATTGATCCTACAGAGAGACTATAACTGTTGGAAAGAGACAGGTTTCCTCCAGGCAAGGAAAGAGTACAAAGCAGAACCCAGAGATTGCAAAAATATAAGTTTATTGTTTATGCTTGAGGGCTTCTTATGGCTATAAGAGTGTTGCCTTGTACTTTCTTAGAACATGACAAATGCAAATTGAAGATGAGCCATTATGGCATTTTAAGAACATAAGAAGTGACACTCCTATAGCCATAGGAGAACCTTGAACATAAGCAATAGATTTATAGTAGTAGTAGCACCAGATTAGTCAAGGGATTTTTAAGGATTTGTAAAAATCCGTATTGAGAATTGTGAAACCTTTAGTTAGGGATTTTATTTTGTTTGTTACTGTGTTCACTGCTACCCAGAGAGGATGGTCTCATCTGATAGTGTAGTTGAAAATCTACCAGATGGCACTTAAGTACTGTAATAGGAACTGGCCTCTTTCTGTAGGTATAACAAAATTAATTTTAGACAATTTTTTTCCCCTAAATTTTGTGAAGGATAAATAGGGAATCTCACAAAATTGCTTGACAAATTCAGTGCCACTACTGTATATGGTTAGAACTTTTTATGTATGGAATCAACCGCTTCCCAAAAGTTGTTATGCAAGGTTTAAAAGCTACGCATGTTCTATAATTATTCAGTTCAGCTGTGTTCTCTCTCGCACAGACTCCAGCCAGTTTCAGTCATTCAGCATGGCTTCACTATCAAAGCAGCTCTACTCAGTCTTTCACTTTTGATTTCTTACTGCAGCCCCTTCTCATTAAAAACACAGTTTAAACAAATAAAGGAAAAAAATGTCACTGGGGATAAACAGAAGTGTAACTCCGGGGTTGGCTGTGTTGCTGGAGGAGGTGGGTGATGGACGGACCAAGCAAAACTAGGGCAGCTGCTCACAGAATGTGCTCTGTCTCTCACTCACTCTCTTTTCCTTCTCTCACTGAAGTGTCATGTAGTGTGACTGGGGGCTCCCTTGGCAACATGTTGCTTTTGTACTGTGCAGGAGGGAATGACTGTGTTGCTGGATCCTTCTGGGTGAGAAGTGTGGCCCCTCTGCTGCTGCTATACTGCATGTGGAGAGAGTGAAAGTGAGATGAGAAGTAAAGGAGCAGCTGGTTCTGTTAGAGAAACCTAATTAGCCTTACATTTTTTTAAAAACATATACTATAATAAATAAAATAAGGGTGACCATACACAACTCGCCTCGTGTTTTCATCTCAAGGTTGAGATAACAGCATGGACCTTTTGAGCTTTGCTCTGGAGGTCCATATACTGTTATCTAGACTCTTCGATGGAAACACAGGCTTGTAGTGTATAGTTGCATATATATTTAAGTGATAACATTCAGTGAGTTGGAGTATAGGAAGCAATAACCAGCTGGTGTGGGTCATTAAACATTTAATGCAACCCACACCAGCCGGTTATTATGAGTATACTCCATTTCATTGACTGTTATTACTATTATACGAGTTGGAGTGACTTTCAAAGTTTTTTTTGTGCAGTACTGTACCATAAAGCACAACTGGCAAATCAGATGGTGTTCGCCTGAGTCAGTGTTAGCAGGATCACCGTAAGTACCTTCCTTGTTCCTTTCTTCATGTTAGTCTTGGTGCGAGCAAGTGCATGCGGCTGTCGGCATCTGCCTGCCATCAACTGAGACAGAGGGACTCCTGAGAAGACTGGCAGCAGTGAACTAACATAATGTGTTAGGCAGTAACAATCTGATCCAGTGTGGAAGTCTTCAGCTTCAGCAAAGGAGGTGAGTGTGAGTTGGCCAGCCAGGCAGGGGGACTGTCAGGAGTCAGGTGGTGGAGCAGTGGCTGAGGGGCCATGTGGCATGGGGGTCATAATCAGAATGGGGCGCAGAAAAAGAAAACCACATTTTTTCAGCTCTAAAGTGAGTGAATATTTTCATGTGTAGCAGTGTAGCCTTGTCCAAGGGGGGGGATCAATGACACGGGGCAGGGGGTGGTGGGTCATGGTCAGGATTGTGGACATGAATAACCAATTGTAGGCACAGCAAAAATTTGATTAATCGACTGTTGGAGGGGCTTAGTTGAATAACCAGCTCTGTGGAAGGGGGTTTTGGTGAATAACCGACTCTGGGGTTTCTGTTATGTAGTTTGTAGCTGGATTGTAATTTCTACCACTGTTTTAAAGTGCTTACAGCTCTTCTCTTTCCTTGCTCCTCCTGCACCCCCCCATCCAAGCACTCTGCCTTGGCGCTGAAAAGTCTAACTCTCCTTTGTCTTGCTAAACTGCTCAATCTAAACCTATCCTACCTCTATGCTTTTTAAACCCTGCTATCTTTTCTTCTCTCCAGCTGCCTGCCCTTGAATGGGGCTGCTTCAGCTCCCTCATGGTCAGCCGGCACCTAGCCAGCCACCAACTGAGACCAGGACGCCCACCTGCAGCTCCTTGGAAGGTACAGCGACAGCGTAGCCAATCGGAACGCGGGCGCTTCCAGCAAACTCGCTCTGATTGGCCAGGACTTTTCCCTTGCTTTGCCACCTGGCACTTTTTACAAATAGATTTTAGATAGAACTAAGCACATTTCAAGTGTCTAATAGAAGTTTTTCAACTGTATTAGCTGGATTGTAATTTCTACCACTGTTTTAAAGTGCTTACAGCTCTTCTCTTTCCTTGCTCCTCCTGCACTCCCCCCCCCATCCTAGCACTCTGCCTTGGCGCCGAAAAGTCTGACTCTCCTTTGTCTTGCTAAACTGCTCAATCTAAACCTATCCTACCTCTATGCTACTGTATAACCCCTTAATTCCGCGGTATTTTTATTTCTGCGCTATTCGCTGGTCACTAAGTATACTCGAACATTAAGTGCACGCGTATATTTACAGTATGTAGCGCTTACTCTGAACCTCTTTTATTCATATCCAATTTAAGCAGTCGCCATGCACTGTGGTAAAACAGGTAGCCAAACATCTAACATCTAAATTGAAATCGAATCACGTGATACTCAATTAGTTCACATGATTCTACGTGCTATCTGTTCCGTTCTCCATTTCGCAAGTGCATGTGTAGGGAAACCGAACAAAACTAAAATTACAGGGACTGGACTTACTGGATTAAAGAACTAACGGATTGTTCAAGTCACATTATCCAACTCACCAAATGGGCACAGCACGCCACAGTATTTCAAAAAGTGAGTGTCCTGTGTTAATGTGTGGATGTACGAACAGCGAGCGGGGGGGGGGCGTAGCATCCATGTTTATGATGGGTCATTCATTGAACCATGGAGTCAGTGTGGCTTGTAGAAAAAAACTGTGTGAGTAAACTTGCTTATGCCATGGCTCTGCGTTGTGAGGGTAGTGATGTTTACTGGCTGACAAGTGGTTGTGCACTGTTTTTTGTGTTTGTGTTCACATTTAAAACCAAAAAACGTTATTAAACTTTATTGAAGTTGAAGTTAAAAAAAGGAAAAAAAGGAGAAAAAATCTGGCTCTTCTTCTGTCTTAGTAGTTTAGGCACTGAGCATGTGCCTCTAAGATTCCGGCTTTGCAGAATCCGCTGATGATCTCATCTTCCCTTTCGCCAGCTCTGTTTATGCTGTCCACCAGCCGCTGAGCATGCTTCACTTTTAGGCTCTGCATTCGTATAGGTCAACTTTAATGTCTGCAGATGCTCTTCCACTTTGAAACTGGCCTGACACGGCATCAGCATACCATTTGGTAAAATGTTGCTTTAATTCATCTTTAAGCAACTTGTTCACCGTTAGATCAAGCGGCTGCAATAAGTCGGTGCATGAGGCAGGAACAAAAGTAGGGACGATTTAATTTTGCTCCAGGCATTGCAGTACCTCTTCAGTGGTGTGACCCCTGAACAAATCCATCACCAGCAGCGATCTCTGTTCATGGGGTAGGTCCATCTGCAGCTTGATTTTTTTAATGTATGGGACAAGCACCTCCATGATGAACTGCTGCATTGTAACACTGTTTGCCCAATGATTTTCGGGATTGCATATTAACCAGCCAACTGGGAATGTGAAAGCAGGGTGGCAGTTGTCAGTCTTTCCCTTATAAATGATCTGGGGAGGTAGAAGTTCGCCAATCATTGATACTGCAAGCATGACTGACACCTGCCTCTTGTCACCCAGCCCGCAGACCTCTACTTGCTTCGAACCAACAGTCGCCATGGTCCACTGACTGCATGGCACTAATTGTACACCAGTCTCATTTAAATTAAAGATAAGGGCAGGAGGGATCAGTTCTTGCCCACAAGCAGTAGCCACCCTACCCAGGAATTTAGCCTTCAAGTCTGGGAAGTCGAGTGGGGTTTTTCTAGCAGCTTTGGTCGCCTTGCGTTTAGAACACCCCATGCGACTCAGAAGCTTTCAGGACCACTGCCTTGAAAATGTAAGGTGCCCACCATTCTCAGATACCAGGTCAGGGTTGTGTGCCTTGACTACCCCAGATGCTATGGTCAATACCACATGAGCATTCACAACTGCCCCCTCTGATCTAAGGCTTTTAACAATTTTTCTCAGCTCATCCTTAACTTCATCGAGGAGCAATGCAGGACGACCATGGGGTTTAGTGGGCAGTTCAGGAGTCAGTTTGGTGGGGTCAGGGGTTTTGCCAAGCTGCACAAGGTAGTCCTTCTTGAACCCACGCACAGTACTCTTGTTTATGCTGTTTGAGTACTTCTTGCAGTAGTAGTGAACGGCATTCATAACACTGTTCTGCACTGCATACTTGCCAACCTCAAATTGAACACCTGCAGTGTATTTTGTGTATTCTGTCCGTCGCTTCTTTGGGACAGGACCAGAGATGTCAGTAGCGAGTTCACTGATCACTGCCTTGGCAACCTGCAGTATGACTGCAGCAGTCTGGCTAAGACCTTCAGCACTCAGGGGCTCACCAGATAAGTCTCGCTTGACAGCAGGCTTTTTGTTTAACCAGGATAAGAGAGACATCTTAGTAGTCAGTCAGTAGTAGTCTGCAAAATGATGGAATACAGTTGGAATACAGTCTCTGGTATTGTCTTCATTTTGTAGACTTCTGGGTATCGTAATACCGTGAACATGAGATTATGCTAAATTCATCTGTAGTACCATCGCGTGGAAATTTACTTGTGTGGATATTTTGCCTTATACAGTATTTAAACCCTGCTATCTTTTCTTCTCTCCAGCTGCCTGCCCTGGAACGGGGCTGCTTCAGCTCCCCCATGGTCAGCCGGCACCTGGCCAGCCACCAACTGAGACCAGGATGCCACCTGCAGCTCCTTAGGTACAGCGACAGCGTAGCCAATCGAAATGCGGGCGCTTCCAGCAAACCCGCTCTGATTGGCCACAACTTTTTCCCTGCTTTGCCACCTGGCACTTTTTACAAATAGATTTTAAATAGAACTAAGCACATTTCAAGTGTCTAATAGAGGTTTTTCAACTGTATTAGCTGGATTGTAATTTCTACCACTGTTTTAAAGTGCTTACAGCTCTTCTCTTTCCTTGCTCCTCCTGCACACCCCCCCATTCAAGCACTCTGCCTTGGCGCCAAAAAGTCTAACTCTCCTTTGTCTTGCTAAACTGCTCAATCTAAACCTATCCTACCTCTATGCTATTTAAACCCTGCTATCTTTTCTTCTCTCCAGCTGCTTGCCCTTGAATGGGGCTGCTTCAGCTCCCCTATGGTCGGCCAGCACCCAGCCAGCCACTGACTGAGACCAGGATGCCCTCCTGCAGCTCCTTGGAAGGTATGGCGACAGCATAGCCAATTGGAACACGGGCGCTTCCAGCAAACCCGATCTGATTGGCCAAGACTTTTTCCCTGCTTTGCCACCTGGCACTTTTTACAAATAGATTTTAGATAGAACTAAGCACATTTCAAGTGTCTAATAGAAGTTTTTTTATTTTTTTTCCATTAGCAGGTTATACAGACCTGCCACTAGAGGGATTCTTGTTCTTTCACTTGGAAAAAAAAAGTCAACCCTCTGAAAGACACAGTTGCTTTACGTGCTATATACCTTCCTTCCCGCCCTCGAGATCCTCTTGAACCGGTTAAGACTTTCCTGAACCATGGGACTGCTGACAGCCACGCCATTGGCCCCACGGTATCTGTACCACACCCTGATTGGATGCTCTCTTGCCTCCTGCTCAGGGATTGGCTCTTGAGCCAGCTAAAACGTTGCTCTGCTCTGGGCTGCTGTGCCCATTCATTTCTATGGCAAATGGCCAAATTTTCGCCCGCCCCCACCCCGACCTTAACTTTATAGACCTTCCTCCACGCCCCCTGGTAGCTCCGCCCCCCCACTCATGCTTCATTGGGTACCTGTTTTGGGACTCCCCTCCCATCTTTTAGTTTCCACCTCCCACTCCCTGGCTGCCTGTCCTTCCTGGCTATATCCTCACTTCCCACTGATCCAGCTACTGCTCTTCTGCCCCCTTCTCCTAGCCCTGTCAGCCTGTCTTAACCCCCTCCCTCCACCTACCCCGAATCCTATCTTAATCATGTGCCTCCACTGCTCTGTACCCCCTTTCTATTTCTTCTTGCCTGTCTTCCTCCCCTACTGCACACCCCAAAAGCCTGATTTCCTTCCCTCCCCCACTGCTTCCACATTCCTACATCCTTCCTCCACATAGACACACTGCACACTGGTCACTGACCCTTGCCCAGGGTCCATCCTACCGCCATGAAACTGTCCTACAACCACACTGGTCCTAGCCCTCCACTCTGTTCTCCCCTGTCTACGCTTACCCTCACCCACTATCGTCGATGCTCGGCAATTTCCTGAGATGCTAGCAGGCAAAAGCATTCCCTTAAAGAAATACGCCACAGCTCCTTGAGGCTAGTCCTCCTCCCCTAATGCTGTCAGGCAATGTGCACCCAAACCCTGGCCCATTCTGCTCTAAAGCCACTAATCTGAGCAAGTCTTGGTGCCCTCTCATTCATATCAATCAACATCTGCAGCCTCCTTCCTAAAATGGATGCCCTACAGGCCTTCACCAGCCAACACTGCCCTGACATCCTGGCAGTTGTTGAAACCTAGCTCACGCCATCAGTACCGGACCATGCAATCAGCCTTCCTGGCTACAATGTCTTTAGGGTGGATCACCTCTCCAAAAGAGGCAGGGGCTGCGCTCTCTACCTAAAAGACTCCATACAGGGGCACCACATCATTACCTCACTCCAACCCACAACTGCTCAGATACTGCCAGTGAGAATCCTCCTCAGAGCCCAAAACAAAGCCCTCACTGTTGCCATTATCTACATCCCTCCCAAAGAACAGGGAACTGGTCTAACAGCTGTTCTTGACTTTGTAAAGTCACTCCCACCAGACACTGAATCCATCCTCCTAGGCGACTTCAACATCAACTGGCCTGCGGCCGATGCTGGTGCACACAGGGATACCATTGCTGCGGAGAACCTCACACAAATGGTTGACTCACCAACCAGGAAAAATTACAGGACCAGCACCAGCACACTCTTGGACTGGATCCTTACCAGTCACCCATCATGGATATCTAACACTAATGTCCTCCCTGACTCTCTCAGTGACCACTCCCCTGTTAGCTGCACCTGGTCAAATAAATTCGTCAAACAACCACCAAAAACTATCACCAGCAGGGTTCTACTCAGTGGTCACCTTTCTCGACTAAAATCCCACCTCCGCCATCAAGACTGGTCCCCTATCTTCAATGCAACCAACGTAAACACTGCCCTTGACCACTTCATAAACATCTTCACTGTGGCCTGTGACACGTATGCTCCTATTAAGAAACGCAAAGTCAAATCACTCAGTAACCCTTGGCTCACAGATGACCTCCTCAGGATGCTAAAAACAAGAGACCACCTAAGGGAGCTGGCCAGAAACTCTGGAAGGCAAAATGACATCCAAAACTACAAACGTGCCCGCAATGACTGCACCAAAACCATCCGGCAAATGAAGTCCACCTACTATAAGCATGCCCTCACAAACTCCTGGGGCAATGGTCGGGAATTCTGGAAGAACATAAAGGAACTCACCGGGAATCCACCCAAAACCAGTCCATCAATACTCAACATCAATGGAACCACAACTCTCAACCCAAAAACCATTGCGGATACCTTTAACAAAGCCTTTACCGACCTCAGCGCTGTCCTACCCCAGGACTACTTCAAAGATGGCAAAGCCCCTCTGTCCACAATGAACACTACTCCCACCAGCTCCCCCCACTTCTACTTCAAAGCAGTCAAGGCTCACCAAGTACACAAATATGTTACCAAAGCCCTTGGCAAATCAAGATTCAGTAATGACTACCTCGATCTCAAAATCCTGTCTCTCACACTTGATGAAGTGCTTAGTCCTCTGACCAGAATTTTCAACCTCTCCCTCAGCCTTAGTCAGTTCCCGGACAAACGGAAATCTGCCACTGTCACCCCAATCCATAAAAGTGGTGACAAAACTGCCCTTGATAACTACAGACCTATCTCCCTATTACCCCACTCTCCAAGGCACTAGAACGCATTGTCTCAGACCAGCTCACAGAATACCTGGATACGCACAACATCCTGTGCAAGCAACAACACGGGTTCTGCAAAGGTCACAGCACCTTCACAGCCCTACTTGAATTAACTGGCACAATCTACAACACATTTGACTCCGGTGAACTACTAGGCTCAATCTACATTGACTTAACTAAAGCCTTCGACACCGTCAATCACCGCCTCCTGCTTGTCTGGCTTCAGAAAACTGGGCTGTCAACTGACTCCATTGGCTGGTTTAAGAGCTACCTTGAAGAATGGTCTCAAACAGTAAGAATCGCTGATACACTCTCGGACCCTAGACTGGTCCGCTCGGGAGTCCCCCAGGGCTCCATTCTGGGACCCCTCCTCTTCAGCCTATTCTTAAACTCACTACTGGACATCTGCCCAGAACAAATAATTCTCTACGCCGACGATGCTGTGATCCTCACCTTGGACCCTGATCCAATCCAATTACAAAATAAACTTCAGCGGGCCTTCTCCTCCATCAAATCCTGGTTCATAAATCATAAGCTGCTTCTCAATCAGAAAAAAAAACAAGTCTATGGTCTTCTGCAGCCCCCACAACAAAAACAAACAACTCCACCTCTCCATTGCAATCGAATAAGGAGCCATCCTAGAGCAAACACAATTGTTCAAGTACCTTGGCATCACCCTTGAACCCCACCTCTCATACACTGTTCATATCAGCAATGTTGCAAAGTCTGTCAATGCGAGGTTAGGCATATTATTCCGGCACAGAAAACACATAACCCCAGAAGCACTGTCAGAGGCCGTCCAAAGCTCCATCGTCAGCATCATAGACTATGGTCTTATCATATATGGGTCTGCAACTACCACTGCTCTCAAACATATCGCGACCTCCCTTAATAAAGGCCTGTCGTCTCATCACTGGCTCACATTGCCGTGCCCACATATGTGACCTTTATTCCCAATTTGGATGGCTTCAACTGGACAAATGCATAAAATACCAAACCTGCATCACAGCCAAGAAAATTATAATGGGGCTTGCCCCACCTGGTGTCTGTGCCCTCCTTAAGCCTAGACATAGGAATGTCACTACAAGGAGATCCAATTCCCATCTAATACATATCCCATGATGTCACATGACCCAAGGACAAAGATCATTCTCCTATCGGGCATCCAACTGGCTCAACTCTCTTGGCAGCGACATAGCGACCACTCCAACACTCGGCCTCTTCAAGTCCAAGCTGTGCCTCTCACTGATTGTATCCTGCGATTGCCCATCTTAACATTTCCAACATTCCAGCTGCACATGCCCCAGCACCCAGCACTTACAATCAGTCTTTGCACCCCTAGCATCTTACCTGTCATACTCCCTCGACAAGGACCCCCTGGCTGCACTGTCTCCCGCCCTCGCCCACCTCCCCCCCATATCTCCACTCCTGCCCCCACCCCAACCACCTCCCATACTCCCCTGTACTCTCTGCATGTCCTACCCTCCCGATCTCCTACCCTCACTTCCCCCACCCACCCCTCCTTCCCTTGTCTTGCTCATAGCTCAAGTCTTTGTACTGGTTATTGCATGTCTGTAAGTCAATGACTATATGTTTGTAACTAAAAATGATGACTGTTGCACACATGGAACCTTTGTAAAAGAGCCTCGGCTCAAAGGCATTGTAGTCCTAGATTGAAATAAATAAATAAATAAATAAAACTGATGGCAGTTCTGAATTATGATTGGCTGAGAACAGATGCCTCTCGTATAATATTCCTTATAGTATAGATCACCAAGTTGTCATACTTATCCCCTGGGCTTGTAAAATGCGGATGTATGCTGATTTTACCTCGTTTTAATGGTTGAGCTCAGTTGGCACAAGCGAGGTCTTGTTTCGCCCATAGACACATGATGCTGCCAGTTATGTTGACTGCAAATTAGGAGTGCACACTCGCTCTCATTTCCATGGCAACCAGACAGCTTATTTTTGAAAGGCCATGTAGCACTCTACCAAATGAAGTGTGAGTGAAAGCTGGCAATCAGGATATGCGTGATGTACTCTTATGATTATAAGAGTGCTTCACGTGATCACTAATCCTCTGATCTGATTGGACACTACACCATTAGTGATCTATAATAGAATTAAAGAGCAGCTGACACCTTCCGGAGAACTTTAACCAAACATAATATTTAGACACAGTCAAGTTTTCATCTTACATTAGTTCTGTATTTCTCTTCCCCGTTATTTATTACTGAGGTCATTTGCATTAAAACAGGATCTTTGCTCTTGAAGAGTTCATATATTCCTGTTGCTTTCTCCCAACTTGAGGTCGTAATGCACTGCTTGTGACATCACAGTTACTCCCATGGCAACAGATTGTGATGTCACAACAGAGAATTATGATATGAAGTAGGGAGTAAGCTGTAGAGGCGTATGAACTCTAAAGAAACTCTAAGGGCTAAAGGTCATGTATTAATGCACATTTCCTCAGTAGTAAATAATGGGGAGGAGAAATATATAGAATATGTATGGAATGCAAGCGGAATTGTACCCAATTATTTTGTTTTTTAAAGTTTTCTTTGAGGCGTCAGTAGCTCTTTAAGGAAGCCAAAGAGGGTCTGGATAGCAGCGCAGCAGGAGGAGCTGTAAATAACACCAAAGCCTTCTTCCAATACATAAGGTTAAACAGAAATGGCTGACCCAGTGGTACTGCAGTAGCACTACCACTTGCCACACCAGTGACCCAGGATCGGGAGTGATCTTGGGTTACTGGGGATAGCCGGGGAGGAGAGGATCGAGTGCCCAAAGGACATAATTCCTCTCCAGGGGTGGGTAGATTGACAGTTCTACTGAATGACTACCACCAGGTGGAGGTTTGGTAGTAGTGTAGGGCTGGAGCAGCAAGAAGGGAGGGAGGGAGCTGCAGGGCTCTGCAATGTGCACATGCCTCCACACACGTGCACTGATGTGCCTGCCTCAGCACTGGGTAACTGTTAGAAAATGGCAGCGAGTCAGTTATAAATGAAGCCCTGTGTGCCATCCCCCATGCAATCCATCACTGGGACCTGTGGTCATAAGTGGGTATGTTCTCTTGAAGGGGGATGACCCTCCCTCCCTCACCTGACTTCACCACGGGCTGAAATATGTGGGGGGGGACGTTGGACCATAGGTAAGCCTGTGGAGATGGCAATGGAGGGTAATGACAGGGATGGAGTTGCAGTGAGCCAAGCCTGCCTCAACTGGGAGGATAAAACCTATATGAAAAATTTAAAGAGGAACATGAGAAGGGAATTGGGCCCCTAGAAACAAGAGAAGAGGAAGAGAAACCAGTGCATGAGCCAGGGGCATGGCTGAATGAATATTTTGCTTAATGGTTGACCAAAAGGCTCCAAGGAGGAGAAGTTCTAATTGGGGGGCCCATGTCATCAAGGGTAACCATGATGCATCCTGTGTACTTATAAAATGGGCATCCAAAATAAGAAGTTTTATTGGTCAAAATATATCATGTGACAGTGCATGAAATATGTTTCATCCACAGTCATCCTGATCCTAAACCGCGTAACACAATGAGCAAATCAGTCCTCCTACAACCAAAACTATCTTCCATCAATCCCCCTACAACCAGAACTGATCTTCCATCACAAGCATGGCTGCTACCTTTACACTGTAAAAAACCTTCACCTGCACCCTAAAAATAAAATTACCTTAAATAAAAAATAAAATAAAACAAATTAATAAAATGTTTCCCTGATCATCACACTTTCCTTACACACATAAACAAATTAGAAACATTAAGAATTGTTGATAGTTTACATTACAACTGTTTCTTTGCTGACAATGAAAATTCCCCCTTCTGTCTTTACCTGCTCATCAGGGAAATCTCTTCTGCTTGCCCTGACAGTGAGATAATTGAGTCTCTGGCTGTAGAAGAGGCCTTTGTTGCACGTGTGTGTGTGTACACAGTATGTTAGGAGAGGAACATTCTGCCAGTGGAACTGAGCAGAATTTTGAATCCATGTGTTCCATGGTAAACATTCCATGATAAACATTCCATATCTTGAATTTTGATGCCAGCAGAGGACACACTTTGTCCAGCAGTAATACAAAGACATCATTTGCAGTGGGGTGGAAGGACTATTTTATCATAAATGCACACAAGTAAATCTATTGTTTCTACATATAAATATGCTCTTCCCAACTGTAATAAGTTAAAAAAGGAGCCCATTTTATAAGCACAATAAGACACTCTGGGGGTGTCCCTGAAAGAGATTTTTACCGCATTCCAGGGGCTGAAGGCACTCGACCTGTGGCCTCGTGCCTCACTACTCCTGTCGGCGTGTGGTAAAAATCTGTTCCATGCACACCCCATCATGTCTTATTGCTTACATCATGTCCATCTGGTAACTGACTACTTGGCAAAGATCAAGCCAGGTAAATCCAAAGGTGAGGATGGGATACACTGCAGGATAAGAGTGGAGGTAAAGAACAGTTGTCAGGGCATCTTGCTGTAATTTTTCATGAATCTGTCTGTTCAGCTGTGGTGCTGGAGGATTGAGAAGTATCTAGTGTGACTCCTGTCTTTCAGAAGAGGGTACAGTCAGACCTGGGCAACAATGTTCTGGTCAGCCTGACATCACAGCTGGACAAGGTCTGCAAATCCATTATCAAGGACAGAATGATGGATTGCTTGCTGGAGGCCAAGGTTCATACCCCTCTCAACATGCCTTTATGAGGGGGAGAGCATACCAAACAAACCTGCTTGCCATCTTCAAGGAGGTGACCTGGAGGTTGACAGGAGCCAGGCCACAGATAGTCTATTTGGACTTCAATACGGCCTTTGACACTGCGGAACATGATAAGCTTCTGGTCCAAGTACACCACTGTGGTAAACACAACACACACACAAGGTGAATTATTAACTTGCTTGTACGCAGGATACGAAGAGTTGTGCTAGACAGGCACTACTCAATGTGGAGAGAGGATACTCAGCAGCATCCGTCAGAGTTTGGTGAAGGGATCACAGCTTTGCAATGCTTTTATTAATGATTTGGAAATCAGAGTATCCAGCAAGCTGCTTAAGTTTGCTGATGGCACTAAGGTGGCCAGAGTGGTGGACTCACTGCTTAAGTTTGCTGATGGCACTAAGTTGGCAAGGGTGGTGGACTCCCTTGAACATTGGGGACAAACTTAATTAGGACCTGAACAAGCTACGTGACTGGTTGGAATCTTGGAATCTTTGATTCAGTGTAGTCAAATGCAATGTGCTATATTTGGAAGTAGAAACAAGGGCAAGACCTACACACTGAGTAGGGCTCCTCTTCCTGCAATGAAGGAGGAAAAGGACCTGGTGTCATAACAAACAGGAGGATAAAGCATAACAAGTCATGTGTGGCTGCTGTACAGAAGGCAAGAGGAAAGTTGGGGTACATTAAAGTGGGGGTTACCAGCACAGCTGGGGATAATCTTACCACTTTAGAAGGCCCTGGTCAGGCCCTATCTGGAATACCGTGTGCAGTTCTGTGCTCCCCAATGCTAAAAGAACATTAAGGCAACTAGAAGATGCAACACAGAGCTACCAGACTGATCTCTGTCGCTAAAATGATCTTGCCCTTCTTACAAATAGAATTTTGTGACCCTGAAAAGCTCAAGGAAGGCAGCATGTAACAAAAGCACAATCCAGGTGTACATTTCAATATTATTTTTTACCAATGAAGAGCATTTTGCTACAAGTGCACCTTAAAAGTGAAAATCATGTGAAATCTGAAATCTTTCCCCAGCAATTTTTAATTCACATGTTCCAAGGGCTAAGGATAAATCTGTACTTTCACATTAAGATATAGAACATCAACAGCGTGGAATAATCACCTCACTCGACTCACAGTTTACAAGTCCGTGAAAAACACTTGCAGCCGATTACTTGAAACGAATGTGTTCTCTCAGTGTGTTTAATGTTTACATTTTAAATGATGCATTGGGTAATGTATGCACATGCTGGAATAATTTAATGTATCACTGCCTGCGATGGATGACTTTTACTGGGACAGAATGGCAAAATGATGATCATCTCTATAGGATATCTCCTGTTTAAATATATCTATCTATATCTATAGCTACAGAATATCTGTTCCATAACTGTACCTGACATGGAACCTTTATAAATGAACCTCTGGTTCAAAGGTATTTGTAATCCTAATATTCAATAAATAAAAAATAAAAATATCTATATCTATACAGTACCTATATCGGTAATGTCATGGCCCCACTGAGAATATCATTGATATCCCCCCTCCCAGTGCAGCTTAACCTTATGACATCATGAGTGGCAGAGCCACAAATGATGTCAAAGGTCAAGCTTCACAAGGGTTAAATATCTCTGATACACCCCAGTAGGGCCATGAGACATTCATTTTATCCATGGCTTTTGAATTTTGTTTGGCTTGGTGAGTTTTAGTTTTCTTTTATGGCACAATACCATTTTAATGGTTTGTTTTTCAGGATGACCAAGTAGGTTGTGCTCACACCTTGACGTTCACTGATGCTATGCGTCAGTGGACCAGCTCATTAGCACATCAGCATGTGTTACTTTTGAACTGCTTCAGGAGTCATCAGCCCAGGATACAGTTGAATGAGAGCAGTGTCTGATGTGGCAGTCCCCAGGGGAAAGGAGCATGTTTGCAGTGTCAGCGAGCAGGAAGTGCCAGTCACAGGTAGGGATGATGACGCTTGGGTTTCCGGAGGGAGACACTATTAAGATAACCAGGGAACAGTTCTGCCAATAAAGAAGTGGTGTGAGAAAGACTGTGCAGTTTCTTGGTGTTTCATTTTTTTTTAACTGAAGATGCTGAGTAGTTCATTGTGAAACTGCTGGTTTCAAAGTGAAAGGCTAGGATAAAGAGCCGGCATCCAAGTCAGCTGGGCAATGTAAAAGTGAAAGCGTGCTGCTTATTCTGCCGGCTCCAGCTAGTCCTGACCTACAGTGAGGATATTTTGCTTATGGGGACCAAGAGTAAGAATAGTGAGAATATTTCATTCTTCCCAATCTAGATGGGGAGAAAGCAAAAATACACTGAAAAGTACCAGAAAATATCCTGATAAGTGTTGGATAAAGAAATATATGTAAATATAAATATTTTTAAAAATCTTTCCTTTTGTTTCTGCCCCCCTCGTTCAGTATGTTTCTTGATGGCACCCACCAGCTTTGTCACTTACCTTCTCAAAGATTTACCGGTTATCCCCCAATCACCAAGGACTACAACATGGTGGGTGGCCCCCCTATAGGTCCAGTGCTTCTGCAGCCACAGGTACTCATGCACAGTCTAAAGCATACACACACACACAGTTCTGCAGATACAAATCCACAAAGGTAGCACATCAGTGCTACTGCATTTGTGTCATGTGGAAACAGTTGTATGTTGTTTGTCTTACCTGTTGATGACTGTGGTTGCTTTGTGGTCTTGTCCTTTTGCTTTTTGGGGTAGGGGATGGGGAGTTAGGGCTGGAAACTCTAACACCACATTTCCCTACTTTGGTTGCTTTAATCTGAACCCTTAGTGATGCAGTGACACAGTTTTTTTGCAAAGAATTTATTTTTGAGATAGTGGAACCATATCCTCATTTGAACACATCTGTCTCACTGCCATGCATCTACAGATGCAGATGTGCAGGGCCCTCTGTGCCTCATGCTAAATGTGGAGTCCATCAGGCTGCAGAAGTGCAGGACCCTCTGGGCCATGCACTTCTGTGTGACTACAGATGCAGACACACAGGGTCCTCTGGGCCATATGCCAACTGAGGAATCTGTGTGAGTGTGGAAGCACAGGTCCTTTTGGGCCTTGCACTTCTGTGTTGCTACAGATGCAGATGCGCAGGAGTCCATCTGGGTACAGAAGGGGCTCAGCAGTTCTGTGAGGCTACAGATGCACCTTTTCAATCATGTCTCAAATATATTTCCACAATGGTTTATGAGGTAAGGTAATAAAAAGGACATGTTAAAATGTGGCTTTGAAATCTTTAAAAAAATTGCACAGTCATGAGGAAAACCCTTCATTATTTCAATATAAAGACATTTTTCTTTCGTGAGCTCATATTTCTGTTTCAGGAGCCAGCAATCTTGTTTCCTGAGAGTCCAAACCTCCTCAGACGTGTGCTCAAGTAATCCAGTGCAGAGCTAGGGGGTACTGGCCACAATCTCCAAATACAAATTCCCAAATGAGCTCTGCACTCACGTGCTAATGATTCACCAACCTCTTCTCAGATTTGAATCACAAATATTTTATTTAAGGTGCATGGTTTCACAATTTGCGTGTTGCTCCTTCACATTAATACTGCATCCACCATCAAGCACTATTCCCAGCACTTCGACCACAGGTGTGGTCTTTCTCAGGGGGATTGTTTCCTCAGGGTCTTGAAAGAAGAATGTTGGCTCATGAAACAAGATGTTAGACTTAGTTTTTTTTATCCTTGTTCCATGAGGCTCACAAAAGAAGAACACAACCTCATGAAACAAGAGTCTCAGCTCACAAAACAAGAATGTAGACTTAGATTTTTTTTCTCAGTCTTGTTTTTTCAGCAGGATTGTTTTGTGAGCCACGAAGCAACTCACGAAAGAAGATGTTTGTCTCATGAAATAAGATTTGGGACTTAGCTGTTCTTTCAGTCTTCTTTCATGAGCCTGCCTTCTTTTTTCATGAGCAACAAAATAACTCATGAAACAAGAAGGTCCGATCACAAAACAAGATTTTTTTTTCCCTGTTTTATTTCTGGTCCACGTGTCTGGTGGAGGTATTCCCTGACTCCACACCCAATACCAGCATCCCCCAGCAGCTGCCCAGAACCTAAGCTCATCAGCCTACCTCCCATAGTGGGGGCCCCCAAAGGGAAGACCAAAATCTAACGTGATTGGTCCTGACATTGGCTCCAGTGTCATTTAGTGTGAGGTCAGAGGACTTCACTCTGGCCAGAGTACAGGGTTTTTCCTTCATTTCCCCCCAGGTGTGGACATGCAATGATGTCAGTGTGCTGGCATGTGCACTTGCATGCATGCCCCACAGACATCCGCCACTGTCTTACCTCTTCTGTGTGGTCCCAGATTAGTGTACCTCATGTCTCCATCAGATGTAACCCAAGCCCCAGGCACCACCAAACCTCCCCCCTCCAGAGGTGGAGAGCTGTTCCAGAGATGCTCATCAAACCTTCTCCCAGCTGGCCCTCTGGTGCACCGGACTCATTCATGAACCCAGGTCACCAGCATCACAAGTGGTAGCACTACTGCTGCGTCGGGGGGGCCGGCCTTGAAACATGATTGAAAAGAAAACCCTAAGTCCCAAACCCTTGTTTGGTGAGTTGTTTTGTGAGTCATGAAATGAGAGGCCTATTGATGAAAAAAGATTTTAAAAAAAGCCTAAGTCCACATTCTTGTTTCCTGAGCTGAGAATCTTGTTTCATGAGGCTGCATTCTACTTTTGTGAGTCTCATGAAACAAGAAAAATCAGCTCAGGAAGCAAGCTTTGATAAGGATTTTTGGGATGTCTCAAAATCATATTTCAGTATCCTTTTCCAAAAAACTAAGTGCAGAATTTAGCTAAACAGGTCCCATTAGATTCATGTGTTGCTTTCTTTCCAGGGCATCATTTTTATGGTTTTTCAAGATTTTTTTTAAACGAAAACAAGGTGGCCACCATAAGAGAGAAGAATTTTTGCTCATGAAAGAATTTTCGCTCATGAAACAAGAATCTTCTTTTGTGAGCAGAACTTCTTATGTACCAAACATCTATCTGAAGGAACCCACTGAGCATGCTCAGAACCAAAATTTCAAACCCTTATAACTTGGGAATGGATTAATATTTTTTCACCAAACCAACGAAAGGCACCATTTTAGGACAAGCCCTTTCTACCCTGAAAACATCAGAACAAAATTCTAAACTGTCTGGGCTGTAGGTGAAAGCAAGACAGGAAAAAAAAATGTTTTTCCCTTCTTTTTACACTATCCGGATCTTGGAATCTGCACATTCAACCAGAATGAAAGTTGCCTAATCAAGAGATCTTGCCCCCCCCCCCCTCGGCCAGAGGTGGGCACTGTGCATGCAAAACTGTATGCAATTCTGTTTAATGGAGGAGAAGTTATTAAGGTATAGAATTAGGGAGTTAACATTAAACACCCCACTCATCCCTAACTGTAGGGCACAGTTTATATACAGAATAAATGTTAGACAATTGTGGTATACAAGGATATATACCTATTGAGGGGGCTAATTGGGACTATAAGCTATGAGACCAAAGTGTGAGTGGCATTATTGCACTAATTAACCCCTGAGATAGGTATATATCCTTGTATTCCACAGTTGCCTAGCATTTATTTTATACAATACATGGGGATGGTGCCTTTTTTTGTACCTGAAGGCTGTGTTTTTGTCAGGAGGTGTATCCAAGGCTGTGCTTTTGTCAGAAGGCTTATTAGTTGTGTAAATTAGTGCAGAAATGTAACTGGTTCAACTGGTGTTTTCATCGAAGTGTTTATTGATTTAATTGGTCATTTGGTTGTTTGTTTTGGTAGTCATAATGTTGGTCTGTGGGTGTTTTTTCCCATGGTATCCAGGTTTCAGTGCATGGATATGCAACTTTAATTGTTTGGAATGTAGGTTTAATTGCTGAGGTATACAGGGAAATACATGATAATTGGCTCCTATGGGGAAAGGTCCTATCCATGTATTCTTTCTCTCTATCTATCTATCTATCTATCTATCTATCTATCTATCTATCTATCTGTCTGTCTGTCTGTCTGTCTGTCTGTCTGTCTGTCTGTCTGTCTATCTATCTACCTACCTACCTACCTACACGCCATGGGCTGACTTTAGATAGCATTTTTATCTTCATTTCAGGATATTGGTCTATTGCTATCTTATGTGCTGCTTTGCCACTCATGAAATACTAACAAATGGATACACTCTCATGAAGATAAAAATTTGTTTAATTTAAAAATGTTTTTTGTTTGTTTAATTAGTTTAATTAGTATTTTGGAAAGACCTTTGAGTGTGAGCTCTTTTACAAAGGTTCCATGTCATTGTGGACAATATTTCAATACACATATTCAGTGGTTACAGAGGCCTGATTATTAGGTATTAAAGAGCGATTACATGACAATTAGACAAATAGGAGAAAAAAACTGAGCAGTTGTAATTGAATACTAAGCTATTTCTAATTGGTTGCCCTTGGTAGCACACCCTTGGAAACCTCCAAATCCACTGATAGACTATGGCAGAGTAACTGCATAGGGTTTAACGTTATCCCAGATGGTGAGAAGCTGGGTGACAGTGAAACAAGGGGGATTGGGTTTGAAACCAACTGCAGAGAGCGAAAGGTGGGGGGATAATGAAACAGGGGGGCTGTGATGGCAGGAACAGCTCAGAGGCTGTCGAGTATGGTGTGTGGGGGTTGGGAGGCAGTACCAAGTGCGTTTAAAGAGGACTGATAGCTTACTTAAGCACTTGACTAGGCTGGAATGGAGGAAGGGTTCTCTAGGTAGCCCTGCTGGGTGTTACCTTGGGGGTAGGCCTGTCTATCAAGTGGGGCCTGAGAAGCAGGTGCATTTTGAGTTAGACATTGGGTGCTGTTTGAGGCCTACTTTGAATTGAGACAGGCTGTTTGTTTGTAATTTCATCGGGAGTTCATTTATCCAGGGGGGGCCCGATAGGAGAAAGCACGCTGCCCTAGTGAGGTTCGGCGGAATGGTATGGACAGTGCTCCATTCTTTCTCCGTCTGGTGATGTGTGTTGAGAGAGAGAGAGAAGCCTCAAGCAGGTTTCCTCTACAGGGTGGGGTTTTTCCGAGGAGTGCCTTCTTTCCCAGGAGGCAAGTTTGGTATTTGATCCTGTCTTTTAGGTTAAGCCAGTTTGTACACTCATACAGGGTGCAAGTATGAGTGTAGTGATCTACACACAGGGTGAGGCGGCATGCCTTATTGAGTGCAATTTGGACCCTTCTGAGCACTGTATCAGTAGCAGCTCTATAGACCACCAGCCCGTAGTCTATCATGGAGAGTATGGAGCTGGAGACTGAGATTCGGAGTGCTTCCGGGGTGAGGGATTTCTTATGCCTATAGAGGACCCCAATCTTTGTGTTTACCACTTTGACAAGGCAGTCTACGTGGATAAGGACATGAGAGAGTCATCAGTGGTGACTCCAAGGTACTTGAACAAGTGCACCTGCTCAGTCTGCTCACCAGCCTTGTTATTGATTATGAGGGGAGCATGCTTGTGTTTGTTGTAGGGGCTGGATTGTAGCATGGCCTTGGTTTTCTTGTAATTTAGTAGCTGCTTTTGCCTACTGAACCAGTCCTCGAGTTTATTGAAACAGTTCTGTATTTCTGTTTGTAGGGCAACCTGAGAGGTGCTGCTGCTCAGCAGCACAGCATCATCCACATATAGAATAAGTTTGGTGTCACAGGCTATGGGTAGGTCATTTACAAAGAGGCTGAAAAGCAGGGGCCCTAGAATTGATCCTTGAGGGACTCCTAGGAGTACATCTCTGGAGCTGGATAACGTCTGACTGATTTTGACTCGCTGGCTCCTGTGTGTTAGGTAGTCATTGAACCAATTCACGGCATTTGGTGCCACACCCAATCTTTGGAGCTGGAGTACTAGTAGAGGGTGGTTGATGGTGTCGAAGGCTTTGGTGAGGTCAGTGAAGATGGACCCCATCAATTTGCCTTCATCCAGCGTCTTGTGCGCATAGTCAGTGTATTCCAGCAGTGCCGTGGTGGCACTGTGTTTTTGCCTGAAGCCATGTTGGTTTGGGCAGAGCAGATTGTACTTATTGAGGTATTCTGTGAGTTGACTTGCCTCAATTTTTTCCAAAGCTTTGGATAGTGGGGAGAGGATAGATATTGGCTTGTAGTTTGACACCAGTGCCTTGTTACCATTCTTATGCACTGGAGTTACCAGGGCTTGCTTCCATGCCTCTGGAAATTGAGCTAGGGCCAAGGATTTATTAAATAGCATTGTTATGGGCATGATAATAATACCAAGGGTGAGAGATAGTAACTTCATGTCTAGCCCGTTACTCCCCAATCTGGTTTTGCCTAGGAATTTCCTGACCGTCGTTAGGACCTCCTTCACTGTCACCTTCTTAAAGTAGAAGGCTGGGTGGTTAGTTATGAGCAGGTTGGCACAACCCTGGTCCTCCACAGGCAGAAGGTAGTCTGGAGGCAGCAATGAGGAGAGGTCTGTAAAGGCCTGGTTAAAGGCATCAGCAATGGCTAGCAGATCTGAGGAGGATGAGTTATTAATGTTGAGCATCTTAGGATACTGCTTTTGATCTTTACCAAAGATGTTCTTGATGTTGTCCCAAAACCTCTTTCCATCTCCCCATGCATTGTTAAGCTGGGCCTTATGGAAACTGGCTTTTGTGAGCCTGATAAGTTTGGTACACTGATTTCTAGCCATTTTGTAACACTGTAGGTCATGCTTGCTGCCTGAGCTTAAGGCTTTTTCCCAGAGGCAGTTCCTCTCCTTTAGGAGGGAGAGGAGCTTGCCATCAATCCAGCCGTTAACCTTCCCCCAAATTTTCCGTTTTGTGCATGGTGCATAGATATCACAGATGGAATTGAAGCCCTCAGTGAAAAAACTAAGGGCCTGGTCCAGTGTAGGTGCCTTGTTGATGGGGGACCAGTTGTAGGCAGACAGGGCCAATTTGAGGGATGCATGTTTGCCTTTCCACAGAACCCTGCTCTTGATGAGGTGGGGTGGGCTTTTGGCAAGTTTAGTGGTCCATATAAAGGAGATTGGGGAGTGGAAGTGGTCACTTAGCATGTCCGGGAGAACCCTGAGTTCAGACAATCGAGTCGGTGAGCTAGTTAAGACCCAGTCAATGAGGGTGCTGGTACCAGCCTTGTATCTTTAATTATATCTTATAGTAGCAGTCATACAAAACTTGATCAGGTACTGCAGGAGTATGTTGAGGCAGAATCACATTACAGCCTCTGCAGAATATACCTTGGGTGCCTCAGCATACCTGCAATATTACCTCAGTACTGATCAATGTTTGTACGACTACCACTGTAAGTTAGCCCATGGTGCACACATCTAAAAAGACAACAAAAAAAAAAACTCAGAACAAAAGCACTGTGGCAAGGGTTACCTGGAAAGAGCATTGTTAACAAAATCAGATTTTTAAAGAAATATAAAATCACACATACCCCAATAATGCAAAGCATCATGGGATGGATATGCAAATCACCATGCAAATTTAGACTGGTTATGCTTTATGCAGGAGTGCATGGTGCTATATGGCCTCTCACACAATCTGCAAAGGCAGAGAACAGAAGACAAGGACACGCATTTCATCTTTCTCAGTACTCATCCATATGCATCAGTGTTGCCAGTGCCCTTTTCTGGTAAGATAACCCTTGCCTCGGTGCCTTTGTTCTGAGGCTCTTTGTCTGCTCAGCTTGCATTCTTATTTTGCCCCCCCCCCATCACCCAAATCTGTAAGACCACATAAGGGCTGGTTTGGTTGCCCCTGGGTGGATATACAGAGGAGGCACACTGATGATTTCATCTGCTTCTGCTGTTGATTTATCATTCGGAATTCATAATCCACTGTTGTGACATCACAGTATGTTGTCATAGGAATGATGGTGGTGTCACAAGCAGAATATTATGGCTGCAGGTGAGGAATAAGCAACAGGAGCAGGTGAAGCCTTTAAGAACAAATAATCTGTTGCCCTTTGGGGAGCTAATTTCAGAACTAATGTGAAATAGAAAATGAACTGTATCTAAATACAGTATTACGTTTTCACAGTTCTCCTGGATGTATTAGCCACTCTTTTATATAACTGTTTACTTGAAAACTGCTTCTGTGTGTCTTCTCGGAATACCTGCTCAATGTCTGGCATGCTACAATTAGGCTTTTTTAAATACAGAGTCACTGCTTAAGTACCAGATATGTGTCAGTACATCTGAAGATTGAAAAAGGATGTTCCAGCATTAGTATTTAATAGCTTTCTTTAGTGTTTGTTAACTCTGGCAGGTGTTTTGTAGTACAGAAGGTTAATACTGTTGTGTTGTTCTTCTTTCAGGAATGTCTTTCTATCTTTTTTATTCCTTGTTTCTGCATCTTTCATCACTGGTCTGCCCCTCTTCTAAAGCACCCCCGGCCCCTTCCCTGACCTTTTCATGGATTTACTGGTTATCTACCACCTACTCAGGACCATTAAGGTGATGGGTGGCTTACTATGTTGCTCGTGATTTGGCCTGTAGGGGTTGCCAGCATCAACCGCTAGCTTTCTCTCCAGAGGGTGCTGGCATGCATGGTGTCCTGTAGCAGTCCATTCCACTGCAATGTGTGCTTTTTGCACCACTACCTGACCTTTGCCAGCTGACAGGTAAGCAGCATCCCCCCACACCAAAGGAAGAGAGCTGTCTCTGGGATGTTCCATCCTCCATCCCCCATCTCTGGCTGGCTTCTGAGCAAACAGCAGTAAAACCGCCCCAAAAGCTGGGTGTGCTGTGGAGAAAGATGCAGCAAGCAAAACACTAAACTCCGGCACCACCCACCATAAAGAACAGATAAAACCAAATATGTAAGCAAAATATCAAAACTCTTTATTTCCAAGGTGTGCAAACAACCTCTACTGAGAGAACAGGAGAAACCCATTACTTCCTACTGGTTTCGCCACAATCTTGTCATCCTGGTAAGAGGTTGTTTGCACATCTTGGAAATAAAGATTTTTGCTACTTTACTTATTTATTTGGTTTTGTCTGTTCTTTATGGTGGGTGGTGCTGGAGTTTTGTAATTTGCTGACTTCTGAGCAACCCAATGTCGTTCCCTAACCCAGGTCATTAGTGTAACAAGTAATAACACTACTCCTGTGCTACTGGGCCACTGTAATGTCTTTCTTTTATTCAGTTTTGTGGTGTGTGTGTGTGTGTCTGTATGTTGGATTTAGATTGGTTTTCCATGTAGGAATTCAGGAGTGTCAATCATCATTTCTAATCTGACATCACTGTAGCGAATAACAGTGTAGACTGTTTTTCACAGAAGTTATATCACTTCTGCAAATAATAGTGAGTTAAAGGATGGGTAACAGGTTTCTCATTTCACTGAGCTCAGAGGGTAATTTGATAGGTAGATAGATAGATAGATAGACAGACAGACAAACAGATAGGTAGATAATACTTGCATGGTGTAAACTTATATTTTGTGGGTCATGTATAACTAGAGCATTTGTACACACTCTCAATTTGTAATGACATCATAAACCATGACTGTGAAGCTGGACTGGTATGTAAAGTTATCACAATGCAGAACTGAGTGTGAAAACTTTACATTGCCCCCTATTTTGTTTTACATAATAATTGGATTTTCAATGTTTGGTCCAAGCAAAAACTAATAATGATAAAATCTAATTTATAGACCACAGAGGGTCTAGGGGCCACATCTGGGTGGTGGTGGGGATTGGGTGGAGGAACATTTAATATTGTATTTGTCAGTGAAAGCAACAGGAGAAAAGGCATGAACTAGCAGCAGGGATTAGACTGAAGTACTGTGCCCATTTCTGAAGTTCTCACCTAAGTAAAAATAAGGACAGACTGAAGACGGTGCAATGTAGGGTGACCAAAATGATTCAGAGTCAGCAGGGCAGACCTTACAGATCTTCTTAAGGTACTGAACATGTACTCACTTGAAGCTCAATGAGAGACAGGAGCTATGATAGAGACCTTCAAATTCCTGAAAGGACAAAACAAGGAGACTCATGTAACTGACTTGGGGGGGCAGTGGACGTGACCTATCTGGACTTCAATAAGGCCTTCGACACTGTTCCCAAATAGGAGGCTGGTGAGCAAGATGGTAAGCCTGGGGTTGGGTGGGAAAATAACTAAAGTTAGTTGGAGGTCTGGCTGGCAGGGAGAACTCAGAGGGTGGTGCTAAATGAGGTGCACTCCGGGAGAGCGAGAGTGAAGAGTGGAGTGCCACAGGGGTCCGTTTTGGGTCCAGTTCCCTTCAACATCTACATCAGTGATATTGCAGAGGGTTTGAGGGGGAGGGTGTGCCTATTTGCTGATGATAGGAAAATATACAATAGGGTGGACATCCAAGGGGGGGGTGGAGGACATGAGGGAGGACTTAGACACTCAAAAAATGGTCTGGGACATGGCAGCTGAAATTTATTGTCAAGAAGTGTGCTGTGATGCACTTGGGGAGTAGGAACAGAAGAGCAGTTTACACCCTAGGCGGGAAGGAAATCAAAGTAACAGAACAGGAGAGGTATCTGGGGATCATAGTCTCCTCAAACCTTAAAGTAGGAGTCCAATGTAGTAGGGTGGCGGGAAAGGCCATTGGAATGCTGGTATGCATAGTCAAGAGCATTACTAGCAGAAGAAGGGAGGTAATAGTGCCCATTTACAAACCATGGTGAGGCCGCACCTGGAATATGGGGTTCAGTTCTGAAGGCCACATCTCTGCAAGGATATAGATGCATCGGAGAGGGTTCAGAGAAGGGCAACCAAGATGGTGCAGGTTATGCAGGAAAAGTCATATGAGCAGAGGTGTAAGGAGCTGGTTCTGTACACGGCGGAGACAAGGACGGAAAGGAGAGACATGATTGAAAGTTTTAAATATGTAAAGGGGCTCAATAAAGTGGGAGACAAAGGTTTACTTAAGAGGAAGGAGGGGGGCAGAACTAGAGGGCACAGCCTCATACTGCAAGGAAAAAGATACAGGGGCAATGTGAAAGGGCATTTCTTCATGAAGAGGGTGGTGGAGCCCTGAAACAGACTACCAGATGGAGTGGCAGGGGTTAAATTGGTGGAAGAATTCAACAGGACATGGGACAAGCATATGGGCTGAGTATCAGGGGGAGGGTGGGGGCTGGCAGCTAGACGGAGGTGTAGGGGGGAAGAAAGGGCAGACTAGATGGGCTGGATGGTCCTTTTCTGCCATCAAGCTTCTATGATTCTATGATAATGTAAATTGCAACATACTATTTAGCATAAGTACCAGTTCAAGAACATGAGGGCACAAATGTAAACTGCCGGGGGGGGGTCAAGGGGGATAAGAGAAAGTTTTGTTTTACAGAAAGGGTGGTTGAGCAATGTTATAATCTGCCAGTCGATGTTGTGGGTGACAAAACCATAAATGGGTACAAACGTGACTAGGACAAAGTGGGTTTAGTGGTAGGTCAGATCACTAGCAGTGGGACAGGGAGATTGGAGGTGGATAGTGTGGACTAGAACCCTTGATGAACAATATGTCCTGGGGTGCTGCAGTACGTGCCGACTGAATGGATTATTTTGATTTTTTCTGCCATCATTGTCTACATTTCTAGGTTTCTTGGGGCATTTTAACATTACAAAAGGAATGTAATGGATAGAAAGAATCCAGCAACTGGATTGGAGGAGACATCTTATTACCCATGATAACCTTCCACCACTTACTCACAGGTAAGAAAAAGTTCCAACCAACTGGTTTTTATGTTTGCTTGCAAAGCATGCAAATATATTGCTGTCAGTCTTCTGTGAAAGGGCTTTTGGGGGTGTGCCCCTTCTCCACCTATCATAGCTTCAGATTATTGAATCGTCTAATTCTGCCCTCTCTGTGTCTTTCTTCTCCTTTTCCTTTCGATGTCCTTGCCCAAGGTCTGGAGTTTGCTTGTGCAAATCCTAATTCCTGCTTGAAACCTTTTCCTTGCATTTCATTCACATATGTACAACTGTTTACTACTTTCCTATGTGCTACTGATAATTTCTTTGTTTATCAAAGAATGGCAGAGATGTTACACAACCCACATCTTTACATGCCCATGAGCATGGTCACTAGGAAGTTGCGGGAAAAAGTTACCTAAAATAGCTGACTTTTTTTTTTCAAATATTGTGAAGAAATTGCGGGAGTTCTATCATATATCCCTAGTGCTCCACAACAAATCGTTTATTGTTTTCTGCAGCATACATTAGTCAGCATTAATGTTTATTTAACCTGCCTCTTGAACATATTTTAAACATGAAGGAAAGCTTGTGTTCTTGAAATGAATAATAAATTGATCAATGTGTTGCCTGTCTTCCAAAATAAAATTAAAAATCTGCCTCATACAGTGCCAACTAGATTCTATTTAGTGAGCTGCAGCCAATCAATATTAAACAAATCCAGAATCACATATTGTCTGTTTCCTGATGTAGAATAATGAAGCCCAATCAACAGCTATTTACAGTGCTCAGTCAATTATTCACCCACTTTGGTGTAACAAAAAAGAAGCAGAGTGACTGATAAGTTCTAGTAAAAAAAGATTTGTTAAATGTTCACAATTTACACTGTAGGTACTATACAGTTGGAGTTCAATCACCCCTGTTGGGGTTGAATCTCCCCTGTTGGGGTTCAATCACTCTTTAATCATGTCTCAAATAGATTCTTTACTAGGAATGTGGAATGCGAAACACTTCTGGTACCTTTTAGGAGAACACATTTATGACAAAGGTCTTTTTCTATTAGAGCAGTGAAGGTATGGAATTTGGTTCCCTTTGAGATCCGCAGTTTAAATACTTAAGTAAGTGCTTTTACAAATCATGTATTACAAGTGTTTGCCAATAAGCTGGTTTGTAATTGTAAATGATACTGTAATTGTAAATGATAGTGTTGTATTCTATGGCTTTGTTTTGTTTGTATTGTCTGACTGTATATGATGTGGACACCTTTGAAAAAGCGTTATTATAGCTCAGAGTTTTCCTGAATATAATAAACTAAACTAAAACTAAACAGTATTTTTAAAATCACGTATTAAAATATTAAATCATACCAATATATTTTTACTACATCATGCAGTAGTCAGGGTAGCCTGTAATTTACATTTATTTTACTCTGGTTGCAATGATTTTGTTTAAGATATCCATTTTATAAGCTTGTTTTCAGACTATCAATCAAGTTTATTGCAGTCTTTGCATGTCAGCATCTAGGCTGTAGATCGTTAAGAGAGGGATTACTGTCACCAACTCCCTTAGAAACATATTCAAGTTTATAATCAGCAGAGCCATCCAAAATCCTCATGTCTGGATCAAAAGTAGTCTGAATTGAAGTTATGTTCACAAAGGAAAAACTATCCAACCACTTACAAAAAGGCTTTGTAGTTGGTGCTCCATTTAGGTAAATCAGGGGAATCCATTTAGGCGTATTGGGGAAAGAGGGAAGCAGAGAGAGCAGTAAGGAGCACAAAGTTGCAAACTGAAGAGAGAGTAGACAAGAGGTAGTGAAAGGGGACAAGACATTTTTAGGCATATAAATGTAAAGAGGAAGATTGGGGAAGGGATTGTAAGGTTAAAAAGGGAAAGGGGAACTAGGCAGAGGAGTACCAGAAAAAGTCAGACATCCCGAACAAATACTTTTGTTCAGTATTCACAGTGGACGGAGAAGGGGAGGGGCCACAAAAAAGCAAAAGAAGCTTTGGAGGGAGGGAGGTGAACACTAGTCCATTTTCGGAGAAGACAGTCCTGAAGGGACTTGCTAATCTGAAGGTGGACAAAGCAATGGGGCCAGACAGGGTGCATCAAAGGGTATTGAAGGAGCTCAGGGAGGTACTGGCTGCACCTCTGATGGATCTGTTTCACAGCTCACTAGAAACAGGAGCGGTTCTAGAGGACTGGAGGAAGACAGATGTAGTCCCACTACACAACAAGCATTTGTCAATGCCGAATGTTGTCTTGCTGGCATTGGTATTGGTAGTGCAGGAGTTAGAGAGAGATGCATAATAGGAATGGTAGTGAAGTACTGATCTGACGCCAACCCCACCCTCACCCTGCAGAGACTGACAGGCATTGGGGTGTGCCTTTGGGTCATCGGCCATAACACTCATGCCATTTCACCTCACCCTAC
The DNA here is from genome assembly GCA_016271365.2 of Neoceratodus forsteri. Taxonomy (NCBI): domain Eukaryota; kingdom Metazoa; phylum Chordata; order Ceratodontiformes; family Ceratodontidae; genus Neoceratodus; species Neoceratodus forsteri. Next base: position 562,897,006 of record CM028130.1, on the reverse strand, counting down.
ACTGCAGACACTGACAAGTGTTGCAGTGTGCCTTGGGGTCTTCGGACCTTACACTCACCCCATTCCATAAGGAAATACGCTGAGATGGATGCAGTATAGGAAAATGGGGTGAACTTTGGGGCTGAAGACTCCAAGACACACTGAATGCCTGTCAGTGGCTACAGGGTGAGGTGTGATGGAATAAGCCCAGAGCCACAACCGGCGATTACAGGGCACACTGGCGGCTGTCAGTCTCTACAGGGTGGGTGTAATGGTTGGAAACCCCATGCCCCAGGAATTTGTTGAGCTGATTCAAATTTTCAACATGGGCTTTTGTAATTCTACCTCATGAACAGTGGCACTATCAGTTCATTAGCCGAAAGGTGATTTTGCACAGCGACTGTGCCATTTGGTTCCACAGGTGTGAAAACACATTTTGGGCAGCATGTGAAAATGACAGCTGTACTGTTCATGAGGAGGTGTAAAAAAATGGCAATGTTGAAAATCTGGAGTGAAAATATGAACAATTGGCGAAGTCTCGAGTGTGCGTAGAAACTACGCAATGCACGCCCGTAAAGCAATTATTTTTGGGATTTTTTTTTATCACATCATTATTTAATGCCCTTGCTGTGGTGCCTACTGGTGGGGGCATCCAGCCACCAGCCCTGCCTGTGGGGAGAGCAGCAGGCTCACTCACATGATGGGGGGTCTGGCACAGCCATGGCCGATCCACTAGAGGGCACCCCCGTCCCTTACCAGCTGGACCGGTGCCGCATCCCTCCAGCGTGATTCCATGAAAGTCCTGCCCACACTGCAGGGCACGGCCATCAAGCTGCTTGGTTGCGCCCAGCCCTTTTTTCACTTTTTCTCCCCGATGGGAGCACAGACGTGCAATGATGTCCATGCACAACCATGCAGATGTCTGCTGTGCTCCCCCCCAGACACGTGTGTGTGTCTGCAGTGCCACCGGGTGTCCCCAGGGACTCCTAGAGCGTGATGTGAGTCCTACCCTATTCCCAGGACTAGGAGAGCTGTCACTGGATGCTCAATCCTAGGCCTCCCCTGCTGACCCTTGATGACCTGGGCTCATTCCTGGACCCTGGTCGCCGGCTTGGAATGAGGTGTGGCGTCCAGCGCCTCAACCCTCAGCACCACTGGGCCGGGCATTTTGGGAATTTTTTTAACCAGATTTTCCACATAGGCAGTTTGGGACCTCCGCTCATGAACAGTGGCACTGTGATTTTGTTAATCTGTCCAGAAAGTTGATTTCCCACAACGACTGTGCCATTGTGCGCCAGATGTGCAAAAACACATTTTGTGAAGGATGTGAAAAATGACAGCTATACTGTTCATAAGGAGGTGTGAAAGAATGGCAATGTTAAAAATCTGGAGTGAAAATATTAAAAATTGTCAAAGTTAAGAGCTTGTGTGGAAACTGCTCAACACACACTTGTAATGCAGTACTTTTTTGGAATTTTTTCACCAAATTTGCAACATAGGCTTTTTGGGACCCCACCTCATGAACAGTGGCACTGTCATTTCATTAATCAGTCCTGAAAGATGATTCTGCACACTGACTGCAAAATCAACTTTCTGGACCAAATAATGAGATGACAGAGCATGTGTTCATGCGGTGGGGTCCCAAGAACCCCATGTTGAAAATTTGGAGCCAAAATTCAAAAAAATGGCTGAGATATCCACCTAACTTGAAACCCCCCATTGATGCTATTATATAGCTTACCGGCATTTCTTCATTTTGCATTTTGGTTTTGAAAAGTCCAGATGTGTCCCGTTCCACAGGCAATCACAGCGCTGGACCTTTGGAGGTAAGTATGGGGGGTGAGGGGGGTGCAGGAGAATTAGGGGTATGCAGAGGATGGGTGCGGGTTGGGGAAGGGGATGCCGGGGACTACGAGGGACCATTTTCTTTTTTACAGGGAAAAACAAAAATTGGACATTGAAGGATGGTTTTCTTTCTTTACAGGTGAACTAAAAAAAATGTTGGGCACACTGGGGTGGGCTCCCAGTGTGCCCCATGACTTTCGGGGGGAATGTTGGGCACACTTGGGTGGGCTCCCAGCGTGCCCCATGAGTTTGGGGTGGGCTGATGCCAATGGGGATTAGGCCCCGTTGGCAAAGAAAGTGTGTGTGTGTGTGTGTGTGTGTGTGTGGGAGGGGGGGAACTATGCTGATGGGGCTTGATCTCCGTCAGCAAAGAAAGTGTGTGGGGTGGGGTGGGGGAACATGCTGACACAGGGGATATGCCACCCCGATGTTGGTAGGGGGATTGTGTGTGGCGGACGGCAGGAGCTGCCATGTTTATTGAAATGTTTCACCAGGAAAAGCATGTTGGGGAGGCGTCATCTGCCGCTGCATGATGAGCTTGTCTCTAATTGCAGAGGCAAATTTCTTTCAACTTGGTGGAATGTGCCCCATGAGTTTGGGAGGGGGCTGATGCTGATGGGGATTGGGCCCCACTGGTAAAGAAAGTGTGTGGGGTGGGGAAACATGCTGACGTGGAGGTTTGGACACTCCCGATGTCAGTATGGGGACTGTGTGTGGTGGACAGCAGGAGCTGCCATGTTTATTGAGAAGTTTCAGCAGAAAAGGCACTTTGGGGAGGCGTGCCATCTGCTGCTGCATGACAAACTTGTCTCTGATTGCAGTGGCAGATTTCTTTCAACTTGGTGGCACGTAATTTCTGCATCAGCACTAACATGCTCGCTAATTGGGGGATGAGGGATGCACCTACTAAGGCATGCCTTACATTCCAGTACTGATATACACTCAATGTAGTATCATTAATAAGATGTTGCTTGTGCCCGCACAAGACAACATAAAAATGGTAGCAGGGAGGAGACTGGTAGTTACAGGTCAGTCAGCCTGATGTCATTAGTGGGAAAGTGAATGGAGTCACTGCTGAAGGAAATGATTGTGGAATATCCAAATCCAGTAGGCTGCAAGACCCGAGGCAGCATGGGTTTACAGGGAAGGGGGAGGTCATGTCAAACAAGTCTGATAGATTTATTTGACTTTGTGATAAAGGAATTAAATCAGTATGGAGTGGTGGACATTGTCTACCTAGACTTAAGTATGGCTTTCGATACCGTTCCACATAGAAGACTAGTAAGCAAGTTGGGTAGCTTAGGAGTGGGTCCAAGAGTGGTGAATTTGATAAGAAATTGGTTAGGGGATAGGTGAGTGAGGATAGTGGGAAATTGAGCTCCCTGAGGAAGGGAGGGTGACTAGTGGGGTGCCTCAGGGATCAGTGTTAGGACCAATCTTCTTTAATATCTTTATAATTGACATTGCAGAGGAGTTGGAAGGGAAGGTCTCTCTTTTTGCGGACAACACCAAAATATTTGCAATAGGGTGGACACTAGTGCTGTGTGAAATTTTCTAATTACTGTGGAATTAAATTTCATGGAATTTTTGAAATTCTGCCAAAATTCTACTGAATTTTGCCAGAAATGGAATGGTGACATTCTGCAGTAGAAAATGGTTGCAGAATGATTTTCCACCTAAAAATTGCTCTATTGTGGAATATTATTCTTCGGTTCTCAATATTTTCTGCGGAAATGGTTATGGAATGATTTTCCATGGAAACATATTGTTCCACAGAATATTATTCCACGGATCACAACACGCGGAATTCCACAGAAAAAAACAGCAAACTTTCGGTGGAAATTCTGCTGGTGGAATTCTACATTCCGCACAGCACTCAGTGGACACTCCAGGGAGTGGGTGGGAAGGATAAGCAGAGACCTGAGATAAATTGAGGAATGGTCAAGGGTATGACAGTTGGGTTTCATTGTGAAAAATTGCAAAATAATGCACTTAGGGCACAGAAATCCAGGAACGAAGCACAACATTGCTGGAGTGGTACCAATGACTACCAAGGAGGAGAGAAACCTGGGGATAATCATATGTGATGAATTACAGGTGGCCAGGTAGTCTGACAGAGCAGTTAGGTGGGCTAGTGGGATGCTGGGGTGCATAGAGAAGGATATGTCTAGCAGAAAGAGGGAGGTAGTGTTGTATCTGTGTAGATTGCTGGTAATTTCCCACCCAGAGTACCGTGTCCAGTTGTAGAGACATCTCTAGAAGGACACGGAGTAGAGGTGGTCCACAAGAGGGCAACTAAAATAGTGTAAGGTCAGCATCAAGAGACTAAAGGACGTCAATATGCAGGGCCGCAGTAATGAGGGAAAGTGGGGATGTTGTCCGGGGCCCTGAGCTCAAGAGGGGCCCATCTGAGGAGCTGGAATTACCCCAGGCATTAGCTGCTTTGGGAAACAGGTGCCCATTTCAAGTGACTTGTCCTGGGCCCCAAAATTCATAGCTGCAGCCCTGTCAATATGTACCCCCTGAAAGAGAGGAGGGAGTTGGGGGGGATAAGATAAAGACCTTTAAATACCTCACAGGGGCAAATAATGAGCAGGAGGGAAGTATTTTTTAGAAAAAAAGGTGCTCAAGAACAAGGGGACATGTTGTGAAGCTGGAGGGGATAGATTCAGGAGAGATGTGAGGAAGTACTTCTTCACAGAAAGAGTGGTGGATCCCTGGAATAGTCTGCCAGCAGAGGCTGTGAGGATAAAAATAGTGGTGGAGCTCAAGAATGTGTGGGATAAGCACAGTGGAAAAAATCATAGTGTAAGGGGGGAGGAAAAAAGAGCTGTAAATCAAGTGCAGTCTGTAGTAATAAAGTAGGAAGGGAAAAACTGGCAGACTGGGTGGGCCAAGTTATCCTCATCTGCTGTCAAAGTCTATGGTTCTGTGTTTCTAAATGGGATAACCTGCACCTTTTCTCCCACCTGTTGTTTCAGTGTTTGTGGCGAACAAAACGCTTTCTGATAGAAACACAAATCAAATGTTAAGTGTTTAAATGAACCTATGCTTGGCCAGTGGATTATGAAACCAAACCAGACAAGGATTCAAATGAAAACAGTGTCACATGAAACCCTTCCACACCTTGCACTGCATTGTTTTGACCAAACCCAAGTCCACTAGCCAAATTGTCAATATGTTTGTGAGTCTCATTAAAAATGTTTACTACTTTACACAGTGAGGCAAAAACTCCCCAAAATTGCAAACAATTGTGGAACATGTCAGTTTTTGTGGAAAATGGTATAAATTGTGGATTGTGCAATAAAACTGTGGGTGCAATTTTCTACTGCCCTTGCCCATGATGCAGTACTTGCAACTAATGCTGTGTAGAATGCGGAATTCCGTCAGCAAAATTAGCTTGGAATGACCATTCTGCTGGCAGAATTTCTGCTGGAATTTTGCTGGTTCTTTTGTGGAATTCCACCTACTGCAATTTGTGGAATAGTATTCTGCAGAACAGCATTTTTTCTGTGGAAAATCATTTAGCAACCATTTCCACAGAAAATATTGAGATCCGTGGAATAATATTCTGCGGAACAGCATTTTTCATGGAAAATCATTCCACAATCATTTCTGCAGAAAATATTGAGATCCACAGAATAAAATTCCATGAAAATGTTGAGGAAAGACTTAGTAAACATTTTTCTGCTGCAGAATTCTGCAATTCTGTTTCTGGTGAAATGTGGCAGAATTTCAGCGGAATTTCAAAAATTCTGTGAAATTTCGGTCTGCCAGAATTTGAAATTCTGTACAGCACTACTTGTAGTTCATGGAATTAATGAATTCTCTTACAAGTAAAGCAGATTTTCTAACATGTTTCTAGATTCACTTATCAATTTAGTTAAGAAGCAGTGTTACTCTGCTTACCTTTGTTTTGAACACTACAATGAAAGCATTTTGGTCATTACAAAATAAATAAACAAAGCTCAGCATGTATACCCCAGGATACCTTTACTTTTATGCCATTTTGCAAAGCATGCCAGCATATTGGTACCAGTCTGAGCTGTCAGAGGGCTTTTGGGGCGTGTCCCTCCTCTGCCTCTTACAGCTTCAGAATACTGAATCTCCTCCTTAATTCTTTCTACTCTCCATCTTTCTCTTCCTTTTTCTTTTAAAGTCCTTGCCCAGTCACAAGGCTAAAAATCGTTAGGTGTACATGGGTTTTCTTGCTCATCTCCTAGTTTCTGTTGGAAATCTTTCCTCTGCTTTTTGTTCCACATATGTGGTACTGTTTAGTACTTTGTTTCTTAGGGAATGACAAACATGTTGCACAATGTACACAGCATTTCACTGTCTGTGGTCACCAAGTCAACATCCACTAACCCTTCAACAAAACTGGTGATGGGTGCTCAATCCCACTAATGGTATCTCCTGCCTGATGCAGCCACTAAACAAAGCTGGCAGTGGGTGCTCAATCCCACAGCCAGTATCCCCTCCTGCTTTTTATTTTATTTATTTAGTTTTTGTTGACCGGGAAATGAGGACTAGACAATTCTGCTTTTTTTCAGCCTTGCCCCTGGGGAGGGAGCTACAGATGGATGCCAGCAGCCATTGAACCAGATTAAGCTGTTGGTGGTATTTTTAGTGAATGAGGGAAATTTGGCCAGGACACCGTGGAAATTCCCCTGCTCTTTTTACAAGAAGTGCCATGACGTCTTTAACATCTACCTGAGCTACCACCAGAACAGGCAGATGGGACCTCAGTTTAACATCTTATCTGAAAGAGAGCACCTCAGAAGTGCAGCACCCCCTCATGCTGCACCACAGTGTCAGTATTGGGATTTAACACAAGTGCCTGGTGTGGGGATAGAACCCACAACCTTCTGACCTTCCAGCCTCAGAGGTGAGTGTGCAACCTACTGAGCCACTGACACTGATAATTGACCCAGCCACTACAGAAAACTGGCAGCAGATGTTCAACCCTGCCTACCAGTATACCCTCCCACTCGACCCAGCCAGTACAGAAAACAAGTTTTTTTTCAAATTAACTAAACTTTATTGAATATATAGAAGGCAGACAGAATACATAAATGAATAACCACTCCATCTGAGTGTGTGAACGGAGCTGAGGCACTGTCAATTAGGAGGATTACAATGCATAGTGTCACTAATTTAAACCAAATAATAAACCAGAGTCCATCCAAAACCAGATCCTATAAACACTGACACCAATTCCTATCTACTTATCCCCCCTCCCCAAACTATTAACTACCAAAAACAATAACCCTACCCCCCAAACAGAAAACAAGTTTACCTGAGAAGGGTCCCATGAAGTAATGTTCTCACAACCAGTGAAGCTTCTCTCCTTATGGCTCCCAACAGCAAACTGACTGAAACATAGAAACATAGAATTTGATGGCAGATAAGGACCGCTTGGCCCATGTAGTCTGCCCATTTACCTACCTGATGGATAAGCTGCAGATTCTAGTTAGCCAACAGCTTTCTTCCTCCTACCCCCCCACTAGAATTGCTTTATGTCTGTCCCATGCATTGTTGAATTCTCACACTATTCTTGACTCCACAACCTCCTCAGGAAGGCTGTTCCATGCATCCACAACCCTCTCCATGAAAAAATACTTTCTAACATTAACTCTGAGCCGTCCCCCCTCTATCTTCAAACTGTGCCCCCTTGTTCTTGCACATCTCTTTTTCTGAAAGATGTTGCCCTCTTGACTTTGTTAATTCCCTTGAGGTACTTGAAAGTTTCTATCATGTTCCCCCTCTCCCTCTTTTCCTCAAGGGTATACATATTAAGCTGCCTTAGTCTCTCTTCATATGTCTTCTGGTGCAGACACGCACCATTTTGGTTGCCCTCCTCTGAACAGCCTCCACTCTGTCTATGTCTTTGCGGAGATGGGGTCTCCAGAACTGCACACAGTACTCCAGATGAGGTGTCACCAACTGTCTGTACAGAGGGATAACAACTTCTTGTTTTCTACTGTTGATGCCTCTCCCTTTGCATCCCAGTATCCCCACGGCCCTCCTTACTGCCTTCTCACATTGCTTGCCCACCTTAAGGTCATCTGATATAATTATTCCCAGGTCCATTTCCATTTTTGTTGTTGTTAGTATCTCACCCCCCATGGTGTACTCTTCCCCTGGGATTTTCTTTCCCAGATGCATTACCTTGCATTTCTTTGCATTGAATCTGAGCTGTCATACATTTGACCATTTCTCTAACCTTGCCAAGTCACTTTTTATCCTTTCCACCCCACCTTGTGTATCAACCCTGTTGCAGATTTTCATGTTGTCTGCAAAGAGACATACTTTTCCTTCCAGGTGCTCTCCAATGTCACTTATAAAGACATTAAGGAGGACTGGTCCCAGTACTGAACCTTGCGGTACCTTGCTAGTTACCTCCTTTCTTCACTGTGAACTCTGTTTACTATTACCCTTTGCGTTCTGTTGTCCATCCAATTTTTTATCCAGGCTACCACCTTGGGACCCACTCCAAGACTGGCTACTTGTATATTAATCTTTTGTGTGGGACTGTGTCAAATGTCTTGCTAAAATCTAGGTAGGCCATATCCACAGCCCCTCCCTAGTCTACTACTTTTGTCAGCCAGTCAAAGAAATCTATTAAATTTGCCTGACACAACCTTCCCACTGTGAATCCATGCTGCCTTGGGTCCTGTGCCCCACTGGCCTCTAGGTACTCAACAATTCTTTCCTTCAGAAGTGATTTCATCATTTTCCCTACCACTGAGGTCAAACTAACTGGTCTGTAGTTTCCTGCCTCTGCTCTGCTCCCACTTTTGTGAAGTGGAATCACATCCACCCTCCTCCAGTCCTCAGGAATCACCCCATCCTCCCATGATTTGTTAAAGAAAGTAGTCAGTGGTGTCACTAGTTCTACCCTTAGTTCTTTTGGAATTCTGGGGTGAATCCCATCAGGCCCCATTGCTTTGTCCACCCTCGGTTTCAAGAGTTCTTTCAAAATCATTTGTTCTGTGAATGGACTGGTATCGACCCCCCCATCCAGAGTGTTCCTCTTGTTTGGTTTAGGAACCTCCTCCTCCTCTTCTGTTGTGGATACTGAGCAGAAATATTAATTCAGTATCCCTGTTTTTTCACTATCACTCTCTGTCCACATTCTCTCCCCTTTATTAAGTCTCAGTATCCTTCCCTTGGTCCTTCTTCACTCCCTGATGTACCTATAAAAGGTTTTATCCCCCTTTGTAACAGAATTGGCTATCTTTTCCTCAGTTTGGGCCTTTGCTATTCTGACTGCCTTCCCTGCCTCCTTCTACTTTAACTGATAAAGTTCTCTGTCCTGCTCCTTCTGTGTTTCCTTATATTTCCTGAATGTTATCCTTTTCTCCTTAACCTTCCCTGCCACCTCTTTTGAAAACCATAGTGTTTTTGTCCTTTGTTTTGTTTTATTGATTCGCTTCACACAAAAGCTTGTTGCCTCTGTGATGGCTGTTTTGATTATTCCCCATTGTTCCTCCACCCCTCCTTCTTGCCCGTTTGCTAGTGCTTTTCTGAGGCACTCTCTCATTTTCCCAAAGTCAGCCCTCCTAAAGTCCAGTACTCATGCTTTTGTATGGCTTGACTCTATGGCTGTGTTTATTGTGAACCACACTGTTTGGTGGTCGCTTGTTCCCAGATGGCTACCCACTTCTATATCCGTGATCCTTTCTCCATCCCCATTTGAGAGTACCAGGTCTAAGACTGCTCCCTCCTGAGTGGGTTCCACTGAAACAAGGTAAGTCTGGTTGATGGCTTTTTAATAAGTTTTGAACTTTTACCCATAATGTTGTCATTTTTAAAATTTTTGTCCCTAATTTTCAACATACTGTAGCTATTTATACCCCACCTCATGCATAAGGTAGGCATAATTTTTCAAATAATGTTTTTCAAATCGCTCAACAAAATCACTGATTGGACAGGATTTCAAACATCCCACCTATCTTGATCATAAGGTGGAGTCATACAAAGACTATATTGAAGATTTGGGTTCAAAATCTCAAAAAACAACATTATGACATTTCAACATTTTCTCATAACTTTGCTGTTTCTGCAGATTTTGACCCAAAATTGTCAACACAGATCTTTGATTACCCCACTTCATGAACATGCAAGGTGTCATTTTTCAAATCCCATCCAAAATGCCATTTCAGGCTACCACCATAAAATGACATTTTGGCCAGGATTTCTAAAAAGACACCTGTCATGCTCATGTGGTGGAGTTGTAAAACAAGACTGCTGTAAATCTGGCATCAAAATCTTGAAAAACAACAAAGTTATGAAGAAACACTATGCTGACTCATAACTTTGCCATTTTTTTTTTACGTTTTTGAATCCACATTTTCAACATACTCATTTTTTTCTCCATCTCATGAGCTCGGAAGGTGTCATTTTCAAATCCCCCTCCAAAAACCAGTTTTCATTGTCATTCTGCAAAATCACATTTTGGGTGGGATTCGATAAATGACACCGGTCATGTTCATATGCTGGGGTATTAAAAGTGCTATTTTGAAAATTCAAGGTCACAATCTAAGAAAGCAACATTATGTGTGAACTTCTTGAATTTCCTTTTTTCCCCAATCATGACAATTTCTGTATTATTGCCCATGCTATTAATTTGTTAATTAAGCAATAAGGCACGACTGGGTGTTTGTTATTGCGTAATAACATCACTCCTTAGGTGGCTGAAGCATGTGACTGTAGGCCAAGTGCATTCAACATCCGAGGAGTGATGTTATTGCACAGTAACACACCCTGGAATGCCTTAATGCTATTATACAATGTCTTGTTTGTAAGGAAAAAATGAAAAAAATATTGTTTTTTGTAACAATTTTCTTTCATTTTGTGTGTGGATGTGTACCAATAGGGAAAAAAAGTCTGCAGAATTTCTATTTGCCACTAGGTGGTGCTGCTGTGTAAATGATGCTGTCTGTTGAGATGTGCATACAGTGGGCTCATTGGCTACCCCCCATTGACTGTTCAGTTCATGTTTGATGCAGTATAGGGGAATTTTTTTGCTCTTGTACTTTTGTTAAAACAGTGGAGTCATTTGTTACTTCAACCACCAAGTTGCTTAATGAAGGCTGACAGCACAGCACTGGAGTCGGGTCGTGCTGTGACAAGGCACGAACAGAAGGCAAAGGGAAATGGAAAAGGAAGAGTAAAACCCTTCTGAGTGTGACTGCAGTTTTACTTAGAGGAGAACAGGGACGTGCCACTGTTCTGTGGGATGGTGTTTTACAGTGAGTAGAGGAGAACAGAGATGTGTGACAGTGGTTGGAGTGCAGCAGTTTCACTTGCGATCAGTGGTCGCAAGATTGGCAGTTTTGCTCTATGCAGTTCATTGAAGCTGCTTGCTTTCTGTGACAAAAAAGGGATTCAGTGTGAAATGCTGAGTTGTGTTTTCTGGAACGCTTAAAAATTCTCTGTGTGTCTGTGTGGGAGTTGGTAGTGGTTGAGGGGGGTCACTGAATTGGGCATTGTATAAATAGTTTTGGGTGCAAAGGGCCTGTGAAGTCATGTCAGCTTTGTGGTGGCTTGTGTGGGTAGGGAGAGATTTTTCCATGTTTTGTGGTTGCCTGTGTGCCTGGACATCACACAATGATGCTACTGTGAAATAGCATCATTGTTCCAGGCACCAACTGACCAATCAGAATTCAGGAAATTTCCTTGCCACTGTATAATGTTAATTTCTGCACTATCCATGCCCAACAACTACAAGCAAATGAACACTTGGCATTGGTCAATGTTTGTTTTTTGTTTCTTTCTTTAACCTTCAATCCCACAGTCTACCATATTCTTTTGAACAACACCATCAACTGGTTAAAACAAAGGGGGCACACTTTAGAAGGTGCGTCCCTCATTCGTCAATTAGCAAGCATGCTAGTGGTGACACAAGTTTTATGCAGTGCCACCAACTTGAAACAAACTTACTGTTGCAATGAGAGACAAGCTCGTCATGCAGTGGCACAGATGACACACCTCCCCATGTGCCTTGCCTGGTGAAACATTTCAATAAACATGGTGGTGGCTCGCGCTGTCCACCTCTCACAATCCCTAGAAAGCTGACTTTGGGGGGGTGCTCAATCCCCCTGTCAGCATGTTTAATACCCCCCCAAGACTGTGTGGCACACTGGGAGCTCACCCCAGTGTGCCTCCACAGTGTTCGGAAGTTGACCACGTCAGCATGTGCCTGCCCCAACCCCACCCCCATTTAGTGCCACACTGGGAGCCCACCCCAGTGTGTGCAACATTTGTTTTCTTATACCTGTAAAGAAAGAAAACTGTCTGCAGTGTTCCTCTTTTTTTTAAAAGCACCTGAAACAAAGAAAATGGTCCCTCACTGTTGGCATCGCCCTCTCTCAAACCCACACCCACCCTCTGCGCATCCCACCTCCCCACACACCCCCTCACCCCATACTTACCTCCTGAGGTCAGCACCATGATCTTCGGTGGAGTGGGAACACGTCTGCACTCTTCAAAGCCGACCTCGAACTGAAGAAATGCCGGTAAGCTGTATAATGGCATCAGTGGGGGAGGTTTCAACTGAGGTGGATATCATGGCTATTTTATTTACTTTTAGCTCCAAATTTTCAACATGGGGTTCTTGGGACCCATCTTATGAAATCAGTCACTGTCGTTTCGTTATTCAGTCCTGAAAGGTGATTTTTCGCTCACTGCCCGGAATCACCTTTTGGGACTGATTAACAAAACCATAGTGCCACTGTTCATGAGGTGGGCTCCCAAAAAGCCTATGTTGCAAATTTGGTGAAAAAATTCCAAAAAAAATGACTGTGTTATGAGCGTGCATTGCGCAGTTTCCATGCACACTCATAACTTTGAGAATGTTTAATATTTTCACTCCAGATTTTCAACATTGACATTTTTTCACATCTCCTTATGAACAGTACAGCTGTCATTTTTCACAACCTGCCCGAAATGTGTTTTCATACATCTGTCGCACAATGACACAGTTACTGTGGGAAATCAATGTTTGGAATAGATGTAGAAAATCACAGTGACACTGTTCATGAGCGGAGGTCCCAAAATACCTATGTTGAAAATTTGGTGAAAAAAATCCTTGAAATGACTGTGTCACGAGAGTGCATTGCGCAGTTTCCATGCACACTCGTAACTTCGAGAATGTTTAGTATTTTCACTCCAGATTTTCAACATTGCCATTTTTTTACACCTTGTTATGAACAATACAGCTGTCATTTTTCACATCCTGCCCAAAATGTGTTTTCACACCTGTGGTGCCAAATGGCACAGTCGCTGTGCAAAATCACCTTTCAGCTAACGAACTAATAGTGCCACTGTTTATGAAGTGGGGTCACAAAAATCACATGTTGACAATTTGGAGTGAAAATACCAACAAATTCTGGGGGGCATTAGGGTTTCCAACTGTAATACCCTATCCTATAGAGACTGACAGGTGTCAGAGGTGTGACTTGGGATTTTCAGCTGTAATGCTCATGCCATTCCACCCCAACCCCCAGCCTTCAGCTACAGACAGGCATTGAGGTGTGCCTTGGACTCTTCAGCCCCAAAGTTCACCCCATTCTCCTATACTGCACCCATCTTAGTGTATTTCCTAATGGAATGGGGTGAGCATAAGGCCCAAAGACCCAAAGGCACACCATGACACTTGTCAGTGTCTGCAGGGTAGGGTGAGGTGAAATGGCATGAGCATTATGGCTGATGACCCCAAGGCACATCCCAATGCCTGTCAGTCTCTGCAGGGTGAGGGTAGGGTTGGCGCAGTTCAGTTCTTCTCTGCCATTTCTATTATGCATCTCTCTATCGTCTGCACTACCAATGCCAATGCCAGCAAGACAACATTCGGCATTGACAAATGCTTGTTTGTATAGGGATGGGGGGTAGGGAAATTGTTTAACCAGAAAAGGCACACTAAGCTGGAGCTTGTTTCCAGATGTGACCTGGGAGCACAAGGAAGTTAAGTAACTTGCTCAGTGTCACACAGTATGCAAGTAGAGGCTTATGGAATTCAAACCCAGGTCTCAAGGTTTGCAGCTCAGTGCTCTTAACCACTGCCTTCTATAGTATATGCATGTATAGAGTCCATGCCTATAATAAATATACAAATATTTATAAAACTTTGTTTTAATTTTTCAACACATAAAATGGATCGATTGCATGGTAGCAGTAATGCACTCCAGGGCCTGATAAGTCATGGGATGTCATCACTTTATGGATGCACTCAGCCTTAGGCCGTTTGTCTCACAGCACATCAGAGGCGTGACAATATTCCATGACCTACCACACCCTAGCATGTATTATTGCTTGATTATACACTGGTATGACAGCCACTCACAAACTAGGATAATGGGATTTGTGATATCCCATCCCTATATAACAGCAAGTTTTGTTACTGGGATATATTATTACCGATACTGATTTTCTCTGCTACTCAGTTCCTGTATATTTGTCCCTACTGTATAGTTTCATAGTATTTTACAGAAATTTGTCTGTGGATATTTTGGATGCTACATATTGTAAATTGCTCTCCCTGCTTCTCCTGGCTCCTGTTTATTAGTCCACTCTGTATATGGGTTGAATCAAAATATATGATTTATCTTCAATTGTGAGAGGGCAGGACCATAACTCACAAGTGGCAGAGCCACGAAAAGTGAGTTATGAAAGTCATGCTCAGTCATAAGTGGTGATAAATTGCTTATTTTTAGTCAGGCTATTGTATATTCTTTTTTTTTTTTTTCAATTTAAAGTTTATTGATTTTTTACAATAATAAGAACAGGTCCAGAAACACACTGCACAGTTGACATTATATGTACAATAACAAGGATCTGTCCTCCACCCTCCCTCCACCCTCAGCCCACATTCCCATTAAACCCTCCCCCCTCCTTCTACTTATTCAACACAGAAATCTGACTGGAGTCTATTCGAACAGTGGAATGATATATCTAAGGGTAGGAACTTCACAGGGAGTACAATGTATGCAGGGGGTCCCATATTTTTGCATATTTCTCAGGCTTATTGTTGAGACTCGCTATTGTTTTTTCTGTCCTGAGATTTGCGAGGAGTTCATTGAGCCATTCTGCATATGAGATATTGTCACTGTCCTTCCAGTGACGTAGAACTAATTTCTTAACAGACATGGAGATAAGGGCCATGTGGTATCTCCTGGTTAATACAGGAATCTCCGTATAGTCCCCTATTAGGCACATTTCTGGGATAAATAGGTCATGCAAACCCAATAAAGGGTCAATATTTTGCTGAATAGTATTCCAAAGTGGGGTAATTTTAGGACAATTCCAGAAGATGTGACACAGAGATCCTTCTTCTTTCTTACATCTAGTACAAATAGGAGATGAGAGAAGACCGAATTTGAATAGTTTCTGTGGAGAGTAGTATAAGTTATGTAATATGTGGAATTGGGTAAGGCGTAGTCAGTCCTGGGTAATGTATTTATGAAAATTATGCCATAATTCAGTCCAATCTAATTCTCTAGCGGGAAAGAAGGTCACCCAGTAACCTGATGGAGTGAAATAAGTCAGGTACGCCCAGTTATACAATATTTTATAGCAACTAGACACTGACTGTTGGAGGCCGGACTAGAGGTTTATTACACTGCGAAAGGATGGTTTATCCAGTAAAGGAGGAGTTGATCCAAAGACCTTTAAAATGAGATGTTTTAGTTGGAAAATCTTAAAACTATAATTTGTGGGCAGATTGTAGGTGCTTAAAATCTCTGCAGAGGAAAGCCAGGAGTTTTCTCCTGAGATAATTGAGAGAAGACGTGATTCATTCATATAAGGTATTCGGCTAGCTACAAGTATTTTGTTGTCTATCTTTAAATTTGGGTTTCCCCATATGGGCTGTGCTGGGTCCTGAGTGTGGTTATATTTAAAGAAGCTGCATAATTGTGAATGATTTTTAACAGATATAGCAATAGGGGTTAGTATTAAATTTGCAGGCAAGGCCCCGGCCTTAACATGAAGAAGTGCAGCTGGACTAAGACCACAGTCGTGAATAAGAGATAGTTCAATTTTAAGCCATTGGGGTGAGGAAGGGGAATTAAAGACCTCATCTTTGGGGGACAACCATCTAAGATATTTAACAGCATGGCTAGCCCAGTGATAGAAAGTTAAATGAGGGAGGCGTAATCCCCCTCTCTCCTTGGGGGCTACTAACTTAAAGTATGCCAATCTTGGCTGTTTATTAGACCAGACAAATCTCGTGATTAGTCTGTGAACATTATTGAACCAAGAAAGAGGTAGCCAGATGTTGAGCAACTGCAAGGGTTAAAAAAGCCTGGGAAATACATTCATCTTAACTAGACTGACTTTGACCCATATGAAGAGAGGGAGTTTGGACCATCTCTTCAGATCTTGACAGATGATTTTCACAAGGGGATCCAAATTTAGTTTTTGAAAAAGGGCTGGGTTCCTGGGGATTATGATACCTAGGTATTTTAAGGAATCCTGCTTCCATGACAAACCCAAGTCAGTGATGGACTTTTTGATTACCTTATGATTAAGGGGAAATACCAGCATTTTGTCTGTGTTGAGCTTATAATTAGATAGGTTGCTATATTTTCTGATAAGTGATATCATATAGGGAATGAAGGTATCAGGATAAGATAGTTGTAGAAGTATGTCATCGGCATATGCCGAAACCTTAATTATTTGTGATGCAATATGTATACCTTGGATCTGGTCACAGTTTGTTAATCTACGGATCAAGGGTTCTAAATACAAGTTAAATAGTATAGGGGAGAGAGGGCATCCCTGTCTAGTTCCAGATTGTAGGGGGAAAAGATTGGATATCGCACCGTTGGCGGACATCCGCACCGAAGAGGCCTGGTATAATGCTTTTATCCAATTTTGGAATTCGGTGGAGAATTTATAGGCCTTGAGAGTATGGAACAGAAAATTCCAGTCCACTCTATCAAATGCTTTCTCAGCATCAAGCGAGACTAATACCGCCTGAAAATGGGCATCCCTGGATGCTGAGAGAACATGCGAAAGTGTTCGGAGATGGTCTACTGACGATCGCCCTTTCATAAAGCCTACTTGTTCGGGACCGATAAGATCCGGTAAAATTACATTGATGCGTTCTGCTATTAATTTGGTTAGTATTTTAATATCTTGGTTTAATAAAGATATTGGACGGTAGCTAGTAGTTAACTCTGGGTTTCTATCCAGTTTAGGGATAAGAACTATTAAGGCTTCAAATAGAATGCCATCCAAGGATACTCCTGATAAAATCTGTTGGAACAGAGGTAACAACAAGGGGATTAACTGCTTTTGGACTTTCTTATAGAAGTTCGCAGAGAAGCAGTCCGGGCCCAGTGTTTTATCAGAAGGTAGGGATTGAATTGTTTTAGCTACTTCCATATAAGTTATGGGGGGTTATAAGTGATTGTTGTTTTATCTCTGGGAGAGAGGGCAGTTGGGATGCATTTAAATAAGAATCTAGTTCCTGATCCGAGGGTAGATTTGACATGGAAGCATAAAGCTTGATATAATAATCTCGAAATTCAGATACAATGTCAGTTGGGTGTGTTTTCAATGTGCCATCCACTTGAGAACGGATGGATGGGATATATTTAGATGATTCCTGCTGTTTAATTCTGAACGCTAGTAAATGTCCTGCCTTTTCCCCCTGGTCTGCATATGTTGCTTTCGTTCTCAGGATAACAAATTCTGCCTTTTCCCTCAAAATCTCTAGATATGCATCCCTCAATTGGGCCAATTTTTGTCTAATATCCTCTGCAGAATCTGGTGTCAGATTTGTTTCAATAGCCCCAATCTGATTAAGTAGGGTAAGAAGATCCTGGTCCTTTCTTTTTTTCCTCTGTGATGATAAGCTAATCAATATACCCCTAATATAGGCCTTAAAAGCACACCATATGATATCTGGTCTTGACGCTGTGCCTAGATGGTCCTTAATGAATTGCTTCATGTGTTTGCTGAGCGTGGAAATCATCGCAGGTTCCTTCAGCAGCTGATTATTAATTTTCCAACACACATTCCTTTTAGTAGGAGAAACCAGAGATAGGTGGCAGGTAACTAGTGAGTGATCGGAGGATGGGCCAGGTTGGAAGGAGACATTCAAGATTCTGACCAGGAACTTTTGGGATAACAACAAATAATCGATTCAGGATGCGGTTTTGTGAATGGGGAAAATGAAAAAGTAGCTTTTTTCAGTAGGGTGAAATATACGCCATACATCACATAAACCAAAATTGTCTACCAATTCCTGGAATGCTTGCTGAGCTGGTGAAAGGCCCCTATGAGGTCCGCCGGAGCTGCCCAGTGAGGAGTCAAAAACAGTGTTCATGTCTCCACCAAGGATTATTGGCAAAGATACAAAGGGGGTTAATACATTAATCAGCTGCATGAAGAAATCCGGAGAATCTGTATTGGGTCCATAAACAGATCCCAACAAGAGTTTGACAGTATATAAAGTACAGTGAATAAAAACAAATCTACCCTGTGGATCCTTGATTAGTTGTATGAGCGAGAAGAGAATTTTTTTAGATATCAGTATTAGGACCCCACTACTTTGGGTAGTACCTCCTGCTGAAAAACATACCCTATTTGTTGTCTTCTGACTCGATTATCCTCCGGGTCTAGAAGATGTGATTCCTGTATAAACGCGACATCTATGGATAGTAACGCTAGGTGCTTCAATACTTTATATTGTTTCAATTGTTGCCTGAGGCCCTTCACATTCCAAGTGGCAATTTTAAAAGTGTTAGCCATCCCTGTTAAAATAAAGGAGTATGTATTTAAGTTCCCCCTTAAGCCAGAAACTTGTCATGATCATTCCTTCCCATGATTCTGTGTTGAAACCCCCACCCTTCATATGACCCCTATATAATTTCCTGATTCTTACTACCCCCAGATTACCCCTATTGGATAATGTAACAGTTTTACTGAAAGGCGGTAACTCAACCCTCCCAAAACCCAATACTGTTTTGGACTGCGTTCCACAGTTCGCCATCATAGCTCCCTCCCTCCAACCACCCCAAATTGCTTCCTGAAGTCATGGAACTAGAACAACAACCATAGGTAGAGGACTTTATAACTCTAAGTAAAAATATACTAATCACAACGAGGGAGTATTTGTTGTGCTTGTTATCGAAAACAAAGGGTACCCTCTTTGATTATTACTTAAATTGCATCTACTTAACTCCCTCTATGTCTCTCTATACAGCAGTCAACCAAAATGGAATATCTATGAAATCCTCTAACCAATCTCTTCCCATTCAAATCAAGTTAGGTTACAAACTTAGTCACTAAGAATAAACTCTGTGCTTTAGTGAAAGAAACAACCCTGGATATGTCCTGAGGTGGTACATATAATGGGATAAACAAATAAATAACAACCACATTAAGAGCTAGAGCCTTAAACTAAGATGAACTGAGTAAATGGCACATATTAACCAAGTACTGAAATGAGACAGCCCTTATTTCTGGGACTAAACCTGGGTAAGTCCTTGTGTACTGCACGATGCGTTAAGCACCTTAAGAGGTGCGCTTTTAGTGTCCCAGCAGGGATCAGTGCCCACATCGAACAGTTTGAATGTCAATCTTTGCCCAGAGAAACTAGCTGTGGAAGTTAATAGATTATGTTTGTACAGTAGTATTACAGTGACCTCTGGTGGACGTTTTGGGACACTGCGTGTATCAGTGGCATCAGATGGAAATGGAATTATGCACGGTGAGACAGCATCACTCGGGGCACAGTGAGGAGGTGGACTGGGGATAAATCTGGAATCTTTAAGAAACGGATTCCAAATCAGCTATCCCTTTACTCCACAACCAGCTCTCAGAAGCCTACTTCTCCCTTCCCTGCACTTTATCTCGGTGAGTAGATGCTGGGACCAGAAGATCGAGAGACTTTCCTGTCTTTTACACAAAACGCTTCCCGAGATATGAGCGGGTTACCTTTTCCCCTATATTCTTCTAGGTAACCACTGCTTGGAGGCATAGACCCAGAGATATAGACATCTATGGCACAAACATAATAGATTATCTACACGTATTCTCAGGATTCAGAGGAAAAGATGGGCAGATCCCAACTGCGTAACTCAGGCATCCCGAAAGAGATCAGGGAGGGAGATTTTCAAATTTGATCGAGCAACTTCAGGGTCTTCATAGCTGTGCCATATCCCAGATATTAATACTTGTAATTTTGCAGGGTAACTCATGCGGAAGCGAATTCCCGCAGTGATCAACTTGGCTACCAGAGGGTGGAAAGCAGTACGGCATTGTTGTACAGTAGCTGGTAGATCCTGTGCGATTCACACTTTGGTTCCTTCCCAATGGATTTCTTGAAGATCCTGGACCTTGGAGAGAAAGTGTTGGCGTTCTAAATAATTAAGGAAATGAAAGATGATCGGTCTCGGAGGGGAATCGGCCGGGGGGGTCGGCCTCAGTGCTCGATGAGCTCTCTCGATCACATACTTGGTGCCAAATGGTGAGGGACTGGCTATTTTTTCCACGAATTTCTGCATGAATAGCATGGCATCTTGACCTTCCTGAGATTCTGGTAAACCTATGAGTACTGCATTGTTTCTAGGGCTCCGTCTCTCAAGGTCCACTATTTTGAGCTCCAGTTTAGCAATTTTTTGTCTGGTCGTGTAAGTTCTGGATCAATCCTACTTATGTGCTTTTCGAGGGATATGACCCGAGTTTCCATGTCAGTTGTTCGACGAGAGATATCTTCGAGAGCATATGAGATTGATTTTATCTCTGAGGTAAGAAATTTCAGCTCCTCTTTGAATGGCCTGAATTCAGCTAGGAAGCTGGCTAATGTGAGCGGCTCCATTTCTGACGGTACGTTAAGGCTCCCCTCGGTGTCCGCGTTGCTGGAGGCTGTAGGCTTTTTAGGGCCTTTCTCTGTCGTTGCAAGTGGTATGCATTTTGGCAAAGTTTTCTTCATCTCAATCCCCATTAGAGAAGTTTGATCAGTAAGAGGTAAGGAATTACCTCAGACGCCTGCTGAGTAGTGTTGCAGCTGATTTTTGAAGCTCCAATTGATAAAATAATATAATTAAACGAGTGGGTGGCTGGAGTGAGTAGAGAGAGATAGCACCCAGCTGCCTGCATCACGTGGTCTCCCTTTCCAGGCTATTGTATATTCAATATATGCAACAGTAGTTTACAAGTTACAGCTTTTAAATCTGCAGTTGGAAGATTTTTATTTTTTTTTATTTATTGAGATATTCAAAAAGACCATTGAGTCAAAGGCTCATTTACAAAGGTTCCACATCATACACAGGACAGAGACAGGAACAATATTTTTAACTGGGTGCTGTACATTACATTATATTACAATTCGCTAACATGGTTTACCCATTTATTCAGTGGGTGCACTACTCATCCAGGATACATGATTTACAAGAGATTAGCACAGCCATAAGGTAGCAGAGAGGTACTGATGGGGCTGCTTGTCCAGAAAAAAAGGATTGCTCGTAGAGGCCATTGGCATAGA
Source organism: Neoceratodus forsteri (assembly GCA_016271365.2). NCBI lineage: Eukaryota > Metazoa > Chordata > Ceratodontiformes > Ceratodontidae > Neoceratodus > Neoceratodus forsteri. The sequence continues at coordinate 562,875,684 of CM028130.1, read as the reverse complement.
GGACTCAGAGATACTCTGGGTCAATTGCTGTCACAAAGGTTGGAGGCCAGTAGGTGATTTCTTAGCCTGGTTTTGAAAGGGCCCAGCCTAGCTTCATCAGTTAGTTGGGAGGGGAGTTCGTTAGTCCAGGAAGGGGCTCTGTAGCTGAAAGTTAGCTGGAATTGGGATGTCTGACCACGGGGTACACATAGTAGCAGTTTGTTCGAGCTGCGGGTTGTTTTGCCAGGTGATGTTGGATGGATAATTTGGTCCAGGGTGGGGGTGAGGCCTAAGATTACCTTTTTGGACATTATGCAGGTGTGATACCTGATTCTGTTATCCAAATTTAGCCAGTTAGTGGCGCTGTAGAGGGAGCAGGTGTGTGTGAAGTGGTCACATCCAAGGATGAGACGGTAGGCTTTGTTGAGCACAAGCCGGAGTTTGTTTACGGCTGTGGATGGGGCGGCACTGTAGACTAGAATGCCGTAGTCTAGCAGGGAGAGGATAGAGGAGTTTATGGTAAGTTGTAAAGCTTCAGGGGTGAGGCAGTGTTTGTAACTGTAGAGTACACCTAGCCTGGAGCTAAGAGCTGTTGATAGGTGCAAGATATGGTGATTAAAGTTGAGGGCAGGGTCTAGCATGATCCCTAGATATTTAAAGTTGCTAACTTGTTCGAGGAGGGTATGATTAGCAGTGAGAAATTGGGGGCAGAGGTTTTTGAGTGTGTTCTGGGGATGGGAGAAAATCATAACTTTTGTCTTATTGTAGTTAATTATAAGACGCTGGGTGGTGAGCCACTGTTCGATTTCACGGAAAGAGTGTTGGAGAGTTTGGTGGAGTTTGAGGGGTGCAGGGTCTGAGGCGAACAGAACCGCATCATCTGCATACAGGAGCAGGTTCCTGGGGAAGGTCGACGGGAGGGAGTTAAGGTATAGGCTGAAAAGTAAGGGGCCAAGTATGGAGCCCTGTGGGACACCGGAGCGGATAGGGAGGTGGGGGGCCAACCTTGACCATCTGTGTTCATTTTGCTGTTTTTCTTTGATTTTAACAGCTAGCTTCACTGACTGCACTAGGCGCTGTGTGATGTCATCAGCTTTGTAGAAGCTGCTCTGATTGGTTCAGTATTCCATTGTGATGATAGTAACTTAAAAAAATAGCCATTGTGACAATAGTAACAACAACATATTCTTGATATGCAGCTGTTTCTGATGTCACTAGGATAGCTTTCTTATCTTGTCACTTTCCCCCACTCCTGTTGTATGTATATATATATATTTGTGCATATTTGAATGCTGTGTATTGTAAATTGCTCACCTGATTTTCACTTGTATCCCCCTTCCCCCACCAGCCACAACTGGAAATGAGCCCATCTTGGATTCTGTTTGCTCACCTGGTAAAACATTTTTTAAATAAATAGAAATTCAGCTGCTGAAAACTGAATAGAATCCCAGCTAACCAGTTATAATATGCAAATTGCATGCTCATAAGGTCAAAATATGTTTGAAAACAAGAATTGTTTCACTTAATAGGGTTGTCACTTGTCTGTGTTTAGATCGCATAATGCAGTTTTTAGGGTCCTTATCCAGTCATCTGGTTTTGCTTAGAATTAGACTGGTTTGGGGGCCATTTTGAGTGCTCACACACTCTTAAAACTGATTGTATCAAATCATTCAATGTTTAGTCTGCATGTCCAGGCTGCAAAGAAATCACACAGATCTTTGTTTGTAAAACCAGTCAGTCTGAGTGGTGTAAAGTATGACCATTGGGGGCTATTCAGAAATGGGCGGGAAATATGTGCCAAAGCCGTGTATCCCGCCTGTGCAGCGCTGCACCCCTGGGAGAGCTGCACATGGACCACATTCACATACTCTGGCCCTCACCTGGCTCCCTTATGTGGCCCCACCACCCCCGGCATGCAGGATTATGGGGGCAGGTGGGTGCAGAGCTGGGCAACTGCCAATCGGCTGCCCATTCTGGATCCTGCAGTGAATCCCTTGGGCCCATGGGGCACCATGTTGCCCTCTGGCATTCAGAGTGCTAGCCACAACATTGCAGGGTTAACCCGTCTGAATGCCCCAAGCCCTCCCAGTGTGCCTCTACAGCAGGGTGGACCTGTTAGGGGCCAATGCCCCCGCCATCACTGCCGCTGCCAACGGATGCATCCCCGGGGGGATCGTAACTGGCCACCGGGGTTTTCGGCTGTCCCTCATTCGCATAGCTGCTGGCACACCGCATGCAGCACTCTATGGTTTAGTGAATCACGTGGAGTGCTGGCATGGCTCCCCCATCCACTGGACCACCCCAGTGTGGAGCTGCATGATTGGCTGGGGGATCGGGTGTATGGGAGGGCATAGTTGCTGACGGCATACCGCATTGGGACACAATGGCCGCGGGAGGGTGTGGGCAGGTGCAGGGTGGTATACGTACTGACTTTACCCGGTGCATACCCACTCTGCACCTTAGTGAATAGGCCTCATTAAGACTATTAGCAGTAAATGAAGGAGCCTACAAGGCATCACAGAAGGTGGGACTTTGTCTGGTGGGCACAGCTAGAGGACTCTTGGATGAGCAGGTAGTCCAGGTAGGTACTGCCCATTAGGGGTGGAGGGGCAGGAGGTAGGTATTCCCAGAGGGAAGGGGGTTGCGGCAGGGGAGAGGAGCAAGGCCCTTAAGAGAGGCTGCACAGGAGGTATTCCTCCTCATTTTCCTCACCTCAGGTTGGAAGCAGAAGACACGGAAGCAGCCAGGACAAAGCCAGGATCACCAGGAACTCACAAGGCAGAGGTAAGGCCTTGCTTTCGCCCTTGGGTGTCCCACATTAAAGCAGAGGCTGTGATTCAGTGGGTTACACCTTATTTATTTATTTATTTATTGAACATATCTGAATTACAAACTTGCCTCAGAGGGGGCAGTTTGAAGGCTGTAGGTGCTAACATGCAGGTAGATTAGGTGCTAATGCTCTGGAATGTGGGTCTGGAGACCCGGGTTTGCATCCTACAGGCTTCACTGAATATGAGAAAAGAAGTGGGGAAACGCACATCAACTGCTCCAAAGGTGCTCCAGTCAAAACAGTATAGGAACATAAAAAAAGAAAAACTTGGCACACACCAAGGCTGAAATTTAATTAAACTGCTGTTATTCAACAGGGGATGAAGACCCACGAGGATGGGTTGCTACATAGGGGTGTTAACACTGGTGTTTGACATGTTGTGCCTGCAATACAAATAACAGCAATTTAATTAATTAAAGCCCTGGTGTGTGCTCATTTTTTTTTTTTTTTTATGTTTCTCCCCTGAATATGAGTATGAGATTGCTGTTTTCGGGTTCAGGCTTTAGCATCTGAGGAGCTGAGAATCCTCAGCCCTGCTGCAACCACTGATTTAGAGCCCTCCTTTTCAACCTGGGTCAGGTTAGCTAGGGGGTGCACCACATGGTGGCCTGGGTGTTTGGGAGATTATAAGGGGTTTTAAAAATTAGGACACAGAAGCCCAGGCATGTCCTTAATCACTCTCCTACTGCAGTTAGCCGGGCGTTAATAATAAAAAAATAAAAAATAAACTAGAAGTACCATACATGGCAGTCAGGCAGTAAGTTAAGTTCCTCCCCAGCCCCAGATGGCTTACCTTAAATTGGAATGAGTGTGGGGGCCTCCGGCTACGAGGAGACAGATCCAGGCGGGCCTTCTCTTTTGGTCGCTGTGGGCTTTAGCTGAGTTGTGGCCCCTCCCGGAGGTCCAGTTCCTTGGAGGGATGCCAGTTTAATCCTGGTGTGGGTTGGGATCCCACTGTAAGTCTGGTTTGGTGACTGGCCACCTGGGAGTGGGGCCTACAGAACCGAACACCAGCACTCCTGGTCACTATGTGGATGGCGGGGGGAGTACCTCGTGGTGAACACCAAACTCAAAGCTAACAGCAGGGGGAGTGAACTGCGGTTGTTTCCCCTGAGTGCCCTCAGATTCTAGCAGGTGGCAAAGTGGTATCCCCCAGGCAGCCAGCTGCTTGTTTCCGTTGGGAGAAGCAAGCCGAATGGTCGATAGGAATTGGGGCGTCAGGCTAGAATGCCGAGCTCGGCAGTTGGACAACTAGACCACATGGCCACCCCCCTCCTCCGGGCACAGAGAGAATTTTCCTTGGCTATGAGTTACTCCAATGGGAGTGCCAGTAGTTCTGTGACTGGGTGCTTTCAAGCTGAATGTGCCAATCAGCTGCAAATACAGATATAAATAGAATAATAACATCTGTACATATTTTAGAACACTAAAACATGATCCTATTGCAGTAATACAGAGCTACTAAAAAAAAGTGGCTGTCATATCAAAAAGTTCACTTTCCTCAGCAATAGGGGGAGAAGAGAAAGGCAGAAGGCAGGGGATTCTGAAGGAAGAATCCAACCCCTGCTACCATATGCCCCAGCACCCAGCACTTACAATCAGTCTTTGCACCCCTAGCGCCTTACCTGTCATATTCCCTTGATAAGGCCCCCTGGCTGCACTGTCTCCCACCCTCGCCCACCTCCCCCCGGTATCTCCACTCCTGCCCCCTCCCCAACCACCTCCCTTACTCCCCTTACCCCTGCACCTTCCTCCCTTGATTTCCTACCCTCACTTACCCCACCACCACCCCTTCCCTTGTCTTGCTCATAGCTCAAGTCTTTATACTGGTTATTACATGTCTATAAGTCAATGACTATATGTTTGTAACTAAAAATGATGACTGTTGCACACGCTGACGTGGAACCTTTGTAAAAGAGCCTCGGCTCAAAGGTATTGTAATCCTAGATTGAAATAAATAAATAAATAACATAACATATGTTAATGGTGTGACTGTAAAGAATTGGTGAACTCAGGAGGGAAGTGTTAACCCCTTAGTGCCTCAGCTGGTTAAAGATGCAGCGTAGTAGCTTACTGTATTACATGCTTGCCTCAGGGGCTTGAGGACCAGAAGGATGTAGGTTATATTCCCAAGCCAGAAACTCTGGTGAACACCCAGTACTGACACTAGGCAGTGCTGCACTGTCTTGGCTGCAGTAGTACACCAGGATGATGTTCATATATCTTCAAGCTTCAAGCAAAGGGTGCAGGTTTTAAATCCTGTAGTAAGAAGCTTCAGAAGATCGGTAGTCCAGGATGACCTGGGTTTAGGACCCCAGTTAGTACAGTTACTGGGATATTGTGACTTTTGGGCCTTAATTTAACAAAAAAGGAAAAATAAGTGGGCAAAGAACTTGGACATTAGGCATCCCTAGGTTGGTTTACAATGCCTGATTGTCATAGGGGCAAACCTCAGCAGGTCACATAACTTGGGCCAGCCAGTTGGCCTCTAGAGTTAGAAGGCTGTGGGTTCTAGCCCCACATCAGATAAAACTAACTCTGTGGTACAGTGACCCACATACATTTCAAGGTTAAAAAAAAAAAAACAAACAAAAAATATGGGGGTCATTTGACTTCCATATTTGTAAGTCTGGGGGACAGGCAGGAGACAAGAATGATAGGCAGCTGGCAGGCAGGAGATACAAATTGCTAATACTAAATAGAGATGCAGCGAATTTAAAATCTGCCAGCGAAGTGAATGCAAAGAGGCCACTTTGTGTTAGCACTTCGCTACGAGGAGTGCCCCATAGGAAAAGCTCACTTCACCTTGTTATTATTACTTTGCGTTGATTCCGCCTTGAATGCGAAGTAAGGTGGAGTGACAACAATATTGGCAGCATCCCACCAACACACAGTCTCCAGAATGATTGTGCATCCCCAAAGTGCTACTGTCTTGTGTCCAGAAAACTCCGCAGTGCTGATGAAGCGAAATGAGAGTGTAACAAGAAATGCAAAGTCTCCCAGAATTAATGGTGCACTCAGTCATGCACGCAGTGGTCAGATCACACACAGAGTCACCAGAATCAATGTGCATCCCCAAAATGCTACTGTCTTGTGTCCAGAAAATTCCCCAATGCTGACAAAGTGAAATGAGAGAGTAACAAGAAATGCAGTCTCCCAGAATTAACGGTGCCATGCAAAAGCACAGACAGATTAAGATTGCGCTGCACACTCAAGGGATGCATACGAAAAGGTACAACAACACCTAACCAGTGCTCACAAGTCACAAATCCAAATCTGGAAAGGAATACATTTTGCCAGTTGGGGGATTAGTGCACGGCAGTAACAATCCACTACCAGTAAAGATACCACAAAGCAGTATAAAAAATTCATGCAAGTGCGATGAATAGCAGGTTCACACTGCTGCAGTTATACTGTAACACAATAAAAGTGTCTGATTTAATGGCACGAATCGCTCACACACTCACACGCACACTCAACTAATGCGTAGCAAATTGAAAACCTTTAGTAATATAACCAAATGTTTTAAACAGACAAATTGTATACTGCTGCACCACATCAGCAAAAAAAGTCAAGAATTACTGAAAATATTACTGCGTACATTAACACAGTTACACAAGAAAAATATAACCAAAACAGAAAGACTGCCTTTTTCTCCCAGTTAATCTCCCTACACCACAAATACGCCCTTCCCCCAAAGCACACTTCACAGTACACAGACTGATTATTCTAAATTAACATTCAAAATCCACACACAACAATAAAAACTCGATGATATGAGCACAGAAGGGTTTACTACAATCGATGTACTAAATTTTGAGCAACAAATATTACTCAAAAAGGCATTTTAAACAGCTTTTAGAGGTTTTGAATCGCAGAGCTCTGAGAGCAAACTGTCTCCATCTACCACTGCACACACACTACCCAGGCCAGAACTGAGGCTGTGGCAAACAATCTAGGACCCATGTGACCTGCAATCCAATGAATAACTGCAGAATTTCATTTGGAGCTCAATTACAGGGCGAAGTGAAGCAAATTACATTGATTTCAATGTACTTCACCTTAAAATTGGTGGAGAAGTGGTTTGGGGAAGGCAGAATAATGCAAAGTCATTGGTTTCAATGGACTTTGCATTCCTCATTATGAAGCGAAATACTCCACTTCACATTGTGGAGTTCTCCGCAGATTCCGCGTTACTCAGTGAATCACTTCATGGAGCAAATTGGGATCACTTTACCCAACACTACTTACAGTACTGTAACTCACATGCTGTACGGGAAGGAACACAAATGCCTATGGCTGTACTTCCCCAATGAGCTGTAGCACAAAACTCCCTGACTTAGAAATGCATATTAATGAGTACAATGTTCATGCAGGATTAGGCACTCCACCTGTCCAGCATTCTGAAGGGAAGCCAAAGAAACAACTGTGACATAAGTTACAGATGGAGAATGTGCCTTAAAGAGATGCAAATGCACAGGCAGATTAAGATTGCGCAGCGCACTGAAGAGATGCAGACGCAAAGGCACAACACCTGACCAGTGTTCACCATCAGAAATCCAAATCTGGAAAGAATACCTTTGCCGTTGGGTGGGCCTATGGGGGGCAGTGTACTGCACTGCTGTAGTAACAGTCACTAGTACTAGTACCAGTAAAGATACCACAAAGAAGTACAAAAATCACACAGCTGCAGTGGATAGCAGCTTCACATTGCTGAAATTATTATGTGGCACAATAAAAGGTGTCTGATTTGATGAAACGCATCACACACATGCTCACACACACACTAAGTGATGCATAGCAAATTGAAAACTTCAGTAATATAACCACATATTTTAAACAAACTAAAATTATGCACTGCTGCACCACAACAATCAGCAAAAAAATGGCAAGAATTATTGAAAATATTACTGTGTGTACATTAACACAGTTGTACAAGAAAAATATCACCAAAACAGAAAGCACTATCATTTTCTCCTAGTTAATCTACCTACAGCACAGATATGCCCCTACCCAAAGCACACTTCCACTGTCTCTCAGTACACAGACTGCATGTTGTACATTAACATTCAAAATCCACACACAAACATTAAACACTCGATGATATGAGCACAGGAGGGTTTCCTATAATCGATTAACAAAAGTTTCAGCAAAACAAATGATCAGAAAGGCTTTTTTAACTGCTTTTAGAAGGTTTAAATCGCAGAGAGCTCTCAGAGCAGATTGTCTCCTACAGCTTCCTACACACACTACCCCAAACTGAGGTTGTGCAGAACAATCTAGAGCCCATGTGACCTGAAATTCCATGAATCACTTCAAAATTCCCCTTTGGAGCTTAAAAACAAGGTGAAGTGAGGCGAAGTACATTGTTTTCACTGTACGTCGCCTTAAGAATTGGAGGAGTAGTGGTTTGGGAAGGCGGAGTAATGCAAAGTCATTGTTTTCAATAGACTTTATGTTGCCCATTATAATGCAAAGTACTCCACTTTGCGTTGCGGAGCACTCCGAGAATTCGCCTTCACTCCACGAATCACTTCATGGAGCAAATTGGGGCCACTTCGCCCATCTCTAATACTAAAGTATCATTCGCGTTCAGTTGACCCTTAGTTATGGTTGCAGCAGAGGCTTAATCAGCAACAAGGGTAGCGAGGCAGTGGTTGTGTTTGTGCTTTCAGAACAGCAGGCAGCAGGCAACAAAGATGAGCATTGAGTTGGAGGAGAAACTGGTGGGTCTCATGTGGGAAAAGGGCAAGGCATGGTGGGAGGCTTTCTTCAGGGACCAAGGTGAAAGGGAGCCACCTGAGCCCCAGCCTGAGCCTAGCGGCCTGGTGGAGCCTGTCCCTAACAGGCAGCCGGAGGAAATGGTGTCTCCTGGGGGAGGAGCTTCCCAAGTCTGTGGTGCCTGTACCACCATGGGAAGAGCCAGGGGAACCAGTTCAGGTGCAAGTTAGGCCGCCATACACACCAGAGGACAAGACAGTGCTTCCACCACCTGCAGAGAAATTGAGGGCTCTGCTAAGGGGGGGGTAGGTGCCCCTTGAGCAAAACAGAGGCAGCCTCGGAAGTGGATGGAAACAGGGGGCTAGTAGGGCTGGGGGAGTGGTGATCGGGGGGTAGGAGAAAAAGTAACACCAGGCCTGGGGCATCTGAGGAACCTGATGATGAGAATTTCCAGCCAGATGCTGGTAAGCTTTAGAGGTACCAGAGAAGGCGGGGCAGGTGCAGTCAGGTATGGCACAGGTGCTCACCACCCCTTGGCTGGCAGGTCTGTGGCATACCCAGCAGCTGATGCAAGTCGGGCAGAGTACGTCGTTTCTCATAAAGCCTGGAAGCCTACTCAGGATGATGGCGTCACCCAGAGAAGGGGTGACAGGGCCTCAGACAACAGCTTGTGGCCCAAGCCAGTCAGGGGTACAGCAAAAGCTCAACCACTACATAGCCTTATTGACCAACCAGAGGCATGCCCTGGCAGGGACAGGACAGATGGTCCCAGTTCTCAGGGTGGAGCAAGAAGGAGGAAGCAGGGCAGTGGCAACAACACAAACACAGACCCCAGGGCAGCAAGGGGCGGTGAGTTTTTTGTCACTGGCTGAACCTGTGGAGCCACACTTGCTAGACAAAGTGAGGAAACAAATTGAAAATGGGGACTACGTGGATGTTTCTTCCCTGCTTAACTGTCCCAAGGAGCCAGAGAAAGAAAAAGGTGAGAAGAAATATGATGATGATGGGGTAGAGCAGAAGCACAAGGTGACTGTTCGTCGCACATGGAAGAATTGGCTAGCAGGCTTCACGATATATGTAGGAATGCTCACTCAAGGCAGCCCAAGAAAAGCTGAGGGGTTGTGGGTGTACTTCAGTAGGATAATGACAATGCACGCTAGTAAGCTGGGGGGGGTGGAGTGGTTAGAATATAATGAAGAATACCGGAGGAGAAAGCAGAATGATACCAGGAGGTCATGGGCTATGTTGGACCTCCCGTTATTGTGAACCATAAACATGGGGGTTAGTGCAATACACAGATAACAGTTTTCCAGTCCAGTGGCCCTTCTCAACTAAGAAGGGGTGCCATGGGGGTAATAGCGGGAAAGGGGGAAGGGGGAATGGGTGTTGCTTTAATGATAACCAAGAGTCGGGCAGAACAGAGCGATGCAAGTACAAACACGAGTGCATGGCTTGTGGGAAACTGCATCCCTTCCAACAGTGTGGCAAAGGTACAGGGACAGGAAAAGCAAGTAATTTTCACCCCTTTCAGTAAGGAGAGGCCAAGTCTTCCAACACCCATAAAGGTAGAAAATATTGAGGGGTGACTGGCTAGCTGCCCGGATAGGAAAGCCACTTGTTGTTTGGCAGAAGGGTTCAGGGTGGGGTTTCACATCCCATATGAAGGGCCAAGGAGGGCATATGAAGCAGACAACCTGAAATCTGCCAGGGAGCAAATGCAGGTCATGAGAAAAAAGCTACAGAAAGAATTAGAAGCTGGAAAGATCAGTGACCCCTTTGCCATATCAGCAAGACCTCGACTCAGGGTATCACTGATCGGTGTGGTCCTCAAGAAGGCACCAGGCAGTTTCGGATGATAAAGCATCTGTCATACCTGGAAGGGGACTCTGTCAACCATTACATTGTTCCAGTGCATACAGCAGTGTCATACACATCATTTGACAGGGCGGTCGAATTGGTGCGGAAGGCAGGCCAGGGTGCCTTCTTGGGGAAGGCCAACATAGAGCCAGCCTTTCATTTTTTGCCAGATCACCCAGCTGACAGAGACCTGTTGGGCATGAAATTTGAGGAACACTACTTTGTCAACAATTGCATGCCCATGGGGTGTGTGGTAGCATGCGCTGTCTTTGAGAAATTCAGTATGTTCCTGCATTGGGTGACAGTTCAGAAAGCTCAGCTTAACCACATGGTGCACTATCAGGATGACTTTGTGTGTGTAGGGAAGGCCAGCATCAGGCACTGTACACAGCTTATGGAGGCTTTCCAGGAGGCATGCGCTCAGCTGGGTGTCTTATTGGCATGCAACAAGATGGAGGGTCCATGTACATGGCTTTCATTCTTTGGTATAGAAATAAATACAGGGGCATGGGTATTTCGGCTACCCTAAGAGAAGTTGATGGCCCTGAGAGTCCAGTTGTAATCAGTGGTCAAGGACCATAAGGTCACCCTATGCGAGCTCCAACAGTTGGTTGGCCACCTGAACTTTGCTTGCTAGGTCCTACCCATGGTGGTTGGCAGGAGAGGGGGCTGGATGTTCTAAGCCACATCACAGAATCCACATCACAGTGGCTATGAAGGACAATTTGGGCATTTGGCAAGTATTCTTGTGGTGCTTCAATGAGGTGGCCCTATGGCCAGTCCCGGTGTCCAGCCAGGAACTAGAGCTCTATACAGACACCTTAGGGATCTGAGTTTTGGGGCCTATTTCCAAGGCAAGTGGTGTGCTAGCCAGTGGCTGGTGGATTAGGGAAACTTGGGTGTACTGAGGCAGATTATGGTGTTGGAATTTTTTCCAGTAGTGGTGGTCCTGATGGTCTGGGGGGAGCATTTCAAGGATAAGATGATTACCTTTAGTACTGACAACACTGGGGTTGTTCATGCCATAAATAGGCAGCTGGAGGGGACAAGGGCCCGATGGGCAACCTCATGCGGGTCTTTGTACCGAAATGTTCATTCCTGAATATTGACTTTAAAGTTGTGCATATCCCAGGTGTTGCTAATGGTATTGCTGATGCTCTTTGTCATTCACAGTGGCAGAGGTTTTGAGAAATTTATGCATGTCCTACTGAGGAACCTATGTCATTTGGGGGCATAATGCACAGCATTTTAATACCCATTCCTTTAGGATTGGGGCTGCATTTCATGCAAGGGTAGAAGGGCTGACAGTCAGAATCAGGCTTTAGGCCATTTGAGGTCATAGGCATTTGAAAGCTACATTAAACCTTATAAGTTATAATGTATTTGCTTTGTCTTGAACAGGTGATGCAGTCTGGAGAGCACAGATTTGGATTTGTGGCCACTCGTTCATACATTAGGCAGCTGTGTGGGCAAGGCGGTACCATGGGGGAGTTAACCTGTTTCTGGCCGTCGGGCATGCAGAGGTGCATTGAATGGGACAGCGGGGGGTGAGATGGTGTGAGCTTCTTCCAGGGTTATGAGCTGAAGCTGAAGAAGGCACCCAAGGTAATTGTGATTCATCTAGGGGGAAACAATTTGGGGACCATGACAGCACTGGAGTTGAAGCACAGCACGCAGATGGACCTGACTTGGTTGAAAGAGAGGTGGCCGCAAGTGCACATTGTCATAAACCCACTCCTGAGGGTCAGGTCCACTGAGCTCACAGTGCCCACCCCTAAGTGCAATCCATGATGTGGAGGGGGGGACAGGGATACCTTCCTCAAGTCCTTTTAGAACGCTCGCCGAGGTCATGACTGAACACCTGCCACGAGGACCCAGCGCATCCCTCTAAACTCTGGATAAGGGCACAATACCAGTCTTGAGTCTTGTAGCCAAATATGAACCCTTCTTGTTTGTTACACAAATGGGGAAGATCCAGGCATCACACTCTCTTCAGGGTAGCAGCGTGCTCCTGATTTCATCTTTTACAACAGGACATACAACAACCTGGTTCAAAATCCCTACAGACTCTTCCTTGAGACGTTGGTGTTCTCCCTATCTCTACCCAGATATCCCTTACTTGACTGGTTGCTTATGGATGCACCCCTTAGCAGTAACAGTTTGTCACAGATTATTTATAACTGTACCACAATTAACACACTACTTAAAAGAAATCTCATTCAGGCAGGTTTCTTAAAAAACAAATGTATTTACTAAAAATACTTAAATAATAATCATACAGTTACAACTAAAAGATGCACTAATTTAGTCACAGAATAACGGAAATAAAAGTGGAAAAATATACCTGCAAAACACACTATAACTGTTATCTAAAGTCTACCTTTAAGTTTGTAGTAAATTGAAGTCCAAAGAAAGTAAACAAAAGAGTCAGTTTTCTTTGTACTGGCAGTCTTGGGTCTCAGCAGTTTTGCTTCTTGTGTCAGGAGAAGAGTGTCCCTTGTAGATGCTCAGCAAAAATGAGAGAGCTTGCTGTGTGTCAGCTCCTTAAATAGCTGGAGGAAGCCTGAAGAAAAAGAACTGTCTAATCCCAAAGGGGCCTTCTCTTTTAGGTCAGTAGATGTCAGTCTTGCTCTTTCCCCACAGTCGCATTTTCCTAGTGGCCTGTGATGTCTCTACTGTCTTCCTGGGAATACTATTGACACCTGTAAGAGAATTCACACTGGTCTGCCAAAAAGGATGTTCCTGGTCCTCTCACCTCACAAGATGCCACATACCATAACAGTTTCCTGGAATCAAAGCACCCTGTCTCTGAAGTGTATGGTTTATGACTGATAAATGGATTTTGGCATATCTCTGTAAAGGGGCCTGGAAATACAACCTTAGCTTCCTGGCAAGCAGCTGCCCCTCAGGTCAGAGGAAGGTCAAACATTTTTAAAAGAAATCCAGTCTCTCTCTCCATGTACCTTGCATTAACACTGGCATTTTTGTAGTAGTATATATATATATATATATATATATATATAGATAGATAGATAGATATATATATATACACACACACACACACACACACACACACACACATATATATATATATATATTAGAGGCAAAAACTCTGTTTAGAGCATTAGTTAGGGTTGTTCAGCGACAAAGTGAGGAAATTAGCTGTTAGGGTTGAAAACCCCTGGCCCCGCCTACCCCCCAACCCGGCATTGGGTGTGCATTGGGATCGTCAGCCCTAACTCTCACCCCTTGACATGTTAAAGCAGCAGAAGTATAGGAGAATGGGAGAGTTAGGACCCACCGATCCCAATGCACACCCAATGCTGGTTGGGGGTGGGGGGGTGTCCAAGGGGTTTCAACCCTAACGGAATTTCTCACTTTGTCGCTGTGGAACAACCCTAACTAATGCATTAAATGGATTTTTTGCCTCTAATTTCCTTCTTTGAGAATGATAACAGAAATAGTGAATGTAATGCAGCGGCGCGGAAGGCCCCACGCTCCCGCCACATGATGTCTTGTGGCATACTAACAGGGACAGCAACGTAAACAGAAATGCTAACAGTGGGGCACATGGTAACACAAGCGCGAATGAGAACAGAAAGGGTAACACACATGGTGGCGTAGACCGGAACGGTCTGCCACGTGATGTGTTGTCACAGAGTAACATGGTGCCTGCAAACAGAAATGTCAATGGGCATGGTGACGTAAAGTGAAACAGAAAGATAAACAGTACTGTAGACAGAAATGGCAAAAAATAATAGAAACGCAAGCGCAAATGAAAATGTAAAGGATAACGCACATGGTGGCTCAGACGTCAACGGTAAGTGAAACGGGTACGGAACTGCAAGCGAAAGGGTAACAGTAATGTGAGTGCACAGGCTGGTTTTCCCCAAAACCTGCATAGAGAAAGACAGTGAGTACAAATAATGTATGCATAATAATGAGTATCGGCGCAGAAAATGAGAACTTGGAATACTAAATACGTTATATCTCAGGAACCGTACGATGTAGAAAAAAAATTTTAAAGTCATATTATTTACAACTGTCCTGGCTAATTTGATACTTAGCCCCCATTGGGGGACTAAGAAATTTTCCTACGAAAAGTCCTATCTCGCACCGTTTCCGAGATACGGGCCCTGAAAGGCACGGCGAATGCCGTAATGTTATCCTATGGGAAAAAAGAGAAGTTCGGAACGCCATAACTTTGCCTCCCTGTAATATTTTTTCACCAAACCACTGAAAAGCACATCTGTGGGCTGTTGGCTGTCTTCCCTCCAAATTTCAGGAAAAAAGACCAAACCGTTATTTTGCAGCAGGGATCCAAAGCATTTCTGTAATGCGTCGGGCGCCATAATGTTATCCTATGGGAAAAACCATCAACTTTGGAGTGCCGTAACTTTGCCGCCGTGTAATATTTTTTCAATACAACACTGAAAGGCACATCTGTGAGATGTCAGCTCCGTTCCCTCCAAATTTCAGCCCAAAACTCCCAACGGTTCTTTTGCAGCACAGTGCCAAAGAATCGCTGTCACTTTCCCACAGATGGAAAACTACTGTCTCAATTTGAGCTTACGCTAAAAAGTTCATTTCACCGTGAGCATGAAAGTAATTTACGAAATTACTTTTTCCAGAAATTTGAAAAACATATTTCTGGGGTGTTTTACCACAAAATAAAGACATGGCAAGCATCCTCAGGGTCCGACTAGGTGAATACAAAAATAATTAGGTTGCTAGAGGGTCCCAAATTTAAATGCCAACCATTTTTATGATCCCCAGCTGAAAACAAAATGGCCGATTTGCGAAAGTAACAGGCCCATTTGCGAAAGTAAAAATGCATTTGCGACACTGTCAAACTTTTTGTTAACTTTTCCCATTGACTTATAATGGGAAACTGTTTTTTGAATAACTTTTGAACCGTTTAATATTTTTTCACGAAATCTTCAAAAGGCACATTGGGGACCCCGGCCGCACGTTCACGGAAGATTTCGGGCTGGTCATGCAAACCGTACAACCCGTAGGCGCGACCGTAGAATTCCAGAAAAAGCGTAAACACACGCACAGATCATGCTTAATAACTCCGCAGCCGTACATCTGACCAGTACGAAACTTGGAAGATCCCAAGGCCTGTAATTCTTGATTGTGTATTCCAAATTTCAGGCAAATCTGTCAAACGTTTGCAAAGTTAATAAGGTGCAAAGTTTTGGGGTTTAACATAGAAATGGCTCCTCAACCCTAACTATGGTAGCACGGTAGTGCTACCATAATATATATAGATAGATAGATAGATAGATAGATAGATAGATAGATAGATAGATAGATAGATAGATAGATATAAGACAAAGAACCTCAGCATGCAAGCACTGAGGCAATGGTTACCCCAAAGGGCACTGGCCAGGAAGTTTCACATAAATACAAAATCACACATGCCCCCATAATGCAAAGCATCACAGGTTGCATATCAAATCACCACAGAATATTATGCTGGTTCAACTTTAAGCATTTCTGCATTTCTGCTTAAAGTTGAACCAGCATAATATTCTGTGGTGATTTGCATATGCAGCCCATGACGCTTTGCATTATGGGGCATGTGTGATTTTGTATATATATATATATATATATACAGAATTATATCTGCAAATAATGACTGGCAGTTGGCTAGCTCACCACACACATTATTTGGTCCAACATTGTGCAACAACAGTAATGGTGGCACGCACACAACCCCAGGGCAGTAGAATAAGTGCACTGACTGCATAACTCATCCATGCGACCATTTATGGACTCTGTAGGGGAGGGTCAGCCATGAAACACCCAAACCTGGTATTCAAGAGACCCAGCCTTTATCAAAAGGTTGGAGTGCGTTTGTCAGAAGAAGTGCTAGACAGGTTTCTAGTTGATATACAAAGAGCGACAGAGAAAGCATTAGCATAAAGTGCTTGGTGGGGGGGGGGCTGAGCAGGGCACTACTTGCCCTGTGGTGGCTTGGTAATCTTGGAAGGCTGTACGGAGGAGGTAACAGGGGATCATGAGTCTTGAGCAGCCAGATGTCCCTGAGTCTGACCGGAGGGTTGGGCCAGATGGTTGGAGTTCTCGACGTTCAAGGGGGGGCAGTCAGAATGGCAACCTCCTTGGGCATCTGCTCGCAGCATGGCGGGTCCTGTGGTGGAGGAGGATTAGGCTACAGCCGGTCAAGAGAGCCATCCCTCATGCCCAGAAGGTGGTGCCCTTGCGGGGTCATGTGATTAGTGGTAAGGCACCCCCCCGTAGAGAGGGGAGGGTTGACCATCAATAAGGTTATCAGATCTTATTGATTGATAATTGCCTACCAAGGCTACCTAGCCGCTCACATCATGCTGGTTATAATGTAACTATTGATACTCAAGTAATAAATACATAGCTGTGGCCATTTTCTCCAAAGTTCATAGCTGTCTCAGTCTGTTCAGGTGAACAAAGGTATGTACCCTATTAAGACAATGAAGGAGCCTACAAGGCATCACAGGAGGTGGGACTTTGTCTGGTGGGCACGGCTGGAGGACACCTGGATGGGCAAGTAGGCTAGGTAGGTGCCACCCACTAGGGGCTGAGGGGCAGGAGGCAGGCATTCCCAGGGGGGAAGAGGGGTTGCAGCCAGGAGGGAGGAACAAAGCCCATAAGAAGGGCTGCACAGGAGGGATTCCTCTGCATTCTCCTCACCTCAGGTTGGAAATCAGCCAACCTCACCCTCGTAACAGCAAGGGGAACTTGGGGGGTATAGTGAACTTGTTGTCACACTAAGTGAGATCTCCTTGGGGTCGAGAAGGAATTTCCTAGTTTTTGTCCCACTGGGATTATTGGTTTTTCACGTTCTCCAGCAAGGGGGGAGAGTCAGAAGCAGATTAGGCTAGAATAGGGTGTCACAGTCATGTGAAGATGTAAGTGGCGGCTTGGTAGTCTTGGAAGGCTGTATTGGAGAGGGTAACAGGGGATCATGAATCTTGATCAGCCAGATCTCCCTGGGGCTGACAGGAGGGTGGGGCCAGGTGGCTGAAGTTCCTTCCCTCCCTTCAAAAGGGGGGGCAGTCGGAATGGCAGCCTCTTCGGGCATCTGCCTATGGCATGACAGGTCCTCTTGTGGGGGGAAGGATTAGGCTGCAACTGGTCAAGAGTGCCATCCTTCATGCCTCAGAGGTGGTGCCCTTGTGGGGTCATGTGATTGGTGGTAAGGGGGGAGGGCTGACCACCAATAAGTTTATCAGGTCTAATTGATTGATAATTTCCTACCAAGGCTACTCAGCTGCACACATACAAATCATGCTGGTCATAATGTACCTATTGATAATTGGTTAATAAATACATACTGTAACTGTGGCCATTTTCTCCAAAGCTCGTTGTTGTCTGAGTCTGTTCAGGTGAACAAAGGTATGTGCGCTATAAGACAATCAACTTAATGCTTTACACTCTGCATTTTAAGTATGGTCTTTTACTGCTGTGATAGGAAACCATTTCTACTCCTTTATATGCTCTACTGTGTTCTTTTTTGTTTGTCCCATGTTCTGTTGAGGTAAAAGGAAACACAGTGCAGGCTTGAGGATGCCACAAAGAAAGATAATTAATTTATAAGAACTGAGGAGCATTTTCTCCCATAGGGAAACCCAGTTATAATTTACCATTATAATCAGTTGGTTATAACTGCATTCCTCCGCCGGGTTTCCCTAAGAGTCCATGCACACACTCACTGCTGCAATGTACATGGCTGGAAAATGAAAGTGCCACCTACCACTTTCAGGTCTCTGCCTGTGCAGAGCTCAGGCTGTAGCCTGCTATGTGCTAGTAGGAGAGAGGGGGCTTGTGTTGAAAAATGGAGCTTGGCAATTAAACCAAAACCTGGTTCCAGTGATGTTACTAGCTAAATGGCAGCCTTAATCGGAGCTCTGGTGCCTCGGGTACTTTATATAAAACAATCCCCATCCATCAGTGACTGAAATGCTCTATCTAAGACGTACCCAATCTCCGTTGGTAATTGTGCAATGGGCAGAACTAAAAAGAAGCTCGATGATGGAGATCGAAGCCGCTCAAGAAGTCAGATGGAGCTGAGGCCTGTAAGCTTGTCTGGATCCCATTCATCTTTAATCATGGCCTTGGGTGAGGACTCTGATGGCTCCGGCTCTGATGATACTGTACGTCAACCTTTACAAAAGCTGACAGGCACAGAATGTTAAAAATATTACACCGTATTGCTGCCAGGATAGTAGGGATACAGGGCGATCTCAAGAAATTAGAAGCATGCATGACCGTAGTGGAAACACAAGCTGAAACTCTACAATCTGAACATATGGCTTTCGGGAGGTCTCTGGCTTACCTTCATAAGAGAAAGAAGGAGTTGACTATGAGAGCAGAGGATGCAGAGGCGAGATCTCGCCGTAATAACATTCGCATATTTGGCATCTCGAAGGGCTGAATCCCCCAAGTATGGAGGACTTTATAGATTCCTGGCTAAAGATGTAGCTGAATTTAGAGGAGCGTTTTAATACAGAGATTGAAAGATCTCACCGTTCTATTGCCCCTAAACCGAAGGAAGGTGCACCACCCAGATCTGTGATCATAAAATTTCTCCGCTACACAATGAAGGAGAAAATCATGAAGTTATCATGGGCAAAGAAAAATCTTAACTTGGACAGTCAAAGGCTCTACATAGATCAGGACTTCCCTCCTTTAATGCTCGCTCAACGTAAGAAGGTGTTGCAAGTGGTAAAATCGCTGAGAGACAAAGGTTTGAAGGCCTATCTTAGATACCCTGCAAAGCTCTGGGTACAGAATGGTGATGGGGTTGAAATATTTGATACCCTTTCGGCTGCTGTCCCTTTCCTCACGTCACAAGAGGTACCCATTCCGGATATAAAGGAGGAACTGGTGGAGAAGGAGATAGAAGATCTGTTATGGTCCATTGCTCCGGGTTCAGGAAGACGCGCAAGGAGACGAGAAGAGGCCCTACTCCCATTACATTCAGACATGGCGAAGCGGCTACAAACTAGGAAAACCTGTGGAGCGTACTAAAGGAGCATGCATGACGAGTAGTTCTGCAGTAATGCCTTTCAATAGGCGGCGATTTCCTTGGGACTGATTAGCTAAGACTGCAGGACTTATAGGGGACCTTAAACACCATATTGTTTGAAATGGACAAACAATATTTTTGTTTACCTTGTTTTTTTCTTTTCAGATATGAGGTCTCCATTTTAATATCCTGCATTGATGAGGAGATATCTTGGGGGGAATTTTCCCTGTTATTATTTCCGGTACCTCCTTAAAGAGCTATAGAGGAACTTTTTTGTGTTGGATTCAGGGTCTCAAGGGGAGGGTTTATGGTGTGGAACGCATAGTAGGAGCAACGTGGATAAAGTCCCTGGGGGATGAAATGCTGCATTCCGAGGGTGGAGATGGGATGTTAAATGAAAGGTTTTTATCTTTTTTTCCTTTTTATTATATGCGGAGGTGGGTGCAGACACGAACTTATTCGTTGGTCGGATGGTTATAATAGAGTAACAGCGCAGATAACAACTTACAAGGAAGGGATGACTTGATGTGGGAATGCGTTGGTTGGTGGGGGGGGGTAAGGCACAGCAGACAGATACGGGTACTCAGCTTAGGTTGGGGTGTGGGCGTTTGGCCTGTTGTGTCTCCATCCTCCATCTAGCTAGTAAAATAAGGAGGACTAAGTTTAAGGTGGAAGTACTGTGGGTTATTCTTGCCTCCCTTGGTCCCATTCGATAAGTGGCAGGAAATTTGGGTGTGCCCGGGGTGCCTGGCTTAGATGGCCTGCCTAACCGGACCCAAACTAACTAGGAGAGGGGTGTGGTTCCTAAAATTAGGAATCTACCTCTTAGCGTTCAGACATGCTTTTTCTTCTATATCACTAGGAGCTATAAGCTCCTAGCATCTGGGGGATCAACCATCATCCCCAGTTTTTTGTAGCTCAGACTGAGCTAATTGGTACCTGGAGATCAGGTACCTGAGTTCTTGTTCTTCTATTACTATCCTCTCTTTTTTTTTCCTTGGGGTTATTGATCGTGACCCACGTTGGGGTCATAAGGTCATTACACCTAAGGGCTAATTAAAAGGGTGGGATGTTTGGGGTAATTTTGGACTGTGGGGGTTATGTAATTTTTTATACCTTAGGTTTTCTTTTCTTTTTTTTATGTTTGTGTTCCCTTATTCCCAGAAGTAAGCAAGAGAACTTTGCCAATCTTTTCAGAATGGTGGGGGTGAAACTGGCACTGAATGATGATTCTTTGTCCTACCTAATATGCGATCATGGCTTCTCTTAAGATTGTATCAGTTAATGTGAAGGGGATAAATGGGGTGGTTAAGCGAGCGAGAATTTTACAAGAGCTGGGACGATTAAAGTGTGATTTGGCATGCTTACAGGAAACCAAATTGTCAGATGGTGAACATCTTAAACTCAGAAGGATGTAGGTGGGTGGGGTTCATGCAGACTCTTGCCCTGATTCTCCTGGGGGTGTGTGGTTATTCTAATTTGTAAGGGTCTTCCTTTTAAAGTTCACAGGGTTTTGACGGAGGGACTGGGACACTATGTGATGGTTTGTGGTGAGTACATGGGACACCCACTCAATCTAGTAGCAGTGTACGCTCCCACACCCCCTTCTGGCAGTTTTTTTAGGCGATTTTTTGCTAAAGTGGATTCTCTCTCCCTGGGTAAAGTGGTAATGGTTGGGGACTGGAATTGTGTTGAGAATAGTCTCCTGGATAGGAGCCTTGGGGGGAAGGGAGGGAGGACAGCATGCTCTAAACTTCTTAGAAATTTATTATCAGAGGGGGGCTGGACAGACCCGTGGAGGCAACAAAACCCACTGGTTAAGTATTTTACATTTTATTCAGCGGTGGCCAAATCATACTCTAGATTTTACACACAAACCAGGAATGTTAGTGACATGGTAGATCTGACAATACATCCGGTCACTTTCTCAGATCACGCCCTGATTAGTGCCAGGGTGAAATGGCCTGGAGTAAGGACCAAAGATAGCTGGAGATTCGACCCAGGGCTTCTTAATGATAAAAATTTTGTAGCCCAAATGAAGGAGTCAATTAAACTATATGTCTCAGAGAATAAGGAAAATGATACCCACATACGTTTCATATGGGATGGGTTGAAGGCAGTTGTAAGGGGTCAAATTATTAGCTATTCCACCTATAAATACAAAAGTACCCAAGCTAAATTAAACAATCTGTTAGAAACCACTAGCTCACTGGAAAAAGAACATTAAAAAAACAAGAAGGATGCTTCTATTCTAGAAAAATTAATGGAGGCTAGAGAGAAATACAATAGTGAAATGAATAGTAGAACTGAAAATCAGGTACCTGAGATACACTAGACAAAAATATTATGAAACAGGAGGCAAAGCACAGCGATTATTGGTCCTCAGACTTAGAAGACAACAGGCAGACAGATATATTTCTAGTCTCAAAAAGTGTGGAACCCAGATCCTTTCCTTGGACCCTGAACAGATTGCGGACAGCTTCTGTAATTATTACCAGGACTTATACTCCCAAGAGAGAGGAGAGAACCACCTTGCCCAGGTGAATAATTTTTTAAATAATGTAGAACTATCCAGGCTTGAGGACTCCCAGAAAAACAGTTTGGATAGGGCAATAACTGAACAAGAAGTTATTATGGTTATCAAGAGCTTAAAAGGGGGGAAGACCCCGGGCCCGGATGGGTTTGTGAGGGAATTCTATCGAGCGTTTGCTGGAGAACTGACCCCCCTGTTCACCAGAGTTTGCAATATAGCTCAGGAACAGGGAGAGGCCCCGGCCTCCTGGGAAGAAGCACTGATTACCCTCCTGCCAAAGCCAGGTAAAGATTTGATGGAGTGTGGGAGCTATCGCCCTATATCTTTAATTAACCAGGATGCTAAAATATTTGCTAAGGTTCTGAGTTCTCGTTTACAAGAATCTATCCAGGAATTAGTACACAAAGATCAGACAGGGTTTATCCCAGGCTGTCATATCCAGGATAACATTAGATTGCTACTCAGTGTTTTGTCTGCCTCCAGGTCATTCCCCCCGAATGTTCTAAGGGCGGTATTGGCTCTGGATGCGGAGAAAGCATTTAATCATATTGATTGGCTTTTCCTGGACCGTGTCCTGGAAAAATTTGGGATTGGGGAAAAATTTAGAAAGTGGATAGCAAACCTGTATAGAAATCCCTGGGCAAGGGTGAAAGTGAATGGGATTATTTCCGAAAGGATACTGATTAAGAAGGGGACCAGGCATGGCTGCCCGCTCTCGTCTTTATTGTTCGCCTTATGCATAGAGCCTTTAGCAGCCCTTGTGAGGCAGTCAAACCATTTTAAAGGCATTCAGGTACAGGGGGTGGAGGTTAGGGTCTTTGTATATGCAGATGACACTTTGCTATATATCTCTGACCCTGTGAGGCAGATATCGGTGGTAGATTCTTTAATTCAGTCATTTAGTGCAGTTTCTGGGTTCAAAGTTAATGATGCTAAATCAGAGCTCTTGCCCATTGGTTGGCCACAAGACAGGGCACTCCCAACAATTGGTAAATATAAATGGGCTAAGGAAGATATAAGATACCTGTATCTTGGGGGTTAGAATAACTAGAAATATTTCAAAATTATATCCCTCGATTCATGGGAGATTACTGCAGACAGTTCAAGTAGACCTACATAGGTGGGAAGAGTTGCCCCTTGCCCTGTTCAGCAGAACTGAATGTGTAAAAATGAATGTTCTCCCATGCTTTTTGTTTCTGTTCCAGCCACTGCCGATTAGGCCACCGTCTTGTTTTTGGGGGGCACTGAGATCCTCCTTGTCCCGATTTATTTGGGCTGGCAAGTCGCCCAGAGGGAAATGGAAGGTGCTCCTTAAAGAAAAAAGGAATGGAGGGGCAGGCCTGCCAGATTTTAAAAAATATTACTGGGCTGCTCAGTGTCAACCTTTGATTTCCCTTATGAGAAATGCAGACCATCCGTTAGGGGTTGAGATAGAGAGGCCGGAGTCCTCCAGAGGAGATATTAGGGATCTAATATATATGGACACAGATGGGATGCACCGTTTGTACTGCAATAATCCGTGGACCAGGTTGGTGATCTCCTCTTGGCAGGAGATTAACAGGAAAATGGGGTGTGAGATAACCTTGAGAATGACCTCCCTGATTAAAGCTTGCTTGGACTTCTAACCTCTTAGTTGGGATAGGAGATTTCTCCTGTGGGATTTAAAGGGTCTATCTATGTTAGGACAGCTGTACATAGGGGAGGATCTCAAATCTTTCCAATAGCTCTCAAAAGAATTCTCGCTGCCCACCTCTAATTTTTTCAGATACAGTATCTGCAACTCAGACATTTCCTGAGGGGAAAAAGGCTTGGAAGGAAGGGGGCTGGGGGCTTGGGTATTAATCCTTTGGTGGATTTCCAGACAGCCGAGGCCGGTAGGACAGAGTCCAAGGGGTTTGTTTCTCGGTTAGTCGACCAATTTCATGAGTTGGAGCCAGATTCCCTGGAGCTGGTCAAAGCAAATTGGTCTATAGAAATGGAGAGGGTTACTTATGATTCCATATGGGATGTAGTATGGGGGGTCGTTCACTCAACCACTGCCTCTAATAGCTGGCAGGAATTCTGATGGAAAGTTGCTACTAGATACTTTCGTACTCCAACAATCACTAGACATTTTGGTCACCACTTTTCAGATGACTGTTGGAGGGAGTGCGGGAATAAGGGGACGCACTTACATATATTTTAGTCATGACCCGGTATTAATACTTTTTGGGAGCAAATTGTGGACCAAGTGGGAACAATCTTTGGGATGCGTATGCCAGAGGACCCTATTTATTGGGTGCTAGGGTGTTACCCGGACCAAATCAAACAGAAGTCACAGAGATATTTATATAATATAATGGTGGCCTCAGCTCTCAAGGCAATTACCCAGGTTTGGATGTCTAAAATCAATCCCACAACTAATGCTTGGTACAAAAATTGTTTAAATATGTTAGATATGGAATACTTAACGGCTAGAGTAAGTCTACAAAAAGATAAATTTAAGACAAGATAGATGCCTTTCTTTAACTTTCAAGCGCAGAAAGAACAAATTAATGTATTGGATATCCTGGTTAAATATACCTGTAACTGATAATAAAGTAGATAAGTCTATTGATTCCCTTAAAAATGTGGGCAAAGGCGGACTAGTACACTTGGTGCTTCATAGGACAGTATGAACTATGTCAGTATAACTCCCTTGGATTAATGTATCTTTAAGACCTTCAGTGATCACCCCTTTTTCTAGCTAAGTAATTCAGCACAAGGGTAATAGAAATTTTCTCTTCTTCTCCCCCTTTTTTAATGTCCAATTTTTATTATGTACAATTCTGTCATGCCTGTTGCTCGCAGAGTTGAGGGAAAAGGGATCTGGTATTATGGGCATGCGAATGGTATATATGTTCTAAACACTGATTGATCCATATTTAAAGTCTCAGATGTAACATCTAACCAATGAATACGTATCTCTCAGACATATCCCAGTGTTATCAGTGGCTAAGATGTATATATGTGCTGCTCCCCCCCTTTTTTTCTTTCTGTTTTCTATCTTATTTTTCTTTTTGTATTGTCATATATGAAAAACAATAAAATTGTTATTTCAAAAAAAAACACCAAAACCTGGGGAACTGTGTAAAACTCAACTTCTACACACACACACTTGGTGAGGGGTGCTATTATAAGCCCCTCAAACATTGCTTTCTTGGTTTATGTAACATCCCACACCTTGAGTATATAAAGTTCTCATTACATACAGTTCCCCAGTGATTTTTATGTTGGCTTGCCGCGCCTGCGTGCAAGTCAACATCTTGCAGTAGTGCAGCTTTGGAGGTGCAGCCACTGTTGGACGAATGCAGGGCACGCATCAGTAGGTGCGTCCCTCATTCCTCAATCAGCCTGCATGCCGGCAGCCACACCCTGCATGCTAATGTGGTGAGCACATCTAAGGAAAGGTCCGCTGCAAACCGAGCAAAGCTCGTCAGACACAGCGGACCCTTCCTTAGTGCTTGTCACATTAGCAGCATGGCAGGCGGCCTCCCAACGGCTGACTTCAGGGATGCCCAATCCCCCAGCCGGCTTACTGTGGCCACACACATTTGCCGACGGGGGAGCCCACTCCTCATCGGCATACAGCAGCCCCCATTTCCTATATGCCACGAGGGGGTGCCCAATCTCCTCAGGGGTTCTTCGGGGCCCACCCCGTCGGCATAAATCAGCCCCCTTGCATTTCTTATATGCTGAGGGTGCCCAATCCCTCGGCTCTTGCCTCCCCGGCTGTCATTGTGTGCCAACAGGGTGCCCAATCCCGTCGGCAAAATTAACCCCATTCTCTGCCGACAAGGGTGCCCAATCCCCGTTGGCTGCAGCAACCTCCCTCCCCAAAACAGTTAGGTGGCATGCTGGAGCCCACCCCAGCCTGCCATGTCCCAAAAAAAACTGTCCCAGATGTTAGTTTTTTCTCCCCTGTAACATAAAAAACGGTCCCTACGTAGTCTTCTGCCCCCACCCGCATCCACCCACTGTGCACCCTGCCTCCCCACACCCCTTGCCCCATACTTACCTCCGAGTCCGCGCACCATCTTCGTGGACCGGGAATACGCTCTGCACTCTTCAAAGCCAACCGCGAACTGAGGAAATGCTGGTAAGCTGTATAATGGAATGAATAGGGTTTTTTCAACTTTGTTGCATATCTCGGGCATTTGTTGGAATTTTGGCACCAAATTTTCAACATGGGGTTTTTGGGGCCCCTCCTCATGAATTCTATCACTGTCATGGTGTTAATCGGCCTCGAAAGGTGATTTCACAGTCACTGTGCGAAATCACCTTTTGGGACCCATTAACAAAATGACAGTGACAGTGTTCATGAGGTGGCCTCTCAAAAAACCTATGTTCCAAATTTGGTGGAAAAAATCCAACAAATGCCTGTTTTACGAGCGTGCATTCCGCAGTTGCTCCGTAGGCTTGTAACTTCGCAAATTCGCAATATTTTAACGTCAGATTTTCAGCATTGCCATTTTTGTACACTTTCTTGTGAACAGTATAGCTGTCATTTTCCACATCCTGCCTGAAATGTGTTTCCGCACTTCCGGCGCGCAATAGCGCAGTTGCTGTAGGAAATCAGTGTTTGGGCCAGATTATGAAAATGACAGTGACACAGTTCATGAGCAGAGGTCCTAAAATGCCTATGTTGAAAATTTGGTGATGATACTCCATAAAATGACTGTGTTACGAGCGTGCGTTTGGAGATTGCACTCACGCTCGTACCGTCGTGCATTTGTGATATTTTCACTCTGGATTTTCACCATTGCCATTTTTCCACACATCCTTATGAACTGTACAGCTGTCATTTTTCACATCCTGCCCAAAATGTTTTCCCGCACTGCGCTACCAAACACCCAAAGGGACACCCCAGTGCCTGTCAGTCTCTGCAGGGTGGGGGTGGGTTGGCATCAGTTCAATACTTCACTGCCATGCCTATTATGCATCTCTTTAACTCCTGCACTACCAATGCCAATGCCAGTAAAACAACATTCGGCATTGACAAATGCTTGTTCTATATTTAAAATCATGATCAAAGGATATCAGAATACGTGACTGACATGAAAAGGAAAATGGGAGGGTGTTTAACATAGGTTAGAGCAATGGGCTGTTAATGAGCTTGGTACATTGAGCAGACATGGGTTTGATTTTCACAGCCTCCACTTATATACTGTGCTACCCCCAATTCACTAACCACCCTGTGCTCCCAGGTCACTTCTGTAAATGGGCTTTTTGCCTGGAGAGCCTTACCTGGTTAAACAGAAACATAGACATAGAAACATAGAATTTGAAGACAGATAAGGACAGCTTGGCTCATCCAGTCAGCCCATTTACCCCTACCTACACTATTACCTCAGACTGTGCCTGATCTGTAGCTCTTTCTCTCTCCCCCTTCCTTTCCACTATGATTCCCTTGTGCCTATCCCATTCATTCTTAACCCCACCACTGTTTTCACCCCAATACCTGCACTGGAAGGCTGTTTCAGGAATCCACCACTCTTTCTGTGAAGTATTTCCTCACATCTCTCCTGAATCCACCCCCTCTAGCTTCATAGCATGTTCCCTTGTTCTCGAGCACTTTTTTCCTGAAAAATTTTCCCCTCCTGTACCTTATTTACCTCTGTGAGGTATTTAAAGGTCTCTATCATAACCACCCTCTCTCGCCTCTATTCTAGGATGTACATACTGAGGTCTTTAGTCTCTCCTTATAGGGCTTTTGATGCTGACCCTGCACCATTTTAGTTGCCCTCCTCTGGACTGCCTCTACTCTGTCTATGTCCTTTGGGAGATGTGATCTCCAGAACTGGACACAGTACTCTAGGTGGGGTCTTACCAGTGATCTATACAGAGGCAACACCGCCTCTCTCTTTCTACTAGTGATACCCCACCCTATGCACCCCAGCATACCTCTCTCTTTCTACTAGTGATACCCCTCCCTATGCAACCCAGCATCCCACCTCCCTTCCTACTGCCTCATCACACTGCCTAGCCACCATTAGATAATCTGATATGATGACCTTCAGGTCTCTTTCCTGCTTGTTGGTCATCAATATCACTCCACCCATTTTGTACTCCGCCCCTGAGTTTCTGTGCCTGAAATGCATTAGTTTGCACCTTATAACATGGGGTAGGATAAACTATGAAGCCAATTGGCTAAACGGCAGCACATGACCATTGGTTAATCTCTGTTAACTGCACAGTTGATGAGAAGTGGCCCCGAGAGAGATGCTGGGGAGACCTGAGCTCCTTATGTGTGGGGAAAACTGATAAAGGCAGCCATTTAAATTCATCACAAAGCAGGTGATACTGTTCCCAAAGAAGAGACACCTGCAGATATGTGGCCCTCCACCCACCACAATTATTTCTATTCACTGAGACCTACAGTCAGTGTAAAAGCCATGTTTCATGGCATTGACATTTGTGGCAATGTCCCGTCTCTCTGTGTGCGGTGCAGTTTCCTCTGTAAGAGTGAGTAACCAAGAGAGACACTGCAATCATCTGTGTCACTCTGTGTTTCTTGTAGTGGCTGCTTGCCGTTCATTCAGTCCACCCCCTCCCGGTCAGCGAGACACTTAATTCACAATTGTGTTGCTGACGCCAGTCCTGCGCCTAGATGCCCCTCCCAAGCTCCACAGAATGTGTAGCAATGCAGCAACTGGGATCATCTGGTACAGAGAGTGGCAACTGGTGTTTTTATAGTGGCAGTTCCCAGAGTTGCGAGAGCAGAGCACAAGACTGAATGATGTACTCTTAGCGAGTAGCACACCACAGTGAGGAGCATGGGAGAGGCACTTTAGCACATAGGACCCTTCCCCCAACGATGCACTGTATTCCCCACAACCTCCAACTGTGGAGAGACATAGGACATCACTGCCAAGGGAGAGAGAGAGCAGGAGTGAAACACCACATGCGACATTATGAGTAGAGCTGCTGTGTCACGGTATGTGCAACAGATAAACTGTGCCAGTGTTGTTGTCAACAGGTGTCCTTGGCATGCACAGGGAGGGAGGGAGGGAGGGAGAAGAGAGAGAGAGAAGTGGTGCAGACAGAGCTCATGCAGCAGGAGCTGTTGTAAAGGTGTTTGCTCGCTGCACAGTAGTAGATTCTGTGACTGCTGAAGTGACAGTAGAGGTTCTCCCCAGCACTGTTAACTGAAATCACGTGGGGAGGGAGAGGGAGAGAGAGAGAGAGAGAGAGAGAGAGAGAGAGAGAGAGAGAGAGAAAGCCAGCAGAGAGCAAGAGTGGCTTGCTGAACCATGTAGGGTGTGAGAGAGAGAGAAGCAGGCAGAGAGTGAGAACGGCTTGCTGAACCATGTGGGGGAGGGAGAGGGGGAGAGAGAGAGAGAGAGAGAGAGAGAGAAAGAAGCAGGCAGAGTGTGAGAGAAAGTCATGCAGAGGAAGCTGCAGTCTTACCCACCTTAATGGCAACTGTTACCCATTTTGTCCCTGTCGTTCCTGCAGAGAGACACAGTCTACAATGTATGAGGGCACTGAACAATCTGCCTGTAGTGCTACATCAAGCATTTAAACAGTGGGACTACATTTTGTGGTGGAAGGATAATGAAAAAACTTGCAGTTTTCTATCATTTTATGTAATTTTACTTTATGTCTGCATCACTGTACTTACACCATGTTATAAGCTCAATAACCCACTCCAGGGTCTGCGGTTATTGGGGATTAAGCAGCACCCTGGGTTCTGTGAGGGCACTTGGCCTGTGGCCTAGTGCCTCACAATGCACCCAGGGTGTTGACTAATCCCCAGTAACTGCACACCCTGTCGTGGGTTATTAATTACTTTCCATATTGAAAACCAGCTGCCATACCCATGACCACACCTCTAGTTTTCTCAGATCTGTGTGCATCCTTTCCACACACACACACACACACACACACACACACCCAAAGTGTCCACCCTATTTAAGATTTTGGTATCATCTGGAAAGAGGCAGAACATGCCTTCCAGTTACTCTGCAATGTCACTTATAACAACATTACAGAGGAAGGTAACGGGCACCTGTTAAGCCACAAACTTTACCTTGTCGTAGCACAACTTGGAATGCAACATATGCAGTCACTTGCAAGGTCAGCAAAAGAAGAGAGCATACTGTACCTGGTTTCACTGTAAAGGTGCTTAAGTTTATTTAAGTTCCACATGAGGTGTTCAAAACTTAAAATACAGCAGTAATTATCCAGGACACTACACAAAATCCTCCTGATCCCCTTCACTCACAGCAGCTCCCACATCTCAAATGTGATTTATCAAAGGCTTATAAAAACATCAAGGCTTATAAAGACATTACAGAGGACCAGTCCCACCACTGATCCCTAAGGCACCCTGCTGGTTACCCTCCCTTTCTTGGAGTGAATTCCATTTACCACTATTGACAATGTTGCCAGAAAAAGACTGATGGTCCATTTATTCTGTCTGTGGTTCCCTGTCTATCTCTGGGACCCAATTGTCATCCCGGGCACAAGCCTGCATTTCCTCCACCCATTGCCTTCCCTACTACAATCACACTGAGTAGACACAAGAGCCTTCACTCTGTCCCAACTGTGCTTGAAAGCATTTATGGTTTTAGTTCCTACCGCCTTGGCTGGCAGACTGTTCCAGGGTTTCACCGCCCTGTCAGTAAAGTAATACTTTCTTAAATACCTCTTAAACCTTCCCCCTTTCAGTTTCTACTCATTCCTCTGTGACCTCAAATTTGTGCTTATGCTAAATAACTCCTCGCAGTTCCCCTTACGTATTCCTTTCTGGAATTTGAAGGTTTCTATTATTTCACCTTTTCCTGTGTGGTCTCAATCGAGTATATATTTAGCACCTTTAGCTGCTCTGTGTAAGATCTTCTCTGGTGGTCCTGTATCATCCTTGTCACCCTTTGTTGCACTGCCTCCAGCCTGTCTTTATCTTTCCTGAGGTAATGACTTGAGAACTGGGTGCAGTACTCCAGGTGTGGCCTTATCATGAACCTATAAAGAGGTAATATTACCTCTTTCCTTCTACTGTACATACCCCTCCTGGCACATCCTACTTGCTTTACTAATGGTCTTATTGCATCAATTTAATTGTTTGAGGGTGTCACTAATGATTACTCCTAGATCCCTTTCCTCATAGTGCTCAGCTTAACCCCTCCCATCCAGTATTCTGTTCTGGGGTTCTTGATCCCTAGATGCAACACTTTGCAGTTTTTGGTATTGAATTTCAGCCACCAAACCTTAGACCACCTCTCCTGTCTATGTAGGTCACTCTTCAACTCCCTAATTCCCTCATTGCTCTCCACCCTCCCACGGAGCTTTTTCTCATCTGCGAAGAGACACAACCTGCCCTGGATTCCTCCTACAATATCATGGTGAAGATATTCCAGAGGACTGGACCCAGAATAGATCCCTGTGGCACCCCACTTGTGACCTCTCTCTCTTCCATTCTGGCCATATTTACCACAACCCTTTGCCTCCTCCCCCTCCTCCAATTTCCTACCCATCCTATTATGTCCCCTGCTGCCCCCAGATCCTCCATTTTTTTCAGCAGTCACCTGGGAGGCACTGAGTCAAACGGCTTTGCTGAAATCAAAATAGAATAGATCCATGGTGTGGCCCTCATCCAGTGTCTTTGCACCCAGTCAAAGAAAACTATTAGGTTTTTCTGACAAGACCTCCCTGCCACAAACCCACGCTGCTTACTAGGCTGGAGGCTATTGCTCTCCAAGTAGTCCACAAGATCCTCCTTGACTAGTGACTCCATCAGTTCCCCCACAACTAAGGTAGGACTGACAGGTCTGTAGTTCCCTGACTGCTTCCTGTCTTCCCTTTTGTGAAGTGAACCGCCAACCTCCAGTCCTTCAGAACTACCCCTTACTGCAGCAAGCTATTGAATAGCCCCACCAGGGGTTCAGCCAGTTCTGCTGCCAGATCTCTGAGCACCCTCCGATGCATTCCATCCAGTCTCTTATCTATCTCAAGGACTGCTAACCCTTTCCAGACCCTTTCACTGGTGAATACTTGCTTCCTCATCTCTGGGATCCCTTTAGCGGCTGCCTTGATGCCACTCTCTGGTAAGGGCCCTCTGTCCTCCCTGGTGAACACAGAGCAAAAGTAGTAATTTAGGATGGATGCCGTTTGCCCACCCTCCTCTATTACTCTACCTCCCACTGATAGCCTAACAATTCCCCCCTTCTTCCTCATTTCCCAATACAACTGAAAAATTCTTCTTTCCACTCTTAACCACTTCAGCAATACACAGCTCAGTGTCTGGCTTAGCTTCCTTAACTGCGCTCCTAGTTTCCTTAGTTCTTAGTTGGTATTGTCCCTATTCTTCCTGCCCCTCTTTCTCTTACTTTACTGTATGAAGGCCTCTTTTTTGGCTCTCAACACTACTCTGATCCCTTCTGTGAACCACATAGGGGTCGCTTGTACCTGTTTCTCTTGGTTACTGTCTTCAGGCATACCTTTGATGCCTCGAGAATGGCCTCCTTTATTGCCTTCCATCTTTCCTCCATACCTTCTATGCTGTCTAGCCCAACTAAATTGTCCCAAACCAACTCCCTCATCCTGTTGAAGTCTGCCCTTCTAAAATCGAAGATCTCAGTTTTCAATTGGGGTTCCCCAGTCCCAAGGGCTAGCTTAACTCAGATAGAGTTATGGTTGTTTTTCCATATTGGCTCCCCTACCCTCACTGCTCCTGCCGTCTCTGAGCTGGTGAGCATCACATTGAGAATGGCAGCCTGCCGGGAGGTTCTCTAACTAGCTGCACCAGTAGACAATTCTGTACTGTATCCAGCAAGGCCCGACTTCTAGTACTGCTGGCAGCTGGAACCTCCCAGTCAATGTCCAGCAGGTTCAGGTCACCCACCACCACCTCTCTTCTTTGCCAGTTCTTTTCCAAGCTCCCTATTCCTCTCTTCTGCCTGTCCAGGCAGTCTATAGATCACCCCCACCAACATGTTTTTGTCTGAGGCTTCTGCGAACTGTACCCACAATGATGCTGTCTCCCATTAGTCCCTCTGATGTGTCCATCCTCCACCACCTCAGTGCTATCCCTGACATAGAAGGCTACACCTCCACCTTTACCTTTCTTAAACACAGCCTGAGACTGTCAGGTCCCAGATATTATTTTCCGAGGCTCAAGTCTCAGTGATGACTACGAGGTCCACCTCAGTGTCTGTCATCATCACCTGGAGCTCACTGATTTTATTACCAAGACTCCCGGCATTGAGGCTGACCCTCTTCCATCTAACCCTTGACCGACTTTACACAGAACATAGAAACATAGAATTTGACAGCAGATAAGGGCCACTTGGCCCACCTTGGGCTATTTACTTGTCCCGTATCTTTTATTCCTCCCTCGTCCCCTTTGCTTCTTGTTGACTGCAGACTCTGTGGCCCCCCCCCGATCCCTTCCCCCAGCCCAACTTGGACCTCAGACTCATTTTTGCCCGCTGTGCCTCTAGAAGCCCCAAGGTTTGTAGGAGTACTAGCTAGATTCCTTTTTCTCTCACCTTGGTTTCCCTAGAGATGCAGTCTCCTCCGCTGTCAGTTTAACTATCCGATAAAGACTTCAAACCTCTGCTCCAACACACTAGCTCCCTACTTAGTCAGGTGAAGGCTCTTATCCTTAAAAAGCCTCCTGTCCCAGAGTCTCCCCAGCCCCCCCCCCAAGTGGTACCCCTTCTCCTATATAAAAATAATAAAAAAAAATAATAGTATAACATTTATTTCCTATCACCTTAAAAGTCTTCTCTGACATTACAAATGGCTTTGCTGGAGGAATGATCTACTCATCACTGATGAGTCATTGGTCATAAAAAGGGGTGGAGTCAGGGGCAGAGTTTGGGGTGTGGTTTAGTGTCTGGTTTTCACCTCATCCAAAGGTGATAAACCTATCAATTAACATTTTCCAGTGCAAGTAGCAGGAATAAAACAGCAAATATGTTGCAGGTCATATCTTTTTTTGAACTAACAACACAAATATTGGATTACTGTGAGTTTGAATTCAGTCAGTCCAAACCATAATCTGGGATGGGGGCATTCTTTAAAGTGCTGGGCTATACCACCATAAAAATTCCAGGGGGGGACAGAGTTCATTGTCTGCAGCACTAGGCTATACCACCATGCAATGCTAGGAGGGCGTGTTATTTAAAGGTGGGATGTACCAACATAAAAATATTAGGAGCAGAATGTTATCTGAAGTGCTGGGCTATACCACCATGTAAAACATTGTGGCGCACGGAGGAGTGACTGCTTATCTAAACTGATGAGCTGTGTAACACTGTACAGAACATGGAGAGGGGCAGGGAGGGAATTATTGTCAAAAGGCTTGTTGTAGGCATGCAGGACAAGTTTCATGCCAGACAGCCTCAAAATGATACACACAACCAATGTTCAGCTAACAGCAGGACTTTGCTGCAACTTGCCTCTTCTGCTGCACCCCCAGCATAGAAGGAGTGAGCAGACAATGGAGGTAGAGGAAGGGGACAGAACCCCTCAGTAAGCAAGCATGCATGCTTAAAGGCTGCTCTGTGGAAATGCCTTCAATTATAATTCACATAGGTCTGCTCAGAACTGCTGACACCACCCCGTTTGGTGGCCTTTGTAATTTGAAAAGTGGCCCATTCAGCATTTTTTTTTTGCAAACTCTGCAGCTTCACATTAAAAGGAACAAAAAAGAGAGACAATAATCAGAAACAGTTTTTAAGGGAACAAAAGGACATTCATTTTCTGATGTTTCTTAAAAGAGCTGAGGCAGCCTGGGAGGTTTGAAAGTACTATATGAACCAAAACAAGCACTTGAATTCCCATTCAGTACAGACTGGCTTTGTGTAGGTGTGTGTGTGTGTGTGTGTGTGTGTGTGTGTGTTTAATACTCCTTAAAGGAAACCTACACCCTCATATCTTCTAAATGTTATTTATTTCCATGTCAACAGGCAACTCTTTTCATGTAGCTGTTGAAGATGTATGCAACTGCATTAGCCAGTTTTCACAGTTCATACTAGGCCCTGTTACCATCCTGGGAGACTCTGTTTCCTGGTTGTTGAAATCTCATTGTTCCTGAGAGCTGCATTAGCATTTGCGAACATGATGTGTAATCACCCTTTAAACTCCCCGGTATGCCTGTCTGCTTAATTAGTCTTCAAAGAAGCAAGCTACAAGAAGGTGTGAAATACCACATTTACCTTCAGTGAGCTTTGCAAGCTATCTGAGTTATAATGCATTTTTTTCCCTTAAAACTTCATTCAGTTACTACACATTATTAGCCAGCAAGGATTAAATAACATGACATCAGCAAACAGTGTGTCATTACCTTTAAAGTGATTAAGTAACACACACACGCACAAAAAATCCTCTACATCAGCCCAAACCAGGTGCAAAAATAAGGGATAGTCCAGCCAGATACATAGCCCATTTCTCCATCTCACATGTAAGGAATAAAAATAAGGGACAGTTAAAGGGGCAGCTAAATCTGGCTGCATAACCCCCTCTCCCTCAGCCCACATGTACAGTAAGGGGTAATAATAAGGGACAGTCAAATCTAGCTATGTAACCACCTCTCCCACAGCCCAAATGTAAGGGGCAAAAATAAGGGACCATCAAACACAGCTACATAAACCAGTTCTCTCTCTCAGCCCACATGTAAGGGGTAAAAATAAAGGGCAGTCAAACCCAGCTGCATAGCCCACCTCTCTCTCAGTCCACATGTAAGTGGTACAAAAAGATACAGTCAAACCCAGCTACATAACGCACTTCTCTCTCAGCCCATGTGTAAGGGATAAAAATAAGGGACAGTCAAACCCAGCTACATAACCCACTTCTCCCTCGGCCCACATGTAAGTGGTACAAAAAGATACAGTCAAACCCAGCTACATAACGCACTTCTCTCTCAGCCCATGTGTAAGGGATAAAAATAAGGGACAGTCAAATCCAGCTACATAACCCACTTCTCCCTTGGCCCTCATGTAAGGGATAAAAAAAAGAGACAGTCAAACCGGGCTACATAACCCACTTCTCTCTCAGCCCACATGTAAGGGGTAAAAATAAGAGACAGACAAACCCAAGCTACATAACCCACCTCTCCCTCTGCCACATGTAAGTGGTTAAAATAAGGGACAGCCAAACCCAAGCTACATAACCCACTTCTCTCTCAGCCCACGTGTAAGGGGTTAAAATAAGGGACAGTCAAACCCAAGCTATATAACTCTCCTCTCCCTCAGTCCCACGAATAACAACCATCTCCTAATCGTAAGGTGGAAGAAGTTGTTTTACTATGGGTGCCCAGATTCCAGTCTGACTGTCTGGTGTCCACCTGTGGCGATACCACGGTGGGAGGAGCTTAGAGTAGAAATAGGAAGGTGCTTATGCAGTGCCAAGGGGGCTTCAAAGGCAGCTTCAGAAGTTGAGACAGAGGTTAAAGAGTTGGAATGAGTTGGAGGTGCACCCAAGTTGGCAGAGGGCACAAAGCAGCAGTGTCCAAAGAAGCCACATGCAAGTGCTCGAGGAACATGAGGCAGGTTTCCATAAGTGACACTACTCGGACACAGATGAGAAGTATAGTACCGGAAGCTTAGGACAGATTCTGGGGAAAGGGGGGTCTTTGGACTTTTGTCAGTAGCTCGCCAACAGTGGGTCACATTTCGTGGAACTACTGCAAGGGTGTAGGAACTCAAGAGGGTTTCCACTTAAGTGAAACAACCCGATGGCCCTCAGGCCTTTGGTGGGTAACCCTGAAGACATCAAGGGAAATCCTAGTGGAGGGTCAGTTCAAAAAAGTTTACATACAGATGACTTAGCAATTGAATAAGCAGGGGTGCCCTTTCAGGAGGAGAAGCAGAAAAACAAGGTAGATTTGTCCCCAGCACTGACAAAGTGACCCGAGGCAGTGGGTTTCTTGGCATGACTGCAGCTGTCCAGCTGTGCACGAGCAAAGGCCTGTTCAATCATGGTAACTGGCAGGGTCTGACCCTAGGTTCGCACAAGGCTCTCCATGGCCACTACTTGGTTAGCACCCCTGCTCATGTTAGGCAAGTAAACATTTTTGGGTAGCCGTGCATGTAAGCACCAGTCCCCTAATAACTTTGTCCTGAAACCCTAAGGAGTGTCTGCAGAGAAGTGAAAACCAGGGAATCTGGGGCGCAAGCCTTCATGGTAATGCAGCCACAAGAACAGGGGAAAGGGACTAAAGCATAGACTCTGTAACAAGTAAAGTGTACAACCCAATTAGGACAGTGGGAGGTAGCAGCCAAGTTAAAGTAAGCAAGAGCAACAGAAGACATTGAGGAGAGGAAATGGACAATCACAATAACAGCTCAAGTAACTAAGCAAAGTGCAGTGAGCTGGAGTGAAATAGCATGAGGCGTAGACAACTTCACTATGCAGAATGTGGAAATCATTGGGACAAGACTGTGTTACCATACAAAACAAAAAATTACACACTGGGAGTGTGGTGCTCTCAATAAACAACCAGCATACAAGACACAAAAACTGGGCACTCACCACCTCCTAATGTAGATTTCAGACTTGGGACTTCAAGATACTTTTTAGAGTGCAGACGGTGTCTTTTTACTAAGTCCAACAATACATCAAATCGCAGATGCATGTAACTCATCTGACATGTTTCAGATCCTTCAATCCTTTCTCAAAAGCACCTGCACTAAGAGGTGGTGATTGCCCAGTTTTTGTGTCTAGGCATGGTGGCATCTCACCAAGATGCAATGTTTGGAGATTGGCACAGCCAAGACCAGCTTGCTATTGGTGTTGAGAGTCAGCTGGGGATCCCAGAAATGGAATATGTCTAAACCCTAAAAGAGGATCTGGAACCTTAAATTGCTCTGAAAGGGGAGCTGGAACCTCATCATTGCTCTAGCAGAGGGGTGGAAAATATAGTGTAGCTCTGAAAGAGGAGTGGGATCTGAAGGGGTCTAGGGAAAGGGGAAATTGTTTAACCAGGAAAGGTATACTAAGCTGAAGCTTGTTTCTAGGTGTGGCCTGGGAGCACAAGGAAGTTAAGTCTCTTGCTCAGGGTGACACAGTATGCAAGTGGGGGCTGTGGGATTCAAACCCTGGTCTCCAGGTTTGCAGCTCAGAGCCCTACACCATAGCACTATACTGCCTCTTAAAAGACTGCTTGCCTGTAAAACCATAGCCAAAATGAATTATGATCTCTGGATCTTGCAAATTAACTTGTACAGTTTGTTGTTTAGTAAAGGATGAATGCGCACAAAGACATCAGGCATTTGTGGTCCTTTATGCACGGCAGATCTTGGGGTGCACACCTTACCATAACCTGGGATGAGCTGAGTAACATCTGTAAGCTCTCCTGAAAGGAGGGGCTTATGCTCCCATTTTAGGCATCTCTTTTCCCCCTCCGATCCCCCAGAGCTAGGGAATTCATTAGTGCTCTGGGGATTAATACCTGCTGGATGCCTCAAGATGGCAGCAGAGGGCAGGTTTAGGGAAGTAGATAAGGCTGGAGACAGGGGGCAGGATTCTCAAAGAACAGCAAAAATGCTGTAGCTGCGGGGGAAAAAAGCTTGCAGCACTATGGAAATGCAGTTGCGTGATATTCTTAAAGAAAATCCTGCAGCTGAGGGAATTCCTCAAAGTCCCAAGAGCTGCAGAATTGCAGCAGCCGCGGGATCCTGTGCGCTATGATCCCAAGAAAGGTGGAAATGGCTGAGGAGGCACAGCAATAGTAAATCTATGTAGCTGAAGCAGCAGACTTTAACACTGCTGCCATAATATGAAGCTAACAGCACACACAAAGAGACCTGCAACCAGTCCCTCAACTGGGACCACTGCAGCACCACAGGTACCAGGGATACCATGGTACCACAGTGGCTGACTGTCACTGCTGGTTGTCCCTTCCTGGGGTGTTCCTGTGGCCTGTGGGGGCAGCACTTGCTGCAGGCTGGCCAGGCTCTACTGCCTGTGGGGCTCTGTCATGAGCTGCACTGGGTCTGGTGGTTGTTCCCTGTTGCCATATCATGGCAATGTGTGCATTTGTTGCTGTACCAACAGCCACTGCTATACTATCTGGGATGCTATCACCTGTGCCTCACCTCCACCTTAATTGATTCCAGTTGCTGGGGCACTACTGCAGTGTGCTGAGGGAGAGTTACACCTCATTCCACTGTGTGTAACATTCTTTCCTCAGCTGCGGAAAAAAACTGGCTGTGAATAGCCTTTCAGGGGCTGTGCCTTACTTATCTCACACCTTTTTGTTCTGAGGGACTTCCACAGCTGCACTTCTTTCCACGGTCCATAGTGTTTTTTCTCGCAGCTGCGGAGGGTTTTGTGAATAGCACTTGGAGCAAACTCCCCTTTTTTTCTGTAGCTGAGGAAGTTTTTGGGACCTAGAGAAGGTTTTGCACCTTCTGAAAGCTTTGAGAATCCTGTCCCAGAAGTTTGGGGCCTTTTTTCAGCCCAGGCAGTAGGCCTGTGTCTGGAGGGGGGTGGCTGGAGGAGCAGAGTAGGCAGTCAGGAAAGGGAGTTCAGTGGTCCAGGTGGGCCAGTGGTGGGGACCACCCCAAGTGCAGATAGGGATGGCTTTTGCAGCAACAGGGCATTGAGGAGCTGGGAAGGAGGCTCCATGGGGAAGGATGGTCAGCCAGGTACTGTATTGTCGGGGTAAGGGAGATGCAGGTGGCAGTAGGAGGCCAGGATAGCTAGGAGCTCTTAGAGATCCTGGAAAGATTTGGCTCAGGTTGCCAGGGCTATGGGGACTGTGGCAGGGTCCTCACAGGGGGGAAAGCTGGTGG
This sequence comes from Neoceratodus forsteri, assembly GCA_016271365.2. Lineage (NCBI taxonomy): Eukaryota > Metazoa > Chordata > Ceratodontiformes > Ceratodontidae > Neoceratodus > Neoceratodus forsteri. The sequence goes on along the minus strand of CM028130.1, from coordinate 562,835,971 downwards.
CAGTGACTCTTCCCTGTACCTGGTGTGGCAGGGTAGCCTGAGGGTAGTTGGAGCCAAGGGGCCCTTCACCCACTAAGGGGGCCTGCTTGGAGGGACAGGCTCCGGGGCGCTGGCATTAAAGGACTGGGCAGGTCGCAGGTCATAGGACAGGCCTTGGAGGGTGGCCTATGGTTGGAGCTTACCGCAAGTCCAGGATGTGTTTGATAGGCATGTGGGCCTGGGCATGGATCCCCCAAAAGGGTCAGCTGGGAGCAGAGAGAGGACTTTGGTGCTATTTGCAGAGATGGGCTGCTCAGAGGGGCCTGGGTGGTGGCAGGGCCCAGGGGCTCTCCTGTGGCAGGGTAGCCTGTAGTGGGGGGCTCAGGTACTGGAGCAGGGCTGGGTTTGAGGGCCGCTGCACCAGTGGAGAGCAGTACGGAGGAAAGGCTGTGCTGTAAGGAGGGAATGGGTGCCAGAGGTTTAGGAGCACTCACAGGTTTAGATACCCTGTTTAAGTCAAGAACGAGGGGGTTACAGGGCCTGGGTCGAAGGAAAAAATCCTGGTACCCCTTGAGATTTGGGCCAAGGTCCAGGGCCAGGTGGGGGAAGCAGCACGCTTTCCTGTGCTGGAGATAGGGCAGCGACCAGTGCCAGAGTGTACAGAGAATGTGTAACCCAGAGTAGAAGAGAAAAAAAAAAAGATTTGGCTTACCAGAGCCAGGGTGCCAGGAGTCTGTGGGTTTCTAAGTAGAGAGGTGCCTTGGGTACATCATCCAAGTAGGTAGATTCAAAGAAGTCTTGCTTGCACTGCCTATAAACTGGGATCAAGGGGCTCTGGGACTGGAAGAGTCAGGAGGTTGCAGCGGGGAGATCCTGATCCGGTGTCAGCATTCGGGGAGACTCCAGATTTTTGTTGGTGAGATCAAGGATGCACTTGATGAATGAAGATGCCAGAAAGTAGGACCACATTTTCCTATCTTGTTTAGGGGTGCACTGGCTCGAGTGTTAGTGCTTGATGTAGCCCTTTTCTACTGCCCTCTGGAACAACTACGATGAAGATTTATGCCCCTAGATGAGGGAGCTGGGGGGTACAGAGCATTTATCAATTTTGTTTGTTTTGTCTCACATTAAGTCAGCCAACATGGAAAAGGGCATGCTCACACAGACAAGGAGCCAAATTCAGCCTTTAGAACAGAAATTCATAACTTCACACAGTCACACTACTTAGGGCTTCACTCTGTGCAGGCGGCCATGCCCAAGATGATGCTTACTGCCTAGTATTGGAAACTAGACAAATAGCTCAGAAAATAGAAATGTTTAGAGAGAGTGTAGCCAAGTGATTGGAGGACTGGCCTGGGAACCAGAAGATCACAGGTTCAAACCTCACTAAAGCCAAATACTTACTGCTCAGTCTTGGGCAAGTCTCTTAACCTTACAGTGCTCCAGTCCACCTACTTTGGTAATGTAAATGGGTAGAAGCAGAACTCCACTAGAAATGATATGCTGCTTGTCAGCTGGGCTGTTCTGGCTAAGTAAACTGTAAAAAACAATTACGAGAAAACAGCTGCGGAAAGATATTTAAGTCTCTTTAATGTTAAAAACAGTTATAGCAGATAGATCATGTAACAGGACTTCTCCTCCTTGGTTTCTTTTGTTTAATCTGTACAGTTTTTTTAAGGCCCCACCCATCAGCACCTGGCAAACACCCTGCTTCATTGCCCCCACCAGCGGCACTCTCTTTCCAAACCCTGGCTTGACCCTCCCTGAGGCAGGGCTGTAGGGGAGTAACACCACTTTTCCGGCACACCTATCTGTGGAGAGGGTACAATGGTCTGTGCCAGGTCAAACTGTGCTGAGTTTCACACTGTGGGCCAGGGCATTTTCTTCCTTCCTCTCCAAGAATGCCCACATGCAAGGGCTCCAGTGCTTGAATGCAGATGCGTGATACTGCGTAAAACCGATAGGCTGCCCCATCTCCCTGATGCTCCCTTTCTGCACTGCACTTGTGGGCACCTAGGTGGCAATGCTGTAGCAGGGGCTCACCCAGCCCACCCTGGAGATAGAGGACATCTTCTGGGATGCTCAACCCTACTCCCCCATCCCCTGACTCAGACTCACTCCTGAATTTTGGTCTCCAACATCACGAGTGGCAGCGCTACTGCTGGGCCAGTGGGATGGGCCAGTTTCAACCTCTCCTTTTGTCTATACTTATGAGCTGCATAAACATTACATAGACTTACCATTTTCACCTAATTACTACATTCCTCTTTTTTTTTACTTGCTTGATGAAAATTCATTAGACTACCCTTGTGGTGGAACTTGGGTCAGAGGGTGCTGTGGTGGATTGGGAGGGTCTGGTGTAAGTGTGGTAGCTGGCAGGTTGTAGGTCATCAGCAGCTGTGAGAGGGACCAACCATTTATTTTATTTTTATTTATTTAAAACTTTGGTAACCAGGAAAGGTACCATGAGCCAGGGCTCGTATCCAGGTATGACCTGGGGGAAAGGGGAGTGGGGCATACACAGATATACAAAGCATAGAAATATCCTTGCAACAGACCATTATGAGATTAAAACATACACAAGTGGTCCCAAAACAGGGGACAGACAGAGTACCTGAGATTTATATACACTGAGATACAGTACAGTGCAAATTTACAATTCTTTTTATAAATTAGTGCAAAAAGCATAGAGAAGTGAGAGCCAGTGCCAGTGCCCTATGCTGAGGCAACAGCCAGCATTAAAGAATAGGAGATAGTGGGGGAGACAATAGGATAAAAGTATCGATAGAGGGCTGGGTAGTGGGGAAGGAAAGGGAGGGAGGGAGGAGGTAGATGGAGGGAGGATCTATGGACTTGGGGAGGGGAAGGAGAGAGTCATGCTATCTTCTGGGAAATTATTTAGTCAAGTGATGGGTGCCAAGCCAGGCTGGATGGACTTGTATAGTCATCCCAGGCCACAGAAAAAGCAGTCTGGGTTAGCCAGTGGATGAAAAACAAAGACCCTGTTGTGACTGTGGGTGCTGAGCAGGATTTCTCATTATCCCCATCCTTCATGGCTCCACCTTGAACCCTTGCCAGGATCTGATTCTTCAAAGACCCAACCAGAGGGAGCAAGTGCCACACCAAATGTGGGACTCTGACAGCATCCCAAGTTCTCAGGCCCCTCCAGCAGGTGGCAGCAGGAGCCACTTCACACCCCATGGATGACTGAGATTCTACAGCTCTTTCCACCTGAGCTGGGGACTAGAACCACAGGACTCTATCTGGAATCCTCTTTTTTTCTCTCCTTCCCCAGTTGGCCCTCCTTCCGGGGAATGTCCTAGCTCCATCACCCCAATGTCTGCTGGAACTTGCCTGCTGCTGTCTTCCCCCATGACCAAGGCCACTGATTTACGGTGATTAAAACAATTAAATTCCATTTTCAAGACTTAAGATTCCGGAATTTTACCGGTGATAGTTACTCTAATTTCCGGATTTTACCGGGATTCTGTTGTCATTCTTTTAGTATGTGCATAAATAATCAGAATTAAAGAAGGCTTAATATACAGAGCATTAAATAAAACAAATGAAAATAGTACAGGAAGGAATGAAAAGAAAAACACACTTTTTTACAGATTTACTGATCTGATAGAAATTGCCAGATTCCATGAAAACTTCATTTTACGGTTTGGCAGCCTAATTCCGGAATTTACGGTTTTCGGTAAAACGAAAAACAGTGGCCTTGCCCATGACGTGCCCCCCCCCCAGTGGGGGCAGCTGGGTCCCCCAAGCCCATTTGCAGAAAGTATCTGGTTCTGGCATCATGCCCAGCTGGTTGGGTGCAGTGCCTGTGGGTGCTCCTCATCATTCTGCTGCTGGTGTTTTTCCTCCAGTTTTTGGCCCCTGGAGATGTGATGCGGAATGACATCATGGCACACATCATGCATTCCCACACGGCATGCACAGATGTCTGCCATGTCTTCCAGGCTGTTTTGGCACTGAGCTGCCTTTCCCCTAGCTTCTGCCATGGGCCATGTGAGCTGTGGGCTCTGTCCACCCCCCAGAGGAGGAGAGCGGTCCTGCAGACACTCGATCCTCTCCCCCCAGCTGACCTTCCAACAGCCCAGATTCGCTCCTAAATCTGGGTCATCAATATCGCAAGTGGTAGTGCTACCGCTGCGGCGGCGGGCCAGTCCCGAATCCTCCCATTTGATGTGATCAGGTCCCATATTTACACCCTCAGAGGGTGAGCAGCAGAAAGCACAGGAATGTACAGGAGCTGGGGAGTGCAGAATGTACTCACAATTGACAGCTCCCTGTTGCTGAGGCTGAGGCGCAGTAAACAGGAAACATGCAATCACACTTTGGACATGGGCTAGAACAAATACAAGGCACAGATAGACAGCATAGTAACCCCCGCCCTTTTATATGGGAGTTACATATTTAAAAGTGAAGTGTCAAAAGAAAAATCTGCAATACAGCAGAAAAATTAGTTTTTTTATTCTTAAATGAGAAAAGAAGCCTTCTAGACAGACCAATAAAAAAACGTTTTCCATTTCAAAGCACAGTCCTAGGCCTTGTTGCATTTCAATTGCTTTTCCACTGTTTTCACTTACCCCATACACAAATACAATAGATGCATTTATGAAATATTGTTTTATTTATAGAAAAATATTGGCCAACAAAAATGCTGTGGGAAACGCCAGAAGTGCGGGTGTAGGTAAATACAGCACTGGAAAGCTTGGAACAGGAACGTTCATCACAGGAATGTTTGGTACAGGAAAGTTTGGCACAGAAACATTAAACAGCCAGAAATTTGGTCCAAGCCACTTTCACTTGGATCACCACTCTAGTAACATTTCAGGTTTTAAGTGTGGATTTACTATTACAGCACCATGCTGCCATGGATCACCACTTTAATGAAATGCATGACCAAATTTCCGGCTGTTTAATTTTTCTGTTCTGAATTTTCCTGTACCGAACCTTCCTGTGGTGAACTTTCCTGTTCTGAACTTTCCAGAGCAATATTTACCATGGTCTGAAAGTGCTGTGTGCAACGCAGCCTCAGTCTACACTGATGCTGACTGTGTGTGTGTGTGTGTGTGTGTGTGTGTGTGTGTGTGTGTGTGTGTGTGTGTAAACAGTCATCAGGAGCACTGGGCAGAGCAGAGGAGACTGGAATGCTACCATGCAGGTGGTGTAAACGCACCTTATGAGAAACCCTTTTCCATGGAGATAATGTAAGGAAATAGCCCATTTAGGCAGAAATAAGTTTTAGCTTTTTTTAAAATTTATGAAAGGGGTAGGTGGATGTGTGCTGGACTCTGTTTAATCTGCTGTGTGCTACCTCCTCTCCTCCTTTGACTTCTCTATTCAGTTTAGATTTACATTGTTCGTCTTCAGCAGCAAGAACCTATTTGTCTTATTTCCATTTCCCATTATTCTGTCACCAGTTCTACTGTAAGTTACTTCTTCATCTTCAGTGAATTTCCAGTCCATATTCTACAGTACTATATAGACTTCGATCATATTTCATAGGACCTCTCATGGCATAAAGTCCTGCATATATCTATATATCTGTGACAACGTAACATGCCAGCCGCATTTGTGGCTTAAACAGAAAACATTTGGACACAAATAAAAGGGAACAAAAAAGCACTTTACTTTAGCATAAAAAGAGAAAGAAAAATGCTTACGTTAAATGTAAAATAAAATGACAATCAAACCCCAAATCTGGGTGAAGGGCTTTATCGTTTTGTCAGCTCCAGGTAACAGTTAATGTTTGAGCCTTCAGCCCTCTAGCCCAGCTTTCTTTCTCTTCTTCCTCCTCCTCTCACTGCCCTACCTAGCCTCTCTTTACTGGGCCCGGTGCTGCTTGTTACCACTCTAGCCCAAGGGACAAGACTTAACCTGAGCACAGGTTAAAACAAGAAACGCAGTGCACACACACTCCCACAACTGGCAAGACATTAAATCATTACAGTGTGCTTTCTGCCTCAAATTACTTCTCACTTATTTCATCACTAAGGGGAGTTGGGGAGGGGGTCTGTTCTAAAAGTAACTGCCAGAGTTGGCTCCCTTAAAAATATGGTGCACTGCCTTATTGACTCACTTTAATTAAGGTGCAGTCCACAGCCAATGCACTGGTGATTGGTGGGGAGCCAGCTAATGGAAAAAGCCATACGTCTCCAAAACATAAACAAATCCTGAATTAAATTATTACAATGTGCTTTCCGCCTCAAATGGCTATTCACTTATTTCATCCCAAATGGGAATGAGGGTCACTTAGTTTTTCAGATCAGAGCTCTGGTGTGATGGGAAGGCCAGCCACCAGTCAGCAAGGGACCTCCCATCAGCTGAGGCCCTATTCTAAAATGTAGCTGCCAGAGCTGGCAAAATTAACAGATCCCCCACTGCCTTTGGGATGAAATAAGTAGTAGCAATTGAGGCAGAAAGCACTTTATAATAATTAATGACTTACCAATTTTTTTTCTTTTGGAGGGTGCACTGATTTATGTTTGAGAGATATAAGGCTGTCTCCATTAGCTGTCTCCTGAGTCCCCATCAATCACCAGTGCATTGGCAGGGGACTGCACTATATTAAACTGAGCCAATAGCAGTGCACCATATTTGGGTGTTGGGCCACCCTGGCAGCTGTATTTTAAATAGGGCCTCAGTCAAGAGAGGTCTACCTTTACCGACTGGTGGTTGAGCTTGTCTTCACACCAGAGCTCTTATCTGAAAAACTAAGAGACCCCCACTCCCCTTTGAGATTAAATGAGTAGCCATTTGAGGCACAAAGCACATTGTAATAATTTAATGACTTGCCAATTGGGGGGGGGTATGCATTGGGTTTCTTGTTTTGTGTATTTCATAACTGGTAGCACCCCGATGAGAAAAGCAATTTAAAGTTTCTGAAAGTGCACGGGTGGAGCTATTAATTCTGGATTTGTTTATGTTTGGGAGATATATCGCTGTCTCCATTAGCTGGCAGTTGCATGTTAGAATAGGGCCTCTGCCAATGGGAGGTCCACCTTGCTGAGTGGTGGCTGGCCTTGATTTCAACCAGAACGCTGATCTGAAAAACTAAGAGACCCCTACTCTCCTTTGGGATGAAATACATGAGTAACCATTTGAGGCAGAAATCACCTTGTAATAATTTAATGACTTGCCATTTTTTTGGGGGGGGGGTGCACTGGGTTTCTTGTTTTAAGTTATGCATGCCATAACCGGTAGCAGCTCAATGAGAGGGAATACCCCCAGATTCATATAGCTGATTGCGTAGACTAAATATCCTGATTACATGGAATGTATTGACTCTAACATTGCTGATCTCTTGCTTGAGAACATTGTATGTAATTGTTTTGTATGATTTAAAAAAAAATGAGAAAAGCAGTTTGAAGTTTGTGAAAGTGGATGGGTTGAGCTGCTAATTCTGGATTTCTTTGCGCAACCTGAGCATGCAGGGTTTTGGTTCAAATCTTGTCCCAGTCTCTGCCAAAACCTGTGCTACAGAAGGGTGGGGGAGGGTCCATGAGTGTAGGGAGCATGACGGACATACACTCAATCACAGTATCTTTGTAGCTAAGCATGTTATTTTGTTAAGGAATGTGAAATATGAGAATACTCATAGCATAACGATTAGTAGTAGTAGTAGTAAAGGCCTTTGTTTTTATACAGGATGAAACAGTTAGGGCTAGAAGCCCTGTTTACAAAGTTGTCATGTTACAGTGGCATTGTTGCATAAATATTATAAGAGGTAGAGTAGGAATTTACATAAGTCTAAGCAAAATCCATCAGTACATTAAGGTAGAATGATACATTGGGTACTATACATTTATTTGTGAGTACACAATTTTACTGTACAAGTGTTATGGGAAAAATGGCCGTGCCTCAATTTAAAAGCAGTCACATGTGTCAGACAGTTCCTTGTGTATGGCAATTGTGAAAGCAAACCGTTCTGGGACTTTCCTAATGTCTGGAGGGAGTGAGTGCCACAACTCAGTGAGACACTACTCTGAGGTCATCTTTCCATAGGTATTCTCAATTTCTGGACATTAAGCTCTCTGTTTTTGATTTCTCTCAAGTTGTATCGCTGGGTCACCGTTTTTGGGTCTTTGATCATTGGGCACTGAGTTTTCTCTTTGACAGATCTGCAAACCATAATCGCTCTGTAGATTTAATAAATCCCAGTTTAGACTTCTGAGCATCATCCAATGGTGGGTGTCATAGGGTTCCATCTCAACGCTTCGACAACCAAGTTGTCAAAATCCCCAACATTGATGTGCAAAATTTCGACTGTCGAAGTTTCACCCATCAGAAAATCACTGTTTTTTTTTTTTTGAGGTGTAGTTGATTTGACGGGGCATGAAACGCTGGTGAAACCAGCACCAGTGTACAGCGGGACCATTCCAGCGACAATCTTGAATTTGTTGCTGTAATGGTCTTAGCTGTTTCGCCAGTATACTGGTGTCATGGGGGCATAGTGAGATGAAGTGGGCAAGCTTATTGTGGGCCACATCTAGGTTGTCCAGCAAGTGGCCACTTGCATGTTGGTAGACTGATCTCCCGTATTCCAGTACTGGAAGAGTCAGTTGCTGTGCAGTTTTTGCCCTGGCATCCTCTGAGATAAAAAAGTCTCTCATCTCAATGCTCCTATTCTTGAGTTCACTTTTTTATGTTGATTGCAAGCATGCGAAAGAAACATATTGTGGCAGCTTTCTCCACAAGCAGGTTGTGGAGGCATGGCACTGTTGTGGCCAATGCCCCCACAGCCTTTGAAGGCTTGTCCAGCATCCCCCAATGCCATGGCATGCTGCTGCTGACACTAGTTCAGCCAGCATGCCACCAACTTGTAAAAAATGAGCCGCTGCAATCAGGGGCTGCCTCGTCATTGCAGTGTAAGCCATTTGCTGCAATGAGGGAGTGACCCGTCATTGCAGGGCAGGATCTTGACACAGTGATATTGTTTGTGAACATGGTGGCAGTTTGCCGCCATGTTCACAATAATAAATCACCGTGTTTATTTGCTGGCGGGGCCTCAGTCCCCGTCAGCTGAATGCTGCATATGTGTTATGTTGCAGATGGGGAGCCCACTCCCCATTGGCATTATGTAAACCCCACTTATATTGTCTGTCGGGAGGTGCCCAGTCCCGTTGGCATAATATCACCCTCTTATGTTGTGTGCCGACGGGGTGCCCAATCCTCTGTCAGCTAGCTTGCCCCGGCAAAAGAAAGACTCGGTGGCATGCTGGGGCCACCCAGCATGCCACATGCCCTGTAAAATAAAATGGTCCGTGATGTCTTTTTTTTTTTAACCTGTAAAAAGGAAACTGTCCTTTTGAGGTCTCCCTGCCCCCCTCCATAACCTGCACCCACCCTGCACCCTGCCTCTTCACACCCCCCTTCACCCCATACTTACCTCCAGAGCTCAGCGTGACAATCTTCGGTGGACCGGGAACACATCTGCACTCTTCAAAGTCGACCACGAACTGAAGAAATGCCGGTAAACTGTATAATGGAATAAATGGGTTTTTCCAACTTTAGTGCATATCTCAGTCATTTTTTGGAATTTTGGCACCAAATTTTCAACATGGGGTTTTTGGGACCCCTCCTCATGAATTCTGGAACTGTCATGGCATTAATCAGCCCCGAAAGGTGAGTTTGTGGTCACTGCACGGAATCACCTTTCGGGGCCGATTAACGAAACAACAGTGCCAGTGTTTATGAGGCGGGCTCTCAAAAAGCCTATGTTGCAAATTTGGTGGCAAAAATCCAAAAAATGATTGTTTCTGAGCGTTTATTGTGCAGTTACTACGCATGCTCATAACTTTGCGAATTTGCAATATTTTCACACCAGATTTTCAACATTGGCATTTTTTCACACCTCCTTGTGAACTGTACAGCTGTTATTGTTCACATCCTGGCTGAAATGTGGTTTCGCACTTCCGGCACAGAATAGCGCGGTCGCTGTGGGAAATTAGTGTTCGGGACAGATTAAGAAAATGACAGTGATACTGCTCATGAGCAGAGGTCCTAAAATGTCTATGTTGAAAATCTGGTGATGATAACCCATCAAATGACTGTGTTACAAGTGTGCATTGCGCACTTTCCACGCACCCTTGTAACTTCGCAGATTTGTAATATTGTCATGCCAGATTTTCAACACTGGCATTTTTTCACACCTCCTTATGAGCAGTACAGCTGTCATTTTTTACATCCTGATCGAAATGTGTTTTCACAGTTCCAGTGCAGAATAACGCGGTCGCTGTGGGAAATCAGTGTTCGGGACAGATTAAGAAAATGACAGTGTTACTGTTCATGAGCAGAGGTCCTAAAATCCCTATGTTGAAAATTTGTTGATGAAACTCCATAACATGACTGTGTTACAAGCGTGCATTGAACTGTTTCCACGCACCCTTGTAACTTCGCAAATTTGTAACATTGTCACGCCAGATTTTCAACACTGGCATTTTTTCACACCTCCTTATGAACAGTACAGCTGTCATTTTTCACGTCCTGGCTAAAATATGTTTTTGCACTCCTGTCGGAGAATAGCACGGTCACTGTGGGAAATCAGTGTTTGGGACAGATTAAGATCGAGCGAGTGAGTGAGAGGGGGAGTGACCGAGCTCAACTGAGCTGTGTCGGGACTGCTGTGGATTTGTTTATGGGCAGAAAAAGGGCCCAATGCAAGAACCCAGTACAAAAGGGCAGCCTGCAGCACTGGGAGAAACAGAACAAGAGAGCGAGTGAGGGAGGGGGAGTAAGCGAACTCACTGGAGCGCTGTCAGGACTGCTGTGGATTTCTTTGTGGGCAGAAAAAGGCATCAATGCAGGGAGAGGCCCAGTACAAAAGGCCAGCCTGCAGTGGTGGGAGAAACAGTATGAGCGAGTGAGACAGGGGGACTCAGTGAGCTCAACGGAGCTGTATCAGGACTGCTGCGGATTTCTTTGTGGGCAGAAAACGGCGCCAATGCAGGCAGAAGCCCAGTACAAAAGGGCAGCTTGCAGTGCCAGGACAAACAGAGTGAGCATGTGAGAGAGGGAGACTGAGCGACCTCAACGAAGCTCTGTCGGGACAGCTGCAGATTTCTTTGTGGGCAGACAAAGGTGCCAATGCAGCCAGAAGCCCTGTACAACAGCGTAGCCTGCAGCGCCAAGAGAAACAGAATGAGTGAGTGACAGAGTGGTAGTGAGTGACCTCAACGGAGCTCTACTGTGACTGCTGCAGATTTCTTTGTGGACAGAAAAAGGCAGCAACGCAGGCAGGAGCCCAGTACAAAAGGCCAGCTTGCAGTGCTGGCAGAAATGGAATGAGTGAGTGAGTGAGGGGGAGTGAGCGAGCTCAATGGAGCTGTGTTGGGACTGCTTCAGATTTCTTTGTGGCCAGAAAAAGCCGCCAACACAGGCAGGAGCCCAGTACAAAAGGGCAGTCTGCAGTGGCGGGAGACACAGAATGAGCGAGTGAGGGAGGGGGAGTGAGTGAGCGCAGCGGACCTCTGTTGGGACTGCTGCAGATTTGTTTGTGGGCAGAAAAGAGCAGCAATGCACACAGAAGCCAAGTACAAAAGGGCAACCTGCAGCGGTGGGAAAACCAGAATGAGTGAGTGAGGGGGAGTGAGTGAGCTCAACGGAGCTCTATTGTAACTGCTGCAAATTTCTTTGTGGGCAGACGAAGGCGGCAATGCAGGCAGGAGCCCAGTAGAAAAGGGCAGCCTACAGCGCTGGCAGAAACGGAATGAGCAAGTGAGAAAAGGGGAGTGAGCGAGCTCAATGGAACTTTGTCGGGACTGCTGCAGATTTCTTTGTGGGCAGAAAAAGGCGCCAACAGAGGCAGGAGCCCAGTGTAAAAGGGCAGCCTGCAGCACCACGAGAAACAGAATGAGTGAGTGAGACAGGGGAACCGAGCGACCTCAACGGAGCTCTGTCAGGACAACTGTGGATTTCTTTGTGGGCACAAAAAGGTGCCAACGCAGGCAGGAGCCCAGTACAAAAGGGCAGCCTGCAGCGCCGGGAGAAACACAATGAGCGAGTGAAACAGGGGGAGTGAGCAAGCTCAACAGAGCTCTATCATGACTGCTGTGGATTTCTTTATTGGCAGAAAAAGGTGGCAATGCAGGCAGGAGCCCAGTACAAAAGGGCAGCCTGCAGCACCAGGAGAAACAGAATGAGAATTGTTTTGTGAGCTGATTTTATTGTTTCATGAGGCTCACAAAAGTAGAATGCAGCCTTACGAAATAAGATTCTCAGCTCATGAAACAAGAATGTGGAGCTAGGTTTGACTCACAAAACAACTCACCAAACAAGATTTGGACTCAGGTGTTTGTTTTTTTCAGTCGTGTTTTGAGGCTGGCCCACTGGCGCAGCAATAGTGCTACGGCTTGCAATGCTGGTGACCCTGGTTCATGAACGAGCCCAGTGTGCCAGAGGGCTGGCTGGGGGAAGGTTGGATTAGCATCCCAGGGACAGCTTTCCACCTCTTGGAGGAGGGTTGGTGGTGCCTAGCGCTTCAGTGACACCTGATGGAGACTGGGAATACACCAAGCTGAGACCACACAGAAGAGGTAAGGCAGGGGTGGATGTCCACAGGGCATGTGTGCAAGCGAAAATGGCTGTGTACTGACATCATTGCATGTCAATGCTGAGGGGGAAACAAAGGAAACGCCCTGCACTCTGGGCAAAGTGAAGTCCTCTGACCTCCCCTCCAGCAGAAGACGTACATAAAATATCAGAAGTATTGCTTCCTTCTGAAGTGCAACTGAACTCACGTATAATGTTTCTTGCAATATTACAAATGGTGTATGAAGATAAACAGATTATGGGATGCTTATGGTATTCTCATACATGGAGTGACATAGTGTGACACTTTTTAAATGGCAAATATTGTCATTTCAACTGTGAACTGCTCTGATTCAGATCACATTATTGTAAGTCTGTACAATACGACAGATAAACATGTATGTCTTTGACATGTTTTGTGCTGTGTGTGTAACTTAGCACTGCCTTTTGTCTTGCAGCCTCTCAGGATAACATAATTAAAACTATAACTACATACACAGACAGACAACAGTATAAAGGGGTTATGCATGTTAACCGAATAGGGTTTACATCAAGATAATTGAGGTTGAAGGAAAAGAAGTGTGCAGCATTTTTCTTACAGTTCGTACACAGAATTAATGGGGTGACCTTCAGCTGGTACAGTAACTACAGCACCCATAGGATTTTACCCAACAACTGTACAGCAATGCCAGCTGACATCAATGTTGTTTAAAGAAGCAGAAGGGTGTCTGATGAACATAGCTTCCGTTGAGGCACTGTGAGTCAGCGGTGACTGTCCTGGCAACATGACAATTTTAATTGGAGAACATAAAGTGATATAGAGAATACTTGATTTGCCAACTATGCACAACCACTTTGTTCTGTCAATTAGGTGTTTTCATTCACTCTAACTTCGAGAACGAAGCTTGAGAGGTCTGTGTGAATCAGAACTCCAAGATGGCAGAACACACTGGTTCTGCATAAAGTTGGTCATCCTGTATTTTTTTATAGTGTATATTATAAAATAATGTTTTTATAATGCATATTATTGCACTTCGGGCATAGAAACCGGGGGCTATGTACAAATTGGGAGGAGAAGTACTGGCAACTGCCAAACAGGAAAGGGACCTGGGCGTAATCATTTCTGATGACCTGAAGGTGGCCACGCAGTGTGATAAGGCGGAGGGGAAGGCTAGCAGGATGCTCAGGTGCATAGGGAGAGGTGTCACCAGTAGGAAGAAGGAGGTACTATTAAACCCTGCACAGATCACTGATAAGGCCCCACCTCGGGTACTGTGTCCAGTTCTGGAGTCCACACCTCAGAAGGACATTGATAAGGTACAAAAGAGGGCTACCAAAATGGTGCAGGGCCTGCATCAAATGCCCTATGAGGAGAGACTCAAGGAACTGAATATGTACTCTCTGGAGGAGAGAAGAGAAAGGGGGGATATTCATATATTTATTAATTGATTGATTGAAAAGTTTTATCAAGCAGACATGCTGACCAGGGAATGCTCATTTCCTGATGCATCCTGGGGGAAGGGGATGGGGACACACAATACAGATCAGAGGTACAATCAAAGTACAATGCATGCCAGTGCAGGCTGAAATAGCCGTTACAGAAATCATTGTTTTTCGAGTAACAGTTACAAACTTGACTCTCTGTCAAGGTCTTTAACATACTAACATACTATTTGCCAGCAGATTAGGCCTTACGGTCTATCGAGTCTGCTCAAACTTTAGATCCTTAGTTGGGTGCCGAGGCCCTCCCATCCCTTGTGCTCCAGAAACCCCTATCATCCATCCCCACCCCCCTGGGACAGGCCATCATCTGATACATCCACTTTCTGTGTCTGTCCCACCCTCTCTTGAAGCCTTTCACTGTGGATCTCTGAACTAGCTCGCCAGGCAGTGCATTCCAAGGGTCCACCACCCTCTCAGTGAAAAACTTTCTCCTCTTTTCCCCCCTCACCCGTCCACCTTCCAACTTCAAATCATGCCCTCTGGTGATACCTCCCTGCTTTAGTCTAAAGATCTCCTCCATGTTTACCCTATTTATTCCCTTGAGGTACTTGAAGACCTCAATCATGTCCCCCCTGTCTCTTCTCTCCTCTCCTCCAGTGAAAGCAGGCAGAGCTCCTCAAGTCTGTCCTCATACGTCAAATCCCCTAGCCCTCGTATCATCTTAGTTGCCCTCCTCTGTACCCTCTCTAGGAGCTGTATGTCCCTCTTCAAGTGTGGTCTCTAGTACTGTACACAGTACTCAAGGTGTAGTCTAACCAGTCCATTGTACAGCGGCAGAATCACTTCCTTGCTTCTAGGGTGATCCCCTTATGATGCATCCCAACATCCTGTTTGCCTTGCTAGCCGCTCTCCTGCACTGCTCAGAGTTATTCATACATGCATCCACCATGACCCCTAGGTCTTTTCTCCTATTAGGGCCTCCAGCTCCCCTCCCAGTGTACCTGTGTTTAGGGTTTCCCCGACCAAGATGCAACACCTTGCACTTGGTAATATTAAAATTTAATTTCCATGTGTGAGCCCAGCTTTCCAGGGTGTCCAGGTCCCCTTGCAGTGCCAACCTCCCCTCTTCTCCCTCAACTACTGCTCCCATCTTGGAGTCATCCGCGAAGAGTCTTTAAGTTCCAATAAATACAAAGCACAGGGCTTAAGGGAAAAGGAGGGTAAAAGGGACATGGGAAAAGCAAGAGGTACATTTAAGAGCAGATAGGGGGGATGAAGTTGTGAAGTAGGGATAATAGGATGCAGGGGGAAGGAGCATTCTGACAGTGTGGGGGAAAGGGTGTTCTAGAGTTCGGGGAAGTGATGGATATGACAGAAACATTCAAATTCCTAATAGGTATTAATAAGGTACATGAAGATAACATTTTCCATAGAAAAAGAAGCTTCAGGACAAGGGGTCACACTATGAAATTGGAGGGTGGGGGGGCTTAGAGGAACTGTGAGGAAATACTTCTTCACAGAGAGGGTGGTGGAGACCTGGAACAGCCTTCCAGCAGAGGTGGTGGGTGCCAGAATGGTGATGGGATTCAAGCATGCGTGGGACAGATACAAGGGGACCTTGGTAGTAAGGCATGGGGAACAAAAGACCGGAGATTGAGTAGGGTCTGAGGTGGCACAGTAGGCAGGAAAAACTACTGGGCAGACTAGGTGGACCAAGAGGTCCTTTTCTGTCAACAACTTCTATCTTTGTATGTATTGTGTGAAATGTATGTACAGTGGTTCTTTCTTTTTCAGAATGAAACTGAGTTCTGTAGTCTCTAGAGGTGTCATAATGCTTTTGTACCATAGAAGGGTAAAATCACATTCCATGACCTTTTAACTGTGGTACAACAGCATTTTGAAATGGATTGATTTCTGTACAGTACAGTGGTGTACCAGACAATATAATGTCATTCTTGAAGCATGGTGCAGCTAGAAGCTAAGCTCCGTGCCATGTTCCTTGTTTTCAAAGGTAGTAATAAACTACTGTTATAACTTATAAAACCTATAAGTTGTGCTTACTTTAACATACACAACTCTAATGACCAAGAGTTATCTGTAAAAAGGATGTTTGGCACCAGTCTTGGTGAGTATCACTGTGACATTATTTCAAGGATAAAATCACAGTACATGAAATGTGTCAGAGATGTCATCAGGAGAAAGGCATTACAGATAGAAACATAGAAGTTGATGGCAGATAAGGACCACAAGGCCCATCCAGTCTGCCCATTATTTCTACCTTATGAATGTGCCATCGGTCTTTGCTCTGTCAATGGCCTATCTATTCATACTCATCTGTATTGCTCCCTTATGCCTATCCCATGCCTGTTATAAATGAAATTATAATAAGATGATGGCATTGTAAGGCTGCAGAAGATATATCCAACAGGTTCAGTCTTATAAATACTTAGGTTTATGGCTCATGATTCCCTAAACTGGGCAGTTCACATAAATAGTTTAATTAACAAGCATTTGTCAATGCCGAATGTTTGCTTGCTGATATTAGCATTGTATGTGGAGGAGTTAGACAGATGCAGAACAGGAGTGGCAGTGAAGTATTGAACTCACGCCAATCCCACCTCCACCCTGCAGAGATGGACAGGCATTGGGGTGTGCTTGTGGGTCATTTCCCATAATGCTTACAGCAGTTCACCTCACCATCCTTTCTCATGAAAGCATTTGGGACCTCTTCTCGTGAACAGTGGCAGTGTGATTTTGTTAATGTGTCCTGAACTTCGAGTTCCCACAGCGACCATGCCATTCTGCGCCAGATGTGCGAACACACAGATCAGGCAGGATGTGAAGAATGACATCTGTACCATCCATAGGGAGGTGTGAAAAGATGGCAATTTTTTTTTTGTGGAGTTAATCTTTTTCTCCTACCTCCTCTATGGTGCTCCCTCCTGCCAGGTCGCCCAGCCCCGTCTCCCGCTCGCAGCTTACCTCTCCGCTTTCCTCCATGGCTTGCACACCATGGTGCGGTGGTGGGGATCCCTCAACCTGCTGGAACGGGTCCAGTGCGGGGGTTACTACCAACTGCAGGAGCAGGACCTGCAGCGACTGGCAGTCATCATGCCAAGGAGCCATTTTTCTGATTTTCTCCCCTTCCCCGAGTGTGGCACGGCGACGTGCAATGATGCCAATGGCCGAGCCATGCATGCTTCCATAGACAACATGCCAGGTGTCTGCCCTGTAAATGCCCACTACATGCGAGCCACTGGAGCTGGTCCTCAGCCTCCACTGGGGTCAGGCATGCAACAGACTCTGTCCCACCCCCTGCCTGGGAGAGGAGAGCTGTCCTCAGGACGCTCAATCCTCTCCCTCCCCAGCCGACCCCCGGCGGCCCGCTCGCACCACAAACATGGGTTGCCGGCGTGGCAGGAGGTAAGGCATGATGCCTCAGCCTCCACGTCACTGGGTTGGCAAGAGATAGCAATGTTAAAAATCTGCAGTGAAAAGTATTAAAAATGCTCAAAGTTCCGAGTGTACGTGGAAACTGTGCAACACATGCTTGTACCACACTCATTCAGTGGAATTATTTGACCAAATTTTCAACATAGGCATTTTGTGACCTCTGCTCATGAACACTGTCACTATGATTTTCTTAATCTGTCCGAAACATTAATTTCCCACAGCGACCACACCATTGTGCGCCAGATGTGCAAACGCATATTTCGGGCAGGATATGAAAAATGACAGCTGTAATGTTCATAAGGAGATGTGGCAAAATGCCAATGTTGAAAATCTGGAGTGAAAATATTGCAAATTTGCTCACTTCCATGCATACGTGGAAACTGCACAACACACGCTTGTAACACAGTCATTTTGTGCACTTTTGTCACCAAATTTTCAACATAGGCATCTTAGGTCCTTGGCTCATGAACAGTGTCACTATGATTTTCATAATGTGTCCCGAACATTGATTTCCCGGAGCGACTGCGCTATTCTGCGTTGGAAGTGCAAAAACACATTTTGGCCAGGATGTGAAAAATGACAGCTATACTGTTCATAAGGAGGTGCGGAAAATGTCAATGTTGAAAATCTGGAGTGAAAATATTACAAATTCACAAAGTTATGAGCATGCATGGAAACTGCACAATGCATGCTCGTAACACAGTCATTTTATGGACTTTCATCACCAAATTTTCAACATAGGCATTTTAGGACCTCTGCTCTTGAACAGTGTCACTGTGATTTTTGTAATATGTTCCAAACACTGATTTCCCACAGTGACTGCACTATTCTGCGCTGGAACTGTGAAATCCCTTTTTGGTCAGGATGTGAAGCAAGACAGCTGTACTGTTCATAAGGAGGTGTGGAAAGATGTCAATGTTAAAAATCTGGAGAAAATATTACAAATTCACAAAATGCAGCATGTTGAAACTGCTAGCACACACTACGTAAAACAGTAATTTTTTGGATTTTTTCCACCAAATTTGCAACATAGACTTTTTGAGAGACCACCTCATGAACACTGGCACCGTCATTTCATTAATCAGTCCCGAAACATGATTCCACGCAATGACCATGAAATCACCTTTCAGGACAGAATAACGCCATGACAGTGACTGAATTCATGAGGAGGGGTCCCAATATTCCCATGTTGAAAATTTGGTGCCAAAATTCCTAAAAATGCCCAAGATATGCACCAAAGTTTAAAAAACCTTATTTATGCCATTATACAGCTTACCAGTATTTCTTCAGTTCGCAGTCAGTTTGAAGAGTGCAGATGTGTTCCTGGTCATCCGAAGATCGTTGCGCTGGGCTCTGGAGGTAAGTATGGGGTGAGGGGTGTGGGGGAGTCAGGGTGCGCAGAGGATGGGTGCGGGTTGGGTGGGCCACGAACTCAATGAGGACGATTTCTGTTTTACAGGTAAAAAAAAAAAAAGAAAAACATTGCGGGGACGGTTTTCTTTTACAGAGACATTTGGCATGCTAGGGTGGGCTCCCAGTGTGCTACCTGAGTGTTTTTTGGGGGCTGTAGCCGATGGGGGACTGGGCATCCCTGTTGGCACATATCGGGGGGGAGAGCCGAGGGGGATTGGGCACCTCACTAGGCACACAACAAATTGAGGGGGAGACATTAAGCTGATGGGGAGTGGGCTCCCTCATTGGCAAATTGAACTGGGAAGGGAGGGAACTGAAGCTGATGGGGACTGGGCCCCCCATCGGCAAAGAAAGACTGTTGTGGGGGTGCATGATGCCGTGGGGGATTGGGCACCCCCTCAGCACACAACAAATGTGGGTGGGGGTTACAGTATGCCAACAAGGAGTGGGCTCCCCCATCGGCAACTGAACTGGATCGGCATGCAGACGGCAAGGTGCCGCCCTGCAATGATGGGTTGCTCCCTCATTGCAGCGGCAGATTCCTTTCAAGGTGGTGGCACGCTGGCTGAACTAGTGTCAGCAGCAGCATGCCGCTGGATTGGGGAAAGTGGGCCAAGCCTCAAAAGGCACTGGGGGCATTGGCCCCACAGTGCCACACTTCCAAAACTCCGCTTCTCTCCTAAGCTGTGCTGAAATGTTTCTTGCGCATGGATGCAAGCAAACATAAAAATGTGTGGAAAAAACTTGGAGCCCTGTATAGGGTTAGACACTGTATGAGCCCTGAGCTAAGAGGGAGGGTTGTTAATTCGATGATAATGCCCATGTTGAACTATTGGAGATTTTATCTATGCTAGTGGTAAGAAAAGCGATTTGGAGAGACTGGAGGTGTGCCATGGTAGACTGGCTAGATTCATCTTGAATGTCCCTCGGACCACCCATAAGTGTTTTTTGTTTAATCAGTTGGAATGGTTGAGACTTTCAGAATATAGACAGGAACACCTACTTGCATTTACAGTATGTATAAGTGCTGATTGGGTGATTTACCCCCTTACATAGTTGCAGGGGTGACAAAACAGGATAATTTTTTTTTTTTAGTTGTTTAACCAGGTATGGCACACTAAGCGGAAAGCTTTTTTTTTTTTCTTCTTCAGGAGCGACCTGGGAGTACAAGAAGGTTAAGTGATTTGGTCAGGGTCACACAGTATGCAAGTGGAAGCTGTGTGATTCAAACCCAGGACTGGTCTGCTAGATGTCACCAGATTTGCAGCTCAGAGCCTTAGACCACTGCACTATACTGCATCCTTTTAAGGTAAGCTCACTAAGAACAGCAAATGCCCCAGATTTTGAAATTCCAAAATGTAAATTAGAAATTGATTGGCAATCTGTATTTTTATAGGGGTTCTCTTGAGTGGAATAAATTACTGACAAACATTAAGAGTAACAAGGATAGAAATCTTTGGATAGGGATTATGTCCTGGTTTAGGAAGTCTGTTATCAGCTCTAGATTATGGCGATAGAACCTGTCTGACGGAAAAAGAAAAGTACTTGAAAAAGTCGTTATTTCATTAAAAGAAAACGTATTGATTTAAAAGTTGTAATCATTATGCACATTCAAATAGAAGGAATGGATAACTGTGAATAAGTATTTATTCAAAAAGATGGTGATACATAGATGGTACAGTATTCCATTTGTCTTCAGAAACCTAAACTGTAATAACAGCATGCAAGGTAATAGCCCACATAAGATAGTCATGGTATGAAATGAAATCATTCTCTGTGACAAGAACAACAGTGATACTGTGGGTAGTGGTCTTTGTTAGAAAATAATTTATAAGCTGCACTGTAACGTTAGTTTTGTAATGCCATTCTGTTATGGTTTATTCTCAACACTGTAAGTATGGTCATGTCTATGTTGCTTCAATTACAGTAATAATGCAGTCTTTAGTTTCAAAGTGCAAATTACAAGCTGTATGTGACAAATACATAACCAGTAGGACATGACTGGATGTGCGATAGACACTTCTAGGGTATGGATAAGGGCATAGTAAGGCACAAGGATGCAGACCGAGTGCCTTCAGCTCTTGACCGTGCACTAGAATTGTCTAACGCACACCTAGGGAATGTTTTATCGTGCTGATGAAATGGGCACTTTGGCTGTTCATTAAGTTAAAATTAAAATTGAAATAATTAAGTACAAAATAAATTAAATATTTGCCTTATTTTTATATGAAATAGTTCCTCTGTCTGTCACTAAATTGTATTATTTTATTGGGGGTGGTAACTACTGAGTTAAGGACATTTGTCCCATTGTTGCCCCCGTAGTTGTAGGTTTACTTGTTTACTGTAGTGGTTGTCATGACGCTACCCACCCACACACATTTTCCCATTCACTTTAGTTTTGAACACCTCTTCTTAAAGATGGCACTGCATGTGACTGTTGGTTTATTTAAATGTACTGTTGTGTCATGGGAGGAGATGAAGTGGAAGTATGCAGCACGCATGGAGGGAACTACAGGAGCACTCACATGATGGGAATGATGGAAGGTTAGTGGTTGTGCCGAATTAGCATTCAAGGAATAGAACCAAGGAGCAGCCTGCAGGTTGAGGTTCACTAAAACAAAGAGAGAGAGAGAGAGAGAGAGAGAGATGGAGGGGTGGTCAGGCGGCGTGGGCCGATGAAGACAGACTCAAAGTGGGTGAGCATGGGGAGAGACAGGCCTTGGTTTCACTTTCTTTTTTTTTTTTTATGTGATGACTCAAGCTCATTTATTGAGTAAAAAAAAAAGGAGAGAAAAAAACCTGAGGGGGATAAGGGTGGGAACTAGCAAGTGGCCGGCAGGTTGGCTGTTAAGCAGGAAAGACAGCAAGCGGGCAGGCAGGGGAAACAACTTAAGAGATGTGGATATTTTTTTAATGTGCAGCATCCAGTCTACAAACTAGTGATGTTAGCCATGCGCTAGACACTTTCAACACATGGCTTACAACCAGTCGGGGCCTCAGAATCCTGAGCCCATTTCATAAAGTCCGGTACTATGAAGATGGTATTGAAGACTGGCTTGGTATTCTTGATATGTAGATGTGAAATGCAGTGATAACATTCAGTACATTGAAGGAAGATTAATGACAAAGTAAATGTGTTCCAGCTTCGTACCCGGGTCATAATGTCACACGCTTAATAGCGTACAACATTATGGCTAACCTGGTACAGTGCTGCACTAGTGAGCAAATGGTGCAATACCACATATACTGCTGTACGCGGTATTGAACCATTCCCACTTTCCCAGGCAGAGGATAAGAACTCTGCTGGGAGTGGGTTCCACTAACCAGCTGCTGTAGCTCAATGGACTGAGCCACAGCAGCAAGAAACACAGGCAGTGATTCTGGGACTGGGTTTGATTCCTGGTCCCAGAAATTTTATTTTTTCAATCTTTGTGTGCTCCCCAACTTGAACCCCCCCCCCCACCAGAGTTAAGAATCTATATTGTGGGGGTTCGGGACTTGCAGCCCCCCATAATGGGGAGTGTGGGGGGCAAAGCCCCCCCATAGAAAAAAGAGATATGCCGCATGGCAAGAATTGTGCTGTATCAGCAGCGCGATTGTGCCATGCGGCATTGTGTTGTGCGCGGGTATGACCCCGTGCTTTACAGCTTACTCATTATGGGGTTCCTTGTCTCCTACTGGTCCATCAACCTCTATGTATTCATCCAGAAAGGAAAGTGTAACACATTCATCAAGGCAGCTGCTATAAAATCCCTTCAATTTTGTTATACAATTAATGCCTTCCTTGTCAGCAAATTCAGCAGTCGCAGTACTGTAGTACCAGCAACAGCAATTTTCAGTTACGGTAGGTATCAACACACATTTTGCCACACCACCATCTGCACAAGAAAATAGTAACTACAGTAACTGAAATTCGAGGTTAATTTGGGGGATGTGTTAGGGTGCAGGGCAATATGCAGAAGGACGTACTATAAATCCATGGGATTAACTTATTTCACATACAGTGCAATCTCGATCTAATGAACCCCCATTATCCGTCTCCCAAGTAGTCTGGATAATCGAGATTGTGCTGTATTACAAATGTAACCCCCCTGCAAATGGGGGTTCCCAAAAGACTTCCAGGAGCTTGCTTGAATGCTCCAAGCCTGAATGGTGTTTGGCATTTAAGCCATTTATCAGTGAGTGTTTTTAGAGCCTCTGGTACTGTCTCTTTAAGAGCTGTCTGCTTGCAGACATAATTAGTTTGTATGGGGGACTGTGTGCTTCTCTGAGTACCACTCGAGCTGCTGCCAATTCACTTCATTTTTGCAGTCACTAGGAGTGCAAAGGGAACCTATCTGAAAGATGTAACTGTTTGCCAGAAATTATTTAGAGTAATAATGAAATTACAGTTTGTCTAACCTGCTTTCTTTGCAGTCAGAACTGTGTCTGCTAGTTCCCATTCTAGTTTGAACTGCTGAACTGGACCAATCAGTGTGGGTAAGCTAGCTCTAAAATGGTGCCTTGGACGAATCAGAACTTGGACTCATAATCTGAGCCAGCCACAAGAGGATTGTATGGGCAGTGACTCTGGGAGATGTAGTTTAGACTTCAGTGCCTTTTGGACCAACAGCAGCAGTCTATTGTGTGACAGCCAATCCAGTCAAGAACTGGGAGGAACTCAAAGGAAGTGCCAGTTTTGTCGGTTGGAGTTCTGTTGAGCTTTGGCAGTGAAGAAGGAAGGAGCCCTGTACTTTTTCAGTGTGCAGTTTTAGTCAAAAACGTGTGTAAGGCCAGAGTTCGGTCTGCAGCTTGTTAGGACTGAATCCGTCCTGTGAAAAGAATCAAAGGATCTCTGAAGAGTAGAAACCAGGCTCACCCTGTAGAAGACTGGAAGAATTGCTGAAAATTGCACTCGGTCTGTCAGGAACTGAATCTGCTGTGTGTTCTCCGGGTATTGTGCAGTAATGCGATCGGGATACAGATGCAGCCTGCCTGGTATAGTGCTTTCTTTTATATGGATGTGTAAAGAGGTTTGTGTACCTCAAGTGAGCCCTGCTGACATTGAAGGACCCTATCTTATTTGGAGGTCGTGAGTACTAATTCAGGGTCGCCCCTGTTGAATTGCCACATTACATCCAAATGGAATTACTGTACTGTGACTGTTTAATTCTCCTTTTCTCTGTGTGAAAGGGCCCCTACCAGCTGCCACGGTTTGGACTAGCCACTAGGGCTTGGGTACCCAGGACAGTAACTGATAGGGATGAGCCTGTGCACAGAGCCATAGAGTAGATTACTAAGTGATAAGCTAATTAACCTGATTTCCCCTGTCCTTGTTATATCCCCTAAATAAATCAGAGCTGCTTGTTTCAGCAAAGTTATACTGCCTGAGGTATTTGTCTATGTTAAAGTACTGTACTGTGATTGTTGCACTGTATCTCATTTCACAGGAGGTCCCAGTGCCGGAACCAGTCCTGGGGTAAGTGTATACTGTGAAGGTAATTCTGATATATTGTGTGGGCCACTAGTGGGAAGAAAGGGGGGTTGCAGTGTCCCAGAGGGCTGTGACCAAGTTAGTTTAACTATTGCAAACCCTGACCTCTGGGTGGAGGCACCCGCCATTGGATCCAGGCCCCTAAACCTGTTAGTGGCAAATCAGGCAGGGGTAGTAGCCCCTGGGATAGCGCCATCTAGGGGTTACACAAAATTGTTTGAATTTAAATAAAAAGTAACTGTGTTAATAAACTCAAAGGGGCAGGAGAGGGACTAACCACTTATATCCGTTGCATTACCACACACTTTACACCATAATATATACACAGCCATCCGAGTCATGCAAAACTTACTTGACCAGCGTGTCCTTAATTGCCCTCTTCTAACTGCCCGCATGTAACAGAAAGGCTGCTGGCTGTTGCACCCTCCCCCAGAACCACTATGGACACATGTTCTGGTTTGCACATATAAGGCTTTCTACACCAGTACTGTGCCTGCAGTAAACAAGATACATCCTACAGGCACCACTAGTTTCTATTTCCTTGCCATCGTGAGGTGTAGACCCACACTGCTATCCTGTGTATCTGTTCACTATCTGGATTGCCCCATCACTGGTCTCCACCAATTTTAAGGCAAGTGGCCTGATCTCTGACCCAATAACTCCAAGAGGAGGACATCAGCCACTTGAAAAAAAGGATAACATGAAAGTCCTGATGTCGGTGCTACATCAAGTTAGGTTGGCAGAGGACCCCAGAGGAAGAAATTGCAACTCCTGCTGGGTGGGACTCAGTTGTGATAGGGATAAAACTGAGACCAGGAAGATAGGGGATGAAGGTGGTTAGTTGCCTAAGTGATGCCATGGCTCAGAGGGATGGAAAGCAGATCTTGAGGATTACTAGGGCAGCAGGAAGGGAGTGTGTTGGATGTCATTGTCAATTGGGGTACTAATGACCTGGATGGGGCCAATGCTCAGCCAGTTCATGGAGGAGTTCAGAACGTCAGAGAGGTAGCATGCTCAGTGACTTTTTTCTGAGGAGCCGCCTGCTTAAGACAGTGAGGAGGAGAGGGATCTTATGGTTGAGGGAGTAGTGATGAGAGGAGGGGTTAAGCTACATTTGGGACCCACCTATAAGGAAATGGGCCTATAAGGAGATGACCTGCATCCATCCTGGTGGGGATCCACAGTCCTCAGTGAACAGTTTCAGTGTCACTTTGGTGAACATTTAAAGCTGCCGATGTGTGGTGGTGGATAGAAACAGGGAGACATTAACTGCCCTCCCACACATCAGTTGAAGTAGTCATTAGGGAGAGCCCAAATGAAGATAAATCCCCATGGGTACCTAATAATAAGATGGAAGTGGGTGCAGAGTGAGTAGGGAAAGAATGCAAAAGAAAAAGGGGGGGGGGACAAACAAGGTAGTAACGAAATCTAGAATGCAACGTGTGCAAATTCCAGACTTAACCAGTATGGCAGAAGGTGACTTAGATAATATTGCCATTACCGAGTCACGTTACACTGAGAATCATGACTGTGATATAACCATACCAGGCTATACTCTGTTCAGAAAGGAGGAGTAGTGGAACTTTATGTGTGCAAAAGTATAAAAGAGACAGAGATACATGGAATACAAGGAGGGGCAGAGGTATTGTGTGACACCCTAGAGATGGAGATTGTAATTGCTATTTGGGCTGGCATGATTGTCACACTGACTGGACATGAGGACAGGGTTGGATAAGGTTCTGGTGGATGCCATCCAAAAGATAGCAAATAGGTGGGAGGTAGTGCTGCTGGGGGACTTCAAGTTGCTGGATGTAGGCTGGTGACTTAGAGGTGCAGCTTCAGTTAGGAACAGGGACATCCTGGGCTCACTGTGGATCATTGCTCAGGCAACTAATAAGGGTACACACTCATGATGGGGCAATACTTGACCTTACAGTCACCATTGGGGACATTGTTGCAGATGTCATGGTGGGAAGCCACATGGGGACCAGGGATCACTGTACAGTGTAGTTCAATATAAGAATTGTGGCAGAATTGAACCACACAATGGCAAGGGTCCTTGACTTCAGAAGGGCCGACTTTACAAAGATAGCGAATGCCTCAGGGATTCCCTAGCAGGGGGCATTGATTGTAGAAGAGTGGAGGAAAATTGAACTAATCTGTGGCATAGTCAAGGGAACAAACCATACTGTCAGGATATTGAGCAAAATCAAATGGAAAAAGACACCGCTATGGTTCTCAAAACAGGTGTCTGGGAAGGTAAGGGTGAAGGAAAAAAAACAGCATAGAGATATAAGAAGACAGAGATAGAGGAGAATAGGGAGGTGAATCAGGAGAATCAGAGGCAGGCAGGAAAAATAATAAGGAGCACAATGGCACAAATGGAGGAAAAGATGGCCAAGGCAGTAATGAAGGGGGACAATACTTTTTTTTCAGGTATGTAAGTGAAAAAATGAAGACCAAGAGAGTAATGGAATGGTTAAAAGGGTAAAGGGAGAATTGGAGTGTGGGGACAAGGAAAAAGCAGACATCCTCAGTTAACACTTTTGATCAGTCCTCAGCAGTTTCATATTGATTCAAAGGTACTTATGCTTCTGATGGAGTGGCTATATTACGGAAAGAGTTTGTTTATATGTCCACAAAGATGTGAAAACTGAAGCTGGTCATATTCTCATGTTGAATTTATTAATATTTCAACAACCAATGTAGGTTTATTAACATCATAGCACTGCAGGCTCTTACGCTCATTTCAGAATACACATGCCATCCCTGTAAGTGTAGAATTGTTTGGCACCATACAGGCATTTTTGCAAACTGACAGACTGCTGGTATATGGCATGGATTTTAATCATAGTCAGTCATTACAGGACAGAGAGGAAGGGACAGAACCACAAAATGATATAGTCATACCTCTTTCCTAAAACATTAACAATAAATAACAGTGCCCAATTGGAGGATGTAATTCAGATCATACATGAAAAAGGAGGCAAGACATACAATCTGGGCACCATATCCACAGTAATATTTTTTTTCTTCTTTTCTAGAAATATAACTATACATGGGACCTGCAGAAATGTCATGGAAATGTTGGATCATCTAGGAGTTTCATGCAGCTGTTGTACTGGAAACATTTCCAGTAAAAAAAGCCAGCCCTAAGTACTGTTGGATGAAAGTATTTGAAAAAAAATGGAAAACACTTCAAATGGCCAGATTATCAATGTCCTATGCAAATGATACTCTTGTGGAGTGGTGGGAAGCATCTAAACAATATTTCAAAACCTTTTTTTCAAACACAAGTCACACGTTCTCAGCAGACATAACACTTACAGTAATTAGATCTCTGAGGAAAATTGCATAAATTAAATTATCTCAGAGAAAAGAAAACTAACTACTGAAAGAAATAATACAAAAAGAGAAATATTTGCATTTCAGTATGACCTCTTCTCTGTGAAAATAAATGAAATTCAGCACATGGTGAAAAAGGAAACAAACTGATATATTCAAAGGATGGTCCGACAGGATTGGAAAGAAAATAATTCCTGCTCTTTTACATCCTCACACTAACACCACTCAAAAAGAGATCATGCAGATAGTGAAAGAGCATGTACAAGTAACTTTTAGCCTCAAACACAGATGTACGTCTAGTACCATCTTATTTTCCATTCTACTTGTCTCTAAGATCACAGCTCACATGCAACAGGAGTTAATGGCTACCATCTCAGTTTCAGAGGTTGATCATGTCATAAAGAAACTATACCCCAGGTTCAAATGGTCTGCCCTCTCAATTTTGTAAAATATTCATTGAACAACTCTCCCACGTATTGGCAGTTTTGATTCCAGAAATTCTTAGGGCAATTTATCACTGTCTGTGTCCCAGGCAGCAACTGCCTAACTGGCACCCCATAAGGGTAGCACATCAATTGGGTGAATCATATTGGGTGACCGGCACATTAGGTACCTGCACAATATAGGCGACACCACAGATTCTGTGATCATTATTGGCAAAGTGTGGCATGGTGTTAGAATATTAGAAATGGGGGGAGTGCAGGGGGGCAAAGCCCCCCTGCATAACTGCAGATGTACACCATTGATGGGATGCACCTGTTGCTGTTACTAAGTGCAACAGGTGCATGTGACTGCATAAAAGGCTGGGTGCCTGTGAAGTGAGCCAGGTGCTGCAATTGAGAAGTACGTAGTGGAGGTACCTGTGATCCTGAGAGATGTCTTTGGAGTTTCTCAGAAGCCAGCGTGGGATGCATGATGTTATTTAGTAGCTGAATTGTCCCTCACTGTACTTTGCATTCGCCCAAATGTCAGTCATTGTAAAGGATTTGCCCAAACTGCATTCACTCAGAAAGAGTCACCCAAAAGACATGGAGCCCCCATATATGTGTGTTGAACACTGACAGCAATGTCTAGTCAGAATTTTAACAGATAGTTCAGGAAAATGATCTGGTTTCCTTTGATGGTTACAGCAGCTAAATTCAAATAAGGCACCTGGGCTGGATGGGATCCACCCAAGATTGATTAAGGAACTGGCTGAAGAGCTGGCTGGTCCAGTCACAAAACTGTTCCAAATATCACTGAACAATGGTGGTGGGGGGTGCTGTGGAGCTCAAGCAATATGGCAGCTGATCCTTAGAGCTCTATTAACATTAACAAAACTAATTACTTATCTGGGCAGTTCTCCCTTTAACAATCTGACAAACTCTACACAGACTTGTAGTGGAAACATCAGGGAACAAGATGGGTAATCCAGACAAAGAAAAACAATCTGGTGAAGAAGCTAGATCAAAGGCGACCTTGGGAGTTTCTACTTCACGAACAGTGCTGGGTCAAGAACCTGACCACAAACTGAGAGCTAGAGATGAGACTCTTCAGTCCCTGGGAGAAAAAATGAATCACCTCATCGCTTTGGTAGCGGTACTCTGCACTAAGTTTGATTCCTTTACTACGAGGGTCACCACTGTGGAAACCACATTAGAATCGGTCACCATTGCATTGGCTTCAGTCACTAAAATGGCTGATGCTGCTATGGGAGTCATTGCCTCAGTAATTAAAGAGAACACGCATCTGTGTTCTCAGCTGGAAATGTTGGAAAACCAGTCGAGAACCCACAACATAAGAATACTGGGGCTAACTGTACAATGCGAAGGGGATCACTCAATCCTGTTTTTACAAGAATGGATCACACAACAACTGGGAGCCGAAGTTACCCCATTAGCACAGAAAATACAAAAGGCCTACAGAGTTGCTTTTCGGGGGCATCAAGATAATCCTGAGGCCCCACGTACCGTGGTGATGGTTCTTGACAGAGTGGGCTCGTGGGACACTCTAATGGCCTTGGCAAGGAGAAAGAAAGTTCTTCTCCATGAGGGAAACCACATCCAACTCTTCCCTGATTTATCGTATGCAACCAGACAGAGGAGGAAGCAGTTTCATGGTGTAAGGGCGATGCTGCATGAAGCAGGAATACCGCATGGCCTAATCTTCTCAGCGCGATTGAGAATCGTGCACCGCAACAAGATTTTCCTTTCTTTGAATCGGTGGAGGTTCTTAAATGGTGCCAAAAAAATGCTCCTTCTCATAGGAGAGACATGGAGGAAGACGATCCTTCTTCTGAAAAAGATGTTCCTTGAGGGACCTGGCCATTCTGGAAAAGTCCTTGGACAGTATTGGTAAAGTGATAAGGGGTTCTTATCAAAAGTTAGTTTTATGCAACCCATACCCAAATTGTTAATTTTGGTATATTAGTTCTCAGCTGGTCTGGACTTGAACACTGGGACTTGGGTTGCACAATCAGTTCTATTCTACATACCCCATTGCCCTAACTACTTTATAAAAGCCTAAAGGTTCTCCAGTTATGCATGGAAATGGTTTTCTTTGCTTATTTAGTTTAAGCGCCCATTGATGCATATAACTATATGTCAGAGTTGTGGATTTGGGGAGTATTCTGTCTGGTTTAAGCTCTTGGGGTTCTTTCTTTTTTAACACTGGTCAGTGTAATTACTTTAGAATTGCATGGTGATTAATTTCCTATTATAGGGAAAGACCCTGGACAATATTACTGTGGACTTGATATCTATTTTATCAGACCATGCAGCTCATGGACTCTATTACAGCAGTCAGATTATTAACAAATGTTTATAGAGTAATAGCTATCCCTTCTCAGGCCATATCTTATTTCATTTAACAAACCTATCGAGTGAATTAAGAGGAGTGGTGCCCTCATTGTTCTATATATCTGCATTGTTGAATGAAGGTGTCTTAACTGTATGTTTGTTTTTATAAATGAATGAACATAAAGTTTAAAATAAAAACAATGGCCATGTGATAAATAGCTGGAGAGAAGCAACAGTGGTACCCATCTATAAGAAAGGCAGTAGGAAGGACCCAAGACCTGTTGTCCTGTTAGTCTGACCTCAGCTTTGGGGAAGGTACTGGAGAGTATAATCAAGGAGTATGTCGAGGAATTTATTAGGGAATGAAATCTAGGAGATACATCTCTACATGGCTTCAAGAGGGGAAGAGCATGCCAGACTTACCTACTGCAGTTCTCTGAGGGAGTCAGTAAATCACTTGATAAAGGATACCCTGTGGACATTATTTTTTTTGGTCATCCCATTGACTGGGTACAGGAAAGAGGGCTCTGTAATGTGGGCACCCACAACAGTGCGTGACTCATTAGCATTCGGGAGTTTGGGGTGTGGTGTACTGTGTTCGTCACTTCCCCAATACAAAGCGGGTGGAGGGGATTATATATATTTTAGGGTGTTGTGGGGGGTACAGCCCCCCACAACGAGGGGAAGGAGAGCCCCCACAGGTGCAAGGTGGACTGTGAGGGTCCATACGGTATGCGCAGTGTGTGTCCGCTGCCAGTATTGACTGTGGTGTTTTTCCTGTTGGCCTTTTGACTGCACTCGCATTTACCACGCTGCAGCTGTTTTCACCCTAATATGGGTGAGCCTATTTTTTTGGGACTTTAGTAAGGCATTTGATACTGTGCCTCATAATGAGTTAATTAGGGTTTTACTAAATTCCGGTCTGAGCACTTGTGTTGTATCTTGGATTAGCTCCTGGCTATATGAAAGAAAACAGAGAGTCCAGATTCGAGGTGTAGCATCTGATTGGGCCAATGTGACCCGCAGTGGTGCCACAGGGGTCTGTTCTGGGACCTATTTTATTTAACATGTATGTTTTCTCAATGAACTGTAGAGAGGGAGTGTGGTTAGTGAAATTCACAGACAACACTAAAATTGGATCAGTTGCATAGGCACTGGGTTGTATGGGCCCGTGGGGCATTGGCCCCATTAATATTTATTGAGCTGGGCTGAGCCCCATCAATATTTTCCAGTGCTGCTGCCTGCCTTAACTTTTTCCCTCTTAATTTGTGGCTCACTGTGCATGCGTGGTGCATGACCTCTGCTGCTGTAAGTCAGTGACCTGTGCCGGCTGCCGGCATGATTCACCCCCCCCATTTAATTTGCTGGTGGCGGGCATGGCACTGGCACATTATTTAAAATTTGTGCCTTTTGCTTGTCAACCCCCCCACCCAATCATCATTGTGACACTCTGTCTGTGACTGCTTAAGTTCTGGTTGGTTTGCAGCAGGTGTCATTATTCAATTTGCCAGCATTGCCGGCATTTGCCGCACTGTGATTGGCCAGGGAGAGGATGTATTCGGTGCCATACGCGTGCATTTTGGTGTTGTGAGGTGGCATGCTGGGGAGATAGATGAGTAAGACGATTGACGAGTCCATGATGAGAGGAGCGACCACGGCGGGCGCCGGTCAACAAAGCAATAGCAAGCAACCTTTTGGCTTCTACTGGCCAGATTTGGAGTCAGGTCATCGTGGTGCGTTGGTGACAGTCAGGAGTCCAGGTCTCCGGGAAGAAAGAAGAGCAAAGAGCAGCCAGCAGCAGCAGCAGACGAGAGGTGAGGGGGTGCTAGTGGTGTCTTGTCTGGTCGGTGTGTGGTGGTCCAGGAGGCAGCCGGTGTGATTCCAGTCCGAAAGGGAGAGGGCCCGCCTGAGGTGATTGGCGAGCTAGCAGGTGCAGCAGCCAGCATCAAGAGCCATAATATGGCCATAGTGCTGCCTGCAAACTTGGGATTGTAAGCGTAAACTAATGTCAGCCATTAATTACAGACTTATTATTCAGAAAATGCATTTTGCTCTAACTCCCTACAGCACCCTGACATGATATCACCAGTTTTTAAGCTATGACCCTTTTTTTATTTTTTAAGCCGTGTCCTCCCTGATTTATGAGACAAGGGGTTAAGAGAGATGTAATGATTAATTTTATTACTGTCATGTTAAGTAGCACTGAAGTGGAGGTGCAGACTGCTGTTCCAGTCAGAAAAGGGCAAAGGTTTGTTTATTTACTTACTTATTTATTTTTAGTGAGGTGGTAGAACAAATTTGGGGTTTGGAGATCTGGATGACATCGATCTAAAAACTGTAATCCCTGAATATGTGTTCTTTTTTTGGGGGGGAGGGGGTGGAGTGGTGGTAGGCATTAAACTTTCCGGGCATTGGGTGGGTCAGAACTAAAATTAACTTTACAAGCAGATCCTCGTCCCTCCTGCAGTGCTTCAAGGGAGCCGAAGGAATCAACTGTTTGTTGTGGCCAAATCTCTTTATCTGATGAAAAGAGAACCTGATAGACATTTATTGACCCAGGGAATCGGGCCTTGACATGGAGAAACACTTGGAGAACAAGCAATTTAAGAGGACATCTGAAGCTTAGCCTCTGCCCACTGGCGTCTCCTGATCATCTAATTCGGGAAACACTTGAAGTATTGGCAGCCAGTGGTCTGTTAGGGGTGAAATGATTTTGCATTTTTTCTGTACAACATGGACATTGTATGATGCATCCCTTTGCCTCCCTTGCTAGACCATATAGCTTACTGTTTGCCTCTATATCTATGTAGTGCAGACAAATGTGGTGGCCATAACATGCTGGAGTGTGAGACCTTGGAATACATCCATGTTTCTCTAACCATGTCATCTTTAAGATCTGATAAATGTTATCTTCCAGTGATTTAATGAGCTAAGATGCCCTACCCAGAAATGGCTGTCAAATAAATGTTTTATATTTTGAAATTATGGTTGCTCCATATGGGTTGGAATAGGTAAGAGGTTTTGCTTTTAGAAGGTTATGAGGTTATGTTGCAGCTTACATATGCACACTGAGTTCCCAGTTGGGATGTGCATAGGTGTCCTACAGTGTTTACAGAATTAATTAATTTCCTTCTTGGTGGAGATAGGGTGGGTGGGGTGGGAAGAGAACAAGTGCTGAGTTACTGCAGTGCCTGCATTGGAAAGTGGAGAAAATCTGTGTCTGAACAATTGATTTCTTCATAGCTTGTTCATCAGGGGTTCACTTTCAGCTTCTGGGGGTGGGGTCTGGACGAGTGGGGAAGGGGTAATTTTAGTGTAATGGTTTAAGAGGTGTGGTTGACCAAACCTTTGATTTTTATAGCATATTCAATTTATTTAGGGAGGGCTTGCTGCTGGGGAGGTGTCTGGATGAGTTTAAAAAAAAGGGGGGGTATTTTAATGGTTAAAATGCCAAACTGGCTGAAGAAAGAGCACTGTGAGAGGAATGACTTTGATATTTGACTACAAAGTTCTTGCCCAGTGCTAACAGGATGGTGGAAACTGGGTGGGAGGTGGGGTGGGGGCGGTGGTGCACAATCTGGATACAAGCATTGTGAATATTCAATTAGAAAATGTCTGCCAGTGCCGAAGTCTACTTTTGACTAGTAGAATGTATGGTCTGTTTCTGCTGGCGTATTCATGTATTCGTATTCCCTGGGAACCATTTTAGTTACCCTCCTCTGGACTGCCTCCATACTGTATGTTATTGCGGAGATGGGGTCTCCAGAAGTTTTATACTGGTAGTGCCTCTACCTAGGCATTCCAGTATTCCCCCAACCCTCCTTACTGCCTTCTCACATTGCTTGGCTACCATTAGGTCACCTGGTATGACTACAGGTCCCTTTCCATTTTTGTTCTTGGTACCCTCCCCCATTGTGTACTCTTCACCTGGGTTTTTGTTTCCTAGGTGCATAATGTTGCACTTCTTTGCAGTGATCTAGTTTAGAGTTTGTGAAAATGTCTTTTTAAGCTCTACAGAGCTCATCATTCCTGGCTGCCTGAAATTTTGGTCATGGTCCAGCAATCTCTGCAAAAGGGGCTAACGAGAATGTGAACTCCTCTTCCTTATACAAAAATATTGAGCTCTAGAGCTCATCCTGTATGGCCACTTCAGTCTTTGCTCACCCAGACTTCAGTCTGCAGCAAAAGCTAAGGGAAATAAAGACTGAACTCCTCCATTTTGCCAGGCTCCTGTAAATCTGTGTTTGAGACCCTGTGTGGCTGCCTGCATTTTGTACAGTGAGTCTCATAGTCCAACTGCAGCTGAGCAAATGCCTGATGCATTTTTATGTTTGCTTGCACGCATGTGCAAGAAACATAGTGCCATCATCGGAGATTTTGGAGGTGTATCACCTCCTCCTCCAATTCAGTCAGTGTGCTGGCAGGCGAGGCCCCTGTAAGCTAATGCATTTTGGAGCTGTCTATGACAAGCTCCAAAATGCAGTGGCATACAGTTGAAAAGGGGAGCTACGCTTGAGTGAGCAGTAGTAAGATAAGGCTGCTCACGTGCAGCCCCCCCACAGACGCCGCAGGTGTTGCGCGCCCCCGCACGCACTGTATAAGCCCACGGGTGCCCAATCCCTGTCGGCTGCTGCGTTCCCCACCTTCCCCACCAAAGGCTTAAATGCCACGCTGGGTGCCCACCCCAGCGTGGCAACTAATCATAGCCGGCGGGGTGCCCAATCCCCGTCGGCTGCACTGTCCTCCCCAGCGTACTGAGTGCCACGCTGGGACCCACCCCAGCGTGGCAAACGGCTCGTGAGGCTGACGGGTTGCCCAATCCCCTCGGCTGAAAGCCCCCAGCGTCCTTGTGCCACGCTGGGAGCCCACCCCAGCATGGCAAATGGTCCCACGTCGTCTTTTTAAATTTTTACCTGAAAAGCGAACATGTCTCGACGTCTCGACCCCCTCCACACCCGCACCACCGCGCACCCTAGTCTCCCCACCCCCTCACCCCATACTACCTCCGGAGCTCGCACGACGACTTCGTGGACCGGGAACACGCCTGCACTCTTCAAAGGCGCATCATGCGAACTGAGGAAATGCCGGTAAGCTGTATTATGGGATAAATAGGAGGGGTTCAACTTTATTGCATATCTCAGGCATTTTTGGGGATTTTGGCACCAAATTTTCAACATGGGGTCTTTGGGACCCCTTCTCATGAATGATGTCACTGTCATGGCGTTATTCGGGCCCGAAGGGTGATTTCACGCAGTGACTGCGAAATCACCTTCGGGCCTGAATAATGCCATGACAGTGACATCAATCATGAGAAGGGGTCTCAAAACTGACGTTGAAAATTTTGTGCCAAAATTCTAAAATGACTGTTTTACTGAGCGGCGGCATTACGCAGTTCCTCACAGGCTCGTAAGTTCGAGAATTTTCAATATTTTCACTCCTGATTTTCAACATTGCCATTTTACCACACCTTCTTATGAGTAGTACAGCTGTCATTTTCACATCTCACCCAAAGCGTGTTTCTGCCATGCATGTAGCGCATAATGGCGCAGTCGGTGTCTGAAATCAATGTATGGACAAATTAAGAAAATCACAGTGACACAGTTCATGAGCAGGCATCTTAAAATGGCTATATTGAAAATTTGGTGAAAAAGTCCTAAAAATTACTGTTTTCTGGCGTTCATGCGCAGTTCCTCACTGCGCACTCGTAAGGTGCATTAATTTTCAATATTTTCACTCCAGATTTTCAACATTACCATTTTACCACCTTCTTATGAGTAGTACAGCTGTCATTTTTCACATCTCACCCAAAAGCGTGTTTCCCCCATGTAGCGCACAATGGCACAGTTGGTGTTCGAGATCAATGTATGGGACAAATTAAGAAAATCACAGTGACACTGTTCATGAGGTGAGGTGTTAAAATGGCTACATTGAAAATTTGGTGAAAAAATTCCAAAAAATGACTTTTACGAGCGTGCGTTGTACAGTTCCTACGCACGCTCATTAGTTTGCAAATTTTCAATATTTTCACTCCAGATTTCCGACATTGCCATTGTACCACACCTTCTTATGAGTAGTACAGCTGTCATTTTTCACATCTCACCCAAAACGTGTTTCTGCCCATGTAGCGCACAATGGTGCAGTCGGTGTGCGAAATCAATGTACGGGACAAATTAAGAAAATCACAGTGACACTGTTCATGAGCCAACGTCTTAAAATGGCTATGTTGAAAATTTGGTGAAAAAATTCCTAAAAATGACTTTTACGAGTGTGCGTTGCACAGTTACTATGCATGCTCGTAAGTTTGCAAATTTAATATTTTCACTCCAGATTTTCAACATGTCCATTTTATTAAACTTCCTTATGAACAGTACAGCTGCAATTTTTCATATGTCACCCAAAATGTGTTTTCACACAAGTAGCGCACAATGGTGCTGTTGGTGTGCGAAAGCAATGTTTAGGACAGATTAAGAAAATCACAGTTACACTGTTCGTGAGCAGAGGTCTTAAAATGGCTATGCTGAAAATTTGGTGACAAAAGTCCATGAAATGACTGTGTTACAAGTGAGCATTGCACAGTTTCCACGCACCCTCGTTAGTTCATGACTTTGTAATATTTTAAGTCCAGATTTTCACCAGTGGCATTTTTCCACACTTCCTTATGAACAGTACAGCTGCCATTTTTCACAACATGGCAAGTGTGTTTTCACACTTTCAGTGCAGAGATCGTGGTCACTGTGGGAAATCATTGTTCGGCACAGATAAAGAAAATCACAGTGACACTGTTCATGATCGAGGCACCAAAATGCCTGAGTTGACAATCTGCTGTAAGAAATCCCCAACCTAATTATATTACGGTTGTGCATTGCACTGATTTCTATATGCAGCTCATGACTTCTGTTTTTTTTTAAATATTTTTACTACATTTTGCAGCATAGCCATTTTTACACCTCCCATGAAAGAGTACAGCTGTAATTTTTACATCCTGTTCGAATATTTTGCACCTGTGGTGCTAAATGCCATAGTCACTGTGCATAAGCAGCTCATTAACAAACTGATATTCCCCTGTTCATGAGGTGGGGTCACAAAACAAACATGTTGAAAATTTGGAGTGAAAATACCAACGAATGCCTGAGGTATTAGGGTTTTCAACTATAACCCAACCCTATAGAGAATGACAGGAATCAGGGTGTGCCTTGGGATTCTTGCCTGTGATGCTCATACCATTCCACACCCTGCAGTCACTGAGAGGCATCGAGGTATGCCTTGGACTCTTCATGCCCCAAATTCACCCCATTCTCCTATATCGCACCCATCTCACCATATTTCCTAATGAAATGGGGTGTGCATAAGGAGCCAAAGACCACAAGGAACACCGTGGCACTTGTCAGTGTCTGCAGGGTGGGGTGTAGGTGAAATGGCGTGGCCGTTATGCCTGATGACCCAAACGCACACCCCAATGCCTGTCACTCTCTGCAGGGTGGTGGTGGGGTTGGCTTCAGTTCAATACTTCACTGCCATTCCTATTACGCAGCTCTGTAACTTCTACACTACCACTGCCAATACCGGCAAGCAAACATTCGGCATTGACAAATGCTTGTTATTTCTGGCCTATTGTTGTGTATAGATTGTTTTTCTACATTTGCTTTATCGGTCAAAACAGGTGTGTGGATTAGGATGCTGAAATAATCTTATGTACTGTATTATGTGTAGATATTTTCTGCAACTAAGTCAAAGTACTACAAATCCTTGGCTCCTACAGGTTTTTTTTGTGTCCAGCCCTGTGATCTAGCTACAGGGGGTCTGTCACAGTTTAAGCAAGATAGGCAATCATGGTTTAAGGACACCAGCTTGTGAACTAGGGATAAAGTTTTCATCCAGAGCCAAATACTGTGTAACATTGGGCAAGTCACAGTAAAATCCTAGTACTAGTCCACCTGGATACATAATCAGGGTTCATTTCAGACATTTATCTTGATGGAATAATTGAGCCATTGGATAGAAAAAGTAAGGGTCAAATGAAAAACTAATGGGCTGGGCTTGTATGTAAGAGTAAAATGGTGGTCAGTACACTGACCTGGCTATCCTCGGTAAGGAATATATTACTAATGCGTTGTGAGCCACATGGATGGCAACTGTCCTGACAGCCAGGAGTGATAGAGAGATGACAGATGACTTCTTGAGCTTTACAGTTTAACTACAAAATGAACCACAGTAACCCAGGGCTTCTCTGGGCCTAGCTTCCCCCAGATCCCTAATATCTGGCTGTCTGGTGGCTTCAGGGTAAAATCATGCTTCAGTTCTGTATGTGAGGTTAGCAAAATGTTGACATTAGCCTGGCATATATTAAGACAACAGGTGATGGCTGCAATCAATGTATGTATCAGTTATAATCAATATCAGCATTTTGCTAAACTCGCATACAGAATAGTACTATGTATTCACCCTGCAGCCAGACACCATCATTTTAGAGCAAGTGGGTAGAGCAGAGCTAAGATAAGATTTATGTAGCATCAAAATAATCCAGGAAATGCACCACAGAGCATCTAGCAAGAGTAACAGTCTACTAAAAAAACCAAAAACAAAACACCACTTGAGAAAATCCTGGTTGGGGCCTACCAGCACCCAAATCCCTATTCTCTGACTGGCTACAGGGTGAATAAATTCTTCTCTTCTGTACCTGAGGAAGAAAATGCTAACATTCATTGCCTGACCTATATCAAGCTGGCAGGTGACAGCTGCAGACAATAAATATATCACTTGTACGACAATCAGCTTTTTGCTAACCTCATGTAAAGAATACATAGAGGATAGTGTATGGGCAACAGTGAACAACAACACTGTTGTTCGCTTCGAGAGGTTGTCATGACAACCAAAAAAACCTCGAGATCGAAGCTCGAGAGGTTTTCGATGGCATGAAAACCTCAAGAAGTGAACATGTGTAAGTTATACTGTTATCATCACTGTCTTTATAGTGCATGGGCAACAGTAAATCGATAACAGCTACGCCTTCCTCCTTGGTCATGCTGTGATGTCTGAGATCCGCCCCCCTCCCCACCGCGCCATGTACAAATACTCCACTCGTTCCCGGTCCACAGCTGGTGTACTACTATGTGCCAGCAAAGATTTCAAAGAAAACGGCACTTACTAACTCCTCCTGTGCCTTCGGCTAACTGCCGTTCATTCTGTGACCGCCGACAAAACCGTGAGTTGCGCATGCGCACATGTGATCCCTGCTATTGTACCATCGATGTGACGTACCCACGATGGTACAACGACATCGTGACGTCACATCAGTGGTACAACAACTCTAGGAAAAGCTAGATTTCTGATGAATACAATGTTCTAACATGCACTGTAAGTATATAGTATATATTGGAATGTTTTTCTATATAGAATTCCATCCCTTTCAAAATGCTGTTCTACCAGAGTTCCAAGGTCATGGAATGCTGTTCTACCCTACTGTGGTAGAACAGCATTCTAGAACCTCTAGAGACTGCATGACTCAGTTTCATTTTGAGAGCAAAAGAACTCACGAAACACTTTTCACACAGTACTATACACTATAAAAAATACAGGATGAGCAACTCTATGCACAACCAGTGTGTTTTGCCACCTAAGAGTTCTGATTCCCATAGGCCTCTCGAGCTTCGCTCTCGAGGTCAGAAGCAATTAGAATCCCTCTGTGGCAGAACACACCAGTTCTGCATAGTTGCCCATCCAGTATTCTCTATGTATTCAACCTGCAGCCAGACAATGCATACGTTTAGAGCAAGGGGTAGAGGAGAGCTAAGATAGGAGTTATTTAGCTTCACAATAATCCAGAAAATGCACCACAGAGCATCTAGGACCCCTGGCTTTTTTGAAGAAGCCAGACTCCAAAAAAAGAACCCACTTGTAAAAATCCTGCCAACGGCCTTGGGGTACATTACCAGGGCTCTGATATTTATGCCTGTCTTGGACTGGAGCACAGATCACTTTCCATGAGCTGCCACTGTGGTCTGTACCTATTTCATATTGATCCCCAGTCACATCTTTCCACCATGAGAACTGGCTAGCCCTGAAAGCAAAATATTAAGGTTTGAGATCTGGGAGTTGAAGACACCCTTGTGGTTTACTGGGAGTTATTTTGCTATATGATCTCATGGCAGTCATTCCATTCCATAAAACATTCTAAGTGTGGATTACCACCAGACAGAATACTGTAAGGGGAGTTGCTGCCCATGGCAAATGTTTGCTGCTCTTTGTAAATCTAGTCAATGCACTTGCTGGAGACAGTGATTTATTCAAACCTCACTGTCTATAATTCAGCCCTGTCTACTGAAGAGTGCTCCACCTTTTGATGCACAGAACAGAATAATTAGACAAGAATGAAGTGACCTTTGGAAAATCTTTTCTTATTTCCAGGTCAACAGCAGACTAGGTCTACAGAGCTGCAGCTCTCTTGAATCTGGTTGCCTTGGTTACATCACAACTAGCTACCAACTCAAGTAGGCATTACTACAGGTGTGGCATTCTATGTAGGAGTATTTCAGGTCTGCTGTTGTATCTGGGGATAGGGGCTTAACACGCAGACTCCCACATTATGACACAAGGTGCTCCGCTGCCATAGATCCCTGGTGGTCATGGGTGTGGGGCTTTGACCCGCAGCCCATGGGTGTGGGGCTTTGACCCTTAGAACCCCAGTGTTTCACCTCTGACCCTGGGCCAGGGGGTGGGGTTTGACCCCTGACTCCTGGGCCCCACCAAAAATGTTATAAACCAGGCTCCTATGATCAGTTGTCCATAGTGATCATGAGGCAAACAAACTTCAGAACCCGTTATCTAACCTAGAAGCTTGGGCATTGAAATGCAAACTTAGATTTAACATTGCAAACGTGCTGTAATGCACTTGGGAAGGTCCAATTTGGGAGCCTGGTATCTATTTAATGGACAGCCTCTTAAGGTAACATCAGAAGAAAGAGACTTAGGTTTAGTGGTGACAAACAACCTAAAATTTAAACAGCAGTGTCATTACAGTGCCAAGAAAGCTAACACAATTTTAAACTGGATCAGAAGGCACATCAGAATCAGGGACAGGTGTGTGATTATGCCTTTGTATGTTTCCCCGGTGAGGCCCCATTTGGAGTACTCTCTGTTTTGATCTCCAAATACTAAGCTGGAGATTAAGGGTCTGGAGAGGGTGCAGCAAAGAGCACCCAGAATGGTGTCAGGCATTAACACTCTCCGCCATGTGGACAGGTTAAAGACCTTAGATTTATATTGATAAGAATATCAAAAGCTGCATGGGGATCTTTGCCTTCTGTTCAAATCATTATCTAACAATGATTTTTAGGAGCGGCTAGGTTTTGACTTCAGGGAAAAAAATTATAACACATGAGCACATAACCTGCAGCTCAAGGGAGAAACAAGTTTGATCAAGCGAAAAGCTGGTTGGTACAGTCAGAGAGTCATCAGTGCAGTATGTTCAAGTTCAGCACAAATGGGTTGTAAAGACAGTAGATTGAATGTGAATACAATTAAAGAGAATCTACACAGCAAAGTGTTTTCAAGGATGAGGTGCTACAGTCTAGAGAAATAGCTGGGTATGAATTATAGGAGTGAGAGATGGAAGACCCCCCCATCAGTAGTAACCAACTTCACCTCTACGGGTTTGCTTTGGGACACCTGTTGCTTTCTCTCAGGTACTTGGCCAGTGCCTGAGGAAAGTACCCAGACGTGGGATTGATGAGGAAGATTCCCTGATGGAGCCAGAAGTGCTCATAGGTGGTTTAGGGAGCCACCAGTAAATGTTTCCATGCTATATGGAAAGTGTCCAAAGGGCTGGCGTGATAGCTGAGTGACATATTTCTCCCCGAACCCAGCCCACCAGGTAGCGCTGTTGAAGTTTTGGGGGCTATGCATCTACGGGGTACAAGATGGAGATGGCATATCTGGGTGAGGGTTACAAAAATGGAGGCACCGCTGAGGATTTGGGTTTGGAATTTAGGGAGGAATGTAAGAAAGGTCGCTCGGACAATGGCTAACGTTTTGGCTATCTGGCAGTAGGTAGCCCAAAAAAGCTGAAGCAATGTAAACTAAATATGCCGCTGTGCGCTGCTGTCTATGTGCTGTTGTGATATTGCCAAATGTTTACCAAGGAGCAGTAAAGTCTGAGTGCGTATGCCCTTGTCCTGCATCAAATTACAGCGTTTGCCAGTTTTTAAAAGTGTTTGTGACAAAGAAAAGTGTGGAAAACTGTGGGTAGCAAAAGGAAAATTGTGCCCTAGATGTTGGAAATGCTTTCTAGTGGACTGAGAGACTTATTGTGCTTAATGGCCATGCAAAATGGTTGAAATGGGCTCCGGCCGAGGAGCTGCAGTTGGAAAAAAAAAAAAGTGGTTTGCAGTTTAAATTTTGCCTGCTTGACGATCGCCATGAGGAGAAGAGCATTTGAGAGGAAAGAGGCTCATTTGCATGGCATCAAGTGATTGGTGAGACTGCAATCAGTCCCGCCCCCAAGTCAGCTCTAGAGAGACTGCACAACATTCGAGAGGGAAAGTGAATGGAGTGTGCAAACTGGCTTACCAGGAGGAGCGTCATGGTGATTGAAAGCGCTGTAAAAGTTTAAAAACGTACTTTTCTGTTTAAATTCAGGCTGAACCCGCATCTCGATCGACTGGACTGTGAGTGTGGTGTTCAGAGGGATGATCTGCAGGACTGCCAACCTGCTTCTTTCCAGAGGCCTCCAAGACTGGCTGCAGGCCATTTTCCACCGCAGCAAACAGCTACTGATAACAGTGAGTACCAACAGAAATAATTGCTCAAACTGTGTGATTTCACCAAAAGCCAGCTGAATCTGTGTGTAGCAGTGTAATCACTTTGCAAAGAAGGACTGTGTTAAGTTTTACCAGCAAAAGCAAGAATTCTACGCAATCGACTGTGAGCATAATTATAGGTTCAGCGTCAGTATAATTTTCAAAGCCATGTGAGAGACTGTGAGTTGTATCAGATATGCAGCAAGAAATACAGGCAATCCTGTGCTATGAAATACTGAGGCTTTACATAGAAACATAGAATTTGACGGCAGATAAGGACCGCATGGCCCACCCAGTCTGCCCATTTCCCTACCTAATGGATAAGTTGCCGATCCTAGTTAACCAGCAGCCTACTTCTTTCTACCCCCACCCCCTAGAATTGCCTTATGACTGTCCCATGCATGCTTGAATTCAGCCACTGTTTTTGACTCCACAACCTCCTCCAGAAGGCCGTTCCATGCATCCACAACCCTCTCTGTGAAAAAATACTTCCTTACAT
Source organism: Neoceratodus forsteri (assembly GCA_016271365.2). NCBI lineage: Eukaryota > Metazoa > Chordata > Ceratodontiformes > Ceratodontidae > Neoceratodus > Neoceratodus forsteri. The sequence continues at coordinate 562,792,255 of CM028130.1, read as the reverse complement.
TACCTCTGAGCCACCCCCATCTTCAAATTGTGCCCCCTTGTTCTTGCACACCTCTTTTTTTTGAAAGATGCTACCCTCTTGGACTTCGTTGATTCCCTTGAGGTACTTGAAAGTTTCTATCATGTCCCCCCCTCCCTCCTTTCCTCGAGGCTATACTGTAAGCTAGAGCAATGTCTTCAACGATTAAAAAGTCTGTGGTAAATAATATAAATGTGCTAGGAAAAAGAATAGTGCAAGTTTGTGCAGTTTGAGCAAAGTTATCAGTAGAATGTGTAAATCGGATGCAGTGGCTTGACCCAATTACAGAATGTTGATGCGTAGAAGTGCTGCCGCCTCCATTACAAGGTGGGGTGGTAATGTAAACACAGCAGCAGAGGAGCCATTTTGAAAGAGAAAGAAAGTTTTCAGTGATGTGGGACTTGAAATAACAGTGAGGGTTGTTTGTTTTTTCTCTGCAATCATGGCTTCAGGACCAGCTTGTTATCCAGATCATGCCTGGGCTGTGATAGCAGTAGAAGTTAACAAGTAAAGGGACATTGAGAGATGTTACTATGGGGGATAACTGCCTCCTCATGTGGCGATTCCTGGATATCCAGTGCGAGTATGTGTGATGTGCTTAAATGCTGGAAAGGACATCTTCATAGTACCTCACTGTTCTGGGTTCCTAGAGAAATATGGTTGGTTTAAAGTGCCCAAGATTCATTTGGCTCCCACGTGGACAAAAGTTCAAGAATCTGTAGTTGGCAGCACACAGCACCAGGCAGAGCCTGTTGGAGAAGGCCCCTCAGAGTGTGGCACAAAGCAAGAGGGTGCAGATTTACAGACAGAACAATGTGCTGATGTTTCAGAGTCTGAGTCGCAGAGAGACATTTCGGGAAGAGCATCAGTAGACCATTGGAGAGAAGGGCCTAGCCCAAGTCTCATAGGTGAAGACGAGATGAGGGAGGCCTTTGAATGGGAGCTTTCAACCTCCGCACCCAGCAAAGAGTGGACAGTCTCAGGAGTGAGGACGACTGCTCACTCCTGGGCACAGATTCTCAGTGAGGAAGAAGAAGAGGGGGAACCTATGTGGCCTTGTGAAAAAGGAACTGGTACACAGCCTCAAGCTCTTGCCTCAGAGGAACACATGGAAGAGAGTGGTGATTCCACTGCCCTGGCTGTGCAAGAAGAAGCCAGGGATCCATTTTTTGTGTCTTTAAGAATGCGTAGCTGGCAGAACCAGGACTGGCCATTCCCAAGCCAGGCCAGAGGTCGCAGGTTGATCAAAGCTAGTAAAGAGGAAAGACTGGTTCATAGGAAAGCGAATGAAATCTACGGGATGTCCTTTCCTACCTTTCCTCGGAGAGTCTGGGAGGAGATTGAAAAAGCAGGAAATACTGGATTTGGGAAAAAGCAATGAAATATGTGCATCCTGGTGCAAACAAGCATGTCAAGAACAGAATGTTTCAAGAAAAATATAGCCAGTGGAAAAGAGGCAGGACACTGTTTATTGACACTGTTCGAATTGTGGAAGGAAAGGGACATGAAACTTTTCACGGTGTGAATTATGAGCGCCCAGATAGGGTAATAATTCCAGCACCTGACCCATTGTGCTATTGGCCACAATGCCAAGACCACCCTGCGAATGTGCCCATGCCTACCAAGTGGAAAGCAGAGCAGTGGTAGCCAGTGCTGCCATCCAGCCGTTGCCGTACCTATGTTGTTCAGCCAGACTGGCATTCCAGGAACCAGGTGCCCCACATTCATCAGTTCTACAGTGTACTGACTTTCCAGAATCCATTGACTGGCCCACCAGATGACTTCAGATCCAGAGAGGACACCATCCCAGCTGTATCCTGATTCATCACCTGGGTATTGGATGACTTCAGACCAGCTGTTTTGCTTTTTGTTCCTGTTCCAAGATTCCCTCTCCAGAGATGACATCAGCCCAGCAGTTTCCAGATGTGCCCCCTGTTGTTTCCCAGAAGATGTCCGCCCAGCTGTATTGGAAGAATGCTGCCAGGGAGAGTCTTTGGCCGAGGACCAGGTGTGGTATCGTGTTGTTCTACATGGGACTGTTAAGTCTAGACTTTTCTATTCTTATGACATTGCAGTACACACCCTATACTAGCAGACTCCAGATGTTTGAACTGTCCTCAAAGACTCTCCTCTTCGGGACTTTGGTCTGCTAGAACTGTGCTTCACTGGGCTCCGGCCCAGGAGAGACTCTTTAATGGACTTGCCTTCTGGCACTGTGGTCACTAGATGGGACTTTTAGGGCACTCCATCCCCCAAATATTGTGTATTGTAAACAATGTCATTGTTTTCTACTGTTTTCTAATGTTTATACTGTTTTTTTCTACTTTTCCCAAAAAATCTTTTTGGGATTCTCTAGTGTTCAGATGGTAGGGGTTTACATAGACTTTGTATGCAGATTAGGAGTGTGTGTTGTCTTTCTTTTTCCTGCAGGTGTTTCTGAAGATGATAGAAGGGAAGACAAGAAGATGAGGAGGACTCAGCGGAGTTCACCTCTATGGGTTTGCTTTGGGACACCTATTGCTTTCTCTCAGGTACTTGGCCAGTGCCTGAGGAAAGTACCCAGATGTGGGATTGATGAGGAAGATTCCCTGATGGAGCCAGAAGTGCTCATAGGTGGTTTAGGGAGCCACCAATAAATGTATCCATGCTATATGGAAAGTGTCCAAAGGGCTGGCATGATAGCTGAGCCATGGAAGGAAAGTAGTCCAAGTGGCTGGCAAGGGAGCTGAGCCAGGGAAACCCAGAGCAGAGTACAAGTTCGGGCTGTGTGACCAGTGTGTTTCAAAGCCTGAGGGCTAAAGTGAAAGTGGATGTGTTCTGATCTCCATAAATCTGCATTACCAGAAGTGTAGCCCATGGGGGTCCATCTATGCTTTGTTATTCTGTTGAATGCAAATAAAAGCCACACTTTAGAACTCCACTTCTGGTATCGGACATTACAGTTATTGCTTCCTGTGTCCAGAATTACTTGGGTGCCCCTATTGCAGAGTAGCCAAACCTAGCCAATGTGCTGAGTGACATATTTCTCCCCAAACCCAGCCCACCAGGTAGAGCTGTCAAGATGGAAATGGCATACCTGGGTGGGGGTTACACGTACAAGATCCCGACACACAAAATCCCAAGGATCGAAATCCTGATGCCAAAATCCCAGCAGCCACAATCCCAACTGTATGGCAGACCTCCCGACAGCCACATTCCCCACTGTATGGTGACCTCCAGGTGTTTATGTATTATATTTTTTGGAAATTATCGGGGGCAGGAAAGCCCCCATAGAACAGTATCCACCAATTATGCTGCTCATCATTTTCTTACCATCGGGATTGTGACTGTCAGGATTTTGGTGTTGGATTTCAATCCTCTGGATTTGGGGTGTCAGAATCTTGTACTAGATCCTATTAAAATGTTACAATTCTGTAAAAAGCTTTGTATTTGATCTTTAAGTGGTTCAGAGTCCTTGAAGAGTTGACAACAGCCATCAAGCATACACAGAAAGGTTAAGTAAATGCAGGGGGTTCGGTACAGAGAAAGAGGACTAAGCACTTGGCCCGGGTCACACAGTAAGTAGGTGGCAGTTGGGGTATTCAAACCTGGGTCTCTAGATTCACAGCTCTATGCTCTAACCACCAATCCAAACTATTTCCCCAAGAACATAAGTGACAGCGAGCCATCAGGACACTGCAGCCTAGAAAAAAAAGAAAACTCAGGGTCACACAGTCAATGCATCCCAAACACATGTCTTTCTAAATTTGAGAACCTACTTCAAAATTCCTTCAGATCTGCCATCAGTCACTGGTGACAAGTATGACAGCAAAGGACCTGCCAGTGCCATTCTGAATCTCTCCTCTGGTTGCTGTTAAGTGCAGACACAGCAGGACTCAGAAACTGAGTGCCTTTCACCACCACACATCAGATGCCAGTAGACTTTTAAAGTGCAGAGACTAAAGCCTCTTATTCAGTTTGGTTTTGTGCATGCAAGCTGTGCATCTTTGTGTGTCTTTTGTGTGTGTGTGTGTGTGTGTGTCTGCACATATGTTAGTATAGTATTTTAATATGTCAGTGTACACAGTAAAGCATATGTTGTATGTGTGCAGTATTTCCCCCAGAAAAAAAGGAAAGGATGGTTCATTTGTCAAGCAACAAAGGTACTCAACGAGTCCCTTCTCTCTTTCATTTCTCATACCATTTCAGGGCTCCCTTATCTACAGGGATTTCTGTATTTTACAGGGATTTGGCAGCATCTACAGGAAAACTCTTCCCATAGACTTGCATTGGTTATACAGGAAAACAGGGCAATTCAGCTTCCATAGGAAATAATGTAATCTACAGGAAAACACAGGAATATCACTCGGGAGTTACAGGGAAAATGGCAAATCAATGTGAGAGCACTGCCATTTCTCTCTGAAACTTTAGAAGTTTCTTTTTCCTCTCTATGCTTTGCTTTGTCTCTCTAGGTTCCTTTCATTCCTTCCTTTTTTCTCTGTGGTCCCACACATGCAATACCTGAAACAAGTTTGGGGATCAGGGCCCTTCTTGAGGTATGGGTGGAGGATTGGGAGTTTGCAAACGAGTGATGGAGGCTCACAATGAAAGGATGGGGACAGCCCCATTTATACAGTATATGCTTTAGGGGAAATGTGTGTGTATATATGTGTTTTTGTTTTTATACGTAAAGCTTTTTTGTATTTTTGTGTTCGTGGTGTTTTTTTTGAGTGTGTGCTTCGTGTTTGTATTTCCAGTGCAGTGTGTTTCTGCAGGCATGTGTTTGCAGCAGGTTTGAGTAGTGTGTGTGTGTGTGTGTGTGCTTGTGCCTGTTTATATGTCTAATATTATCAAAGCATGCAGTATAACCTAGAGATTAGATTAATGAGCTGTGCTTAGTAAATCCAGTAGACCTGAATGAGTCCCACAGGCTCCACTTGCATATTGCATGACTCTGAGCAAGTCACCTTAACCTTCCCAGTACTCCCAGGTCACCCCTGAAAACAGGCACTTGTGCCTAGTGGACTTTACACACTTACCAAAAACAAAATAAAGTAAGAAAGAAAGAAAGCAGATTACGTATCTTAAAACGATGCATAATGTCTATCAGCACTCTGAAAAGGAAAATGGAGGACAAGTTTCTTACTTGTACTATTTTAATTTATTTTCAAAGTCATAAAGTTCAGAAGTGGTGCACTAAAAACAGAGGTTTACATTTCTTCATGGCTCACTTGCCCAAATCCACCCATGAACACTAATATCTATGAAAGCACGGACTCCCCGCAATGCAGAGAAACCACAACAGGGAATACGACAGGCATGTGCCTGACGTATACGCTCCCACACAAGCTGACGTGTCAGCATGCAATATGCCTTCTTCAGAGCTAGCTGTGTTCCTTGTTGTGGTCAATTCTGAATATTTTGACCCTGTATGAGTTACTATACAGTACCATTGATACCTAGCCCTGTACCTGTACACTGTTCTTGGATTATGAGGGTAAGTGATGTGACAGGGTGGTGGGACCTAGGCGTAAGAACCCTAAAAGTACATTTCCAAATTTTGTGAGCATAAGGTTTATAAGCCTAATAGTTTATTTCCAACCTCTTTGGGGTTTGTGTGATAGCAACACTAATGAGCACTGACATAGTCTTTTCCATAAATATGCCTAATATGTGTGATTCCACAGTTCTATCCCTTGAAATAACATTAACTTTTATATTCTGTCATCTTGAAAAGATTTTCCCTTTTTGTCTGTATGCATAACTTAGTGTTTAAAAGATATACATTATATCTGGCTGTATTTGTCAACTTTACTTTACTGAACTGTGAAATGTAAAAACTTCAATATGTCTTACAATTGGCTGTACTTTTAGAATAAAACCTGAACTGTATGTCTCTGTTTATAAGTCTAACCTTACATGCTTGTGTACAGTATGTATGCCTGTCTCTGTGTCTCATGCTGTATGTCTGTGTGTCTGCCTGTATGTAAGTCTAATCTCACGTCTATGTGTGTGCCTGTTTGTATGTCTAATGTTATATATATGTGTGTGTCTGCCTCTTTTTATGTCTCAATTTGTGTGTGTGTGTGGCTGTTTATAAGTCTAAAGTGTGTATGTGTGCGCGCACAAGTGTGTGTGCACACGTGCCTGTTTATAAGTCTGTGCATGTATGACGTGCGTAATAATGTAGGCTCCATAACAGAATGCAGGGGGAGACCATGGACCCCATCTCAGTCACAGTGGGTACTGACACAAAACAGGGTGCTGCAAATAGCTGCCCCACTGCACTGCAAAACATTTGCTTTATATACAAAAAGTGCATAGCTGCAGCGTATAAGAGTCCTCCTGCAGCTATGTCACAATATGAATGGGAAGCCTGATATACATGCTCCCACTAATATGTGGGTTAACGATGTCAATGGACGAGGTCACACATTGTGTAGCAGCAGTTGCATGGTGCTATATGATGTTGATAGCCCACTGGAAATGGGGGTACAGCTGGAAGTGTTTTTCTCACACACACACACACCCACCCCCCCTCACTTCATGGAGAACTTCTGAGTTTTGGCTACTGCAGCTTTCATGCCAATTCAGTGGTCCACCCAGCTGCTCCCTCTACTCACACTGTTCCCTGGCATTAAGTAGAACCCCCCCCCATTCCCCTGTGGCATATAATTCTGGCACATGTCCCAAAAGGACCTCCAACCTCCAATGGCTCCTTAGCACCCAGTTGTGATTCTCCCCTACACTGCCTTCCTGTTAAAGTTCTCCGGGGGGAGGTCACAAAACTCAGAGAGAGTTTATGAGGGTTACCATACTTTGTGCAGTGTGGCCCCTGCCTCCTCCCTCACAGAATCACAATGCAGTTAGCAACCGCATAGTGAAGGCTTGCATCTCCCCACTGTACATGACACAATCGGAGAGGTTACCACTGTTGCTAAGTAGGTGTTGACTGTTTTTACTAGCTTTCCTTACCCAGCTCACATAGCCCCTGGTGTAATACTCATCATACCAATTACCCAGACATATTTCTCATCTTATGGCGTACAACCAAAGAGTGATCCCAGCATGCTCACACCTCTTATGGTTACTTTAATTTTTATGGAAACAAAAGGCATGTTTATGTTGCTGATGCAGTGCCTCTGATGCCTAGTGCTGCTCTATCCAGCACCAATGGAGATGATCCTATAGGGTGTTTGCATGGCCCCTCTCAGTGCAGTTGCAAACCGTCTGGAAAGTGGCCATCAGTCTTGGGGCAGTCAGCAACTCAGGGATGTCAGTGTGTGTGCTGTGCACCAGAGCAAGCTGCACAGCTAATGGGAAAAATCCTTCATTGTCATATCAACCATTTTCATTAAGTTCAACTGAGTCTTTAGCTCAGAGGAAATTAAAACTTAATAATCTTGGGACTGATATGAATCAGGATAATCAAGACACGGTTAATATGCTAAGTGATTTATTCTTTGAAATTGAGAAGCTGCTGTTTAAAGAATTAAATATGTCTTATTATATTTCAACTTTGGAAACCTACATAGAAAAAAGAACTATATCCAAGAGGGTTACGAGTATTGAGAACATCCTCAGGAGGCACTGAGTCATTTGAATATAATGTTGAATGGGAAGAGGCAGGTAAGATTTGTACAATGACATTTATCAAGTTAATTATTAAGACTGACATGAAAAAATATGATAAAATTAACATGGAATTACAGGCTGCTAAAAGTAAATTGAATGAGTTCAAGAGAGATCCAACATTTAACGCACTAGATTTGGATCTCAAGGAAAGACTTGGGATGTATGAGAAGAAATGAATCACAAGAAAACAAAATAAATTAACAAGAGATGAAGATGATAAAGTAAACAATTATTTATTTAGCTGGCCTAAAGAAGAGTCGGATCACAATATTAGCAGAGGAAGATCTAGAGCAAGAAGGCGAAGCAATAGCAGTTTTAGAAATCGAAGCATAAGCAAACAGGATCGTACAATTACCTTTCAGAATGTTAATTCTACCCAGTCAGTGAAAAGAAATTTGAATCAGACAGAAGCAAGGGATGGTCCTTTTTCAGCAAAAGAGGTTGGAAATGGAGAACAGATTCACAGGCACAGAGGAAGAGGACAAGGAGGTGGAAGAGGGTCCAGAAACATCACCTCAAGAAGATCGGGGAGGTGAGTGCAGACCAGAAGCTAAATGTTATTAATTTATCATCAAAAGAATTAACAAGATCACAGATGAAAGTGCTACAAAAGGGCTTGACATTTGTTCCTACACCTGCTGTAGATGAGTTTGACATTAATTTAGATTTATTTAAGTTTTACAGAAAAATTAAGTTGAAGGAGTATTTCAAGTCCAGTGATGGGGAGATGCAATTGGATAATGAGATTTGGATGGAATCAGGTGAATTGATGCAGACCGAAGAATGAATGAAGCAAACGAGGACAGTAGAAAATCAGGAAAATATTGATCATAGAGCTTTAACTGAATAATTTGTGGAAGCTAATACAGAACTGACTTATGATCAAATGATATCTAGGAATAATAACAGTGGTGATACTGGAATTCAGATGGAGACTGAAAATTTAAGAAGTACTTTGTTTAGGGGAAAATCGGATTTCTGCCCAAGATCCATAAATCCAAATATTGCAGTTTTTGAAAAAGTTGTTGCTGGGGAAGTCTTTAAGATCTTGACTGCGCATGATAAAAATAAAGTTTGGAAGAATTTGTCAGAATCAGAAAATGCAGCTCTTAAACAAATTCAGAATTAGGATGATGTAACAGTAAAAGGAGCCGATAAAGGGGGCAATATAGTCATAATTCCTAATACTCAGTATGAAGTGATGATAGAAAATATTATCAGTGATCAGTCGAGATATAGAAAACTACCCAGCAACCCGATAAATAAATTTAAAGATGAACTGTTAGGATTATTAATGGATGCTAAAACATCAGGAGATATTAATGGCAGAAAGTCCTAAAATGCCAGTTTTATATGCCTTGCCCAAAATTCACAAAAATGATGTCACTCCACCAGGATATCTGATTGTCTCTGGGGTGGGTTCCATGACAGATAATCTGTTGGTGTTTGTGGATTTCTTTCTTAAAAAAGAGGTGGTAAAACTCAGATCCCACCTCCAGGACACAGGAGACTTACTTACGAAGCTGCAGGGCTTTGTGTGACAAAGAGGATTTTTTTTGATTAACTATTGATGTGGAGCAATTGTATTCATGTATTAGACATACAGATGGGATTTCAGCTTGCAGACACTTTTTGGAACAAACTCCATCATCCAATCCATGCAAGTTTCTTTTAGAGAGCATTAAATTTATCTTGACTCATAATGTTTTTGAGTTTGGTGGTGAATTCTTTTTACAAATATTGGGGAGAGCCATGGGAACTTGCATGGTGCCATCTTTCACAAACCTGATTTTAGGTTTGTGAGAGAAAGAAACGGTGTTCTCTGAGGTCTTCCCATATGTGGATGACATCACCTTATGGTATCGATTTATTGATGACATCATCTGCGTGTGGGGGGACCCAGAGGTTGGAATTCCAGAATTTATGGAATGGCTAAATAGAAACCCCCTTGTTCTACAGTTGACATACTCCTGTGATAAAAGTGTTATATTCCTGTGATAAAAGTGTTATATCATTTTTAGATATTGAGTTATATGGTGTGGAAGGGAATGAAGCAACAACAAAAATACACAAAAAGAAAACAGCATGCAATTCATTACTGCACTTCGAGAGTAGCCATCCAGTTAAATTAAAGTGATTCATATCTTATGGGCAACTATTGAGAATGAAATAAAATTGTACAGAAGAAAAAGATTCTGTTGCAGAATCAGACAAGATGATATCAGACAAGATGATTCAGGCTTTTCTAGATAGAGTCTATAATAACATAGATTTAGAAGAAGCTAGATGTAAAGTGTCAGCTCTGAATAGAAAGGATTTTTTACAGGTACATGCAAAAAACAAATGTGAGAATGAACCAATAACTTTTAGCACTGAGTATAACACTGTTGCAAGGACAATTTGAAATGTTATACACAAGTATTGGTCCATTCTGCTAAATGATAAAAGTTTAACAAAAGAAACTGGAAAGAAACCAAGGGTAACATTTAGAAGAGCAAAGAACTTTAAAGATTTAATAGTACATAGCAGATATGAAAGAGAAAAAGAAACAGCTACTCAATGGTTGCCATCTCCACCACGTGGCTTTAAGAGGTGCAGAAAGTGTAATGTGTGTGCTTATGCTACTGAGGAAAAAAATTATTCATCCAGTGCATACAGAAAAATATAGAATAAATGAATGTATTACTTGTAGCACGGAAGGGGTAATTTACTGCATTGTCTGTCCTTGTGACAAATTATATGTTGGGATGACAGAAAGACCAGTTAAAAAGAGGGTTCAGGAACACATTAAGAACATTATTAATAAAAATAAAAATAGCCCGGTAGCAGTATACTTCGAATTGGTACATAACAGTAGCCCTGAGGGTTTGCAAGTTATAGGATTGGAATGTGTGAAAAGGCGAAATAAAGGTAGATTTGGAATGTCAGTGAAGACTTGTTTACAACAAAGGGAAGGTTTCTGGATTTGGAAACTCAAAAGTTTGAAGCCACTGGGGCTAAACGATGTGTCGGATTTAAAATCATATTTGAAATAAGTGGCGCCCCCCTTTCTGCCCCCTTCCTTTCCCTCTCCCCTCCCTCCCCTTTGTCTCCCCTTGTTCCCCTTCCTCTGTGTTTTATCCATCTCTACTGTTTGAATTTTTGTCCTTTAAATCTGCTGAGTTGTAATGTATATGTACAGAAATGAGTGTGGATTATAAAGAGAAACATATTTTTCTGATGAGTAATCTGATTTCTTGTTGCTTTTAGTTTAATAACCTTCTTGTGCAAGATGAAGTGAAATGTTGCTGAATGCTTCAAATTCCCTACATTTATGCTTCAAATGGATTAGAAACACAAAAACATCAAAAGGAGAAAAATAACCTAAAAATGAAGAGCAAGGAAACATTAAATGAACTCATGCCTGTGAAAAAGTGTGATTGCAATATGTTAAAGTTTTATATACCTTGTTGGATAATTGTATCTTAAAGTGGAAGGGCATAATATTTGATGAGGATTTATAATTATAGGATAAAAATGTAATTTAAAATGTAAATGAAAAAAGATATTAATTTAGCAAGGGGTTCAAGTTTGCTTTTAGACAAACAAAGTATATAAAAAATGAGACATAAAATGATGTTGCATTAAGTAGGGTTAAAACACGCTTGTATTTTTTACAAGGGGTACTTTAAGTCTGTTTTTCATTGATTGTTTATTTGATTTTTATATTGCACGTGCACTTTGAGTATTTAAGACCATTGGGGTTTTGATTCCACACACCCTCAGGAAGCCAGTGGGGCGAAGCGCAGGGGTTAGTGGTGGCTGAAGCATTAGACTGGGTAGGTTGTTTTGCCTTTTTGATTATATTTTGTAATAATTTACTAACAATGCATATGACAGCTAGTTTCAACTATATAAGCACTTTATATAAAAAGCACTTTGTTTAAATAACAGCAATAGCACTTATATGTAACCTGGTAAGTTTTTATATTATGAAATAAATAAGGTTATGGTGCATTATTTTCTGTGTGCATGTGTGAATCATATTTAGCTGCATACTAACCTACCCATAATTTGCTCACCAAAAACGTCATACTGTTTACAGCCTGTTCACGTGGCTGCTTAAGCCACTCGCTCCACAATGTGTCCCTGCACCAGGTCAGAGAGAGGATAAGTGGACAACTTACTACGCTATGGTAAGTGTCCACATGGTTGCCTTTGTACTGCTTGCTGCAACCCATGTGCATCGGTTGCACCGCTGCAAAGGTGACAGTGTAAACATGCCTATGGACAATGACGGCGCAGAAAGACCATTGGTCCATCCAGTCAGTTTACATGGAGAAACTGCTCTGCAGTAAAACCATGACAATAGTAAAGTATGTTACACGTCATATAAAAATAAATAAAAATAATTTTACTGAGAATGCAATTCCACCTTACAGTTGGAAGGCAACATTTCATGCCTTACTGCCATTTCTTCAGAACCAAATTAACAGTTGTACCTAGTTACATGTGATATTTCTCATACAGCAAAGAACAATCGCAGTCCGGTCCAAGATTTTTCTAGCCTTCACCTGCCGCTTGCCTGACCACCTCTGAATCCTGTGCAAATGTGTCTCAGTTCCTCTGGATCTCTGTTTTCCAAGATCAATTCCATGCAGGGATCTTTGCCTCTTGTGCTACAGCTACAAATGAAAGCCAGAAAAAATAACTGAAATGGAACGTGACTGTTTTTCGCTGTATGAGGGGCATTACATGTAAGTAGGCATCCCTGGTCACTTAGCTCTGAAGAAGTGATGCTGAGCCAGGAAACACTGGTTTCAGACGGTAAGATGGACTTGCATTCACAATAAAATTACTCATTCATTTTACATGGAGTGGAACACACTTTATTGTTGAGTCTTGCCTTACAGAGTGGCCTTTGATATTCATACTTGCGTTTTTATACTGCCTAGTCTCATGATGTGTGGTGTTCTACTGTATTATTTATTTTATATGTACTGCAATTAATTCGTTTTGTGATTTTTCAAGATTTTTGAGCACTTTAAGCTATAGGAAGAGCACTTTAAAAAAGAATTAACCTGCCTACTTTAGCAACTCTGTATCAAGCCTTGGATGTTCACATTTTTTGGTCTGTGTCTGTTCCAGCTGCACACATGATTTCTATAGCCCAAGTACAAAGTAGCTTTGGTAGCATATGCTGCCTGTCTTGTCTGCTACATTTGAGTAACTAAATGTCTCAGTTCACAGCTTGGGGGAATTTCCTAGTATTGCTGGGATAGTATCCTACCAGGTTGGATACCACCGGACGCCATAATTTTGACCACATTTTGGATGGCTTCAGATGGCACAGGCATCTGACTAAGGATCCAACCTCCTAGGTAAGTATTCGAGGTATCTTTGAATGCGACCACAATCTGATGATCCAACCATTGGATCAAGGTAGCCAACCACTGGATCCAACTATTTGAGGTTGGAGGTGGATACCAGAGCTATCAGATGGAGGGTAGATTTTTAGCCATGGATACATTCAGATATTTCCGGCTATTTCACACTATACCTAGAGATATTATCTCTAGTGGCCCACAGTGGAACTGCAGGCAGGCAGAATTTCTCTAGAGATGCAACAGAAATTTCAGGAAATATCTAGCCATGTCTATGTCTGCAACTGTAGTCACAGCCACAAAAGCACTGTCTGAGCACCGCTCGGATTTCCCCTTTTAGCTATAAAGTTCTCTGAGATAACATTGGAGTGCCAGTGGCTCAGCAGGTTGCATGCTCACCACTGGGGCTGGAAATCCTGAAAGTTGTGGGTTCTGGACCCACACTAGGGACTTGGGCAAATACTAGGTGCTGACACTGTAGTGCAGTGTGACAGAGCTGCTGCACTGTTGCTGCCTGGATGAGATGTTAAACTGAGGTTCCTTTTGCCCAACTTGGGGCCTGACCAGGTAAAAATTAGAGCTTGCATGGCACTTATCATGAGTAGGAGAGTTTTCCTGGTGTCCAGGTCAGTATTGCCCCATGTAACCCAACCCACTAAGACACACCTGGAAATTATGTAATTTATTTTACCATTTTTGGCCAAGAAAGGCACACAAAGCTGAGGCTTGTTTCTGGGTGCATCTTGGGAGCTTAAGTGACTTGCTCATGGTCGCACAGTATGCAAGTGGTGGCTGTGGGATTCAAACCCAGTTTTCCAGGTGTTCAGCTTAGTGCTCTTAACCACTGTGCTATACTGCTTCTTGAGATGAGATGCCACAGCTCAGTGTGCTGTCCTGGTAAAGAAAATTACAAGCAAATAAAGAAAGTCAACAGTGAGGACCTAGTCATGTGAAATAGGGATACAGTCATTAGGGGACATGACTGGAGGCTGGTTATAGGTAAAATGAGGAGAAACTTGAGAAAGGTCTACTTCACTGAGAGGGTGGTGGAACTATGGAACAGACAGCCAGTGAAAGTGGTGTAAATGACTTTAAACACAGTTGGGACAGGGCAAGGGGTCTCATAGTCCTTAAGGGGGACAGCAAGGGTTTGAGGAGTAAGGTGACCTGGACACAACTGAAAATGAGCTGTCACAGTTCAGCGTGCCTTTCCTGGTTTAAAATAGCTAACAAAGTAAATAAATAAATTAAATTAAATGCCCTGACCATGTTTAAATTCCTCCTGGCTTCCACAGTAGGAGTTTTTGTTTTCAGAGCACAAAGGCTGCCTTGCTCAACAGACTGACAACTATCATTAAACAGTCAGACCAAAACTCCTTACTTGACCTTCTCATAATTGGGAGCCAGAATCAATTTATTAACTCCTGCACTTGTTTAAAAAAACGTATCTATTGAACACACGTAAGATAATAAATAAGAACAAAAACCCCTAAGTGCTGCCTGTCTGATAATTTGATTTTTGTCTTTAAAGACCAGTGTGACACAATCAATTCTTTTTCTTCTTTGTCTGCTTCCTTCCCTGATTATAGCACCTCACCCCCCCACCTGACAATGTCAAAAACAAAGTGATTCCCTTATTCCGCCCCCAGCCACTCCAAATTATACCTCACAGTAAGAGGCAACAATTCAAACCCTGAGTGCTGTTCAGGGGACAATATCTGCCTTCTTGCTTATTTTTTGTGCTTCCAAGAGGTGTTGGGAGGAATTTGTAAGCAGATGGTTAAACACATTTCTCTTTGCATGGCATTTTGCAGTTTTCCATTAACCCTTCCTGTGCCACTGACTGATATATCAGACCAGAATTCCTACACATGCTCATTGTATTGACAGCCTAAGGGTTAAAGGATAGTTGCCCTGTGGCCTAATGGTAGATAGCTTTTCTGCCATAAAGGCAACTCAATCTGGGAATGGACCCAGGTCATTAGTGCTTGAGCTGCCAGGGCTGGGGAATTGTTGCCAATGGCAGTGAGCCTTTTTTCTTTAATTCAGTTTTACGACGCCTCCCTCAGCCCATCTGACCAGGATGGCCTTCAGCCACTCCCAGGGTCACCTCCCATTCATCAGGGCCACTCTCTGGAAAATTCTTGACTCCTCAGACCAACCATTACACACCACTGCATTAATGCCACTTAAGTTTTTTTTTTATTAAGCTCGCCACGCACACATGCGCAGCGAACTTCTTGTGGTAGAGTGAGTTTTGAGAGGTGTTTCACTGTCTGTCCAATGCAGAATGGTCTTCAAGGGGCAGGACAGTGCTACGCCAATCATCAGCCAGGCTGATCATGATGCTATTTTTTCCTGAAACTTGCACTTGAAAAGAAAAAGCTGCACCAATCATAATGCGGGGTTTTTCTTGTCATCTGTAGGACACTGTCCAGCAAACAGCAGTTACATGCCCTGATCAGCCTGGCTGAAGTGACTCCCCCCAATCCTGTCTGTGTCTTCCCTCACCAGTGCAGTTCTACTTGCTCCTGCTGGCCCCGTTATCTGCTGGCCTTGATTGGGGTCCAGTGGAGTGTAACAGTAAAGCCGCATGCTGTGGTGGGGTTGCCGATCGCCGTGCAGCTCAATGTGTGAGATGCTGAGGTCGGCTCCTCATGTTCTCTCTCTTCCTCTCGTATTGCTGAAAACTGCCACTCATTTTTTTTATGTTATTCCACCCACACAACCCTCCTTCTAACCACCCACCACCCTACACCTCTCCCCAAACATACGATACTGCTGTAACCCCCGTACAAATTGGGGTTCCAGAAAACCTTCCTTGGGTGTGCCTAAATGCCCTCTGCCAGGTTGGTGTCCTGTGGTTTAGCTGTTTAAAAAGAAATTGCATGAGAGTGCCTAATCACCTCTGCACCTGTCTCTTTAAGAGCTACCAATAATGTGGTGCTTACTTAATCTGGGAAGGGGCTGAGTGCTTTTATGTTCGAGTCCCACCTGGGCTGCCAGATAATCGCTCTGTTCTGCCATTGCTATTTGCGTAGAGGGAGCTCTGTTAGAAGCTGTACTTATTTGCTGATTATCTAATAGCATAGTAATGATACTGTAGTTTGTCTAACCTGCCTTCTTTGCAGCATGGAAGGTTCTGTTTATCACCACCATTTTGGTTTTGGACTGCTAGTCAGCACTAATTGGTACTGTACCTTTGATGACTCTAAAATGGAGCCTGTCCCCAGGGGTCTTGTGGGAGCAAATTTCTGTAGGAATTGTAGTTTTTACATTTTGGCACCAAAACAGACCTGGAGGGGGAGCCATTGCTTTGACAGACAGATGGATCAACCAACCGTGAGTCAGTCTGGAGTTAGAGTTTGAAAAGACGGCTTGAGTGATTCAAGCAGCTGCTTTTTTGGCCTGTCTGCCTGCAGTCCTTTGAGAGGGAATCCTTTGACAGGCTTAGCAATACGGACTGTGTCCGAATTGAAGTGTGACAAAGCCACTGAAGAGTGACTAGATTTGAACCTGAAGAAGAAAGAAGATTTGGTGTATGCGATCAGCCTGTCAGAACATCCATTGACTACAGAATTCCCGGTTTTGCTCAGAGACACTAATATTGCGGCCGGACTGCCTTCTGCATTGTGGTATGGTGATTGCTTTACTATAAATGTGCTGTGTGCTGTTAGTGGGTCGCAATTTGGTTCCCCACTGTGTAAATGTGCCACGCTTGCTGGAAGCTGCATCCAGCACTACCGGAGTCAAAATCTGAACTGTTCCACCCGGCCTGGGCCTTGCCAACTGGCCCAGCCAGCTACTTCAGGCACAGAAACCATCATCGATGAGAGACACACCCAGGGATCAGCCCCCTGCTCAACCATCTCGAACAGGAATGACACCTCGGTGATTCGTGTGGGCCCTGCTTCTCCTGGCAAACCAGTCATCAACCTGCAGTCTCCATTTCATCTAGCCTGTGTCTTGCATTGGGTAGCATGAGTAACAATCAGGATAGCTCCCTACGAAAACAACTAAATCTTAAGTGTTGTCATCTGATTGCATTGTTGTTTTTCAGGCTCTGGATTACAAATCGTGTGTGGTTGTGCATGCCTTCTCTTTTCATCACAGGGCCCAACCAGCTGCGATGCTGGCCTACCTTGGGCAACATTCCAGGCTAGCCCACCTTACTTCCAACTGGGTACCCAGAGCGTGTGACTGTGTAGGGACTAAAAGTGCAGGCATAATTGCCTGACTAGATCAGTTTTAGAATCAATCAACCTGATTACGCCCCTCCTTTGTTCAATTCCCCTGAATAAATCGGATCTAACTTTTTTTGAATTTAATCTGACTGTGGTTCCAGTTTGTACCAAAAGCACTGTACTGTTGTTATTTGCTGTTCCTAACTTTGTTTTATGTGGGGTCTCCAGGGTCGAATTGGTGGAACCAGCCCTGGTGTTAAGTGCAAACAGTGTGAGGAATTGTATGCTGAATAATGGCTACTGTGAAAGTGTTTGTTGCATATTGTCTAGGCCACTAGAAGGGAAAAAGGGGGGGTTACAGTGTCCTGGAGGGCTGTACCCAGGTTAGCCTTGTTACTAACAGCCCTGTCCTCCGGGTGGAGGCACCCATTCCAGTACCCAGGCCCCTTAACCTGCAACTAGCCACACAGGCAGGGGTAGTAGCCCTAGGGATAGTGCCACCTAGGGGTTACATCTTGGAGGCACCAACACTAGGATTTGCACCTTCTAGTGGTCAGAAGTTGGTACTACAACCCCATGCTTAAAAATTGTGGTAAAATGGAGGTGCTCACTATGCCCAAGTTTAAACCTGCTCCCCTCAAGCTGCTAGTACACCGTATGATGGGTGGAGTGAGGCAGAGGGGGTGGACCCCCGGCAAGCTCAGCTATTAATGGACATCCCCTTGGGGACTAATAATGCCACTATTGTGGAAGTGGTCGACCGAATTAAGTGTTTGGGGAAGGTTGAAGTAAGCGGAAGGGATTCCGACCTATTTGATCAAACTATGGTGGCCCTATTCTCCTGCAGCCTGCCCATTGAACCAGAGAAGGTACCCCCTGCCATTTTGCCTGAAGGGTCCCAAAAGGGGTGGAGGGTCATTCATTTACATAGCGACCCGGCTTCTCCTGGAGGGTCCCCCCGCATAGATGGATTCAAAGACAAGCTGTTTAAACTGTTAGCCTCTGAGGGGCACTCTGCTACAGAGCTAGTGAAAATGCTAGAGCTTTCTGAGGATGTCACTCTGTGCAGTCCCCCATAGCCTCTCTCACCACCCCTACTGGCTGTTTCTGGCAGAAGACAACTGGTTGCAGAGCAAGAAACAGAAGTCCAGAACTACAGATTTTTTCCTAATTAATCACTTCTGTCTCAGCAGAAGTAGTACCTGTTTGGATTAAGCAAACATATACTTTATTAGAAGAAGGGGGTCTCATTTAAGTAAAAAAAAAAAAATGTGTTTTTTCTGAGGAAGGAGTCAGTTTCACCTTAATTTACTGAGAGCAGAGAGTGAATCTAATTGGGGATGTGGCTTAGCAACTTAGGTGTAAAAAAGCAGCTGTCTCCAATTACAGCTTCCGGCTGTTTCTGGCAGAAGACAACTGGTTGCAGAGCAAGAAACAGAAGTCCAGAACTACAGATTTTTTACTAATTTCCCTCCGTCCCACCCATCCAGTCTCCCACCCAAAGCCAGTTCTAACATAGAAACATAGACTTTGACGGCAGATAAGGACCGCTTGGCCCACCTAGTCTGCCCATTTCCCTACCTAGAGGATAAGCTGCAGATCCTATTTAACCAACAGCCTATTTCTTCCTACCCCCCACAAAAATTGCCTTATGTCTGTCCCATGCATTCTTGAATTCTCCCACAGTTTTAGACCCCACAACCTCCTCAAGAAGGCTGTTTCATGCGTCCACCACCCTCTCTGTGAAAAAATACTTCCTCACATTGCCCCTGAGCCATCCCCTCTATCTTCAAATTGTGTCCCCTTGTTCTTGCACATCTCTTTTTCTGAAAGATGCTACCCTCTTGGACTTTGTTGATTCCACTGAGGTACTTAAACGTTTCTATCATGTCCCCCCTCTCCCTCCTTTCCTCAAGGGTATACATATTAAGCTCCTTTAGTCTCTCCTCGTATGGCTTCTCTTGCAGACCCTGCACCATTTTAGTTGCCCTCTTCTGAACTGCCTCCATCCTGTCTATGTCCTTACGGAGATGGGGTCTCCAGAACTGGATGCAGTACTCCAGATGGGGTCTCACTAACTGTCTGTACAGGGGGATAACAACTTCCTGTTTACTGCTGGTGATACCTCTCCCTTTACATCCCAGTATCCCCCCAGCCCTCCCTACCACCTTCTCGCATTGCTTGCCAACCTTAAGGTCATCTGATATGATTACCCCCAGGTCCCTTTCCATTTTTGTTGTTGTTACTACCTTCCCCCATTGTGTAATCTTCCCCTGGGTTGTTGTTTCCCAGATGCATTACTTTGCACTTCTTTTCATTGAATCCAAGCTGCCATACTTCTGACCATTCCTCCAACCTTGCCAAGTCCCTTCTCATCCTTTCCACGCCTCCTTGTGTATCAACCCAGTTGCAGATCTTTGTGTCATCTGCAAAGAGGCATACTTTTTCTTCCAGTCCCTCTGCAATGTCACTTATAAGGACATTAAAAAGGACTGGACCCAGTACTGAACCCTGCGGTACCCCACTAGTAACCCCTCTTTCTTCAGAGTGGACTCCATTTACAATTACCTTCTGTGTCCTGTTGTTCAGCCAATGTTTTACCCAGGCTACCACCCTGGGACCCACTCCCAGGCTGGTTAATTTGACTACTAATCTTTTGTGTGGGACTGTGTCAAATGCCTTGCTAAAGTCTAGGTAGGCCATGTCCACAGCCCCTCCCTGGTCTACTACTTTGGTCACCGAGTCAAAGAAATCAATTAGATTCATCTGACATGACCTTCCCGCTGTGAACCCATGCTGCCTTGGGTCCTGTGCCCCACTGGCCTCTAGGTACTCAACAATTCTTTCCTTCAGAAGTGATTCCATCATTTTCCCTACCACAGAGGTCAAACTGACAGTTCTATTGTTTCCTGCCTCTGTCTTGGTCCCACTTTTGTGAAGGGGAATCACATCTGCCTTCTTCCAGTCCTCAGGTACCACACCATCCTCCTATGATTTGTTAAAAAGGGTAGTCAGTGGTGTCACTAGTTCTCTGCTTAATTCTTTTAGAATTCTGGGGTGAATTCCATCTGGCCCCATTGCTTTGTCCACCTTCAGTTTTAGGAGTTCTTTCAGAACTCTTTCTTCTATGAAAGGACTGGGATCAACCCCCCTCTCCAGAGTGTTTCTGTTAATTGGATTAGGCACCTCCTCCACTTCCTCTTTTGTGAATACTGAACAGAAGTATTCATTCAGTATCCCTGCTTTTTCACTGTCACTCTCTGCCCACCCACCATCCATTCTATTCAGTCTCACTATCCCTCCCTTTGTCTTTCTACGCTCCCTGATATACCTATAAAAGGCCCCCCTTCTTAACCGAGTTAGCTATCTTTTCCTCAGTTTGTGCCTTTGCTATTCTGACTACCCTTCCTGCTTCCTTCTGTCTTAACTGGTACAGTTCTCTGTCCTGCTCCTTCTGTGTTTCCTTATACTTCCTAAATGCTATCTTTTTCTCCCTAATCTTCACTGCCACCTCTTTTGAGAACCCTAGTGGCTTTTTCTTTCATTTTGATTTGTTTATTTGCTTCACACAAAGGCTTGTTGCCTCTGTGATGGCAGTTTTGATATTTCTCCGTTGTTGCTCCACCCCTCCTTCTAGCCTGTTTGCTAGTACTTTTCTAAGGCACTCTCCCATCTTGCCAAAGTCAGCCCTCCTGAAGTCCAGAACCCTCACTTTTGTATAGCTTGACTCTGTAGCTGAGTTTATCGTGAACCACACTGTTTGGTGGTTACTTGTTCCCAAATGGCTACCCACTTCTAGATCTGAGATCCTCTCACTGTCTCCATTTGAGAGTACGAGGTCTAAGATTGCTCCCTCATGAGTAGGTTCCAAAACTAGCTGTTTGAGGCATGCCACCTGAAGGGCATCAAGAATGGCCCTGCTTTTGGATGTGGCTGCCTCAAAGGTGCTCCAGTTAACATCTGGCATGTTAAGGTCCCCCATCAACAGTATCTCCCCTTTCTCTGCCATCCTTCTATCATATCCTTGTCCATTCCCTCCCCCTGACATGAGGGTCTATATACAACCCCTGTGTGGATTGTGGTGCCTTTTCTAGTCTCTAAGGTGCCCCACAGTGCCTCCTCTCCTTCCTGTTTACTCTTTTGTTCAGTTGCTTTTATCCCTTCCCTTACATAGAGAGCTACTCCCCCCCTTCTGCCCTCCCTGTCTCTCCTGTAGGTTGTGTACCCTGGTGTGTTAACATCCCAGTCATGGTTCTCTGTGTACCATGTTTCTGTGACTGCTATAATATCCAGGCATCCCTCTTCCATCAAGGCCACCAGTTCAGGGAGCTTGTTGCCCAGACTACGGGCGTTGGTACTCATTACCCTCCATTTCTTGATGGCCTTACCCCTTTTTGCCCCATCCCTGTCCTTATTGCATTTGTCACTTTCTCCATTTACCCCTGTGCTTCTCCCTATCAACATCTCTATGTTGGTGTTTACCTCACTTAGTACCCTGATATTTTTTGGGGGGCTAGAATTTCCCTGCTCCTTTACAGTACCTCCCCCCTTGGCTAGTTTAAATGCTTGTCAATGAAGTATTTAAACCTATCACCAAGGATCCTGGTTCCCCTCCTGGACAGATGAGGACCATCATGCCAGTATAGGCCTGCATCCTTCCAGGTGGATCCCCAGTCCCTAATGAAGCCAAATCCCTTGAGCTCTGCACCAGTTTTTCAACCACTGATTGAATTCCATGGTGTGGAGCACCCTAGCCTCACCCGTGCCATAGACAGGCAGCACCTCCAAGAAGGTTACCGTGTGTGCTATTTGTCTAAGGCCCCTCCCCATCTCCAAAAATGCTTCTTGCACTGCTCTGATCCCTTTTTTAGCCAGGTCATTTGTCCCTAGGTGGAGAATGACATCCAGCTCCCTCCCTGTGCAGCTGCTCCTGCAATCCCGAGGATTCGGTCCCTGTTCCTCCAAGCCATGGTGCCAGGCAGGCACCTTACCTCCCTCTCCCCTTCCTCCCCCAGTTCTACCTTCCTAACAGTGGAGTCCCCCACCAGGAGTTTTTTCCTTCCCCTTTGAGGTCCCATGCCTCCCTCCTGTGGGTCTTCTTTGTGGAGGTTCCCAGCATTCTCCTTGGTCTCCACTGTGGGTGCCTCCATAGAGGAACCACACTTTTCCAGAACGGCGTAGAAATTGTGGAGAGGTACAACTGGAGGAATGCACCTCTGTTCCACCAGTTCTAGTTTTATAGCCACTGAATTTGACTGACAACAGGAACTTCCTGTTTGGCAGTAGGAAGGGAAGGATCACTGAGACACATTAGTTTCAGCAACCTTGAAGGAACCTAAAAAAACAAACAAAAAAAAACCTCTTTATTACCCCCGGCTGCTGGAGGTCTGAATCCAAGCACAGGGGAAGGAGACTACTGAAGACTACAGGAAGTTCCTGTCCCAGAACAGGAAGGGTGAGAGTTGTAAGGGCACATAGGCAGTAGGAAAGTAAGTGTAAAAATACATAGAGGGAGGAGACAATAAGCATACAAAGCAACAGGAGATGGGACACAAAATAAGTCAAGATGGGAGTGGTGCAGTGCAATGGCTGTGGAGCAGCAGTGTTCTGGGAGACCTTCTGGAGGCTGCGATGCAGCCCGGTTTGCAGG
Source organism: Neoceratodus forsteri (assembly GCA_016271365.2). Classification (NCBI taxonomy): domain Eukaryota; kingdom Metazoa; phylum Chordata; order Ceratodontiformes; family Ceratodontidae; genus Neoceratodus; species Neoceratodus forsteri. The sequence goes on along the minus strand of CM028130.1, from coordinate 562,769,426 downwards.
CACCTCTCTGGTCTGAGGGAGGAGGTGGCTTGTCTTCAGGCTGACCTGGTTAGGATTCGTGAAACCTCTTCCCCCACCCAGGGATCACCAGGGCCACCACCGTTACCTCAGAGGTTGCCAAGAAAGAGGAGCAGTTGGACCAAGGTGGGCTCAGGGAGGGAGAGGGTGGTGGAACAGATGTGCATCGCTCCAGTTGTAGCTTTCCACAATTCATATGCTGTTCTGGCAAAGAGTGATTCCTCTATGGAGGCACCTGCAGTGGAGACCAAGGAGGATGCTGGGAACCTCCACAAAGGAGACCCATAGGAGGGTGGCATGAGACCCACAGGGGAAGGAAACAACTCCTGGTGGGGGACTCAATCATTAGGGGGGTAGATGTGGGGGAGGAAGGGGATAGGGAGGTAAGGTGCCTGCCTGGCGCCACGGCTTGGAGGGACAGGAAGCGAATCCTCAGGATCTCGGGTGCAGCTGCATGAGGGAGGGAGCTGGATGTCATTGTCCACCTAGAGACAAATGACCTGGCTGTAAATGGGATCAGAGCGGTAGAAGAGGAGTTTGTGGAGTTGGGGAGGGGCCTTAGATAAGTAGCATGTACGGTAACCTTCTCGGAGGTGCTGCCTGTCTATGGCAAGGATGACGCTAGGAAATTCCGCACCATGGGATTCAATGAATGGTTGAAAAACTGGTGTGGAGCTCAGGGTTTTGGCTTCATTGGGGACTGGGAAGCTACCTAGAGGGATGCAGGCTTATACTAGCACGATGGTCTGCATCTGTCCGGGGGGGGGTCCAGGATCCTAGGTGACAGGTTTAAATGCTTCATTGGCATTTAAACTAGCCAAGGGAGGAGGCACTGAAAAGGAGCAGGGAAATCTCAGCCTCCCCCCCCAAAGTGCAGTAGTTAGAGAGGTAAACACCAAGGCAGAGAAGTCAGTAGGGATCAGGACAGGGATAAATGCAGAAAAAGGTGTAAAGGACAGGGATGGGACTGAAAGGGGTAAGGCCATAAAAAATAAATGGAAGGTGATGAGTACCAATGCCCATAGTCTGTGCAACAAGCTCCCTGAACTAGTGGCCTTAATGGAAGATGGATGCCTGGATATTGTGGCAGTCACTGAAACATGGTACACAGAGAACCATGAGTGGGAAGTCAACATACCAGGATACACAGTCTACAGGAGGGACAGGGTGGGTAAAAGAGGAGGAGGAGGAGTTGCTGTCTATATAAGGGAAGGGATTAAAGCAACAGAACTGAAGAGTAAACAGGAAGTTGATGAGTCACTATGGGTCACCCTGGAGACAGGAAATGGCACCACAATCTGCATGGGGGTTGTGTACAGACCCCCACCTCAGGGAGAGGAAATGGACAAGGAAATGATAGAAAGCATCCTTAAAATGGCAGAAAAAGGGGAGATATTGTTGATGGGGGACCTGAATATGCCAGATGTTAACTGGAGTTCCTTTGCTGCAGGCACATCCAAGAGCAGGGTCATTCTTGATGCCCTACAGGGGGCATGCATCAGACAGCTAGTGTTGGCACCCACTCGTGAGGGAGCAATCTTAGACCTGGTACTCTCAAATGGGGAAGGAGAAAGGATCTCAGATTTAGAAGTGGGTAGCCATCTGGGAACAAGTGACCACCAAACAGTATGGTTCACAATAAACACAGCCATCGAGTCAAGCCATACAAAAACAAGAGTACTGGACTTTAGGAAGGCTGACTTTGGGAAAATGAGAGATTGCTTTAGAAAAGCACTAGCAAATGGGCAAGAAGGAGGGGTGGAGGAACAATGGAGAATAATCAAAACAGCCATCGCAGAGGCAACAAGCCTTTGTGTGAAGCAAATCAATAAAACAAAAAGAAGAAAAAAAACACTATGGCTCTCAAAAGAGGTGGCAGGGATGGTTAAGGAGAAAAGGATAGCATTCAGGAAATATAAGGAAACACAGAAGGAGCAGGACAGAGAACTTTATCAGTTAAAGCTGAAGGAGGCAGGAAGGCAGAATAGCAAAGGCACAAACTGAGGAAAAGATAGCCAACTCTGTTAAGAAGGGGGCTAAAACCTTTTATAGGTACATTAGGGAGTGAAGAAAGACCAAGGGAGGGATACAGAGACTTAAAGGGGAGGGAATGTGGGCAGAGGGTGACAGTGAAAAAGCAGGGATACTGAACGAATATTTCTGCTCAGTATTCACAATAGATGAGGAGGGGGAGGTGCCTAAACCAAACAAGGGAGAAACTCTGAATAAGGGGGTCGATACCAGTCCATTCACAGAACATAGAAACATAGACTTTGATGGCAGATAAGGACCGCTTGGCCTACCTAGTCTGCCTATTTCCCTACCTAGAGGATAACCTGCAGATCCTATTTAACCAACAGCCTATTTCTTCCTATCCCCCACAAAAATTGCCTTATGTCTGTCCCATGCATTCTTGAATTCTCCCACAGTTTTAGACCCCACAACCTCCTCAAGAAGGCTGTTCCATGCGCCCACCACCCTCTCTGTGAAAAAAATACTTCCTCACATTGCCCTTGAGCCATCCCTCTATCTTCAAATTGTGTCCCTTGTTCTTGCACATCTCTTTTCTGATAGATGCTACCCTCTTAGACTTTGTCGATTCCACTGAGGTACTTAAACATTTCTATCATGTCCCCCCTCTCCCTTCTTTCCTCAAGGGTATACATATTAAGCTCCTTTAGTGCCTCCTCGTATGGCTTCTCTTGCAGACCCTGCACCATTTTAGTTGTCCTCCTCTGAACTGCCTCCATACTGTCTGTATCCTTGCAGAGATGGGGTCTCCAGAACTGGACGCAGTACTCCAGATGGGGTCTCACCAACTGTCTGTACAGGAGGATAACAACTTCCTGTTTTCTGCTGGTGATACCTCTCCCTATACATCCCAGTATCCCCCCAGCCCTCCCTACTGCCTTCTCGCATTGCTTGCCAACCTTAAGGTCATCTGATATGATTACCCCTGGGTCTCTTTCCATTTTTTTTGTTGTTACTACCTTCCCCCATTGTGTAATCTTCCCCTGGTTTTGTTTCCCAGGTGCATTACTTTGCACTTCTTTGCATTGAATTCAAGCTGCCATACTTCTGACCATTCCTCCAACCTTGTCAGTCCCTTCTCATCCTTTCCACGCCTCCTTGTGTATCAACCGTGTTGCAGATCTTTGTGTCATCTGCAAAGAGCATACTTTTCTTCAGTCCTCTGCAATGTCACTTATAAAGACATTAAAAGGACTGGACCCAGTACGAACCCTCGGTACCCACTAGTAACCCCTCTTTCTTCAGAGTGGACTCCATTTACAATTACCTTCTGTGTCCTGCTGTTCAGCCAATGTTTTACCCAGGCTACCACCTTGAGACCCACCCCCAGGCTGGTTAATTTGACTACTAATCTTTTGTGTGGGACTGTGTCAAATGCCTTGCTAAAGTCTAGTTAGGCCATGTACATAGCCCTCCCTGGTCTACTACTTTGGTCACCCAGTCAAAGAAATCAATTAGATTCGTCTGACATGACCTTCTTGCTGTGAACCCATGCTGCCTTGGGTCCTGTGCCCCACTGGCCTCTAGGTACTCAACAATTCTTTCCTTCAGAAGTGATTCCACCACTTTCCCTACCACAGAGGGTTTTGAAAGAACTCTTGAAACTGAGGGTGGACAAAGCTATGGGGCCTGATGGGATCCACCCAAGAATACTAAAAGAACTAAGGGCAGAACTAGTAGCACCACTGACTACTCTCTTTAACAAATCATGGGAGGATGGAGTGGTACCTGAGGACTGGAGGAGGGCAAATGTGATTTCACGTCACAAAAGTGGGAGCAGGGCAGAGGCAGGAAACTACAGACCAGTTAGTTTGACTTCAGTGGTAGGGAAAATGATGGAATCACTTCTGTAAGGAAATAATTGTTGAGTACCTAGAGGCCAGTGGGGCACAGAACCCTAGGCAGCATGGTTTCACAGCAGGAAGTTTCATGTCAGATGAACCTAATAGATTTCTTTGGCTGGATGACCAAAGTAGTAGACCAGGGAGGGGCTGTGGATATGGCCTACCTAGATTTTAGCAAGGCATTCGACACAGTCTCACACAAAAGATTAATATACAAGTTAGCTAGCCTTGGAGTGGGTCCCAAGGTGGTAGCCTGGATAAAAAACTGGCTGGACAACAGGACGCAAAAGGTAAACGGAGTCCACAGTGAATAAAGGAGGGTAACTAGCAGGGTACCGCAGGGTTCGGTACTGGGACCGGTCCTCTTTAATATCTTTATAAGTGACATTGGAGAGCACCTGGAAGGAAAGGTATGCCTCTTTGCAGATGACACAAAGATCTACAGCAGGGTTGATACACAAGGTGAGGTGGAAAGAATGAAAAGGGATTTGGCAAGGTTGGAGGAATGGTCAAATATGTGGCAGCTCAGATTCATTGCAAAGAAGTGCAAGGTAATGCATTTGGGAAACAAAAACCCAGGGGAAGAGTACACAATGGGGTGAGTTAATAACAACAACAAAAATCGAAAGAGACCTCGAAGTAATTTTATCAGATGAACTAAAGGTGGGCAATGTGAGAAGGCAGTAAGGAGGGCTGGGGGGATACTGGGATGCACAGGGAGAGGCATCAAAAGTAGAAAACAGGAAGTTGCTATCCATCTCCACAGACAGTTAGTGAGACCCCATCTGGAGTACTGCGTGCAATTATGGAGACCCCATCTCTGCAAAGACATAGACAGAGTGGAGGCTGTTCAGAGGAGGGCAACCAAAATGGTGCAAGGTCTGCACCAGAAGACATACGAGGAGAGACTAAAGCAGCTTAACATGTATACTCTTGAGGAAAGGAGGGAGAGGCGGGACATGATAGAAACTTTCAAGGGAGTTAACAAGGTACAAGAGGATAGTATCTTTCAGAAGAAGAGATGTGCAAGAACAAGGGGGGACAATTTGAAGATAGAGGGGGGACGGCTCAGAGGTAATGTTAGAAAGTATTTTTTCACAGAAAGAGTTGTGGATGCATGGAACAGCCTTCCTGAGGAGGTTGTGGAGTCAGAAACAGTGGGAGAATTCAAGAATGCATGGGAAAGGCAATTCTAGTGGAGGGCAGGAGGAAGTAAGCTGTTGATTAACTAGAATCTGCAGCTTATCCATCAGGTAGGGAAATGAGCAGACTGGGTGGGCCAAGCGGTCCTTATCTGCCATCAAATTCTGTTTCTATGTTTCTACAGTTGCTTCCCCCATAGTGATACCTACTGTACATTTGGACTAATTCTGCAGACTTAAGCTCTTTTCGGGCATGGTCTCGGTTCCCGTGGGAGAGGGCAATCTGGAAACGTGGATGGACTATGCCACCCCATTGGTCAAGGAGAGGCAGTGTGCTGAGGGGGAAAAGAGGAAGAGACTCATGGAAAGCTTGGGGGGCTCTGCACTGGAGACCATTCACTTCATGTGATCCACCAGCCCCGTGGCCACAGCCGCCGAGTACTTCTCTGCCCTGGAGGGGGTATTTGGTAGCACCGAGTCGGGAGATGACCTGATGTGGAAGTTTAAATCTGCAAAACAGTGGAAGAATGAAAAATTGTCAGTGATTATTATTCAAATTGAGCGAGCTTTGCAGCGGGGCCCCCGGAAATGAGGGGTACCCGCCAGTGAATTGAACAAGGTCAGGCTAGATCACATCTTAAAGTCAGCAAGGTACTCTAGTGTGATGTTGTTGAAGCTTAAACTGCAAGACAGAAGGCACAATCTCCCCCAATACTGTGACCTAAAGAAAGAGATCTGTGAGATTGAGAATGACGAAGAGGGATGGGAGCCCTATGCTGGGGCTGCCCATGCCTGCCAGGCCCCTGAGAAAGGTGAGGAGGCTGAACTGCAACAGATGAGAGAACTGATCAAGGAGTTAACGGAGTTGAGAGTCAGTCAGCAAGCTGCCGAGGCAGCCAAAGATGTTAATTCCTGTCCAACCCCCGACGAGATAAAGAGGGAAGTCCTGCCAGGAGGGGTGGGAGTACATGTTGTTTCTTCTGAAACCCAGCCTGAAGACAGCCTGCGGGAAGAGGTACAAGAACTGAGAGCTGTGGTGGAAAACCTACTCCAACTCTGAGCTACCCGAAATACTGACCATTGGAGAAGCTCAGAAAGCCAAGAGAGCAAACCTCCGACCAGAGAGAGACCCCGGGACTCCCCCACTATGTTCAAGTAGGGGAACAGCTCCTTTTCCCCTGGAGACTCTAAAATACCTGTTTTCTGTTACCACTGTGGAGAGGATGGGCACACCCAGTTCACCTGTGGCTTGCCTGAGAATCTGAGAAAAGTTAGCACTAGGCTGCTTGCATAGATTTGACGGAACAATGTACGGCTGCAAGGTGGGGCTGCCCAGAAAAGCTATTCATCCAAGGCAGCTGTAAAGCTGATGTCCAAGTCCAAGTCACCTGAGTGGTCCGAGGTGGTGGGCCCTTCAATGGAAACTACAGTGATGGTGAATGGTGTGTCTGCCCGGGCCATGCTTGACAGTGGATCTCAAGTAACCATAGTATTTCAAGATTGGTACCAGAAGCATCTGCCTGACATGTCCCTACAACCATTGGAAGGTTTGCACATATGGGGGTTGACTGAGAAGTCCTAACCGTACTCTGGATATATCCGGATCTGGCTGTCATTCCCTATCGCTGTTGCTGGGGTAGATGAACAAGTTGAGACACTTGCCCTAGTGTGTCCCCCCACCGGACTGTATGATGGAGTTCCCCTGCTAATTGGAACAAACACCCACATGTTTGGGAGATTAGCACAACTTTGCCATAAGAAACAAGGGCAATGGACTGGACGGGCCCTAAAAATTCCAACATTAATCAAAAGGACTTATGACTTTCAACAGAAACCCAATGAAGTAGATGAGATGAACCAGTGGGGATAGTGTGGAAAAAAGATACTGACTCTTTGGTCCCCAACGCCCAGTGTACGATCCATGGAGAAGTCCGCCTAAGGGGAGATGTAAAGAACAAAATACTGATGATAGATGCCCCTGGTGAAAGGAAGCTGCCAGAGGGGTTGATGGTTAAGCCCAGTATACTACCTTCATGTGCTCATGCCTATGCCCGCTGAATGATAGTGCAAGTGAGAAACATGTCGGACAGGGATGTTCGTGTGAACCGAGGATGTACGCTGGCTACAGTACACTGCACAGACACTGCAATATTGCCCAGTGACAAGTACTCTGGTGAAAGGGAGAAAGTGACCCCAGACTTATTTGACTTTGGTGATTCCCCCTTGTCTGCCGAATGGAAGACCAGAATTAGCAGGAAACTTGTTCAGAGAGACAAAGTGTTCTCTGGGATGTGGGATGTGTCCATGGGGCCGAGCATAACATATGTCTGCATGATGACCAACCATTTCGAGAGAGGTCCCGACGCCGTGCCCTAGTGGACATAGATGATGTTAGGAGGCACCTACAGGAAATGCTCGCTGCTGGTATTATTCAAGAATCAAGAAGCCCATATGCATCCCCCATCGTAGTGGTGCGGAAAAAGAATGGATCCGTGAGGGTGTGTGTGGACTATCAGACCCTAAACCGACGGACTATCCCAGATCAATACACCATGCCATGCATACAGGATGCCCTGGATTGCCTGAATGGGGGTCAGTGGTTCTCAGTACTGGATCTCCACAGTGGATATTATCAGATTCCGATGGCCCCGGAGGACCATAAGAAAACAGCCTTCCTCTGTCCTTCGGGGTTCTATGAATTTCTGAGGATGCCACAGGAGATTTCAGGTGCCCCTGCCACCTTCCAGAGATTTATGGAATGTGCAGTGGGAGACATGAACTTGCTGGAATGTTTAGTGTACTTGGATGACGTCATTGTTTTTGGATATACGCTGGAGGAACATGAGACCAGATTGCTCAAAGTCCTCGATCGGTTGAAAGAATTCGGCCTCAAGCTATCCATAGACAAGTGCCAGTTTTTTCAAACATCAGCAAAATATATGGGACACATAGTGTCTGCAGAAGAGATACAGACAGATCCCAGTAAAGTTGAATCTTTGACCACTTGGCCCCAGCCCAATAACCTAAAAGAGCTACAGAGATTTCTGGGGTTCTGCGGCTACTACCGCAGGTTCATCAAAGACTATTGAAAGGTGATTCAATCGCTCCTAAACCTTACCCAAGCTACCATCCTACCAACCACAAATACAACAAGCATTTGTCAATGCCGAATGTTGCTTGCTTGTATGTGCTGTTTAGGTATTTGGAAGTGATAGTTCCATGCCTTCCTCCCAAGACATCCACTGTGTCTTTCCATTCAGTATGTGGAGGGGCAAGGGCCACAGCAGTACAGCAGTTGCCAAGGGGATGAAGAGGTGGACAATAGTCCATTCAAAGGCAAAAGAGTCCTGCAGGAGCTCACTAAATTGAAGGTGGACAAAGCGATGGAACCAGATGGCATACGCCCAAGGATATTAACAGAACTGCGAAGGGAGACAGCAGTACCTCTGGCAGCCATGTTCACTGAGTTATTTAACATGAGTGAATTGAGGAGGGCATTGTGGTCCCTCTACACAAGTCCGGCAGCAGAGAGGAGGCAGGGAACAATAGGCCATTCAGCCTCACCTCAGTAGTGGGGAAGATCATGGAGACATTGCTTAAAGAAAGGATAGTGGGGCATCTAGATGCCATCGGAGCCCAGGACCATAGACAACATGGATTCACAGTGGGGACATCATGTCAGATAAATCTGGTTGATTTCTTTGACTGGGTGACAAAGGACGTGAATCAGGGTGGGGCGGTGGACAACACTTACCTTGATTTCAGCAAAGCCTTTGACACCATCCCATATAGGAGGCTGATAAACTAGCTGGGTAGGCTGGGCATGGGGGAAAGGGTGGTAAATTGGGTTAGAAACTGGCTAACAGACAGGAGGCAAAGAGTGGTGGTAAATGGTGTGCAGTCTAGAGAGAGGGGGCGACCAGTGGGGTGCTGCAGGGATCGGTCCTGGGGCCAGTTCTGTTCAATGTCTTCATTAGTAATATTGCAGAACGTCTGAAGGGAATTTTTTCACCAAATTTTCAACATAGCCATTTTAAGATTTCTGCTCATGAACAGTGTCACTGTGATTTTTTTAATCTGTACCAAACATTGATTGCACACACCGCATGCGCCATTGTGCACTACATGCACGGAAACACATTTTGGGCTACATGTGAAAAATGACAGCTGTACTGCTCATAAGGAGGTGTGGTAAACTGGCAATGTTGAAAATCTGGAGTGCAAATATTAAAAATTTGCGAACTTACAAGCGTGTGTAGGAACTGCGCAACACACACTCGTAAAACAGTCATTTTTAGGAATTTTTTCACCAAATTTTCAACATAGCCATTTTAAGACCTCTGCTCATGAACAGTGTCACTGTGATTTTCTTAATGTGTCCCATACATTGATTGCACACACCGACTGCACCGTTGTGCACTACATGCACGGAAACACATTTTGGATGACCTGTGAAAAATTTCAGCTGTACTGCTCATAAGGAGGTGTGGTAAAATGGCAATGTTGAAAATCTGAAATAAATATTAAAGTTCACGTGCTTACGGCGTCTGCATTAGGAATTGCATAGCGGCTCATAAAACAGTCATTTTTAGGAATTTTTCATTTAAAGCCAACAGCCATTTTAAGACCTCTGCTCATGAACAGTGTCACTGTGATTTTCTTAATGTGTCCCATACATTGTGCGCCACATGGACGGAAAAACGTTTTGGGCGAGATGTGAAAAATGACAGCTGTACTGCTCATAAGGAGGTGTGGTAAAATGGCAATGTTGAAAATCTGGAGTGAAAATATTGAAAATTTGCGAATTTACGAGCATGCGTAGGAACTGCGCAACGTACGCTCATAAATCGGTAATTTTTTAGGAATTTTTTCACCAAATTTTCAACATAGACTTTTTGAGAGCCCACCTTATGAACACTGGCAGTGTCGTTTTGTTAATCGGTCCTGAAAGGTGATTTCACGCAGTGACCGCAAAATCATCCTTTGGGCCCGATTAACACCATAACAGTGCAAGAATTCATGAGGAGGAGTCCCAAAAACCCCATGTTGAAAATTTGGGCCCAAAATTCCCCAAAATGCCTGAGATATGCAACAAAGTTGAAAAAACCCTATCTATCCCATTATACAGCTTACCGGCATTTTCTCAGTTCAGCGGTCGGCTTTGAAAGAGTGCAGGCATGTTCCCGGTCCACAAGATCATCGCTGAGTCTCGGAGGTAAGGTATGGGGTGAGGGGGAGTGTGGGGAGGCAGGGTGCGCAGTGGGTGCGGGTTGTGGGAGGGGGGCAGGGAGAAGCACTGAGGGACAGTTTTTGTATTTACAGTTTTTTTTTAATAAGACGACGAGGGACATTTGCCACGCTGGGGTGGGCTCCCAGCATGGCAGCTGGAAGATTGTTGGGGGGGCTGGAGCTGATGGGGGATTGGGCACCCCCGTCGGCCCTAAAACATTTTGCCACGCTGAGGTGGGCTCCCAGCATGGCACCTGGATGCTTTGGGGGGACGTGGAGCCGACGGGGGATTGGGCACCCCCATTGGCCGTACAGTGTGGGGGGGAGGGGGATGCAGTGTGTGCGTGCGCGTGTGTGTGTGTGGAGGAGGGAGCTCTGCTCAGTGAAGTGGAGCTCTCCCTTTCAACTGTACGACCACCGCATTTTCAACTGCTGTCATAGACAGCTGCAACAGTGATTGGGGAACTGGGGCCGCGCCTGCAAACACACTGACTGCATTGGAAGATGGGTGCCACACCTCCGAAAACTCGGATGATGGCACTGTTTCTTGCATATGCGTGCAAGCAACATAAAAAGGGAGCTATCAAAAACAAAGAGAAAGAGTATTTTCAAACAGGTGAGCGTTTTGGGACTCGGTGGACACCGCATGTGAAGCAGTGTTTTTTGAAGTCATATACCAGCTCACCCAGGCCCCAGTCCTTGCCTATGCTGATCCTACCAAGCCCTATGTTCTGCATATGGATGCTAGTTTGCAGGGCCTTGGGGCAGTGCTATATCAAGACTATGAAGATGGCTTGAGACCTGTAGCTTTCACCAGTAGGAGCTTGACCCCTTCAGAGAGGAACTATCCAGTCCACTAGTTTGAATTCCTCACCCTAAAATGGGCCATAGTTGACCAGTTTCATCAGTACCTCTATGGGGCAAAGATATTAGTGAAGATTAACAATAACCCACTGACCTATGTGCAGACTTTAGCTAAATTGGACGCCACTGGGCATCGTTGGCTCTCTGCCTTATCGACTTATGATTGTACTGTTGAATACAGACCGGGACTAAACCACATTGATGCTGACACCCTGTCATGAAGGCCAGCTTCTAAGAACAATTGGGTCAGATTGTCTGAATCTGACATCAAAGCATTATGAAAGAAGTTTGATAAAGATGAACAAATGTCTGCAGACACAGTGGACTGCCTAGTAGATTGCTTGAGCCCTCCTGATACCTGTATACCGGCTGCCTATTGCCATTTCTCTGCTCTAGATATTAATGCACTACCTCAGTTCAATAATGACAGTATTCAGTGGGCTCAATCTCAAGATCCCATGATTCAACCAGCACTTGCCACCCTGTGTGCGGGGAAAGATGTGTCCAAGTTGCATTCCCCTGACTTGCGAACTGCTCTATTGTTCAAGGAAGGCCCCAGGTTAAAGTTGCATGATCAGTTGTTCAATTGTTATACAGAGAGTTAGTGGATCGCCATGGCCAAATAGACAAGCAACAGTTGGTTCTACCCACGACCTTTAAACAGCTGGTACTGAGGTCCCTCCACAACCACGTGGGGCACCTTGGTATTGACAGAACTCTCAACTTGGTACCAAAGATGGTGGCAGATGTCGAGCACCATGTGAAGACCTGCAGTCATTGCCTCCAGAGAAAATCCCTGCCTCAGAAGGATGCCTCTTCTTGTCAATATCATACCAGTGTCCCTCTAGAATTGGTCTGCACAGACTTCTTGTGCTTAGAACCCGACCAAAAGAACATTGGCAATGTGTTGGTAGTTACTGATCATTTTACATGGTATGCACAAGCCTTCCCAACTAAAAATGAATAGGCCTCTACCGTGGCCAAAGTGCTGGTGGTAAAATTCTTTGTCCACTATAGTGCCCACCAGCGGATCCATTCTGACCAAGGCAGAGACTTTGAAAGTAGGTTTATCAAAGAAATGCTCTCTCTGTGGGGGGTGCGGAAGTCAAGAACCACCTCATCACCCGCAGGGGGATCCTCAACCAGAACGCTTTAGCCGCACGCTTCTAGACATGCTGGGCACCCTCCTTCCTAAAGACAAGCGTAAGTGGAGCCAGCAGATTAGCACCTTGGTACACGCGTACAGTTGCACCAAAAGTGATGCTACTGGGTTCTCCTTCTACCATCTCATGTTCAGGAGGGAGGCCCAACTGCCAGTTGATATCTGCTTTGGGGTCTCTCCAGATGGAGTCCAAACCGAAAACTACTTGCAGTATGTAAGGAAATTGAAAGATCAATTGAATCATGCCTATAAACTAGCTCAAACTATGGCTGCTAAGTGAAAACTCACCAACAAAGAAAGACATGATCGACGAGTAAAAGCACAGGAGTAGCTGTCCGGAGATAGGGTGCTACTACGCAATTTGGGACTGCATGGAAAACACAAAATTGCTGATAGATGGCACCATCTTCCCCACATAGTAGTTGGTAAATTGGATGATCTGCCAGTGTACAAGGTGCACCCAGAAAATAATTCCAAAGCTGTGAAGACCATGCACCGTAATCACTTACTGCCCATCGGCCAAGTTATTGTTGATGCTGACCCAACACCTGACACTTCTACTGGGCCAGTGACTCATGCTGCTGCAAAGAGAAAACAAAGCCAACCTATCCATATTATTCCAGAACTATGGCCTTCCCCTCAGCCGGCCCAGAGTGATAGAGATGACTGTTCATCTGTCTCTGATGAAAGTGACTGTGATAATGCCTATTTTCCCTCATATGAACTGAGTCAGTTGTTTTGAGGCAATCTTCTGCAGAATCGTGGGATGAAGCTGGGCCTTCAGAACTGCCTAACCCCCAGCTTCTTCCCTGGACCCAGTACCCCTGAAAGTGAGGTGCAAAGTATCACGTCTGAGGTTACGGACTCTCTGTGTCTTTGAAAACTGTCTGACTTGCCCAAAGAAGGGGCTGATGGTCTGGGTCTACCTGGTGACATACCAGAACTTGAAGAACAATATGAAAGTGTTGGCAGCACCCCCTTCAGTGTCGCAAAGCCTAATTATTCCAGAGTCACCTCAGAATGAGCAACCTGGGCCCTCTTCAGAAGATAATAATGAGCACAGTATTGTGGAAACAGAGTCTGCAGAGCCAGGAGTTGGTAGTGTTCCCAATCTGGACATTTCAACCAGTGCAGAGGCATCCCTCACTACAGGAGAAGAAATCAGTGCTAGTGTTGACCACCCAGAGCTTGTGTTTGTTCCCCCCAGAAAATCTGGGTGACCTGTCAAGCCAGTGCTACATTTTAGTTATGATTCCCCTGGGAGGCCTGTGGACTTGCCTCTCAATGTGGTCCATAAAGGTGTTTACATTTCCAAGAGCTCCCTGCCCAAGTTAAGCCTGATTGCCACCTCCTGATTAATTGTTCTTCCTTCAGAACATGGTGTCCCTGTCCCATCTAGCCCCAAGTTAGCTGAAAGGGAAGGGCACCCTTCTGCATTGCTTACTGTACAAGAAGTTATAAAGTGAAGTCATAGGTAATTGTTCATAGTGTGTTAATCATAATAGAATCAGTATAGAGTGTATTAAACATGCATAAGTATTGTCAATGAAGATATGGTATACTGAAATGTATAGTAATGTGATAAGTTTACGTTAACTGACGCATCAGGTATTATTGCCATAGTATACTAATGTCAAGTATGTCTTGTATATATATTGCTTCTTCAATATTGTGATTGTGTAGACTTGACACGGACGTCAAGTTTTTCCAGGCAGAGAAGGGTGCAACCCCCCTACAAATGGGGGTTCCCGAAAACCTTCCTTGGGTGTGCCTAAATGCCCTCTGCCAGGCTGATGTCCTCTGTTTTAGCTGTTTAAAAAGAAATTGTATGAGCATGCCTAATCGCCTCCACGCCTGTCTCTTTAAGAGCTGCCAATAATGTGGTGCTTATTTAATCTGGAAGGGGCTGAGTGTTTCTATGCTCGGGTCCCGCCCTGGCTGCCAGATAATCACTCCGTTCTGCCATTGCTATTTGCGCAGAGGGAGCTCTGTTAGAAGCTGCACTTATTTGTTGACTATCTATTAGCATAGTAATGATATTGTAGTTTGTCTTACCTGCCTTCTTTGCAGCACTGACAGTTCTGTTTATCACCACCATTTTGGTTTTAGACTGCCAGTCAGCACTAATTGGTACTGTACCTTTGATGACTCTAAAATGGAGCCTGTCCCCAGGGGTCTTGTGGGAGCAAATTTCTGTAGGAATTGTAGTTTTTACATTTTGGTACCAAAGCAGACCTGGAGCTTTGCTTTGACAGACAGATGGATCAACCAACCAGAACCTTTTGGACCAAAGGGGAATTCCAAAGCTGCCTGTTGCAGTGAGTCAGTCTGGAATTAAGAGTTTGAAGAGACAGCTTGAGTGATTCAAGCAGCTGCTTTTTTGGCCTGTCTGCCTGCAGTCCCTTGAAAGGGAATCCTTTGAAAGGCTTAGCAGTTTGACTGTATCCGAATTGGAGTGTGACAAAGCCACTGAAGAGTGACCAGATTTGAACCTGAAGAAGAATGAAGATTTGGTGTATGCGATCGGCCTGTCATTACATCCATTTACCACAGAATTCCCAGTTTTGCTCAGAGACACTGATATTGCGGCCGGACTGCCTTCCGCTTTGTGGTATGGTGATTACTTTATTATAAATGTGCTGTGTGCTGTTAGTGGGTCACGATTTGATTCCCCACTGTGTAAATGTGCCACGCTTGCTGGACGCTGCATCCAGCACTACCGGACTCAAAATCTGAACTGTTCCACCCGGCCTGGGCCTTGCCAACTGGCCCAGCCAGCTACTTCAGGCACAGAAACGATCATCGATGAGAGATTCGCATGGGGATCAGCCCCTGCTCAACCACCTCGAACAGGAATGACACCTCGGTGATTCATGTGGGCCCTGCTTCTCCTGGTAAACCAGTCATCAACCTGCAGTCTCCATTTCGTCTAGCCAGTGTCTTGTATTGGGTAGCGTGAGTAACAATCAGGGTAGCTCCCTGCAACAACAGCTAAATCTTAAGTGTTGTCATCTGATTGCATTGTTGTTTTTCCTTTCATGAACTGAGCCTTCAGGCTCTGGATTACAAATTGTGTGTGGTTGTGCATGCCTTTTCTTTTCATCACAAGGCCCCAACCAGCTGCATCACTGGCCTACCCCGGGCAACGTTCCAGGCTAGCCCACCTTACTTCCAACTGGGTACCCAGAGCGTGTGACTGTGTAGGGACTAAAAGTGCAGGCATAATTGCCTAACTAGATCAGTTTTCGAATCAATCAACCTGATTACGCCCCTCCCTTGTTCAATTCCCCTTAATAAATCAGATCTAACTTTTTTGAATTTAATCTGACTGTGGCTCCAGTTTGTACCAAAAGCACTGTACTGTTGTTATTTGCTGTGCCTAACCTTGTTTTACAGGGGGTTTCCAGGGTCAAACTGGTGGAACCAGCCCTGGTGGTAAGTGCAAACAGTGTGGGGATTTGTATGTCAATAGGGGCTACTGGGAAAGTGTTTGTTGCATATTGTCTAGGCCACTAGAGGGGGAAAAGGAGGGTTACAGTGTCCCAGAGGGCTGTACCCAGGTTAGCCTTGTTACTAACAACCCTGTCCTCTGGGTGGAGGCACCTGTTTCAGTACCCAGGCCCCTTAACCTGCAACTAGCCATGCAGACAGGGGTAGTAGCCCTTGAGATAGCACCACCTAGGGGTTACACTGACACTGGGGGTGCCCACTTCCTCAGTGTCCTCAATTGTACAGCAAACTCTCCCTGAAAGAAAGAAAACTGTCCCACATAATTTTTTTTATCCTGAAAAAATAAAAGAAAACCATCCATCGTTGTGTGTTGCACCATTACCCCCCACCACCTGCATGTGACCCTTGGAAAGTTGGCCACCAATGGTCCTGCCAGCTCCATTATCTGTTGGCCTTGATTGGGGGTCTAGCGGAGCATAACAGTAAAGCCAAAACATTCCTGTTCCTAAAAAAAGAAAACCATCCCCCGACATCTTTATTATTATTTTTTTTAACCCTGTGAAAAAGAAAATGATCCCTCATCGTCTTCCCCATCCCCTCTCCGGACCATCACTCTGCGCACCCACCTTCCCACACCCCTCTTACCCCCGGAAGTCAAGCGCTGTCATATTCTCTGGACCGGGACATGTCTGCACTCTTCAAAGCCAAACTGCGAACTGAAAAATCAAGGTAAGCGCTGTATAATGGCTGTCAGTGGTGGTTTTAACTTATGTTGATATCTCAGCCATTTTTTGAGATGTTTGCACAAAATTTTCAACATGGGGTTCTTGGGACCCCACCTCATGAACACTGTCACTGTCATTTCAATACTCGGTCCTGAAAGGTGATTTTGCAGTAGCTGCATGGAATCATCTTTCAGGACCCATTAACAAAATGACAGTGCCACTGTTCATGAAGTGTGTTCCCAAAAAACCCATGTTGAAAATTTTGTATAAAACTACAGAAAAATGGTTGTGTTACGTGCGCTCATTGAAATTTACATATGCATGCACGTAACTTTGGTTATTTTTAATATTTTGACTCCACATTTTCAACATAGCCATTGTTTCACAACACCTCATGAACAGTAGGCAAGGCAAGGCAAAGTTTATTTTTCGAAGCACCCAGGCTCTGGGTGCTGTACAACAAATAATAACTGATCCTAAAACCACAGACATCTACATATCTAAAATACTACTAATTAAGCCATATAATATAAAATATTTAAAATACAATATAAGAGGCAGTTCCAGAACTAAGTGCTACCAAACAGTGTCCGGGAAGGCTTGGACTAACAGGAGGGCCTTGAGGCGGGCCTTAAATACCTCAACTGAGGGGGGCCTCCCTTACAGATGATGGAAGCGAATTCCACAGGATGGGGCCAGTGACACCAAAAGCTCTGTCGCCAGCAGTCTTAAGCCTCACCTTGGGAATCACAAGGAGTCTCCCAAAGGAGGAACAGAGGGAGTGGGCTGAGACAGCGGGTGTTAGAAGGTCAGACAAATACCCAGAGCCCAGCTCATGTAAGGCCTTAAAGGTGAACAAGTAGACCTTAAAGAGGATCCTCCACCTGACCGGCAGCCAGTGTAGATCACACAGCACCGGGGTGATGTGTCAGTATCTAGACAGCCCCATCAACAACCTGGTGGCCGCATTCTGCACTAGTTGCAGACTGAAGAGGATACCTCCCAAGACCCCAAAGTAGACTGCATTACAGTAATCCAGCCTTGATGTTACAGAGGCATGCACCAAAGTGGGGAGGTGTATAGGCAGAACTAGGGGCTTGATCCTGGCAATATTTTTAAGATGGTGAAAGCTGGTCCGGACAATGGATGAAACCTGTACTTCAAATGTCAATCCGCTGTCAAAGGTTACGCCAAGATTGCGCACCCTAGTGGAGGCCTTCAATGACATACTGTAGACCCCAGAAATAATCCAGTATCCATGCCAGAGGCCATCCTATCACGCTTTCTGTTTGACTCCACCACTAGTACCTCTGTCTTATCGGGGTTCATTCGCAACCAGCTGGAGGCCATCCAGTCACCGATCTCAGCTAGGCATCTATTTAGCACTTCAACTGCATTAGATGTTGCAGGGCAAAGGAAAGATACAGTTGGGTGTCATTGGCATAGCAATGAAAACCCAAACTGTATTTCCTAATGAGCTCTCCCAGGGGCAGGATGTACATAGCAAACAGCATCGGTGACAAGACTGAACCCAGAGGTTCTCCACATATCAGGAGGCTTGGGGAAGAGGCGATATTCCCCATCACTACCCGTTGCCTCCTGTTCATGAGATAGGACTCAAACTAGCAGATGACAGTGCCAGCAAGTCCACAAAAGTCCCTCAGGCATTCAAGCAACACACGATGGTCTACCATGTCAAATGCCGAAGATAGACTGAGGAAAATAAAAACTGTCCCCTTTCCTCGATCTCGTGCCCTAAGGAGGTCATTATGCACCTGAACTAATGCGCTTTCCATGCTATGCATCACACGAAACCCTGACAGGAAGAGTTTGTACAGGTCAAAGGTCACGAGGTGCTCCTCTAGCTGTTGTGCCATAATTTTCTCAACAACCTTCCCCAGAAATGGAAGGTTGGAGGTTGGACAGCAATTCGCCAAGATATCAGGGTTTAAAGATGGTTTCTTCAGAAGAGGCCTGACTAAAGCCTTCTTCAAGGTATCTGGGAAGACCCCTTCCGAGATAGGACACCGGACAATCATGGCAAACACCGGGTCAATGGAGTTGGCACATCTCATCAGGAAATGTTTCGGCACTGGGTCCACTTCACAATATGTGTGCATCAGCCTGAGAGCAACCTCCATGACCTTAGCCACTTCCACCGGTTTAAACTCCCCCAAACCAGGTGACGTGCTCTCTGAAGGCCATAGTTGATCACTGTCAGCCACCATGTGACACACTGGTGGAACGCCCTGCTGGATAGCAGACACCCTGTCTGAGAAGAATTGAGCAAACTCTTTGCATAAAGTGTCAAAAGAAGCTTTTTACGGCTGCAGACAGGCTGGATTTAGCAGCCTGTCTACAGTCCGAAAGAGCACAGTTGATCAATTCTTCCCAGCAGAAATCTCCCTGGACAGGAACTCTGCCTTCTTATGGGTGATTGCCCCTGATACTCTACATAATGTGCGCACAAGGCCAGTCTTCTGCCTCTAGCCCAGACCTCCGCCAGCAGTGCTTTAACCTCCGACCCCTTATCTTCATCAACTTGAGGTCCCCATCAAACCACGGGGACCTCAAGTGAGAAGATTTGTGTCATACACAGAGTCAAGTGCAGCTGACATCACCCTATTATAGGTGGTAACAGCCTCGCTCACACCCCTACGCATGCACTTCTCACACTGGATAGATCCACCACTGCCAGAAATCCCTCCAGGGTCAAACCCCTCAAGGGCTCTTGGGGGGCCCCAAATGAGAACTCCACCATGCAATGATCAGACCAAACAACCAGATCAATCTTGAGATTACTAACCTCAAACCCAAGTGAGAAGACCAGGTCCAACATGTGGGTGCCCTGGTGAGTCACAGCGGAAACTTCCTGGACAGGCCCAGAGATAACATCATCTGGAGGAGGTTATAATCAGCCCAAAAGATTCGTCCTCAGCCCAGACATTGAAGTCCCCAGATGTCGTGTAGGAATTTGCCTGCCTCCCCGGGGGAGGGGGCAGTACATCAGGAGAATCGTGCAGCCCACGCCTGGCCCACCCCAAATGGCCACACATTCAAAGGAACCCGGTCTTCCCACCTGGTGCACAGTGAAGCCAAGCTCAGATCTAAAACAGGTGGCCACTCCCCCATCCTGCATTCCACTCTAGGGTAGTGCATCACCTAGTAGCCAGGAGGATGGCGGCCTCTAGAACCAGGCCAGTGTCATCACCCACTCAGATCTCGGTAATGCATGCCAAATCAACCTTGGAAATCAAGTCTGCTATGATCGCGGTCTTGTTCCTGATCAATCTGGCATTGCAAAGCACTGCCCTGAGTGGATTGGTGAGCAGTGTAGCCCTCCTAGGTGCTAGTCCACTCGGTCCAGTGGAAACCCTGGGAACAGGGATCAAACAGTAAAGATGTAATTTTTCACATCCTGCCCGAAATATGTTTTCGCACCTATGGCGCAGAATGGCACAGTTGCTGTGTGAAATCATCTTTCAGGATACAGTACTGAAATGATAGTGCCACTGTTCATGAGGTGGAGTCCCAAAAAGCCCATTTTGAAAATTTGGAGCAAAAATACCAACAAACACCCAAGTTACTTGTGCTCATTTAAATTTTCAAAGGCACAAGCGTAACTTGGTCCATTTTTAATATTATCACTCCAAATTTTCAACATAGCCATTTTTCCACACTGCCTCATGAACAGTGCAACTGTCATTTCTCACATCCTGCCCAAAATATGTACTCGCACCTGTGGCGTGGAATGGCACAGTCGCTGCATGAAACCACTTTTCTGGATTGAGTAACAAAATGATAGCACCACTGTCCATCAGGCAGGGTCCCAAAAATCCCAGGCTGAAAATCTGGAGCAAAAATACCAACAAAAGACAGAGTTACGCACATTCATTTAAATTTTCCTGCACACGTGTGTAACTTTGCCAGTGTTTTATATTTTGACTCCAAATTTTCAACCTAGCCATTTCTTCACACAACCTCATGAACAGTACATCTGTCATTTCACACATCCTGCCCAAATTGAGTTTCCTCACCTGTGACATGGAATGGTGTTTTGCCATGGATTAAGAAATTTTCACCTATGGGGTTTATGAGGTACAGTGATAAGAAGACTATGTTGAAAATTTGGGGTCAAAATGTCAAAAATATTACAAGGCATGCATAGGCAGGTGTGTCACCAGCAGAAGGAGGGAAGTAGTGATGCCATTATATAAAACCCTGGTCAGGTCTAACAGCGGGTAGGTCATGTCAAACAAATCTGATAGATTTCTTTGACTGGATGACAAAGGAAGTTAATCGGGGGGCATGGATGTCACCTACCTCAATTTCAGCAAGGTCTTTGACACTGTCTCACATAAGAGACTTGTTAACAAGATTGGTAGTCTGGGCATGGTAGACAAGGTGGTGAACTGGGTTAGGAACTGGCTAACAGATAGGAGATGGAGGGTGGTGGTAAATAGGGTACAATCTGGGGAGGGGGTGACCATCGGGCTACCGCAGAAATCAGTCTTTGGGACAGTCTTGTTCAATGTCATCATTAGTTACATTGCAGAGGGACTGGAAGGAAAAGTCTACCTGTTTGCAGATGGCACCAAAATCTGCAACAGGGTGGATACTCCAGAAGGGGTGGAGAAATTGAGAAAGGACCTAGGAAGGCTTGAGAAAGTGGTCTGAGGAGTGACAACTGAGGTTGAAATCAAAGAAGTGCAAAATTATGCACCTGGGGCATAGAAATCCTGGGGAGAGCTACAGGATGGGGTTGGGGGGGCAGTTGCTGACAGTCACCAAGGAACAAAGGGACCTGGGGGTTATAATTTCATATTACTTGAAAATGTCAAAGCAAGCTACAAAGGCAGCAGGGAGGGCCAGTGGCATGCTGGGATGCATAAGCAGGGTATCACCAGCAGAAGGAGGGCGGTACTGATGATGTTATATAAAACCCTGGTCAGGCCTCACATGGAGTACTGTGTGCAGTTCTGGAGGCTGCACCTACGAAAGGGCATAAACAGGCTGGAGACAGTGCAGAGAAGGTCGACTAAGATGATACAGGGCTTACACCACAAAAGAAACAAGCAGAGATTAAGGGACTGCAATATGTGTACTCCCTGGAGGAGAGGAGAGGAGGTAGACGGGAGACATGATAGAGACATTCAAGTAGCTCAAGGGTATAAAGAAGGTGCAGGGAGAAGACATCTTCCAATACAGGAGGAGTACAAGAATGAGGGGGCAGGACATGAAATTGGAAGGTGGCAGGCTAAGAGGGAATATGAGGACGCTTTTCTTCACAGAGAGGGTGGTGGACATATGGAATTGTCTGCCACAGGAGGTAGTGGGAGCGAGTACTGTGGCAGAAGTTAAACATGCATGGGACAGGCATGGGAGAACCATAGAGGTACAGCTGAGGGAGGGTCAGAAGCCGTAGTCAAGTACAAGGCTTACGGTCAGACTGGCTTGGCCTGGTGGCCCTTATCAACCTACAATTTCTGTTTTAGCCTCTGGCAGCCATGTTCACAGAGCCACTCAACACAGGAGTGGCGCCAGAGGATTGGAGGAGGGCACATGTGGTCCCTCTACACAAATCCGGCAGTAGGGAGGAGGCAGGGAACTATAGGCAGTCAGCCTCACATCAGTAGTGGTGAAGATCATGTATGCACTGCTTAAAGAAAGGATAGAGGTAGCATGGATTCACAGCAGGTAGGTTGTGTCACATGATTCTGAAAGATTTTTTTGACTGGGTGATGAAGGAAGTAAATGGTGGGGGCGGTGGATGTCGTCTACCTAGATTTCAGCAAGGCCTTCGACACCATCCCACATAAGAGGTTTATTAACAAGATGGGTAGTCTGGGCATAGAACACAAGGTGGTGAACTGGGTTAGGAACTGGCTAATAAACAGGAGACAGAGGTTGGTGGTTAATGGAGTACAATCTGGGGACAGGAGAGTGACCAGCGGGGTACCACAGGGATCAGTCTTTGGGCCAGTCCTGTTCAATGTCTTCATTAGTGACATTGCAGAGGGTCTGGAACAAAAGGTCTGTTTGCAAATGACACCAAGATCCGTAACAGGGTGGATACTCCAGAAGGGATAGAGAACATGAGAAAGGAACTAGGCAGGACTCAGAAATGGTCTGAGGAGTGGCAACTGAGCTTTAATTAAAAGAACTGCAAAATTATGCACATGGGCCACAGAAACCATGGGAAAAGCTACGGGATGGGAGGGGAGTTGCTGGCAGTCACCAAGGAACAAAGGGGCCTGTTATTATTTCAGATCACCTGAAAATGTCAAAGCAGAATAAAAAAGGCAGTGGGGAGGGCCACTGGCATGCTCGGGTGCAGGGGTATCACCAGCACAAAGAGAGAGAGGTAGTGATGCCATTTTAGAAAACCCTAGTCAGGTCTCACACAGAGTACTATGTGCAGTTTTGGAGGCCACACCTTTGAAAGGACATAAACAGGCTGGACACGGTCCAGAGAAGGGCGTCTAACATGGTCTAAATCAATCAATCAGTCAATCAATGTTTTATTTATAAAAAAAGCGTAATTCACAAATTACCAAAGCGCTTGTACATATATTCTGCCAATAAAAATAAAATCAAAACTGCAGCACTCCCACTACCACAGTCAGAGTTATTGCCAGAATAGTTGAAATAAAAGTCAATGAGGCTCTCCCACAGCCTCTCAGTTCAAGATTTTTGAGCCTTAGGTCTGCCTGAAACTACGAAATATCAGGAGTGGAACCAGCAGTGTCTTCCAGCAATGGCTAAGTCCGATGATCAACGCTACTCGACTTAGGACGCTAGCCACAGGTAACCTGCCCCAAGGGCAGACAATTCAAGCCGAGCAGCCCCCCACAATTAGGGCCCCCCAGAAAGCATCCATCTGCAGTGTACACTCCGGGGAACCCCCAAGGCAGTCAGGGCTATGCCATCCTCTGGTAAGTGTCCCCTGGTACCTCCCCGCAAGGCCGTCCAACCTGAACAGCCACCCCAGTACAGTAACCACAGCACCAGTTCAAGTAACAGCCAACAGTCCCAACAAAGTTCACCAGAAGGGATCCTCCTGAAGACCGGTCCACTGAAGCACCTCCCTGGGAAGCAGGCACCCCAACCCAAGCAAGCCCCCGCACTAGGGCCCCCAGAAAGCAGTCGTCCTCCAACGAACGCACCCAGGCAGCCCCCAAAGAAAGCAGGACTGCTACACCCTACAGCAAGCGTCCTCTGCTACCTCCCTATGGGTAAGCCTAAGCAGGACAGCCACCGCTAGTCGAGCAATGGGGCACCAAGAAAAGTCCACACTGGTTCTAAAAGTTCTCACTCGACAGGCTTCGACAATCCACCACAGCAGTTCGGAGTCACCACCTCCTGTCCCACTCAGTCCTCAAGTATTCGCCGAAGTCCTCAGATTGCAGTTGGGAGAACTCCTCCAATGGCTCCAGGGTTCAAAAGCAGTACAGAGCTTGCACCACAAAACTTGCGAAGACAGATTACTAGTGTCGAGGTGAGAGAACAGTCTAAGAACAAGAAGGATGAGTCCTGACTCCTAAACTTTTTTTATTGCAGTTCAGCAGGGGAACTAAAAAAAGTCTCACTCAGTGGTGGCTGTGATAACTTTGGTTTTTCTGTAAACCGACTTATGCGCTTCATCTGTTCCTTGTAACAGTATGCTGATCACACGTTGACACCCGCACAGAGAATGACAGTACAGCGACAACATCGACAGGTTGCAGTATTGTCACCGTGGGACCCGGCACTGCTTCTGGGTCTTGCACCCTCCCGAATCAACTCTGATTAGTTGATTAGTTTAATTAGGGAGGGGTGCAGGGGGCAAAGCCCCCCATATGCGGGGTTCGGGGGGCTTACGAAAAAGAAGTCTACAGTGAACGGTTCTATGCTGACTGCATTTGCAGTCGACATACAGCCGTCGCTGTAACATCGATCAACAATGAAATTGTCGAACCAGCATCGTACAG
Organism: Neoceratodus forsteri; assembly: GCA_016271365.2. Taxonomy (NCBI): domain Eukaryota; kingdom Metazoa; phylum Chordata; order Ceratodontiformes; family Ceratodontidae; genus Neoceratodus; species Neoceratodus forsteri. The sequence continues at coordinate 562,744,991 of CM028130.1, read as the reverse complement.
CCCCTTGTAACTCACATGATAAAGAGGCCCATCTCAGCAGATGAAAAAAGTGAGTTATTTAAATCTAGGGTGCCCCAAAGGCTTTACAGAGAGCCTGATATAAAGTGCCTATCGTAGCCCTGCCTTTACGTTAGCCCTTCTTTCCTCTGACTATTAATTTGCAGCTGCAATTTCACCCGCTTTGTAATTCTGAAGTTGAGCAGTAGCTTTTAGTGTTATTTGCTTTTTATCTCCATTATTTAGTGATGTGTAACCACATTTTGAAGGACCTGAGTCTCTGTTCATATATAAGCAGTAAGGACAGGGTGTGGATTACTATTCCTGATCTGCACACCCACAAAATATGGGTGGAAAGTGGAAACCTGACCAAGAACCAGACCAGTAAAAGCTGATCTGGCTGGACCAGGCATACATTGCATGAATTTTGCTGGCCTGACAAACCACCCTCCCTGCACCCAACCCCTCCAGGCTCCTGACCCCCAACTGACCACCCTCCCTACAATTGGACCACTATTCTCCTAAGCCGACTACCCTCCTTACCAATGGACCACTCTTCAATCCCAGGACCAGCCTCTCCTAACCAGCCTATTCACCTTGTTGCAGAGTGACTTTGCTTTGGCTTCTGTTCTGTTCTGCCTGCAGTGCTTCCAGGTTGCAGTAGCATACTAATTCATTGTATTTGCATTGCTAATTATCTTGGGCCCCCTAGGCCAAGGTAAGCGGGGGGGGGGGGGTTGCAGTAGCAGCCACCGGTCTGCATCTGTCTGTGATTGGATAAGTTGGTGGGTTAAGGAAAGACTAAAACCCCAAATAATAGAGCTTCTGGGGGCCTTGCTGCCAGACAAATAGATGAAAATAAATATTGTTTCTCAACAGCTCATGACCCCAGGCAATCAGGTATAACATTGTCACTGAGTATGAAAGACAGTGATTATTTGTCCCATTTGCAATCAGTCAGTCTGTTGTCCTCATCAGGTTCAGGAGGGAAATGAAGAGGCACTTCTTTACAACAAGGGTGGTGACTATGTGGAACGTGCTACCCAAAGAGGTGGCATCCTTTAAGTCAGTGAGCAGTTTTTAAAAGGGGATTGGACAAAAGACAAACAGGGCCACTAGCCCCCCACTAGCCACCTGGCCTACTACATAAATTACTGGCCACTCAACCACCATGGGCTGGCAGTATAGCCTAAAGGGTAGAGTACCAAGTTGTGAATGAGCTTGGTACATCTAGCAGACCTGGGTTTGATTCCCACAACTTCCACTTACATACTGTGTAACTCTAAGTAAGTTACTTAACCACCCCAGTGCTTTCGGATCACCCTTGAAAACAGGCACTTGTGCCTAGTGGGCCTTACCTAGTTACCAAAAGAATAAAATAAAAAAATTATGGACAAAGGGGGTTTTAGCTCAATCACACTCCCTTTACTCTGCTTTTGCTCATCTTACATCTTTTTCTTTTTAACTAACCTAGTTTTTTTTTCTATCTCTACAAGTCTGACAGGACATGTACTCTGACCCCATCAGATAAGTATAATTTTATTTCTCTCCTGTCCTTTCTGCCCTATTTCACCCTCCCTAAGAACTGTGGATCCTTTGTGACCCACTTGTCTCTCCTTTTACAGTTGCGGCGGATGACATCTCCCCAGGACTACCCCATGGCACTCTACACTCTGGTAAGTCCTTCTCTTTTACCTATATTTTGGTGGGTTTACTGTAACGTGGTGCTTGCACCTGTTACAGACTTTGCCTTTGTAAAATGATCTGCTCTTTTAATTTAGACACGGATCACGTGATGTTCCTTTTAAATAGCTAATGCATCTGTACTACTTAATTCTATGCCTCTTGTGTGCTCCTTATCATTACCTTTTCCTCATGATGTAGAGGCAGTGACAATAGCAATACCAATACCAATGGTGAACTTTCGGCATTGACAAATGCTTGTTTTTTACAGTTTTTGTCCAGGAAAGACACAGTAAGCTAAGGCTTGTTTCCAGATTCCTCCTAGAGAACAGCGAAGTTAAGTGACTTACAGTACTAATGGTCACACAGTATGCATGTGGTGGCAGTGGGATTCAAACCCAGTTCTCCAGGTCTGAAGCTCAGTGTTCTTAACCACTACACTATACTGCCTCCCATTGAGCCTCCAAGGTGGAGTCTGCCGTTCAGTTCCATGGAAGCTCCACCCCCCCATATCCAGTAACCAGTGGTGGAGGTGAAGCCCAGGAGTGGACCAGGAGCTAGGAGAGGATGGACATGGGGTGATCAGGACATCATTTACCCAACCAGTGGCCACATTTCCCATTTTGTCACGATTCAGAGCCATGGAATGATGCTCTGGACACACTCTCACACATGCTGGTCTGTTTTGACATCAGTCGTGGCCCAACCTTTCTTTAATCTGATGACCTAGCCATGCTGCTAACCAACCTTTGCCAGATGGAAGTTAGATGGGGGGTCAATGGAGCCCTTCCCCTGAAGGAGGAGGAGAACAGTCTGTCATATGCCCCATCCTCCTTTTCCCAGTGACTCATGCTTGCTACCGAACTTTGGTTGCCGATATCACAAGTAGTAGTGATACCAGTGTACTGACAAGCCATCTGGTAATGTATCTTAGCTGGGGGTGGGTGCCACTGTTTGTGGTACTGCAGAACCCCCTCAAGTGAGCACGGGAGCTTGAAGTTCTGCAGGGGAATATTGCCATTGCCACTGGGGCCATTATGGATACTGCATGGCATTAGTGGGTATTAGGAGTGTGGGTCAGAAAGGAAGGAAAAATGTAGAAGGAAAGAGTGGCAGAAATCATTGTGATGTACTCTCCAGCCCTGACCCCGCCAGACTATGGGAGATGGTAAGTTGGGTTGTCAGGGCTGGGAGGTGGGCAGTCAGGCCTGATGTGCGGCATTTGCCCTGGCGCATAGAGACCCTGATGTTCTCTCGAACTACAGGCCCATCTTTAATCTTCCCATTTTAGGGAAGGTTATTGAGAAGGTGGTGGTTGACCAGCTGGTTGAGAGCTTGGAGAGTCTGTCCATCTTTGAACCTCTCCAGTCGGGTTTCCAGCCCTGGCACAGCACTGAGACAGCCTTGGTCAGGGTGGCACATGATCTCTACATGGCGAGGGACAGAGGGCAATGTACAGTACCATCTTGGTGCTCTTGGACCTATCTTCAGCTGTTGACACAGCAGATCATGGGGTGCTATTGGATCACCTGCAGAATTACAGTATGTGGGCACCACTGAAGCAGTTTTGTGTTGATTTTGCTCAAATTTAACCAGGAGATCGCAGTGTGTAGTCCTTGGTAATTTTTCCTTGGAACTTTTTGCGCTACCATGTGGTGTTCCACAGGGTTCTATTTTGGCTCCTCTGTTGTTCTCCATGTATGTGCTGCCGCTGGAGGAGATCATTAGATGGTACAATGTGGGGTTTCACTGCTATGCGGACGATACCTAGTTGTACCTGTCCTATGCCCTAGGTGACCTCTCTGCCTCACTTACACTGAGCCAGTGTTTAGCTGAGATAAATGATTGGATGTCTGCAAACTGGCTATGTCTCAGCCCTGGCAAGAGAAGAGATTATGGTGTTTGAGCCCTGCCGTGGGAGTGTTTTCACTGATGGGAGGTTGCTTGCCCCAATTGTTGAGGCCCTACATGGTTTGGGACTGGACTACCTTAAAGAGCTCCTGATTCCCTATCAGCCTCTTCACCCCTTACACTACACCGAGGCTGACTTGCTTGTGGTGCCTCCTTCTCGTCTTAAGAGAGTGGGCGACACAGCCTTTGAAACTGCTGCACCAATGCTCTGGAACTCATTGCTACGTTATATACACACATCCAGCTCAGCGGAGGCCTTTAAAGCCTCCTTAAAAACTTTCCTGTTTGAAAAAGGTTTTAGTTTTATTTAATTGCTGATTTTAATTCTGGGGGGTCTGTTCTTACTGTAAAGTGCTCTGAGCCTATGGATAGAGCGCTATCCTGTTCTGGTCCAGATGCCTTGACTCAGACCGTTGTGGTATCTTTCAGCTTCATACTGCCCAAGGGAAGAGAACAGAGGTCACAGACAAGATCAAGTACCTTGGAGTCCTGCTTGATCAGGCGATGACCTTCCAGCCTCATATTAACTCTGTTGTTAGGTCCACCCACCAGAAGTTAGGACTTCTCTATAGGCTGGATGACTGTCTTTCTCTCGAGGCTCGTTGTGTCACATCTAACTGCACCCTACTCCCCTCCCTCCTCTATGGGGCTCCCCTGCTGCATTCCCTAAGGAAGGGCGAACAAAGAAAGCTTACTACGCTCTACCACAGGGTGGCTCGTTTTGCCTCCAACTCCCCCCCCCCCAAGAAGGCACCACTGCAAGGTCTTCGCTGATCTCCACTGGCCTTCTATGCGACAAAAACTAACCTACTCCTCTTTGAGCCTGACCTTCAAATTTACCACTGTTGGCCCTCCTTCTCACCTGTGGGGGCTGCTAAATCCCAAAGTCTGGGGCTGGGGCCTGAGATCCTCCACTGGCCGTCCCCATGACATCCCTCATGTCCGAAATAACTATGGCAAGCGCTCCTTTAGGTATGCTGCCCCACATTTATGGAACTTCCCCCTGTTGACTTGGCTTATTGTTGTACTATTCAGGGTTTTAACTCATTGCCTCCACAGGAGCTTTCTGAAGTTGCAGCACTTGTCTCCTGTATACTGTTAACAGTTAATCCTGGGCCCTTCTAAGTAAAATCAAGCCATAATTGGCATGCCGCAAACAAATGCTAATAGCACAAAAACCATAAGTACTAGACACCAAGTATGAGTGGCAAAATTATTCAGCATACAATTACTTTTCCAACAGTGGTATGCAAGGAATAGCAGGTAATTTAGTTTTATTTCTGTGCTGGTTGAAACAGCAAAACAAAATATTTTTTCCACTAAAAAATGCACCATAAACCTTTTTTTGTTGGGAAATATGTAACTTATCAACACCAAATTAAGCATCCAGACATTAGATGTAATTTTAATAATTTGTTTGTAAAACAAACAGCTATTTCTGTAGTATTAAACATCATTTTTCTCCATTTGAGTAAAGGTGTATTGGTGAGGTTTGAGGGACAAATCTGAACCATACACACCATACCATAAACAAATGCACATAACTCCTAAAGTATACATGACACACACAACGTATCAGTGGCAAAGTTGTTCCACACAAAATTGCCTTTCCAACAGTTCTATGTAATCAACTGTACTCAATTTGGTTTTTGTTTTATTCTGGCTAAGATACCCAGAATGTATGTTTTCTTCAAAGTGCTTAGGTGGTTCTAGATTGACAAAATGTCATAAACAAATATGAATAACTCCTAAAGTCAACATGATACACACAAAGTGTCAGTGGCAAGGTTGTTCAGCACAACATTACCTTTCTAATGGTACTATGCAGTCAATTCTAATCAATTCTGGCTGGCAAGTAATATTAAAATATGTGAGTGACTTCTCCAGACGTTTCTAGGGCACACAGGAAGTCTTTTGGTGACTTCTGTAGGTGGTCTGGGACACATTGTAGTTAGAATTGCTGATGCCTACAGATGTTTCTAGGAGCAATGAGTTAAGTCAGGCCTGAAAGTATACCTGCTAGAGCTTAATCTCTGTGGCTGTAACCGCTAGCCCAGAACTTAGTCTTGGTGGCTGAAACTTGCTTGTCCCACAGCAGTCAGCCTACAGAGTAGCAATATATCCTGCATATTGCTGTTACCACCTCTCCCCTAAAGCATTGTTGGTTAAGATGTCATATGTCTGATTTAATTTGCTATGTTATTATGTGTATGTAACTGACATGCTCTGTAATGTACTCTATACCCTATCTAATGTATGCTCTAGCTAGTGTGTACTCCTACCAATGTATGTACTACTGTGTACTCCTGCCAATATATGTAATTATTGTCTGTAACTAATCCGGGTCGCTCCTGAAAAAGGGACCTCTGGTCTCAGTGAGCTTACCCGGTTATCAAAATATAAATAAATAAAATTTGTCTTGCCTTGCCTGTATAAAAAGGACAGCTGCTCTTTATCTGTGAGAGAAAGGGAAGGATAAATTGTTTAACCAGGAAAGGCACAGTAAGCTGGAGCTTGTTTTGAGTTGTGACTTGGGAGCACAAGAAAGTTAAGTGACTTGCTAAGGGTCACACAGTATGCAAGTGGGGGCTGATGGGATTCAACCCCAGGTCTTCAAGTTTGCAGCTCAGTGCCCTTAACCACTATGCTATATTTCCTTCTTGTGAGTTAAGAATGGATGAACCTTTTTCAGCTCTGATGTGGACCAAAAGGAATAGCAAAGGTCCCTTCCTTAACCTAGTAATTTGCATACATTTATATTCAATATTTTAGTTTGCTCCCTGGCACCTAGGGGGTTCACTCTGTTGGGTACTGTTATTAGGCTTCCCCTTCAGTTCGCCAAGACTACCCCTGTGCAGACAACACTTGCCTCAAGCTCCCAGTGTCTCGTTGATCTCAATGTCCAGAGTAACCCCTCACCAGGGAGCCTCCTTCCCTCCATAACCACTGGAGGGAAGAGAGTGGCTCCTTATCTTCTTGGGAGTTGAGGCTGTGTAACAAGTGCATCACCATGAAAGGTTTGGCAGAATGTGTGGAGGGCGGGTGAACACTCAAAAACCTCCACCTTCACTTAGAGTCTCCTAATTGTGTCAACCCATTTTTTTTTCAATCCTTCTCCCTCCCACCTCCATTTGGAGAACACACTATGTCAGTGTCATGGGGGTGGTCTCTGACAGCAGCTATGACATCACTACCAGGACCTGCTCTCAGAATGGTACACCATTCCACCCTGACCCAGGAAGAAAAACTCCTCATGCATGCTTTATTGCCCTCACTAAATTTATAGGTAACACTAGGAGACACCTTCTCTTAGAGAGTGGTGAAGCTATGAAACAGTCTACCACAGAGACAGTGGATATGAAGACAGCACAGGCCTTCAAGGTAAACCAAAACAACTTTCTGCTTGTCAAGGGAATCCCAGGGTGCTCCAGGTAGTAACAGAGGTAAGGAATCTGCTGTCCATACTGGAGATATCCATTCCCCCACTCCCTCTCTACTCAGGCATTTCTCAAGGTTCCGTCCTGGACCCCATACTCTTCTCTATATTCCTAAATGACCTCCCTTCTGCCTTTTCTTTTGCGTCCATCCACATGTATGTAGATGACACTATGCTATTTGCTTCTTGCTCCTCTGCTGCTGACTTTACCGTCTGTTTCCAAGAGAATTTCGACAGTGTTCAGCGCTGGTTCTGTTCAAACATTCTGTCCCTCAGCACCAAGAAAATGGCCTCCATTACCTTTGTCTCCTGGCATAGCCTCACCAGGCTCTCTTCACTCCCTTCCCTCCACCCTCTAGAGGGTACTGACATTGAGGATGTTTCCTCCTTTAAGTACCTTGGGGGCTGGCTGGACTATTGCCTTGACTTCTTGACACACATTGATGCTATCCACCTCAAGCTCCACCCAAAAAATAGGTATGCTCAATAGAAACAAAGTTGGTATCCCACTCCCTGCCCGCCACAAGCTGGTCATGAAGATAATCCTCCTTATCTTCAACTACAGTGTCATTGTCTACAGTGCAGCTCCCATGTCCGTCTTTGCCAAATTGGACCCCCTCTTCACACTTTTTGCTATTTTTCCTTGGACTGCACTCTACGTACATACCATAGCAGAGAAGGCAAAGAAGCAGACATTCAAAAGGTACAAGATGACACAGAAATAAGAGGATATGGAGACGTATCAGGAGAAACAAAGGGAGGCAGCGAAGGCAATCAGGAGACCTAAAGCACAAATGGAGAAAAATATTGCCAAATTAGCGAAAAAGGGGAATAAAATATTTTTTAGATACTTAAGCAAAAAGAAAAGAAGCAAGGCAGGGATAGTAAGACTAAAAGGGGAATTGGGTGAAAGTCGGAAGAGGACCAGAAGAAACCTGACACACTGAATAAGTACTTTTGTTCAGTATTTACAAGAGAAGGGGTAGGTGACGGGCCACAGATAAAGAAGGGCATTAAGGGAAGGGGTGGACACTAGCCCTTTTAAGGAGGAAAGAGTCCCCAGGGAACTCACAAAATGAAATGTAGATAAGGCAATGGGGCTGGATGGGGTTCACCCCAGGATACTAGAGGAACTGTCTGTGCCTCTGACAGCCCTGTTCCATCTATCACTGGGTACAGGGGGAGTTCTGGGGTACTGGAGGGGGGCAGATGTGGTTCCACTACACAAAAGTGGGAATAGAGGGAGGAGGCAGGAAACTACTAGCCTGTAAGCCTGACTTCGGTGGTGGGCAGGATTATGGAAACTCTACTAAAAGAAAGGATTGGGGAATATCTTAAAACCAGTGGATTGCAGGATCTGAGGTAGCATGGGTTCACAGGAGGGAGTTCTTACCAAATAAACCTGATATAATTCTTTGACTGGGTTATCAAGGAGGTGGAACAAGGAGGAGCAGTGGATGTGGCCTACCTGGATTTCAATAAGGCCTTTGACACCGTTCCACACAGAAGACTGATAAACAAGCTAGGCATCCTGGGAGTGGGTCCAAAGATAGTTAAAGGGGAACAGTCATCAAATGGGTTTCTTAATGTCTGAAATAGCATAAAAAGCTAATTTGAGTGAACCATTGTGTTTATCTGTGAGTCTTTGCAGTCCAGAGTTACTCATATGTAAATCATCCTGTAATTAAGGGCTGGGGGCAGCCAGTTGGGTGTGGGTCGCGAGGGCAGGACACCCTCCCTTGAGCAGCGGGTCAGCAATCTCGGCGGATCCAGCGCACAGCCACGCTCCCCTTGTTGGGTGTGGGTCACGAGGGCAGGACGTCCTCCCTTGAGCAGCAGGTCAGTAATCTCGGCAGATCCAGCGCACAGCCATGCTCCCCTCATTGGGTGTGGGTCATGAGGGCAGGACGCCCTCCCTTGAGCAGCGGGTCAGCAATCTCGGCAGATCCAGGTAAAGACAATCTCCAAACAGACGTACTGAAGCCGTGTAGCCGCTTCGGCATCCATTTCTCCACAGCTTTTGGGAAAAGGAGAAACACTGGACTTTAACGCACAGCCACGCTCCCCTTGTTGGATGTGCGTCGTGAGGGCAGGATGCCCTCCCTTGAGCAGCAGGTCAGCAATCTCGGTGGATCCAGATAAAGACAGTCTCCAAACAGATGCTCTGAAGCCGTGTAGCTGCTCAGGCATCCGTTTCTCCGCAGCTTTCGGGAAAAGGAGAAAAACTGGACTTTAAGTAAAATTACCTTAAGGGCTCTAATCCTCTCTGTTACCTTTACTGCCCCCACACATGTGGAGATAGTTTTTTAACGCAATAACCTCAGTAATTTAGGTGGTAGATTGAATAGATACCTGCGTGCTCCTTAACAGCCAATCTGATTTGGCGCCGAATTCAGTTTGTATTTTTACAGTCTGTATCTAACGCTGATCCCTTGCAAGCTGTGCACCAGGTTCCTTAAGAACAAAGTTGTAGCCCTACTGTTTAATTACTGTATGCTGAATTGTAAGAGTACCAACATTGTTGGCCCTGCTGTTTAATTACTGTATGCTGAATTCTAAGAGTACCAAAACTGTTGTTTAAGTATCCGGCTAGTACAGAATCCCCCTCGGTAGTCACCATTTTAAATAGCCCATCCTACTAGCCCATAACTTCATCTGCAGTTGCCATTTTTACTTGTCTTTGAATCAATTGGAGAAAGCGCCCCCCCCACTCACCATACTTAACAAGTCTCTCTCTGTTTGTTCTTCAGCGCACAGCCATGCTCCCCTCATTGGGTGTGGGTCACGAGGGCAGGACGCTCTCCCTTGAGCAGCGCGTCAGCAATCTCAGTGGATCCAGGTAAAGATAGTCTCCAAACAGACGCACTGAAGCCGTGTAGCCGCGCGGGCATCCATTTCTCCGCAGCTTTCGGGTAAGAGCCCCGCCGACACTGCGCATCAGCTCCCCACCGCCCCACCACCACCCTTGGTTGGCATTCTATCTTATAGGGGATACCAGGTGACTAAATTAACCAATCAGCCCACTTTCCCATAGGCAGGTTATCGGGACCTGCCACTAGTGGCCGCTATCTGCCTGAGCTAGCAATTTCTATCCACTTTAGGGTGAGGGAAACAAATTGTCAATTCACACATAAGATTGCAAGTAAAATAACTACATGAGATCTATTAAATATCAGTTAGCACCAAAATCAGCTACTGCCACATCTCCCAATCCTTCCCACTAAAATGACCTACTTGCTTCTTTCCTTTATGGTGCTTTCTCTTCTCTTCTTACCCAGCCACTACCCCTTCCCAACCCCCCGTGCCACCCTTAATGCTATACCCAACCCTATCCCCTCTACATCCCATCTGCTGCCCAACCCTGTGATTACGCTGACCACTATCACCATGTCCCATTTCATCCCTATCCCGGCAATCTCTGCCCACCTGCTCCTAGCAACCGAGGATTGCCCTGTACTATATAGCCCAGAAATACTGTGCTTTGTCTGCTCTCACACTGCCAACAAGATGCAACACTATATAAGACCTTTGCAGTGTGATTGCAAAAAGATACTCAGAACAGTCCTATCTAGGATCTCCATTATCCTCCTGCTACTTGCGGGAAATATACACCCAAATCCTGGCCCCACTGCCCCCACCCCTTGCAAGCCAATGCTAGCTAAAGGACTACGGCTGGCAACAATAAACATATGCAGTCTACTAAAGAAATTTGCCCCACTACAAGCCTGGGTTTGCCTCCACAACCCGGATGCCCTAGCTGTAGCCGAAACATGGCTATCACAGAGTACCCCAGACTCAGCTGTTGCCCTGCCAGGCTATACATTGTACAGATCTTACAGGTTGGGGAGAAGGGGTGGGGGTTGTGCACTGTACCTTCAGGGAACAACTGCAGGGAATCAAACTTGAAACTATGCACCCCACTGCAGGTGCCCAGGCCCTCACCATTAAGGTTGCTGTGGGCAAGTCAGGTAAATCACTCTACCTTATCTCGGTCTATATACCCCCTCACAGCCAGAAAGATGCTTTTGAATCCATCTTAAAGATCATTGACCAGCTCCCCAAAAACTCAGAAATTGTAGCCCTTGGTGATTTTAACATAAACTGGTCTTCCCCCCCACCAGGCCTGTCTCAGGGATGCGGCAGCAGCCCATAATCTTTCTCAGATGGTACTTACCCCTACTAGGGTAAACTACAAAAGGGGCACTAGTTCTATCCTTGATCTCATTTTTACAAATCATCCTGAACACATACAGGATGTCCAGATCCTCTCTGACTCACTTAGTGATCACACCCCGGTCACCTGTCGCTGGTCAAACAGCTGGAAGCCATCCCCTCCCAGGATCACCAGCAACTGAAAGCTAAAGAATGGATCCTTGGCACATCTCCACAACCACCTATTTAACTTTGACTGGTCCCCTATTGATCATGAATCATCAATTGATGCTGCACTGTCTTTCTTCATAAGCACCTTTAAATCTGCCTGCGATATCTTTGCCCCAGTTGTAAAACGTATTGAAAAATCTCATTCTGCCCCATGGATAAATGGGTCCTTGCTCAACCTAATGAAAGAGCGAGATAACCTATGGCACCGTGCTCTAGAGTCCGGTTGTCCCACTAACCGCCAACTGTACCGAGCTGCACGAAACTCATGCACCTGGGCTATCTGACAGGCCAAGGCAGATTATCACCAGGTCAAACTTACTTCCACATATGGAAATGGGCAAAGATTCTGGGAGAACATAAAGGAGCTAAGTGGTAAATCCACATCCCCCCCTCCCATCATGCTGATTGTTGACGGAGCTCCCACCCAGGACCAATACAAGATAGCGGATGCCTTTAATGCATCCTTCTCTGACCTCAGCTCCATTTTCCCCCCCCGACTTCTTCTCTTAATCTACTGGTTAGTTCCCTCCCCCCTCCGGTGCCCCCCCTTTTCACTTTGGAACAATCTCCCCTAGTGCTGCCCGCTCATACATCACCAAGTTCCTCGGGAAAACTAGACAGTGTGCTGACGCTATTGATATTAAGCTGCTCTCTTTAACACTTGACGCAGTGCTAACACCTCTTACTAAAATACTTAACATGTCTCTGTGCCTTGGGCAGTTCCCGTCATTGTGAAAAAGAGCGATTATCACACCAGTACATAAAAACAGAGACAGAACCTCCACAAGTAACTACAGACCCATTTCCATACTTCCTCCCCTCTCAAAAGCACTGGAAAAAATTGTCGCGGATCAACTCACTCAATATTTGGACTTGCATCACCTTCTCTGCCAGCAACAGTATGGTTTCAGAAAAGGGCATAGTACTACTACTGCCCTCCTCGAGTTTACCTCCTTTATCCATGATGCCCTTGCTCAGGGAGCTTTGGCAGCATCTGTCTGTATTGACCTGTCCAAGGCGTTTGACACTGTAAATCACTGTATGCTCTTAAGCTCTCTCCTCTCCGTTGGCATATCACAAGAGGCCACTGGCTGGTTCAACAACTGTCTCAACGGCCGAACACAACAGGTTAAAATAAATAACACCCTGTCCATGAGTCTACCTGTCTGATCAGGTGTCCCTCAAGCGTCCATCCTCGGTCCACTCCTCTTCTCACTGTACCTAAACTCCCTCCCTATGGCCATCACTGGGTGTCTCCTCCTTTATGCAGATGACGCAGTGATCTTTAGTCGGCACCCTGACCCTTCCCAGCTCCAAACATCCCTACAGGCCTCCTTCACTGAAATTGAATCATGGTTTGCCTCCCACAAACTTGTCCTCAACTAAAAACTAAACCATGCTTTTCGCCCACCCGCCAACATAAACATATATCGACCATACTGGCTATACAAAATTCCCAGGGCACCAGACTGGAGACCAGTTACCAGCTTCAAATATCTTGGGTTACCCTCGACTCGCCCTCACCTTTTGTTAGCATATAGCATCGACATGCTCTGCAATTAACATCAGAATTGGCCTTCTTTATAGACTTAGGTCCTGTCTCCCACCTGATGCCCTCCGACTAGCTATCTCTTGCTCCATCATCTCCCTGGTAGACTATGCAATAGTCATCTATGGGGCTGCATCAGACACTGCCCTTATGGCCATAAAACACACCCACAATAAGGCCTGCCGGCTGGCTACAGGCAGTGAACAGCTTACGTACACCTGCGACCTCTACCAAAGGGCGTCATGACTAAACTTCTAAGGGTGCTTATTCTATCACACTTGCCTCCTGTCCAAAAAAATCCTGCTAGGTCTCGCTCCCCCTGGCTGCCTGCTGCTACTTCAACCAAACTTGCCAAGGAGGGCCACAAGGCAGGCTGACACTGTTACCTTCCAAATCCCACTTGTAAAGACCAGTATAGGCCAACAATCCTTTTGCTATAGAGCTCCACTCTGGATGAACTCAATCCCTGGGCCAACCCTATCTATTCCCAGGCTGGGGCCTTTCAAAACTGAGCTGCGTGACTATATCTTAACCAGCTCCCACTGTGACTGCAGATAACCCCTTGTTCCTCTGCTATATATGTACCTGACTCTATTTTGATTGTACCATACACACCTCTGAAACACTTGATGTAGTAGCTCTGTACATTGACACTGTATTTAATCTATGTACTGTCATCCTCTGTATTTGTCTTTGTTCTTTGTGTAACGTGGAGCCTTTGTAAATGAGTCCCTGACTCAAAGGGTTGTAATTCCTAGACTTTAAATAAATAAATAAATGTGTTTTAGGCTCCTAACAGAAAATGATGTCACTAAAGATCTTAGCCCTTCATTGACTGTAGGTTAAATAGGAAATTATTTTAGTAAATGTGCTTTAAGGTGTTATTACAACACTTTCTACATTGATAATACTTGTTTTGTGTGTGCATTGAAACTAGTGAGTTATTACCTTTACATTTCAAACTGTTAGTAAAAAGAATCCATCTTTAGGGTTTCTTTAACCTCTAGGCTATACTGCCAGCTGATCATCAAAAACTACGCATCTCAATGCTGGCTCTGTGGTGCCAACAGGTACTGGGACCCCATATCAGGATTTCTAAACTCTGTCTGTGTCCATGTTAGTAAGATTTCTGGGGCTGCCACAGCACCAACTTCTGTCTTTTTCCATTCCCCTCTCTTACAACCTTTTCTCTTACAATTTCGGGTGTGAACTCAGGTTTACAAGATGCAAATGTGGCTATATACCTACTAGCCTGGCATCATGGCGCCAGCCTTGAAATGTGAAGTTTTTGACTATCAGCTGGCAGTACAACCTAGAGGTTAAAGCAAAGAGCTGTGAACAAGCTTCGTTCATCCAGCAGAATGGGTTTTGATTCCATCGTGCTCTACTTGTATATTGTGTGACAGGAGCAAGTCACTTAACCTCCCTGCGCTCTCAAAACACATCCAGGAACAAGCTGTAACTGTTTGCCTTTCCTGGACAAAGAAAGTAAAAACAATCTGAGCATGTGTTATGATTCTGAAAATATTATGCTCTTTCTATCCAGATTTGACTTGAAAATAAAAAATAGGACACCATTAGTTGTTTATTAATTGCAAAAACACATAGATGGACAACACAGTTAAAACATGCGTAACCTGAAATACATTATTAAAAGAGTGGTTTACTTCTTTTGACAAAGTTAAAAGTATAACAGTTTCATAATGAAATACTTTGGGTGGAATGGGATTTTCTACCATAATGGAAAAAATCAATCTGGTTGATCCTGTCATCCTCACCCTTCAAATGTGTCTTACGTTCTGCAGCTATGCCAATGGACGGCAACTTTCCAGAATGCCATTCCCATTGTAATGTAAAAAAAAGAAAAACAAAAACAGAGGGAGAGACAGGCTGTGTGTGAGTGTGTGTGTGTGTGTGTGTGTGTGTGTGTGTGTGTGTGTGTGTGTGTGTGCGTGTGTGGTGTGTGTGTGTGTGTATATGTGTATGTGTGGTGTGTGTGTGCATGTGTGGGTTTGTGTGTGTGAAGTGTGTTTGTCTGTGTGTGTGTATATGTGTGTGTGCGAAGTGTATGTGCACGTGTGTGTGTATGTGTGAGTGAAGTGTGGTGTGCGTGTGGTATGTTTGTGTGGGGTGTGTGCATGTAGTGGTGTGTGTGAAGTGTAAAGTGTGTGTGTGTGTGTGTGCATTTGTGTCTCTGACAGAAGTGCTGCACTAACTGAACTGTGCTGAAAGGGAAAACATTTATCACCAATAATTAAATAAAATAATATGTGTGTGGGTGGGTGGGTATAAAAACTAGAATTTTGCACACACCCTCTGTGTGGGATGCTTTTATAAACCACTCAGACTTTGCCATTGGGGCTATTTATTTATTTATTTAAGAGTTTAACCAGGCAGGCATGCTGAGCGGGGAACCACTCATTTCCAGATGCGACCTGGGGGAAATTTGTAGGGAGATTTACGGAAGGTACAGGATTTACATAGTATGCAGTGTTACAGCCAGAGACAATACATAAGTGACATTGAATACCCTAGGCTTTTACATTTTGACGAGTAAACACACTGAGAAACAGGACTACATTACTAGAGGACCATACTGACCTTGCAGTGCATCAGATTACTATAGTAGGGTAGACAGGTGACGCGAACAGAGGAACATGTGGGCATAGAATTTATGGCTGCTGGGAGCAGGAGCAAGTGGTGGAGAAGTGTGCGTGGAGGAGTGGGTTTAGGTGTCTAGGGCTTGTGGTGCTCCTGATGTCGGCAGGCAAGTCATTCCATAGTTTGGGCATACAATATTTAAAAGCTGATTGGCCCTTGGTGGTGTGCATGAATGGTATTTGGAGAAGCCTGGAGTCTGTGCCTCTGAGTGAGTAGGCAGGGGAAGGATGAGCCAATAATGCGGAACCGAGATAAGGGGGAAGGGTCTGGGACCAGAATTTGGCAGTGACTCTGGGCAGTGGATCAGTCTGCAGGACGTGAGTGAGGGCAGGGCTAGGGAGCTGTATAGGTCACAGTGGTGGGTCACTGGTTGGCAGTCCAGGATGAAGCGACAGAAGGAGTGAAAAAGAGTGTCTAGGCTGGCCAGGTTGGATGAGGGTGTGGCACCATAGACCACGTCACCATATAGTCTAGTATTGGGAGAATCATTTTTTGAACAATTTCCCTCCAGACCAGAGTGGACATGCATCCTTTGTTGTGATATAGAGCACCCAGTTTGGGGTGTAGTTAAGGATTCGATGTGTGAGGAGAAATCTAGGTGTTGGTCTAGCCAGACTCCAAGCTATCTGAATGAGGTGCAGGACTACAGGGGGCGAACCTTCTAAGGTAAGGAAAGAGGGGTGAACTGCTAGCTGGGAAAGCTGTGGTTATGTACCGAAGGTTAGAGAGACTTTTTTCTTTCATTTAGGAATAGCTGGTTGGACCGGAACCATTGCTGTATGGCACTGAAATCCTGCTGGAGCACTTTTGACACTGCTCCAGCGGAGGGACCTGAAGCATACAGTACGGTGTCGTCTGCATACATTTGGATAGATGAGTGTGTGCAGGCCAACAGGAGGTCATTTAGAAATATTGAAATGAGAAGCGGGCCCAGGACTGAGCCTTGGTGTACCCCCATAGTGACTGGGAGGGGGTGGATATATGGGGGCCAGTTTTCACTGATTGTTGCCTGCCTGTCAGGTAGGTCTGAAGCCAACTAATGGCAAGACAGGAGAGGCCTGCATCTTTTAATTTGGTTAGTAGCAAAGGGTGAGAGATGGTATTGAAGGCCTTGGCCAGGTCGATGATTATGGCCGATGTGATAAGTCCTTTGTCCATACCAGTGAGGATGTCATCGGTAAGTCTTAATAGTGCGGTGATGGTGGAGTGAGACTGGCGGAAACCTGACTGATAAGAGGTGAGGAAGGAGGAAGCGTCAAGGTATTGGGGGAGTTGGGCAAGGGCAAGGTGTTCCTGAAGTTTGGCCAGTATTGGGATTAGGGAGATGGGGCAGTAATTTCCTGGTGTGGAGGGGTCTCTGTCCTTAGGAAGGGGAATGACAACCGCATGCTTCCAAGCTGATAGGATTTTGGTCAGGGAGAAGGAGAGGTTGAGGAGGTCGGCTAATGGGGAGGCTATGGTGAGGGCGGATAAATGAAGTAATTTGGCATCCAGACCAGAGGGGCATTTGCCTTTATTAGGATCCAGAGCTCTCAGAGCTTGGAGGACTTTGGCCAGGGTTACTGGGCAGAAGGAGAAACTGGTGGCAGGGGAGGAGTTCAGGGATTTTGGTGAGGTGCTTGGTGGGCGTAGGGGGGGCCGGGGACTGGGCAGGAGAGATGTTGCACTACTGGTGAAGAAGGAATTGAAGGTAGAGGCAACTTCACTGGGGTCCGAGACGGTCGTGCCTTTGTATGGATAGGGTCGTGGTAGGTGGTTGGACAGGCGGCGAGAGAAGGGATTTGATAGTTTTCCAGAAGATTGTAGGGTGGTTAAGGTTGAGGTTCACAGCTGACGTAAAGTAGTTCTTTTTGGCCTGTCGTATAGCTTTGGTGCAGGAGTTGCGGAGAACACGGTAACTTTGTAGGGATTTGTGGGAACATGTTAGCTTGTGTTTTTTCCAAGCTTGGTCCCTGTTGCAGCATCTGCTAATGATTTCAGAGGAGACCCAGGGAAGGTGAGAGCCCCTTAATCTTGAGCTTCTTAGAGGGGCATGATAGTCCCACACAGCAAGAAACCTGGTCTTGAAAGTCTCTAAAGTGTAGTTAATGGAAGGTGCCTTCTAAATAAAGGACCAGTCCACGTGGGCCAGGTCATTTAGGAGGGCAGGTAGAAACAGGGATTTGAAGGATCTTGTGAGGAGCATCCTAGAGGGGGTTCTGCGGGTCTATGCACTTTCCTGACCATGTATACCATGTGGTGATTGCTTATGGAGTCGGGGAGAAGTCCGGCTTTAATAATCCTGTGTGGATGGGAAGTGAGGGCCCAGTCCAAGAGGGAGTGGTTAAGTGTTTTGGGGTTCAGTGGGGTGGGTTGGACCATTAGCTGGGAGAGTTTTAGAGCGTTTATTTTGGGCCTTATTTTAGAGCAATCTTTGGCTAGCCAATTGAAATTGAAATTGCCAAGGATATGTCGCTCACCACCTGTGGCAGCAGCCTTAAATGTGGCCAGGTGGTCTAAGACACCAGGCAACGGGGTAATAGGGGCAAAATAGGACCTCGCAACGTGCACAGGGGTGGAGTAGGGGAGAGCTAGTTTGACCAGTAAGGATTCTATTTGAGTGGTTGGTGCAGGGATATGGACCAGGGTGAACTGTAGTCTGGTGGAGATGAGCATGGCAATTCCTCCACCTTTTTTCTTGCCCGGGTTGTCTTGCCTGACCAACGAGTAGCCAGGAATGGCTACAGCAGAGTCAACATGGTGTGGCTTTAACCACGTCTCCGACATTATGAAGATGTCTGGTCGAAGAGATAGGGCAGTAAGTTGTAGCTCTGATATTTTGTTCGGGATACTGCAGATGTTGAGGTGCAGTCGTCGGAGGCCCTTGGGGAGAGTCAGTGGGGTGAAGGGATTGGGGGTTAGGGACCCGGTTGGCTTCAATATCCCCTGCCAAGAGGAGAAGCAGTGTCAGTTAGTGTTTGGTTTTATACCAGGCAGGTCTAGTCGATCAGGAGGAGGAGAAGAGTGCTTGATGGGTAGGCGCAGTGGCAGTCATTGCCAGGTTACATAGGACAGATAGCCCTGGGAAAAAGGAGGGAGGGAGGACGGCAGCACTGAGCATCCAGTTATGAGTGAGTACTTGCGACAGTTGATGTGGGAAGGTGGTTGAGTGGAGGGGCGGGGGAGAAGTGATGGTGTAATATAGATGGTGGTCTGGGTGCTGTAGTGGGTGGGTTGCTGGGGGGAGGAGGCTAAGGGAAATGCCAGGAAGAAAACCGGGAGGAAAAACAGTAGCATTATGCCTGAAGAATGTTGCAGCAAGCAGGGCTGAGTGTGGGGGCCACTAGTGGTGACAGTAGATAATCTGCTAATGGGAGATTGGGCTGATTGGTTCTGCAGAGTTCCGAACAGTCACGTGACTGCACGTATAAAGCAGACTGCTGACTAAGGGTGGTGGTGGGGGGGAGCCGGTGCACAGCGCCAGTGGGATAAACAATGCTGACTCCAAGGAGCTGGCGCTGGTCCTCTGCGGGTGTTCCGTACCTTGTTCACTCTGGGGGGGGGGGTTCAGCGTGGCTGCACTGCTCCGGTGCTTCATGGGGAGGGCAGGCAGAAAAGAGGCCCTTGCGACCCTTGTTGTCCTCCTGGGCAGGGCTGGCGACTCCAGTCTCTCACAACCCTTCTGCTGTGAGATAAGGAGAGAGAAATCAATTTATAAGCTGCTGGAGAGGCAGGGCTGAGCAACAGGTATGAAATATTGCAATATACCTAGCTGAAGCACATTTAGCTAAACATGCTGATTGTCTATGAAATTTATTTATTTATTTATTTATTAGCTTTTGATAACCGGGTAAGTGCGTTAGGCAACAGACCTGCCTATTTTCAGGCACGACCCGGGAGAGCATAGGACATTGGTTACAATATGCAGAAATGCACAGACATAATATAGGTGTATAGGAGCAAAACAAGATATACATTGGGTAGCACAGTAATAGTTACATAAGGGTACATTTTAGGCATAGATCATAATAAGGATGTAAAATAAAGCAATTAGGGTAACCATAAGACAGCTGAGGAGAGTAAATACATCAAGGTTCATAGTCACCTAGACGAGCATATTGTGTGGGAGAACATTAGTGTAGTACTCAGGGTCAGACCCGACAGCCTGCAGTGGGACAAAGCAAATTAAGAGCATTTGCATTGGCCAGAGGCTAGAAGGTGGGTGAACAGTGAGTTTTTGAATTCTCGATGGGAGGCTGAAGTTTTCACCATAAGGGAGAGTGAGTTCCAGAATTTGGGAGCAAAATGGGCAAATGCCTGTTCACCCATTTTTGTCATGCAAGGTCTAGTGGAGAGCATGGGGACAGAGGAAGACCTGAGGGTACAGGTGTGTGAGGCAGGAGTCAGGAGGTTGGCAAGATAGACAGGGCAGGAGGTCTAGACAGGGCGTGATAAAGCAGCCCAGGAGTAGGCTCCGAATATCCTTAGGTGACAGCCAATTTAAGCCAGCGTAAAGGAGACAATGATGGGTAGGCGTGGGGCAGTTAAGGTGAATCTACAGATGTTGTTGCCAGACAGTGTCCCATTTGTGAAGTGTAGCAGAGTTTGCAGCAAAGAGGAGGGGCAGAGCATATTGGAGCTGGGGTAAGAGAATACCTCTGCAACAGAAAGTCTAAGCGGAAGGAGTGAGGGAGTGGCGCCTGCGATAAGCGCCACCATTTTAGCATGTGACGACGCACACATATTGACATGTTGAAACAGGTCAAGTGTGGGATCCAAAGTGACCCCAAAAGGTACTTGAAGGACTCAGTGTTTAAGATGAGAGAGCCATCAAGGCATTGAACCCGGAGCCTGTTCGCAGGGGCAGACAGTTTCTTAGAGGATCCGAATAGCATAGCACAGTTTTTCTAGGTTCAGGACTTGGTGGTTGCTAGAAAGCCAGGCTCTGCAGAATTGGAAGTTATTAGTGAGAGGGAGTTGATGGCAGCAACCCGATTTTGACCCAGAGTAGAGAATAAGGTCATCCATGCGTACAAAAGAGTGCAGCTATGCCGGACATGGTGGGAATATCATTTAGGAAGAGGCAGAAGAGTAGAGGTCCAAGAGTGGATCCCTGGGGAACTCCACGGGAGATGTTTAGGGGGGAGGAAAGGGTCTTGTGAAATGCTACTGCCTGAGTCCGATTGTCAAGATAGCTATGGAACCAGGAGAGGGCTTGGTCAGATGCTCCAATGGATTGGAGTTTCTTTAGCATGAGAGGATGAAATTAATCTCTGGAGTGGCACAGTTTGCTCTAAGTGCAGTTTACAAAAGCAGTAGCACAGTTTGCTCTAACCGAAGTTTACAATAGGCAGCAGTGCATATGGGAGCTGCTGGAACAAGGTCTACTGATACATATATACTCGTATCCCTTAAGGAGCTACAGAAACACAGTTAAAATGATAGCTAATGTAATGAATCAGCTCAGAAATAAACTATCTGTAGAGCTATGCCAATGTATTTTAAAGGCAAGGTACTGGCAAGAACGATTGTTGTAAGGCAAAGTTCGTTTTAAATTTGAAATTGATTTTAGGCCAACAATATCACACGCCGACTCCTAGGGAGCTAGTGCTGGTCCCTCTGCAGGCGTTCCATTGCCCTGTTAACTCCGGGGGGTCTGTGTGTGGCTGTACTGCTCCGGTTCTTCATGGGGGGGGCAGGCAGAAGTATCCCACACCTTGGGTGTGTGTAATATTTTGGTTACACACATACACCCATATATTATTCTATATTTTAAAAACGCAGTTCAGATTATGCTTTTTTAAAACAATGTTGTCCATCCATGTGTTTTTGCAATTAATAAACAATTAATGGTGTCCTTTTTTTTTTCTTTTCAAGTCAAATCTGAATAGAAAGAGCATAATATTTCCAGAATTTATAACACATGCTCAGATTGTTTTTACTGTCTTTGTCCAGGAAAGGCACACCACTACAGCTTGTTTCTGGCTGTATTTTGGGAGCACAGGGAAGTTAAGTGACTTACTCTGGTCACACAATATAGAAGTAGAGCAGGTTGGAATCAAACCCTAGTCTGCTGGATGAATGAAGCTTGTTCATAGCTCTTTGCTTTAACCTCTAGGTTGTACTGCCAACTGTTAATCAAAAACTACACATTTCAAGGCTGGCCCCATGATGCCAGGCCAGCAGATATGTACATTTGCATCTTGTAAACCTAAGTTCAAACCCAAAATTGTAAGAGAAAAGGCTGCAAGAGAGGGAACAGAAAAAGACAGAAGTTGGTGCTGTCGCAGCCCCAGAAATCTGCACTGACATGAGCACAGTCGGTTTAAAAATCCTGATACTGTATGGGGCCCCAATATCTGTTGGCACCACAGAGTCAGCCTTGAGATGTATAGGTTTTTAATGATCATCTGACAGTATAGCCTAGAGGTTAAAGCAATCCCAAAGATGGATTATTTTTACTAACAGTTTGAAATGTAAGGGTGATAACTCACTAGTTTCAATGCACATATAAAGCAATTGTTATAAATGTAGAAAGTGCTGTAATAACACCTTAAAACACACTTAATAAAACAGATGATTTCCTATTAAATCAACAGTCAGTAGAGGGCCAAGATCCTCGGTGACATCATTTCCAGTCAGCAGCCTAAAACGTATGGCTGCCCCCAGCCCTTAATTACAGACTGATTTACATATGAATAACTCTGGACTGCAAAGACTCACAGATAAACACAAAAGCTCACTCAAATTAGCTTTTAATGGTATTTAAGACATTAAGAAACCCTGTTGATTACAGTTCCTGGTACAAAGTTGGCTAGGTAACAGAACTCAGAGGGTGGTGGTAAATGGAGTTCACTCAGAGGAAGGGAAGGTAAGGTAACCAGTGGGATGCCTTAGGGGTCAGTACTGGGACTGGTCCTCTTCAATGTTTTTATTAGCAATATCGTAGAACGGCTGGAAGGTAAGTTATGCCTATTCACAGATGACATAAAAATTTGCAACAGAGTGGACACATGGGCAGGGGGTTGAAAAAATTAAGGAAGATCTAAAAAAGCAGGAAGACTGGTCAAAGGTTTTGTAACTGGGCTTCAACGCCAACAAATTTAAAATGATGTACATGGGGCACAGAAACCCAAAGGCAACATATCTGTGGGGGTGTTAACCACAAAATAGGAAAGGGATCAGGGGTTCATCATATTTGATAATCTAAAGGTAGCAAAACAGTGTCATAAGGCAGTGGGAAAGGCTAGTAGGATGCTGGGGTGCATAGGAAGGGGCATCACCAGCAAAAAGAAGGAGGTAGTCCCCCCCTCCATAGAGATCAATGGTGAGGCCACACCTGGAGTACTGTGTTCAGTTCTGGAGGCTCCATCTCAGGAAGGACGTAGATCAGGTGGAGGTGGTACAGAGAAGAACAACCAAAATGATGCATGGCCTGCATCAGAAGTCCTGCAAGGAGGGGAATTAAATATGTACTCACTGGGAAACTTTCAAATACCTCAAGGGTACCAATAAGGTACAGGAGGATGGCATATTGCACAGAAAGAGATGCTCAAGGACTAGGGGCATGATATGAAGCTGGAAGGGGGAGACTTAGTAAGGATGTGAAGAACTATTTCTTCACGGAAAGGGTGGTGGATGCCTGCAACAGACTCCCAGCAGAGGTGGTGGGCACCGAAATGGTAACAGGTTTTAAACATGCATGGGATAGACACAGGGGGGTCTTAGTAACAGGGCTGGGGGAGTAAGGCTGCTTCCCTTTACCTCGCCCTCCCCTCCAGCAAAACGTCAGTAAGCCAAGTTGCCTTCTGGTATTATTTTCCTTAGCTCTTGTCCTATCTTCCCCTGTCTGTCTGCTCAGCCTTGTTCTTCTCCCTCAAGTCCCTACCTTGTGACTTTTCTACCCCCTCCTGCAACTGTTTCTGATCCTAACCCTGTTGTTCCCTCCTCTTTTTTGCTTATGCCCCCACGCACTCCCTTCCCCTCGTTTGAAGAAATTTCTGTCCCACTCTAGACTAAACTGCTACTGATCAGTTGTCTCATCTGGAACTGTCTTTGCTCCTGTACTTACCTTACTGCTCTGGTATTGTCAACCCTTGCACCTTTGCAGTCTGGTTAGTAGTACTAATCTGCTCCGGATCTGGCATAGCTCTTAGTACTACAGCATATTGCACTTGTACTTTAAAGTGCACTGTTATACATCTTTATTCTGTGTTGTTCAGATTATCTGCCTGTTTATTGGGACTGCACAGCTGTAATGTATTTTTACTTTTTTTTTGTAATGTATTTTTATTGTATTTTATTTTTATTACTACTGCACCTTACTGTTTGTTATTTTCTCCTGCATGTTATATTGTTCACTCCCAACTCCTACCACCCCCAGGATGCATCTGGAAACAAGCTGTTTCCAGCTTAGTCTCTCCTGGTAAAACTCCTGAAATAAACAAATAAATCAATCAGTGCATAAATTGAATCAGACGTTCCTATATCAAGCAGATGTTTTAAGAATAACAGCCGGTTACTTAAGTAGGGTACCTTAGCTTCTGTTCAGACTGTTTAAATTCAATTTTGTGCTTTTTTTTAGGCAGGTTTAATCTGGTTAATTTTGGTCCCTGCTCCTGCTGATTTTCAGCTCTGAGCCCCCCACTCCTGTAGCAACCTGCTGCTCCGCCCCATCTAGCCACCTCTGATTTACACTAACCCACCCCTGTCTTTGTCCCCCTTTGTTCTCTAGCTACCCTCCCTCTCTCTGCCTCCCTATAACTTTTTTCTCTTGTCCTTCTCTTCCAGGGGATTTAGCCTGACCTTCTCAGGGGCCAGTGACTCCTCTGACTCAGACCTGCACCCGTGGTCCAAAACCCTCCCTCCATCTGCTGGCCAAGTCACCCACCTGCTCCCCTCCGATTACAGGTACAGAAGTGTTTGGAACTTTCAAATTTGGCACCTTCACTCTCCTACTGGTGCTCACCCAATCTGCTAAGTGCAGCTCACAGTGTATGCTGAGAAGCAGCTGGAGCATTTTAATTTGATTCAGCCCTGCTGCTTCAAGTAAGGACAGCCTGTCCAGCTTTGCTTGATCCAGCTTGCTCACTCAACTCTAAATTTACACCCACTCGCCCACCCCAGCCCTGTCCTCTTCCTCTATTAAACACTCCTTCATTCAAAATATCCCACCCATCCCTTTTCTGACTCACTTCTCCTCTTAAAGGGGCATTGACCTATGAATTCTTAAAGGGGCATTGAGTGGTGAAACCTTTCCATCCCTTGCTTACAGGTCACTTAATTCATTCAAAATACCCTGCCCATTCCCCTTTCAGACTCACTTTTTCCTCTTAAAGGAGCATTGACCTATTGAATCCTTAAAGGGGTAAGAAGTGCTGAAATCTCTGCATCACCTGCATTCAAGGTCAGTAGTACAGTTTCTTTGTAAATAGGCTTCTCGCCTCTCAGCCATCTCTCTGCCTAGCTGCCTACAGGAATACCTGTTGTTCCCCCCATATGCACCTTTTTCACCGGGACCTCAGCTATTACCAAGTATGAGGAGCATTATAGTTCTAGCCCTCCTGATCACTTGACTACCCCTCCACTTCCTGGTCACTTCCTCGCCAGATTCACCCAGCCTACTAACCCCCCGGCAGGGCACCCCTGTTGCTTCTGCCACCGACAGCGACCTGCAACCCACCCCGTCTCCCCGTCCAGTCTCATAATAAACTCCTTAAATATACCAGGCTCTCTCTCCCTTCTAATGCTTCACCACCTCTCATGTCCCCCTGTTCTCTCCAAAGACTACAAACCTAGAAATCACAATCTGATATCTCTAATCAAGGTGCTCAAGTTCCTCATTTTACAAAAATTCCCTGATACTCCTACTTCTGTCGGGAAATATCCATCCTAATCCCAGACCACTGCAGCTTCCACAGGTGCACAGTTGTAACTGTGGAGCCATTAAACTGGCATCAGTTAATATTAGAAGTCTCCCCCCAAAAATTGACCTACTACAGGTCTGGGTGACCCAACACAGACCCGATGTTCTTGCAGTGATTGAAACATGGCTCTTCCCTAAGGTGCCAGATAGTGCCATTCACATTGATGGTTATACTATATTTTGAGAAGACAGGTCGGGGAAAAAAGGTGGGGGCTGTGCTATCTACCTTAAAACTTCCCTCAGAGGTCACATTCTACCAAAAATCAACACTGGTAGTTGCTCCCAAGCACTGGCACTTAAATTGCTCCCTGCACCACACGATAAATCCCTCACCATCATCGCTAGCTATGTCCCCCCACGAGACCATTCCAGAGGTTTCACTGCAATAATCGATTCTCTCTCTGGTCTTTCCCCTGCTCCGAATTAGTGCTCCTTGGAGACTTCAATATAAACTGTCTGGCCCCCGAAGCTGACAACTACAAGGTTGCCACCTCCACCATCAATTTGACCCAAGTAGTGACTTCCCCGACCAGGCATCACCCCAGGACTGGTAACTGTACCATGCTGGACCTCATTTTTACCAACAGGCCTGATAGAATTATTGGCGCTGAGGGTATACCTGACTCCATCAGTGACCACTCCCCTGTCACCTGCCTTTGGTCCAACAAATCCCCCAAACTGCCAAATAAAACAACTCACCAATGCATTCTCAAGAAGGGACAACTAAATCAGCTTTGAACCCATCTTCATAGCCAGGACTGGTCCTATCTTGACTTTGCACCCAGTGTAGACCTTGCCCTTGAATACTTCATTGCATGTTTTAATGCAGCTTGTGACATCTTTGCTCCCCTGAAAAAGCTAAAGGTAAAAGCATTACACAACTCGTGGATCACCCCCACCCTCCTATCCTGTATGGCTGACAGGGACCACCTCTGGAACAAAGCTTGGGCCACTGGCACTCTATTCGATTGGCAACAGTACAGAACAGCCAGAAACTCCTGTACTCAAGCCATTAGACAAGTTAAAATGGCTCATTACAAGGGAGCACTCTAAAGCTTCTGGAGTGACAACAGGAAGTTCTGGGACAACCTAAAAGAACTTACTGGCAAACCCAGCAAAACCCCTCCCACTATGCTTAACGTTGACAGCACCATCTTCCAAGATCTACTGCAGATAGTCAACACTTTCAATGCTGCATTCACAGACCTGAGTGGTGTACTCTCCCCTGGCTTTTTTGACTTCCCTACCCCCTCAATTGACCATAGGAACACAGGCCCACCATCCACTCAACCACCCTTTTTCTTCAAAACAGTCTCACCTAGCATAGCCAAAAAATACCTACTCAAGATCCTCAGCAAATCTCATTTTAGCAGTGACTCACTAGACCCGAAGCTGCTATATCTGGTGTTGGATTCTGTCCTAATACCTATCACAAAAATACTGAATCAGTCTCTCTGCCTCGGTCAATTCCCCTCACAGTGGAAAGCCGCAATAGTGAACCCCCATCCACAAGAGTGGGGATAGAGCCCTTCACTCTAACTACCGCCCGATCTCCATCCTCCCTCCCCTCTCGAAAGCCCTTTAAAGGATAGTCACTGTCCAGCTCTCAGAGTACCTGGCCAAACACAACCTCCAGTGCACTGAGCAACAAGGCTTTTTTTTTTTATACTTTCTATTTTATCACCTCCCTCACCTCAGAGCTACGCTTCTTCGGGAGACACCAAGTAACCACTCCGTGACTTGCCTTACCTGAATCCCCTGTGGTTCCCCCATGGAGCTGTGGATATACCCCCAGGTGGGTATGGGATGGGACCCCAATGTCCCGATAACTTCAATGTTTTGTCGGGTCCCCCAGTAGTTAGGCAGGCAGTCGCCATTAGGGTCGGTACTGGTGCTCCGTCTACCCATGCTCCGGCAGTGTATTTTTCCTCTTTCTGAGGAGAAGTGGCCAGTGCCCTGATGTCAAGGTGTTCCCACTGACGTCCACCACTCCCAACCCCTCTTTTTTACATGCTCCTGTGCTTGCTATGCCTCCGGCTTTTGCCAGAGGCCAGCCAAACACCGAGCAGGAGCCCCCCTTCCTCCCAGGAAAGGAGAGCTGTCCTCCAGATGCTCAATCCTCTCCCTCTCCTGCTGACCCCCAGCGGTCCGGACTTCTTCCTGAACCCGGGCCACTGGCATGACGTGAGGTGTGGCATCCAGTGCTTCAACCCTCAGCACCACCGGACCAGCTGCAACATGGCTTTAGGAAGAGCCACAGCACTACCTCGGCTCTCCTAGAATATACCAACTTTATCCATAAAGCCCTTGACCGTGGGCACTTAGTGGGGTCAGTGTACATTGACCTCACTAAAGCATTTTGATACAGTTAATCACTTTCTCCTTGTGGACTCCATTCATAACTTGGGGCCTCCCCTTAGACTGTGTGCTGGTTCAAGCAACACCTGGGGGATAGATCCCAACAGGTAAAAATTTGCAATGTTCTCTTCTCCAGTCTACCGGTCTGCTCTGGAGTTCCACAAGGCTCCATTCTGGGCCCCTTACTTTTCAGCCTCTTTATGAACTCCCTACCTCAAGCCTGCCCCGGTGAGCTACTCCTATATGCAGATGATGCAGTGTTATTCTTCAGTAACTCTGACCAACTTTCCCTTGTTAGTCACTTGCAAGCCAATTTCACAGCTGTGGAAGGATGGTTTGCACAACACAAACTGATCCTAAATTGTGAAAAAAAGAAATCCATGCTTTTTTCCAGCCCCCACAACAAATTCAGATCAACCCAACTGACCATACTCAACAACCACAATGTCCCTATCGAACAAGTGCAGACCTTTAAGAATCTTGGTGTAACTCGTGACTGTGCGCTGTCCTTCTCTGAACACATCAACGCTGTCTCCAAGGCGGTCAGCTGTAAATTAGGGATCCTATAGGTATAGAAAAAGCATGACCCAAGAAGCACTCCAAGCTGCAGTCACCAGCAATATTCTCTTGCGGTGGACTGTGGTCTAATGATTTACAGTGTGGCCTCAGTCACAACCCTTAAAAGAGTTAGCACTGCACTCAACAGATCCTGTTGTCTGGTTATGGGTGCCCAATACCGCACATATACGTGCGACCTGTACTCCTTGACTAATTGGCTGAACATCAGAGATAGGATCAAATATTACACCAGCCTTTATGCAAAGAAAATCAGCTTGGACCTAACCCCCCAAATTCCTGGCACCTTCTTACGCATGCTCCCTACTCTCACAGCACTTGGAGTGCATCTAGAATGCTTTTCAAGTCCCTTCTGCTACACCTCACACAGGCCCAGTGATCCTTCAGCTTCCAAGCAACCAGTTGGCTAAGTGGGCTCCCAATCAAAAATCCTAGAAGTTCCCAAGCTTGGTTCTTTCAAGTTCCTCCTTAGACAACACCTGGTCACATGCAGCCATTGTGATTGTCCTGTCTAGCCCTCCATCCTACGCCACCTGTTCCTTTCTCTCCTTCCCTTCCTTTCTCCTTCTCTTCCCTTCTCTTTCTCTTCTCTTTCTCTTTCCCTTCCCTTTCCCATCTCTTCCTCTCCTTCCCACAGCCTGTCTGCTCACTCTTTGTTATATCTGCATCCTCTCCTCCTATGCAACCTGGCTGTCCACTTCTGTATTTTTCCTGCCTACCCCCTATCACCTTGCTTTATCTGCCCCCCTCAACACTTCCTGTCTGCCTACTCATTGGTATCTTCTGCCTACCCTGTCTCATCAACGTCTGTCCCCCTACATGATTCCATTGATTGCTCCTTGTCCTACTTTTCCCATTCTCGGGCCAATCCCCTTACCTGACAATGCCATCCTTTGGCTGCCCATGCTGCTGGCCAATCCCTATATCTGACAATGCCATCCTCTGGCTTCCCGTGCATGCCTCTTGTTTATTGCCATGGTGACACCTTTTATCTTGCCTTAATTTGTATGTACCGCATCTGATTATTTACTGTTAATCCTGCTATTATTGTATTAGTATGCTTGTCCCCAATGTTATTTTGCATCACATTATTTCTCTGTATGTATTGTTTTGTTTTTAGTTGATGTGGACCCCATGTAAAAGGTATTGTAATCCAAGAACTTAATAAATAAATAAATAAATGTATAAGCTACATTCCTAATCCTGTGTGCTTTGTAAATAGAGAGGCAGGTGCTCTTGCATCTGATAAAATGGTCTGTGTTTGCCGGTGTCATTATGGATTAGCAGGGTGGGGCAGAGATCCCTCAGTAGTTACTGGGAGGTCTGCAAACTCGAGCAGCCGAGATGCACTGAAGGTCTTGTTCTGCTGGCACTATTCATATGTTTATATTATCTGATGAGTAAATGTAGATACTAGTGATGCATGGACAGGGAATTTGACTATCCCAATGGGATCCGATGAATAGTCTATGTGTCTGACTCCAGATCTGAGATCCTATCTGACCCCATTCGGATTTCAGATACAAGGTCAGATAATGGGATCCAAGGTTAGATAGTGGTATCCGAGATCAGAGAGAAACACAGAAACATAGAAACTGACTGCAGATAATGACCGTTTGGCCCAACTAGTCTGCCTATTTTCCCTACCTAGTGCAATACCGCAGATCCTACTTGATCTGCGACTTTTATTCTCTCTTTCCTATTGCTAGGGTTCCCTTGTGCCTATCCCATGCATTCTTGAATTCCCCTACTGTTTTTGCCCCCCAAAATGTCTACAGACAGATGTCTACCTTGGCTTGTATCCCTCGATTCCATGATAGTCGCATTGGATAGTTGGTATCCTTTTGGATCCTAGGTAATAGGATCCAGCATTTGAATATCAACGGTATCCAATGGCATCTGATTTCACAGAAAATCGGCAGTATCCTGCAGTATCTCATTTCATCCGACACTATTCAAGCAGCACTGGTGGATTTCCATTTCCACATAGTTCAAAGTGTGGGCATTCTAGTTATTTCAAAGGGGCTGGGAGTTACAGAGAGTGTGCCTCATGCTTACTGCTGAACTACTTCCTGTGTGAAAAGAAGTAAAGAACCACAGTCTGCACTCCCCTGAAGTCCAGGGGTGGGTGTGTCCCAAAGGATGATTACACAGATGACTCGAAAAGAAGAGCAGTTAACACTGAAAATGCACAAGCGCATATAAAGGCACACTTGGTCGCTGCATGAAGACTTCATCAAGTGTAATGGAGTGGATTGTTTGGAAAAGGTACTGATGCCAGCAGAAGGCACTGTAAGGAACCCAAGGGAACTGCTCCTCCTCTGGGAAGAAAAGGCAGCATAGCTCACTGCACTTCTGCAGCCTGGGTGGCCATCCATGGTGATGTAGATACGACAGCAATTGCATGGGGGGCGGAAATGCAAGCAGGCTATGTGACCCTCTCGATACCTGCATATGCCTCTGCTTTCTCAGAGGTGGCAATTATGGTGCAAAAGCTAGAAAAAGATGGGCCCCTCAAGGAGGATGAAGCCACCTCCCACTGGACACCCACTTGGGGCTCTCAAACCTTGGGCTCCTTCCCATACATAATTCTGTATTCCACTGATAGGAGCATTGCAGGAGCTAAGGGAGGCAGTATAGTGCAGTGGTTAAGAACACTGAGTTGCAAACCTGGAGAACTGGGTTTGAATCCCACAACCACCATTTGCATTCTGTGTGACCATGAGCAAGTCACTTAATTTTCCTGTTCTTCCAGGACACACCTGTAAACAAGTCTTGACTTAGTGTGCCTTTCCAGGCCAAAAATTGTATTAAAAATAACCTGGGGGACGCTAATGAGCACTTGACGGAACAAGACATCTCGCTCCTCCTCACCGGAGTAAATTTAAGTATTAAAAATATAAAATCGCTTCAGCGCATGGTTTATTTTACATCAAGACCAAGCAAATTTATAGGATGGATGAGTATTTGACATCAGGAGCAGGGAAAAGTCAACAGGCAGCAGGCAAAGCGTCCAAGAAAAACGTGGCCTGTGCACAAGTTGAGAGCCCTCAAGTAGTATCTCTCTCTGCCACAGAAGTAAGCACCCAGGGGTGAGAGTTAACAGGCCAGGTCCTTGCGGCTTTGGAGCCATGCTTATGAAAACTGGAAACCCGAATTGATGATCGCCTGCAAGAAGTTTTAACACAGCAGGCGGCCCAGGCAACACGCTTGACGGTGGCGGAGGATCGCATATCAAGGATGGAGGATGAGCTGCACGGGATCCCGGGGCAGATAATAGCCCTGCAAAAAGAACTTGAGGACATGAAAGAAGTGGTGGACTACCAGGAGAACTATCATCGGAGACGTAATCTCCATCTCAGGGGCCTGTCAGAGGTGATGGAAGGAGGGAATGCTTTAGATTTTTGTGCCGAATCGCTACCAAAGTTGCTGGGCACGGAGATCAAGAATGGGAGGCTGAAGTTAGAACGGGCACATCGGGCAGTTATGCCTAGACCTCCAGTGGGGCATCCGCCATGCCAAATTATAATGCGGTTCCATCACTATCAAGACCACGAGGTGGTGCTCTGGGCATACAGAGAAAAAGGCCAGCTTGTGTGTGAAGGTCACTGACTTTTTCTATCTCAGAATTACTCTGCGAGACTCCTGAAAAAGAGAAAAATGTTTAATGAGGTTATGGCTGCACTCAGGGCTCTTAAGGTTGAGAATGATCTGATCTATCCAGCAACCTTTAAAATTAAGAATGAGGGACCAGTTTACTCGTTTTGGGAAGCTGACAAAGTGGCAAAGTTCCTGGACGAACATAAAAAGAGATCGGATGACTCTCGAGCTCTTGTCACCATGAAGGGCACATGACTTGGCTATGATACTGAGGGAAGTTAACGCAGGATTTATTTTTGTTGAAAGTACAGCAATGCAAATAATCATACTGGAGATATGTGCTGTACTTTTTCCATGTTGGGAACATTTTATTTCTGTATTGGACTTTCGCTTCCTCTTCCCATGCTCCGATGATAGGAGGATGCAGGATTTTTTTTTGTGGTTCGTCTTGGGCTCTATTGGACTTTTGAGAACTCTGTAGTTTATTTTGGATTACCTGCTCTCCAGTTTAACTCAATTATGTGGCAATATGGCATCAGTTAAATAGAGAGTGGGAGAGGAGTCCGGGTACATATGGGATACCTGAGGGGTGCTGCGGGGGGGGGGTGATAATGGGTTGTTGCTCTCAAGTGGCAAAACAGACCATGGGGAGACCTGACTCTTTATTTGTGGGGAGGTTGATCCAAAGCTAAGGCATGTGCCTAGGCCAAAATTTGGGAGCTCAGATGGGCAGTCAGCTTGGCTGCTTTTCTCCGGTCAAGATCTCTTTCTGCAGCATGGTCTGGGGGTGGTGGGGAGGATGTATAAGTCAGAGTGCAACCACAGAGATGCAGAGCAGGCCTCACCTTGCTCCCTGAGCAGTACTTTGTGTAGTTAGAATTTTGGAACTGGGTTTAAACGGATGTACTGCTCATGTGGGGCTCGGGGGGTGGCCTGGCACTTGAAGGATGTGGGGGATCATGGTCCAGACATAACTGGCGGGTCAGCACATCTATTGGGTGACTCACCTTGGGGGTGAGCCTACTGATTTTCACAGGGTGAAGAAGAGAAGTGTGGGGCGATTGTGTACAATACTCTGGTGGGGGGGTAGACGGTGGGACGTGGATGAGTATAGGGATTTTATTGATACTCCAGCATATGTGGCAGCTAGTGTCTATTTCTAGTATGGGGGAAAGTGTGATGGGGAACTGGAATCCTACAACGAGGGAAAATGAGCAGATATGGTCAATTATGATAGTAAGGGAAAAGGGGGAGGGCAGGGAAAATAGATGTTGAGTTATGGGACTGTTGGGAGGTATAGTTGAATGGATTCAAATCTATTGGTTTGTTCTGATTGTTTTATTGTTTCAAAGTTTTTACACACAAACATGCAGTTTGATGATTATGGTGTATCAGAGGCATGTGGGAAAGGGAGGGGTGCAACCACCTACTCCACTGAAGGTGAATTTAATACGTTTTGTTGTAAAGGTGGGAGGAATTGGGACTATGTCCTTCTTTATAAATGGCTAATCGACACAACCTCACTGTCTGCTCCTGGAACGTACGAGGGATAGTGACCCCAGTGAAACAGACCAGTCTCCTTATGGCTTTGATGAGGCAGAGGGTACAAGTCGCCATGTTACAGGAGACACATCTCATGGCAGCGGAGCACATGAAGTTGGCACAGGGGTGGGTGGGGAAATGATTTGCAGCCTCATTCAAGGCTCATAACCATCGGGTCACTATCCTTCTGCATAAACACCTCCCTTTCCAGGTGACGAGGGTGGCTAAAGATCAGACGGGGGGCAGGTATATCTTTATTGTGGGTGAACTTTGGGGAGAGCAGGTAACGTTTAGTAGTATATATGCCCCGGCTGTCTTTGAAGCCTCATTTTACAGTACTATTCTCTCCCTCCTGATTAAAGGGCAATTCCACGGTCTGTTTCTTGGGGGAGATTTGAACTGCACCCTGGATCTCTGTTTAGACCATTCTCAGGGCAGAGGCCGGCAGCACGAAGTCATCTGATAGCGGCGTCGGGGACTGATAGAACTGGGGCTGATAGATGGCTGGCGGGAAGTGAATCCCGGAGCCAAAGAGTATACTTTCTACTCTAACCCACATGGCACCTGGTCAAGGATCGATTACATGTTCTTCCGATGGGGTGGTATGAACGGATGCAGACCATCGGACATAGCCCTATTCACATGTCTGATCACGCAATGGTGCTCTTATCCCTGATTATGAATAAGCCGAGGGAGGGCCCACCCCCCTGAAAATTTCCGACCTATTTATTGGGGCAATAAAGCTTTTAAGGAATACCTGGAAGAGCAATGGGGAATCTACTGGGCTGCCAATGTGAACTCCCCCACAAGTAAAGCTGTAATATGGGATGTGGGGAAGGCATTTATGAGGGGGATGATCATCAAATGTATAGCTAAAGTTAAGAGACAGAAACAAGCTAAAAGGGTGGAGTTGGAAACACAGGTGCGAGAGCTGGAGAGGTGGGCTGCAGATGGGGAAGGAGAAGTAGTTAGACTTAGATTGAAGGCAGCAAGGGAGACCTTGAATGCTCTGCTCAGTGGGGAGGCAAGAAAGGTGTGGACATTTGGGAAGAAAAAGCTATACAAATGGGGTAACAAACCAGGCTCTTTGATGGTCAGACTGATGCGGGAAGGGAGGTGTCCAGTACATGTCACGGCAATAAAGGATAGCCAGGAGAGATTGTGCAAGTCAGCACAGCAGATAAGGGAATATTTCCGGAGGTTTTATGAAAAGTTATATGTGACAGAGGGAGATGGGGGAGAGGAGGATTCTGGGAAAGCTTTCTTGGATGCCTTGAACCTCCCCAACCTGACAAGGGAACAACAGGATGCCTTAAATGGCCCAATTATGAGGGAGGAAGTGCTGCGGGCCATCCAGAGACTGCAGAGTGGGAAAGCGAGTGGGCCAGATGGCTATCTGGTAGAATACTACAAATGTTTGGCAGGGCGGCTGGCCAACCCGCTGTGCAATACTTTTCAACAAAAGGAGGGGGAGACTTTGAGACTCCCGGAGGCTTTTTGAGATGCAGTGATCTGTTTTGATCTCTAAAGTGTGGAAAGATACATTGGAATGAGCCTCCTATCAGCCGATATCACTTTTGAATTGCGATGCTAAGATCTTGGCAAAAATATTAGCGGGCCGATTGGAAACAGTGTTACCCAATATTGTTCACCCAGACCAGATCGGGTTCCTTAAGGGATGACTTTCGTATCATAATGTGAGACGGCTTTTGAATGTGGTTTGGGGGGCAGACAAGAGGAAAGAAGAAACTTGCATCATATCCATGAACGCTGAAAAAGCCTTTGATCGGGTGGAATGGGGTTACTAGTTTGAGGCACTAACCCGGTTTGGTCTGGGGAACACATTCATAAGTTGGGTACGAGCACTTTATAGCTCCCCCCAGGCAAAGGTGTTGGTAAATGGCACACTTTTGGAGGATCTTAGGTTGGGTCAGGGTACGAGGCAGGGTTACCTGCTGTCTCCTCTGCTCTTTGCCTTGGCGGTGGAGCCACTGGCAATAGCGATTAGGCAGGATGAGGGAATTCATGGGGCACAGGGGATTTCAGGGGAGCAGCATAAACTTGTAATGTAAGCGGATTATATGTTGCTTTTTCTTACAGAACCAGAGACCTCCATGCCCACCCTACTGCACCTGGTGGAAAAGTTTGCATAATTTTCGGGATGCAAACCTAATCTTGATGCATCTGAACTTATGAGGCTCCCTAAGAGGTCGGGTGGGATCAGGGATGGGGTTTAAAAAGGTATGTGGACATTTTACATATTTGGGAATCAAGATTGGATGGTCCTTGGGCTCCCTCTATGACCTCAATTATGTCCCTATTCTTAAGACTATAGAGGCTGATCTACGATGGTGGATGTCACTTCTGATCTCATGGCTTGGGCAGATAAATCGAATCAAAATGAACATCCTCCCTAGACTGGTGTATATTTTACAGATGATGCACATGGGAATCTCTAGGAGGGATGTCAGAAGACTAAAGGGGATGTTCCCCGCATTTATATGTCAGGGGAAATGCTCGAGGGTAAGTTTACAGTGTCTTAAAGCGGACACAGGTGGGGGGGCTTGAACTTTCCAGACATTGGAAGTAATTATTTAGCTGCACAGCAGAAATATATTAGTGACTGGATACACATGCCCCAAGCGGCTAGGTGCTTGGATCTCGAACAATGGGGCTGCAAGACGAGACTTTCAGCATACCTGGAGAAACGGGGTTTGGGGCATATAGGGGGCAGGAGAATAAGAATCCTCTGGTTCTGACAGTACAGGATAGTTGGGGTAGACTTCTAAAATGGATGGGGCAGTAGCAGTGGACACGTTTCTGGTGCCAGTAGCTGGTAACCCGTATTTTTTGCGCAGATGGGAAGACCCAGGGTTCAAGCTATGGGAAAGACAGGGAATAAAAAATCTAGAGGACTTATGTAATGGGGAGGACTCTGTTCATTTTTGGACCTGCGTCAGTGACTCAGTTTGAGGGATGGACACTTGTTCCAGTACATTCAATTCAGGGCATCTATAGGAGGGTTAACTATATTCAAAATATCTGGGTTTCGTGTGCCACGCCCACTTTGCAGAGCTGGCAGGTGTTGGCACTGCGCACCCTAGCATTGGAGAGACTGACCCTCCTTGTTAAAGATAAGCTTGACAGTTTCACTAGAGAATGGGCTTCCTTTTTGGCAGATTTGACCCAACAGGAGAATATGTTCCTTTGGGATGGGACAGATTTATAAGATAATGGGTTACAGCATAGCAACACCTGAACACCCCATTCGTGCACCTTTCACCCATTTATAGGTATGTAGTTGTGAAGAGAAATGACATGAAATAAATACCTATAATAAGATAGTGGTTAGTAGTGGGATACACTGCCATTCTAGCGTATTAATCTGTATATGACTGTGATTGTATGTGTGTGTTTGTGTTTAAATAAAATTCTTTTATGCAAAAAAAAAAAAAAAAACTGGATCCACAGGAGGCTTCCTCCTGTTGTGGAATGGAGGGCCCTACCAGGCTAGGATTATGATTTAATGGGCACAGGGTCAATAAGTCGGAGACATAAACAGCGAGGCAATCAATGCCGCAAACAAAACAGCATGCACCAAAATAAGGTCAGTAAAAACACCGACCGCAACACAAACAGCACACCCTGTTAGAAATAATGTGACTTCTTTTTTTTTATGGGGGGGATTTGCCCCCCGCACCCCCTCGACATGGGAGGCTTTGCCCCACCACACTACCCGGACTTTAAATAACAATGTCCAAAGGGATGTAGACTTCGGGGAGGGGGAGAAACCCGGGAAGGTGAAAAAATTCAATGTTGAAAATAGAAACCAAAAAGTTGCAACACCAGGAGAGAACCAAACCGTGGTCCAGGTCTCCATCCCTGTTGTGTGCAGGTGCCTTAGCCACTCCACCACAGGAGCGGCTCAACCAGGCACTATGCACATGGCAACTTAAGCCCTTCCAGATATCAGCGTAGAGTGACAGGGGTAACAGTAATTCCCTGTTGCTATCATACCTCTGTCACTCTAAATGTTTCTATGCATTACACAGCACGGTTATTGACACGCTGGTTTTGTAGTGATATATTCACCCAGTAATGATTTAATGATACCCTAGGTGTATTGCAAGCACCTGTTTATATGGCATCTATTTGGTTGCCTCTTCTAATGCTATCTTACCTTCCTGTCTTCTAGACCTTATTTAGATATTTTTTGAAACAAATAGGACAAGAATTGTTGCTCTGACTTCAGTAATTGATTTGATTCCCAGGTCTCTACAATGTATAAAGTCCAACTAAAAATGTAGACTATATGATGCATAATGTATGTTGTCAATAGAAAGTGTAGCCCAGGCACCGTGTGCCAGTGGGCTACTACCCATGCCTGTTGACTGCCACACAGGTTACTGTAAGTGGCCTGGGTTCTGTTGTGATGGTGGTTGGGTGCTCTGTCCCAAAACAGAAAGAAAGCAGCACGGTACCTCCACCCAGAGTAAAGCAACAGTGGCCAGATGTTTGATTAGTGCAACCCCCTGGGATGCTGTACCTATCCACCTCCCCTTCCAGTCACCCCACACACTGAATACTTCGGTGTTCACCAATACTGTAAAACACATATGCTTAACAGCTATAGCTAATGATATGCTTATAACACAGTAATTATAAAGAACAAAACACAGCTTTATTTTAGGGGAAGGGCTAGGGAAGGGGGTACCATGACAGGATTGCTGTGAGGAAGAGAAAAAGGGTTGAAAGAGGTTAACAGGGCCCGTAAGCCAGAACATTAACAATGCCCATCCCAACTGGTACCAGTGCACACTCCCTATGTCCTGACTGTCTTGACTGGGTACCCAGATTTAATGCAGGCCTGCTAGATACCATGGGTTGGCAGGTGTCGGGGCCCTTGAAGTAGCTCTTTCTAGGATACTAGTAATTTTTTAACTTTTACTCCACTTTGGCAGGACAAGCCCTGGGTTACTCATGGTCCTGCAGGATGGAACTCGGCTACTGGCACAGTAGGTTCAGGCAATTCAGGATCAACTGCTCTGAAGGGCAGCAAGCAAAGAGGCAGGAACTGGTGATCCAGAAGATGAATCAGTGGCTAGAAGTTGGTCGACCTTGGACTTGCTTGAAGACTCTTGCAGTTTGTCACCTTCAGCCCGCCAAGCAGGCCAGATTACAGAGCCCAGATTTAAGGCCTACTAGGCCAAAAGGAACCCAGACCCAGGAGTGACCCCACAGTCTGGCTCCCCCCTTATGAAAATGGAATATATTGCAATATATTGAAAAATATGCTTTAATGTATGTCAATACACTGAGAAATACATTTTCCCGATGTGCTATATTATATTATATATTATGAAACATATTTTTAAATATACTGACATAATATATTTCTAACTCACAGTATGCAAAATATGTCACTATATTAAGAAATACGTTGACTCAATGAAATATAATACACAGTGTATTTCAGCATATACTGAAACTATATATTTCTATTAAAGAAATTGTAAATGATCTAATGTATGTTAAATGTATTGAAAGTGTATATTTTGTTTAAAAAAATATATACAGTACATTTCAATGCACTGGAAATTATGTTAAATATATCAATACACTGAATTGATGAAATACATTACTATGTAAAAACAAAAACAAGGTGCTGCGTCACCATGTGGTGTGAAAACAAAACAAAATGGTTATATTAAATGCACGTTGAAAACAGAGTTAACAATTGACGTTTCAACCATAGGTCTTCTTCAGGAAATATCTAAAAGAGAAAAAGCAAAATTAGTGTAGAGGAGAGGTAAAATAAGGAATATATAAATATGGGGAAAGAAAAAAGGGGGAGGCTCTGGGAGAAGAAGTGATAAATGGCAAGATAAAGACAGAATCTGGAAAACAAAAAAGGTGAGGATGGGAGTGACAAGACATAATAGCAGTGAATGAGCTAGAGAAGTCCCCAGGTGTGGACAAATTAGCAGGGCCTAGTAAGAAGGCTGAAAGGTGACAAATATGGGGGAAGGAGACAGGGATGGAGATAACTGTGGAAAAAGTAAATAGATGTGTACAGATACAAACAGACTTTAGGGAAAAGGAGCGGTGGCTGAAATATATTAGTAGAAAATAAGTCTATCATTTAAACCGGAGGGCTGCTGGGAGCCAGGGCGGATGATCAGCTTGGTTCCCATGTTTTTTCTATGATCAGAATCCCAGAAGCCCTGCTGAAGGACACAAACAGAAAGATCATTAACACTGTGGTCCCTGGAGATAAAGTGGGATACAATGGGTTTATTAATGTCTCCATTCCTGACTGCCCTGTAGTGTTCCCTGAAATGGTCAGCAAGGCGTCTACCAGTTTCTCCAATGTAAATAGCTGCACACTTCCTGCAAAGAATACCATATACAGGGGGTGTGGTCTGGCCGCCGGGAAGATGACAGCCTAAAGTGAGCTCTTGCCTGAGCAGTGAACATCCGCGATCCATTGCTGCGATCCCGCGGAGTCCTGACACAAAATTGCAACTTTATGAACGGGTGACACCATATCTTCTGGCGGCGTAGTTTTTAAATGGATTTCAGTCCATTTGGTGGCAATATTTAGTGCCATGTTTTTCGAGCACCTCCTGGCCTTTGGTAGGCTGTTCAGGCTCAGACTGCGGTCTCAGTGCTTTCCACTACTCTGCAACATCTACGATTGCGATCCGAGTACCTAATTAAGAGAACAGATTGTTTGGGGTGAGGTTCTGTTCAACTTCCCAGCAAAAATGAGCTTGCAGACAACTATTACAGTACCAGGTGCACCCTGCACAACCCAAGACCAGCCAGTCACCATGGGGGAATCATTGCAGCATATAACAAAATTGTTGGCGGTTTTAATTTCCAGAGTGGATGATATAAGCCTGTCGCTCTCAAGCACAGTTAAAGATGTCAGACAATTACAGGACAAGGTGAATGTACTTGAACAGAAAGCTGAAACTTGTGAGGCCCATCAGTCTCAAGTGTGGCAAAGGCTGCAGCAACATGAGGAACGCCTTGCAGTATTGTGGAACAGGGCAAAGGATCATGAAAATAGAAACCGCTGCAACAACCTGCAGATTATTGGCTTACCCGAGGGGTTAGAAGGGCAAGCAATGGAGACATTTTTAAATCAAAATATTCCCTTAATGCTGGGGGAGAGATGGCAAGGCCCCATTGAAATTGAAAGGGCCCACAGGGTTTCTATTCGTTCTAACAAGCAATCTGACTAAGTTCGCCCTATAGTGGCATATTTGCTTCACTGCTCAACTAAGGAGAGAATCTTGAAAGCAGCTAGAGATATAGGGGAGTTGCAATGGCAGGGTACACCAATTCAGATATACAGAGACTTTACACATGAGACTGCTGCTAAGAGGTGTGCTTTTGGCCCTATCAAGAGGTGCTTATATCAGCAGGACTTCCGTTTTAAATTTAAAAACCTTACTAGACTCTGGGTGTCCAAAGGGGGTCATGAAATCACTGTAGATCACCCTGCTGAGCTGGAGAGGTGGCTTACTCGAACTTGGCCTGGACTGCACTTTTCGACTACCACTCCCAGAAGGCTTTGGGAACCGTCTCAGACTCCACCTCCAGCTAGGAACTCATCTGCTGGGCGAGACACTCCAAGGGGGTCCTTTTCAGCTGGACCGATGCATACCTTTGGTGATCCCCCATACTGAAATGTCATCATGCAAACTCAGAACTCTGCTGTTTCTCCAACAAGTCAGCATAATTCCTTGTCTATGCCTTTGAACCAGTGACCAGACACATCTTTTTCTAAAACCAGACAGTGAGCGAGGAGCAGACCCCAGCACTTGCCTAGCAAAGATCATCCTGCAAATATTTCTAGAGATGACCCACCTCTCTTATTGGACCCTGAGAACTCTGGAGAGGCTGCCAGCTGTGAAACAGAGACTGTTCATCCAACTGAATGGGCAGATTTTCCTGTTACAACGCTGATGGAAGCAATGGATACTATCCCTCTGGTGAAACCTGGAAATATTACATATGCAGCAGTAGCAGCAAAGTCTTCTGTGGCTTCTGGAACTTCCCCTCGGGGACCAACGAGCTGGTCGAGGTTCAAATTACTTGAACTTATCCATAATTGCTCGATGTCAAAAAGTTTCCAGTGTAACCTAGTCTGTTAAGCTCTGTTGTTTAATGTTGTGATACGAGTTCATTCAAGGTGGATCCCCCACCCCTCCCCTTGCTTCTGTCTAAGCATCCCCTCTCTATAGGCTTGATTATGTCGCAGTGCTAGCCCTAAGTGCATCCAGTTAAATTAGAAGGCCACAGACACTGCAAATGCTTGTCTGTTATTTGTGATGTAGACGTCTCTACTCTCCCCCCCATACTCGCAACTTACTATAAAGGACAGAACACTATGTTAGATCTCAGGGCCTGTAGCATCACACCTGATCTTACTTCGAGAAACAGCTCTTGCAGCAGGTTACACCATTGGGACTGAAGCCAGCAGGCATCAGGACCACATGGAAATTCTCTAGCTAGCAGTATTCAGCGGGGATCGCCTCCGACGTCGGTCCCGCCCCTGATGTCAGGCATAGTACATAAGGGGGCGGTCCCCCAGAATTCCCAGTTCTTTCCCCCTACCATCGACCGCTAGCATCGGCCTCCCTCAGTCTCTACCTAGCGATGACGACTACAGAACTTACTCTGTTTTTCAAACTGATGTCCTCTCCAACTCCTTCTCTTGAGGGTCACCTGTCCAAGTGTGCCTGCGGAAAACAGATCCCTTTCAAGGATCCTCACTTCTCCTGCATGTGGTGTCTAGGCCCAGACCATGACATCAAGGCCTGCACCTTTTGCCAAGGGTTCAATAGCCGCACCAGGATCCGCCATCAGAAGGCAATTCAGGCATATCTTCTGGAAGAAAAATTGAAAAAGGATGGACCAAGAACCTTCCTCCAGGGGAGAATCTTCCTCGAAGGCCCATAAACACCGGGACAAGCACCGGGAGAAAGTAAGGTCCAGATCCCTGAACCAGGCCTCAGACTCCCGCAGCTCAGGCTCTACTAGATCGGACTGCTCTCCCTCCAGGCCTTGGTCTCAGCACCCCCCAGTTAAGGTCCGGGCTTCAGGCGGCTCTTCTACACTCCAGCCTATCGAGACTTCGAGGCCCTTGGCTTCCTCCACTCCCTCCAAGGCCTCTTCCAAATCTTCCGAGCACCATAAATCTTCCTCTTCTACCCAACGTCGGGACACCGACTCCAGATCAGTCTCCCAACCTCCCAGAGGTCCTGATCCAACTCCTAGAAAGACCAAGGACCTGACGTCCCTGAAGCGGGCATCAGACCCGACGTCGGCCAAGCACCCGATGTCGGCTAAGCATTCTAAGTCAGCCAGGCACTCGCCAGAACTGAGGACACCAGACAGACACCAGTCACCGGCCGGGCATTTATCAGATCCGAAGGTGTCGGCCAAGAGACCAACATCGGCATTGCACTGTCCAGAGCGGAAGACCGCCCCCCCCATCACCGGCGGATGCCGGTCACAGGCACTCTATGGAGGAGGATGCTACACTGCCCGAAGATCAGGCGGGCGACACCAAGGATGCTGGGCTCCCACAGGAACCTTCCCCGAACCTGGAGACACCTGCGGACCCGACGCCTGACCCCAGTGTAAGACCACTGGTGCCAGGCCCTTCATCGGGCATGAACATAGAAGAAGTAAATGAACTCTTTACCTTCTGGTGGGACAGTATCTGAAAGGATGTGGTCCCTGTCAAACCTCCTCCTCCTCCTACACCTTCTTCACCTTCTTCGACCCCTCTCCACCAAAGGGGCCAGCAGAACGACCACCAACCCCTAAGAAGCAGACTTCACCTCCTAGGGG
Source organism: Neoceratodus forsteri (assembly GCA_016271365.2). Classification (NCBI taxonomy): domain Eukaryota; kingdom Metazoa; phylum Chordata; order Ceratodontiformes; family Ceratodontidae; genus Neoceratodus; species Neoceratodus forsteri. The sequence continues at coordinate 562,701,521 of CM028130.1, read as the reverse complement.
CAGATCCAAAGACAGGAGAAGGCCTCCATAAAGATCTCCATCAGGGTCTCTCAGCCCCAAGTGACCCAGAAGGTGTCGGTACACTCCGTCGGGGGAGGACTCCAGATCGGACACCTCAAGCTACTCCAGATCTCCTTCTCCGCTCAGCATCTCTTCTCCTGACCCACATGACCTCCTCAGGTCTCCTCCAGATGATCCCTCTTTCACTGAGATCATGAGGCACATCCAGGACAACATGGAGTGGGTTGCTGAAGACCTTGACCCTGAACGACAACGCCTTGCCCGCTATCTTCGGCAGAAAGACCCAAAGCCTGTGGTAGTACCACCCTTGGTAGACACTTTTACGGACGTCACCAGGGCTGCGTGGAAGCATCCGCACTCCACTCCCACAGTGCCGAAGAAGGCTGACCGCCTGTACAAGGCCCCGAGACAGGACCAGTGCTTGGCTCAACAGACCTCAGCAGACTCCTGGTCATCGCGGCCTCGCATGACGCCCGTCTCAAAGACCACAACATATGAGCACAGCCACCAGACCAGGAATCCAAGCAACTAGATGCACTGGGAGGCCGCGCGTGTCACGACTGCTACATGCGCCATCAGGTCTCTGAACTACCTATCACATGGTACAGTTTCAGAACGCCCTGTGGGAACAGGGCCAGGACCTGGTCGATAAGCTTCGGATGACGATCAAAAAAGGCGGAGCTCATCAATCTTCTCCTTGACAGAGTCCAGATGTAGGTGCCAAAGTGCTCTGAGCTACATAAGATTCTGTGGACTCGTCTGCCAGAGCTGCAGCTTCAGGCGTTTGTCTCTGGAGACACTCTTGGCTCCACATCTCCGGCTTCACCCCAGATGTACAGAAGAACATTCTTGACGTCCCGTATAACAGCAAAGTACTCTTTGGTGAACCCTCGGAGAAGGTGATCACCAAACTCCAGGACACTGGGAAGGCAGTCCAGTCTGTACAGGCCATGTACAGGTCCAGGCCAGGTTCCTTTCACAGGAACCAGAGCTGTTTTCGCAGCTGGCATCAAGGCAGCAGCCCGTTCCATTGACAGCAAGGGCACTTTTCAGCGTAAAGCCCAGGTTGTCATCCTGTGGCAGAGGCTGTTACACTAAATTGGCTCAGTCTTAGGGTCCAGTGCTGCCACAGCATGACTCTTCCTGGCCCCTGCCCTCCTCTGGATCACAACGGCAAAAGTTGGGGGTGACTACTCACCACTTTTCAGGGTGGCAGTCGACACACCGACCAGTGGGTCTCTTCAATTGGTCAAGAAAGGCCATTTCATAGAGTTTCTCGACCACCCACCAGCCAGACCTCCCCTGCTCTCCCGTTACTCAGGTCAGCATGCCCTGCTCATACAGCAAGAGGTGCTCACGCTTCTGGAAAAAGAAGCTATAGAGCACGTACCATGGAACCAGAGAGGCCTAGGATATTATCCTCACTTCTTTCTGGTTCCAAAGAAAACAGGTGACCTCCGTCCGATACTGGACCTCAATGAATCGGTCCTATACAAACGCTTCTGCATGGTGACCCTCCCAGGTCTGATTCCCATGCTCAAGCAGGATGCCTTTCTAACGTCCCTGGACATGCAGGACGCTTACCTGAACATACCCATTGCTCAAGCATACAGGAAGTTCCTGCGCTTCGAGTTTCAGGGTCGCCATTACCAGTTCCGAGCCCTTCCCTTTGGGCTGTCATCCGCACCTCGGGTGTTTACGAAGTGCATGGCGGTCATAGCGGCATCTCTGAGGAGACAAGGCCACTTCATGTTCCCCTACCTGGATGATTGGCTTTTCATGGCGACCTCCCGGGAGGCCCTGATGTCTGCCATTCACCGTACTCAGTCTCTGTTTGAGATGTTGGGCATCATCATCAATCACGAGAAGTCATGCCTGGTTCCGTCTCAGACTCTGCAGTTCATAGTTGCAGTTCTGGACGCGTCCCAGGAAGCCTTTCTCCCCGGACAGAGCGGAAACATCAGATCCTCATCAGGGACTTTTAGCGAAGGCGACCCGTTCCTGCAAGACTGGTCCTTTGCCTGCTCAGACACATGGCTGCGGCCATTGTAATAGTCAAGCGTAGCCGTCTCCACATGCAGGTAACCCAGTGGATGTTAAGGGTCCAATGGGATCAAAGCAAGACCATTTGCAGCACCCAATCCGGATAACGAAGGCCATAATCCGGGATTGTCAACGGTAGCTAGATTCGAGGAATCTATCAGCGGGAGTCCCCATCACTGCGCCATCTCCAATTGTGACACTCTCCACAGATGCCTCAGGTCTCAGATGGGGAGCACACCTCGACTGTGTTTGGTCTCGGGGGTCTGTGGCTGGCCCAAGAGTCTCATCTCCACATAAACATCCTGGAAATGAGAGCAGTTCTTCACGCCCTGCAGGCCTTCCAGTCGGAGATCCCACCAGGTACTCTTCTTTTACAAACAGACAGTTCCGCTGTGATGTATTACCTCAACAAACAAGGAGGTACCCACTCCTACCCACTTTGCAGGGAGGCCATGAGGGTGTGGGATTGGGTTTTGCAACACGGGGCAAACCTCATTGCTGTTCATGTCCCAGGGGTGGACAATGTGATCGCAGACGGCCTGAACCACTCTCAGGCCAAAGTCCATGAGTGGGAACTACTCCAGGAGGTAGTAGAGGATCTGTTTCTCAGATGGGGCACTCCAGATTTAGACCTTTTCGCGTCCCCATCTGATGCAAAACTGCCCAATTTTTGCTCGCTAGATCCAGAGCCTGGTGTTTTCTGGCGAGACGCTTTGTCCCTCTCTTGGACGGGCAGATTCCTCTATGCCTTCCCCCCTTTTCTGTTGATCCAGAGGGTTCTTCTGAAACTTCACAGAGAGCAAGCGAAGCTAATACTCATTGCGCCGTTTTGGCCCAGGCAGATCTGGTTTTCTCTTTTGCATCAGCTGTCCCGGGAACCTCCAGTGCCGCTGCCAATCAGCTCCCACTTGCTGTTTCAGGAGGCGGGTTTTATGGTCCATCCGGACCTATGCTCCCTGAACCTACACGCTTGGCTCCTAGAGACATAGCCATGATGTGACATTGGGTCTCGCAAGAGGTAGCAGACATTCTGGCTGCTACTAGGAAACCGGCCACCCATGCGACCTACGCCATGAAGTGGCGCAGGTTTTGTATATAGGTTCAAGCACACAGTTTCTTACCTTTGGATTGTTCAGAGAAGTTGGTCTTGGACTACCTACTGTCCCTTTTCCAGACAGGCTTGGCTTACTCCTCGATTAAGGTACACCTCTGAGCCATCTCAGCCTATCACGTTCCTATAGGCCAACGCACTATAACTCAGTTGGACATGACACGAGCCTTCCTGAGGGGTGTCCTCCACCTTAGGATCCCGATTAAGGATCCAATTCCACCATGGGATCTACCCTTTGTCCTGGAGCAGCTTACGCTGCCACCCTTTGAACCAGCCACGGATTGCAAGCTACGTCTTCTTACTTGGAAGACGTTGTTTTTAGTCGCCGTCACCTTGGCTAGAAGAATTTCTGAACTCCATGCACTTATGTGCAAAGAACCTTATTTGGTGTTCCACCAAGACAGGGTATCCCTATGGACTAATCCTAAATTTCTGCCTAAGGTGGTCTCAGCTCTCACCCTTAATCAGGATATCTATCTACCAGTATATTTCCCTAAGTACTCTAATCAAGGAGAAGCCCTTCTGCACACTTTAGATGTGCATAGGTGTCTCAGATACTACCTGACCAGAACCAAGCTCCACCGAAAATTGGACCAGCTTTTTGTCTCCTCTGTCCAAAGGATGATGGAAGCTCCTGTTTCAAAACAGTCACTATCCAGGTGGCTCATTCAGTGTATCACGTTCTGTTACCAGAAGTGCAACAAACCCTTACCAGGCACGGTTAAGGGTCATTCCACCAGAGGGATGGCTACCTCCTTTGCAGCTTTAAAGAAAGTGTCCACTTCAGCTATTTGTGCTGCAGCTACTTGGAGCTCCGTACACACTTTCATTAGGTATTCTAGCCTGGACATTGTATCGAGGCAAAGAGCAGGTTTTGGTCTAGCAGTCCTTCAGGGACTTCTGTCCTAGGCTTGATTTCGTTCAAGGATTTCTATCTTCCCTCCTCCCAATGGTGTGGGATTTCCATGATTGCTTTGGAATCAGTCCTAATGGTGTAACCTGCTGCAAGAGATGTTTCTCGAAGTAAGATAGTACAGTTATGTAAGAACTTACCGTAACAGTAGATCTTCGAGAACAGCTCTTGCAGCAGGTACTTTCCCTCCCACCATCTCCGCTGGACGTAGATTCTAGTCCCAATATCCTTCTCCTAGGATCAGGGATTTTCAGCATCACTCTGATTGCCATTTGGTGGCAGATCCTCAGTCTCCTCTTCTGATGTCATCCAGCGGGCAGGAGTCTCCGGCGGGAGAACTGGGGATTCTGGGGGACCGCCCCCTTATGAACTATGCCTGACGTTGGGGGCGGGACCGACATTGGGAGCGGTCCACGCTGAATACTGCTAGCTAGAGAATTTCCGTGGGGTCCTGGCGCCTGCCGGCTTCAGTCCCAATGGTGTAACCTGCTGCAAGAGCTGTTCTCGAAGATCTACTGTTACGGTTAGTTCTTACGTAACTGTACTTTTCCTTTTTTAACCAGGAGATGGGTGTCCCCACTCTCCCAGTTCCCCCCCTTCCTCTCTATTTTCCAGGCCACGCCAAATCTGCAAGTGTAGCCTACTCTTAATCCTAGTATTTACTGTATATGTAGGGTTACTGCTGCACCTTTTTTTGTTCAGTTGATGATTGATGGGTGGTCTCACCCCCCCCCAAGGAGTCGGTGCGACCGACCATGGATGCTCACCTGGCTTGGGCTGACTCTACCTGAGTGATCACCCACCTCACATAACCCCGTACTGAGTGCCGGAGCTAACATAGCTGAAGGGTGCTTTTCACACCCTTTTGCAGTAATCTCCGCTCTCACAGTAAAACGCATCGGAAGTGCACATTTAGTGTCACTAATTTAGTTATTTGTAGGTCATGACCTAGTTGTTGTTTATAACTTTCTCTTGACTAACTGTTGTTGTGTTTCTGATTATTTCTGCAGTCATTCCATTCATCAAGGATAAAGCTGTTGTTTGTATCCTGGCAATGCTGTCGCCTCAGTTCACTTTCTCACTTGGATGGGCTGTGCTGTTTTGTGTAGGGTATTGTATCTCACCACCAAACTATAACACCGGCCCCCTACTCCCTTCAAATAGCGCAGTAAGAACATCTTTTTTCTTACTCTGTGACGACATGGTGTTGAACCCCCCCCATCCCAGATGCACAGATGGGTATCCTGGAATGTCAAGGGGCTCAATCACACAATCAAAAGAACAAAGGTTCTACAGCATGTAAAATCTCTGAAGGTAGACATAGCACTTCTTCAGGAAACACATCTCCTGGCTAAAACAACTAAATGGCTGAAGAAGGCCTGGGTAGGCAAGGTGGTGGCTAGCTCTTCCATCACTAGGTCTAAAGGGGTTGCCATTCTCATTCACCATGCCTCTGCATGGAACTAGGCGGTGTCAAAAAGGACAACCAAGGTAGATGGCTATTAGTATGATTAGTCACATCTGAGGGGCCCATGATTTTGGGCAACGTGTATGCTCCCAATGGCGAGCACACAGATTTCTTCCCGGCTGTAAGCCAGGCAATTTCAAAGCTACAGTTGGGTTGCCCCCCCTCTTCCTGTCCTACTAGGGGGTGATTTTAACCTAGTTGATGACATTTTCTTAGATAAATCAACCCCTACACAACAGGCCACCCCCAAAGCTAGACGATGGCTCATGGATTTGCAGGAGGAGTGGGCTTTAGTAGATGTTTGGTGCAGAGAACATCCCACAGATAGAGATTATACAGTTTACTCTTCCCCCACCAAACCTACAGTCGCATAGATTTCTGGTTGGCTAATGATACAGTATTGCTGTAAGGGGCATAACGGGCACTGGGATTGGTTCAATAGTAATCTCAGACCACTCCCCCATATGGCTCTCAAACCTTCCCTCTAACCATCTCAGACATAGAGTTCAATGGCGTTGCAACACATTGCTTTTTAAAGACCTAGCCTTTGGTCCAATGCTATCGCAGGTGACGAAGGATTACTTCGCTTTAACTTCTGGCTGTGGAGTAACCCTGGGTATAGTTTGGGATGCCTTTAAGGCAGTACTGCAGGGCGACATTATTGCCTTTTCTGCAGTCTGTGACAAAGCACGTAAGGCCAATTTAACTAGGCTGCAGGCAGATCTAGCCAGTCTGGAACAAAGGTTCAAGTCTACTTCACAGACTAATATAGATAATGCCCCGTATCAGAAAATTCTTAGCCTTAAATACCAGATTAATAGCATATTTCACCAGAAAGCTGAATGGCTTCTTTTGCATTCAAAATAGAACTTCTGGGCCAATGGAGAGAGGTCTGGGAAGTTGCTGGCTTTCTGCCTGCGTAAACAGCAGGCCGACACGCGGATACACTCGTTACGCACCACATCTGGATCAATCACATCTACTCCAAAAGATATTAATCATACAATGCGAGTATTTTATGAGTCCCTGTACCAATCCCGTTCCATGGTCAGCTCCAAAGATTTGACTTGGCGGCTGTTGAATTTCTGTCAGCAATCCCAGCTGCCATCCCTCTCACCTGAGCAAGTGGCTCAATTGGAGGCCCGCCTATCATGTGAGGAACTACTAGTGGCACTTTCGAGAATGGCCCATGGGAAGGCTCCTGGACCTGATGGCATGTCTGTGGAGCTCTACCAGGCTTTAGGTCCAGATATTTTTCCTCTGCTCCAACTGGCCCTTCAGGACTCACATAAGAATAGTTTTCTACCACCATCTATGAGGGATGCGGTTATCACACTCCTGCCAAAAAAATCTACAGACCCGCTGGACTGCGCAAATTTTCACCCAATATCCCTGCTCTTGGTGGATACTAAAATACTGGCTAAGGCGTTAGCCACCAGACTGATAGAGGTGCTCCCATCATTTATCCACGTTACGCAGGCTGGCTTTATGAGGGGAAAAATAGGAGCGGACAACACGCGCCTTTTGCTTAATATTAAATGGTTCACCCATAAAGCCCCCCTCCCCATGGCTGCACTAGCAATTGACTTTGCTAAGGCATTTGACTCCATAGAGTGGGGTTGTATACATGAAATCCTAAAGAAATATTGTTTTGGGCCCTTTTTCAAGCAATGGATTCATACGCTGTATGGCTCCCCCATGGCGTGTATCCTTACAAACAATGATATCTCTCCCCCCTTCCCCTCCATAGAGGCACTAGGCAGGGCTGCCCGCTTTCCCCACTTCTATTCCTGATCACTCTGGATCCTCTTATCTGGGTTTTTGCTACTAATCCATTGATACAAGGGATAGAAGTTGCAGGGCAATCATACGTGGCTATGGCCTACGCGGATGACCTCCTTCTAACCTTGACCAATCCTCAGCAAGTAATTCCTGAGGTCCTTCAAGTACTGGGTGACTTCGCTATGCTTTCTGGCCTTAGGATACATCAGAGAAAAACTACTCTGGCACCCTTAAACTCTCATTGTACGAGGGACTATATACTTAGCACCGAGCTAGCATGGGCAGCTCAGAGTTTCAATTATTTAGGGATCCAAATCCCGTACAAATGGTCAACATTTGAGACCATTAATTTCTCCCCCCATATGCACAATTGACCACCGAAGTTGAGAGGTGGCGCAGACTCAAGTTGTCGCTCCCAGGCAGGGTGGCTGCGATATGCAAGTTACTCCTACCCCGGATTATCTTTTTATTTAACAATTTATCTATACGTCTCGCTCCGAAACTTTTTCAGTCACTAGAAAAGTTGGCCTCTAACTTTATCTGGGATTACAAAGCACCAAGATGGAGTAGACAAAAAATCAGGGCACACTGGTCCAACGGTGGCCTTAACATGCCGTGGTTCTTTGGCTATCACTTAGCCTGTCTTGCAACACAAGCGACCAGATGGTTTACAACACAGAATCTGGAGGCTCCCCTTTGGGTCCACTTGGAAATGACATTAGGGGGATCCTCAACTATCTACAACCTACTGACTCCGTGCCCCAGAGTTGATCCACAACTCCCTCCCAAAATTATAGACACCACTTGGGCTTGGAAAACTCTATTTGCTAAGTCCCACATGCCCAAACAGGTATGGTACCCTCCGATCCAATTTGCCCCATTATGGAATAATAAACTTATCCAAATTAAAGGAAAGGTGGTAAACTAGTCATCATGGCAACATCTTGGTGTTAGATCAATCTATTACCTTGTCATGCATGGTACTAACCAGGTGGCTTCCTTTGCTCAGCTGCAGAGCCAATTTGCATTACCAGATAAAGACTTTTGGTGCTACTTGCAGATCCGTAGTGCCCTGTTACCCCTCCATAATTATCATACAGACTCCACACAGTGGCAATGGCTAAATAGGCTTCATACCCTTAACACTCAGAAAGGCCTCATGGGTCTCTTTTATAGTACCTGGAGAGACTCACAAACTGATTCCACGCAGTCATGTAGACTAAAATGGGAAAAACTCCTAGGCATAGCAATATCAGAAGAATAATGGCATTTCTACTGCAAGGGTATACACCAGGCCTACGAAGACATGAATAGTCATTTTATACAGTTAAAAATCCTACTGTTTTGGTATCATACCCCAGAAGCCCTGCACAGCCGTGGATTACTTGACCATAGCCACTGTTGGCGCTGTCTGCAACCTAATGCCCACATTGAAGACATACTTTGGTCCTGTCCCTCCCTTATTACTTTTTGGAATATGGTAACTAATGATATATCTTGGGTTTTAAATATTTTGATTAACCTTACTGCCCCTATTGTATTATTAGATGATATGTCCTCACTTGGGACTCTCCCCAAACATATACAGCATTGGACTCTCTCTGCCATTCTGGAAGATAAGCGTCTTCTACTTATGCACTGGCACCAACCCACAATACCTACCAGAACTATGTGGCATGCAGCTGTGGCTCGCTTATCCTTTTTTGAAAGGATGTCCTCTTTGCAGGGGAATGGCATGCGCACATACAATGCTAAGTGGAGTCCGTATCTTCAGTCCCATTTTCTTAAAATTCCAAATCAACCTGGAAACCCACCTACAACCTGAATTCGGCATTATTGGAAGGACAATGCAATGGAATGTTGGGTTTACCCCAACCTTCTTTTTTCCTCCTTTTTCCATACGGTAACAGAAAACAACTTAGAGGTGAGGGCATTGATTCTTATCTTTCTATATCTGTGATGATCTCCTGAGTATAACCGATACATAATGGTATACTATGGATAGATAATGTATAAGATAGATGGCGTATGTACTACTGCCATAGTAAAGTATATAAATATCCTTGTTTTGAATATACTTTTGTATAAGCACAAAGACTGCAACAATTTTCTTTGTAAGGTAATAAGAAAATACTTAATAAAACTTTACACGATAAAAAAAAAAGAATACAATATACCACATTAGTGGAGGTGCATGAGAACTCCTTGGCAATGTGAAAAACACCTGTGGGCCCCTGAATTTCAGTCACACTAGAAATACATTTGCAGGTGTAGCAGCGAGTTCTGTTGCAAGGTTTGCTACCTGGTAGGGAGGCACTGTTAGGAGTAGGTAGGTCGCTCCTTACCAGGAGATTCCACAGGTTGGGTGGTCGGCAGTAGGAGGCAATAGGTGGTTCTATAAAGAAAGCACCAATGTTGGGGTCAGTTTGCAAAATATGAAAGTTACTGGTGATGATCCCGTGAAAAGAAGGTGTACTCTGATGGAAGGGAAGCACTAGTGGAATTTGTCATTATTCTTGTGTGACAGTATCCTACCTACGGGGGGTCAAGGTTGCAGGGCATGTTTCTGACGTGGAAGAGTGCTCTGTCCACTATCTTTTTAGGGTAGCCCCAGTTAACAAAAAATTATGCATTATTTGGGCCTGCTCAGCAAAATATGAAAACTATTTACTTACCATAATTCTTGATCTTTCTGTGTATCTTCACCATTCATCACTGGTGGGTTCAGGCTAGAGGATCAGGACTGCATGGGAGCTTTTTTTTTTTTGTAAAGGAGAGGAGCCGATGTTGGGATGGCGCCGCCCTCGAGGCCGATGCATTGTGTGGCATTCGCAGGTTGGCCAGTAACTGATGCTGACTCCTCCTCAGTCCCAGTTCTGCACGCTGGAGAGTAGTTAGGAAAGAAGAGAGAGGGTGGAGCAAGGGAGCCTGAAGGATAGGAAAAGGAAAGGATATAAAAACCAAGGAAGGAATAATGCCAGTTAAGAGGACAGAAAGAAGAAGAAAGCTAGACATCTGGGACAGGGGTACCCAACCTCTGAGCAAGCAAGGGATGGCTAGAGTAAGGGAGGGAGGGAGAAAGAAAGTAGAACAGAGAGAAGAGAGGAGAGACACTGCACCTCACTCACAGGGGTCCAGAGGACTGTCCGAGGGCTGAAGAATGACACCACTGCTTTTAAGCCATATTTCTTCTTTCCAAGAAGGGAGCAGAGAAGAAACCCTGCAACTTAAGATTATCCAGAGGGAATGGCTGGCTTGAAGCCCAGGAGCAGTGAGGCAGGGCACCAATTCCAAGGAGTCCTCACTGGAGTCCAAGAAGAGTAGCAGGCTAATGTCTCCCCCTCTTGTCTTAAGAATATCCTGGAGTGGGGACAGGACCCACCCTGAAGCAGGGTCTGCCTGACAAAAATAAGCCTCCCAAGAGGTTTTAGAGGAGCGTCACCTCTGAAGGAGGAGAGACAATGTCATGGGAGGACTATTTTTAAGGGGCACGAATGTGATTCCCCAGATGGGAACCCTGCAAGGGGAGACCGCTTAAAGCAGTGGTTAGAAAAGGAAGGAAGAGATCACCAGGGCCCTGCCAACACTGCCCTAAAGAGAACCTCTAGGGTTTTAGATTAAAGCAAAGGGTGGATCAAAAGATTTATTTATTTATTTAGTTTTTGTTGACCGGGTAAGTGCACTAGACAAATCCTGCCTATTTTCAGGCACGACCCCGGGGAGGGGGATACAGATGAATGCCAACTGACCTTGAACCAGATTAAGCTGTTGGTTCGACCAATGGAGGAGGATCCTGTTAGGATGGCAAAGAGACCCCGGTGACCTCTAACAAAGAGGGTTGCCTCCCTGTTTATCTTCCTCAAGACACCCCCGACACCCTCAGAAGAAGACTGTAGCCAAGAGGTATCAGAAGAAGGACCACAAGGGTCACAATTTGGAGAAAACAAACATGGTGGAGGCATCGCCCAGAGACTGAGGCCCAAGAGGGGAAGGAGGGCGGGAAGCAGTGATGAATGTTGAAGATACACAGAAAGATCAAGAATTATGGTAAGTACGTACTTTTCATATCTTATCTGTGTCAATCTTCAGCATTCATCACTGGTGGGTGATTACCAAGCCCCCTGAAAGGGACCCTCGAACCTCCCTGAGAGATGGAAGTCCCTCAGCCTCCTATGGAGGAGACACTGGAGGGGGGGAAACTCTCCCAGGCCTAATGAGGCCTGAGATTGGTTTGGATGAGGCGGCGTTCTCCGCTGGCTGGGAGAAGGAAGTCACTCCTGAAGTTCCCACCTCACCCTGCAGGAGAAAAGGTGGGTTCCCAGAAAGAGGAGGCAGTCACCCTTCACCGGGCCATGGGTGATAACTGGGATAGATGAAGCCATGCCGTCTGCCTTATGCAGATCGCTGTCCCTGCCAGCCTGGATGCCACCTCACCGGCATCATACAGTGCCCCTGCCTGGTGCCTCCCAAGCTCCAGGCCCCATGCAGAGAGGGCAATAGCTTGTCTGGTCACCTCTGAATCAGGCAAAGATACTAGTATTTGTCCTAGTAAGGACCATAAGTGCCTGTTATAGGCAGCATGATAGGCCTGAGGTGCTGAAAGAGATAGAGAGAGACGGGCTGAAGAAAACACTGTCCTCCCCCAAAAGTCAAACTTAGCAGAGTCTGTCTCCGGGGTTGGTCATGTCTCGGGCACTTATGCCCAGAAGGAGTATCTAGGAGCATCACACCTGAAGGAGGGTGAGCTAAGGCTCCTGGAGACCCTAGGCATGCACAGTACCTCTGCTGGCGGTCCCTAGGGGCTGGAGAGGAGGCTGAAGGACTTCTCCTGGCGTGGTTTGATGCCTCCCTGAAGGGAGAGGGCCAGGAGGGAACCACCAGGTTGGCTGCACTGAACTCACCTAAAAAGGTGCATGCCATCCACTCTGGATTGCGACTTCCTAGTTTAGAAATGTGGAACTCGTCGACCAGCCCCAAAAGGAAGCGCTGATAACTGGACAGGTCAGCAGCTGGGAATAGGGGAACGGAGGGATCCTCTCCCTCAAGTGAAGAAGATGAGGAAGCTGATGAGTCTGAAGAGTCAGGCACTGGCTGCACAGGAGAATGGTGGAACACCTCTTCATCCATGGACCTATAATAGGCAGGGACTAGTGCAGTCGTGGATCTGAACTGTTCCCAGGTCAGGGATCCCGTAGGACCATAGTGACCTGGGAGAGAGGGAGGGGTTGGCAGAGACAGAGGGGATAAATACCTCCGAGGAGGAGGGCAACCTCTGCCAGGGCTGGGAGACCGAACAGATGACCTTAAAGCTTGAGAAGGTCCGTCAGTTGAAGCAGTTGAAGGCCATTCAACTGAACTGGAATGGTCAGGACTGAGTCCTAAAAGGGAATCCCCCCACAAGGCGACCGGGGCTGCATGATCCCAGAAGGGCAGCCCCTACCCTCTAAAGATGAGATTCCTCCCAGGGAGACTTCACGGGAAAGGACAGGACCGACGCAGCGACTCTTACCCGAACCTCTGTGGGCTACAAGGGAGGGACGTTGCCCCTGATTCTGTCACCACGACCCCTCAGACTGAGAGAGGGACCTCTTTTTCAGAGTCAACAGGCAGGATTTGTAGGCAGCTCAATCACAACAGTAGCCAACTCCTGAGAGACGGCCGCCACGAGAGCACCCTCCCCTGCTCTAGGCACTCTAGACGACTCAGAAATGGCCCAGCCTGAGCACCCATAGCAGGGGGTACACCCCTTACAAGAGTAGGAGAACAACCAGCTCTGGAAGATCCTCCGGTGCCGTGCCCAGCACTGGAAGACTGGTCAGGACCACTGACACCAGTGCTGGTAGCAACAGCCAAATCTGAAGGGGGGGGTTGAACTGGAGTTGTGCTTGACAAAGAGGAGTCAGAGGACTCCAAAGAATCCAGGAGCCAGTCTGGGTCCACCTCTGAATCGTCATCCTCCTCCTCCTCGGAGGTGGAGGCACAAACCCAGACCACTCTACAAACTTCTTTGCTTCCAGCACTGCGAGGTGGTCCAGCACTGCCCACAGAGCCACCAGGATCAGAGATGGTACTGAGAACTGGCTCCGTACCACCCATGGTGCCACCTCGATCTCCGGTGCCATGAACGGTGCAGGGATCTGAGCCAGTGTAGAGGAAAACACCAGGCTGGGTCCGTAGGCGCTAGTCCATGACAGCAGGGGAACTTCATCTCCGAGGAGGTGATTGCCAGGATGGTGCCTCCTGCCTGACTCCTGGAGGAATCAGACCAGGCCTCCTGCAACATAATAGGGGTTTCCGCTGAGGTGAGGCTTGAAAAGACGGAAGCCCCCTTCTCCACGGGCCATATTGTACCATGAGGGGACCCAGAGGAAGGGACAAGAGACCTGCACTTGCCTTTCCTGGTGCATGCCTATCCACTGAAAGTTGGTGGTGTATGTTTGACTTCAAGCACACAAACTTCCAAAACTCGACGGTCCATGGAAAAACAGGCCTCACAACGATCCATATCGTGGTTTGGGCCCAAGCAGGTCAAGCACCGATCATGCTGGTCCGAGTCAGAGAAAAGCCGGCTGCAGGGACACCACCTCATAGGAGGCTGGCCTGCCTTGGAAAGCTTCTTCTTGCTCCCCGAATGAAACATGACCGGACAGAAAAATAATAAACAAAAAACGGACTCGGCATCATTGAAAAATAAAAAGGAAAGGTCTTACCAGATGACAGTGCAGAGAAATGCAACTGCACAGAACTAGGATGATCCAACGGATTAGGCCACTGATGCAGTAAATACGTTCCACATGAGGTCGTGTTCACGCGACGGTGGGAGAAGCAGAACTGAGACTGAGGTGGAGTCGGCGTCAGTGACTGGCCAACCCACGAGCACCATACAATGCGTCAGCCTCTAGGGTGGTGCTGCCTCGACGCTGGCTCCTCCCCTTTACAAAGGAAAAAAGCTCCAGTGGGGTCCTGATCCTCCGGCCAGAACCCACCAGTGATGAATGGTGAAGATTGACACAGATAAGATCATCATCTTCTCTGCATAACCTGCAAAGTCTAAGAAACTGTGAATATGGCAGGCCATTCTTGACATGTTTAAGATGGAAGGAGCTGTGGAGGAGGAAACTGCATGAGTCAGTGGGCTTGTAATAAACTGATGACTTCAGACCAGTATTCTGCACTGACAGTTTGATATCCAGAAAAGGCAGTGTAGAGGAGGATACTTCAACAGTGTACTGAAGGGAAGGATGGGCTTTGGTAAACTTGTCCAAGAAGATTTGGAGGGTCTCTTTGGAGCAGGAGGTAGCCCCCACACAGTCATCTATGTAGCATTTGTAGAGTTCAGGCGCAGTCCCTGTGAATAAGAGAAAAAAACTGTTCCTCCACCCAACCCACAAACAGATTGGCAAAGCTGGGACCCATCTTGGTGTACCCACGGCAACTCCACTGACCTGCTGAAAAAACTGTTATTGAAAGAAAAAGCATTGAGTTTAGGAACAAGTTCTGCCAGATGAGTAAGTGTGTGTGTAGGTGGCTGCTGAACATCACGCTCATTCAGAAAATGCTGCAAAGCTATCAAGCCATCATTGTGGGGATCACTGTGTATAGAGATTTGATGTCCATGGTGACGATGAGCTGATGGGAGCCACTGAGTCTGAACCTGTCAAATAACTGGAGAGCATGGTTAGTGTCTTTAATGTAGGAGGGCAGGGATTCAACGAGTGGTCTCATGAGGCTGTCCAAAAGTGCAGAGATGTAGGATGTGGGGCAGGAGCAGGCAGACACAATTGGATGTCCAGTGTTACCTGTTTTGTGGATTTTAAGAAGGAGATAAAACCTGGATGCCTGAGGATGCTGAACAATGAGTCTCTTAGCCAAAGCAGGAAGCTCTTTGTTTTCAATAACAGAGGTGATGGTGGTGGTAACCTCAATCTGATAGCCAGTAGTGGGGTCCTGGGAAAGAAAAGAGTAAAACCTGGTGTTGAAGAGTTGCTGTGTGGCTTCAGTGATGTATAGCTTCATTTACCAGACCACAACAGCACCCCCCTTATCAGCTGGTTCAATAACAATGTAATTCCTGCATTGCAGAGATCTGAGGGCTGCAAGCTCGCCCAGTTGTCAGGTTAGAGTGGTTGTTAAACAATAAACAATATATTTCAGAAATATATAACCATAATCTATTTCTGCCTAGTGCATTACTTGAGGTCATGTCAATCTATTTAGTAATGCATTGTCTGAAATATATTATTAGTATATTTCTAAATATATACTATATTCCTTTTATATGTTACATATATTTTTATGTTGTCTTGCGTGGCGCAGCACAAGCAACATTTTGTTACAGCTTGCTGGAGTAGCAGGTTGTGGAGGTGCATCCGTGTTATGGCCAATGGTGTCACTGCTCTTTTGAGCTGGTCTCTGTGGCACCAATGAATAAGCACAATGTCCATGACAGCAGATGAGAAGCCTGCCACCAACTTGAAAGAATTTTGCCACTGCAATGAGGGAGCATACCTTGCAGGGCGTGCCTTGCCTACTGAAACATTTCAATAAACATGGTGGTGGCTGCCGCTGTCCACCTCTCACAGTCCTGCGAAAGCTGATGTAAGGGGTGCCCAATCTCCCTGTTGGTATGCCCCCACCCCAGTTTGTTTGCTGATGGGGGAGCCCAATCCCCATCGGCAAAATGTTCCCCCTTTCTGCCGGGGGGGGGGTGCCCAATCCCCCTTGGCATCATGTCACCCTTGAAACACAGGCATGCTTTCTTTGATGACGGGGGGCCCAATCCCTCTCAGCTTCATTCCCCTATTCCCCAAAAACACAGGTGGCACACTGGGATCCCACCTCAGTGTGTTCAATGTAGTACCTGAAAAAAAGAAAATAATGAAAAAGGGTTTTTGGGCCCGTACCTGGGAGCTGTGCTCGGCTGGTAAACAAGTAAAGCAAGAGAAAGTACAGATGCCAGCACCAGCTACTTACTGCCACTTCCACAAAACTGCCAAAGTTCCAATATTTCCAAAATGAAAGGAAACAGATCCTTGGTTTAAGGTGCTATCAGTGCTAAACTTTATTTCCAAAATGCACAGTGCTTCCTTATCCATGCATGCTGCCCCCCTCCTACAGCAATGCTGGCTAGTGTCCTAACACGTTTCACACTCCCTGGCACTTAATCACAGGAATCAAAGTGTTTTTTTTTTTATTATTTTTACCTGTAAACAACAAACAGTCCCTCACTGTCTGTGGCACCCCTCCCCAACCCGCACCCACCCTCTGCACACCCCACCTCCCCACACCCACCCTCACCCCATACTTACCACTGGAGCCTGGCACAATGATCTTCGGTGGAGTGGGAACATGTCTGCACTCTTCAAAGCTGACTGAAAACTGAAGAAAATCATGGTAAGCTGTATAGTGGCATCAATGGGGGGGAGGGTTCAACTTAGGTGGATATCTTGGCCATTTTTGCAACATTTGGCTCCAAATTTTCAACACGGGGTTCTTGGGACCCCACCTCATGAATTCAGTAACTGTCATTTTGTTATTCAGCCCCAAAGGTTGATTTCATGGTCAGTGCGCAGAATCACCTTTCGGGACCGAGTAATGAAACAACAGTGTCTCTGTTCATGAGGTGGGCTCCCAAAAAGCCTATGTTGCAAATTTGGTGAAAAATCCCAAAAAATGACTGTATTATGAGTGTACGTTGCACAGTTTCCACGCACGCTCGTAGGTTCAAGAATTTTTAATATTTTCATTCCAGATTTTCAACATTGCCATTTTTGCACACCTCCTTATGAACAGTACAGCTGTCATTTTTATGTTGATTGCACACAAGCGCAAGAAACATACTGCAGCAGCTTTTGCAAGAAGCAGGTTGTGGAGGCGCGGCAGTGTTGTGGCCATTGCCCCCACAGCCTTTAAAGGCTTGGCCCACTGTCCCCAATGGTGTGGCATGCTGCTGCTGACACAGCCAGCGTGCCACAACCTTCTAAAGTTTTAGCCACTGCAATCAGGGGCCGCCTCGTCATTGCAGCGTCATCCGCCGCAATGAGGAAGCGACCCCTCATTGCAGGGCGTCCCTTGAATTCCCCATCCAGCTTGCCGATGGGGAGCCCAGTCCCTGTTGGCATGTCCCTCCTCCCATTTATTTCTGTGCCGACGTGGGTGCCCAATCCCCCTTGGCATCATGTCCCCCCCAAAAAAAAGTTTTGTATGCCGACAGGGGAGCCCACTCCCCGTTGGCATTATGCCCTGGCCAAAGTATTTGCTGACAGAGGAGCCCACTCCCCGTCGGCATAATCTCCCCAAACACCCAGTAGAATTGTGCCGGGGGTGCCCAATCACCCTCGGCTCTTACGTCCCCCCCTTTATGCCAACGGGGGTGCCCAACCCTCCATCGGCTACAGCTGCCCCCCCAAAAAAATACTGTGTTGGCATGCTGGGAGCCCACCTCAACGTGCCAAATGGTCCTGAAAGAAAAAAAGTCCCATGATGATTTTTATATTTGTCCCCTGCAAAAAAAACGGTTTCTCGCTGTCTCTCGGCCCCCCTCACACAACCCGCACCCACCCACTGCGCACCCTGCCTCCCCACACCCCCCTCACCCCATATGTACCTCCACAGTGATGATCTTCGGTGGACCAGGAACACGTCTGCACTCTTCAAAGTCAACCGTGAACTGAAGAAATGCCGGTAAGCTGTATAATGGAATAAATAGGGTTTTTTCAACTTTGATACATATCTCAGTCATTTTTTTGAATTTTGGCACCAAATTTTCAACATGGGTTTTTTGGGACCCCTTCTCATGAATTCTGGCACTGTCATGGCGTTAATCAGCCCCAAAAGGTGATTTCATGGTCACTGCGTGGAATCACCATTCGGGACCAATTAACGAAACAAAAGTGCCAGTGGTCATGAGGTGGGCTCTCAAAAAGTCTATGTTGCAAATTTGGTGGAAAAAATCAAAAATGACTGTTCTGGCGTTTGTTGCGCAGTTGCTACGCACACTCATAACTTCACAATTTGCAATATTTTACCACATTTTCAACATTGGCATTTTTCCATACCTCCTATGGAATAGTACAGCTGTCATTTTTCACATCCTGGCCAAAATGTGTTTTCACACTTCCAACGCAGAATAGCGTGGTTGCTGTGGGAAATCAGTGTTGAGGACAGATTATGAAAATGACAGTGACACCGTTTATAAGTAGAGATCCTAAAATGCCTATGTTGAAAATTTGGTGCCGATACACCATAAAATGACTGTGTTACGAGCATGTGTTGCGCAGTTTGCACGCATGCTTGTAAGTTCATGAATTTATAATATTTTAACTCCAGATTTTCAACATTGCCGTTGTTCTGCACCTCCTTATGAACAATAGAGCTGTCATATTTCAGATCCTGGCCAAAATGTATTTTCACACTTCCAGCAGAGAATAGCGCGGTCGCTGTGGGAAATCTGTGTTCGGGACACATTATAAAAATGTCAGTGACACCGTTCATTAGCAGAGGTCCAAAAATGCTTATGTTGAAAATTTGGTGACGAAAGTCCATAAAATGAGTGTGCTATGAGCGTGCGTTGCGCAGTTTCCACGCATGCTCGTACCTTTGCAACTCTGCAATATTTTCAGTCCAGATTTTCAACATTGCCATTTTTCCACACCTCCTTATGAACAGTACAGCTGTCATTTTTTACATCCTAGCCGAAATGCATTTTCGCACTTCAGGCACAGAATAGCATGGTCGCTGTGGGAAATCAGTGTTCAGGACACATTATGAAAACCATAGTGACACGGTTCATTAGCAGAGGTCCTAAAAAGCCTATGGTGAAAATTTTGTGATGAAAGTCTATAAAATGACTGTGTTACAAACATGCGTTGTGCAGTTTTCACGCACCCTTGTAACTTCGCAAATTAGTAATATTTTCATGCCAGATTTTCAGCACTGGCATTTTTTCACACCTCCTTATGAACAGTACAGCTGTCATTTTTCACATCCTGGCCGAAATGTGTTTTCATGCTACTGGTGCAGAATAGCGCAGTTGCTTTGGGAAATCAGTGTTTGGGATAGATTAGGATTGAGTGAGCAAGAGAGGGGGAGTGAACGAGCTTAACTGAGCTCAGTCAGGACTGCTGCAGATTTCTTTGTGGGCAGAAAAAGGTGCCAATGCAGGCAGGAGCCCAGTACAAAAGGGCAGCCTGCAGGGCTGGGAGAAGCAGAACGAGTGAGTGATCTCAACGGAGCTCTGTTGGGAATGCTCCGGATTTCTTTGTGGGCAGAGAAAGGTGCCACAGCAGGCAGGAGCCCAGTACAAAAAGGCAGCCTGCAGCGCCGGGAGAAATGGAACGAGGGAGTGAGAGAGGGGGAGTGAGCAACCTCAACAGAGCTCTGTCGAGACAGCTGTGAACTTCTTTGTGGGCAGAAAAAGACGCCAATGCAGGCAGGAGCCCAGTACAAAAAGGCAGCCTGTAGCATCGGTAGAAATAGAACGAGCGAGTGAGAGAAGGGGAGTGAGCGAGCTCAATGGAGCTCTGCCGGGACTTTACAGTTGCCCACCCTCCTTCCCAGGTCCTCTGTGGTCCTATATTACAGCAGGGTCTCTGGAGTCGTGACAAAGCAATGATTGGATACTCTAGGATTGCTGTAATAATACGTATTTATTTGTTCTGTTTATTTCTCTGAGCGGAGTAATACTTGGGAGTGCAATAGGATTTCTAACTGGGCTAAGTGAAACTATGTGAGCCGAGAAGAAAAAGTATGGTAGCTGAGGGGTGAAAAATGGACAAGGAGGCTTTAGGATTGCTACACTAATACAGTATGTAATGGATGAGATTTGAGACTGAATTACCCTGGTCGGCAAGGGGTCAGTAGGGGGACTAGTGTGGGGGGGCGGGAATTTGACTAAATGGGGCCTAACACTTGTAGTAGAGTACAGAACCTGGGAGTAAGAGCCTGTAGCATAAGATGGGGCCAAAAACGGGCAGGTGCCACATGTCAGTAGGGCGGGTATCTTTGGAAGCGTGGAGGGGTGTACAGGGTGTGGGTGTGCCATGATCCTGCACTGGGTTTGGAGGATGGGGTGGGGTGTATGGTCTGTAGATGACTGGCTAGTTTGAGGGAGGAACTGTGGAGGTTAAGGAGGAGTGTAAGTGGCAGGGCAGATGAGTATGGTAGGCATCCTGAGGGGGGGATACGGGATGGCAAAGGGGGATAAGGAAGAATAACTAGGGACTGAAACTGACCTCAGTATCAGAGGCACTAGCAGAAAACAGAGGAGAAGGGAAGGGGTGCCCAAGGTGAGGGTGGGGGGCCTCCTGATGGGGAAGGACAAGACAACAAGAAGTACCAGGGGAGAACCAGGGGAGAGAGCAGATGGCTGCGGGTAGGGAGGGATCGGGGTGGCACGGAGGGGAACACATAGGAAGGGGGAATCGATAGGGGCAAGAGATGTAAGACTGGTATCGACTACAAATAGATTCGAACCTCTGCTATGGGACAGAGAGGGGGAGCAGGAACATACTGAAGGAGGGAGGACAAGCGGGGCATGAGAGGGATGGCAACAGGTAGTGGAAGAGATAGCGAGGACAAAAGGGTAGAAGGGGGCTAGTAAGGAAGGAGGGAGTGGTGATTGAAGGAGAGAAGGCTACGGGAAGGGGAAGGATGGGAGGGGCATCACCATCGGGGTAGAAGGGAATGGGGGATCTAAATCGACAACAGCAGGGATAGGAGGGGGGTTGGAAATCAGCAGGGGAGGAGGGGAGGTCGACATGGGAAGCATAGTAGGAAGTAGTCAGGCTGGGAAGAGGTTCAAGGGAGATGGGAGGAATAAGGCAGAGAAAAGGGGTGAGGCAGAAGTAGGGGGAACAGATACAGAAGTCACAGAGGGTGTAGTTGGCGGGGTAAAGGACAGGGAAGAATGAATACTGGGGTGGTGGAAGGGGCATTAGAAGGGAAAGGGGGTAAGAGGCTGGGGGGTACTTGTCCTGGGGGATTCTATACTGAAATGGGTGAGGTGGGATGGAAAGGGGGAAGGCACAGCCATATTTGGGTTGAAGTTGTCCCCAGGTTTACTGCAGGAGCGGCAGGGCAAGCACTGCTAAAGCATGCAGCGAGGGGGAGGAAGAAACCTAATTTACTGTTGCATGTGAGTTCAAACGACTTGGTGGGGAACACTGTGGAAGTAGTGAGGGGGATGTTTCAGTACTTGAGCAGGCAGTGTGAGGGGGTGGGGAAGTTGGTGGCATTCTTGGAGGTACTGCCGGTACCATGTGCAAGCATGGAGAGGAAGGGTAGGCTTGAGGAGTTCGAGTGGCTAAGGGATTGGTGCCACACGAAACATTATGGGTTAGTGACTAACTGAGATAGGGTCAGGGGGAATAGTGACTTGTACACGGGGGAGAGGGTACACTGGAGCAGGAAGAGGAGGGGCGTATTACAGGCACTATTGCTGCTGGGCCACTGGCACTGTAGGTTGAGGCGCTGGATGCCACAGCTCATGCCACACTGGTGACCCGGGTTCGGATGCAAGCCTGGCCTGCCAGGGGTTGGCAAGGGAGGGATAGGATTGAGCATCCGGAGGACTGTTCTCCTATCCTGGGGTAGGATCCAGGGACCCATCACTCTGTAGCGGCCCCTGGTGACAACTGCGAGTGCTACTACAGCAGTGTAGTAAAAGGTGGCGGATGTTGGCATGCTGTGCCTAAGCATCATTGCACGGCCGCACTCATAAAAGGGAGAAAAGTGGAAAATGTGCTGGTCAGCAGCATGAGCTTCAGACCCTCCGCCCACCCTGAATGCCGCTTCCTCAAATGGATCCTGCTCCAGTGGGTCGACCTGGGAAGCTCCTCACCACCCGACCATGGGGGTAATCCGTGGAGGTGAGCAGGTCAGCCTGATGTCGAAGGCAGGGCTAGGAGGGTTGGTCGGGATGACCAAGCCGACCTTAGCCCAGTGAGAAAATATGTTAAAAAAACAAAGGCATGATTAGAAGGGTGTGTCTCTACTAAGATGGATTTAAAAAAATGGTGCGGGGTGGGGTGGCCAAAAGACTGAAGCTGGTAGAAAGGTCCGGACAGAGGAGCCTGATGAGCTCACCGCTCTTGATATAGGTAAAGGCAGAGGAGTAGTAACCCTGGAAGGGGGCTGGCAGAGCGGTCTGAGTGTAATACAGAAGGCACCACCACCAGGTAAAAATAAACAGGAGAAAGGGTGCGGACTTCTGGGAGCACGGACGCAGGCCAAGGAGGAGAAGAGTGAGGAGAACGAGTAGTACGGGTGGAAGGTGGTCTCACTACATGGTTAGAGAACTGGTTACAGGGGAGGGTGCAGAGTGCGGTGGTGGTGAGGTAGCTCTCGGCACCCACAGCAGTGACAAGCTGGGTGCCGCAGGGGTCAATGCTATTTGTACTCTTTATCTTCGATATAGCACATGGAGTGGGGAGCAGGTTAGTCTGTTCGCACATTATACCAAATCAAAAGCAAATAGTTATAGTAGCAGAGCCCACCCCCCACACATACACACACACACATGTATGCACTCCCGAAAAGCTGCTTAAAAGCCTGCAATTCATTCAGATCAGTTTCATTTTCTTACTTACTTGGGGTTCAATGCCAATAAGTGTAAAATCATGTATCTAGGGCATAGGAACCCTGATGCTGGGTATAGGATAGGGGGAGGTACTGATACTCACTAGACATGAAAAGGTCCTTGAGGTTATTATATCAGAGGACCTCAAGATGGCAGTACAGTGTGACAAGGCTATGGGCAGGGAAAATTGGATTCTGGGGTGCATAAGGAGTGGCATCTCCAGTAGGAGGAGGGATTATGTGCTACCATTGTATCACTCCCTGGTATACCCCCAGCTGGAGTACTGTGTCCAGTTTTAAAGTCCACACTTCAGAACGGACATAAGGTGGAGGTTTCCCAGAGGAGGACAGCTAAAATGGTTCAGAATTTTCACAGGAATCCCTACAAGAACAGGCTGAAGAATCTCAACATGTACACAGTGGAAGAGAGGAGCATGAGAGGTGACATCATCAAGACCTACAAAGTACCTCACAGGGGTAAAGAGGGTACAGTTGGGGGATTTCCTTCAAATGAGGATGAGCACCCAAACCAAGGGACATACAAGGAAGCTGGGGGGGTGTATTCAGGATAGATGTGAATAAATATTTATTTACTAAAGGGTGGTAGATGCCTTGAACAGACTGCCAGGAGAAGTGCTGGAAGCAAAAATGTTAGGGGGCATGAAGCATGCATGGTATAAATATAGGGGTATATTAGAAAAAGGGGAAGGAGGGGGTCAACAGAGATCAATAGGGCTATGGGAGTACAGTAGGTACAAGTTCATTGCAGGAAAAATCCATTAAGCAAGCTCATTCACAAGGAGGTCCTGATGGACTCAGGCAGAATATGACACGCAGTAACATATAGAGGCAGGAGTTACAAGTAGGTAGAGAACACTTGGGCAGACTGGGTGGGCTGAGCGGTCCTTTTCTGCTGACAAATTCTATTATTCTATGGCATCATGTATTACTTCAGGTGCAGTGTTTATTCAAAGTTGGGCCTACCATACATTCAGATGTAAGGTACAGTAAATTACCAAATTAGATGTAGCCCACTTACAGTACAATAAACAGAACTTCAGTGCTTTGAGAAGCCTTTACTCTTCATAAGGCTGCTTAAAGAGCTGGGGTTCTATTTGTAGTGTCCAAACCAGTATGCTGATCTTAAAATCGACGCTGCATCTGAATCAGTACTTGATTCTTCCTCACTCCATTTCTTCCCCCACTTTAAAAACTGCTTGTCCTGAGTTAGTTTTGGGCTGGCAGCGCCTCGTCTGTGTTGGAAGATGACCAATAAGCAGCACTGAAAGACGTCAGACTTCACAGACTGTGAAGGCAGCTGCTCATGGACAGACATTAAGGCAATTCTACTGGGGGGTAGGAGGAAGTAAGCTGTTGATTAACTAGAATCTGCAGCTTATCAGGTAGGGAAATGGGCAAACTAGGTGGGCCAAGCGGTCCTTATCTGCCTTCAAATTCCATGTTTCTATGTTTCTTACCCACTATCTTGGCAAGAAGAAGGCTGCAGCTGTGGCCACTGATGACTGTTCGGGTGTGGGGATAGGGGCACTAAAGGGGACAGACCTAAGGAGATAAAATCATAATAAAAATTGTGAGACCTTCACCAATTTTCCAAAATGCTTACCAGTAAAAGAACACTCTATGAAGTTTTTCAAATGGCAACACAAGCTGGTGAGCCCTCTGTCTGCCATCTGACACCAGGCATCGGCCAGCATAAAATTGCCTACAGAAGGCAGTGTAGTCATGTGGTTACCGAAATACTGGAGATAACACATTTATAAGAACAAAAGAATATCACACAGAAGCTGGCACATATGCCAATAGCAACTGTCTCCTGCTTCTCAGTAGTTATATTTATATCCTTGAGGTACTTGAATGTTTCTATCATATCCCCTCTTTCTCTCCTCTCTTCCACTGAGTACATATTGAGGTCCCTTAATTTCTCCTCATAAGTCTTGTGTTGCAAGCTCTGTACCATCTCATTTGCCCTTCTCTGGACCATCTCCAGCCTGTTAATATCCTTACGAAGATGCACCCTCCAGACCTGCACACATTACTCCATGTGAAGCCTGACCATGGTTTTATATAATGGCATCACTACCTCCCTCCTTATGCTGGTGATACCCCTGCCTATGCACCTCAGCATGTCACTGGGCCTCCCAGCTGCCTTACCACTTTGACATTTTCAGGTCATCTGAAATAAGAACCCCCAGGTCCCTTTCCTTCTTTGTGACTGTCAGCAACTCCCCCCACCACTTGTACCTTTCCCAGGGTTTCTGTGTCCCAGGTGCATGCATTTGCACTTTTTTGAATTTAAGTTCAGTTGCCAGTCCTCAGACCGTTTCTCAACCTTCCCCAGGTCCCTCCTCATTTTCTCAACCCCCCTCTGGGGTCTCCACTGTGTTACAGATCTTGGTGTAATCTGCAAACAGGCAGACCTTTCCCTTCAGCCCTTCTGCAATGTCACTAATGAAGACATTGAACAGGACTGGCCCCACGACCAATCCCTGTGGCACCCCACTGGTCATCCCCTCTCCCCAGACTGCGCCCCATTTACCACCACTTTCTGCCTCCTGTCTCTTACCCAGTTTCTAACCCACTTTACCACCCTTTCCCCCATGCCCAGCCTACTCAACTCATTTATCAGCCTCCTCTGTGGTATGGTGTCAAAGGCTTGGCTTACATAAAGGTAAGTGCTGTCCACTGCCCCACCCTGATTTACTTCCTTTGTCACCCAGTCAAATAAATCAACCAGATTTGTATGACATGACCTCCCCACTGTGAATCCATGTTGCCTATGGTCCTGGCCTCCGATGCCTACTAGATGCCCCACTATCCTTTCTTTAACCAATGTCTCCATGATCTTCCCCACTGCTGAAGTAAGGCTGACCAGTCTATAGTTTCCTGCCTCCTCCCTACTGCTGGATTTCTATAGAGGGACCACATGTGCCCTCTTCCTATTCTGTGGTACCACCCCTGTATTGAATGACTCACTGAACATGGCTGCCAGAGGTACTGCCTACTCCCTTTACAGTTCTTTTAATATCTTTGGGTGTATGCCATCTGGTCCCCTCACTTTGTCTACTGTTAATTTACTCACCTTCTGCAGGATTCTTCTGCCTGTGAATGGACTATTGTCCACCTCTTCACGCCTTTGCAACTGCTGTGCCCCCTGCCCCTCCTCCTCTTCTGTGAATACTGAACAGAAAGACATACTGGATGTCTTGGGGGGTGGGCATAAAACAGTTCTTAGGCATGGTACTTTCACTTCCAAATACCTAAACAGCACATATAAGCAATCAACATTCGGCATTGACAAATGCTTGTTTAAATATGTTATATATATTTTTTGTAAATGGTTAGTCTCATCCCATGTGTATATTTGCATAACTAATTTGCATATTTCGAAAACAGTTTATCAGCCAAAATCATAATTTCTAGTTTTATAATAATTTTGAATTTACAACATTAGCTTACAGACTGAAAGGAAAGATACAAGTGCATGTAGGATCTCACCCCAACCTAAAAGTGAAACAAAATAGGGTGGTATGAATACTGATATGAGCCCTTAATAAGCATGAGCTTTAATGTAAGTCTAACGTGTAAGTAAAAAGGTGTAAAATGTCTGTTTGAGGTAAAGCTGCACTGTAAAAGAATCATTTCAATGTAAATATCTCCATGGTTACTAACAAGATGAACTCCAGTTGTACAGATGAAGGTACATTAAATAATAAATAATTCCTGTTTTTTTTTTTGTCTGGTTAAGTAAATAATTATATTTGTATCTTTTACACATGTATATTACATATATTTGTAAATATAGGAAACAAAATGTTAAATGTAAGAGAAAACTAAATGTTATACATTTATTGGCAATATACTAATAACATATATTTACCATCCTTATTTCGATATATATTTAGTATTTAATCAATATATTTTACAATATACATAGCATGCTAAAGTAGCAATAACGTGTATATTCATAGTACATTGCAATATATTTGCAAATTTTAAAATATATAGAAATATATTGATTTTCCAAAACATTACAATATATTATAAAACAAGTAGATTGGAATATACTTCACCATTTGTAAATATATTGTTAATAACGTATTTTAAAATATATTTCATTTTTGTAAGGGCCCTAATGGGTTCCGAGTGCCCTAGCACTCAGGCATGCATCCGTGGTCCCCTGCAACCAAGTGTGCCTCACTCGATGGTGGTTGTAACATGGCAAAAAGAAAAGAACCGCAAACAAGGAACACAATTGGTTGAACCATGTCAGCTGGTACAAGAGCAACATGGTATTATTCCAGCACTGATGCCGTTTTGCTACTGAAGTACCTGAATGAGCCACAGAGGAGATAGAAGCAGTGTGGTAAAATGAACACACCGAGAAGGAGACATCTTGTCTGTCCCACCCACCCACCTGAATGCTTGTAACACTCACACCAATCCACCAGTCTCAGTCTAATCATACTGTGCACTTATTGCTAGGGAAGTCTGTTGTCAGTACCTCGGTTTCTGAACTCGGGCTGTCTTGTGGTGGGCGAGTTAGCGAGCAGCTGCTCTTGTGCCGTATGTGCCCGTACCGGCTTTCTGTGGCACTCCTGTGGGCTCATGCTCCTGGTCCCTGTGACAGATGGCTCGTGTAGGCATCGCCTGCTGCTACTCCAATTGTGTGCAACAGCGGTTCACTCCTTGACGGTTTGCCGAACCGCAAAGTGCAAATATCAGTCACCAGCCTGACCCAATGAAATAGCTGCAAACAGCTATAAAAACAGATGTACAAAAGTAGCACACAGTACATGAAGCAGAAGCTGAAGCCCACTAAGCAAGCATGCAGAGCACAGAAACAGTCTCCAAAAATATGCAAATGACTTAGTGAGTTAGATATGGAAACAGAAAGAGCAGTGTACCGGAGTCCTCCTAACAACCCTAGAACAAAAATAGCCACATAGATTCACATGACACATTGAACAGTAGTTAAAACAAATGTTTTTGCTGTTGTCTAGCAAATGTTATTCCAGACACATCTGTATGTATACAAGCATTTGTCAATGCCAAATGTTGATTGCATTGGTCTGTTGAGCTCGCTCAGTGGCCCTCTGTCACTGGCTCAGTCTGTTTGTCCTGGTACTACAGGCTGCTCTTTTGTAGTGGGCTGCTGCCTGCTTTGGCACCTTGTTCTGCTGAGGAAGAAATACGCAGCTGTCCCAACAGAGCTCCATTGAGGTGTCTCACTCCTCCTCTCTGACTAGCTCATTCTGTTTCTGCTGGCGCTGCAGGCTGCCCTTTTGTACTGGGCTCCTGTATATGTTGGTGGCTTTTTCTACCCACAAAGAAATCCACAGCAGTCCTGACAGAGCTCCGTTGAGGTCGCTCACTCTGCCTGTCTCACTCACTCATTCTGGTTCTCCTGGCGCTGCAGGCTGCCCTTTTGTACTGGGTTCCTGCCTCTGTTGGCACCTTTTTCTGCCCACAAAGAAATCTGCAGCAGTCCCAACAAAGCTTCGTTGAGCTCGCTCACTCCCCTTCTTTCACTTGCTCATTCTGTTCTGCCGGTGCTGCAGGCTGCCCTTTTCTACTGGGCTCCTGCCTGCGTTGCTGCCTTCTTATGCCCACAAAGAAATTTGCAGCAGTTACAATACAGCTCTGTTGAGCTCACTCACTCGCTCATTCTGGTTTTCCTGCCACTGCAGGCTGCCCTTTTGTACTGGGCCCCTGCATGCATTGCTGCCTTTTTCTGCCCAAAAACAAATCTGCAGCAGCCCAACAAAGCCCCGTTGAGCTCACTGACTCCCCTTCCCTCACTCGCTCGTTCTGTGTCTCCTGGTGCTGCAGGCTGCCCTTTTGTACTGAGCTCCTGCCTGCATTGGAGGCTTTTTCTGGCCAGAAAGAAATCTGAAGCAGTCCCGACACAGCTCCACTGAGCTCGCTCACTCCCCCTCTGTCACTCTCGCATTCTGTTTCTGCCGGCGCTGCAAGCTGGCCATTTGTATTGGGCTTCTGCCTGCATTGACACATTTTCTGCCCACAAAGAAATCTGCAGCAGTGACACTAGAGCTCCGTTGAGCTCGCTCACTACCGCTCTGTCACTCGCTCGTTCTGTTTCTCTTGGCGCCGCAGACTGCGCTTTTGTATGGGGCTCCTGGCTGCATTGGCCCCTTTGTCTGTCCACAAAGAAATCCACAGCTGTCCCAACAGAGCTCCGTTGAGGTCGCGCAGTCTCCCTCTCTCATCGCTCATTCTGTTTGTCCTGGTGCTGCAAGATGCCCTTTTGTACGGGGCTCCTGCCTGCATTGGCACCTTTTTCTGCTCACAAAGAAATCCCAGCAGTCCTGATAGAGCTCTGTTGAGCTGACTAGGTCCCCTTGTCTCACTCGCTCATACTGTTTCTCTCACCGCTGCAGGCTGGCCTTTTGTACTGGGCCCTTGCCTGTGTTGACACCTTTTTCTGCCCACAAAGAAATCCGCAGCAGTCCTGACAGCGGTTCGGTGAGTTCACTCACTCCCCCTCCCTCACTCGCTCTCTCGTTCTGTTGCTCCCAGTGCTGCAGGCTGCCCTTTTGTACTGGGCTCTTGTGTTGGGGCCTTTGTCTGCCCACAGACAAATCCGCAGCAGTCCTGAGTTGAGCTCGGTCACTCCCCCTCTCACTCTGTCGATCTTA
This sequence comes from Neoceratodus forsteri, assembly GCA_016271365.2. Classification (NCBI taxonomy): domain Eukaryota; kingdom Metazoa; phylum Chordata; order Ceratodontiformes; family Ceratodontidae; genus Neoceratodus; species Neoceratodus forsteri. The sequence continues at coordinate 562,671,930 of CM028130.1, read as the reverse complement.
ATCTGTCCCAAACACTGATTTCCCAGAGTAACCGTGCTATTGTCTGGCAGGAGTGCAAAAACATATTGTAGCCAGGATGTGAAAAATGACAGCTGTACTGTTCATAAGAAGTTGTGAAAAATTGCCACTATTGAAAATGTGGTGTGACAGTATTACAAATTTACGAAGTTACAAGAGTGCGTGGAAACAGTTCAATGCACACTTGTAACACAGTCATGTTATGGAGTTTCGTTACCAAATTTTCAACATAGGGATTTTAGGACCTCTGCTCATGAACAGTGCCACTGTCATTTTCGTAATCTGTCCCAAACACTGATTTCCCACAGTGACCACGTTATTCTGCGCCGGAACTGTGAAAGCACATTTCTGTCAGGATGTGAAAAATGACAGCTGTACTGCTTACAAGGAAGTGTGAAAAAATGGCACTGTTGAAAATCTGGTGTGACAATATTACAAATCTACGAAGTTACAGGGGTGCGTGGAACATGCACAACGCACACTTGTAACACAGTCAATTGATGGGCTATCATCACCAGATTTTTAACACAGGCATTTTAGGACCTCTGCTCATGAACAGTATCATTGTAATTTTCTTAATCTGTCCCGGAGAGTGATTTCCCACAGAGACCGCTCTATTCTGCGCCAGAAGTGTGAAAACACATTTTGGCCAGGATGGGAAAAATGACAGCTGCACTGTTCATAAATAGGTGTGGGAAAATGGCAATGTTGATAATCTGGAGTGAAAATATTACAAATTCGCGAAGTTACGAGTGTGCATGCCAACTGCGCAACACAAGCTCGTAACACAGTCATTTTATGGAGTATCATTACCAAATTTTCAACATAGGCATTTTAGGACCTCTACTCATGAATGGTGTCACTGTCATTTTCTTAATCTGTCCTGAACACTGATTTCCCACAGCGACCGCGCCATTCTGCGCCAGAACTACAAAAACACATTTTGGCCAGGATGTGAACAATGACAGCTATACTGCTCACAAGGAGGTGTGACAAAATGCCAATGTTGAAAATCTGGCTTGAAAATATTGTAAATTCGTGAAGTTACAAAGTGTGTAACCAACTGCATAGCGCACACTAAATAAAACAGTCATTTTAAGTTTTTCACCAAATTTGTAACATAGGCTTTTTTGAGAGCCCACCATGAACACTGGCACTGTCGTTTCGTTAATCAGCCCCGAAGGGTGATTCCGAGCAGTGACCGTGAAACCACCTTTCGGGGCTGATTAATGCCATGACAGTTCAAGAATTCATGAGGAGGGGTCCCAAAAACCCCATGTTGAAAATTTGGTGAAAAACTTACCAAAAATACCGGAGATATGCACTAAAGTTGAAAAAACCCTATTTATTACATTATACAGCTTACCGGCATTTCCTCAGTTTGCGGTCGGCTTTGAAGAGTGCAGACGTGTTCCCGGTTCAGCGAAGATCATCACGCCGGAGTCCAGAGGTAAGTATGGGGTGAGGGTGGGGTGTGGGGAGGCAGGGTGTGCAGTGGGTGGGTGCGGGTTGTGGGGAGCAGGGAGACTACGTGGGAACGTTTCCTTTTTACAGTTGAAACAAAATAAGACATCGGGGGACCATTTTCCGATTTAACAGGTGCTTTGGCACTCTGGGGTGGGCTCCCAGTGTGCCACCTATTAATGGGTGGGTTAGCCCGACGGGGATTGGGCACCCAGCGCAAACAAGGCAAGGGGAGGGAGCTTCAGGAGCCGGGGCATTGGGCACCCCTCGGCTACAGCAACGGGGGTAATCATTATGCCGAGCGGGATTGGGCACCCTGTCGGCAGGAACAATGGGGGGGGTTACAGAATGCCAACGGGGAGCATGGTGGGGGGAAGGGGGTTATATTGTTTGTGAACACAGCGGCAACCTGCTGCCATGTTCACAAACAATATCAGGGATCCCACATCCCACCCTGCAATGACGGATTTCTCCCTCATTGCAGCAGATGGCTGATGCTGCAATGACGAGGAGGACCCTGACTGCAGCGGCTGATTTTTTAGAAAGTTGTGGCACGCTGGCTGAACTAGTGTCAGCAGCAGCATGCCACAGCATTAGGGGACAGGGGACAAGCCTTTGCAGGCTGTGGTGGCATTGGGTGCGACAGTGCCACGCCTCCACAACCTGCTTGTGGAGAAAGCTGACACAATATGTTTCTTGTGCATGCGCGCAATCAACATAAAAAGCATCTCGTAAATTACTGGAAAGTGCAGTCAATATTTATTAAGCAAATAAATAAAGTCTGTATAACATGTAATAGAAAACTATAAATAAATGTGTTACATTCATAACTATTGCAACACCATGTTACAAGCGCATTAAGCTACTCTGAAGGTGGCATCTAATGGAGAATTAATGCATTGTTAGGCAGTTGTAGGCACTCGGCCTTTGGCCTTGTGCCACAACTGTCCCAACCAAGCATTAATTCCCCATTAGATGCCACCTTCATCATGGCTTAATACTTACTTATCATTTTCCCTACCTGGCCCCAAGTTGCAGCTGTGATTTTCAGTTTTCACCTTTCTCCTGGGCAAGAACAAAGAGCTATGGTGTGCAGCAACCGGTTCTCCAGTTTCCACCTTTCCAGTGGCTTTTGGCTAGTGACTTACAGTCTCTGGATTTGACCTCCACCTTTCCACAGCTGCATTTCAGCAAACAACAGGTTCGTGAGCTCTGGCTACCTGCCAACCTGTCCCTTCAGTGTCCTCAGGTCTAGGCCGATGTACCCTCTTTAGCTCTGGCACACACAATTCCACTTAACCCCTTTCACAGGCTCAGGGTTCTCCACACTGATGCAGACTCATTGCAAAGAAAAAATTACTCACCTTAGTAATTATGTTTCTTCTAATGGAGTCTTGCTGTATTCTGACTATTGCAGTTAGCCCCAGCACTCAAACTGCCCCAGAAAGTAGAGAGTTAATTTTCTATGCAGAGCATAGAGCGTTGAGCTCAAGCTCAGTTCAAACCTCTGTCTGCTGCACTTTGAAGTGCAACTGTCAGATTCTTATGAGCTAATACTAACTAACTACTATGTGGAAATTGTAAAATTTTTACTAGTAAAATGGCAACCAAATATTTTGGATCCCCAAAAGACTCAAGTCAAGAAATCCAAAATCAGAAACCAGGTAGTGAACAACTTAAGACTGTTAAATTAATAATATAACCCACTCCCCCTCTCTAAAAAGAGGGAGTACCCAAATACACCCCTGGGGTGCAACACTGCACCTGCCAGCCCACTTCCCAAAAACAGGTTCTGAGAGGGGAGGTAGGGAGGGAGGTCAGAATACAGCAAGACTCCATTAGAAGAAAATAATTACTAAGGTGAGTAATTTTTTCTTCAAACAACATGAAGTCTTGCTGTATTCTGACTATTACAGACTACCAAGCAGTACCTCCATGGAGGAGGGAATCGAATCTACCTTGGGAATAGGCTCTGCAGTACTGCTGTACCAAACTGAGCATCACTCCAACCTGGATGTCCAGGGAGTAATGCTCGGTAAATGTATGGACTGTTTTCCAGGTGGCTGCTTTACATATCTCTAGCAAAGGACTATCCCTGGCTGCAGCCAGGGAAGCAGCTGTACCTTAGTCGAATGAGCCCCCAGGCCTGAGGGAGGTATTTTGCCTAGCTTCTCATAGCAGAATTGAATACAAGAGACAATCCACCTGGCAATAGTTCTCTTAGTGGCAGGTTTGCCCTTACCCACTTCCCCATAAGTGAGAAACAACTGAAGGGAGTCAAACCTGTGGGCCTTAGTAGGCTCAATGTAGTAACTAAGGGCTCTTTTAACATCCAAACTGTGTAAACTTATTTCTCCTGAAGAAGAATGATCAGTGAAGAACACAGGGAGAGACATAGATTGGTTCAGATGAAAATCTGAAACCACTTTAGGTAAAAAACCTCTTAGTAGTTCTAAGGACCACCTTATCTCTATGGAATGAGATAAAATCAGGCTCCACTGACAAAGCTTGCAATTCGCTGATATGCCTGGCAGAGGTAATAGCTACCAGGAACACAGTTTTCCAAGTCAAGTACTTAAGCTCTGCTGAAGACAAAGGCTCAAAAGGGGTTGCATAAGCTGAGCAATGCAAACATTAAGATCCCAAGCAGAGGTAGGATCCCTAAGGGGGAGATTGGTATGAAGCAATCCCTTGAAAAATTTACAGAATGCAGGGTGAGATGACAGTGAGGAAGGCTTTCCCGCTGACAGAAAAGCTAACAGCTGGCAAATGTACTTTGAGAGTAGCTGATGTGAGGCCTAGGCCATTAAGATGAACCATATAATCCAAAACTGTAGACAATTCAGCAGTGTCTGGGGATATATGCTTCTTGGAACACCAAATGCTAAATCTTTTCTATTTGGAGTTGTAAGTTTTTCGGTGGCAGATTTTCAAGAGGCTGTAAGAATATCCAGAACCCCTTGGGACAGATGCAAATCTGCATACTCTAACTCTTCAAGAGCCATGCCTTGAGATTGAGAGACCGAAGATTGGGGTACCAACTCCTCCCCTGAGAGGAGGTTAACAGGTTGTAATTCCTGGGAAGAGACAGGGGAAGATGGACTGCTAGGGACAGCAACAGGGGGTACCAAGGCTGCCTGGCCTAGTCTGGAGCAATCAGAATCACTTTGCAAGGTTGTGACCTTACCTTGACCAGAACCTTGTACAACAGAGGAAAGGTAGGGAAGGCATATAGAAATGTCCCTTCCCAGTTCAAAATCAGAGCATCCAGAGGGACTGAGCCCAATACTGGTGGTCTGCAACAAAACAGAGGAAGTTGGTGATTGTCTGGGGCTGCAAAGAGATCTATCTCTGGAGTGCCCCACCTTGAAAAAATCACTTTCAACACCAGAGGGTCCAGGGACCATTTGTGATGGCCCTGGGCGATCCAGCTCAATGCATCTGCTAGCACATTGTCCTTCCCTGGAAGGTGAACTGCTATCAGAGAGGTCAGTGTCAGTGGCTCAGTAGGTAGCACACTCGCCTCTGAGGCCGGGAGATCAGAGGGCTGTGGGTTCAGTTCCCACACCTAACACTTGGGTTAATATCCCAGTACTGACACTGTAGTGCAGCATGAGAGGGGTGCTGCACTTCTGAGGTGCCGTCTTTCGGATGGGATGTTAAACCGAGGTCCCATCTGCCTGGATTGGTGGTAGTTCAGGTGGATGTTAAAGATCCCATGGCACTTATCGAAAAGAGTAGGGGAATTTTTTATTAAGACTGAAAAGCAAACTAAATACACAAGGTGTTACAGCCCACCAAATCATAGTACAAAATTAAACAAGTAATATAAAAGGTAATACCGCATCCAAATGAACAAAAACAAATATCAACATTTTTAAAGTCCATAAAAAAAAGGAAGAAGAAATAACCAAAGCTAAACAAAACTCCCCTAAAACAAAAATATGAGAAAATTATATATACAAAAGTATTACTACATACTAAATTATAGTACAAATAATAAACAGAAATATGTATTTCATCATACATGCAATGGAAAAAAGAAAAACTCTGTCATTAGAGTCCTAAAACCCAAGTAGTAAATGCTGACAGTCCTCCCGCCCTTACTTAAAGAAGCCAGGGATTCTATGAGAGAACCAAAATACCAAAAATTGTATGACAACATACAAAATAAAAAAACAAAGAAAAATAAGCATACAGCATACTTTTTGTCCCTTGTAAACCTAAAGGGAGAAAAAAAAATTGTGAAAATAAGATGAAAAACATAAACACAACATTATTCCATACATAGTAAGCTGAAATAACCCCCCCCCCCCCCACACACATGCATACCACTATATGGCAGTATGTTTTCCCAACTCAAAGCACCTCATATAAAATTAATTAGTATCCACAACATACACTTCCATAATATATGGATTCTTCATGTTCCTATATATATATATATTTTTTTTTTTTTAATTAAACCATACTCAAAATCAAGAATACTCCTCACCAGAAAATAATTCATTTCTACCAGAAACTGCCACTTCTCTTTAATTAAGACCAGAAGAAAATAACAGTGAAATTACAAAGAAAAACACTCAGTACCACATATTACTAGTCATAAGCAAAAAGTGGAATTATGCAATGACTGAAATGTATCTCAAAATATACCCTACCAACTCATAGCCAATCTATACTGTACCACCCAAGACTGGAAGATTTCATATGGCACTGACTTCCTTTCAGTATTTCTATGACTAAGAATTGTAGTAGTAATCATATGAAATAATTGTTCCTCTGTATATTCTAATTGTTGCAGTGTCAGCCTACACCGCACATGCCATGTATAGAATTTAAAACACACCAAAAATAACCAAAGTGTAACCCTATCATGTTTAGTCCATTTGAATGGAAGAATACCCAAGTATAAAATCTCAGGGGTTAAATCACAAAAAGGGTGATGTAGGCCATTTACCCAGTAAAAAATTCCAAAACCGTTTTACAAAAGGACACAGAAAGAACAAATGGTCCATGGATTCCATCACCTCAACACAAGTCTCCCTAGGGCAGTAACGATGTTCTACACTTTTATGTTTTAGGTTTCCTTTGACATTGAGTTTCCCATGTGGGGAAAGCCACATAACATCCCACTTATAAACTGGTATACGGGTAGATGTCAACATTTTCCCAATCGATATTTTATCTGAAATAGGTTTAAAGTCAAAACAGGCTGTATTGTGAAAAAAAGTAGATAGAAGATGTGCATATAGTGTTTTCCGGTCCTGTTGTGAAAAAATGTTCTGGTACTAAACACCAAAGTTTTATTTTCACAAAACATAACCTTTAAGTTTCTGGAATATTATACAAAGAACGCTGTTTTGGGATTCATGAATGAGGAAGCCAGAAGGGGAGTATCCCTGCCAAGGAATCCAAAACCCATGGGATCCAAATACCCTCAGATTTCAATAATAATGGTCTCAAGTTTACATTAGCAAAAATTGTAAAAAAGAAAACAATGGGATTAATCATTTTAATACCCCCCCTTTTTTCTCTCTAAACAGTAAACACCATTTAATTGGATTCAGTCTACTACCCCAAATGCCTGAAAAAACAACCATACATCCGGGTCTCCAGCTTAGGGGTAGACTAAAACTGCAGCTAAATACAAAAAAATTGAGAGTAAGAAGGTCTTAATCATATATACCCTTTTTAATTTGGACAATCTCCACTAATTCCACAGTAAAATTTTCCCATATGCAATGTCCAATTTGGAGGCCCAATTTAAAAAGGCCAAATCCCCGGTACCAAAAAGAAGTCCAAGAATTGTACAGGTCCCTGTCACAACAGGGATCCCAATTACCGTAGATTCTAAAAAACGTTCTAATCCAAAGGGAAGGCATTTACTTTTCCTATAGTTAACTCTGGCTGCCGTGAATTTGTAAAATTCCCAAAGTATTTGTCCCACTAAACAGGTTGAAGGTAAATCCCCCACAAGAAAGCAGATGTCATCTGCATATGCAATACTTTTAATTTCTTCTGAGGTGCTAGAAAAATAAACCCCCTGAATAGCAATATTATCATTAACATGACGAATTAAAAGGTCCAGTGTAAAAAGATAGCGAAGGGGACTCAGGGGACATCCCTGTCTAACTCCCCGGGTAACCATGCATGCCTTCCCCATCCATCCATGACAGTATGCTAAAGCTTTAGCATTAGAATAACAAGATTTTATCCAAAAAATAAAAGTACCCAGAATCCCATAACTAGCCAAACAGTCCCAAAGATATTCATGGTTTACCCTGTCGAAGGCCTTTTCCTGATCTAAACTAAGAATGAAACCAGTTAATTCTCCAGTCTTCCCCCGGGACAAAATTTATTTTAATAAAATTAACCCATCCGTTATACTCCGATCAGGAATAGTACAAGTCTGAGAAGAATGTATCAGAGTAGATGCACAAAGCAACAACCTGTTATTCAGCAATTTGGTATACAATTTAAAATCAGTATTTAATAATGTGATGGGGCACCAGTTTGAAAGGTCAGTCCTGTCCCCATATTTATACATAAAAACCACCAACCCATTACCCATTGAATCAGGCAAATTCCCTGAAACCATCATATCCTGAAATAACTCTAGGATTTTAGGTAACAAAACTTGCAGAATCACACTGTACAATTCATATGGAATTCCATCTGTTCCAGGTGCAGAATTCTTTTTAACCATTGCAAAAGTGGTCATTATTTCAGATTGAGTAAGTGGTGACACCAGTACCGTTGATCGGATGACAAAACTTGTGGTAAAACACATTTTCCAACCAAACCTTATGGCCATCCTGGAGGATTCCTGATGACTAAATAAAGACTGCACATGCTCCTCTATGGCTATCATAATTTCATACCTTTTGGAACAAAGACACCCCTTAGCATCCTGAATTAAAGACATCCGCTTTTGATATTGTAGTTGAGCACAGAATTGAAATGGATTCATAAAATCCTGTGAACCCTGGGTTCCAAATTTCCATTCCTGTTCTAAAGATCCAAGTCTATTATATTGTAGATCATTCATTTTTCACCTGGTTTCTGCTAATTCTGCAAGAATCACTTTATCTCCTTGGGAAACTTGAAACACTAAATTCTGAAACTGTGTTTTGTAAATACAATATTGGTCCCTCTTAAATTTCCCATTTAATCTTCCTATGTGTTGAAAGTATCTTTTAATATCTAGCTTTGTATCCTCCCACCATTCCTGTGAAGTATCATATAACATTTTAACGGTTTACGTGCTTCTAATAAGGAAATAAAACCATCCTTAACAGTTGGAAGAGACAACAGTTCCAAGTTCAACCTCCAATACCCAGGCCCTTGTTGCATACCATCATAATTAGAGACCGTCAGTTCTATGATGGCGTGGTCAGATGGAGCAACAGGACGGGTCCTGGTATTTTTAATCTCCAAGGCAGGAGATATAAACCAGAAATCGATCCTAGTAGCTAGGTTACCTCTGAAATAGGTCTTATCTGGCCGGCCAAAAACACAAGCATCAACCAAACCAGTTTGTGAAATCAAAGCAGCCAGGCAATTGGTATCACAACATAATTTTTGGGTTTGAGGACCCCATCCTTTAAATACAACCCACAATTGAAATCTCCTCCCAAGAAAACATAACGAGATGTAAACAAATAAGGCTGTATAGTGTTAAAAAGCTCAATTCTAGCTGTCTTTGTTTGTGGGGCATATACATTAATAAACCGACAGTGCAATTTATTTAATGTGACATCTAATAACAAAGCATGGCCCGTGGCTATGTCCACTACCTGTATGGATTGTGCCAAAGGGGAATTTAAACAAATTCCAACCCCACAACAAAGATCCTCTCCAATAGACCAATAAGTCACTCCCCATTTCCATCCCACAGAGGCTCTGTCCATCTCTTGTCTGCTATGTAATCGAGTGTCTTGAAAGAATACCACATCATAAAAAAAGGAATCAAATAAAGCATATACCAAAAGTTGTTTTCTATCTAACTGAATACTGTTAGTATTTAAAGAGGCCACAGTAATACTAAATAACATATCCATTGCATAAAAAAAAAACAAAACCCATTAAGTGTTTAACTAAAGGAGAACTAATTAATCCTGAAAAAAAATTGAAAACATTAGATTTCTTCCTGACCCATTTACGGAACCCATCCTAGATTTATTTTTGGAGGAATAGTCAAATCTTCTGTAGAGCGCTCAGTGTCTGATCCTCCATCCGCTTGAGAGGAGGGAGCGAAACTGAGTCTGATTCTGTACCTACATCAGGTTCTTCAACCTGCAAGGTAGAAAAGGTGTTTTGCACTGGGAGATGGAAGACTTCTGAAACAGATGCTGCAGTTTTCTTCTGTAAACTCCTTCTTCGATTATTAACGACAGTGAAGGCACCTTCTGGTGGAAGGGGGGGAGGCATAGAACCTGCATCACCAGATACCTCTAGTACTAATGGTTCTGCCTCAGATGGAGGCATGTGAGAAACCAACACAGAAGTGGATAAGGCCTCTGAAGGGGGATTAATAGGCCTTTCAGGAGGTGCCCTCTTAGGTAGAGGAGGGGGGGCCCATATTGTTTCAAAGCTGATTTTAATGCAATATTCAAATAAAAATCCTGAGTGGTATAATCCTTTTCTGCAGTATTATGGGCTGCCCAAGGACAATCCATAAAAGAATGCTGTTCCTCACAAAGACTACACTTGGAAGGATGATGACAGTCAGTCATAATATGCCCCACTTCCCCACATTGAGCACATTTCATTGTATCACAGGTTCGACTCAAATGTCTACTGGAACCGCATTTATAACAATGGTGTGGCTGTCCAGGATAAAATTAAAACCTTTGTCACGACCCAGGTAAAAACAACTTGGTAGATGTTGAAGTCCATCCTCCGTTTGTGGTAAAGTCACCTTATACCTCCACCCTCCATTCCAAAAACCTTCAGAATCTAAAATTGCTTCCGGATTCCCTTGTATTTGACAATGTTTCTCCAGCCAGTATGAAATGTCCATAATATTCACCCTTCATTTCTGAATAAGACAGTGATCACTTTAAAAGTTTGTTTTGTTAAAGGTATAGCTTGAAAGTGGGTCCAAGCTGGTTCATTTTAAACAGGGCATACTTCATCCAGAAACGATTCAGGATGTCAGGGAACGAAAACTTATGTCATATGTAGATTCTCCGGTGTATGAATCAAAGCGCATACACTTCTGAGGGAAAACCCCAGCATCTGCTTCAATAGAACTTTCCCCACATAAAAGCGGTCTGGCATCGTATCCGCTGGTCCTAAAACACAGCCGAACTGCATTCCTGCGTTTAGCTAAAGAAACAGGTTTTGAAATAAACTAGCAAAGTGGGAGCTGTCAGGGCTGGGGTTACTGACTCATTGTCAGGAGGTACTATAGGAATAGATCCCAGCGCTTCTTCCGACTGGGGAATCACTAGCCACAGTAATGTTTTCCATAGGCCCCTGCTGTGCTGGAGACTGTATAGGGAGAAAATGGAATCTGCTTGTGAAATGGGCAAGTCCATCATAACCATCTCTGCATCTGTATTAGCAGATAAAGTGTGCCCTGAAACGGGGTCTAAAGGCTAGCACATATGGATTAGTAAACAGGACTGTATCAGGCCTGTGCATATTGTGTAGGAGGCCATCCACAGTTCCCCCCAGTACCCCCGTGACACTCCCCAAACCTGGAAGCGGAATATCGGGATCCGCAACCCACTGATCTGTTTCTGTTTGGATCCAACCAGCTCGTTCCAGTGCCCGTTCCGGAGACCATGCCGAATCATGTTGTGAGTGATTTTCCAATCCTGTGTCTCTGCCTGATATAGTATCCTCTATTAGAGGGCCCGCTGCAAAAACTTTTGCTGTAGATGCCGTAGAAGGCGATGGTGAACCTTGAATCGAGCGTTTCCTTTTTTTTTCTTTGGCATGCAGTTTAGCTGCTCTGTAATCAGCCTCAGCCTGTAATAAGAGGTCCTGTTTCACACGGACCACTGCGTCTATATCTTCATTGTCCTCCACAGGTATGGGGCCTGCTCCGGGACTTCCTGTAACACCTAGTGTCACCATCGTAGAGGAGTGTAGCAAAACTCCATTTTCGGTGGATCCTCCACCCGTTGCTATCACAGCAAACAGCGGGGGCTGAGGTACGATATGCTGGCCACTCTGAGAGTGCATTCCAGCCGTACCATGTTCCCCGCTGAGCCTTGCTAACTCACCAGCCACAGCATGTCCTCCTCCACTGTCCTCCTCCTCCGCCATCTTGGTCCCACCAGAAAATGGGTCCCCCCTGCTCACAGGAAGCAGGAAGTAGGAGAATTTCCCCGGTGTCCTGGCCAAATTACCCTCATTCACTAAAAAATACCACCAACAGCTTAATCTGGTTCAAGGTCAGCTGGCATTCATCTGTATCACCCTCCCCCGGGTCATGCCTGAAAATAGGCAGGATTTGTCTAGTGCACTTACCCGGTCAACAAAAACTAAATAAAAAATAAATAAATAAGCTAGGGACCACAATTTCATGGCTTCCGTACACAAGGCCGTGGACCGAGTGCCTCCCTGCTTGTTGATGTACCACATGGTGGTGGTGTTGTCTGTCCTGACCTGAACCACCTTGTTCTGCACTGACTGAAAGAAAGCTTGCAGGGCCAGAAAGACTGCCCTGAGTTCCAAGAGATTGATATGAAGAAGGGATTCCTGAGGGGACCACAGTCCCTGGGCTGTGAGAGCCCCCAGATGGGCTCCCCACCCCAACAGAGAAGCATCCATGGTTAGGACCACAGAGTGAGACTGAGTGACGAATGGGACTCCTTGCCTGAGGTTGCTCTGATCCTGCCACCATTGGAGAGCCTGGATCAGAGTCTGGGTCACTGCAACTAGTTTGGTTAGAGAATCTTTCTTCTGAGACCAAAAGGCCCTCAGGTGAAACTGAATGTCCCTCATCTGAAATCTGGCCCCTTGGACCACTGCTGTAGAAGGTGCCATGTGGCCCAGAAGTTGAAGGAAGTGCCTTGCTGGTCGAGAGACCAGAAGGTGGAATGAAGAAGCCAACTCTACAATAGCCCTTGCCCTTTCCAGGGGAAGAAAAGCTCTTGCTTTGACTGTATCCAACTTTGCCCCTATGAAGGTGAGGAGCTGTACAGGCTCGAGAACTTACTTGGGAAGACTGAGAAGGAATTCTAGGGAAGTGAGCACTTGCTGAGTCACTTGAAGGTCTGACTTGACTTGGTCTGGGGGCTGACCCACAATGAGCCAGTTGTCCATGTATGGAAATATGGAAATATTTTTCCTTCTTAAAAAGGCTACTATTACTGCTAGGCATTTTGTGAATACCCTTGAAGCTGATGTCAGGCCGAAGGGCATAGCTTTGAACTGATAATGGCCTGAAGGCAATTTGACCTGAGATACTTTCTGTGGGAGCACCTGATGGGAATGTGAAAGTAGGCATCTTTTAAGTCCAGGGAGGCTAGCCAGTCCCCCGGCCTTAGAGAGGGAAGGATTATTCCCAGAGTCACCATTTTGAATTTTGGTTTTAAAAGATGTTTGTTCAGGTATCTTAAGTCTAGGATGGGTCGCCACTCCCCTGTCTTTTTTGGGGTAAGGAAGTACCTGGAGTACAGACCTTTGCCCCTGTGTAATGTAGGAACTCTCTCTACAGCCTTTAGAGCCAGTAGAGATGAAACCTCTGCCTTTAGGGCAATGGTTTCTGAGATGCTTGCAGGTGGAAAAGATCTAGCCCTCAGCTTTGGAAATTTCTTGAAGCTGAGAACCAGCCCCTGGCTTACCACCTCCAGGACCCACTTGTCTGATTTAACAGACATCCAGTCCTAGACAAAGTAAGCCAGCCTGTCTCCTACAAGAATGGGGGAGTCAACCCGGGCTGACACATCAGGGTGTCTGCTTGGCAGAAGCCTTAGGTTGAGGGATGGATGTAGCCCTGCTTATCCCCCTTCTGCCTCTCCCTCTGAAGAATCCACTCTAAGGAAAGGGAGAAGAGTCCTGTGCTTGGTAGAAAGGCCTATGAAAAGGCCTACCCCTGCCCCTAGCCTGCTGCCTTTGAGGAGTTGCCTGCCTTTCCTTGGCCTGTGCACTCATATAGGTGGTCCTGTACTCATCCATCTTTTTCATGTAATTCTCTGTCTGCTCCCCAAACAGAAAATTACCCACCACAGGGAAATCCATGGCCTTAGCATGGGTGTCCTGTGAAAGACTAGTACATCTGAGCCAAGCCATTCTCCAAAGAGCCACAGATGTGGCCATGACTCTAGAGAACACATCATTGGAGTCCACAGCAGCATGGAACTGTACCTTAGATACCTCAATCCCCTCAGCAGCCACCCCCTCCAGCTTCGAGGCTAGCTGGGGGGAGGCCTGCTTAGCCAGTGCTAGTACAGTGTCCCACCTGGACTTCTGGTACCTGGCTGCATAGGCCATATAATTAGTCTGCCTGAGTCCCAAGGCGGATGCCATGTACTGTTTCTTTGCCATGGCATCCAGCTTCCTAGAATCTTATCTGGGGGTGTGTGAAGCCAAGGGTGTATTAGCCTTATCACAGGCTGCAGACTGCACAACCCCAACATGGCTGCATTGTTGATACAAGTACTCTGTACCAGAACCTGATACAGTGTACCTTTTGTCCATCCTTCTGTCAACAGGAGGTACAGAATTTAGAGTTTTTAAAATCTTTTGTGTCTGTCTCCCAAAAGACTTATGAAGGGGAATAGACAGTCTCATGGACTCTGGGTTGTCCATCATCTCCACATAATCAGGTTCCTCTTGTTCCTCTACAGCTTCTTCCACAGGGAGCTGGAGGGTTTCTGCTACTTTCCTGTAAAACATGTAGTGGGAAGGGGACTCAGAAAACCTAGGAGGGGAAACACCAGAAGCCCTGTCTGGGGAGATGTCCGGTTCAATGGGCTCAACCAGACCTCCCACACCATCGTCATCATCATCATGACCATCATAATCTTCATCCTTCTCCAAATCCGGTTCGTAGACATCTTCAGTGGCATAATGTTGAACCAGAGGAATTGACTGAACAGAGTGCCTGCCAGAAGGCGCCGGATCAGACGGAACTGGATGAAGCAATTCAACAATCCTTATCACACTGGCAATCTCTTCGGCGGTTGGAAAATGGGTCTCTGGATCCAAATTGGATGATTTTTCTTTTCTTTTTCTTTTTGTAGGAACTGATCCCTCAGGATCGGCTCTCCTCTTGCCTGAAGAAGTATCACCCTGGTCAGAGGGCACTCCCTCAGGTTTGGTCGGAACCGAACCGGGCTGGCCATCTGGGTCAGTGGACTTCATGGCCTCCTTATCCCTGAGCCTACCTAATCTTTTTTTCCAGGGTAGACTTAGGGAAATGTTTATAGATTTGGCAGTCTGAATCAAGGTGGTCAAACCCCAGACAATAAACACAGGTGGTGTGGGGATCAGCCTTAGCAAAGACCTCCCCACACACACTGCAGTGTTGAAACCCAGTGGGCTCAGTTTTTCTTTTGGATTTCTCAGACATAGTCATCCTAACCACAAACTTACCCTTTTTATGGCAAACAACCAGGCAAGATACCCTTATCGGTTTCTAACCGTGTCACGGGTATTGGAAAAAAACACAAGAAAATGCAGTTTTTTTTTAAACGATAAGGACCAGTAACCACACTCTAAGTTTAAAAACAAAGACAGAATATATAAATCACTAAACAGCCGGTTCAGCCGAACCAGGCGAAAAATCAATTTTTACGATTTCCACAAGTTTAGTATGTCTAGTTCACTACCTAGTACTTACTGTAGCACAGACAGAGACCTGAACTGAAACTTGAAAAAAATAATCGGTAAAACCAAGGACTTTAACCGACTTACGAACCATGAGCAAAGGAGAAATCTCCGGAGAGGCCGTTCAGTTAGGTGGAGTAAAGAATCTGATAGTTGCGCTTCAAAGTGCAACAGACAGAAGTTTGAACCGAGCTCGAGCTCAACGTTCTATGCTCTGCATAGAAAATTAACCCTCTACTCTCCGGGGCAGTTTGAGTGCTGGGGCTAACTGCAATTGTCAGAATACAGCAAGACTTCATGTTGTTTGAATGCTGGATTGCCAAACAACCAGGAGCTTTTACCAAAAATATCATGGACGTTCAGCTGCAACATCACAGTTCTTTCATCAAACGAAAATCCCCTTTTCCAATTTTTAGACCATTGTCCGATTGACCAGCCAAGTCCTGTAAAAGGCCTCCTGTCTTTCCAACACACAGCCTGAGTCCTTACTTGACTCAGTCAGAGCCCAGACCAAACTGCCCAAAGTCCCTGGGGTTTCACACAAAAATCCCAGCCTCTGGTTGATTCCTGCTTACAACCACAAATATTAATAATCATTAACCCAGTTCGATTATTGATTGGCAAGTGGGTTTTGGCACCTGGAATAAAGTTCACACCTCTCCCATAAAGTTGTTCACCAATCTTTAGGTGCCTAAGAAGCTGAATGGCTGTCCATAGGGGTCAAAGTAACAAAGATGGCTGCTTAGTACACAGTTTTATTCAGTTTCAACAGCAGTCCTGTCTTTCATCAGCTCTTCAAATTAAGCAGCTTTCAGCCATAATTTCCCCACTGTTCTGTAACTGCCTTTGTCCCCTTTAAAGGGACTGCTGATTTATCTTCAAAAACAGTTTGCTCTGCCTGTCATTGGTCCCGTTGTACTGTCCCCCCAGGCAGCAACCAGGCAGCTCATTAATATTCATGCAGTCCTTCATTTATATTCATTAATGCCCCCAAACACCAGCACTTATTGGCGCTTTAAAAAAACGCACTGCAGTCACTACTGATGTGCCTCCTTCAGGTGTCCAACTCCAGAGTAACTTATTTTTGGGGTTGAGACTACCGGAGAGGTGATTGTGTGACCGCCATGGCAGTTCGAAGGTAAAGATAAGCTACCATGCATGTGCGGACTACCGGCATGCACTGAAGTGCAACAACAGTGCAGTGGCTCCACGATTCACTCCTCTGGCCCCAAAGGACTTTAAAGAACAGTGCAAGGGGCCAAACTGAGACTAAAAGGACCCTCAGGACCTGGGACTTGGTGGTGGAGGCAGCGGGGAACAGGAGCAATGATAGGCTCCTAGGGCAAAACAGGTAAGCCCCACCTGCGGGGGGGGGGGTACAAAAGTATTTGTAATATTTAGATCTCAGTCAAAGCAATACAGTTAATGCTAAGCATCACTTCTGTAATTCCTCATGTACCTTTTACCCGTTCATCTTTTGTTAGCATTTTGAGCTTTGACATGTGCTGTCTCTGCCCAGGTGCATAACTGATGGACTGTGGTTATAATTTTATATCCACTGCACTGTCTTATTTCAGGATGCAACATTGAAAGCCATGCAAACAAAACTGTTAATTGGCCTGGGGATGAGGAGAACAAGGGAAGTGGCACTCTGCAGCTAGAGGTGACTGCATCTAGAGGTGTCACCGACCGAGGATTGTGGTAAATAAGTGGAAGGATGATCCACCAGGAGACAGAGTAAAGTATATAAAATATCAGCAGAGAAATCAAAGAAAAAGGCACTTGTAGTGACTTTATATCCACAGGTTAATGTTGGTGCCCTTAGCTCAAACCAAGCAGGATCATCTTACTGAAACTGCACATCAACTGAGACAAGAAGGCTGTTGTTTATTCAATAATAGTTAATTGTTGCAGCAGCTTTTACTGTGACCCTCACTAAATTACCAGATGTTCACCCTGGAATTAATGTGTCGATACGTTCATGTAAAAGTGACAGATCAGTAAATACAGAGTGCAAGTAAAGCTAGCGGTGATGTGTTGCTGATTTACTTGGGTAATTATTATGCCGTGCATTGGCGTGACAGATTACTGCTCTGTCCACTTGAAATCAGGGCATCTTTCCACTAGCCACATAATACTGTAAGAGCTCAGTGAAGCTAAAGCACTGTATATCATTTTGCCATACATTGCAGTAATTAGACATTGGGGATGTAGGTTGTGTAAATCACACATGCACACACACACACACACACACACACACACACACACACACACACACACACACACACACACACCATCAAATTAGCCGGTTCCAAAGTTTCAAAGGAAAGAGCAAATCAAGTTTATTTACAAAGACCTTTTCCAAAAAAGCTCAAAGTCCAGTACAGTTTACAAATAAGACCATTTCAATTATGGTAAATATGCAAGAAGTAATACACAATGAGGTGTCTGGTCATGTTGAAATTTACAGATGCCTTGGGTGTGTTGTGAGGCACAAGGTGAAACTAAGGGCCTTGAAATACCCAAGAAATCTGTATAGTACTGCAATAACAGTGTAGTGGTCGGGGTTTACGAGGTAATAACTAGACCAGGAGGTAAGAAACACTGATGTAACCTGGGCGCCACATCCCATGGGCTATTACCTCTGCCTGCCTAACCAAATGTAGGTTGAGGGCCTTGGAGTCTAACAGTAATGCTTTTACACGGTGCCTCCATCCAGCCCTTACCTTGGGCTAGAACAGGAAAAAGAGATCATTATTTTACTATGTGGGCGGCCAAGGAATGGAATAATTTGCCACAGAACATAATTATCCAAAATACATTTAAATCATTTAAAGTAAACCTAGACAACCATATAATTACAAATAGGACAGTAGATTGGGGACTCATCTGACCCACTCAAGTGGGAGGCCAATCTCGATGAGCTTTTAGCCTCCTTTTGTCCTTAAATGCTCCAATAAACCCAGAGAATTCCTTTAGTGGGTTAGATGTCAAGCTAGCACAACCCTCTGGGAAGTTGTACCAACCCACAGCCCCACACATACAGCTTTGCAGTATGCTTTACTTTGCATTCAATTCACAATTAATGGAGAGTGCTAATAATATGCTCACTGTGACCATACTTACCAACAGGGTCTGGAAACTCTTGCATGCACCCTGTGTACCTGGAAGAAATGGTTACCAGCAATACCAACACAGTACCTTACAGTTGTTTGCATTAACCCAGCACTCAGTAATAATATGCTCATGGACCAAGTTAACATTCAAACAACAAACTGATTTATTTAGGGGTTTAAACAAGGGGTAGAGGATGCAAATTAGAATTAGATTAGCTAGTACTTTAGATTTCAGCAATATTTTGTCATTGTATAGCATTTGGACACAACACATTCACCCCCCGGACTGTCCAGTTAACCTCACTAGGTACCAAGGATACGCTATTTTGGAGGCCTGAGGCATTGCCGTGGGTTGGCTGGCGTTGCAACTGGTTGGGGCCCTTAAATAAAATATTGATTATAAATTCAGCTATCTTTGGCTTTTCCCACATGTATAAACTCTTTAAACCCAAAGGAATTGTAAACGGCAGGCCCATGGCCTGCAAAAACAGTTTAAACAGCAGCTTGAAACTGAGAGGCAAATCAGATGGCAAGACACTTATAATTGGAGTTGCAGAGCAAAACCCTGTTGTATTCACTGAACCTTGGACCTCGAGAACTGGGTTGATTTCCAGGGTGACTCCCCTCATGGCAGAATGTGACTGCAGGCTGAAGGACTTTGTCCTTATCGGCAAGGACCAGGACACAGGGACCAGGGCTATCACAACTCACCCACACTTCCTGGCATCCCTCCAAAGGTTGGCCACAACCCATGATGATCTTCTCCACAGGAGCTGTCTCCCTTCTCTGGTTGTCTAGCAGCTTGGCTCTCACAGACAGCAACAGTCTCTGGCAAATTATTCAGCATTACAGGCTCAGCTTTAGTACAGTTCTGGCACAGGTCGCACAGCTTACCCTCTTGAAAAACTGCAGTCGCTGGAATATAAGCTGGCAGACAGACGTTTTGGTCTCCCCCTTTCAGCAAACAGTTTGGAGACAATTCTGGTGACCCCAGGCTTGTGATTTAGGCCACAGACTCTGAGACAAAAGCAGTTTCTCACCGAAATGCAAGTTGCAGATCTTTTAAGCTCTGACCTCACTTCAGTCTTGAACTTCAGCTCTGAGGAAAGTTTTCTTCTGTCTCTCCCTTCTGGAGAATATTAGTTCATTCTGCAGACTTTGCAGTCCCACACTTCAAGTAAGTGTTCAGGCTGAGGAAAGGCAAAGCAGGCCTCTCCCTAAATTTCTCTGAGCTGCAGGGAGCCTCCTTAATCTCTGGAAGCTCCTGCCAGATTGACTTAAACAGCCTCCCTGTTCAAGCATTTCCCCCTTAAATAAGGAGCAAAGTAAAATAAACGTCGATTGGCTGCCCAAGCTGTCAAAAATAGTCTAAGTCTTTTAATTGGTTAGATTTTGGGCACCAATAATTGTCCCTGCTTTTTTCCTAAAAGTCTGTGACACAGTCTACGGAGTCTCTACTATAAATCCTGGCTCCTGATTGGTTGAAAGGCTGCAAATATTTTTTTTTTAAGTTGTTTAACCAGGTGTAGCACACTAAGCTGAAAGCTTTTTTACAGGAGCGACCTGGGAGCACAGGGAAGTTAAGTGACTTGCTCAGGGTCACACAGTATGCAAGTGGAAGCTGTGGGATTCAAACCCAGGTCTGGTCTGCTGGATGTCACCAGATTTGCAGCTCAGAGCCTTAAACCACTGTGATATACTGCCTCCCAAATGGCCGCTGTATATACAGTTTTAACACAGTTCATGCAGTCTCCAAAGAATAAAGTTCTGGTGTAGCCAGGTTAAATACTATTTATTTACACAGACCCCATAGTTCAATAGCCCATACTGTGCCTTCATATACATGTGCATTCTTAAACATTTAGGTACAGTAGTTTTGATGTCGCTGCTGCTGAAATACAGATCCTGTAAGCAGCAGGCAGCTTCTCATTAATATTGATGAGGGCTCATTAATATTCATGAGTCCTCGATTATGCCCCGTTTCAAACTCTTGTTTTTTTCCCACTACTGAGGCTTCTCATAGGCCTTTTTGTGGTCACTGGTCCCCAATTAGGCTAGCGGGGGCACCAGGACCATGAAACATGCTCAGGTTTGACCACAAAACCAGCGGTCAGTAAATCAAATGCCTTTGTGCATGTGCGATCACCGGCTGCAACCAGAACACAGAAGAAAGTAGTGGCGGATTGTGATTTAGTTTTTTAAGCCCAAAATGGGCTAAACAAAGTATGGGCTATTTGGGGGACACTGGGGCACCTGTGGCACAATTTAGGACTCTGGCCAGGCAGTGGCAGTACTGGGGGGGAACAAGGATGCCAGGAGGCAAACGGGAGAACCCGGGAGGCATTAAAGTAAGCCCCATTTGGGAGGTGTTACACTCTCCCCTGCCTAAAAAAGCTTGGCATCCATGCCAGGTCTATAAAAGACTGGTAACCATAACAACACATTACCATATATTCATTTTTCTATATATAATACATATTCTGTACAACATTTGGCTAACTCTCTATTATATATACATCTGGAAAACATTTTACTGTATACAAACCTAGTTAGGCACATAGTAACTATCTACAGTATAGCATGCTATCATATTAATCTAACTTAGCTATTGGACATCCTATAACAACTTAAAAGCAGTGTTATGACATTTTAAATTCAAATGACATACATCAACAGTTTAAAAATCCCATTTTAGTAAAGTCATCATTTATCACATTCTACCAGTGCATTTCACCTTATTTCCCTCTTTTTAGCTATAGACCTCTTTTTAGACTGGGTGGAAACTCTAGTTTTGGTGGAAACTTTGGTTTTGGTAGTAACAGTGAACACAATTCTGGGCAGGAAGTTGGCTGTGACATACACTCCTTTGTGCACAACATTCATAGGCAGATTAACAGGCTCTCCTGGAGTATCATACGTGAGCTTCAATACAGGTTTTACAGCTCTGGAAGACCAACGTGGCAAAGTGGGCACTGGTACTTAACTTCATCTTCAGCATTCGAGGTGATCAGTCCCGGTTCATTGTCTAGCAAGGAAACGGCTTCAGAAGAAATGGGTTCCACTGCACTTTCTTGATGATTATCAGCTTCGGGTTCTTTGGCTTGAGCATCACATTCACTTTCAGGCTCTTTAGACTCATTATCATCTGTGAGAAGTACCTCTACAAATTTGGAATCATCCAGGACACATCTTGTGGGTTCTGTTCTGGATCAACAACACTTGATCTGGAATGGAACAGTTCACTTAGCCCATTTAATGCAGTTGTACTATTTGATTCACTAGGGTGTTCACTGTGGTTGTCACCAATTTCAGCTAGCTCCACTAAACAAAGGGAATCATTTATTTTGGGACTCTTGCTGTTGGCATCACTATCTGAAAGGTCAGGTGCCACAGATAAACTGAAGTTAGATGAAACCTCTGTACTTTCAGAGGTATTATTCTGATTAACTGAGGGAAATCCTTGGAACAATCTTTCAAGTTCAGGGGATGGGTAGAAGGCAGTACAAAACTCACTTGCATCATCACTGCCAGAATCAGTATTTGTAGTGTTGGAGACATCACTAATAGGAGCAGAAGGCTGGGAAACAGATGTTGGCCAACTTTGTTGCTTAGCTTTGGCAGCTGACCTGGTCACAGGGCGCTGAGGAGCTTTAGTCTGTTGAACTTTATTGATTACTATCTGGCCTATAGGCAAAAGGTGATTTCTGTGAATGGTTTCGACAGCATGATGGTCCCCCTCTGGATGCACTTGGTACACTGGAAACTCATTCAGTTTACTGATTACAACATAAGGGATATGGCTCCAATGATCAGCTATTTTATGCTTGCCTTGAAATCCTAAGTTACGCATCAGCACATGGTCTCCAGGCTGGAGCTCTTTGGCCTTGACACGTTTGTTGTGACGAGCTTTGTTGGCGAGATTGTTTTTTTGAAGCTATGGTATTAGCAAGCTGGTATGCATGGTTCAGTTGTTCTTTAGGCTTTGTAACATACCAGAGATAATTTTTAGATCAAGCTCCATCAGGAGAGACACCAAAGCACACATCCACCGGGAGACGAGCTTCTCTGCCAAACGTAAGGTGGTATGGTGAAAACCTAGTAGCATCATTCTTTGTACAATAGTAGGCATGTACAAGTGCACTTATTTGTTGACTCCACCTGGGCTTATCTTTTGGATGCAGGGTGCCAAGTATATTCAATAAAGTGCGGATAAATCTCTCTCCTTGTGGATGATAGGGGGTAGTTCTGGATTTTCGGACACCCCAAATAGATAACAGTTCTTTAATGAGTCTGCTCTTGAAATCTCGGCCCTGGTCTGAATGAATACACTGGGGAGTGCCATAGTGCAGAAAGAAATTCTCCACAAGAACCTTTGCTACAGTTGAGGCCTTTTGGTCTTTAATAGGATAGGCCTGAGCATACCTCATAAAATGATCAGCTACTACCAGCACATTTGCAACGTTTTTCGAAACTGGCTCTAGGCTAAGAAAATCAATGCAGACAAGCTCCATTGGGGCACTTGTGGTTTTATTGACAAGTGGAGCCACTCTCTGAGGTTGGACTTTTCGCTGGAGACACCTGCTGCAAGTTTTAACGTACTGTTCAATGCCTACTCCCATCTTAGGCCAATAAAAGCATGATCGGGCCATGTCCAGAGTTCTTTCATTGCCCAAATGTCCCAAATTATTGTATAGAGCTTTTAGTACAACTTTTTATGTTGATTGCACGCATGCTCAAGAAACATATTGTGGCAGCTTTCTCCACAAGCAGATTGTGGAGGCACAGCACTGTTGTGGCCAGTGTCCCCACAGCCTTTAAAGGCTTGGCCCACTTACCCAATGCCGTGGCATGCTGCTGCTGACACTGGTTCAGCCAGCGTGCCACCAGCTTATAAAAATTTAGCTGCTGCAATCAGGGTCTGCCTCGTCATTGCAGTGTCAGCCATTCGCTGCAATGAGGGAGTGACTTGTCATTGCAGGGCGGAACCTTGAAACACTGATATTGTTTGTGAACATGGCAGTGGCTTGCCGCTGTGTTCACATACAATATTAACCCCCCCACCGAGGCTGTGCCCCATCCCCCTGGGCAGCATGTGCCCCCCCACCATGTTTGTTTGCTGATGGGGGCCCCAATCCCCTTCTGCTTCAGTGGCCCAAGTTTTATGTTGCCAAAGGGGGAGCCCACTCCCCATCGGCATTGTGTGAACCCCCCCCGCTTTTGTTGTCTGATGACAGGGTGCCCAATCCCCATTGGCATAATGTCACCCCCCCTTTTATTGTGTGCCAACGGGGGTGCCCAATCCTTGTCAGCATAATGTAAGCCCCACCCTTTTGCTGTGTGCCAATGAGGGTGCCCAATCCCCCATTGGCTACAGCTGCCCCCCCAAAAAAGACTCAGTTGGCACGCTGGGAGCCCACCCCAGCATGCCACATGCCCCTGTAAAATCAAAAATGGTCCTGGGATGTAGTTTTTTTTTTTTAACTTGTAAAAGGAAATAGTCATAGGCAGTCTCCTGACCCCCTCCCACAACCAGCGCCACCCACTCGCACCCTGCCTCCCCACACCCCCTCTCACCCCATACTTACCTCCGGAGTCCGGCACGAAGATCTTCGGTGGACCGGGAACATGTCTGCACTCTTCACAGCAGACTGCAAACTGAGGAAGTGCTGGTAAGCTGTATAATGGAATAAATAGGGTTTTTTTTAACTTTGATGCATATCTCAGGCATTTTTTGGAATTTTGGCACCAAATTTTCAACATGGGGTTTTTGGGACCCCTCCTCATGAATTCTTGAACTGTCATGGTGTTAATTGGCCCCGAAAGGTGATTTTGTGGTCATTGCACAGAATCACCTTTTGGGGCTGATTTACGAAACAACAGTGCCAGTGTTCATGAGGGTGCTGTCAAAAAACCTATGCTGCAAATCTGGTGGGAAAAGTCCGAAAAATGACTGTTTTGCGAGCGTGCATTGCGCAGCTGCTACGCATGCTCTTAACTTTGTGAATTTGCAATATTTTCATGCCAGATTTTCAACATTGGCATTTGTTCAGACCTCCTTGTGAACAGTACAGCTGTCATTTTCCACAACCTGGCAGAAATGTGTTTTCGCACTTCCGACGCAGAATAGCGAAGTCGGTGTGGGAAATCAGTGTTAGGGACAGATTAAGAAAATGACAGTGGCACTGTTCATGAGCAGAGGTCCTAAAATGCCTATGTTGAAAATTTGGTGATGATACTCCATAAAATGACTGTGTTACAAGCGTGCTTTGTGCAGTTTGCACGCAAGCTCGTAACTTCACGAATTAATATTTTCACTCCAGATTTTCAACATTGCCATTCTTCTGCACCTCTTTATGAACAGTACAGCTGTCATTTTTCACATCCTGGCCAAAATATGTTTTAGCAGTTCCGGCACAGAATAGCGCGGTCGCTGTGGGAAATCCATGTTTGGGACACATTATGAAAATGACGGTGACACTGTTCATTAGCAGAGGTCCTAAAATGTCTATGTTGAAAATTTGGTGATTAAAGTCCATAAAATGAGTGTGTTACGCATGTGCATTGCACAGTTTCCACGCACACTCGTACCTTCGCAATTTTGCAATATTTTCACTCCAGATTTTCAGCATTGCCATTTTGCCACACTTCCTTATGAACAGTGCAGCTGTCATTTTTTACATCCTGGCTGAAATGTTTTTTCACTCTTCTGGCTCACAATAGCACGGTTGCTGTGGGAAATCAGTGTTCGGGAAATATTAAGAAAATTACACTGACACTGTTCATGACCAGAGGTCCTAAAATGCTTATGTTGAAAATTTTGTGATGGTACTCCATAAAATGACTGTGTTATGAGCGTGTGTTGTGCAGGTTCCACGCACCCTTGTAAGTTTGCAAATTAGTAATATTTCCATGCCAGATTTTCAACACTGGCATTTGCTCACACCTCCTTATGAACAGTACAGCTGTCATTTTTCACATCCTGGCCAAAATGTGTTTCCACACTTCCGGCTCAGAATACTGCAGTCGCTGTTGGAAATCAGTGTTTGGGACAGATTAGGATCGAGCGACTGAGGGGGGAGGAGTGACCGAGCTCAACTGAGCTTTGTCGGGACTGCTGCGCATCTTTTTGTGGGCAGAAAATGGCAGCAACGCAGGCAGGAGCCCAGTACAAAAGGGCAGCCTGCAGCGCTGGCAGAAATGGAATGAGCTCAACAGTGCTGTGTTGGGACTGCTGCAGATGTCTTTGTGGGCAGAAAATGCCACCAGTGCAGGCAGGAACCCAGTACAAAAGGGCAGCCTGCAGCAGCAGGAGACACAGAATGAGCGAGTGAGGGAGGGGGAGTGAGCGAGCTCAACGGAGGTCTATCATGACTGCTGCAGATTTTTTTGTGGGCAGGAAAAGGCAGCAACCCAGGCAGGAGCCCAGTACAAAAGGCCAGCATGCAGCCCTGGCAGGAATGGAATGAGCGAGTGAGAGAGGGGGAGTGAGAGACCTCAATGGAGCTGTGTCGGGACTGCTGCACATGTCTTTGTGGGCAGACAAAGCTAGCAACACAGGTAGGAACCCAGTACAAAAATGCAGCCTGCAGCAGCGGGAGACACAGAATGAGCGAGTGAGGGAGGGGGAGTGAGGGAGTTCAATGGAGCTCTGTCGGGATTACTGCAGATTTCTTTGTGTGCAGAAAAAGGCGGCAATGCAGGCAGTAGTCCAGTACAAAAGGGCAGTCTGCAGCACCAGGAGAAACACAATGAGAGGGGGGGTGAGCAAGCTCAATGGAGCTCTATCATGACTGCTGTGGATTTCTTTGTGGGCAGAAAAAGGCGACAACGTGGGCAAGAGCCCAGTACAAAAGGCCAGCCTGCAGTGCCATCAGAAATGAAATGAGTGAGTGAGAGAGGTGGAGTGAGCTACCTCAACGGACCAGTGTCAGGACTACTGCAGATTTCTTTGCAGAAAAAGCCACCAACAGAGGCAGGAGCCCAGTACAAAAGGGCAGCCTGCAGCCCCAGCAGAAACAGAATGAGCGAGTGAGAGAGGGGGAGTGACCCACCTTAATGGAGCTCTGTCGGGACAGCTGCATATTTCTTTGTGGCCAGCAAAACATGCCAATGCAGGCAGAAGCCTAGTACAAAAGAGCAGCCTGCAGCACCAGGAGAAACAGAATGAGCGAGTGAGACAGGCGGAGAGAGCGACCTCAACGGAGCTCTATTGGGACAGCTGCAGATTTCTTTGTGGGCAGAAAAAGGTGCCAACGCAGGCAGAAGCCCAGTACAAAAGGGCAGCCAGCAGTGCCAGGACAAACACAATGAGTGAATGAGAGAGTGGGAGTGAGCAAGCTCAACAGACCTCTATAGTGACTGCTGCAGATTGCTTTGTGGGCAGAAAAAGGAGACAATGCAGGCAGGAGCCCAGTACAAAAGGCCAGTCTGCAGCGCTGGCAGAAATGGAACAAGCGAAAGAGGGGGTATGAGCTAGTTCAACGGACCTGTGTCAGGACTGCTGCAGATTTCTTTGTGGGCAAAAAATACTGCCAACAGAGGCAGGACCCCAGTACAAAAGGGCAACCTGCAGCACCAGCAGAAACAGAATGAGTGAGTGAGAGAGGGGGAGTGACCCACCTCAACAGAGCTCTGTCAGAACAGCTGCAGATTTCTTTGTGGGCAGAAAAATGTGCCAATGCAGGCAGGAGCCAAGTACAAAAGAGCAGCCCGCAGCACTGGGAGAAACAAAATAAGTGAGTGACACAGGGGCAGTGAGAGAGCTCAACGGACCAATGCAATCAAAAGAGCAGCCTGCAGCATACATGTTAGTATGTTAGAATTAATCAAAATATTAAGATATTCATCAAATACTGCACTTAAATTCTCAGAAAAAGAAGTCAAAGAGGCTGTTTCCAAATTAAAAAATAATAAGGCCCCCAGTTCAGATAGTATCCCTTCAGAAATCTATAAATACATGGACTCCTGGATCACAATATTGACATGTTATTTTAACTTATGTGCAACACACAAATATGTACATGCTTCATGGACTACAAATATTATAGTGCCATTGCATAAAAAAGATCAGTTTATGACTCATTGAATTTCCATCCCATTAGTCTGATAAATATTAGCTCCAAAATCTTTGCAAGACTGTTACAAATCAGCTTATTAATTGGGTTGATGAACATTCAATCATTTCTCCATGTCAGGCAGGCTTCTGACAAGAGTTTTCCACTATTGATAATGTATTTGTGCTTAGTTATATAATTGAGAAGTATATACATATAAGGAAAATGAAATTGTATACTCTTTTTGTTGATTTCTCCTCAGCATTCAATTCTATAAATAGATACAAACTTTGGAAGACACTGATCATCTTGGGTATTGATCACTCTTTACTAACTCTAACTTGTCTATTATACACTAATACACTAACATCAATAAGATAAGATAATAGTGGAAATTTAACCCAATATTTTCAAACACAAAAGGAAGTTAAACAGGATTGCCTCTTGGCCCCTTTACTATTTAGTCTTTACATTAACAAATTATTATAATTTGAGGAAATAAATTTATTAGACTCTCCTAAAATCAATGAACAACCATTACATACATTGACTTAAGCCAACAATATAGTAATTTTTTCCTTAGCAGAATCAGGGTTACAAAAAAAAAGATTAACATTTTTTACCACAAATGTTTAGAGCTAGAACTAAAGACAAACCTAAATAAAACAAAAATAATGATATTCGGAAAACGTTCATCACACAAAAAAAACAACCCAATTTTTATCTGAAGGATGATAAATAGAAATAGTCAATGAATATCAGTATCTTGGGATTACATTTGTATCTTCCACTAGTTGGTCACAACATGTATGTGACCAGAATATGAAGGCCAAATCAGTAGCAAAAGCATTATTATAGTTTAATTTAAAATATGGGGAAACACAATAATACCAGCACTCAAAGCTAGGGATGCTAAAATCAATTTCATTCTTACCTATGGGGCTTCTTACCTATGGGCCTGAGGTACAGTATGGGGATCTTATAAAACAGAAAATCATGAAATTACCTCTTCTTTTTATTATAAATCATTGCTAATTGTTCCATTTTCTGTATCAAATGCTATGTCAAGAGCAGAACTAGGAAGAATTCCAATTGATACAACTAAAGATCTTACTTTAATCACATATTAGCTTCGGCTAATCAATAATACAAATAATTATCTCCCAATATACTGATTAAAAGAAAAAATTAAATGATCATCACAAGATCAAAGCTCCAAGTGGCTAACAACATTGAAAAATGTACTGAATAAAATCAAAATGTTACATTTATGGAATGATTACATTAAGAAAATCATTATTTCCATGCAATATAGATCACTAATAAAAAGAAAGTTAATAGAAAATTCGAAAGCAGGTTGACATGAAAAAAATAAAGAAAGAAAAATGTGCACACTGGTTTAGAGAAAACAAAATAGACCACTATTTGGAAGACTGTCTGACTCTCCCTTTCTCTCCTGAGGCAAGGAGAATAAAAACATGGACAAGGTTTGAACTAATAATTTCAAAATATACATATTTCAATAAAAGTAAGGTAACTAATACAAATGAGATGAATCCATTTTGTAGATGTAATAAAGGTCACAAAAACACATTACCCCACCTGATAACATTATGTTCTCTGTATAATAAAGCAAGGAAAGAAATTCTCTTAACGTTTCTAATAGCTTATGCTAATGTCAATTACAATGCAGTGCTTATATTATTCCATCCAAGATGCACAGAAGATGCACTGATGTTATCACAATATATAGCATCAGTGATCAACATAAAAAAGAAGGAATATAGAATTAGAAATAAGAAATGACAAGAAAGGTCTTATCCCTTGGTTAAAATCATTAACCCATGTGTTAAATAACAGCTAAAATCTTGACATAAAAGCATTTTTCCTCCAGTGTACTATATTTATTGAATAATTTATAACTCAACATTTCAGTAATTAAGTATGGCATTAATTGTTTTTGTGTATATATTCACTGTCTGTGCATAAATATATGTATGTCTGTTTTTAATCGAATCTAAGTTTTATATTATGTGTAAATGAATTGTAATAACTTTGGCACTAATAATGCCCAAGTTGATCAATAAAAATGATTTGATTTGACTGCCCCCCTGTTCAAACAGTGCCCCCTTAAATAAGGAGCAAAGTTCCTAAAACTTCGATTGGCTGCCCAAGCTGTCAAAAACAGTCTAAGTCTTTTTATTGGTTACATTTTGGGCTCCAATAATTGTCCCTACTTTTCCCCCCAGAAGTCTCTGGCACAGCCCAAGAGTCTCTATTATAAATCCTGGTTTCCAATTGGTTGAAAGGCTGCAAATATGACCACTGTATATACAGTTTTAACAGAGTTCATGCAGTCCTCAAAGAATAAAGTTCTGGTGCAACCAGGTTAAATACTATTTATTTACATAGACCCCACAGTTCAATAGTCCCAACTGTGCCCTCATATATGAGTCCATTCTTAAACATTTAGGTACAGTCGTTTTGCTGTCACTGCTGCCGAAACACAGACCCTCCAGGTGGCAGGCAGCTTCTCATTAATATGTATAAGGGCCAATTAATATTCATGAGTCCTCGATTATGCTCCATTTCAAACTCTTGTATTTTCCCACTACTGAGGCTTCTCATAGGCCTCCTTGTGTTCACTGGTCCCCATTTAGGCTAGTGGGGGCACTGGGACCATGAAACACTCTCAGATTTGACCACAAAACCGGCGGTCAGTAAATCACAACACCTTTGCGTATGCGTGATTGCCAGCTGCCACCAGAGCACAGAAGAAAACAGTGGCGGATCGCAGTTTAGTTTAAGCCCAAAGTGAGCTAAACAAAGTATGGGTTATTAGGACGACACTGCGGCACCTGTGGCACAATTAAGGACTCAGGCCAGACAGTGACAGTGCTGGGGGAAAACAAGGACACCAGGAGGCAAACGGGAGAACCTGGGAGGCATTAAGGTAAGTCTCATTTTGGGGGGACATTACACTGAGGCTGAATGCTGAAGTGTTTATTAACCCTCCTGGTCTGTTTATTACTATGGCCCCCACCCATGATCACTATAGCTGTTATTGCTATTATACTGAAAAGTGGTTTTAAAATTGTAAAAATTAGCTGAAAGAAACCAACAGTCTGCTTTGTTGTGGTTTCTCTTCCATGCTTTCAGTTTCAGTGAATAAAAATGATGAAGTCAAGTTTTTATTTAAAAGTTTGATAAGACAGTGTTGTACCTTTGAACAAGTCAGGAAACACACATTTTTTTAACAATACTTTAAAAACAAATACAGAAGATTTCACTACCTAAAATTGCCTTGTCACTACAGCATGTCTGCGAGAACCCCAAACTGTTTAGCACAGACACACAGTAGTAGTGTTAGCCAATCAGAACACAGGAATTAGCATACAGTCCCATAAATAAGTCTACTGTCTGATTATTGCAGAATAATCAGACAGTAGCTCTGTGTTCTGACTGACTGACAGAGACCTTTTTTAGTATAATTCTGCAAGAATGGATTCCTTGGAGGGTATTATTGCCTTTATAATTAATGGCATCCCCTTTTTCCCATAGGGAAACCATGCTGTAATTTGCCTTTATACAGGAGCATTTATAATGGTAAACACACACATGGTTTACCTCGATCTGCACATGCGCCTGCTGCACTGTGTCCCTCCCTGCAGCTCGCCGTTTCCTTCTTCCAAAACTCAACTGCCAGAGGAACTTGGTGGTAAGTTATTTCAACAACATTTTTTTCTGATTTTCCACATGTACAGGGATATGTTTAACTTCAAAAAAACATTTTCAAACCTCACACAACTACAATGCGGTGACCGGCTGTAAATGGAAACGGACCAAGGCCGCACCGGAACGGAACAACTGGTATTTTATGTAGTTGATGTGGTGAAAAAGGGAAACTCAGCAATTATATAAAATAAAATATGGGGTGATGTGTGTAAACTCAAAGTTTACACACACCCTCAGTGTTAGATGCTTTAGTAAACCCCTCGTGCTTCACTCTCAGGGTTTATGTAGCATTTAACACCTCAGGGGGGTGCAAACTTCTCGTTACACACACTATCCCATACTTTATTCTATTTATAAAATATCATGCACATTTTGTGGCTCAGCTAAAACTACCATACAAGCTACAAGGTCCTGCTGGCCATCATGTTGCTTTGCCTCCAGTGGACAGAAGTAATAGAAACATAGAACTTGTTGGCAGAAACGGAGCACTTGGCCTATCTAGTCTGCCCCAAATGGTGGATGATGAATGATGGATGCCAAATGTCCAGGACCACAACAAGGAATACCTCTGATTCGAGTTGCCACTCTCCTGGGCTTATTTGTTTGCTGCTGAGCCACCTTTCAGTTGAATTTTCCTGGCAGACAGAGAGCTTTGAGCTGTAACAAGTTCTGCTCCGCCTGCTGTTATCAGGGGACAGACCTCCCTTTTGCATGCGTGAGCTTCTTGTTTCCCCCAGCAGTCTTATATATGGTACTATGGTGCAGTTATTGGACTGAACCAAAATCACCCTGCCTGATTCCTGCCTCTGAAAAGATTAGAGGATTTGCCTTTGTTTCTGTGACTTAATTCCCCATTTTCTGTCCCCAAGACACCACTTCCCTTGTGACCATCCTCTCTGCATAGATGCACCTCAACCTAATTGCCACATATAGAAACACTGAAACATAGAAATTGTCAGCAGATAAGGACCGTTAGGCCCATCCAGTCTGCCTGTAGGCCCTATACATTGTATGTGGCCACTGATACTATCTGATCAATGGCTTTTCATCACTCCCTCCCCTCTCAGGCTCCACTGTGCTTGCCCCCACTACCTCCTGTAGCACAGTATTCCAAATGTCGACTACCCTTTCTGTGTAGAAAAACTGCCTCACATTACCTCTTAATCTACCCCCTTCCAATTTCATATCGTGCCCCCTTGTTCTAGTACTTTTTCTAAATTGGAAAAAGTCTCCCGCCTGCACCTTGTTTATGCCCTTGAGGTACTTGAAAGTTTCAATCATGTTCCCCCCGCTGTTTCTTCTCCTCCAATGAGCACATTTTGAGGTCTCTTAGTCTCTCCTCATATGTTTTGTGGTATAAGCTCTGTACCATCTTTGTTGCCCTTCTCTGGATAGTCTCCACCTTATCTATGTCCTTGCACAGGTGTGGTCTCCAGAACTGCATGCAGTACTTCAGGTGAGACCGTACCATTGTTTTATACAATGGCATCACCACCTCACACCTTCTGCTAGTGATACCCCTGCCTATGCACCCCAGCATGCCACTGGCCCTCCCTGCCACCTTTGCACACTGCTTTGATGCCTTAAGGTCATCAGAAATAATAACCCCTAGGTCCCTTTTCTCTTTGGTGACAGTCAGCTCCTCCTCCCCCAACCTGTAGCTCTCCCCAGGGTTCCCTCTACTCTGGTGCAGTATTTTGCTCTCCTTTGCATTGAACCTCAGTTGCCACATCTCCGGCCATATCTCCTGACTTGTAATTTTAAGACTTTTCAGCTTTGATATTTATTTAAGCAGTAGCACCTCATTGAGGGAGCATCACCAAGGATTTCAGCCATTTTGTGCAAGTTACAGTATGAGCAGCCGTAAGATGAAACAAATAGACAATTAAAATGGTTGGTAATTCACAATAATGCATTACTGAAGGCATTATTACATGCGTGTTGTTACTTGATTTCATTAACATTGTTCTAGGACTGGGTTCTTCCATTTGGGAATCAGCAGGTTATATTATTGGAAAAAGGAAACTGCATGCACTCACACACTTTCGTCTACTGATACTCAAAAAGGATACGCATCACATACCATTAACGTGCAAAGTCAAATTTAATTGGGGACTGGGGTTCCACCTGGAGGGACACCAGCCTATACTGGCAGGATGGTCTGCATCTGTCCAGGAAGGGAACAAGTCTTTTAAGCAATCGGTTTAAATGCTTCATTGGCAAGCTTTTAAACTAGTCAAGGGGGGAGGCACTGATAAGCAGCAGGAAAATCCCAGCCTCTCCCTACAAAACAGGGTACTAAATGAGAAAATGACCAAGGTAGAAAGGTCAGTGGGGGATGCTGCAACAGAAGGTAAAGCCATCAAAAAATGGAGAGCAATGAGTACCAATGCCCATATTCTGGGTAACAAGCTTCCTGAATTAGTGGCCTTGATGGAGGAGGAACATCTGGATATTGTGGCAGTCACAGAAACATGGTACACACAAAACCATGACTGGGACATAAACATACCAGGATACACTATCTACAGGAGGGACAGGGAGGGTAAAAGAGGAGGAGGAGGAGGAGTAGCTCTTTACATAATGGAAGGAATCAAAGCAACAGAACAAAAGGATAAACAGGGCGGAGAAGAAGCACTGTGGGTAAATTTGGAGACTGGCAATGGCACCACAATCCGCACAGGAGTTGTATACAGACCCCCTTCTCAAGGGGAGGAAATGGACAAGGAAATGATAGAAAGTATACTTAGAATGGCAGAAAAAGGGCAGCTATTGCTGATGGGTGATCTGAATATGCCAGATGTTAACTGGAGTGCAGTTGCAGCAGCCACTTCGAAGAGTGGGGTTATTGTAGATGCCCTACAGGGGGCATGCCTTAGACAACTAGCATTGGAGCCCACTTGAGAGGGAGCAATCTTAGACCTGGTTCTCTCAAATGGAGATGGAGAGAGGATCACAGATGTAGAAGTGGGTAGCAATCTGGGAACTAGTGACCATCAAACAGTATGGTTCACAATAAACACAGCAATAGAGTCAAGCCATACAAAGGCAAAAGTACTGGACTTTAGGAGGGCTGACTTTGCCATGGTGAGTGCCTAAGGAATGCACTAGTAAATGGGCAGGAAGGAGGGTGGAAGAACAATGGGAATAATAAAAACTGCCATCACAGAGGTAACAAGCCTTGTGTGAAGCAAATAAACAAAAACAAAACGATATAAGAAACCACTATGGTTCTCAAAGGAAGTGGCAGTGAAGGTTCAAGAGAAAAAGAAAGCATTCAGGAAGTACAAGGAATCACAGAAGGAGCAGGACAGAGAACTGTATCAGTTAAAGCAAAAGGAAGCTAGGAAGGCAGAACAGCAAAGGCCCAAACCGAGGAAAAGATAGCCAACTCAGTTAAGAAGGGGGATAAAACCTTTTATAGGTACATCAGGAAGCGAAGGAAGACAAAGGGAGGGATAGTGAGGCTTAATAAAGAGGAGGGAGGGTGGGCAGAGGGTGACTGTGAAAAGGCAGAGATACTAAACAAATATTTTTGCTCAGTATTTACAAATGAAGAGGGGGAGGTACCTAAAACAAACAGTAGAAACACTCTGGATACAGAAGTTGATACCAGCCCATTTACAGAAGAAAGGGTTCTGAAAGAACTCTTAAAACTGAAAGTGGACAAAGCAATGGGGCCTAATGGGATTCAGCCCAGAATTCTAAAAGAACTAAGGGTAGAACTAGTGATACCACTGACTACCCTCTTTAACAAATCATGGGAGGATGGGATGGTACCTGAGGACTGGAGGAGGGCAGATGTGATTCCCCTTCACAAAAGTGGGAGCAAGGCAGAAGCAGGAAACTACAGACCTGTTAGTTTAACCTCAGTGATAGGGAAAATGATGGAATCACTTCTGAAGGAAAGAATTGTCGAGTATCTAAAGGCCAGAGGGGCACAGGACCCAAGGCAGCATGGATTCACAGCAGGAAGGTCATGCCAGATGAATCTGATAGATTTCTTTGACTGGGTGACCAAAGCAGTAGATCAGGGAGGGGCTGTGGACATGGCCTACCAAGACTTTAGCAAGGCATTTGACACAGTCCCACACAAAAGATTAATATGCAAGTTAGCCAGCCTGGGAGTGGGTCCCAAGATGACAGCCTGGGTAAAGAATTGGCTGGAGAATAGGACACAGAGTAATAGTAAATGGAGTCCACTCTGAAGAAGGGTGGGTTACTAGTGGGGTACCGCAGGGTTCAGTATTAGGACCGGTCCTCTTCAATGTCTTTATAAGCGACATTGCAGAGGGACTGGAAGGAAAAGCATGTCTCTTTGCAGATGACACAATGATCTGCAACAGAGTTGATGCACAAGGTGGGGTGGAAAGGATGAGAAGGGACTTGGCATGGTTAGAGGAATGGTCAAATGTATGGCAGCTTAGATTCAATGCTAAGAAGTGCAAGGTAATGCACCTGGGAAACAAAAACCCAGGAGAAGAGTACACAATGGGGGGTGAGATACTAACAACAACAAAAATGGAAAGGGACCGGGGGTAGTCATATCAGATGACCTAAAGGTGGGTAAGCAATGTGAGAGGGCAGCAAGAAGGGCTGGGGGGATACTGGGATGCATAGGGAGAGGCATCACCAGTAGAAAACAGGAAGTTATTATCCCTCTGTACAGACAGCTGGTGAGACCCCATCTGGAGTACTGCATGCAGTTCTGGAGACCCAATCTCTGCAAAGACATAAACAGGATGGAAGCTGTCCAGAGGAGGGCAACTAAAATGGTGCAGGGTCTGCACCGGAAGACATATGAAGAGAGACTTAAGGAGCTTAATATGTATAGCCTCGAGGAAAGGAGGGAGAGGGGGGACATGATAGAAACTTTCAAGTACCTCAAGGAATCAACAAAGTCCAAGAGGGTAGCATCTTTCAAAAAAAGAGGTGTGCAAGAACAAGAGGGCACAATTTGAAGATGGGGGCGGCTCAGAGGTAATTTGAGAAAGTATTTTTTCACAGAGAGGGTTGTGGATTCATGGAACAGCCTTCCGGAGGAGGTTGTGGAGTCAAAAACAGTGGTGGAATTCAAGCATGCATGGGACAGTCATAAGGCAATTCTAGGGGTTGGGGGTAGGAAGAAGTAGGCTGCTGGTTAACTAGGATCTGCAGCTTATCCATTAGGTAGGGAAATGGGCAGACTGGGTGGGCCAAGCGGTCCTTATCTGCCATCAAATTCTATGTTTCTATGTTCTATGTTAATTCATAATAAGGCAGCAAAGGTACAGGTTCCTTATTAGTTGAGCAGTGACCTTGATTTGTTCCAAATGGTCATATAAAATATGATAAATGGACTTAAAAAATGACCTCATTAATGTCTATGGATTGCGCCCCTCCACTCTCCATATAATGACATCATAAAATGTCCTAATGCAGGCGTGGCTTACAGTATCAAGAAGTGGAAGGGATAGGTAGCTCAGCTCAATGGAGTCCAAATACAATTCTTTCCCTTCAAAAACAGTGGCATCTATAAATTATAACTGTGGCACCATTGGATTGGGGGCAGGTAAGGGTCACTTCCTCTATTTTATTGTGAACACCAGAGCACCAGAAAAGGTGCTCATTAAGGAACATAGGATAAAAACCAAGTACTGGCAGATGCAGTATACTGAGTGTCAAAGACACTTACAGGTGATGTTCTCAGAGAGATGTTCCTTAAGCTTTGATTTCAAGGTAACATGGATTTTGAAGTCTGAAAGGAAGGCGGTAAGGATGGAGTTCCAAATTTTTGAGGCCCTGAAACAAAAGGCTTTTTGGCCCATGGCTCTGACCCTATGGAACATTAAGCAGATTAGTGTCTCTAGAACAAAGAGTTTGGGTCTAGCAGGGGTGTCAACAGAAAGGCTAGATGAGCTGGGTACCAGTTTGACATCACCTTGTGTGCAAGACAGCAGATGCTGAGAGTGTTTTTATTGTCTAGAGATAGCCAGCTGACTCTTGAATAAAGGAGGCATTATTGCATTCATAGGTCTGTCATCAGTGCAAGCTGTATAGCATGGTTGAAATGCATTGGTTTCCTGTGAAGCTTAGAAGCTGAGACAAGATTACATATGATCATACGAAAATACAAATATGCCAGAAGATAAAGGCCTTACCGTCTGTCTAGTCTGCTTGAGTGTGCAACTCCACCCTGTGTTTACAGAGGGACCTGCTTCCTTCCTCAATTTCCCCCATGACCCCCCTCGAGTACCCCTCCCCCATCCCTTTCCTCCAACAGCAACTTTCTTCTTCACTCTTTCCCATCCTCTCTTGAAGCTAGCCACTGTTTTCAGAAAGACCACCTCATCTGGCAACTTGTTCCACTTGGCCACCACTCTCAGTGAAGAAGTGCCTCATCTCTCTCCTGAATCTTCCCCCTACCATTTTAGGATAAGCCCCCTAGTAGACTTGTTCTCACTAAGACTGAAGAGTGTTCACCTTGTCAATACCTGTAAGGTAAATGAAGGTCTCGATCATGTGTCCCCTCTCTTGTCTGTTCTCAAGAGAGTACATGTTTAGCCCCTTGAACCTTTCATTGTAGGTGTTGTCCCATTGGCCTTGGATTATCTTATTGCTCTTCTCTGAACTGTCTCCAGCAAGTTGACATCTTTCTTACAATAAGGGCACCAATACTGCACACTGTACTCTAGGTGCAGTCTCAACAGTGACCTGTAAAGAAGCAGTATGACCAGAGTTCGACCTTAACATACATTTACTAGCCTGGGGCATAGTGCAGACTGCCTTGGGCTAGTGTAGAAACCTTCCTACCTGTCCGTGTGGGCTAGTGCGGTCGGCAGAGTCGTCTGTACTTCCGGTTGCGATAGCGGTCCTGGGAGCAAAATTCTACCAAACCCATGGAACTCCAGAGTGGCAGCAACTAAGACACGTAGCCGGCGGGTACTGCAGAGACCCAAGCAAGCGCTCCCAGCTTCCTCTTGGTTGTTTAGGCAGGAAGCTGCTCCTAGAGGGTGGGAATGCAGGCTGTCACTCTTTTGCATTCCTTATGTCTATTGGCCAGCCCAGTTTACAAGCTGTCAGGGAGGGAGGAGCAGCAGGAGATAGGAACAGCACGAACGTCATCAGGGAGCACTGACTGGATAAAATCTGTAGCCTGGGCGTGTAAGGTGGAAGACTAGCAACGACCAGTGGAAGCAAGAGGTTTGGGGGTGTGGCTTTCAGGTGCCCAACTGTGGATTTAAAGGGCTATTTTGCATCCCTAAAACCATGGGCGATTCAAATTTTGGAAGAGACTGTGTTGCTGCTGCTATGCTGGAGGAACGGCTATTTGGAGAGTGTGGATCGGGTGCTCTGTGGTTTTGGCCGTTTCGATGGTTCTGACGGTTCAGCATCATCGTGGTCGTGGTCTTGTATCCCCAGAACGAACGAGCATCTGGATTCTCCACTCCAGTGAAACAACAAGGCAA
This sequence comes from Neoceratodus forsteri, assembly GCA_016271365.2. Lineage (NCBI taxonomy): Eukaryota > Metazoa > Chordata > Ceratodontiformes > Ceratodontidae > Neoceratodus > Neoceratodus forsteri. Next base: position 562,633,305 of record CM028130.1, on the reverse strand, counting down.
TCTGGTGTGCTGCTTATTATTTGGGAGCTGAATCACCAAATTAAGAAAACGCCAGTTCAGGTAAGACAGTGCCACGTGGTATGAAAAATCAAGTATGGTGTGTGGAGTGTGTGGTACTTTTCAGTGATTCTGTTAGTTAACATGGGGGTAATTCAGGTAGACAATGTGGGCTGGCACTGAAGGAGGAAACAAACTGAACTGAATGTCTCCCTCACTGGCGCCATAAACTCAGTCCTTGAAGTACTGCTGATTACATCCTGTCCTGTGAATAATAGTTTTTGAAAGCACAGACGTTTTGGGGGGTTGTTGTTGTAACTGTAAGACACTGTGACTGTACTTTCCAATTCAGCTCTGGGGGGGATCTATGGCTTGTTGTGGGGCTGGGGCTGGGCTTTATTTTGATGAGAAGGCTGCTGTGAGGCAAGCATACTAATAGCTGTATTGCCTAAAAAGTGAAAGTAGTGGAATGGGGGGGGGGGGGGGCTCTGGCTTGTTGTGGTGCTGGGCATCATGGCTTTTCTTTTCAGATTGCTGTTTGAGCAGAGGCAGAATCAAAAGTGTGCCAATGTGATGTGCCCTATTGTTCATCTATTTTGCTGCAGCACATTCTGGCTTATTCTGTGCTTTCCCTCATTCATGTTGTTGTGCTGTGGGGTGGGGGATGGGGTGATCGATGCCTGTGGCTTGTTAGGGGACTTGGGTGGTTTTTCCTTTTCTTTTGTTTGCTGTTTGTACACACCACCAAGGTACTCAGGTAAGTGGACAAAAAAATAATGCCAGTTGCTGTTCTGAGGTTGTGTGTGTGTGTGTGTGTGTGTGTGTGTGTGTGTGTGTGTGTGGGGGGGATTGATAAATTATCTGTGCTGCTGTGTATTTTCCTGTAGCGTACATTCTTTCCCTCATTCTGTGTTCTGTAGCCTACAAGGGGGTGGGGTGTCTCTGGCTTGTTGTGGGGCTTGAGGTTTTGTGGGGGTGGGTGGGTTGGGGGTACAGACAGACATTCATACCAGAAATATGTACTTAACTTGCTTGCAAGTGCAACTGCAAGTTACTATTATACTGTGCGGTTTATTTTTGTGGACTGTGGTATGGGATAGAAGAGTAAAGATCTCTTGCGTTTTCATACATAAATGAAAAAAGTTATAGTAGCTAGCTACGCTTATACATGCTAGTTTGTGTGTGTGTGTGTGTGTACAGTTTTGCGCAGCAACAAACGTAATAAGTTGGCACTCCATAGCGATTAGTGAGTCTCACTCTCCTCTCAAATGCTCCTGCTGTTGTATATTTTATTCATTATGTTGTGTGTCAAAAACACATGGTGACTTCAAGTGCGGACTAGTGCAAATCACTGTGGGCTAGTGCAATTTTAGACTGACTTGTCCTGCTGGCTAGTGCAAAAAAAACTTAAGGTCAACCCCTGAGTATGACCTATGTCTTCCTGCTGTTAATCTCCCTGGCTATGCAGCCCAGCATCCAGTTTGCTTTTGCTGCTGCTTTCCTGCAAAGTGCCAAGTGCTTCTGGTCACTCATGATGATTACCCCAGGTCCTTTTTTTCTCTGACTTGGTTACCTGCACATCACCTACTCAGTATTTGGTCTCTGGGTTCTTCACCCCTAAGAAAGAGGGGTTACTAGTGGGGCACTGCAGGGTTCAGTACTGGGTCCAGTCATTTTTAATGTCTTTATAAGTGACATTGCAGAGTGACTGGAAGGAAAAGTATGCCTCTTTGCGGATGACACAAAGATCTGCAACAGGGTTGATACACAAGGAGGCATGGAAAGGATGAGAAGGGACTTGGCAAGGTTGGAGGAATGGTCAGAAGTATGGCAGCTTGGATTCAATGCAAAGAAGTGCAAAATAATGCACCTGGGAAACAAAAACCCAGGGGAAGATTACACAATGGGGGAGGTAGTAACAACAACAAAAATGGAAAGGACCTGGGGGTAATCATATCAGATGACCTTAAGGTTGGCAAGCAATGTGAGAAGGTGGTAGGGAGGGCTGGGGGGATACTGGGATGTATAGGGAGAGGCATCACCAGCAGAAAACAGGAAGTTGTTATCCCCCTGTACAGACAGTTGGTGAGACCCCATCTGGAGTACTGCATCCAGTTCTGGAGACCCCATCTCTGCAAGGACATAGACAGGATGGAGGTAGTTCAGAGGAGGGCAACTAAAATGGTGCAGGGTCTGCAAGAGAAGCCATATGAAGAGAGACTAAAGGAGCTTAATATGTATACCCTTGAGGAAAGAAGGGAGAGGGGTGACATGATAGAAACGTTTAAGTACCTTAGTGGAATCAACAAAGTCCAAGAGGGTAGCATCTTTCAGAAAAAGAGATGTGCAAGAACAAGGGGATACAATTTGAAGATAGAGGGGGACGGCTCAGGGGCAATGTGAGGAAGTATTTTTTCACAGAGAGGGTGGTGGATGCATGGAACAGCCTTCTTGAGGAGGTTGTGGGGTCTAAAACTGTGGGAGAATTCAAGAATGCATGGGACAGACATAAGGCAATTTTTGTGGGGGGTAGGAAGAAATAGGCTATTGGTTAAATAGGATCTGCAGCTTATCCTCTAGGTAGGGAAATGGGCAGACTAGGTGGGCCAAGCGGTCCTTATCTGCTGTCAAAGTCTGTGTTTCTATGTAAGTGCATATCTTTATACTTTTTAGTGTTTAACCCCAGTTGCCAAATGCCAGACTGTTTCTCTAACCCAGTCAGGTCTTCCCTGAGCTTCTGTCTCCCCAGCACCTTGTTTACCTTCCCACAGAGCTTTGTACTGTCCACAAACAGGCAGATTTTACCATTGATCCCATCTGCTATGTTGCTGATGAAGATGTTAAACAACACAGGACTGAACATCAAGCTCTGTGGGACCTTACTGGTCACTGGCCTAGCTTCCGAGAATCCCCCACACATCCTGTAACCAGCTTTTGACCCATCTAGCAAGCTTGGCCCCCACTCCTAGGTTTTTTAGCTTCCTGACCAGTCTCTTATGAGGCGCACAGTCAAAGGCATTGCTGATGTCCAGATACAGGACATCAACTGCTTGGCCCTTGTTCAATCTCCTGGTCACCCAGTCAAAAAAGTTAATTGGGTTTGCCTGGCAGGACCTCCCCAACACAAATCCATGTGGCCTCTCATCCTGGAGCCTTCCAGAAAGCTCACCAGTCTTTTCTTCAGGATGGTCTCCATCAGTATTCCCAATATTGAAGTCAGGCTGACTGGCTTGTAGTTCCCTGATTCATCCTTTGTCCCATTTTTATGGAGAGGCACCATATGTGCAGTTCTGCAGTCCCAGGGCACACTCCTAGACTCCTGAGAGGTGTTAAACAGGTCTGCTGGGGGCCTACCAGTACCTCTTCCAGTTCCCTTAGGACCCTTGGGTGCACATCATCTGGCCATGGGAATATATCCGCATTCAGGGTCCATAGGCCCTTATGCACCCTGTTCACTTGTATCATGATTTCTGTGACTCCCCCCCCCCACTTCCACCACCCTGCAAGGTGTCTTGTCAAACTTTCTCGTATCCTATGTAGTCAGCCTTCCTGGTATCCAAAACCCTTGTCTTGATCCTGACCATCCCTTTGCCCACGTCCAGGTGGAATCACACAATGTGGTGATTACTTCCTGCAAGTGGTGCTTCCACCTTTACATAGTTACATAGTAGTTGTCGCAGAGGGCCCAGGGCTTCCTTTCTCTGGGTATCAATAAAATACAGTCTTGAGTCTGCAGCCAGGTGAGAACCCTCTTTGTGTGCTGCACTGGGGGGAAAAACCCAGGCATTACAAGATCTTCGGGGCTGCTCTCATAACACTGATTGTGTCTTCTCCCACAGGGGTTTAGGAACCTGATTCAAACTCCTCAGTCCCTATCCAAAGGCCTTGTGTACTTATACCCTACTGTAAGGGTCCAGATTCCCTTTCCAGATCCTAGTTTCAGTACTGTGTGGCACCTTAGCACTATAAAGGCATGGTACAGATTGAATAAACCTTCCCAAAACCTTCACACACAACAAAATCACTCTCAGGCAGTAGTACTTTAAAATAAAAGCAAGAGCTTTTACTTATTACTTAAATAATTACCATACAAACATAGAGACAAATGATTTAGAGATTTGGTTACAGGATCACTACAAAAAAGGTATACATTTAAAATGAACTAGTGAATTAACTGGATAATTTCTACCTTTTCTGTAAAGAATCAGAGTTCCAAAAATAAGTGAGTTTTGCAAAAATCTCTCTTTCTCTTTGCTGTGTCTCAGAGTCCCAGCTTTTCTTGCAGTGGTCTTCAGTATGTCTGGCAGTCTTCATGTATGTCAGGAACATTGGCTTCTGCCCAGAGCGTCTGTGCAGGAGGACTTATATAGCCCTTTTTCTGCAGTCTGCAAAACTGGCCCATGATTGGCGAGTGGCCTTAACATTTCTAGGTCTAATTGTTCATCTCTGGGCCAACAGAAGTCTCTCTTGGTCTTTCCCCAAAATATTAGTGAACCAAAATTAACAGTATTTTCAAAATTTACAGTATTTTGCTTTCCCACAACCACACCTCCCTGGGCTGGCTTTGATCTACAATATATTCCTGACACAATTAAAATGGAAATAGAATGTGGCAGTTGGTAGAGAATTTAACAATAGCTTCCTAGACTGGGCATCTGCAGAACCCCTGCTCTAAAACCATTTCTCTTTTAATTTTAAACTGTTATAACCAGAGGAGATGGCCCTTCCATCTCCTGTAGTTTATGGAATCTTCCTCTTTGATCAGCTATCAGGAAATTCCAGTTCCCTACTAAAATGTAACTCCAGTTTACCTCCAAGCAAGTCTTTGTTCTAGGCAAAGGGGAGATGTCAGACACCGAAATACACATTGACTTTTCCCAAGTACCCTTGCAGTCAAATGCACATCTTTTCTGAAAAACCTTAGGTCCCAGCCTTTTTGGAAATTAAACATAACAATATTATAGATAAATATGACAGCAGTGACAGGAGTGGCCAAATCACCACACTGCAGTCCTCGGGCACGCTCCAAGACTCCTGAGAGGGGTTAAACAGGTCTGCCAGGGGGGCCAGCAGGTACCTCTTCCAGTTCCCTTAGGACTTTTGGGTGCATGTCATCTAGCCCTGGGAATATATCCACATTCAGGGCCTGTAGGCCCTTATGCACCCTGTTCACTTTTATCACGCTCTCTGTGATTCCTCCCCCTTCTCTGCTCCCACCACCCTGCAAGGTGTCCTGCCAGAATTTTTCTTATCCTATAAAGTCAGCCTTCCTGATGTCCAAAACCCTTGTCTTGATATCTGACCATCCCTCTGCCCATGTCCAGGTGGAATCACACCACATGGTAGTCACTTCCTCCAAGTGGTGCTTCCACCTTTACATAGTTACATAGTAGTTGTTGGCAGACAAGGAGCTCCTGGTTCATTTAGGCTGCACTGGTTTTAGATTAGCTCCTACTTCTTTACTAGAGATCCTGCCAGACCTGTGTCCATACTTCCCCTCTGTCTTAATCTAACTAGTCCTCTGTGCCTATCCCATGCATGCTTGAATGTCTCCATGGTGTTTGCACCCACCACTTCCTCTGGTAGCCCATCTACATCTTTTACATCTTGAACATGCACACAACTGGACAGTACTGTTGCACTCACTGACAGGATCCCCAGTGGCAAGTGTACCTGTTTGCTCAAAAAAACTGAATGGAAAACAAGTTAGGGCCAGATAGTGGCATGGAGGGCTGAGGCGCCAGTGCCTTACCTCCTGCCATGCCAACAACCCAGGTATAAGAATGGTCTCAGGTTGTCAGGGGTCAGCAAGGGTAGGAGAGGATCGAGTGTCTGAGGGACAGCCCTGTCTCCTGTGAGGATAAGGTGGTGTGTTTGCCCAGCCTTAGACTGCCACCAAGTGGAGGCCTGGTGGTGGTGCAGCATGGGTGGAAAGAAAGGGAGGCGCTGGAGGTAACATCAGATGGGTGCACCTCCATGCACAAGTCTGAAGCTCTGCAGTGAGGGGCAGAGAGAAAATGGAAAAATGAATGCCGGGGGTTTAATGAAGCTCTGCCAGCCTGTCTCCATGCCCACACTGCCATCTGGAGCTCACTGTCAGTCTGCCTTACTTTTCTGTACTGGGGAGGAGGATGGCCCTCCCTCCTCCGGCCCTGCCACTAGGGGTAATTCATGGAGAGAACCTGACTGTGGTGAGTACTGGGGGGAGTGGGTGCCAGCTAGAGGAGGTGGGGAGAGGTCTGGTTAACTGTCCCCAGATGAAGAAGGAATAAAATATATATTAAAAAAAAAGAAAACCAAAAGTAAATACTGAGTGGTACAGTGCTGCAGAGAACTTGTTTGGCAGTTTGAGACTCACAGCTGACTGAAAGGATAGTGAAGATCTCAGAACCTCCACAGTTAAAGAAGATCCTAGTAACAAGGGAATGTGCCAAAGTGTGTGAGGAGGCACAAAAGATTGAGCCTTGTTAAAATATGGTGGTAATTTTGATCATGTTTACCATGCGCGCTTTCGGGCAGCAAGCAAACATCTTCCTATGACAGTGACTTTTGAGGGGTGCGATACTGTTCTTCCAATGCAGAGTAGTGTTTAATGGGCTGTAGCAGACCAATTATCAGCCAACCTAATTAAGCTCTCCGCGCCTGCGTGCTGCAAACTTATTGCTATGAGTAGTGTGTGCGAAAATTTCAAAAGAAGGAGCCACCGAGCAGCTGATCACTGTTCGGTCATGGAACAAATATGTATGGAATGCAGCCAATTCCGCACATGCGCAGTAGCGCCACTGCTTCTGTGCATGTGCGGAAACCACACACTCCTTGGGAAAGCCAACACCAGAGTGCCCAATCCCTGCGTCGGCATGTGTGCCCTCCCCCCACATTGTGGCACACTGGGAGCCCACCCCAGTGTGCCCAGACAGTTGTCTTATTATTCCAACACCGGGATGCCCACTTCCAATGTCAGATGCCCCCACCACCCCAAGCTCAATTTCTTTGCCAATGTGGTTGCCCAATCACTGTCAGCATCAGGCCCCCCAAAACTCATGTGGCACACTGGGAGCCTACCCCAGTGTGCCAAGTGTATTTTTTTTTACCTGCTTCCTTGGCAAGCATTTAAACTAGCCAAGTGGGGAGGCACTGAAGAGGAGCAGGGAAATCCTAGCCCACCCCCCAAAAAAATCAGGGTACTAAGTGAGGTATACACCAAGATAGAGAGATATTGATAGGGAGAAAGGCAGGGGTAAATGGAGAAAATGAAAAACGCAGTAAGGACAGGGATGGGGAAAAAAGGGATAAGGCCTTCAAGAAATGGAGGGTAATGAGTACCAATGCTTGTTGTCTGGGCAACAAGCTCCCTGAACTGGTGGCCTTGATGGAAGAGGGATGCCTGGATATCATAGCAGTCACAGAAACATGGTACACAGAGAACCATGACTGGGATGTTAACATACCAGAGCACACAACCTACAGGAGAGAAAGGGAGGGGAGAAGAGGGGGCGGAGTAGCTCTCTATGTAATGGAAGAGATAAAAGCAACTGAACAAAATAGTAAACAGGGAGAAGAGGAGGCACTGTGGGTCACCTTAGAGACTGGAAATGGCACCACAATCCGCACAGGGGTTGTATACAGACCCCCATGTCAGGTGGAGGGAATGGACAAGGATATGATAAAAGGCATCCTTAGGATGGCAGAGAAAGGGGAGATGCTGTTGATGGGGAACCTTAATATGACAATTGTTAACTGGAGCACCTTTGCTGCAGCCACATCCAAAAGCAGGACCATTCTCGATGCCCTTCAGGTGGCATACCTCAGAAAGCTAGTTTTGGAACCCACTTGTGAGGGAGCAATCTTAGACCTCATACTCTCAAATGGGGACAGTGAGAGGATCTCAGATCTAGAAGTGGGTAGCCAGCTGGGAACAAGTGACCACCAAACAGTGTGGTTCATGTTAAACTCAGCTACAGAGCCAAGCCATACAAAAGTAAGGGTTCTGGACTTCAGGAGGGCTGACTTTGGCAAGATGGAAGAGTGCCTTAGAAAAGCACTAGCAAACAGGCTAGAAGGAGGGGTGGAGCAACAATGTGGAAACATCAAAACTGCCTTCACAGAGGCAACAAGCCTTTGTGTGTCGCAAATAAACAAATCAAAATGAAAGAAAAAGCTACCATGGTTCTCAAAAGAGGTGGCGGTGAAAGTTAGGGAGAAAAAGATAGCAGTTAGGAAGTATAAGGAAACACAGAAGGAGCAGGACAGAGAACTGTACTAGTTAAGGCAAAAGGAAGCAGGGAGGGTAGTCAGAATAGCAAAGGCCCAAACTGAGGAAAAGATAGCCAACTCGGTTAAGAAGGGGGATAAAACCTTTTATAGGTATATCAGGGAGCGTAGAAAGACAAAGGGAGGAATAGTGAGGCTGAATAGAATGGACGGTGGGTGAGCAGAGAGGGAAGGTGAAAAAGCAGGGATATTGAATGAATACTTCTGCTCAGTATTTACAAAAGAGGAGGAGGGGGAGGTGCCTAATCCAATTAACAGAAGCACTCTGGATAGGGGAGATCAATCCCAGTCCATTCACAGAAGAAAGGGTTCTGAAAGAACTCCTAAAACTGAAGGTGGACAAAGCTATGGGGCCAGATGGAATTCACCCCAGAATTCTAAAAGAATTAAGGAGAACTAGTGACACCACTGACTACCCTTTTTAACAAATCATGGGAGGATGGTGTGGTACCTGAGGACTGGAGGAAGGCGGATGTGATTCCCCTTCACAAAAGTGGGAGCAAGACAGAGGCAGGAAACTACAGACCTGTCAGTTTGACCTCTGTGGTAGGGAAAGTGATGGAATCACTTCTGAAGGAAAGAATTGTTGAGTACCTAGAGGCCAGTGGGGCACAGGACCCAAGGCAGCATGGGTTTACAGTGGGAAGGTCATGTCAGACAAATCTAATTGATTTCTTTGACTGAGTGACCAAACTAGTGGACCAGGGAAGGGCTGTGGACATGGCCTACCTAGACTTTAGCAAGGCATTTGACACAGTCCCACACAAGATTAATAGTCAAATTAACCAGCCTGGGAGTGGGTCCCAGGGTGGTAGCCTGGGTAAAACATTGGCTGGACAACAGGACACAGAAGGTAATTGTAAATGGAGTCCACTCTGAAGAAAGAGGGGTTACTAGTGGGGTACTGCAGGGTTCAACACTGGGTCCAGTCCTTTTTAATGTCTTTATAAGTGACATTGCAAAGGGAGTGGAAGGAAAAGTATGCCTCTGCAGATGACACAAAGATCTGCAACAGGGTTGGTTGATACACAAGGGGGATGGAAAGGATGAGAAGGGACTTGGCAAGGTTGGAGGAATGGTCAGAAGCATGGCAGTTTTGATTCAATGCAAAGAAATGCAAAATAATGCACCTTGGAAACAAAAACCCAGGGGAAGATTACACAATGGGGGGTCGGGGTGGTATTAACAACAACAAAAATGGAAAGGGACCTGGGGGTAATCATATCAGATGACCTTAAGGTTAGCAAGCAATGCAAAAAGGTAGTAGGAAGGGCTGGGGGGATACTGGGATGTATAGGGAGAGGCATCACCAGCAAAAAACAGGAAGTTGTTATCCCTCTGTACAGGCAGTTGGTGAGACCCCATCTGGAGTACTGCATCCAGTTCTGGAGACCCCATCTCCGCAAGGACATAGACAGGATGGAGGCAGTCTAGAGGAGGGCAACTAAAATGGTGCAGGGTCTGCAAGAGAAGCTATACGAGGAGAGACTAAAGGAGCTTAATATGTATACCCTTGAGGAAAGGGAGGGGACATGATAGAAACTTTTAAGTACCTCTGTGGAATCAACAAAGTCCAAGAGGGTAGCATCTTTCAGAAAAAGAGATGTGCAAGAACAAGGGGACACAATTTGAAGATAGAGGGGACGGCTCAGGGGCAATGTGAGGAAGTATTTTTTCACAGAGAGCGTGATGGATGCATGGAACAGCCTTCCTGAGGAGGTTGTGGGGTCTAAAACTGTGGGAGAATTCAAGAATGCATGGGACAGACATAAGGCAATTTTTGTGGGGGGTAGGAAGAAATAGGCTGTTGGTTAAATAGGATCTGCAGCTTATCCTGTAGGTAGGGAAATGGGCAGTCTAGGTGGGCCAAGCAGTCCTTATCTGCCATCAAAGTCTATGTTTCTATGTAAGTATATAAAATGGTCCACTGGAGTCTTTTTTTTAATTTAACCTGCAAGAAAGAAAATGTTCCTTCGTCATTTCGCTTGTCCCCCTCCTCCATCCTGACCCTCCCTCTGCGAACCCACCTCCCTGCACCACCCCCCAGGTCAGGAGCAGCAGTCTTCTGTGGACCGGGATGCCTCTGCACTCTTCAAAAGCTGACCACAAACTGAAGAAAATCACTGTAAGCCCTACAACGGGAGTCAATGGGAGAGGGGGGTTTCAACTTTGGTTTATATCGCATCTACTTTTAGGACTTTTGGCCCCAAATGTTCAACATGGGGTTCTTGGGACCCCACCTCGTGAACACTGTCACTGTCATTTAGTTTCTCAGTCCCAAAAGGTGATTTTGAAGTTGCTGCACGGAATCACCTTTCGGGATGAATTAATGAAATGACAGTGCCACAGTTCACGAGAACTCTCAAACAGCCGATGTCACAAATGTGAAAAAATTCCAAACAAGCATTTGTCAATGCCGAACGTTCGCTTGCAGGTATTTGCAGTGGTGTTTGGCATGTATGGTGCTTTACCCTAATGCCCTGTGCGATTGCTGGTATTTGCACAATAAATTTTCAGCATGACTTTTTGTTACCCCCATTGTGCGCTACATAGGTGGAAACACGTTTTGAGCAGGATGTGAGAAATGACAGCTGTACTGCTCATAAGGAAGTGTGGTAAAATGGCAATGTTGAAAATCTGGAGTGGAAATATTGAAAATTTGCAAACCCGAGAGCGCATGGGAACTGTGCAATGCACGCTCGTAAAACAGTCATTGTCAGGAATTTTTTCACCAAATTGTCAACATTGGCATTTTAAAACCTCTGCTAATGAACAGTGTCACTGTGATTGTCTTACTGTGTGCCATACATTGATTTTGCACACCGACTGCGCCATTGTGCACTACATGGGCGGAAACGTGTTTTGGGCAGGATGTGAAAAATGACAGCTGTACTGCTCATAAGGAGGTGTGGTAAAATGGCAATGTTGAAAATCTGGAGTGAAAATATTGAAAATTCGCAAACTTACGAGCGTGTGTAGGAACTGCACAATGCACGCTCGTAAAACAGTTATTTTTAGGAATTTGTTCATCAAATTTTCAACATAGCCATTTTAAGATCTCTGCTCATGAACAGTGACACTGATTTTCTTAATGTGTCCCATACACTGAGTTCACACATCAACTGTGCCATTGTGTGCTACATGGGTGGAAACACGTTTTGGGCAAGATGTGAAAAATGACAGCTGCACTGCTCATAAGGAGGTGTGGTAAAATGGCAATGTTGAAAATGTGGAGATAAAATATTGAAAATTCACAAACTTACGAGCGTGCACAGGAACTGCACAATGAACACTCGTAAAACAGTCATTTTTAGGAATTTTGTCACCAAATGTTCAACACAGCCATTTTAAGACCTCTGCTCATGAACAGTGTCACTGTGATTTTCTTAATGTGTCCCATACATTGATTTCGCACACTGACTGTGCCATTGTGCGCTAAATGGGCGGAAACACGTTTTGGGTGAGATGTGAAAAATGACAGCTGTACTACTCATAAGAAGGTGTGGTAAAATGGCAATGTTGAAAATCTGGAGTGAAATATTGAAAATTCGCAAACCTACGAGCGTGCGTAGGAACTGCGCAACGCACGCTCGTAAAACAGTCATTTTTAGGAATTTTTTTACAAAATTTTCAACATAGCCATTTTAAGACCTCTGCTCATGAACAGTGTCACCATGATTTTCCTAATACGTCCCATACATTGATTTCGCACACCGACTGCGCCATTGTGCACTACATGGGCGGAAAGACATTTTGGGCAGGATGTGAAAAATGACAGCTATACTGCTCATAAGGAGGTGTGGTAAAATGGCAATGTTGAAAATCTGGAGTGAAAATATTGAAAATTCGCGAACTTATGAGCCTGCGTAGGAACTGCGCAACACACGCTCGTAAAACAGTCATTTTTTGGAATTTTTGCACCAAATTTTCAACATTGGGTTTTTGGGACCCCTTCTCATGAATGATGTCACTGTTATGGCATTATTCAGGCCTGAAGGGTGATTTTGCGCAGTGATTCGAAATCACCCTTGGTCCGAATAATGCCATGACAATGACATATTCATGAGAAGGGGTCCCAAAACCCCATGTTGAAAATTTGGTGCAAAAATTCCAAAAAATGACTGAGATATGTAATAAAGTTGAAAACCCCCTGTCTAGCCCATTATACAGCTTACCGGCATTTCCTCAGTTCGCGGTCGGCTTTGAAGAGTGCAGACGTGTTCCCGGTCCACCGAAGATCGTCGCGCCAAGCTCCGGAGGTAAGTATGGGGTGAGGGGGTGTGGGGAGGCTGGGTTCGCAGTGGGTGGGTGCGGGTTGTGGAGGGGACTGGGAGACTACGTGGGACCGCTTTTTTCTTTACAGGTTTTTTTACAAAAATGGACTACGTGGATGCTTGCCATGCTGGGGTGGGCTCCCAGCATGGCAGAAGATGGCTTGGGGGCAAGGAGCCGACAGGGATTGGGCACCCCATCGGCAAACTACGTGGGGGAGCCGAGGAGCCGACGGGATTGGGCACCCCGTCGGCAAAACAAACGGAGGTTTGCCACGCTGGGGTGGGCTCCCAGCGTGGGAAGGATGGCTTGGGGGCCGTGGAGCCAATGGGAGATTGGGCACCCTGCCGGCAAACAACATTTGCCACGCTGGGGTGGGCTCCCAGCGTGCACCAAAGCTTTGGGGCGGCGTGGCGGCGCGGGGGGGCGCGTGATGCGAGGGGGCGTGATGCAGTGCTCATATGACAGCGGTGGTTTTCTTTGAAGCAGAAGACCACCGCTGTCATGCAAACTCCTGCCCATTGATTACAGGACCGCCACGCCTGCTCAAGGGAGTACTGGATTGCCAGGGAGAGGCACACCTCAAGTGTGCTACTCTCCAAAACGCGTTTGCGTGCAAGACAAGCTTAACATAAAAAATGGCTGCGCTATGAGCATGCGCTATACAGTTTCTACGTACACTCATGACTTTGCCGATTTTTTATATTTTCACTCCAGATTTTCAACATTGCCATTTTTTACACCTCCTTATGAACAGTACAGCTGTCATTTTTCATATCCTGCCCAAAACGTGTTTTCACACCTGTGGTGCAGAATGGCACGGTCGCTGTGGGGAATTACCTTTTGGGATAGAGTAACAAAATCACAGTGCCTCTGTTCATGAGGAGAGGTCAAAATGGCCATGTTGAAAATTCTGCGAATAATCTCAAAGTCGATTAAAGAAAAAGTGCTGTACAGTTTGTACGCACGCCGTAGAATCGTGCCAATTTTTCATATGTTTACTCCAGATTTTCAGCAGTGCCATTTTTTCACACCACCTCATGAACAGTAGAGCTGTCATTTTTCACATCCTGGCAAAATGTGTTTTCGCACCTGTGGCACTGAATGACACAGTCACTGTGTAAAATCACCTTTCAGGATTGAATAATGAAAAGATAGTGCCACCATTCATGAGGTGGGGTCACAAAAGCCCATGTTGAAAATTTGGAGTGACAGGGGTGTGACCTGGGATCATCGGCCGTAATGCTCATGCCATTCCATCCCCACTCTGCAGCCAGTGACAGGCATTGATGTTTGCCTTGGAGTCTTCAGCCCCAATGTTCACCCCATTCTCCTATACTGCACCCATCTCAGCATATTTCCTTATGGAATGGGGTGAGCGTAAGGCCTGAAGACCCCAAGGCACAATGCGACACCTGTCGGTGTCTGCAGGGTAGGGTGAGGTGAAATGGCATGAACGTTATGGCCAACGACCCAAAGGCACACCCCCAGCGCCTGTCAGTCTCTGCATGGTGGGGGTGGGGTTGGCATCAGTGCAATACTTCACTGCCATTCCTATTATGCATCTCTTTAACTCCTGCACTACCAATTCCAATGCCAGCAAGCAAACATTTGGCATTGACAAATGCTTGTTGTACTTTCCAGTAACGATTTTGTCAAAGAAATACAGTCACTTACCTAAGAAGGTCCTTATTAGTTAAGCAATTGCCTTTCTTTGACAAAATTGTCACTTTAAAGTATAAAGACAAGCTTTTATAAATTGCCCCCATTAAACTCCATGGAGCACCTCCTCGTGCTGTTTCTTAAGTTTTGGCATTGACAAATGCTTGTTATGACAGAATTTTAGCTTGGTGCATCTACTTCAAAACAAAAAGCCGACCCAATTGTGGCATTGCAGGTGTCTTTGACATACTGTAGCTGTCCAGCATGTTGACCTCTCCTTGTCAGACTGGCTTAGGAAATTTCAAGCATCCACAACCCTAGTGCTGTTCCAGCTGTTGAAATATGTGTATGTGTGCCTTTCTTTCTCTCTTTCTCGTTCGCTGTATCACTGTTGGCAAATGGCATTTATTCACCTGAAAAAGGTGATCATCCCTGCAACCTTTCTGTTTTTACATGCCTCAGTAACATCCATGCTACATATTTATATTTGTAACAGCATTTATAAACTGAGTGTTTCTAAGTTTCAAGCAGTCAGCCTTATGTTTGCAATGATCTCTTATCACTCTGTCCCAGCTCTGACTGGTGCTGGAGTAACTTAGTGTTTTTTGTTTTTTTTTACAGTTGAGGACAATCCATTATGCAATTTTTCATCTTAAAACATATCATACTGTTAGATTTTCTTTTGGGATAGTCAAAAATATTTTTAAGTAGCCATGAGGGCTTGTACCAGAAAAGAAAATATTTCAGTAAGTACATCAGCTGGCCAGCAGAAATGTCTGTGGGGCTAATGAATTTTCCAAGTCACTAGCCCTGCTGGCTAGTGGCTGCAAAACTTGAAGAGCTAGTGGAGCTAAAGCAGAAAGACAGGCAAATGATACACGTTTTAATAAGTAGGCAGTTGTAAGTTTTCATTTCTGAAGCATTTGAATTTTTTTTTTCTTCTTGTGCTCATTAGAAAGTCTTCTATGTGATAATATTGTGATGGATGTGTGGAACAGCTCTTAGTCTGTCAGCTGACTTATCTATCTGCATCACCCCCCCCCCACACACACACACACACACACACACACTTCATCATCAGCTTGGTGAACTCACTGAAAGTGACATCAAAAGTGAATGACCTGGAAGTTTTTGAATGGTTGTTCCTAAGCAACAGTGGTGTCACAGTCAGTGAGGTAACAATACTGATGATGTAGTGGGGGGCAGCAGAGCTAGATATGTCAGTTGCCAGGCTAAGAGCTGTTCCACATATCACACCTACTAACATCAGTTAAACAATCTTGTAATTAATCAGAGGGAAAATAAAAAGTACCTCATATATAAAAAGTAATGGCTGGTTGCTTTTAAAATCTAATATTAGTTTTAGGCAGTACACCAGCTGTTTAATTTCAACCCCTGCACTGATCAGCCTGAGATGGGATTTCACTTTTTTTTAATTCTATTAATTCTCCCTTAGCTGGCAGTTCTGTGCCACCTGGTCCCCGGATACATCAGCCCTTTACACCACTTAATGGGAGACAGCTGTAACCTGTATGGGGATCATGACAGGCAGTAGAGATAGTATACATATGTATACAGAGAACAGTGCCCTCCAAATCCCTGTCTTGTTGGTTGTGCTGTCCATTTCTGTGCCATTATCTTGGTGACCACATGTCATGATGCAAGAATCAGTATGACAAGTTGATGTTTTATTGTAACCTGTTGTAGACATGGTGCATCAGGTATGCACAATGATTTTGTATGTTTGTTTTTTTTTGTTCCTGTTATTTTTCTTAATTCTCCCTTACCAGACAGCCCCAACGTACAAAAGCACATACCTGCAAGCCACTGTTCACCAAGGTTCCCCACCTCCATCGGGGCAGTCATGCTTCCCTAGCTCCAGCCTGGTATGACTAAACAGAAGCTTGTGGAATTAGGGTGAGACTGTAGTGAAAACAAATTGTGAAAGCAGCAGTTTCATAAGGACATGACAGATGTGCATCACTTTTGTTGCATCACATGTTGTATATTATGCTCTTTGTGGTTGTTGGTTTTGCTTGTGTGTGTACTTTAAAAGCATGTTTACTCCTTTTCTATTACCTCTTTTGTGTTTATATTGGGGATCCTGCAATCATTGTCCTATCATGGACACAGCACAAGAATGTTTATGCTGCCTCAAGGTGAATGCTACTGTATATTGGCCGAATTTACATATGAACATATGAAACTGCCAGCAGAAAAAGGCTGTAATGCTCTATCGAGTCTGCTTGAGTGTGCAGCTCAGTTACTTCCTTTCAGCTGCCCTCCTCCTCAAGTCCACCCAGTGTTATCTCCTATCTTCCCAGTCCCCTCTCTTAACGCCTTCCCAGCAGATCCCCCTTCAGTCCTAATCCTCTTCATCACCCTATCCTACCTCCTTTTGAAACTGGCCACTGCCTTTGCTGCCATCACCTCCTCCTGTAGCTGATTCCAGTGCTTCACCGCCCTTTTATTGAAAAGGTGCCTCCTCATTTCCTTCTTGAATCTACCCCTCCCCACCAATTTAAGGTTATGTACTCTTGTTTTACCCTCCTTTCTTAAGTTAGAGATGCCCCCTGTATCAATCCTGTTTATGCCACTAATGTACTTGAAGGTTTTGATCCTATCCCTCCTCTCCCTTCTGTCCACCAGGCTGTACATGTTCAATTACTTCAGCCTCTCCTCATATGTTTGTTTATGTGCAAATCACCCTTGGCCCAATAAAGAAACTTACCATAGAATTTGTCTACCTCCCCATAATCCCCCATCTGTCTCTCTCCCCTCTCTTATTTCCTCTTGGTCTAGCCTCCACCCCTACCCCTCCCCCCAACTTGGTGTTATGTGGGGATTTCAATATCAGTTGGTTGGGATCAGGGGCTGGTTCCACTCACACCTCTGCATCTGAAGCCCACCTATCTCAATTAATAACTGAACCTACCAGGCTCAATATTAAATCTGGTATTCCCTTTTAGACTGGGTCCTTACCAATAGCTGGCTCGGGGAGAATAAATAGAATTAAAAAAAATCCCATCTCAGGCTGATCCACGCAGGGGTCAGATTATGTTTTGTAGCTACTAGCCAGCAGGGTAGTGACTTGCAAAATGCACTAGCCCCACAGACTTTTCTACTTGCCCAGCTAATCTACTTATTGAAATTTTACCTTTTTCAGTACAAGTCTCCTGGCTACTTAAAAAGATTTTTAACTATCCCAAAAGAAAATCTAACAGCATTTGGCTAGGGGACTGGTGCCAATTTTGACCCTGTCCATGAACATCCACATGTGGTCAAGTTGACAGTACAAGAATGGACGGCCAAGACCACCCTCCCAGTGCGCGTGCGTGCGTACACACACACACACACACACTGGCAAACATCCGGAATTGACAAATGCCTGTCTTAAAACAGTGTAACTGGAAGACAAAACGATGGTCATTAGAAAAGAGACTAATGAAGCTCCAGGTCGACAGTGCAACTTAAAGCAAAATACACATCAGGAGCAAGTGAATGGAAGAGGGGAGCACACAGGTTACTCAGGTTTGAGTTAACAAGTGCTCTTTCTTCTACAGCAATACAGGTTGAAGTAACCATTCTGAAGCCTCTGAACAAAAGACTATTTGTCTCAGAGGTGTTTTGGAAAAAAGAGGGTTCTGGGAATATCAAGGACAGAAACCTTTTAGAAGTCCATCCTTTATTATCAGCTCCCAATTCCATCTGTAATGTTAGACATCAGAAAAGGAAAAACAAAAGAAGAGAGTGTTGCGGAACCTAGTGATATCCCACAGGAGGATATATTTATTATTTTTATTTGAAAATGTTTAATCAGAAAAGACAACATGATCTATAAACAGCCTGTTTCCAGAAGCATCCTGGTGGAGGGGTACATAAGGGGAGGAGTAAGTAAAAAACATATCAATTAACATATTAAAACCCTTTTTGCTGGGAGAGAATTGGTGAAGACTTAAAGAGCTAATGTACAGCTTAAAATTAATATTAGTTTTTAAAAGCAGTTAACTATTATCTTTTTTATTTGAGGTACTTTTCTTTTCCCTTTTCCTTTAAAGAGATGTTTTTACCAGATGTTTGATGGTGTGACATGTGGAACAGCAACCTGCCTGGCAGCCTACATAGCCAGCTCTTTCCCTCCACTACATCACCAGCATTGTGACCTCACTGACTGTGACATCACAGTTGCTCAGCAAGAGCCACTCTGCAACTGCCAGGTTAGTCACCTGTGGTGTCACAGTCAGTGAGGCCACAGTGCTGATGATGTAGTTGGAAGAATAGTTATAAGTAAGTAATAAGCCACAACAGGATGTGCATTATTATAAAATAATTGCTGGGTAGGTGGTTATAATGAGAATTTTACGCATACCCCTGAGGTGTGGGATGCCACATAAACCCCAGGAGCAAAACTTGAGGGATTTGTAAAGGCATCCCACACCAAGTTTTAGACAGCTGTCCAGCCTTTATTTTATATAATTGCTGGGGATCATTTTTTCACCACAGCAATTGTATAAAATAAGCAACTATCCCTGTGGAGCAGCGGACTGGTTGTGTTTGAGCACACCCTATGGTCGTAGGCAGCTCATGAAAGAAATGTTTCCTTTTAAAAAAAAAAAAAAGGCAGCTCAGTTTAAAAGTAAAAAAGCATCTTTTTACCCAGTTATTTTTTTCTTTTTTTGTACTCACTGAAGACTCTGAGTGGTGGTGAAGTGTTCAGTGCTGAGGAGTGGCGGCTGTTGCAGAGGAAGGGAAAAGCCGTGGTTGGCGCAGGCATGTAGCAAGTGAAACCTGGCACAAGGTTCCCATTATAACTGTGTTTCCCTATGGGAATAAAATGCTTCCCGGTTATTATAGGATTTTAATGCATGCCCCAGGAGTGCAGTAAGGCAAGAGGCCAAAGGTCAAGTGTCTGATGATGCACACCCTGGAGGGACTTATTATGCTTATAAAATGGTTGTAAATAGGTTTTTGGGAAGGAAAATGAAACTTGGCACCTGAATGTGCGTTTATAGAGATTTCATGCATGGTCAGGTGATGTATCTCGGCCAATTAAATTTCTAAGATTTTTTCTTGCCATTTTATACATTTTTGCTACTGCTGCTTTAATAAACAAATAACTCAGATTTATTGTAAAACAAAAACCTATAGATGAGGTGGTGAATCAAGTAAAAAAGATGCAAGATATAACAGAGAGCACGGATCAGGTGATAAAATAAAATTAAAACAGAAAAGCAGAAAAACAAATTAAAAAAAAGCAGAAAAACAAATTAAAAGATAAAGCAGTGCCATGTGCCAGACAAACAAAAAGCAATTAACTGAAAACTAAGAAATTCAAAGAAGCAGAATCTAGAGCAAGGAGAAAAATATCCAAGTGAATGGAATACCCAAAGAATTCGAAAAGGACAAACTCCTACAAGACATTATTTAGAATATATTTGCACAGTACATGGGAACACATCAAGCTCAAATAAATGTAGAACTGAATAAAGTCCATCGTTCACTCAGGCCAAAGCCAGATAAATGTCAACTGCCAAGGGAAGTATTGGCAAAATATATGCGCTCCTTAGACAAGGACAGTGTAATGAATGCAGTGTGTGAGAAGAAGGGGATAACTAAGTTCCTGTTCATACTGTGGATCTTAACATTTTTGAATTGCTTTAAAACATCTTGTAACATGGCAAAAATACTACTAGTGCAGGCAAGAAAGACGATTGGTCTAAGGGTGTCAGGTGGTACAAGAGCAACACGGCATTATGAGACGATAATGCCATGTTGCTTGTGTACTACTGAAACGAGCCACAGAGGAGAAAAGAGCAGTGTTTGAAAAGCAGAGACACAGAAGATGCAATAGATGTTCTGTATCCCAGTGAGCGAAACAGTCACAGTACTCAGTGTCACCGGGATACCTGTGCAAGCTGGTGCAGCACAAGTAAACGTGCCCTCAGAGGACATAGAAACAAATGTGGTGGATGTCATCAAGTGCACAAAGCAGCGGCACTAGTCCTAAGGTAGAGAAACAGTGAGTATGAGTCCCTCACATCTCAAATGGTACAGCAGGCAAAGGCAGGCAAAGGGCAGGGTAACCAGCACCGAGATAAAAATGTTTGCAGAGAAGAGAAGAGAATACGTGCAGACGTACATGGCTAGGAAATGACCAATGCCTGCAACTTTCAGTCATTCATGGTTCTTTCACGGTGCATGGAACCGCTAATGATAATTACTGTTGCACTCAGCATACCATGGCATGAAACGCATACAGAAGATTCGGCCAGAAGCAATAGGCATAATAAAATAGAATGGAAGCATTGAAGGGCACGAAATCGGATAAAGGGGCAGGACCTACACACATAGACAGTATGCAAATTAGTCTTGTAGCTAAGTTGCGGAGGAGAAAGACGCCAGCACATGCTGGACCTCCCAAGCAGACGATTGCAATAATAGCCGTGCAGATTTTCAAAATATAGTCAAAAGAATGTTAACGAACCCTTCATCTGTCAATATGCAGGTTTTATTTTTTGCAGCATCTGCATGTAAATAAACAGTTGTTCTCAGTTGCAAAAGTACACGAGAAATTTCAAAACAAACAAAACTGTGTCTGCATACAGTTCTTGACATGATATTATCTGTATTTGTAACACAGGCAACTATAAGAAAACCATGTTACAAGTGCATTAATCCCCTCTGAAGGTGGCATCTAATGAGGAATTACTGCATGGTTGGACCATTGTACGCACTCGGCCTCCGGCCTCGGGCCACAATGGTCCCAACCATGCATTAACTCCCCATTAGATGCCACCTTTAGAGGGGATTAATGCTACTTAGATCCCCCTAGAACTGTTTGCATCTGAACTTCAAGTTCCAGAAAACATTTTAGCAACAATGTTTTTAAACCCTGCTAGATACCTAGTTTGAAAACCATTTTTAAAAACACAGAAACATAGGGCTCTGTTCTCAAAGACCCCAGCATGGTGCAAGGGGCATGCTCCACAAAGAATGGCACAAAGTGCCCCTTGCGTCAAAAGATGCACTGGGAGCAATTCTCAATGGCAGCCTGCATCACCCGCAGGCTGCATGACCCAAATGGGGTTTGTGCCACCTGTGTGCAGCAAAATGGGCTGCGGCATGGCACTAGGGCGCTTGTGGCAGACACAGGCTGCCATATCCCCTAATGCAGGATTCTCAAATCCCTCTCAGAGGGCAAAAGTCTAAGTACCCTTAGGTCTAAAGGTACTTAGACATGTCTTCTGAGAGGGCTGCACAAATGTACAGCGCCCCCCCCCATATTAATCCCCCTTGCCTAATAGTTTAGTGGCCCCCCTCCCTGATCCCTGATGTCACCCATTAAAAATATATATATTAATCCCCTTTCCCTAGTGGTCTTTATTTTATTTATTTATGTTTTTGGTAACCGGGTAGGCAAACTGATCCAAAAGACCATTTTCAGTTGCGACCCGGGCCATACAGTGGCAAACAATACAGAGTCAGACAGTAGGCACAAGTTACAATACACTGGGTGTACATAATACACTGAGTACAAAGGAAATCAAAAACAGTGATACATACACAACATATCTAAGAGACAAAAGAACAAGTTTCATAACAAATTCAACAGTGCATGTCTGATTACAGATAACGCCATCATTTACACATAAAGCAAGTCAAAGACATCATTTAGCCAGTCAGGGTATGTACCAGTGCATGATGGAATACATTACAACAATCACTGTTTACACAAAGATAACCAAAAAGTGCCAGGTCATATATTTAGTAGTCAGTGCATGCGAAGTAAGGCATGAGATGCAGTTTTGCCGCTAAGGTGGATTTCTGGCGAGGGTGTTACCTAGGGAGCATGTACAGGTGGCCTGGGACTTGAGCCAATCTCTTAGCTTCGATTTGAAGGACTGATGAGAGGGTGACGTTCTGATGGCAGGTGGAAGTCTGTTCCAGAGAGAGGGGCCAGAGACAGAGAAAACCTTGCTCCCCATGACAGTAGATACACAGGGGACTACCGGGGGGGATGGAAGAGACCCTGAGAGAACGAGTTACCACCTGGGTGGTGAGAATCTGGGAGAAAGGGGACTTCTAGGAGTTCCTGAGAGAGGTGTTGACTAGACTGCCCATGGCATATTCATACCGGCCATGCAAAGAGAGCCAGCCTAAGGACTGATATAGAGAGCAGTGATGAGTGGAGGAAGGGACCGGTAGGGCAAAGTGACAGATAGAGTTATATGTAGATATGCAGCGAATTTAAATTCTGCTGGCGAAGTGAACGTGAAGTGAGCATTTCGTGTTGCCAATCCACTATGCGGAGTGGACAATGCAAAGTGCTCACTCCGCCTTGTCATTACCACTTCGCGTTAAGGCGGAATGGCAATGCGAAGTAAGGCGAAGCCATTGTTTTTAATGGACTTCACATTCCTCATTATGATTCTAAGTGATCCACTTGGTGTTTCAGATTTGATAGATGTGACCTTGGTTAAATATAACATTTACACAGTAAAGACCACAACATAAATCTAACAGGTTTGCATTAAGTTACATAATTATTGTTTGCTTTTATTTTGTTTACCAGGTAAGTGCACTGGTACCAAAAGCATCTTTTTTAGCTATGATCCAGGTACCAATGTACACAATATGATAAAATACAAAATAACAAATATGCATATACGACACATACAGTGAATACTTACATACAGCAAAGATCAGAAATACTCTAAATATACAATACTGTATATGATTTCATCCACTGCATTTACAAATACTTAAATTTCGAAAATGATCTTTCATTACGGTATTAAAAACAGTTGACAAAGAAGATCTCCTAATCATGACTGGCATAGTTTTTCAGAAGCAAGATGCCCTATAACTAAAGGGGTGTTGACCCAAAGTAGATTTTGTGCAAGGAGCATATGACAGATCATTTGATTTAGAATGGGAATTATAAGTTGTTTTGATCCTTGAATAGATTTGTGAAACAAGAGGTTGTCCAGTTATATAAAATTCTGAAGGTAAAGTTTGCCAATAGCAAATGTGATTTATATTCAAATGAGAGCCAGTTTAATTTGGTAATATTCACTTCCCACTTCTGTAATTGCTCCTGATATCTGTCCCTGGTCCACTACTGGCAACCCATTACCCCCTTCCTCCTCTCCCGTGCTCCCTGTTCTGCACTTGTTTCACCCCCTCATGCTCCCTATAGCATCAGCCTTTGCACATTCCATTAACCATTGAATACCTCAGCATGTCTGAATTGTATTTCTTGAATGGCATTCCCTAATGCTGTTATGTGTGATGCTTAATTACTATGCTTAGTTCTTATTCTACCTATTAGGTAATTTTTTTGTTCTTGATTTCTTCATTGTCCTCCTTTCCCCTCCCAGTACACATCTGGAAACAAGCTGTTACCAGCTCAGTATGTCTTTCCAGGTGAAACTTTTGAAATAAATAAAATATTTATACAATGGTGCATTGTATTACCAGCAAGCAAAACAAATGTAGTTATCTTGTGGTAACGATTTTCAAACCCCAGGAAATCTTACTGTATTCTCACAAATGCAGTATGGTCTCAGCATAGGACTGCCCCAGAGCCAAAATGGTTAATAGAACCTATGCTAATAGTGGAATGTTAGACTTGAGCTCGGTTTTCAAACCATTGTCCCTGGTTGCACTTCCTGTAACCATCAGATCTTTACTCCACTTGCCTAGTTATTTTTATATTTTAAAGCACTGTCCTCAGTTCTCACAGGTAGACTTAGTCTAGATTACTGTTCATTGGATAAGATTTTCAGTTCCTTACCAGTTTTTCTCAACTGAGAAGGAACCAGTAGTTTCCTTTATTTTCTGAGCTGAATCTCAGTAATTTTCTTCTACTCCGACTGTTAAGGTAAGTCGATTATTATTTAGAAAAATGTTACCGGGATAACTCTTGGTTGCTCGTTTTTTACCGACAAAAAAATAAATAAAATAAAAGAGTGTTTTTAGGATAAATGTCACAGGCCAAGAAAAGAACAGGCCTCACAGGTTTCCAACATTGCACTGAGTGTGGGGAACCATTCACTAAGGCAGATCCTCATAGAAACATAGAAACATAGAATTTGATGGCAAATAAGGACAGCTTGGTCCACCTAGTCTGCCATTTCCCTACCTTATGGATAAGCTGCAGATCCTAGTTAACCAACAGCCTACTTCCTCCTACCCCCACTAGAATTGCCTTTTGTCTGTTCCATGTATTCTTGAATTCCCCCACCATTTTTGAATACATGACTTCCTCAGGAAGGCTGTTCCATGCATCCACAACCCTCTCCGTGAAAAATACTTTCTCACATTACCTCTGAACCATCCCTCCCATCTTCAAATTATGCCCGCTTGTTCTTGCACATCTCTTTTTATGAAAGATGCTACCCTCCTGGACTTTGTTGATTCCCTTGAGGTACTTGAAAGTTTCTATCATGTCCCCCCTCTCCCACCTTTCCTCGAGGGTGTACATATTAAGCTCCTTTAGTCTCTCTTTGTATGTCTTCTGGTGCAGACCCTGCATGATTTTTGTTGCTCTCCTCTGGACTGCCTCCATCCTATCTATGTCCTTGCAGAGATGGGGTCTCCAGAACTGCATGCAGTACTCCAGATGGGGTCTCACCAACTGTCTGTACAGAGGGATAGCAACTTTCTGTCATCTACTGGTGATGCCTCTCCCTATGCATTCCAGTATCCCGCCAGCTCTCCTTACTGCCTTCTCACATTGCTTGCCCACCTTTAAGTCATCTGATATGACTACCCCCAGATCCCTTTCCATTTTTGTTGTTAGTATCTCACCCTCCATTGTGAACTCTTCCCCTGGGTTTTTGTTTCCCAGGTGCATTACTTTGCACTTCTTTGCTTTGAATCTAAGCTGCCATACCATTTGAGCATTCCTCCAACCTTGCCAAGTCTCTTCTCATCCTTTCCATCCCACCTTGTGTATCAACCCTGTTGCAGATCTTTGTGTCGTCTACAAAGAGACATACTTTTCCTTCTAGTCCCTCTGCAATGTCACTTATAAAGACATTGAGGAGGACTTGTTTCAGTACTGAACCCTACAGTACCTCACTAGCAACCCCCCTTTCTTCAGCATGGAGTCCGTTTACTATTACCCTCTGCGTCCTGGTGTACAACCAATTTTTTAACCAGGTTACCACCTTGGGACCCACTTCAAGGCTGGCTAACTTGTATATTAATCTTTTGTGTGGGACTGTCAAATGCCTTGCTAAAGTCTAGGTAGGCCATGTTCACAGCCCCTCCCTGGTCTACTACATTGGTCACCCAGTCAAAAAAATCTATTAGATTTGTCTGACATGACCTTCCCACTGTGAATCCATGCTGCCTTGGGTCCTGTGCCCTGCTGGCCTCTAGGTACTCAACAGTTCTTTCCTTCAGAAGTGATGGCATCATTTTCTCTACCACTGAGGTCAAACTAACAGGTCTGTAGTTTCCTGCCTCTGCCTTGCTCCCACTTTTGTGAAGTGGAATCACATCCACCCTCCTCCAGTCCTCAGGTACCACCCCATCCTCCCATGATTTGTTAAAGAAGGTAGTTAGTGGTGTCACTAGTTCTACCCTTAGTTCTTTTAGAATTCTTGAGTGAATCCCAACAGGCCTCATCACTTTGTCCACCTTCCTTTTTAAGAGTTTTTTCAGAACCCTTTCTTCTGTGAATGGACTAGTATCGACCCCCCTATCTAGAGTGTTTCTACTGTTTGGTTGAGGTACCTTCCCCTTCTCTTCTTTTGTGAATATTGAGCAGAAGTATTCATTCAGTATCCATGTTTTTTCACTGTCACCCTCTGCCCACTTTTCCTTCCCTTTATTAAGCCTCAGTATTCCTCCCTTGGTCTTTCTTCCCTAATGTACCTATAAAAGGTTCTATCCCCCTTCTTAACAGAGTTGGCAATTTTTTCCTCAGTTTGGGCCTTTGTTATTTTGCCTGCCTTCCCTGCCTCCTTCTGCTTTAACTGATATAGTTATCTGTCCTGCACCTTCTGTGTTTCCTTATATTTCTTGAATGCTATCCTTTTCTCCTTAACCTTCCCTGCCACCTCTTTTGAGAACTATAGAGGCTTTTTCCTTTCTGTTTGTTTTACTGACTTGCCATACACAAAGGCTTGTTGCCCCTGTGATGGCAGTTTAGATATTTCCCCATTGTTCTCCAACCCCTTCTTCTTGTCTGTTTGCTAATTCTTTACTGAGGCACTCTTCCATTTTGTCAAAATCAGCTGTCCTAAAGTCCAACACCCTTGCTTTTCTATGGCTTGACTCTACGACTGTGTTTATTGTGAACCACACTGTTTGGTGGTCACTTGTTCCCAGATGGCTACCCTCTTCTAATTCTGATATCCTCTCTCCAACTCCATATGAGAGTACCAGGTCTAAGATTTCTCCCTCCTGAGTGGATCCAAACATTAGCTGTCTGAGCATACCCCTTGTAGGGTATCGAGAATGACCCTGCTCTTGGATGTGGCTGCAGTAAAGGTGCTCCTGTTAACATTTGGCATATTTAGGTCCGCCATCAACAATATCTCTCCTTTTTCTACGATTCTAAGGATTCCTTCTATCATATTCTTGTCCATTGCCTCCCTTTGGGACAGGGGTATGTAAACAACCCCTGTGCAGATTGTGGTGCCATTTCCTGTCTCCAGGGTTTCCCACAATACCTCATCCCCTCTCTGTTTACCCTCTAGTTCTGTTGCTTTGATTCCTTCCTTTGTGTAGAGAGCTACTCCTTCTCCTCCTCTTTTGCTCTCCGTCTGTCCTATAGATTGTGTACCCTGATATGTTGACATCTCAGTCATGGTTCTCTGTGTTCCCGTGCCCTCCAGAAACAATCAACTACAACTCTGACCCTCCACCTCAGTGAGTGCCTTCCTTCCTTTCAGACACCTATTTCACTGAGTTTAAGTAACAGGTCTAGTCACAGTTGACTGAAAATATTCTCCCAGCTAGATTTCCTCCTTGGGAAATAAAAGTTACACTAAGAAAAGTCAACCCCAAAAACAGAGAACCAAAACACTGACTTCTACTTACTTACACAGGCCCCAAACTTAAGAATTCAGTTCAGTGTACTCTATTAAATCACCTCCTTGTTTTAGGGAAGCTGGTGGCTGTTCTGTGTCTCAGCTATAGCAGACAGAGACCACAAACAACTCCTGTTTTGAATCCACAGTTCCTCAGGCACCTTTCAGCTCCTCCCCTTATCAGACACCTATTTCACAGAGTTTAAGTAACAGGTCTAGTCACCCATCTGATTTATGTGCTTTGCTTGGAGTTTGACCACCTCAAAGAGGACTGTGATATTTGCAAAAACTTCCCTCAGTCAATGCTTGAGAGATGACTTAAATGACTGCAGGAGAAGATGCCTGAGAAAGCCGCTGACCTGGCTACAGACAAACCGGCTACCAGCCAAAAAGAATCAGAGGAACAGTCCTCTGACAAGGGTGACAGTTCTTCACATAAAAAATGGCCTGTGGATACTTCTGCTGAACTGGCAACTGCAGGGAAAAGGAAGAAAAAGGAGAAACATACAGCGCACGAACCGCAACCAAAAAAGACACTGGTTTCAACCACTGAGGAGATAGTGAACACTATAAGGATTATCCTGTCTCTTCAATCGACTACCCCAGTTCTGGTTGAGAAGCGGTTGAAGACACAGATCTCTGGCTCTTCCTTGGCTCCTGGTTCATTGGAACAAGGGGTAGAACCTTTCAGAGAAGATGAGGATGAGGATGAGGACTATGGAGAGCCAATTGAACTGGATATCTCTCCTGATCCCCACTGTCCTGATTCTCCTGACAAGGGAACTAAGGACTATATGTTCCACTTTGCTTTTGTAAAGCAAGTGGCCCAAACCCTGGACCTCCCTACTCAGGAGTCCACCAATGAGGAGGAAGAACAGAACTATATGTAGATGATGGACGTTCCAGTCTCTAAAAAGCTGTTACTGCCCATCCATAAGTCCTTGAGGAAACAGGCGATGAAAGTCTTGCAGACTTCTACTTCTGTGCCACCTGTGGATAGAAAGGTGGACAAGAAATACTTGGCTAAGGGTGGAGCAGAGTTTCTCTTTGAGTACCCAAACCATGAAGGGGTGGTGCAGGCTGCAGCTTGTGATAAAGCTGGTGTACCTTTGGCACCACACCCACTGGACAAAGATTCCAGAATAAAGGATTCTATAGCCAAGAAGGTTTATCTGGGATCCTCTCTGATTATAAGGCAAGCATCCTATATGGCTCATGTTGCCAGATATCAGTGAACGCTATGGAATACTGTTATGGAGATAACAAAATCTGTCCCAGCCCCAATGGCAGCTGATCTGTAGGAAGCTGCGAAGAGGAGTATAGAGGCATCAAAAGCCCAATTTAGAATAGCTGTAGACAATAATGACATTGCTGCCAGACAAATGGCTGCTTCTGTGTCTCTTAGAAGATTTGCTTGGCTCAAAACCACCAGTTTGACCCAAGACACACAGTCCAAGGCCCTTGATTTCCCATGTGAGCCGACATCTCTGTTTGGGGAGCAGACAGAGGCTTATATGAAGAAAATGGATGACTACAAAACAGCCTACAAAAGTGCTGCTGCCAAGGAAAAGGCATCTACACCCCAGAAGCATCAAGCTCAGGGGAGTAGAGGTAGGGGACACTATAGGCCATTTTTTAAGCCTCAAACTTTTCCCTAGTACCAACCAAGAGGGGTTATTTCAGGGGCAGGAGAGGCAGCAACTGTACTAGCCCCAGCACCCAGACAGCAGTCCAAGCCAAGCAGACACCCTAAGGTGTTTGCTCAGGTCACCTCCCAAACCCCAGTAGGGGGAAGGCTGGCCCACTGCATCCAAGAAAGGCAATCCATCACTACAGGCAAATGAGTCTTGGAAGTAGTGGGCCAAGGCCTTGCTCTCAGCTTCAAGTTCATGCCAAAGCTGAGGGCAAGGGTCTTTATCAAAAACATTACTGCTGGAGAGGGAAGTATCGACCCTTCTGTCTCAAAGACATAGAGCCAGTTCCTCAGGCATAAAGAGGAAAGGGCCTCTATTCAAGATACTTCCTCACAACTAAGAAAACTGAGGAGTGGTGACCCATACTGGACACCTAAACAGACATCTGTTAAAACTAAAGTTCAAGATAGTGACTCTGGCGACAATCCTCCCAACCCTAAGGCAAGGGGATTGGCTTGCATCTCTAGACCTAAAGGATGCTTACTTCCACATCCTCATCAGGCAGTCCCACAGAAAGTATCTCAGATTCAGACTGCCATCAGACCATTACCAGTTCAAGGCAATGTGTTTCAGACTGATTTCTGCTCCAAGGGTGTTCACAAAATGCTTAGCTGTGGTTGTGGCACATCTAAAGAGGCAGGGAGTTGTAGTGTTCTATTATGGATGACTGGCTAGTCATAGGTCAATCCCCTCAACAAGTCAGGGAGTCCCTGACATTCACACAGAATGTTCTACAGTCACTAGGGTTCCTAGTCAACCTGAGAAAATCTGTATTGGAGCCAGTACAGCTCCTGGAATTCATAGGAGCTGAGCTAGACATTGTGAGAGGAAAGGCTTTTCTTCCACAGGCAAGAATGGACAGCCTGATATAGTTGGCAAGTACCTTCAAACTGTACAGCCTAAGGCCTGCAAGGCACTTCCTACAATTGCTATGTCACATGGCAGCTTCCACAGCATGAGTGTCAGGGGCAAGGTTCCAAATGAGAGACATTAAGTTTCATCTCAAGTTGCACTGGCATCAGAAGAGATTCATTGTCAAAGATGGTGCCAGTCACAGGAACACTCATGCTGGCACTTCAGTGTTGGCTGGAAAAAGACAATCTCAGACAGGATATACCATTCCTGCAGGTGAGCCCCTCCTTGGTGCTAACCATGGACGCTTCCCTTGTGGGATGGGGGCACATCTGGAGGAGCACACTGCTCATGGCACATGGTTCAAGCAGGAGTCACTGTTGCACATAAATCTGCTAGAGCTCAGAACAGTCTTCCTGGGACTCCAGACCTTTGCCAGTATGCTACAAGGGAAAGTGGTACAGGTCAGGACAGACAATACCACTACCATGTACTACATAAACAAGCAAGGAGGCACAAGGTCAACCCCCCTGTGCACAGAGGCCATGAAAATTTGGAGTCTGGCATACTCTTTGGGTTTTTCCCTCTCAGCAGTCTACCTACCAGGGAAGGACAATGTCCTGGCAGATGCTTTCAGCAGAATAAATCGGAACCACCATGAATAGTCCCTGAACAAGCATGTGTTGCAGATTGTATTTAAAAGGTGGGACACTCCAGAGGTAGACCTCTTTGCAGTCCCAGACAACTATCAGCTCCCCTAGTTTTGCTGCAGGCCTACAGTGAGGGGCTCAGTCCCACTAGATGCGCAACTGTTGGATTGGACAGACAAGTTCTTCTATGCCTTCCCTCCATTTCTACTGTTGCTAACAGTCCTGAACAAGCTGAGATCCCAGCCAGCAATAATGATCCTCATTGCTCCAGACTGGACCAGGCAGCCCTGGTACTCCCTGATTCTGGCACTATCAGTGGCCAAACTGATCAGCCTCCCTAGGAAACACAACTTGCCAACTTCCTCACAGGGCAGAATCCTATACCCCAACCTTCAGTCTCTCAGGCTCAAGGCCTGGCTCTTGAGGACCTAGAGTATGCTGACTTACATCTCTCAGAAGGGGTCATGGAGGTTCTTAGGGTTTCTAGAAAGCCCTCCACTAGGAAGACCTACACATCCAAGTGGAAAAGGTTCACCATTTGGTGCCAGAGTAAATATATAGATCACACTCAGGCAGGCTTGCCAGTAGTCCTGGATTACCTGACCCACCTTCATTCCCTTGGTCTAAGACCATCCACTCTGAAAGTGCACCTGGCAGTTGTCTCTGTTTACTTATCAGCAGGCAAGGCATCATTTCTGGCTTTGAACCCAGTAATCAGAAAATTCTTCAAGGGGCTGCTGCATTTGCAACCCCCACACAGGAATTCCACCCCAGTGTGGTATCTCTCAACATACGTATTGCACAGCTCATGCAGCCACCTTTTGAGCCTATGTCCTCGGCAGATCTCAAGTATGTAACCTGGAAACAGTGTTCCTGGTAGCAGTTACTTCTGCCAGAAGGATTAGTGAGCTTCAGGCTTTATCCATGGAGACTGATTACATTGCATTCCATAGGGACAAGGTTGTCCTCAGGACTAATAAGAAATTTCTCCCTAAGCTGGCATCTGACTTCCACCTTAATCAGTCCATTACACTGCCAGTCATTTTCACTGACCATTCCACTTCAGGGGAACATAGACTGCATAGCCTAGATGTTAAGAGAGCTATTAGCTACTACCCGGACCACACAAAGGGTCACGGGGAGAACAGTACCCAATTCTTCCTGAATTACAGGGAAGTGGAAAAAGGTAAACCAGCCACAAAAATGTCCATTGCAAGGTGGATTGTGGCCTGTATCCAGTTTTGCTATGGCAAAGTGGGCAAACAGCCTCCAATGGGTCTCAGGGCCCACTCTACTAGATGAACAGTTGCCTCCATAGCAGCATCAAGAGACATTCCTTTGCTGGAAGACTGTAAAGCAGCTACCTGGAAAACTGTTCACACATTCACCAAGCACTACTGCTTGGATACCCAGGCTTGAAGTGATGCAAGGTTTGGCACAGCAGTGCTGCACAGCCTGTTTCCTAAATAGGTTCACTGCCCACCTCTAAAGGTACTGCTTGGGTAGTCTGCATTTGTCAGAATACAGTGAGATTTCTTAGGGTTTGAAGAAAACATTACTTACCATAGTAGTCTTGTTTCTTCCAAGGGAATTTTACTGTATTCTGAGCTCCCACTCTTCCTCCCCTACTAGAACCTAGAAGGCACTGCATGTTAGCTGTCCATATCCTATGGCAAACCTGTTGGTGTACCTATTAATTTCTCGGCCATCTGTGACTTAAGTCTTAGGGATGCCCTTGCTTTTGAAAAGGGGGTTGTCCTGAAAAGGGTGTTAATTTGTTAGATTAGTTATTTTGTTTTAGCTTCTGCATGCTTCATAAGAATCTAACGGTTGCAGGAAGTGCAACCAGGGACAGTGGTTTGAAAACCGAGCTCAAGCCTAACATTTCACTATTAGCATAGGTTCTATTAACCATTTTGGCTCCAGGGCAGTCCTATGCTGAGACCATACTGCATTTGTCAGACTACAGTAAGGTGCCCTTGGAAGAAACAAGACTACTATGGGAAGTAATGTTTTCTTTTTTTCCATTCCAATTGGATTTTATAGCAGCATCAACTACTGTTGAGCCATAACCAATAGTCGGTAGTAAATTATGGGTTGCAATTTTCAAACAAGATTCATAAGTAAGATATTTTCTAACATGATATAACTAACCAAGATTTTGATGGACTCTGGTAGTCATGTTCTTAATATGTGGACCAAAAGACAACCTTGAGTCAACATAAACACCAAGGTACTTAAACACATCAACCATTTCAAGTGAACTTCCATTGACAGTATTGATCAAGAAATGTTTAGAAAATTTCTTAAGCTTTGGAGCCATATTAAACAATAGAGTTTGCATTTTTTGAAGTAATAAGTACCAGTTTATTCATCATAAACCATGAATGTACACTTTGAAATTCCTTAAAAGAAATTAGTCTTAACCTTTGGACTGCTAACAAAATTAGAACGTATTGAAGTTCTGGATGGATATATCAGTCTGCAGCCCTGTAAGGGTTAATGTTGTCGATATTGTTAGAGTGAACATAAAGGGCTGTATCATCAGTATATAATAAATTATCTTATTTTATTTTTTTATTTTAGTTTTTGTTGACTGGGTAAGTGCACTAGACAAATCCTGCCTATTTTCAGGCACGACCCGGGGGAGGGGGATACAGATGAATGCCAACTGACCTTGAACCAGATTAAGCTGTTGGTGGTATTTTTTTTTAGTGAATGAGAGAAATTTGGCCAGGACACCGGGGAAATTCCCCTACTCTTTTCGATAAGTGCCATGGGATCTTTAACATCCACCTGAAATACCAAAAATCCAGGCAGATGGGACCTCGGTTTAACGTCTCATCTGAAAGACAGCACCTCAGAAGTGCAGCACCCCTCTCATGCTGCACTGCAGTGTCAGTACTGGGATATTAACCCAAGTGCCAGATGTGGGAACTGAACCCACAGCCTTCTGAACTCCCGGCCTCAGAGGTGAGTGTGCTACCTACTGAGCCACTGACACTTATATTGGACTGGGCTTATTTATTCAAAACTTGTAAAAGGGGCCCCGTACCTTGTTAAACATTTCTACTTTAGTAGCGTGTAGCTAATCCTTTCCTTGTTAGCTGCTGTTCCCATGTGTTTGAATCAGTCTTCGAGGGAGGGGATTGATCCTGTTTTACAGTTAGACAGGAGCATTCTTTTGCCACTAAATGATGTGGCCCAAACCCAGTGTTTTTGATCCTTGTTTAGAATGAGATCATCTGGAAAGAAGCTCAGTATGAACAAGGCTGGGAGTTGGGTGAGAGTCTAATTGACAACTGCAAACCATGGGCTTGATTTTCAAAGCCTCAAGCATGCCACAAGCCCCTGGTGCACTAATGGCTAGCGCACAGGGCTTGGGGCATTCTCCCTACTGGAGATTGGGATTTTCCATCCCATGTGCCGATGTCGCAAGTTAGGCCAGCTTTTGCCTGGTCTGACTGGCATCATTTGGGGGACCCTTTATATGGGGCTTTTTCCAAATTAATGGCACAAGTTGCTATAAAATGAGGAAACTGTTGCAACTGTGCCTGATGTACTAAAATCAGGTGCAATTGCGTCAAAGGAGTTTGGCGCAGCTGTGCCAAAAAATGGGTGTGATGCAGGTCTTGATGCAAACCTTTGGGTCACCCTTTGAAAATCGAGCCCCATATGTCTGGTAGCGCGTGATAATGACGAAGTTTTAAAGGCGACACAATAAGGGTGACAAAATAATGACGATTCCTATAATGGCGACTGATAATAAAGGGCAAACGGTATTTAAGGGTGACTGAACATATCCTCCAATTGAAATGATGGCGATCACTAATTATAGCCTACCCCTACCATCCAATTGTGCCTTGGAGTTAGTTAATTTAAAATAGCGGGGGGGGGTTGGGGCAGAGCCCCCCACATCTATATAAGACAACATCTATATGTCAAGTTGTATGAATGAGTATCAAGTATGGCGATCGAGTACCTCATATCTCAAAAAGGAGAAATGGCTGCTGCTCTATGGAGGATTCCTGTGTCCTCAGGATAAGGAGCGCGCTGAGAAGGTGAATTTTGGATTTTCACCTAATATGTTAGTCACCGAAAAATTGCAGTCACTTAGTCTGCATTTGCCTTTGTTTTTTCACCATTTTGATGGTTGCCATTATGTTTTCACTGTATTCACATGGAACCTTATGCCTAAAATTGAATTCCAATATTGACTAAGTCAATGGGCAGCTACAGAACATATAAGTCTATATGTGTAGCATCACACCTCCAGAATGTTCCACCTGGCAGGAGGCCCATGTTTTCTAATTTATGGGGAGGCTAATAACAGTAAAGCAGGGTTTTGTATTGAATCAACCTACCCTGTAGCTCTTTACTAGACACCTTTGTATTATTCCAGGCTGACTCTCACTCCTCACGTGGTATTGAGATGCTGAACTCCTGCTCCCATTTCTCTTTTGAAGAATCTGTTAGGTGAATATCAGGTTGGGAAAGTCATTTAAAGAGCATGCTAGCTTCTTTCCTGAGTTTTGATAGCTTAATGAATTGTGACCATTCAGGGAAGTCTGGAAGTGCGTAGTTTGGGTTTAATATGGCACTTATAGCGTCCCTTAGTTGGAGATAGAAAGAAAAGTGCAATTTCTGAATTTCTCTTCTCAGAGTTTCTGAAAGGTTAGGAGAATTTTAGAATCATTATATAGAATACCAGATTGCTTGCATATTCCAAGTTTGCTCCAGCTTGGGTCCTCCAGTGGCATATACAGAATTTGTGGGTTATTCCATAAGGGAAGATCACAGATTGAAGTAAACTTTAGATTAAATTGCAGTAACACCTTGTTAATATTGTAATAGATTCTGTTGTTACTGGGTTGTCTCTAAGAAAACCTGGTAGAGGGATAACAATAAAACCCAGAAGATGATATGGTGCTAGTAGCTGAGATTCCATAGACAGAATAGTGGGGGCTTATGTATTGGAGCTATCTGAATATGTTGGAGGGTTTGTTTAGTAATAAGATCCCTTCCCAATAGTACTTTATGCACCATGGTACAGCAAAATCCCCAGCTTTTTGGGGGACTCTGAGTTTAGCAATAGAGAGGCATGGAGGTTTCTGTCCTCATAAAACATTTTTGATAGTTACTTCTAATTTCCTAAACTATTTCCTGTCTATAGCTACTGGTAGGTTTTGCAAAAAGTAGAATAATTAGAGTGCTACTACCACTTTTATAGTGTTGATTTTCCTCAGAAGGGATACATTAAGCATATCCTACCTTCCTGTATCTGTCCAAAGATCTCTTAGGAAGGTTAGTAAATTAAGGTCAGGGATCCAACTTAAATCTTTGCTAAATGTTAGACCCAAGCATTGAAATGCATTTAGTAATATGTATTCACTGAATTGTCTTTTAAGGCAAGTTTCATGTGGTTTAGGACAGTAGAGGGGCATTATTCGAGTCTTACTCCAATTTACTATTAGACCAGAGACTAAATTGTTGGACAAGAGTTTTAATAGCACTTTAAGAGTCAAGGGGTCTACTATGAGTTTAAAGCAGGTCATCTGCATGCAAAAACTGTTTGCACAGATTACCCAACTTTAATTCCATTTATCTTAGGAAGGCCAACAATGAATTCCATTTATCTTAGGAGGGCCAACAATGAATTGTATCAGCGGGTCAATGGAAAGGTTAAAAAAGATATAGGGAAAGAGGTCATCCCTGTCTTGTTCCTCTATGTAGTTTAAAGAATGGAGAAATCATGCCATTAGTGATAACTGCTGATGAGGACTGTTTACAAAGAATATGGGCCCAAGTTCCAAGTGTGTTTCCAAATCCAGTTTATTAAATATAGTGCTCATAAATTCTGACTCCAGGGAATCAAACACTTTTGTCATGTCTAAATCTATTGCAACACTTGGTATCTTCTGCTTGTTAGATGCCCAAATAGTATTAATCTTCTCATGTTGCCTGATTCAGATTTACCCCTCAAGAAACCAGCCTACTCTTGCCCAACTAACTTGTTAAGGACTGGTTGCCATCTATCTGATAATGTTTTGATTAATATTTTATCATCTTGATTTAATGAGGGAGTCTGGCCAAAATGTCTAGCATCAATAAATTTAGAATTTGGACCAGCATGTCCTCAATCAGCCTCATGCCAAAAATAAGATCTCTAAGTTTATTTGACTAAAAGTTACAAGTCATTTTGTAACCATAATTTCACTTCCTGTTCAAAAAAGCCAGTTTCAGTGAAAAGCAACTGATGATGTCATAAACAGAACTCACAGCCTAGTCCTCCCTGCAAGCTACCTTATTGGACTTATTTCTCTCACAGTACATACAACTGCAGTCGTAGCTAACATCTGAAATAGGAAGGCTGACACTGAGTTGGTACAGGGCATACATTTCCATTGTACAGATGCAAGGTACTTAAGAATGTGATGGGGGTGGAATGCAGCAGCAAATTTAGCTTTAGAATGCCAAAGTTGTGTACAATTTTTAGAGTATATTGCATGGATGAGATTTCAAAATGCCAGCAGGTTGCAAATGTGGAAGTCAGAAGCAATACAAGTGATGTGCTTTAAGGACAACTGTGCAGGAGCAAGTTTGTACATCCAGCAGTGAAATAAGGCTCAGCAATGGACTCTGAGGTTCCCTATAGGCATTTAACAATTAAAGATTCAAGAATGAATCATGAGCAAAGTCTGTTTATTGAGTGAAGGTATGTAGAAGTGAAGTGCAGTTCATGCTGTCTGCAAACAGCAACAGTTACTGCACAGGTCACCTGACCAATCAGGTCCTTTCTTACTTAGCCTGAAATGCATCTGCAAGTTTGCACTCAGAAATGGGCTTTGCACAGAATTCATGCTTGAATCCTTAATTATGGAGTGCCTATTGGGACTTTGGAGTCTAGTGCTCAGCTTTATTTTGTTGCTGCAGTTGTGGAATGCAGCAATGACACACTCTCAAACAGTAGGTGGGTTACGCAATTTCAGAATGTGATGGTGATGTGCAGTTTCAGAATATGGCAGGATGCAAAATTTTGGAATGTGGCAGGAATAGGTAATTTTAGAATGTTATTTAGACATGCAATTTCAGAATGTGACAGCAACACTCATTTTTAGAATGTGGTGGGGAACTGCACTTTTGGAATATGGTGAGGATGCACATTTTTGGAATGTGGCGAAGATAGACTGTTTTAAAATGTGGCAGTGACACACAATTTTGGAATGTGATGGAAAGGTACAGTTTCACAATGTGGCAGGAACACACAATTTTAGATTCACTGTCCTGTGCAGCCAGTATAATGTTATGCTTGTGCAACAGTGTTAGTCTGGTTTGTTTGGCCATTCACACTCTCTATTCCAGAGGAACTACCACACTGTAGGGTTACCAAAGGCAAGGAACCCTCAGAGAGGGTTCCACCCCTAGAGGTGCCACGGGAAGATTCCCATGACCAAAGGTACCTTAGGAAGATACTAAGGAGAGAAGTGCTGCCATTGGAGGAGAAGAGGAGGATGGAGGGGCAAAGAAAATGTGCTTCACAATGAGCCTGAAAGGAACTGCTTATATAGCTCAGGAAGTAGGAGTGGCTGGCTGCTTGTTCATTGAACTCCAGGCAAAGCCTTTCCAATTCAATGTCCTGCACAGCCAGTATAGTGTTATGCTTCTGCAACTGTGTTCACACTCTCTGTTCCAGAGGAACTACCACCTTGTAGGGGTACCAAAGGCAAGGAACCCTCGGAGAGGGTTCCACCCCTAGAGGTGCCATGGGAAGATTCCCATGGCCAAAGGTACCTTAGGAAGATCCCCACAAAATGAAGTGTGAAGCATATAAGCAAGCAGTAACTATAACATAGTGGTAGATAAGCATAGACGGGTAGACAACGTAATGAGATGCTCAAGTCAATAACGTAATGAAATGCCCAGGGTTTGCGTAGTGGGATACTGATGGGTTGAGTAGAGAATGAGGGGATCCTCTAAGGAGAGAAGGAATGGCAGGACACCATCCACCTCCATCCAACAGCAAAACCTACCTAAGAGACTAGGGAACACCACTATGCTAACTAACAATTATGACCTGAGGCAATGGAGGAGAGAAAAAAACCCCTATGAGGAGGAAATCTCTGGGGATCCAAGGCCTAGGTCGCCTTCCCTCCAGGCTTGGGATAGTTTATTTAGTGATGGCCCTGCAGCTGCAATTTGGAAAACCCAATTAAAGGGAGGTGGAAATATTCCAATTTGGAGGAAGGCTCTCACTCAAGCTCTCTAGTGGGAATGCCATAGAAGGTTGTGAGAAAACTCTGCAGCAATACGTGCAACCAAGGCGGAGGAGGAGAGCAACAATTGCTGAGGCACTCACCTGGCCTACTCGCCCTAAACTCAAACCAGGTGAACCAGAGGCAGTTGTAGGGAGAATGTGGTGAAGGTGCCTTGCTAGGGAAACCACTAAAGCCAAATGATAACCACTACAGTGGAACACTAGAGCCAAAGGAGATCGGAGTAACCACCCTTAACTGATACTCTTAAATTCTACACCTGGAGCTGCTGTCCCATAGCAGGCAGCTAAAGCGAAGCCCAGGATGAGGACATTCCCAGCTGTGGGCTAGGTGAGAAGGATCCCACCCCAAGTTGGACATGCTCAAGATGTGGACTAAATGCAGGGTGAGACCATCGGCTGCAGGAACTCTGCACCAGAATAGAATGGCTGGCCTGCCCCAGAAATAGATTGAAAGCTGAAAAGCTGGTGAGCTGATTGGGCACTGGTGTGCTGATATCGTAATGAGCATTGAGTGTTGAGACCTTGCAAGGTTGAATGCAGAACTGAGTGCAGCAGAATCCCAGAGGCTGAAGCCGAGGGGATGGCAGTAGGCATGAGCAATGATTTGTGTAAGCAATGGGCAATGTAGATCTGCATAACGTAGTAGCAATGAAACAGCACTGAATAGTGGGGCAAGCCAGCCAGGCAGTTAAAAGCTAAATCAAGGTGACAAATACTCTTAGGATTTTCAGCGATGAAGGCACGATTTAGAACTGAAATAAGTAGTCACATGGGGTCACAACTCCCCAAACACTTCCCAGTCCCTGCCATAGGACAAACAAGAAAGTGATGGAAGGGCAGAGAACCACATGCAGATATTAGAGCTAGTTTAACAGCCACAGCAGTAGCTTTTAGCTAACTTCTGAGTATAACAGGGTGAATAAACATAGAAGCAACATCTGAATGGAGTACACTGAGTTGTAAAACTACAATAAACATAAATAAGGAGACACAATGCTTCTGAAAGCAGGTGCAACCAGGCAGTGCAATGAAGCTGCTGCAATGAGGTAAGTAGAAAGAGAGCATGACTGAGCTGCATAGCTAAGTTCAGAGTAAATCTGAGTCAGGTGAAAACGATCGAGTATGCAACATGGAGCAGCGATGGTTGAGCTGAAACACACAGATAATGACTGCAGTTGCATTGCAGTAGTGTGAGAGTTGTGAGCAACAGTGCAAATAGTAGGAGCTCTGGAGTGATATGCTAGGAACTTGGAAACAAAATTCCCCAGAGAAAACAAAACCAAAGACACACAAACACTAAAACAGGGAACGAAGACAAGAAGCGCACACAGCAGAAGGCAAAATACAAACCAGAAGTAGGAAAGCAACACAGAAGCCAGCAGAGAAGCAGGAGTGGGGGGGGGGGGGAGCCCGAACCAGCTCAGAGGACAGACGAACAGAGCCTTCAGCTGCAAAGAAAAACTGCTTCACAATGATGCTGAAAGGAACTGCTTATATAGCTCAGGAAGTAGGAGTGACTGGCTGCCTGTTCATTGAACTCCAGGCAAAGCCTTTCCAAAAGTGTTGAGCATGCCAATTTTTGAATGTGGCTGGGAAACACAGTTTCAGAATTTGGTGGAAACAAATTGTTTTGGAATCTGGAGAGGGCAAGCATTTTCAGAATATGACTGAGATGCACAATTTCAGAACATAGTGATGACACAATTTCAGAATGTGGTGGGAATGTGAAATTTGGGAATGTGGCCAGGACGTGCACTTTTGAAATGTAGCAGGAATGCACAGTGTCACAATGTGGCTGGGTTCTATGTGATAACAGAGATAGTAGAATAGCCATCGCAATTCTGGTAAGTGTACATTGCCGAAAATGAATTTCGGCGATGCACACTTGCGGCCACTGGCAAGAGGGCGCCCGAGATCCACGGCTGTATTTTTTTGATGTAGGGGACTGTGCCTCCCGCACCCCCCTACTAAAAGATTCTCAGCTCCAGGGGGTGCAGGTTGGGGGGCTGAAATACTTGTAAAATGAAAAAGCCAGCTGCCAGCAAAACAAAACAAAAAATGTGCCGCACCGAACCCAAACCCTGCACCTCCCAACTGACCACCCTCCCCACCATGCTAGTGGACCAGCTCAGCAGCTGCCCACCACACCCCCTCCCACATACATTCCTTCCTCTCCCCCCTCACGCATTTGTGCATGCATATGCACATGGCTTCCTCTCGCCCTACCTCACCCACCCCAGTATCCAGGCACTACCCTGCCAGGTAGCCCTGAATATAGGTGCCGTAACTGAGTTGTTGTTTTTGTATGCGCTGAACTGCAGATGCCGTATTCTCTGGACACCATGTGGCTGGGATGCACAATGTCAGAATATGGTGGGGATGTGATGCACAATTTTGAGATGTGATGGGTGATTACAATTCTGGAATACAGCAAGGACAAGCAATTTCAGAAAAAATGGTATGTCCTGTCACATATGACAGTGTGCATCCCATTACATTCCTATGTTACTAGTCTCTGCCAAATGCCTAGTTGTGTGTCCCTGTCACATTCTGAGATTGTTTCCACCACATTTTGAAATGGCACATCCTTCCCACATTCTGAGACTGCATGTCCCCCCCCCCCCAACCAATATTCTGAATTTGTGGACCACCTTGACATTCTATAGCTTTGTTCAGTGCTACATTCCCAAACCACCTCCTGGTACATTCTAAAGGACAGTACAATTCTTCTGAACATTCTGGAAATACATGCACTGCAGCCAACCCTGTGTAATTTTTTTTTTAATGTTACTATGTAATGTGCTGTTTTCTTTCCTTCTGTATCTTAAGTCCTGTCCCCTGTGCAATGTATGTGTGACGTGGAACCTTTGTAAATGAGTCTCTGACTCAAAGGTCTTTCTGAATATCAAATAAATAAATAGAAATAAATAAATAAATAAGTTGTTTTTCCAAATGATATTACAGCAACAGTTTCTTAAACTTTGGAGGAATAGGTCCTGTAAGATTGCTGACAGGGAGGACAAGGCTGTGAGTTGTTTATAATATCATCAGTAGCTGTTCACCTAAACAGGCTTTTTTGAATGGGGAGTGAAATCAGGGTACAAAATGGCTCAACTTTTAAACAAAGTAACAAATAGACCTAATTTTTGGTATGAGACCTATTGGTGGTATGCTGATTCTAAGTTAGAATCAACATTTCTAACTGTATAATGTAGCAGTTTGGGCTGAACTCCCTCTTTAATAAGGAAAAGAACATAGACAGAGTAGAGGCAGTCCAGAGGAGGGCAACTAAAATGGTGCAGGGTTTGCAAGAGAAGCCATATGAGGAGAGTCTAAAGGAGCTCAATATGTATACCCTTGAGGAAAGGAGGGAGAGGGGGGACATGATAGAAACTTTTAAGTACTTCAGTGGAATCAACAAAGTCCAAGAGGGTAGCATCTTTCAGAAAAGAGAGATGCAAGAACAAGGGGATACAATTTAAAGATAGAGGAGGGGCGGTTCAGGGGCAATGTGAGGAAGTTTTTTTTCACAGAGAAGGTAGTGGACACATGGAACAGCCTTCCTGAGGAGGTTGTGGGGTCTAAAACTGTGGGACAATTCAAGAATAAATGTGACAGACATAAGGCAATTCTTGTGGGGGGGTAAGAAGAAATAGGCTGTTGGTTAACTAGGATCTGCAGCTTATCCTGTAGGTAGGGAAATGGGCAGACTAGGTGGGCCAAGCGGTCCTTATCTGCCGTCAAAGTCTATCTTTCTATGGTCTGTAATTTGTATAGTCTAGCAAGTATTTTCCACTTTTTAGGGATGAGGGAGATAAAGACATTAGACGTGGTTGAAGGTAAAGAGTGCTTGTTCCAGGATTCTTAGATGGTCCTATGGAGAACAGGGACTGTTTGAGAGGATAACAATTTGTTGACCTCACCAAGGATATCATCTGACCCTGGGGTTTTACCATTCTGGAAAGTCTGAATAAAAGAAGTAATTTCATTAAGGAGCATTTGTTTACCAATTTGTTTAGCTTCCTTCTTGGTTAATAGAGGAAAGATTAACCCCAGCTAGGAACCCATCAATATCTTGTCTTGAACAATTCAATTTACTCTGATAGATGTTCTTACAGTACAGAAGCTAGAAAATACCATATTAATCTCTCTGTTGGTACACACTTCTTCACCAGAATTAATTTGGATCCTGGAGATTAAACTACCAGATAGCTGTTTTTTAAACCTGTAGACCAGTAACATGCTAGCCCTTTCCCCCTGACTCCCAAAATCATTGCCTCATACGAAACAAGGCATACTCCGCTTTTTGTGAATAGAGCTGGTTGATTTCGTATTTAAGCTTTGTCATGCACAGTATGTTAACAGATCAGATCTAAGACCAGCATTTTGTCTATATAGGGCCTCTGTTGTTTTAAGTTGTTTTTCTAACTCTGCTAACTATTTTTCTTTTTGGGTGCTGAATAACTAATTATTCCCTCAGGCAAATCTTAAAGGTTTCCCACAAACAGGATTGTAAAACCTCTCCATTGCCATTGATCTTGAAGAAATTTCCTTGTGAATCCACTCTTTGATTCACTGTCATTAATCAAGGAGGTATTAAACCTCCACCTTAAGGTTTTTTCCCCTCCAATTGCCAGATTAAATAAGACACTTAGGGCTCCATGATCTGAGATACCAATACTTTGAATATCAGCAGAGAGGATTGAGTTCTTTAGTGAATATGATGGGAGAATGTAGTCCAACCTGCTATATGACCTGTGTCTGCTGGATAAAAAACATAAAATCTCTACCTTTAGGGTGGGTGATCTGCCATATATCAGTTAACCCCAAATCATCTTTTAGCTTTAACAAGGTCCTATGGGCAGGAGTTGGGACTGTGGCTGGTGTTGATTTGGATGTGGTTCTATCCAGAACAGGATCTAATACTTCATTATTGTCACCTCCAAGTACTACCTCATAGCCTGTCAAATCACTAAGCTGTGAAGCAACATAGTTTCAATGTTTTGGTGAATGGAATAGTGTTTGCGTATACTTAAAAAGGGTGAACTTTGGCATTGATATTCCCATCTTTGGTAGGTAAGCCAGGTAGCAAGCAGGAAATAGAAGGCCCAGCACCAAGGGTGAGTAGAGTGCCGAAGGAGGAGGAGGCAGGGGAGGATGGTGGGTAGTTCACACCACGCTAAGCGGGGAACTGCTGAGGGAGGCTGCACTTTATAGGGAATGTGGGGGGAGCTATTTCCCCACATTGAAC
The DNA here is from genome assembly GCA_016271365.2 of Neoceratodus forsteri. NCBI lineage: Eukaryota > Metazoa > Chordata > Ceratodontiformes > Ceratodontidae > Neoceratodus > Neoceratodus forsteri. The sequence continues at coordinate 562,589,335 of CM028130.1, read as the reverse complement.
CTTGGGCTTTAGCCCTCCCATTCAATGTTTTGGTGAATAGAGTAGTGCTTGTGTATACTTAAAAAGGTTGAACTTTGGCCTTTCTCTATTCCCACCCTTGCTAGGTAAGCCAGGTAGCGATTAGGGAATAAAAGGCCCAAAAAGATTACCTCCTCCAACTCACAGAGAGTGTGACCAGCAAGCAGGAGAGGAAAAAACCCAAGTGGAGGAAACCTCTGAGGACCCATGGCTTCTGACCCACCCATCCTCAGGGCAAACTAAGATGAGATAGTCCTAATTGTTTAGAATTATTTATTTATTTTATTTAGTTTTTGTTTATGTTCTAATTTTGTTTAGGGCATAATGTTCATAGAGATGAAGTTCTGTTTTCTGAGTCCATTGAATGATGCATTCAGGAGGGTCAATTCTTGAGGCTGAAGAGGCAGGTCCAGCCCAAAAGACTGTCCAGATTCCAAAGATGGATAATGTCCGGCTGGTAAAGGGGTTTAAACAAAATCCAAGATTTGTATATGATACTGGTTGATATTTGATGGAGGTACAGTACAGATGAATGTGAGCATGAGGAGTATGAGTTTGTTTAATTCGGCTGCCAGACTCCGAACTATGGGATGCATGATGGTTTATGAGATCCTTAAAGTACTCTGTCAGACTTTCAAAGAAGGTAAGGGCAAGATACAATGCTTAGCTCCTTTGTAGAGTGGTAAATGGTTCAGATATTTGCAATGTTCTGGACAAGCTTGTTCTCATACTGTTTAGGAAGAATGTAGGAATTGAATAAAAGCTAGAAGAAGGGGAATTAGAAGCTCCACTATCTGAATTAGGGTCTAATGGCTTGAAGTCTTGAAATTTGTAATGTTTTGCTATGAATGCATCTATATGAAGACAATCAAAGATTCGGAGAGCAGCCTTAGGTACCTGGTAGGAGGGGGTAATGCAAGATTTCAAATCAGTGAGGAAAGGATGACGTATGTTGTGAAGGCAGTAACTGGATACCAAAGGGTACAACAGTAATGTTCAGTACAATAATGTCAAGGTTTGAAGGTGAGTTAGAGTTGCTATGATGAGATCTGCATGGCTCATATTCAGGAAGGACTGGTATGCAAGATGATGGATATGGTGTTGCTGTAGCTTAATTGCCCATGGCAGGAGCTTACGTGGTCATTGCGGCTATACCTTGCTGGTGGATCCAATATCTGTGTGCTGTGGGAAGCCTGAAAAAGAGGGGTCTTTGACAGAGTCTACTGACTGATGAGGTGAAAGGGATAGATAGCAAAAAGAATGCAATGGGTGCATTAACTGCTTAGTCAGATGTAAAACAATTGTGGAGCGTAATTGTGATAGGAAGCCAGCCAGGTTAGGAGGGGATGCGCAGGATGATAAACAAATGGAGGCCTGCTCCTAGTGATCATATTTGCTGGAGAGAATATGGAGGGGACAGATCCCATCACATGAGTTAGAAAGAATCACTGGATGGGTAGCTGGCATAATTAGAGTATTGTGATGAAGAGATGTAGATAACTTTGTGAAGTATAGTAATGTCCAGAGGCCAGGGAGCAGAGACATGGGGTACTGCACATTTAGCAAGGCAGCTATGTCTTGGAGATCTGATGATATGTATTCTGGGATAAAGGATGGAAGAAGGGTCTTGGGAGCATCCAATGCATAATCAGGGAAATACGAGTCGGATACCATGGTTGAAGTGAGTCAGCACTTTAGGGAGTAGACTACACGTGGAAGGAATGATCGACAAATACTGATATGTAGTATCATGCGGTCCCTGTTATCTTTGAGGGGCATGGTTATTATGAAGTTGGTATGTCCCAGGAGACAATTAGGTTCATGATTCCAAGTTAAGATGTGGCGTGAAGAAGAATCCACTAATTTTGGATCCTATGGAGATATCAGTAGTAGTGATGTCCTTGTTGTTTGTATTAAATGAAATATGGAAAGAAGGATCCTGCATTAAGAAGTAAGATCTTCTGTTGTCCAGACAAGTGGAATCCTGAAATTGATCCTGGGAAGATTATTGGGAAGTACCGATATTTTGTATAGTGATGTAGACTCTATACATAGAAACATAGAAACATAGACTTTGATGGCAGATAAGGACCGCTAGGCCCATCTAGTCTGCCCATTTCCCTACCTACAGGATAGGCCGCAGATCCTAGTTAACCAACAGCCTATTTCTTCCTACCCCCCACAAGGATTGCCTTATGTCTGTCCCATGCACTCTTGAATTCTCCCACAGTTTTAGACCCCACAACCTCCTCAGGAAGGCTGTTCCATGCATCCACTACCCTCTCTGTGAAATAATACTTCCTCACATTGCCCCAGAACCACCCTCCTTCTATCTTTAAATTGTGTCCCCTTGTTCTTGCAAGTCTCTTTTTCTGAAAGATGCTACCCTCTTGGACTTTGTTGATTCCACTGAGGTACTTAAAAGTTTCTATCATGTCCCCCCTCTCCCTTCTTTCCTCAAGGGTATACATATTAAGCTCCTTTAGTCTCTCCTCATACGGCTTCTCTTGCAGACCCTGCACCATTTTAGTTGCCCTCCTCTGGACTGCCTCTATCCTGTCTATGTCCTTGCAGAGATGGGGTCTCCAGAACTGGACACAGTACTCCAGATGGGGTCTCACCAACTGTCTGTACAGAGGGATAACAACTTCCTGTTTTCTGCTGATGATGCCTCTCCCTATACATCCCAGTATACCCCAGCCCTCCCTACTGCCTTCTCACATTGCTTCCTAACCTTAAGGTCATCTGATATGATTACCCCCAGGTCCCTTTCCTTTTGTTGTTGTTACTACCTCCCCACCCATTGTGTATTCTTCCCCTGGGTTCTTGTTTCCCAGGTGCATTATTTTGCACTTTTGCATTGAATCCTAGCTGCCATACTTCTGACCATTCCTCCAACCTTGCCAAGTCCCATTTCATCCTTTCCACGCCTCCTTGTGTATCAGCTCTGTTGCAGATCTTTGTGTCATCTGCAAAAAGGCATACTTTTCCTTACAGTCCCTCTGCAATGTCACTGATGAAGACATTAAAAAGGACTGGACCCAATACTGAACCCTGCGGTACCCCACTAGTAACCCCCCTTTCTTCAGAGTGGACTCCATTTACAATTACCTTCTGTGTCCTGTTGTCCAGCCAATGTTTTACCCAGGCTATCACCCTGGGTCCCACTCCCAGGCTGGGTAATTTGACTATTAATCTTTTGTGTGGGACTGTGTCAAATGCCTTGCTAAAGTCTAGGTAGACCATGTCCACAGCCCCTCCCTGGTCTACTACTTTGGTCACCCAGTCAAAGAAATCTATTAGATTCGTCTGACATGACCTTCCTGCTGTGAATCCATGCTGCCTTGGGTCCTGTGCTCCACTGGCCTCTAGGTACTCGACTATTCTTTCCTTCAGAAGTGACTCCATCACTTTCCCTACCACAGAGGTCAGACTGATGTCTGTAGTTTCCTGCCTCTGTCTTGGACCCACTTTTGTGAAGGGGAATCACATCCACCTTCCTCCAATCCTCGGGTACCACACCATCCTCCCATGATTTATTAAAAAGAGTAGCCAGTGGTTTCACTAGTTCTTCCCTTAATTCTTTTAGAATTCTAGGTGAATTCCATCAGGCCCATTGCTTTGTCCACCTTCAGTTTTAGGAGTTCTTGCAGAACCCTTTCTTCTGTGAAAGGACTGGGATTGACCCCCTATCAAAAGTGCTTCTGTTAATTGGATTAGGCACTTCCTCCTCTTTGTGAATACTGAGCAGAAATATTCGTTCAGTATTCCTGCTTTTCACTGTCCCCTCTGCCCACCACCGCTCATTCTATTCAGCCTCACTATCCTCCTTTGTCTTTCTACTCGCTGATGTACCTATAAAAGGTTTTATCACCCTTCTTAGCTGAGTTGGCTATCTTTTCCTCAGTTTGGGCCTTTGCTATTCTGACTTCCCTCCCTGCTTCCTTCTGCCTTAACTGGTACAGCTCTCTGTCCTGCTCCTTCTGTGTTTCCTTATACTTCCGGAATGCTATCTTTTTCTTCCTGACTTTCACAGCCACCTCTTTTGAGAATCACAGTGGCTTTTTTTTCATTTGATTTGTTTATTTGCTTCACACAAAGGCTTGTTGCTTCTGTGATGGCAGTTTTGATAATTCCCCATTGTTGCTCCACACCTCCTTCTAGCCTGTTTGCTAGTGCTTTTCTGAGACACTCTCCCATCTTGCCAAAGTCAGCCCTCCTAAAGTCCAGTACCCTCACTTTTGTATGGCTTGACTCTGTAGCTGAGTTTAACGTGAACCACACTGTTTGATGGTCACTTGTCCCCAGATGGCAACCCACTTCTAGATCTGAGATCCTTTCACTGCCCCCATTTGAGAGTACGAGGTCTAAGATTGCTCCCTCACGAGTGGGTTCAAAACTAGCTGTCTAATGCCTGCCACCTGTAGGGCATCAAGAATGGCCCTGCTCTTGGATGTGGGTGCAGCAAATGTGCTCCAGTTAACATCTGGCATATTCAGGTCTCCCATCAACAGTATCTCCCCTTTCTCTGCCATTCTAAGAATGCCTTCTTTCATATCCTTGTCCATTCCTTCCCCCTGACATGGGGGTCTGTACACAACCCCTGTGCAGATTGTGGTGCCCTTTCCAGTCTCCAAGGTGACCCACAGTGCCTCCTCTCCTCCTGTTTACTCTTTTGTTCAGTTGCTTTTATCCCTTCCTTTACATAGAGAGCTACTCCTCCCCTCTTCTCCCCTGCCTGTCTCTCCTGTAGGTTATGTACCCTGGTATATTAACATCCAGTCATGATTCTCTGTGTACCATGTTTCTGTGACTGCTACGATATCCAGGCATCCCTCTTCCATTAAGGCCATCAGCTCAGGAGCTTGTTGCCCAGACTACAGGCATTGGTACTCATTACCCTCCATTTCTGATGGCCTTACTCCCTTTTGCCCCATCCCTGTCCTTCTTGCCTTTGTCACTTTCTCCATTTACCCCTGCCCTTCTCCCTATCGACACCTCTATGTTGGTGTTTGCACTTACTACCGTGATTATTTGCAGGGGGCTCGGGATTTTCCTGCTCCTTTCCAGTGCCTCCCCTTGGCTAGTTTAAAAGCTTGCCAATGAAGCATTTAAACCTATCACCTAGGATCCTGGTTCCCCTCCCGGACAGATGCAGCCCATCATACCAGTATAGGCTTGCATCACTCCAGGTGGACCCCCAGTCCCCAATGAAGCCAAACCCCTGAGCTCCACACCAGTTTTTCAACCACTGATTGAATCCCATGGTGCAGAACACCCTAGCCTCTCCTATGCCATAGATGGGTAGCACTCCGAGAAGGTTACCGTGCGTGCTACTTGACTAAGGCCCCTCCCCAATTCCACAAACTCTTCCTGCACTTCTCTAATCCCTTTCTTAGCTAGGTCATTTGTCCCTAGGTGGACAATGACATCCAGCTCCCTCCCTGTGCAGCTGCTCAGCAATCCTGAGTTCGCTCCCTGTCCCTCAAGCCATGGCCAGGCAGGCCTACCTCCCTCTCCTTCCTCCCCAGTTCTACCTTCCTAACAATGAAGTCCCCCACCAGGAGTTGTTTCCTTCCCCTGCAGGGTCCCCTGCCACCCTCCTATGGGTCTCCTTTGTGGAGGTTCCCAGCATCCTCCTTGGTCTCCACTGTGGGTGCCTCCATAGAGGAACCACACTTTGCCAGAATGGCATAGGAATTGTGGAGAGGTACAATGGGAGGGATGCGCCTCTGTTCCACCACCCTCACCCTTCCTGAGCCCACTGTGGTCCGACCGCTCCTCTTTCTCGGCAACTTCTGAGGCAACGGCAGTGGCACTGGTGGTCCCTGGATGGAAGGGGAAGTCCCACAAATCCTGGCCAACTCAGCCTGGAGATAAGCAACCTCCTCCCTCAGCCCAGAGAGGTGCCTGCAGATGGGACAACACCGCATCCTCCAGAACATCTCCCGGAAGACTGCTGCTCCACAGCCACTGCACTGCACCACTCCAATCATGTCTTATTTCTGGCCCCTTAACTGTTTGCAATCCTTACTCTTTCCTCTGTTTTTTTTTCTCTCTCTCCTTATATAGCGTGCTGTTTGAGGGATGTGGCTGGATGAAGGTTTGAACAGGAACTCTTTAGAGCATTGGATGGGAGCAATAGTGTAAGTTGAGATATAAGTATAAGTCGGGTGAATGGGTAGGACTAATTGAGTGGGCATGGATGCCAGACATCCATAGTTGTGAAGAATGCCCAAAGTAGACACAGCAGCAAATGTGTAGGAGCTCCACGCCTCTAGGGCAGTGAGAGCAGTTCCAACATCAAAGGTTGCAGCCAAGGTACAGGACTGTGTGTAGATGCCACAGCATAATGGAACATATTGTGGAAAAGCTGAAATGGGCCCCAGGTGGTAGATCTAGGAATTGAGAGGCAAAACCAGGTACAAGGTGCTATTAAGTTGGGGCATGAGGTTCTCACCTCTGAAAGAGATGGCAAACATAAATAGCTGATAGCAAAGCACTGCAGTGATGGAGTATGAGGTTCCCACCTCTGAAGGAGATGGCAGACAGGAATTGCTGGCAGGAGAAGGTGCAGTGCTGACAGGGACGAGGTTCCTACCTTGGAAGGAGATGGCAAATTAGAATCACTGATGGTAGACCCATGGCAGCAGTAGGGGAATACTGGAGGAAGACACATGCTCCCATCCCTGGAGGATGGAGGAATCTTCATACATCAAGCAGGAAGCAAGGGCAAATGTGGGGAGAGACAAGTCTGGGAGGAGGCCTCAGGAATACAGGAACATCCGGGGTATCAATGGTGGAGTAGACAGTGGTAGGAAGCTGAAGTCCGGAGACCCAGGGAGGCAGATCTGGAAGACAAGCCACAGACAACAATGTGCAGCAAAGAAGTCTGGAAGTCCAATGGACAAGGCGGAGACTGAGAACAAACAAGCTGGTCCAAATCCACAACAGAAGAAGGCCAGACAGGGGCAGGCAGACAAATCCCAGGCCGCAAGTACAGGAGCTCAAGGGTGACAGGGTACAGAGATCCAGTTCAAAGGAAGGGGCAGGCTCATGTCACCAGTTGAAAATTCAGGTGGTTGAGGCAGGAGACTGGAGACTGCAGGGGAAGAGCAGTCCCATTCCTGAAAGGAAGTGTTGAACCCGTGTTGATGGTACTGGATGCAAGTAGTTGATATGATAAAGCATGCTGAGTGGTCCTGTTCCCAAAGGGAATGCGGCAACTAGACATTAGGTATTGATTGCAGTTGTATGAGACAGTAGATGGAGGACGTAAGACTGGGGGTTAGTAGGGTACAGCGGTCCCATTCCTGAAGGGAATGCGGCAACCAGATAGTAGATATTGAATGCAGTTGTATAAGACAGTAGATGGAGGCCGCAGGCTCCCATCCCTGGTAGTTGGGGTGAGCTAGCCTTCACTCAATGCCACACCGGGCAGAGTTAGGGATGGAGACTGGCGGTAGATAGTAGGGAATACAACTGGTTGAGAGTGTAGTGAGATGAAACAGGATATCATCCCCAGTAGACAGGGGAAGCCTACCTGCACTGCTATACCTCAGCAGGCAGATTTAGGGATGGATGCTGGTGAATTGCTGGTACGGGCTGAGCAAGGAAAGAGCAGCTGAAGCTGCTAGAAGGGAAGGCAAAGTATAACAAGGAAGTAGATAGGCAAGGGGAGCAAGGAAGGACGGTAGAAAGTAGAAAAGGAATAACACACTGCCGGACAGGCATGAACAAGATATGGTACACAGGAGCAATAAACAGACAAGCAGGGAGTAGTAAGGAGTTGAACAAGCTGCATGAGGTATCATGAGGTACAGAAGGGGAGAAACGTATGGGAAAATTAGAGGAATGAGATATAGCAAATAACTGAGGAAACTGTATCTAAAGGGCAGGACGAAGGGATTGAACAACAGGGAAAAGTTCATGAGGAAGGGTCCGGCAGGAGTATGGGAAGGAATTGAGATAGGCAGGTGAAATGCTGTAGCTGAGGGCTGAGCGCCAGGATGTGATGTCACATTCCGGAAGCACTGAAGTGGAGAGCTGAAAACAGCGAAAAGGACAAAAAGCAAGCGGAGAAAGATACGTTTTTTTTTTCTGTTTTATGGATATTGGCATAGTTGAAGGGGAAAGTACCACCAACAGAGCAGCAGGGCAAGGAAATTGATGAATAACACACAGGGCAGGTCAGAACAAGAAGCACGGCACACCCCTACAAAGCATGCTCAAGGAGCGTACCCCAGGGAGGGAACGAGAAGGGAAATGGGAAGGCATGCACCCAAAGGAGCACAGGAAACAAAAAACAAACTGTCCAGGCAAGGAAGTCCAGGGATGGGGATGGCCAGGAGATAAGAGGTCCAATATGGAGGCAAGGAGAAAGGAATGGCAGGGCAAGGGTAGGCAGAACAGGGAGTCAGAGGAGCATTTTTTTTGTTGTTGCTATGTTTGTCATCCCACAGACTTTCTCACAATTAGTACAGAAATGGCAGCCCTCCAATATGAGCAATATCGTATGACAAAGTTATCAGGGCAGGTGTGGGGAAAGGGAACACGGAAACACAAGACAATGAGGAATATCCAATGACTAAGTGTACATGGCAGGTTCGGGGTAAGGGGAACATGGAAACACAAGACAGGAGAAGAAAGGAGTCAGCTCAGGACAGAGAGTGCATCAGAATTGGAGACACAAGAAGAGTAGGTCAGAGAGTGCACCTGTGCGGTATAACTGTGGACTGTTCTGGCTCAGGAAAGGCAGTGGAATCCAATTAGGGATCAAAATAACAATCGAAGGGCTGATATATGAGTGCAGACCACAGAAAGGAACATCCAGGAATGGAGGAATGGTGAGTGTCCTTGTCATGAATATGAAATGGAATAAACAGCAGGCAAGGAGTAGTCAGGCCATATGGGGAAAAAAATTAAACATGGCAAATATGGAGAAATCCTGGGCTCCAGTAGCATAGCTATGAGAGATAAATATATCGCTCACCTCCGCCACATGAGGAAACTGCAGCCAATGAAACAAAGCCTGCCAACAGACCACACGTGACCCCCAAACAAAGAACTTTAAAATATCACAGGGACGAGACAAGAGAGAGAGAATGAGGCCAAATCAAAACCAGCCAATGAGGGAAGGGAAATGATTTGGTGGGAAGGAGAGAGCAGCTGAAAGGGAGGGGAGCAGCGGGAGGGTCCAGAAAGGCATAGACATAGAAACATAGAAACATAGAAACATAGACTTTGATGGCAGATAAGGACAACTTGGCCCACCCAGTCTGCCCATTTCCCTACCTATTGGATAAGCTGCAGATTTTAACTAACCAACAGCCTACTTCCTGCAACCCTCCACTACAATTGCCTTATGTCTGTCCCATGCATGTTTGAATTCCCCCCACTGTTTTAGAGCCAACAACCTCTCCAGGAAGGTGGTTCCATGTGTCCACAACTCTCTCCGTGAAAAATAATTTCCTCACATTACCCCTGAGCCGTCCCCCCTCTAACTTTAAATTGTGCCCCCTTGTTCTTACACATCTCTTTTTCTGAAAGATGCTACCCTCCTGGACTTTGTTGATTCCCTTGAGGTACTTAAAAGTTTCTATCATGTCCCCCCTGTCCCTCCTTTCATCAAGGGTATACATATTAAGCTCTCTCAGTCTCTCTTCATATGGTTTCTGATGTAGACCCTGCACCATTTTAGTTGCCCTCCTCTGGACTGCTTCCATCCTGTCTATGTCCTTGCATAGATGAGGTCTCCAAAACTGCACACAGTACTCCAGATGGGGTCTCACCAACTGTCTGTACAGAGGGATAACCACTTCCGTTTTTCTACTTGTGATGCCCCTCCCTATGCATCCCAGTATCCCCCTGGCTCTCCTTACTGACTTCTCACATTGCTTACCCACCTTTAGGTCATCTGATATGACTACACCCAGATCCCTTTCCATTGCTGTTGTTGTTAGTACCTCCCTGCTATTGTGTACTCTTCTCCTGGATTTTATTTCCCAGGTGCATTACTTTGCACTTCTTTGCACTGAATCAAAGTTGCCATATGTCTGACCATTCCTCCAACCTTGCCAAGTCCCTTCTCATGCTTTCTACCCCCAGTGTATCAACTCTGTTACAGATCTTTGTGTCATCTGCAAAGAGGCATACCTTTCCTTCCAGACCCTCCGCAATGTCACCTATAAAGACGTTAAAGAGGACTGGACCCAGTACTGAACCCTGAGGTACTCCACTTGTAACCTCCCTTTCTTCAGAATGTGTTCCATTCACTATTACCTTCTGTGTCCTGTTGTGCAGCCAGTTTGCTACCCAGGCTACCACCCTGGGACCCACTCCCAGGCTGGCTAACTTGATTATTAATCTTCTGTGCAGGACTGTGTCAAATGCCTTGCTAAAGTCTAGGTAGGCCATATCCACAGCTCCTCCCTGGTTTATTACTTTGGTCACCCAGTCAAAGAAATCGATTAGGTTCATCTGACATGACCTTCCTGCTGTGAATCCATGCTGCGTTGGGTCCTGTACCCCGCTGATCTCTAGGTACTGAACAATTCTTTCTTTCAGAAATGATTCCATCATTTTCCCCACCACTGAGGTCAAACTAACAGGTTTGTAGTTTCCTGCTTCTGCCTTGCTCCCACTTTTGTGAAGGGGAATCACATCTGCCCTCCTTCAGTCCTGAGGCACCACCCCATCTTCCCATGATTTGTTAAAAAGTGTGGTTAGTGGTGTCACTAGGTCCTCCCTTAGCTCTTTAGATTCTAGGTGAATCCTGGGCCAGGCCCCACTGCTTTGTCCACCTTGAGTTTTAGGAGTTCTTTCAGGACTCTTTCTTCTGTAAATGGACTGGCGTCAACCCCACTACCCAGAGTGCTTCTATTGTTTGTTTTAAGTAACTCCTCCTCTTCTTCTTTTGTGAATACTGATCAAAAGTATTCATTTAGTATCTCTGCCTTTTCACTGTCTCCCTCTGCCCACCTCCCCTCTCCTTTATTAATCTTCACTATCCCTCCCTTAACCTTTCTATGCTCCCTAATGTATCTATAAAAGGTTTTATCCCTCTTCTTAACTGAGTTGGCTATTTTTTCCTCGGTTTGGGCCTTTGCTTTTCTGACTGCCTTCCTCACTTCTTTCTGCTTTAATTGATACAGTTCCCTGTCGTGCTCCTTCTGTGATTCCTTATACTTTTTGAATGCAGCCTTTTTCTCCTTAACCTTCCCTGACACCTCTTTTGAGAACCATAGCGTTTTTATTCCGCTTTGTTTTCTTTATTTGTTTCACACAAAGACTTGTTGCCTCCATGATGGCAGTTTTGATTTTTCTCCATTGTTCTTCCACCCCTCCTTTCTGGCCATTTGCTAATGCATTCCTCAGGTATTCACCCATTATGCCAAAGTCAGCCCTTCTAAAGTCCAGTATCCTTGTCTTTGTATGGCTTGCCTCCATGGTTGTGTTTATTGTGAAGTACACTGTGCAGTGGTCACTTGTTCCCAGATGTCTACTGACTTCTAAATTTGTGATCCTCTCTCCATTGGAGAGTACCAGTTCTAATATTGCTCCCTTCCAAGTGGGTTCCACCACTAGCTGTCTAAGGCATGCCCACTGTAGGGCATCGAGAATGACCCTGCTCTTGGATGTGGCTGCAGTCCATGTCGTCCTGCTAACATGTGGCATATTCGGGTCCCCCATCAACAGTATCTCCCCTATTTCAACCATTTTGAGAATGCCCTCTATCATTTTCTTGTCCATTTCCTCCCCTTGAGACGGGGGTCTGTATACAACCCCTGGGTGGATTGTGATGCCATTCTCTGTCTCCAAGGTGACCCAGAGTGCCTCTTTTCCTCCCCCTTTACTTTTTAGTTCTGTAGCTTTGATCCCTTCCCTTATGTAGAGAGCTACTCCACCTTCTCTTTTACCCTCCCTGTCCCTTCTGTAGATTGTGTACCCTGGTATGTTGACATCCCAGTCATGGTTCTCTGTGTACCATGTTTCTGTGACTGCTACAATATCCAAGTGTTCCTCTTCCATCAGGGCTACTAGCTCTGGAAGCTTGTTTCCCATACTAGGAGCATTGGTACTCATTGCACTCCATTTAATGTTGGCTTTATCCTTTTTAACCCCATCCCAGCTCTTATTGCCCTTGTCTATTTTTCCATTTACCCCTGTCCTGCCCTCTGTCAAGCTCTGTACCTCAGTGTCTACCCTACTACCTGCCATGTTTTGTGGGGGGAGGCTTGAACTTTCCTGTTTCCTATCAACACCTCCCCCCTTGGCTAGTTTAAAAGCTTTCCTAGGAAGCCTTTAAACCTGTCATCTATGACCTTGTTTCCCTTCCTGGACAGATGCAGACCATCATGCCAGTATAGACCTTCATCTCTCCTGGTGGACCCCCAGTGCCCAATGAAGCCAAAGCCCTGTGCTCTGCACCAGTTTTACAACCATTCATTAAACTGCATGGTGTGCAGTGCCCTAGCCTCACCCCTGCCATAGACTGGCAGCACCTCTGAGAAGGTTAACATGCTTGCTACCTGTCTAAGGCCCCTCCCCAACTCCACAGATTCATCCTGCACTGCACTGATCTCATGCCTAGCTAGGTCATTTGTCCCGAGGTGGACAATGATATCTAGTTCCATCTCCTGTGATGCTGCTTCTGCAATCCTGAGGATTTGCTTCCTGTCCCTCCAAGCCATGGCACCAGGCAGGCACCTTACTTCCCTCACCTCTCCCTTCCCCAGGTCTACACCCGTAACAACTGAGTCCCCTATCAGAAGCTGTTTCTTTCCCCTGTGGTGTCCCTTGCCACTCTTTTGTGGGTCTCCCTTGTGGATGTCCCAAGCATTCGTCATGGCCTCCACTGAGGATGTCATCGTAGATGAACCTTGATTTGCCAGACTGACATATGATTTGTGTAGAGGTACAACTCGGGGGCTACGCCTCTGTTCCACCACCCTCACCCTCCCAGAACCTACTGTGGTCCATCTGCGCTTCACACATGGCAATCTCTGAGGCAGTGGTTGTGGAACTGGTGCTCTTTGGGTGTGGGAGGCCTCCTTAGTCCTTGCCAGTTCAGCCTGGAGGTGGGCAACCTCCTCCCTCAGAGAATGGGAGGTGAAAGGCCGAACCAAACAGCCAGGGCAAGCACAAGGAACAGAAAGAGAGGGCTGGACTGGGACAGGGAATGAAGGTATAGGGAAGGGAAACAGTAGGCAAAGGGGGAGACAACAAGAATGGGGAAGGGGGCCAAAACAACCACAAGCAAAACAAGGGAAAAATAAGGGGGGGACAAGGGAGAAGGAGGAGGGAAATTGAGGCATGAAAGGCACGAGAGGGAGCAAAGAGGAGAGGCAAACAAGCAGGAGCAGGAAGCAGGAACAAAAGGAGGCTCTGCCACACAAGCCATGAAGTAGCCCAACACTTGCAAAGGGAGGGGGGACTTCACAGCGCACTAAGTGGGGAACTGCTGAGGGAGGCTGGCCTTTATAGGGGATGTGGGAGGAGCTATTCCCCCCCTCACTGAACCTCGGGCTTTAGCCCTCCCATAAAAAAACAAGCATTTGTCAATGCCGAATGTTGATTGCTTGTATGTGCTGTTTAGGTATTTGGAAGTGAAAGTACCATGGCTAAGAACTATCATGTGCCCCCCCCAAGACATCCACTGTGTCTTTCTGTTCAGTATTCACAGAAGTGGGGGAGGGGCAAGGGGCACAACAGTACAGCAGTTGCAAAGGCGTGAAGAAGTGGACAATAGTCCATTCACAGGCAGAAGAATCCTGCAGAAGGTGAGTAAATTGAAGGTGGACAAAGCGATGGGACTAGATGGCATACACTCAAGGATATTAAAAGAACTGTGATAGGAAATAGTAGCACCTCTGGCAGCCATGTTCACTGAGTCATTCAACACAGGGGTGGTACCAGAGAATTGGAGGAGGGCACATGTGGTTCCTCTATACAAATCCAGCAGTAGGGAGGAGGCGGGGAACTATAGGCCGGTCAGCCTCACTTCAGCAGAGGGGAAGATCATGGAGACATTGGTTAAAGAAAGGACAGTGGGGCATCTAGAAGTCATTGGGGGCCAGGACCATAGGCAACATGGATTCACAGTGGGGAGGTCATGTCAGACAAATCTGGTTGATCTCTTTGGGTGACAAAGGAAGTAAATCAGGGTGAGGCACTGGACAACGCTTACCTTGAGGTAAGCAAAGCCTTTGACACCATCCAACATAGGAGGCTGATAAAGTAGATGAGTAGGCTGGGCATGGAGGAAAGGGTGGTAAACTGGGTTAGAAACTTGGTAACAGACAGGAGGCAGAGAGTGGTGGTAAATGGGGTGCAGTCTGGGGAGAGGGGGTGACCAGTGGGGTGCTGCAGGAAGTGGTCCTGGGGCCAGTCCTGTTCAATGTCTTCATTAGTGACATTGCAGAAGGGCTGAAGGGAAAGGTCTGCCTGTCTGCAGATGACACCAAGATGTGTAACACAGTGGATACCCCAGAGGGGGTGGAGAAAATGAGGAGGGACCTGGGAAAGCTTGAGAAATGGTCTGAGGACTGACAACTGAAGTTCAATTCAAAAAAGTGTAAAATTATGTACCTGGGACACAGAAACCCTGGGGAAAGGTATGGGGGGGGGGAGTTGCTGACAGTCACAAAGAAGGAAAGGGACCTGGGGTTCTTATATCAGATGACCTGAAAATGCCAAAGCGGTAAGGCAGCTGGGAGGGCCAGTGACATGCAGGAGTGCATAGGCAGGGGTATCACCAGCATAAGGAGGGAGGCAGTGATGCCATTATATAAACCTATGGTCAGGTTTCACATGGAATGCTATGTGCAGTTCTGGAGGTCGCACCTTTGTAAGGATATTAACAGGCTGGAGATGGTCCAGAGAAGGGTGAATGAGATGGTACAGAGCTTGCAACACAAGACTTGTAAGGAGAAATTAAGGGACCTCAATATGTACTCACTGGAAGAGAGGAGTGAAAGAGGGGATATGATAGAAACATTCACTGAAGGGCATAAATATAACTACTGAGAAGCAGGAGACAGCTGCTATAGGCATATGTGCCAGCTTCTGTGTGATATTCTTTTGTTCTTATAAATCTGTAATCTCCAATATTTCAGTAACCACATGACCACACTGCCTTCTTTAGGCATTTTATGCTGGTTGATGCCTGGTGTCAGATGGCAGACAGAGGGCTCACCAGATTGTGTTGCCATTTGAAAAACTTCATAGAGTGTTCTTTTACTGGAAAACGTTTTGGAAAGCTTGTGAAGGTCTCACAATTTTTATTATGATTTTATCTCCTTATGTCTGTCCCCTTTGGCCCCCCTATCCCCACAACCCAACAGTCATCAGTGGCCACAGCTGCAGCCTTCTTCTTGCCAAGATGGTGGGTGAGAAACATTGCAACATAGAATTTGATGGCAGATAAGGATCACTTGGCCCACCTAGTCTGCCCATTCCCCTACCTGATGGATAAGCTGCAGATTCTAGTTAATCAACAGCTTACTTCCTCCTACCCCCCAGTAGAATTACCTTATGTCTGTCCGTGAACAGCTGCCTTCACAGTCTGTGAAGTCTGACGTCTTTCAGTGCCGCTTCTTGGTCATTTTCCAACACAGGCGAGGTGCTGCCAGCCCAAAACTAACTGAGGACAAGCAGGTTTCTAAGTGGGGAAGAATTGGAGTGAGCAAGAATCAAGTACTCATTCAGATGTGGCATCGATTTTAAGATCAGCATACTGGTGTGGACACTGCAAATAGAACCCCAGCTCTTTAAGCAGCCTTATGAAGAGTAAAGGCTTCTCGAAGCACTGGGGTTCTGATTATTGTACTGTAAGTGGGCTGCATCTAATTCAGTAATTTACTGTACCTTACAACTGGCTGTATGGTAGGGCCAACTTTAAATAAACACTGCACCTGAATTAACACATGGTGCCATAGAAACATAGAATTTTTCAGCAGAAAAGGACTGCTCAGCCCACCCAGTCTACCCAAGTGTTCTCTACCTACCTGTAACTCCTGTCTGTATATGTTACTGCATGTCTTGCTCTGCCTGCATCCATCAGGATCTCCTTGTGAATGAGTTTGCTTAATGGATTTTTCCTGCAATGAGCTTGAACCTACTCCAATTACACAACCCTATTGATCGCCGTTGACCCCCTCCTTCCCCTTTTTCTAATATACCCCTATATTTATCCCATGCATGCTTCATGCCCCCTAGCATTTTAGCTTCCACCACTTCTCCTGGCAGTCTGTTCCCTGTGTCTACCACCCTTTCAGTAAGAAATATTTCTTCACATCTATCCTGAATGCCCCCCCCGCCCAGCTTCATTGTATTTCCCTTGGTTTGGGTGCTCATTCTCATTTGAAGGAAACTCCCCAACTGTACCCTCTTTACCCCTGTGAGGTACTTTGTTGGTCTTGATCATGTCACCTCTCGCCCTCCTCTCTTCAACAGTGTACATGTTGAGATTCTTCAGCCTTTTCTTGTAGGGATTCCTGTGAAAATTCTGAACCATTTTAGTTGCCCTCCTCTGGAAAACCTCCACCTTATGTTCTTTCTGAGTGTGGACTCTAAAACTGGACAGTGTTGTGGAGGGGTGAGGCAGGAGTGATACAATGGCAGCACAACATCCCTCCCCCTCCTCCTCCTACTGGAGATGCCAGTCCTTATGCACCCCAGAATCCAATTTGCCCTGCCCATAGCCTTGTCACACTGTTCTGCCATCTTGAGGTCCTCTGATGTAATAACCTCATGGACCCTTTCATGTCTAGTGAGTATCAGTACCTCTCCCCATCCTATACCCAGCATCGGGGTTCCTGTGCCCTAGGTACATGATTTTACACTTGTTGGCTTTGAACCCCAAGTAAGTAAGAAAATGGAATTGATTTGAATGAACTACACGCTTTTAAGCACCTTTTCAGGGAGTGTGTATGTGTGTGAGTGTGTGGAGGGGCTCTACTACTATAACTATTTGCTTTTGATTTGGTATAATGTGCGAACAGACTAACCCTGTTCCCCAGTCCGTATGCTATAGCAGAGATAAAGAGCCCAAATAGCATTGGGCCAAGCATTGAGCCCTGCGGCACCCCACTTGTCACTGCTGTGGGTGCCGAGAGCTACCCTGCCAATACCACCCTCTGCATCCTCCCCTGTAACCAGTTCTCTATCCATTTAGTCAGACCACCTTCCACCCGTATCCCTCCTTCTCCTCACTCTTCTCCTCCTCCTTGGCCTGTGTCCCTCCTCACAGTAGTCCACAGCCTTTCTCCTCCTTATTCTTAGCAGGTGGTGGTGCCTTCTGTATTACACTCAGACCACTGTGCCTGCCCCCTTCCAGGGTTACTGTGCCTCTGCCTTTACCTATATCTAGGGCGGTGACCTCATCAGGCTCCCCAGTCCGAAACTTTCTACCAACCTCAGTCTTTTGGCCACCCTCCCCATTTGTTTAAATCCACCTTAGTAGAGATATACCCCTCTAATCCTGCTTTTTTTTTTGTATGTATTTTCTCACTGGGCTACTGTCAGCTTGGTCATCCCAACTGACCCACATAGCCCTGCCCCCGACATCAGGCTGGGCTGCTCACTTCCATGGATTACCCCCACGGTGGGGTGGTGAGGAGCTTCCCAGGTCGACCCACCAGAGTAGGATCCAGTTGAGGAGGTGCCACTCGATGCAGGTGGGGGGGGGGGTCGGAAGCTCATGCTGCCTGACCGGAGCCCATTTTCCACTTTTCTCCCCTTTGCGGAGTGCAGCCATGCAATGATGTGTAGGAACAGCATGCCAACATCCACCACACTCCACCACCCTTTACTACACCACTGTTGTAGTGCCTTCGGTCATCACAAGGGGCTGCTACAGAGCGGTGGGTCCCTGAAATCCACCCCAGGATAGAAGAGCAGTCCTCTGGATGCTCAGTCCTGTCCTTCCCTTGCCAACCCCTGGTGGCCTGGGCATGCATTCGAACCCAGGTCGCCAGAGTGGCATGAGGTGTGGCGTCCAGCGCTGCAACCCTCAGCACTAGTGGCCCGGCAGCAATGCTGCCTTTTATCCCTCCCTTCCTGCTCCATTGTACCCTGTCCCCCACGTACAAGTCACTATTTCCCCAGACCCTACCCCAGTTAGTCATTAACCCATAATGTTTCGTGTGGCACAAATTCCTCAGCCACTCAAACTCCTCAAGCCTACCCTTCCTCGCCATGCTTGCACATGGTACCGGCAGTACTTCCAAGAATGCCACCGACTTTCCCACCCCCTCACACTGCCTGCCCAAGTACTCAAACCTTCCCCTCACTACTTCCACAGTGTCCCCCACCAAGTCATTTCTACCCACATAGATACATAGATACATAGACAGTGTCGGCAGATAAGGGCCTATGGCCCACCCAGTCTGCCCATTTGAGCTTGTAAGTTCAGTTTATGTTTTTCAAGAAGTCTGTTGCCCCTTACCCCTGACCTCCAGAATTCCTTTATGTCTATCCCATGCATTCTTAAATCCCGTGATTGTTTCAGCCCCCACCACTTCCTCTGGCAGGTGTTCCACTTGTCCACCACCCGTTCCGTGAAGAAATTCTTTCTCATGTTTCCTCTGAATCGTCTCCCTCCAACTTCATCCCATGCCCTCTAGTCCTGGAACATCTTTTTCGCTTAAAATAGTGTATTCCTGCACCCTGTTCCTCCTGTAAGATACTTGTATGTCTCCATATCCCTCTCTCCTTCCTCTCCTCCAGGGAGTACATGTTCAGTTCCTTCAACCTGTCCTCATAGGACTTGTGATGCAATCCATGCACCATCTTTGTTGCCCTCCTCTGAACCTTCTCTACCCTGTCTATGTTCTTATGTAGGTAAAGGTCTCCAGAACTGTACAGTGTACTCCAGGTGGAGCCTCACTAGTGTCTTGTATAGTGAATTGTGACTTCCTTTTCCTGCTGGTGAGGCCCCTGCCCATGCATCCCAGCATCCTATTTGCTTTACCTGCTGCCTTGTCACACTGTTTCCTGCCTTGAGGTCATCAGAGATGATAACCCCAAGATCTCTTTCCTGCTTGGTGCATGCTATATCCTCACCCCCCAACTGATATATTGTGCCAGGTTTTGTGCCCCATATGCATTATCTTGTACTTCCTTGCATTGAATTTCAACTGCCAAACCCCTGACCATTCTTCAAGTTTCTGCAGGTTCCTTCTCATTCTGTCTACACCCTCTGGTGTGTCTACTCTGTTACAGAGCTTTGTGTCATCAGCAAACAGTGAAATTCTGCCTTCTAGGTCCTGCGCAATGTCACTGATGAAGCTATTGAATAGGACCAGTCCCAGCACTGATCCCTGTGGCACCCCACTGGTCACTCTTCCCTCTGTGGAGTGACAGCCATTTACCACCACCCTCTGTGTCCTGCTGCCCAGCTAGTTACCTACCCACCACACTACTGTCCTGCCCACACCCATATTCCCCAGTTTGTGCAATAGTCATCTATGTGGCACAGTGTCAAAGGCCTTGCTGAAGTCCAGAGAGGCCATGTCCACTGCCCTCCCCTTATCCATCTCCCTAGTCACCAAGTCAAAAAATTCAATGAGGTTGGTCTGACATGACCTCCCCCTGGTGAAACCATGCTGCCTTGGGTCCTGTAGTCCATTGACAACCAGATGTTCAATTAATCTCTCCTTCAGTAGTGCTTCCATGATCTTCCCACCTACCGGAAGTGAGGCTAACTGGTCTGTAGTTCCCCTTCCTCTTTGTTCCCACTTTTGTATAAGGGGACTACATCTGCTATCCTCCAGTCTTTGGGTACCTCCTGTTTCCAATGATCGGTAAATAGGATAGGCAGAGGTTCAGAGGTTCACATGCAACAGTAAATGAGGTTTCTTCCTCCCCCTCGCTGCACGCTTGAGCAGCGCCTGCCCTGCCCCTCCTGCAGTCAACCTGGGGACAGCTTCAACCCAAATATGGCTGTGCCTTCCCCCTTTCCGCCCAATCTCACCCATTTCAGGATAGAATCCCCCAAGATGAGTACCCCCCACCCCTTACCCCTTTCCCTTCTAATGCCCCTTCCACCATCCCAGTATTCGTTCTTCCCTGTCCCTTACCCCCACCAACTGCACCCTCTGTGACTTCTGTATTTGTACCCCCTTCTTCCGCCTCACCCTTTTCTCTGCCTTATTGCTTTCCTCCTTGAACCCCTTCCCAGCCTGACTACTTCCTACTGGGCTTCCCATGTCACCCTCCCCCTTCCCCTGCTGATTTCCAACCCCTCTCCTATCCCCACTGTTGTCGATTTAGAGCCCCCATTCCTTCTACCCTGATAGTGATGCCCCTCCCATCCTTCGCCCTTCCCGTAGCCTTCTCTCCTTCAGTCACCACCTCCTCCTTCCTTACTAGCCCCCTTCTACCCTTTTGTCCTCACTATCTCTTTCCCTACCTGTTGCCATCCCTCTCATGCCCAGCTTGTCCTCCCCCCCTTCAGCATGTTTCTGCTCCCCCTCTCTGTCCCATAGCAGAGGTTCAAATCTATTCGTAGTCGATACCTGTCTACATCTCTTCCCCCTATCAGTTCCCCCTCCTACTTGTTCCCTCCGTGGCACCCGGTCCTTCCCACGCAGCCATCTGCTCTCTCCCTGGTACTCTCGTGGTCTCTTCCTCCCCATCAGGCCCCCAGCCCTCGCCTCGGGCACCCCTCCTTCTTCTCTCTTTTCTGCTACTGCCTCTGATGCTAGGGTCAGTTTCAGTCCCTAGTTATTCTTCCTCCATGACCCTTTGCCATCCCCTACCCCACTGGATGTGTACCATTCTCATCTGTCCTGCCACTTAACTCCTCCCTAACCTCCACAGTTTCTCTCTCAAACTAGCCAGTCATCTACAGACCATACACCACCCCCAAATCCTCCAAGCCCAGTCCAGGATCATGGCAGACCCTCACCCTGTACACCCCTCCACCCTTCCAAAGATGCCCGCCCTATTGACATGTGGCACCTGCCCCATTTTGGCCCCCATCTTATGTTACAGGCTCTTACTCCAAGGTTCTGTACCCTACTACAACTGTTAGGCCCCTATTTACTCAAATTTCTCCCCCCCCCACACTAGTCCCCCTACTGACCCCTTGCCGACCGGGGAAATTCAGTTTCAAATCTCATCTGTTAGAAACTGTATTACTGTAGCAATCCTAAAGCCTCCTTGTCTGTTTGTCACCCCTCAGCTACCATACTTTTTGTTCTTGGCTCTCATATAGTTTCACTTAGCCCAGTTAGAAATCCTATTGCACTCCAAGTATTACTCAGCTCAGTTAGAGAAATAAATAGAATGAATAAATATGTATTATTACAGCAATCATAACTGTATAGTTCATTACTTAGCTCAGTTAGAGGAAGAAACAGAACAACTAAATCTGTATAATTACAGCAATCCTAAGTTATTCAATCATTGCTTTGTCTTCATTCCAGAGACCCTACTGTAATATAGGACCACAGAGGACCCTGGGCGGAAGATGGGCAACTGTAAAGTCCCAGCAGAGCTCCATTGAGCTCGCTCACTCCCACTCTCTTGCTCGCTCATTCTATTTCTCCGGACGCTGATTGCTGCCCTTTTGCATTGGGCTCCTTCTTGCATTGGCACCTTTTCCTGCCTGCAAAGAAATCTGCAGCAGTCCCAACCCAGCTTCATTGAGTTCACTCACTCCCCCTCTCTCACTCGCTTGTTCTGTTTCTTCCGACACTGCAGGTTGCCCTTTTGCACTGGGTTCCAGCCTGCATTGGCACCTTTTTCTGCCCACAAAGTAATCCGCAGCAGTCTCGACAGAGCTCCATTAAGCTCGGTTACTACCCCCCTCTCTCACTCACTCATTCTCTTTCTCCCGGAGCTGCAGGCTGCCCTTTAGTACTGGGCTCCTGCCTGCATTGGTACCTTTTTCTGCCCACAAGAAATCTGCGGCAGTCCCGACACCTCTCTTTTGAGCTCGATCACTCCCCTGCTCTCACTTGCTTGTTCCGATTCTACTGGTGCTGCAGGCTGCCCTTTTGTACTGGGCTCCTGCCTGCATTGGCACCTTTTTCTGCCCACAAAGAAATCTAGAGTCCCGATAGAGCTCCATTGAGCTCGTTCACTCACTCCCCCACTTGATCGTTTCTGTTTCTCCCACCGCTGCAGACTACCCTTTAGTACTGGGCCCCTGCCTGCACTGATGCCTTTTTCTGCCCACAAAGAAATCTGCAGCAGTGCCAACAGACCTCCGTTGAGCTTGCTCACTCCCCCTCCCTCACTCGCTTGTTCTGTTTCTCCTGGCGCTGCAGGCTGCCCTTTTGTACTGGGCTCCTTGCCTGCGTTGGCACCTCTTTCTCCCCTCAAAGAAATACACAGCAGTCCTGACAGAGCTCAGTTGAGCTCGGTCACTTCCCCCTCTCACTCGCTCGATCCTAATCTGTCCCAAACACTGATTTCCCAAAGCGACTGTGCTAGTCTGCGCCGGAAGCGTGAAAACACATTTCGGCCAGGATGTGAAAAATGACAGCTGTACTGTTCATAAGGAGGTGTGAAAAAATGCCAGTGTTGAAAATCTGGTGTGAATATATTACTAATCTGCGAAGTTACAAGGGTAAGTGGAGACTGCACGACGCACGCTCGTAACACAGTCTTTTTATGGATTTTCATCACAAAATGTTCAACATAGGCATTTTCGGACCTCTCTTCATGAACAGTGTCACACTGGTTTTCTTAATGTGTACCAAACACTGATTTCCCACAGTGACTGCACTATTCTGCGCCGGAAGTGTGAAAACGCATTTTGGCCTGGATGTAACATCAAACAGTGTGGTTCACGGTAAACTCAGCTACAGAGTCAAGCCATACAAAAGTGAGGGTACTGGACTTCAGGAGGGCTGACTTTGGCAAGATGTGAGAGTGCCTCAGAAAAGCACTAGCAAGCAGGCTAGAAGGAGGTGTGGAGCAACAATGGGGAATCATCAAAACGGCCAGCACAGAGGCAACAAGCCTTTGTGTAAAGCAAATAAACAAATCAAAATGAAAGAAAAAGCCACTATGGTTCTCAAAAGAGGTGGCTGTGAAAGTCAGGAAGAAAAAGATAGCATTCTGGAAGTATAAGGAAACACAGAAGGAGCAGGACAGAGAGCTGTGCCAGTTAAGGCAGAAAGAAGCAGGGAGGGAAGTCAGAATAGCAAAGGCCCAAACTGAGGAAAATATAGCCAACTCGGTTAAGAAGGGGGATAAAACCTTTTATAGGTACATCAGCGAGCGTAGAAAGACAAAGGGAGGGATAGTGAGGCTGAATAGAATGAATGGTGGGTTGGCAGAGGGGGACAGTGAAAAAGCAGGAATACTGAATGAATATTTCTGCTCAGTATTCCCAAAGAGGAGGGAAGTGCCTAATCCAATTAACAGAAGCACTCTTGATAGAAGGTGATCCCAGTCCTTTCACAGAAGAAAGGGTTCTGCAAGAACTCCTAAAACTGAAGGTGGACAAAGCAATGGGGCCTGATGGAATTCAACCCAGAATTCTAAAAGAATTAAGGGGGGAACTAGTGAAACCACTGGCTACTCTTTTTAATAAATCATGGGAGGATGGTGTGGTACCCGAGGACTGGAGGAAGGCGGATGTGATTCCCCTTCACAAAAGTGGGACCAAGACAAAGGCAGGAAACAACAGACCTGTCAGTTTGACCTCTGTGGTAGGGAAAGTGAAGGAGTCACTTCTGAAGGAAAGAATAGTTGAGTACCTAGAGGCCAGTGGGGCTGGGACCCAAGGCAGCATGGGTTCTAGCCGGAAGGTCACGTCAGACAATCTAATAGATTTCTTTGACTGGGTGACCAAAGTAGTAGACCAGGGAGGGGCTGTGGACATGGCCTACCTAGACTTTGAAAGGTGTTTGACACAGTCCCACAAAAAAATAATAGTCAAATTAACCAGCCAGGGTAGGGTCCCAGGGTGGTAGCCTAAGTAAAACCTTGGCTGGACAACAGGACACAGAAGGTAATTGTAAATGGAGTCCACTCTGAAGAAAGAGGGGTTACTAGTGGGGTACTGCAGGGTTCAGTATTGGGTCCAGTCCTTTTTAATGTCTTCATAAGTGACATTGCAAAGGGACTGGAAGGAAAAGTATGCCTCTTTGCAGATGACACAAAGATCTACAACAGGGTTGATACACAAGGAGGCGTGGAAAGGATGAGAAGGTTCTTGGCAAGGTTGGAGGAATGGTCAGAAGTATGGCAGCTAGGATTCAATGCAAAGAAGTGCAAAATAATGCACCTGGGAAACAAGAACCCAGGGGAAGAATACGCAATGGGTGGGGAGGTTGTAACAACAACAAAAAAAGAAAGGGACCTGGGGGTAATCATATGAGATGACCTTAAGGTTAGCAAGCAATGTGAGAAGGCAGTAGGGAGGGCTGGGGTATACTGTGATGCATAGGGAGAGGCATCAGCAGCAGAAAACAGGAAGTTGTTATCCCTCTGTACAGACAGTTGGTGAGACCCCATCTGGAGTACTGCGTCCAGTTCTGGAGACCCCATTTCCAAGGACATAGACAGGATAGAGGCAGTCAGAGGGCAACTAAAATGGTGCAGGGTCTGCAAGAGAAGCCATATGAGGAGAGACTAAAGGAGCTTAATATGTATACCCTTGAGGAAAGAAGGGAGAGGGGGACATGATAGAAACTTTTAAGTACCTCAGTGGAATCAACAAAGTCCAAGAGGGTAGCATCTTTAAGAAAAAGAGACGTGCAAGTACAAGGGGACACAATTTAAAGATAGAGGGGCAGTTCAGGGGCAATGTGAGGAAGTATTATTTCACAGAGAGGGTAGTGGATGCATGGAACAACCTTCCTGAGGAGGTTGTGGGGTCTAAAACTGTGGGAGAATTCAAGAATGCGTGGAACAGACATAAGACAATTCTTGTGGGGGGTAGGAAGAAATAGGCTGTTGGTTAACTAAGATCTGCGGCCTATCCTGTAGGTAGGGAAATGGGCAGACTAGATGGGCCAAGCGGTCCTTATCTGCTGTCAAAGTCTATGTTTCTATGTGAAAAATGACAGCTGTACTGTTCATAAGGAGGTGTGGGAAAATGCCAATGTTGAAAATCTGGAGTGAAAATATTGCAAATTCATGAAGTTACTATCGTGTGTAACAACTGTGCAACGCATGTTTGTAAAACAGTCATGTTGGAAATTTTTTTCTACCAGATTTATTACTCAGCTCACTTAGAGAAATAAGCAGAACAAATAAATATGTATTATTACAGCAGTCATAACGGTATTTCTCAGTACTTAGTTCAGTTAGAGAAATAAACAGAACAACTTTAATCTATATTATTACAGCAATCCTAAAAGTATCCAGTCATTGCTTTGTTTCCACTCCAGAGACCCTGCTGTAATATACGACCACAGAGGACCCTGGGCGGGAGGGTTGGCAACTCTAAAGGCCCGGCAGAGCTCCACTGAGCTCGCTTACTCCCCTCTCTCACTCGCTCGTTCTGTTTCTCCTGGCGCTGCAGGCTGCCCTTTTGTACTGGGCTCCTGCCTGTGTTGGCACCCTTTTCTGCCCACAAAGAATTTCACAGCTGTCCCGACAGAGCTCCATTGAGGTTGTTCACTACCCCTCTCTCATTCTCTCATTCTGTTTCTCCTGGCGCTGCAGGCTGCCCTTTCGTACTGGGCACCTGCCTCTGTTGGCGCCTTTTTCTGCCCACAAAGAAATTCGCCGCAGTCCTGATAGAGCTCCATTGAGCATGCTCACTCCCCCTCCCTCACTTGCTTGTCCTGTTTCTCCCAGCGCTACAGGCTGCCCTTTTGTACTGGGCTGCTGCTTGCATTGGTGCCTTTTTCTACCCACAAAGAAATCCACAGCAGTCCCGACAGAGCTCAGTTGAGCTCGGTCACTCCTCCCTCTCACTCACTTGATCTTAATCTGTTCCAAACACTGATTTCCCACAGTGACCATGCTATTCTGCGCCAGAAGTGCAAAAACATATTTTGGCCAGGATGTGAACAATAACAGCTGTACTGTTCATAAGGAGGTGTGAAAAAATGCCAGTGTTGAAAATGTGGCGTGGAAATATTAAACACATTTGCGAAGTTACAAGGGTGCATGGAAATAGTTCAATGCATGCTTTTAACACAGTCATTTTATTGACTTTTGTCACCAAATTTTCAACAAATGGATTTTAGGACCTCTGCTCACGAACAGTGTCACTGTCATTTTTATGTTGCTTGCACGCATGTGCAAGAAACATAGTGCCATCATCCGAGACTTCGGAGGTGTGTCACCTCCTCCTCCAATTCAGTCAGTGTGCTGGCAGGCACGGCCCCTGTAAGCCAATGCATTTTGGAGCTGTCTATGACACTCCAAAATGCAGTGTGCCTGATTGAGGGGAGCTACGCTGCGTGAGCACCGATAAGATATCGACTGCTTGGCAGCTCTCCCTCAGACACACTGCTGAGTGCGCGCCCCAGCACGCTGTATAGCCAGACAGGTGCCCAATCCCCGTCGGCTGAGCTCCCAGTAGTAGGTGCTACGCTGGGGCCCACTAGCGTGGCAAGCAGTCCTTTGGCTGGCCAGGGGTGCCCAATCGCCGGCGAACACCCCTCCTTGTGCCCGCTGAGCCCACCCCAGCGTGGCAACAATACTCATGGCCGACAGGGTGCCCAATCCTCGTAGGCTGAATGCCCCCAACGTCCTTGTGCCACGCTGAGCCCACCCCAGCATGGTAACGTCTCCACGATGTCTTTTTTTTTTAAACCTGTAAAGCGAAAACAGTCCCATGGCGCATCTCCCATCCCCCCTCCCACAACCAGCACCCATTCACTTAGTGCACCCAGCCTCCCCACCCCTTCACCCCCTACTTACCTCCGGACTCCGGCAAGGCGATCTTGATGTGGACGGGAACACGTCTGCACTCTTCAAAGCCGACCGCAAACTGAAATGCCGGTAAGCTGTATAATGGGCTAGATAGGGGGGTTTCAACTTGTTGCATATCTCAGGCATTTTGGGAAATTTTTGCACTAAATTTTCAACATGGGGTTTTTGGGACTCTTTCTCATGAATGATGTCACTGTCATGGCGTTAATCGGGCCCGAAGGGTGATTTCGCTCAGTGACTGCGCAGTGACTGCGAAATCACCCTTCAGGCCTGAATACCGCCATGACAGTGACATCATTCATGAGAAGGGGTCCCAAAAACCCCATGTTGAAAATTTGGTGCCAAAATTCCAAAAAATGACTGTTTTACGAGCGTGCGTTGCGCAGTTCCTATGCAGGCTCGTAAGTTCACGAAATTTCAATATTTTCACTCCAGATTTTCAACATTGCCATTTTACCACACCTTCTCATGAGTAGTATAGCTTTCATTTTTCACTTCTCACCCAAAATGTGTTTCCGCCCATGTAGCGCAGAATGGTGCAGTCGGTGTGCGAAATCAATGTACGGGACAAATTAAGAAAATCACAGTGACACTGTTCATGAGCAGAGGTCTTAAAATGGCTATGTTGAAAATTTGGTGAAAATTCCTAAAATGACTGTTTCTGGCGTCGTTGCACAGTTCCTCATGAGCTCGTAAGTTCGCAAATTTTCAATATTTTCACTCCAGATTTTCAACATTGCCATTTTACCACACCTTCTTATGAGTAGTACAGCTGTCATTTTCACATTCACCCAAATGTGTTTCCGCCATGCAGCGCAGAATGACTTAGCCGAAAAGCAAATCAATGTACGGGACAATTAAGAAAAATCACAGTGACACTGTTCATGAGCAGAGGTCTTAAAATGGCTATGTTGAAAATTTGGTGAAAATATTCCTAAAAATGACTGTTTCTGACGTCGTTGCACAGTTCCTCAAAGCTAGTAAGTTCGCAAATTTTCAATATTTTCACTCCAGATTTTCAACATTGCCATTTTACCACACCTCCTCATGAGCAGTACAGCTGTCATTTTTCACATCCTGCCCAAAACGTGATTCCGCCCACGTAGCACACAATGGAGCAGTCGGTGTGCGAAATCAATGTATGGGACACATTAAGAAAATCACCATGACACTGTTCATTAGCAGAGGTCTTGAAATGGCTATGTTGAAAATTTGGTGAAAAAATTCCTAAAACTGACTGTTTTACGAGCGTGCGTTGCTCAGTACCTACATCGCCCGTAAGTTTGTGAATTTTCAATATTTTCACTCCAGATTTTCAACATTGGCATTTATCACACCTCCTCATAGGCATTACGCTGTCATTTTTCACATCCTGCCCAAAGCGTGTTTCCATACATACTTAGCGCGGCAGTCGGTGTTATTAAAGAAAATTAAAATCACAGTGGTACTGTTCATGAGCAGAGGTCTTAAAATGGCTATGTTGAAAATTTGGTGAAAAATCCTAAAATGACTGTTTCTGAGTGTGCATTGCGCAGTTCCTACGCACGCTCGTAAGTTCGCAAATTTTCAATATTTGCACTCCAATGACTTCCAAATACCTAAACAGCACATAGAAGCAAGCAACATTCGGCATTGACAAATGCTTGTCTTAATCTGTCCCGAACACTGATTTCCCACAGAGACCATGCTATTCTGCCCCGGAAGTGCGAAAACACATTTCTGTCTGGATGTGAAAAATGGCAGCTGTACTATTCATAAGGAGGTGTGAAAAAATGGCAGTGTTGAAAATCTGGTGTGAAAATATTACTAATTTACGGAGTTACACGTGTGTGTGAAAACTGCAAAATGCATGCTTGTAACACAGTCATTTTATGGAGTTTCATCACAAAATTTTCAACATAGTCATTTTAGGACCTCTGCTCATGAACATGGTCACTGTGGTTTTCTTAATGTGTCCCAAACACTGATTTCCCACAGCGACCACACTATTCTGCATCGGAAGTGGGAAAACGCATTTCGGCCAGGATGTGAAAAATGACAACTGTACTGTTCATAAGGAGGTGTGGGAAAATGCCAATATTGAAAATCTGGAGTGAAAATATTGCAAATTCATGAAGTTATGATTGTGCGTAGCAACTGCGCAACGCATGTTCGTAAAACAGTCATTTGGGGAATTTTTTCTACCAAATTTATTACTCAGCTCACTTAGAGAAATAAGCAGAACAAATAAATATGTATTATTACAGCAGTCATAACAGTATAGCACACTACTTAGTTCAGTTAGAGAACTAAACAGAACAACTTAATCTGTATTATTGCAGCAATCCTAAAAGTATCCAATCATTGCTTTGTCTCCTCCCAAGAGACCCTGCTGTAATATAGGACCACAGTGGACCCTGGGCAAGAGGGTGGGCAACTCTAAAGTCCCGGCAGAGCTCAATTTAGCTCGCTCACTCCCCATCCCTCACTCGCTCATTCTGTTTCTCCCGGCGTTATGGGCTGCCCTTTTGTACTGGGCTCCTGCTTGCATTGGCACTTTTTCTGCCCACAAAGAAATCTGCAGATGTCCCGACATAGCTCCATTGAGCTCGCTCATGCCCCCTCTTTCACTCGCTCATTCTGTTTCTCCCGGTGCTGCAGGCTACCCTTTTGTACTGGGCTCCTGCCTGTGTTGGTGCCATTTTCTTCCCACAAAGAGGTTCACAACTTTCCCAAAAGAGCTCCGTTGAGGTCGCTCACTCCCTCTCTCTTATTCACTCATTCTGTTTCTCCTGGTGCTGCAGGCTGCCCTTTTGTACTGGGCTCCTGCCTCTGTTGGCGCCTTTTTCTGCCCACAAAGAAATCCACAGCAGTCCTGACAGAGCTCCATTGAGCTCGCTCGCTCCCCCTCTCACTCACTCATTCTGTTTCTCCCACCGCAGCAGGCTGCCCTTTTGTACTGGGCCCCTGCCTGCATTGACACATTTTTTTCTGCCCACAAAGAAATCTGCAGCAGTCCCGATAGACCTCTGTTTAGCTTGCTCACTCCCCCTCCCTCACTTGCTTGTCCTGTTTCTCCAGGCGCTGCAGGCTGCCTTTTTGTAATGGGCTCCTGCCTGCATTGGCGCCTTTTTCTGCATACAAAGAAATCCACAGCAGTCCCTACAGGGCTCAGTTGAGCTCAGTTACTCCCCCTCCCCCCACTCGCTCAATCTTTTAATCTGTCCCAAACACTGATTTCCCACAGCGACCGTGCTATTCTGCGCCAGAAGTGCAAAAAACATATTTTGGCCAGGATGTGAAAAATGACAGCTGTGCTGTTCATAGAGGTGTGGAAAAATGCCAGTGTTGAAAATGTGGTGTGGAAATATTAAACAAATTTGCAAAGTTACAAGGGTGCATGGGAACAGTTCAACGCACGCTTTTAACACAGTCATTTTATGGACTTTCGTCACCAAATTTTCAACATAGGGATTTTAGGACCTCTGCTCATGAACACGGTCACTGTCATTTTCTTAATCTGTCCCAAACACTGATTTCCCACAGACACTGTGCTGTTCAGCGCCGGAAGTGGGAAAACACATTTTGATCAGGATGTAAAAAATGACAGCTTTACTGTTCATAAGGAGGTGTGAAAAAATGCCAGTGTTGAAAATCTGGCATGAAAATATTACTAATTTGCGAAGTTACAAGGGTGCGTGGAAACTGCACAATGCACTCTCATAACACAGTCATTTTATGGAGTTTCATCACAAAATTTTCAACATAGGCATTTTCGGACCTCTGATCATGAACAGAGTCACTGTGGTTTTCTTAATGTGTCCCGAACACTGATTTCCCAGAGCGACCACACTATTCTGCGTCGAAAGTGTGAAAATGCATTTCAGCCTGGATGTGAAAAATGACAGCGGCACTGTTCATGAGGACGTGTGGAAAAATGCCAGTGTTGAAAATCTGGAGTGAAAATATTGCAAATTCACTAAGTTACGATCGTGCTTAGCAACTGCGAAACACACGTTTGTAAAACAGTCATTTTGGGGATTTTTTCTACCAAATTTAATACTCAGCTCACATACAGAAATAAGCAGAACAAATAAATATGTATTATTACAGCAGTCATAACAGTATAGCTCACTACTTAGTTCAGTTAGAGAACTAAACAGAACAACTTAATCTGTATTATTATAGCAATCCTAAAAGTATCCAATCATTGCTTTGTCTCCACTCCAGAGACCTTGCTGTAATATAGGACCACAGAGGACCCTGAGCGAGAGGGTGGGCAACTCTAAAGTCCCGGCAGAGCTACATTGAGCTCGATCACTCCCCCCCCCCACTCGCTTGTTCTGTTTCTCCCGGTGCTGCAGGCTCCTCTTTTATACTGGGCTCCTGTCAATGTTGGTGGCTCTTTTCTGCCCACAAAGAAATCCACAGCAGTCCCGACAGAGCTCCATTGAGCTCGGTCACCCCACCCTCACACTCGCTCATTCTGTTTCTCATTGCACTGCAGGCTGTTCTTTTGTACTGGGCTCCTGCCTGTGTTGGTGCCTTTTTCTACCAGCAAAGAAGGTCACAGCTGTCCCAAAAGAGCTCCGTTGAGCTCGCTGTCTCCCCCTCTCTCACTTGCTCGTTCCATTTCTCACAGTGTTGCAGGCTGCCCTTTTTTACTGGGCTCCTGCCTGCGTTGGAGTCTTTTTCTGCCCACAAAGAAGTTCACAGCTGTCCCGACAGAGCTCCTTTGAGGTTGCTCACTCCCTTTCTCTCACTCGCTCATTCCGTTTCTCCTGGCGCTGCAGGCTGCCCTTTTGTACTGGGCTCCTGCCTCTGTTGGTGCCTTTTTCTGCCCACAAAGAAATCTGCAGCAGTCCCCACAGAGCCCTATTGAGCTCGCTCACTCCCCCTCTCTCATTCACTCATTCTGTTTCTCCCGGCGCTGCAGGCTGCTCTTTTGTACTGGGCTCCTGCCTGCATTGGTGCCTTTTTGTGCCCATGAAGACATCCGCAGTAGTCCTGACAGAGCTCCATTGAGCTCACTCACTCCCCCTCTCTCACTCGCTCATTCTGTTTCTTCCGCCGCTGCAGGCTGCCCTTTTGTATTGGGCCCCTGCCTGCATTGGTGCCTTTTTCTGCCCACAAAGACATCCGCAGCAGTCCTGACAGAGCTCCATTGAGCTCACTCACTCCACCTCTCATAGAAACATAGAAACATAGACTTTGACAGCAGATAAGGATTGCTTGGCCCTCCTAGTCTGCCCATTTACCTACCTAGAGGATAAGCTGCAGATCCTATTTAACCAACAGCCTATTTCTTCCTACCCCCACCAAAAATTACCTTATGTCTGTCCTATTCATTCTTGAATTCTCTCACAGTTTTAGACCCCACAACCTCCTCAGGAAGGCTGTTCCATGCATCCATGCACCTTGAGGGCAGTACTTCCTCTCAGCACTTATGTACCCCCAGTGTTTGCTGTATATGTATGTTTTCAGTCAATTATACTGTTTTCAAAATTCTATAAAAGTTTATATAACTGTGATTACTGTTTATCCTCATGCTATGTATATTCTACTTGTTTTTCCTGAATGTGCATTGTATTCAAAATTGTCATGTGTTACTGTATTTTCCTTCCAACTAGATGTTTTGTATTCTATTGTGGACACTATGTATCTGCCATTTTTGATGTGTAACCCTCCCGGGTCGTGCCTGAAAATAGGCAAAATCTCTTGTCTAGTGCACCTACCTGGTTAACAAAAACAAAATAAAATAATAATAAATCCGCCACCCTCTCTGTGAAAAAATGCTTCCTCACATTGCCCCTGAGCCGTCCCCTCTCTATCTTCAAATTGTGTCCCCTTGTTCTTGCACATCTCTTTTTCCTGAAAGATGCTACCCTCTTGGACTTTGTTGATTCCACTGAGGTACTTAAACATTTCTATCATGCCCCCCCCCCCTTCCTCAAGGATATACATATTAAGCTCCTTTAGTCTCTCCTCTTATGGCTTCTCTTGTAGATCCTGCACCATTTTAGTTGTCCTCCTCTGAACCGCCTCCATCCTGTCTATGTCCTTGCAGAGATGGGATCTCCAGAACTGGATGCAGTACTCCAGATGGGGTCTCACCAACTGTCTGTACGGGGGATAATAACTTCCTGTTTTCTGCAGGTGATGCCTTTCCTTATACATCCCAGTATCCCCCCAGCCATCCCTACCACCTTCTCACATTGCTTGCCAACCTTAAGGTCATCTGATATGATTACCCCCAGGTCCCTTTCCATTTTTGTTGTTGTTCCTACCTTCCCTTCCATTGTGTAATCTTCCCCTGGGTTTTTGTTTTCCAGGTGCATTATTTTGCACTTCTTTGCATTGAATCCAAGCTGCCATACTTCTGACCGTTCCTCCAACCTTGCCAAGTCCCTTCTCATCCTTTCCACGCCTCCTTGTGTATCAACCTTGTTGCAGATCTTTGTGTCATCTGCAAAGAGGCATACTTTTCCTTCCAGTCCCACTGCAATGTCACTTATAAAGACATTAAAAAGGACTGGACCCAGTACTGAACCCTGCGGTACCCTGCTAGTAACCCTTCTTTCTTCAGAGTGGACTCCATTTACAATTACTTTCTGTTTCCTGTTGTCCAGCCAATGTTTTACCCAGGCTACCACCCTGGGACCTACTCGCAGGCTGGTTAATTTGACTATTAATCTTTTGTGTGGGATTGAGTCAAACTATCTTACTCACTCATGCTGTTTCTCCCGTCGCTGCAGGCTGCCCTTTTGTACTGGGCCACTGCCTGCATTGATGCCTTTTTCTGCCCACAAAGAAATCCTCAGCAGTGCCAACAGAGCTCCGTTGAGCTCGCTCCCTCCCCCTCCCTCACTCGCTCATTCTGTTTCTCCCAGTGCTGCAGGCTGCCCTTTTGTACTGGGAGACTGCACAATGCATACATGTAACACAGTCATTTTATGGATTTTCATCACAAAATTTTCAGCATAGGCATTTTAGGACCTCTGCTCATGAACAGTGTCACTGTGGTTTTCTTAATGTGTCCCAAACACTGATTTCCCACAGTGCCCACGCTATTCTACGCCACAAGTGTGAAAACACATTTTGGCCAGGATGTGAAAAATGACAGCTGTACTGTTCATAAGGAGGTGTGGAAAAATGCCAATGTTGAAAATCTGGAGTGAAAATATTGCAAATTCGCAAAGTTACGAGTATGCGTAGCAACTGTACAACGCACTCTCGTAAAACAGCCATTTTTTTGATTTTTCCACCAAATTTGCAACATAGGCTTCCTGAGAGACCACCTCATAAACACTGGCACTATCGTTTTGTTAATCAGTCCTGAAAGGTGATTTTGCGCAGTGATCGC
This sequence comes from Neoceratodus forsteri, assembly GCA_016271365.2. Classification (NCBI taxonomy): domain Eukaryota; kingdom Metazoa; phylum Chordata; order Ceratodontiformes; family Ceratodontidae; genus Neoceratodus; species Neoceratodus forsteri. The sequence continues at coordinate 562,555,122 of CM028130.1, read as the reverse complement.
GAAATCACCTTTCAGGACCGAATAACGCAATGACAGTGGCTGAATTCATGAGGAGGGGTCCCAAGAACCCCATGTTGAAAATTTGGTGCCAGAATTCCCAAAAATGCCTGAGATATGCACCAAAGTTGAAAAAACCCTATTTATGCCGTTATGCAGCTTACCGGCATTTCCTCAGTTGTGGTTGGTTTGAAGACTGCAGACTTATTTCAGTCCACGAAGATCATCGCGCCAGGCTCCAGAGGTAAGTATGGGGTGAGGTGGGTGTGGGGAGGCAGGGCATGCAGAGGGTGGGTGCGGGTTGGGGAGAGGCAGGGAGACCGTGGGGACCATTTTCTTTTTCACAGGTTACAAAAAAATGTTAAAAATCACGGGACAGTTTTTCTTTTTCATGGCCATTTAGCATGCTGGGGTGGGCTCCCAGCATGCCACCTGAGTGTTTGGGGGGATCTGTAGCCAGTCAGAGGATTGACACCTCCGTCGGCACATATGGAAGGGGACACAAAGCCAAGAGTTGGGCACCTCCTTGGCACAGAACAAAAGTGGGGGACTTATGCAGATGGGGGAGTGGGGTCCCACCATCGGCAAGGAAGGAGACTGAAGCCGATGGGGACTGGGTGCTCCTTCGGGAAGCCCTGCAATGAGGGGTCGCTCCCTCATTGCAGCGCATGATGCTGCAATGCCGAAATGGCCCCTGATTGCAGCGGCTAAAATGTTTCAAGGTGGTGGCATGCTGGCTTAACTAGTGTCAGCCACAGCGTGCCACCCCATTTGGGAATGCGGGCAAAGCCTCCAAAGGCAGTGGGGGCATTGGCCACAACAGTGTCATACCTCCACAGCATGCTTCTGCAGCAAGCTGCCACAACATGTTTCTTGCACATGCATGCAATCAACATAAAAATGTTTCTGGTCCTTGTTGGGGGCATAGATTTGCAGAGGGTTATAGGGTTACCCAAAAGAGGGTTACCTTCAAGAAGTCCTGTTAGTACCTGAAACCTGCCTTCCATATCAGTAATATACTTGTGTTTGACAAAAAGTACCCCTTTTTAAATTAAAACAACAGTTCCTCTTTACTTAGAGTTAAAACAGCTGCATCCAGTGTGTGCCACCCAGCCCATTCCTAATTCCATTGCTTCTACTGATAGGAAATGCTCTTTCTTGGAGGAAAATGGTATTGAATTTCAATTTATACAACTAGGATAAAATCTTCTTCCTTTTAATAGGGGAATTCAGGCCCTGCCCTGCCAGTACCCCCATTGATTAGCCTCCTTTTCATTGAATGAACTCCATTTACCACCACCCTCTCTCGCCTATCACTTAACCAATTTCTTAACCCAGTTTTCCACCTTAGAATCCACCCCTAAGCTGCCCAGTTTCCTTATGAAACTCCTATTTGGAATAGTGTCAAAAGTCTTACTGAAATCTAAACATTTTAGAGCGAGCATGGTCTCACTCACATGTCTGGACAGGAGTAAAAATGGTGTAAGATATAATGGTTTAACTAAAACAGTTCTAACTGCACTGTAGACAAGCAAGCAAAAATCTGTGTGTTGGAATTAACAGGACTGGTTAGAGTGAGAGAACAGATTTACACCAGCAGTGTGGATACACTAAACCTTTATCAAGCATGTCTACTGCATAGTGTGGATGCACAGAACCGGTTTTGTTAAATTGGATTTAAAAACGGTTTTCGAAAATAGTACTATAGCGTGGACTGGGCCTAAGGTGCAAACATCACTATTTATTGCATCCACCAGAATGGATTCAAGATAGGAAATAATACAACAGTACCCTATACTGACTCAATGTCAGGATGAAGGGTACCACATTGGGTGGGGCACACTGGGGCTTCTAGGACAGGATTCTTGTGGCCTTCACCAGATGAGAGACGGGGCCAGTATTCTAGGGCAAAAGTCTGACCTTTACATTGGGCAGATAAACTGACTGCAGGGCAGACAGAGAATAGGGGAACCACTGAAAAGGGAAAGCAGGTGGGGAACCTAGCTGGAGCTCCTGCTAAGCAGGGGACTAGCAGCAGCAAGGTGGGTAACAGTAAGGTTTAAGTTCAAATTAGGTTAAGGGCAGAGGCCAGTGAGAGAGGACTAGCAACGTCTACATCCAGCATGAAAACTAAAAAATTAAGGAGACTAGGGAAGAATAAGGAAGAAGGAATAGGAAAAAACAAGAGGGAGGGGATCAGGAGAAAGATGGAAAGGGGTCTGCCTTATTGCCAGAAATCTGAGAATTAAAACTAGTACACTCTAGGCAATGGTGGCAAACACTGAGATGGATCTAGTAGCCATTACAGAAACTTGGGCCACAGAGAATAAAGATTGAGCCCTGACAGTCCCAGGCTACATCATGTTTAGATAGCATAGAGGAAAAGGTAAAGGAGGAGGGGTATCCCTATATGTAGAGAAGGCATAGAGGCCGTGGAGGATGCAAACATAAGGGGAGGTAATGGGGAACAGAATCACTATGGGTTCAGGTCATGGTGTCCTCATGCAAGAAACGATGGATGGAGATGATCTATAGACCTCCAGGACAGGGGGACGAGAGAAAGAAAAGTGGCTAGGGACAGAACTAGAAAGGGGGGTAGCAAAGGGGGAGGTACGAGTGGTGGTGGCAGTGGTGGGAGATCTAAACCTGACAGATATTGACTGAGTCATTCCAGTGGCCAGGAGCTCCAGAAGTCAGGCCCTACTGGAGACATTGCAGGACTGCCTACTGGTGCCGCTAGCTAAAGAATCACTAGACAGGCTGCCATTCTCGATGTGGGGAAGGTAGGGGAGCCACTAGTGTCCTGTGACCATAGCTCTATGGTTGGACCTGGCCCTTGGGACAAGTAAACCCTCAGCAATGGCTGAAGTCCTAGATTTCAGAACGGTACACTTCAGCTGGATAAGGGAGCTGGTCTGGGAGCAAATGACTACTTTTGCTCTGTATTTACAAGGGAAGACAGAGGGTCTCTGCCCTAACAGTGGCAAAAGGCAGCTGTAAGAGGGATCCCTGAGATGAGGCAGCAAGTGTTTAACAGTGAAAGAGTTTGGAAAGGGCTAGCAGCCTTTATGATAGATAAGGCCCTGGGGCCAGTCAAGATGCATCCGAGGGTGCTCAAGGAAACGGCAACTGAGCCCCTGGTGTGGTTATTCAATAGCTTAATTCAGACAGGGATAATTCCAAAAGACTGTAGGGTAGCAGACATAGTCCCGCTGCATAAGGTTGGGGGGGGGGGATGAGCAACTAGGTAACTACAGACCTGCCAGTTTTACCTCTATTGTGGGTAAACTGATGGAGACACTAGACAAAGAGGACTTCATAAACTACTGTACCAAGGGAGCAGTTGACTCCAGGATAGTAAACAGCATGTTTTTTTTTGGCAAGAAGGTCTTGTTAGACCAATCTGATAGTATTCTTTGACTGAGTAATAAGGGTATCGGATAAGGGCCATGCTGTGGATTTACTCTACTTCGATTTCTGCAGGCACTTGACTCGGTGTCTCATGGAAGGTTGCTGAAAAAGCTAGAGGATCTGGATACAGCAAAAGACACAGGTGGGTGAGAAACTGGTTGGATGGGAAACAGCAGAGGGCTGTGGTTAACAGAGTCAAATCAGAAAAAAGGGAGGTCACCAGTGGGGTGCCACAAGGATCGGTCCTGGGTCCAGTCCTTTTCAATATGTTTGTTAGTGACATGGGAAAATAATTCAGGGACTGGTGTGTCTCCCTGCAGATGACACTAAGCTCTGTGGCAGGGTAGACAGTGAGAAGTGGGTTAGGGAGATGCAGAGAGATGTAAAAAGCTAGGGAAGTGGTCAAAGGTTCAGCAGTTGAAATTCAATGCTAAAAAGTGCAAGATGATGCACACAGGGAATACAAACTGGAGGACAGAGTACTGGATGAGAGGCAAAGTTGTGCACGACCTCTGAGAAAAGAGACCTAGGGATCATCATCGGTGGCTCCCTGAAACAATCAAGCTAGTGTAACAAGACCTACCATAAGGCAAACAGGATGCTGGGGTGTATAGGAAGGGGTACTGACAGCAGAAGGAAGGAGGTATAATTACTACCTCTCTATAGATAACTGATAAGGCCCTATCTGGAGTACTGTGCCCAGTTCTGGTGTCCTCACCGAAGGAAAGATAAGGACAGGCCAGAGACAGTGCAAAGTAGAATGACCAAAATGATTGAGGGCCAGTGAACAAGTATGTTCTGGAGGCTGGGTGAGAGAGGGGAGATATGATAGAGATCTTCAAGTTCCTGAAAGGAATCTAAACTGTGAGGAACAGAGTACAGAGAAAGGTGACAAAAATGATTCAGGGTCTGCAGTACATGTCTTATGAGGAAAGACTTAGGGAACTGAAAATGTACTCCCTGGAGCAGAGAAGAGAGAGAGGGGACATGATTGAAACATTCAAGTACATAAAAGGCATTAACAAGGTACAGGCACAGAAACTTTTTCACTTCAAGAAGGGCTCCAGGACCAAGGGACATGACCTCAGGCTGCAAGGAGGGATGTTCTTTATCAACACCAGGAAGTTTTTCTTCACAGAAAGAGTGGTGGATGCCTGGAACAGTCTGCCCCAAGAGGTTGTTGGGGGATTCAAGAATGCATAGGATAGACACAAGGGAGCCCTGACTACAGAAGGCAACTAGAGTATCAAAATAGGTCAAAAATAAATGCTCAGACTAGATGGACCTAGCAGTCTCCTTCTGCCATCAACTTCTATGTTTCTATGTTCCTATGAACTATTTGGCATAAGTAGCAGATCAAGAACATGCTGGAAAACAGGAGGGAGGAAAGAATGAGCAGGGGGGAAAGAGCAAACCAAAGGGAGAGAACACAAGGAAGAACATGGAAGGCAGAAACCCACAAGGAGGAAGAAAGGAAGATGGGAAAAACAGGAAAGACAGAAGAGAAGAGGAGATTATAAGAGACAGTCCTTTGCAAGGGAGGGGGTCACTACAGAGGAAAGATGACGAAGTAAAACTGGGGTATTGAAGGTCATGGGCATCAATGCTAGAAGTCTGGGAAGCATGATCCCAGGCCTGGCAGCAGTCATGGCAGAGGCAGACCTTGATGTCATGGCTATTACGGAGATGTGGAGCTATGTGGACCAGGACTGGAACATAACCGTACCTTGATATACTCTTTTCAGGAGGGATAGAGAAGGCAAGAAAGGGGGGGCGGGAGTAACACTTTATGTGAGGGATGACATAAAGTCTACAGAGGCAATAGGCAAGTGGGGGGGCAGAGACGCTATGGGTCACCCTGGAGATGAAGAAAGGTGAGGTTATTTGCACAGGGATGATATATAAGCTGCCGTCACAAGAGTGGGCGGGGGATAAAGCTATGTTGGAGGAAATACTGAGGATGGCAAACAAAGGGGAGGTGCTGCTGTTGGGGGATTTCAACCTACCAGATGTGGAGTGGAGCACCCCAACAGCGGCCTCTGCCAGGAGCAGAGATATCATTGACTGCCTACAGGGGGCACTCTTGAGACAGTTAGTCAGGGAACCTACCAGGGAAGGGGCAGTACTTGACCTGATCTTCACAAATGGGGATGGGGGGATCTCAGTGGGGGAAAGCCTAGGCACAAGTGACCACAATACAGTATGGTTCATACTACGGACAACATGGGAAATAATCTAAAGTAAAAGTCCTAGATTTCAGGCAGGTGGACTTTAAGAGCATGGGTGACTGCCTCAAGAAAACTCTTGTAGGGGTGAGGGACCTGGAGGGGGTGGAAGAACAATGGGCAAAAATAAAGGGGGCCATACTAGAAACCATTAATCTCTGCATCAGGCAGGTCAGCAAGAACAGGAAAAAAAGGAAAACCTCTATCATTCAGTGGGGAGGTAGCAGTAAAGGTCAGGGTGAAAAGGACAGCGTCCAAGAGATAGAAGCAGACGCAGAGGGAGGAAGATAGAGCAGCGTACCAGGAAAAGTAAAAGGAGGCAGGGAGTGAGGTTAGGAGAGCAAAGGCAAGGGCTGAGGAGAAAATAGCTCAATCAGTTAAGAGATGGAACAAAACCTTTTACCGGTATGTGAGTGACAGGAAGAAGACTAAGGCTGGGATAGTTCGAATGAGGGTAAGGGTGGGGAGATGGTGGAGGGGGAACAAGAGAAGGCAGACATCCTAAAAAGCTACTTTTGTTCCGTGTTCACGGTGGAAGGGGAGGGGGAAGATGGATGGATCAGGGAGAGGAGGGAAGCTGGGGAGGGGGTGGAAATCAGTCTATTCAAAGTGGAGTAGGTCCTAAAGGAACTAGCAGTACTAAAAGTAAACAAAGCCATGGAACCTGATGGGATACACCCCAGAATACTGAAGGAGCTGAGGGAGATGCTAGTGGAGCCATTAATTGACCTGTTCAACAGATCATTGGAGACAGGGGTGGTCCCAGATGACTGGAAAAGAGTTGATGTGGTTCCTCTCCTCAAGGGTGGAAGCAAGGAAGAGGCAGACAACTACAGTCCAGTCAGCCTAACATCAGTGGTGGGCAAGTTGATGGAGAAATTACTGAAGGAAAGCATTACCAAGCATTTAGATGCAAATGATCTGAAGGATCACAGACAGCATGGATTCACGGAAGGGAGGTCATGTCAAACAAACTTAATTGAGTTAATTGACTAGGTGACCAGAGTGATAGATCAGGACAGGGCAGTGGATGTGGTTTACCTTGACTTCAGTAAAGCATTTGATACTGTGCCACACAGAAGGCTTCTGCACAAACTGAGAGCTCTTGGAGTAGGATCAGAGGTGGTGAGATGGGTGAAAAATTGGTTAGAGGGTAGAAGGCAAAGGGTGGTCATAAATGGAGTTCCATTAGAAGAGGGAAGGGTGACCAGTGGGATACCACAGGGGGCAGTACTGGGACCGATCCAGTTAAATATTTTCATAGGTGACATTGAGGAGGAGCTTGAGGGGAAAATTTGTCTATTTGCAGATGATACAAAGCTCTGTAACAGAGTAGACACTTCAGATGGGATAGAAAAAAAATGACTGGAGATTTGCACAAACTAGTAGAGTGGTCAAAAGTGTGGCAGTTGAGCTTTAATGCAAAAATATGCAAAATCATGCACTTGGGGAGCAGAAATCAAAGAGCAGAGTACAGGATGGGTGGTCAGGTACTGGAAGTGATTGAGCATGAGAGGGACCTTGGTATAATCATATCTAATGATCTCAAGGTGGCATACAGTTGCAATGAGAGAGGGCAGAAGCAAGGGCCAGTAGAATGCTGGGATGCATGGGGGGGGGTATCACGAGTAAGAGGAGGGAGGTGGTGATTCCTTGTACAAGCAGCTGGTGAGGCCTCACCTTGAATACGGTGTCCAGTTCTGGAGACCATACCTCAGGAGGGACATGGACAGGGTGGGGAGGGTCCAGAAGAGGGCAACGAAAATAGTATGGGGACTCAGTCAATCGACATATGAGGAGAGGATAAAGAACCTCAACATGTATACTCTGGAGCAATAGAGGGTAGGGGGGAAATGATAGAGACCTTCAAGTACCAAAAGGGTATTAACATGGTCCCAGATAGCAGCATTTTTCAGAATAAGAGACTCACAAAAACAAGGGGTCATGACATGAAGTTAGAAGGGGGCCGATTCTTTTTTTTTTAAATTTTTTTATTAAGGTACTGTTTCTCCCTCATCCCGGTCAGCCCACATTCATGCTGTCCTCCCAGCCCCGTACCCCAACCATAGGCCTTACCTTCCTTCTTCTCCCACAGTTTACCCTCCATGGCAGGATGGCGGGAGTCCATTCTCAACCTGCCGGGACCGGATCCAGTTCAGAGAGGTGCCTATTTGTTGAGGGTGGTGCCTGTGAAGGATGGCAGTCATCCAACTTGCCTAAGACCTTTTCTGTTTTTCTGGCAGAGGGGAGTGTGCAATGCCGACAATGGCCGAGCTGTGCATGTTTCTGCACACAGCACACCGGTCAGCTGCTCCGCCTCTGTCCCCCACTGTACAGGACACAGCGTGCCAACACCCAGCCATCGCTAGGTGTCAGGCAGGTGCTGATCTCTGTTCCCCACCCTCCCCAGGAGAGGAGAGCTGTCCCCTGGATGCTTGATCCTCTCCCTCCCCGGCTGATCCCCAATGACCAGCTTGCACCACAAACATGGGCCACCAGTGTGGCAGGAGTTAAGGCATGATGCCTCAACCCTCCACGCCACTGGACCATCTAGAAGGGGGCAGATTCAAGAGAAAAATTAGGAAACACTTTTTCACAGAAAGGGTGGTAGACAGTTGGAATGCATTCCCTGAGGAGGTGGTGAGGGTCAAGACTGTGGTGGGATTCAAGGCTGCTTGGGATAGGCATAAAGGGTATATTGGTGACAGGGTGGAGGGGTACCTGGGACACATAGGGTCCCTGGGTAACATGATGGTAGAATACTTGGGCAGACTCAGTGGTCCAGGAGGTCCTTTTCTGCTGATGATTTATATGTATCTATATCTCTATGTAACATGGGGGCATGAGTGGAAACTGATGGGGTAGATTCAAGAAGGAAATGAGAAAAGTTTATTTACAGAAAGGGTGGTGGAGCTGTGGGACAATGTGCCAGCTGATGTGGTGGGTGCCAAAATGATCTATGGTTTCAGGCATGTCTGGCACAGAGTGAAGGGCTTAGTGGTTGCTCAGGGTGATAGCTGTAGGGTGGGAAACATGGGGGATGGATAGTGTAGGCTAGAAATCTGTATGGACAATAGTAGGTCCTGCGTTTGTCAGGGTTTATGGGCAGACTGGATAGACCAGTGGTCCTTTCCTGCCATCGTTGCTTATGTTTCTATGTTGCTATAAGGAAAATACTATGGGACTGCAAACAGAAATCTAGTGTAATATTTACTGCCAGGCTGAAAGTGATTATGAATAGACAGATGTTGGTATATAATACCATAAAGGAAGCAGTAAATGACTTGAGGATAAGGCTAACACAAGCCTTTTTTTAAAATAACACAGGAATAAGATCTGAAAACAGTTCAAGTTAGCAGGCTTATGGCCTACTAACTAAGATAATTAAGAACCGTTTTAGGCATCCATTTTATTATAATGCTGAAACATTGTTTCATCAACTTGTTTTATTTATTTATTTTTTTTTCAGGAAGTCACCATGGAAAAACAGGACTCTTGTACGACAAATGTGAACTAGAAATGTATTAGTAACCAGACGGTTGAGGTACCAATATGCTAGATTAGTGGAGAAAACTTGTTTTTTGTTTTTTTTCACAAAGGTACAAGCAATAGAAGAAAGGAATGCAAAAGGGTGAATGGGGGAGTTAGAAAACTTAAGTAAAAATCAAAAATGATACACAGTATTTTATACACTTAGGCAGAAATCAAACCGTATTGGCTAATTCATTAATTAACTACCACTTAGCTTGGAATATAAATGGGATTAATTGACATGCCAAGAGGAAGATAATTTTAAGCTACACAAATAAACACAAAAGCACTATTCTGTTGAGTCAGCAAACATACTGGATTGAGAGGGACATTATTAAATTCAAATAAGAAGGGGTGGGTCTACTTCTTTATTCTTGAGAAACATCAAAAAGAAGGGAGTCACAGTTTTGATGAGGAAATGAATTCTTTTCATTAGGCAGAAAATAATAACAGATGCTAAAGTACGCTTGTTATTATGAAATGCAAACTGACAAAGAGGTGTCTGTGGGCTCAATACACAATGCCTTTCTAAGGGCTGTCACTGTTGCTCTGATTAAACTTATGGCAGAACATTTTATTTTATGGGGAGATTTTAATGGTTTGATAACTTCAATGAAAGAAAAAACTTCCACACCCACATCAGAGAATGTAAAGATCTCCATTTTGATAACTAACTTTCATGTGGAACATGATTTGTTGGACATTTGGAGACGAATAAATCCACATTTAAAAGAATATTCATTTTTTTCCCCTAAAGCATTAAATCTTTTTAAGACTGCATTTTATTTGTGTCTCCGAAAGTGGTATCATGGAGGTAACAGAGGCAGACAGTAATACTATGTTATTATCTGACCTGCTTTATCTCGTACATTCTTAGCCCCACCACCAGAGTTAAAATACTCTAGATAGTGGAGATATGACAATTCCTTATTAAGGGACCCAGACTTCATTGAAAGCAATGAAAATGCTAATAAATGAATATTGATTTTTTTCAGTTTTTATAGTAAGTGCCCAACAGTGAAACTGCGTGATGCATTTAAATTGACTGTGCGAGGGTTCATAATACTTGTAATATAAAAAAGACCAAGCAAGAAAACTGCTCAGCATGGTTTAACATTAAGATGGGAGCAGAGACAAGTGACACAAGGACAAGGGTCCTGGACTTTGGGGCAGTGGATTTTAAAGAAATGGGAGACTGCCTCAGAAACTGCCTAGTGGTGGGATTGCCATGGAGGGGGAGAGAAACAATGGGGGAAAAATATGGTAGGGCATAATTAAGGCAGCCAGCCTCTGTGTGTAGGAAATGAAAAAAGCAAAAGGAAAAATAGACCATAATGGATCTCTAGGAAGGCATCCATGATGGTGAAGAAAAAAAATGGTGGCATTCAGGAAGTATAAGGATATGCAGAGGAAGGAAGACAGGGAATTGCAAAAGGTAAAACAGAGGGAAGTAGGTCAGGCAGTGAGGGGGCAAAGGCAGAGACAGAGGAAGGGATAGCCAAAGGAGTAGCAGATGGGGATAAGATTTTCTTCAGGGCCATAAGTGCGAAGAGGAAAGCAAGGGGAGGATAGTGAGGACTGGCAGAGGGAGACTACACAGAAGGACACCAATAAACAGAAGACATCCTTAACAGGTACTTCTGCTCAGTCTTCACAGTGTGGGAGGTAGGGGGAGATGGACCAGCAGGGAGCAGCAGGAAAAAAGGAAGGGGGAGGTAGGCACAAGCTCATTTTCAGAGGAAAGGGTCCCGAAGCAGCATACAGCTTTGAAAGCGGACAAGGCTGGGGATCAGATGGGATACACCCAAGCATACTAAAAGAACTCAGAGAGGTACTGGCTGCCTCTCTGACTGCCTTATTTAACAGTTCACTTGAATAGGCTGTGGTTACAGCAGACTGGAGGAGAGCAGATAGCGTCACGCTACATAAGGGCGGCTACAGGAAAGAGGCTAGCAACTATAGGACAGTGAGCCTCACCTTAGTGGGGGAGGGGGAATTAATGGGAACACTGACAAAGGAAAGTTTGGTAGCACATTTTGAATTTAGTGGGCTCATGGGCTGCAAGACCAAAAGCAGCATGGATTCATGGGGGGGGCGGGGGGAGCAGTGGGTGTGGCCTGTCTGCACTTTAGTAAGGCCTTCAATACTGTGCTGTATTGAAGACTGAGTATGAAACTGAGCAGCCTAGGGGTGGGATCCAAAGTGGTAAATTGGGTTAGAAACTGGTTAATGGGTAGGTGACAGAGGGTGGTGGTTAATGGCACTGACTCTAATGATGGAAGAGTGACCATCAGGGTGCCTCAAGGCTCAGTACAGTGACTGGTCCTCTTCATTGTCTTCATAAGCGCCACTGCAGATGATGTGAAAGGAAAGTATGCCTTTTTGCAGATGATACCAAAATCTATATTAGGGTGGACAGTCAGAAGGGGGTGGAAAGAATGCATAGAAATCTTGGGAAACTTGAGGAGTGGTCAAAAATATGGCAGATGGAGTTCAATGTCAAAAAAGTGCGAAATCATGCACCTAGGACAGGGTATAGAAACCCTGGAGGAACTGAGTATAGGATGAGGGGGGGTACGGTCAGTCACTAAGCAGGACAAGGACCTAGGGGTTAATATATCTGATGACCTCAAACTGGCAAGGCAGTGGGACAGAGTAGTGGGTAGGGCCAAAGCAATGCTGGGATGCATGGGAGACGAATCTCCAGCAGTGGGAGGAGGGGGGGAATGATGTTGCCATTGTATCACTCCCTGGTGAGACCCCCCTGGAGTACTGTGTCCAGGTTTGGAAACCCCACCTCAGAAAGGGTATAGTGTGGTGGAGGCAGACACGAAGGAAGCAATTAAAATGGTGTAGTGGTTGCACCAAAAGCCCTACAAGGGGTGACTGAGGGATCTCAAAATGTACACCCAGGAGAGGAGAGTGAGCAGTGACATGATACAGACCTACAAGTACCCCACAGGGGTGAACATGGTGTAGGAGGGGAGTCTCTTTCAAATATGGAAAAGTGCCATGACCAGACAATAAGAGATGGGGGGGGGAGTTTAAGAGGGGGTGTGAGGAAGTACTTCACTGAAAAGTGGTAGATGCCTGGAACAGACTCCAGCAGAAGTGTAGGAGGCAAATATAGTAAGGGGCTTCAAGGATGCATAGGATACATGTATGAGAATATTAGCAAATAGGCAGAAAGGATGGAGGGTCACCAGAGACCAGTTAGGGTCCGAGGAGACAGACTAGGCAGGGGCAATCTGGGCAGATTGGGTGGGCCAAGTGGTCCTTTTATGCCAACAAATTCTATGTTTCTATGTAAAATAAATTAGATAGAACTTACAGAAATTTCAGACAAAAATGTCAAGTTAGGAAGTATAAAGAAAGACCAAGAATAGGACTGTAAAATTGTTGAAGAACAAATAATCATTAACAGAGAAACAGAAAGGAATATCAAACACCTCCGTGTGACATTTTACCATCAAGTGGACAAATTAGGTAGATTCTTGGCATATTCCCTGAAGAGGTTAGGTACTTATTTCTAGTTGACAGCTGATTATGTTTCTGTTTTCAGAAATGGTGTTCATACCCTTAAATAATTCCTGTATAATTGAAACTGAATAAAACTGTATTTTGCATTTCTTTTGTGAAGGCAGCATTCTGTTGCAATTTTTTCAATGCTCCCAGATCTGCAGGAATTCCCATATTTTATGGGAATCTTACAAGAAAATTGGGCTACAGGAGCTATGGGAACAAAATCAGGGTTGTGGGCAATCTCACGGGAAAAATGGGCGCACACCACAGGAGAACCAATCAAAAGGGCCAATCCTGATCTTGGTGGTCATGAGATTCTCTGCAGCCAGTTTCAAAATGACTGCTAAAAATCTTGTGGCCACCAAGATCAGGGCTTAGACATTCTGATTGATTCTGAAGGGCTAGAAAGTGCTGGAAGACCAACTCTGTTGGTTGGAGGCTCATCCTTTCTTTGCTGGTGCTTTTTTCACACATGAGGACATTGAAATCTCCTGTAAAGCTTCATAACACCAGTCAGTAAATGGAGCTCATCCTGAGAATGGGGTCCACAGAGCTCCTCACACTCCTGGTGGAATTTAAGCAGCCACAACCATGAGTGAAGCCCACCCAGCACTGCTGCACTTGTTGGACCCCGTAGCTCTGCCACCAGAAACATGTCAGCCAAATAGTCAGTCCATGTGTAGTGTCACAAAGCCACAAGCAGCAGGCGAGCAGCCTGAGCCATGACTGAAAAGGAACCCTCAGCCAGGGCGAGCCGCATCCCATCATGACAGGGAGACTGTTGTCTCAGAACAGGAGACACTGCTAGTCTGGTTAGTAATTTGGAGCAACCACAGACTGCTAGAACACATCTCAACAGGCAAGTTAGTTACAAAAAACATGATTATTGAGAGCTACAGTCTGAACTTCCTCCCTCCTAGAATAAATAACTTTTGCTCCTCCACCCTCACCCATGATCCCATGTTCCCTCACAATGGGCTATTACCATCTTCAGCTCTTTTTCCTGTTTAGACAGGACTCTCACCCATAGACTGTACCAAATGCCTCCAAGAACCTGGACCACACACAGTTGTGCTGACAGTTTAATGTTATAACTCATTGCATTTGTAACTCCCTCACTATGTGTTAATGTACACCTGTGTAACTACCTGATGTAATTGTCTGCACTATGAGATTTGCTTACAATTTATACTGTTTTAGTAAGTGTTTTTGTTCATTACATACTGTATATGACTGACTTGGAACCTTTGAAAACGAGTGCTTGACTCAAAGGTATTAATACCAGACTGAAATAAATAAATAAAATGATAAGAGCAGCTACCCTGGCCAAATCAATATCTGCTAAACATGTTAATTTGTGGAATATCCAAGTCCTCCTTGCCTCACTATACTGGGAATGGCAGATACAGTATATTAAATACTGTGGTTGGAAAGTTTTTTGAGCTAGGAGATCGGGGCTATTGGCAGGTAAAGCTAAACATCCAGTCCAGAAGAAACAGGAGAGAGAAAGGTAAGGAGTGGAGAAGGGTCCTTGAAGGAACAGAGAAAGAATGGTAGCAGAAGATGGAACATTTGTTAAGTGTGGAAGGAGGTAGAGCACAAGGGGGAGCAAAATGGCAGGGCAAGGGATATTGCAGGGCAAGACTAGTAGGCAGAGGAAAAATGAGTAGAAGGGTGCCTATCATGTGAAATCAAGCAGCATACTGGCAAAAATGGTGGAACTGGAGGAACCAGCAGATATGTGGGAATGTGATATACTGGCTATCATGGAGACATGGTAGGAAAAATCTAATCAGTTGGCAACTTGGAATAATTAAACTAGGTACAAAGGAGGCTATTTAGCCTAGTGATTTGAGTGCAAGATTATAGGATGAAATCCAAAATTACTGATCATGCAGAATGTGGAACAGTGCATAGCTTAAAAGTATTTGTTTTTAATTTCAGCTGCTGTAACAAGGACATGAAGAGAACCACTGGAGGGAAGAATGACCTACCTGACCATGGCGAGAGAGAGAGAGAGAGAGAGACAAACACAAGGAACTTCTTGATTCCTTTGCCAGCAATAGAAGTAGGGGCACTTTCTTTGCAAGATCACTGGATACAGGTGTGGCATCTGCTGAACTGCTCTGGGCACAAGCTGCTGCAGAACACCATCTACCATTTGCCTTGGCAAACCACATGTCTGAATTATTGCCAGTAATGCTTAAAGACTCCAAGATCACTGAAAAGTTTTCCTGCAAAGAGAGCAAAACCTGGTCACTGCTAGTTAATGCCATAGGAGAAGAATTAATGTCATCTGTTGTCGAAAGGATGAGACAATACCACTTTAGCCTCCTTACAGAGGAAAGCAATGACACAACAGTGGCAACGCAACTTGCTTTTCTTGTGAGACTCCTAGATAGACAAGGAAAAGTGTGATAATTATTTTATGTAAGGAATAAGACACGACAAGGTGTGGTTTATGGGCTTATGCTGAGTGCCTTTAGCACCTGGGAAGTGTTCTTATCAGCCCATAAACCACACCTTGGAGTGTCTTATTCTGCTTATAAAATGGGTCCCACAGCAAAAAAAAAAGTAATTAAAAATACATATAAAACGTGTAAATAAAGAGTAAAAAAAATGTTAGTAATACAAAAACATAAAAAGTAGTCATAGTATTGTAACTGTAATGCCCCCCCCCCCACACACACACACATATAGATAAAAAACCTTCCTCGATATGCTTTTTGGTTTATTATTTATTTACTTTTTCACATTTCTTACTTTATCTGTGTTTTCTTAATAGGGATCAAGTGCCTACTCAGTTTTAGTGAGAGCGAGCGTGTCCCATATGTGGTGCCGTAGTTAGCACTTTTGTTATTAGCATTTTTGTGAAGTCAGTGCTGTTTCATGTTTTTTTTTTTGGAGGGAGGGGTTATGTCTTATGTTTTAAAAGGTAAATTACAGTGCTAATAGAAGAGCGACTGAGAGTGACCAGGTCCCTCAGCAGCTCATACTAATGGAAGACTGGCTGCTTTGACTGGTAGAGAGGGGGATCCCTCAGCAGCTCCCATAGAGAACAGTTCACGTTTCCTTCTTCATCATTTAAATCTGTTCTGATATTGCCTGCGATTTAAAAATACCTGATTGCCTATTGTTTTTTTACCTTGCAGTTTGCTGGATAGCAGGAGGGATGAGAGCCAGACACAGGAGAACGAGGTGGAAGAATGGAGATCACGATGCCATAAACTGTCAGTGTTTAGTGGGTGCTGTTTGAACAGCAGGTGCCAGAGTTATATACCTGACAGGGAAGAAACTGGCAGCATTAAAAATAAACTAATTAGTGAATATTTGAAATGTAGCTGTTGTTCGGGGGGGAGGGGGGAAGCTTGGACACAGACACTAATATCTTCTTTTTGGCTGTGCTTTCAAAGTGCAGCTGTTGTGGTTTCATAACATGCTTGGTGAGGAGCCTCAGTGGGAGATCTGTTTCAGGCAGGAAGAGCAGTGGCATGTATTGACTGTGACTGTGCTGCATTTTAGTTGGCATAAGTAGTACCAGTTGCCAGTATATGTCTTGATAAGAACACAGCAAATTATATCTCTCAGCCAATCAAAATGCAAGAAATGTTCAACCCATTTTATAAAAACTTGTAGAAGTACAGGGTACCTCCCACTGCTTCTGGTGTTGCTTTTAATGCAGATACACTGTATAATGCAGTTCTGGATGTGCTACAGAAAGATTACGTTCTTGTAAATGTTATTAGATTTGGAGCGGATGGAGCCAATGTCATGACTGGAAAGAGAAACAGTATGCTATCCAGATTCAAGGAAGAACTCCCATATATTTTTAGTGTCCACTGCATTTGTCATGTTGCACAGTATGCCGTCTCTACAGTGCCAACTTTGCAGCGATGCGGTCGATACCCACAACATTGACACATCGCTGTTAAGTCCAGTTAGGACCCCAGCACCCTTCCCAAAGATCCTGCACCCCATCCCCAAATCAGCTCTGTCTCGGAGTTGATAATAGTAAGTTGGGGGGTTGCCCCCCTCCCACAAAATAAAAACTTTGTTCTCCATGGCACCATGACGACTGCAATTGTGATCCACACAGTGGTGTTGGGGAAATGTTGCGTCAACAAGAAATTGTCGCTGCGGTATAATGGATCCATGTCATACATCTTATCACAAATGATGCCTGCATGGTGTTTCCTGAGGAGGTCCAACATCTCCCAGTAGACATATGGTACTATTTTAAAAAGAGGGTCAAGTGAATTCAGACTTTCTCAACATTCCAGGGATTTGCCAACACTGAACCCCATAGACTCTTGAAGCCCTGCCAGACAAGGTGGCTCAATCTGCATCAGGTAGCTGAGAAAAGGTCTGAGTAGTTCCTTGCTCTAAAATCCTACTTAGAAAGCACAAGCAAAAAAAGTGCAACAGAACTTGGAACAAGGAAAGTCACAAACCTTAAAAAATTATGGTTCATGTCCCTGGATTTCAGTCTACCAACAATCTTGGAATTCACCTTACCATTGCAAAACGTGCATCTAAATCTACATATTTTGCATCAAGAGTGGGTTATTTTATGCAAAAAACTGCTTGAAAATGTATAAAATCTGCCAGCATCAGTGAATCTGCCTTAGTCAGAACCATTGATGTTACGCATGAAGAGAACCACCTGCCATTAGATCAGGTTGCTTTTGGAAGAGTGGAGTGCAAGACATTTAGCAAGTAAACAAGGCTCAGGACACTGTACAGGATTAGGACAGAATCAAATAAATACATTTCAAAATCACTTAAAATAATTACATATATATTAATATTTACAATTATATAATAATGAACAAATACAATTAAAATAACAATAAAAACCTGCATAAGATAACCCATCAGTCAGACAGTAGCCGATGAGGCAGCCTTGTGCAGCAGCTAGCAGTGGATGGAGAGGAGGATACAGCCCTGTCATTTCTGTCTTTGGCAAAGAGTTTCTAGATTGGAACATGCATCCAAGTTAAAAAAAGTTTGCCTTTTGAAGACTGTAACGGCTGGTTGTATCTACAAAAATTTAGAAGCACTAAACCCCGAAAAAATAATACGTGTCAAAATAAAAATTTCTGTCTCTTGCCAACAGGCTGTCCAGCATGACAGAGAACAGCTGGTAGATGAGGCACTGGAGAATGAGATGATGACAATCCCTGAAGAGAAGGTGGCCTTGCCAGTTGATAAATATTGGCACAATGTAACCATCCAAAAAAAAAAAAACAAGAAATCCAAGCCAGATGAAATTTCCACTACTCGGTCAACTCACATCAGCATTTCTAGTTCTGCCACATGGAAATGCTGACATGGAGAGATTGTTCAGTGAGGTGAAGAGAAAAAAGACAAAGGGCAGGAGCTACATGAAGACATACATGGTTACTGCTGCATGTCTCATTCAATAAAACAGAGAGTGGCTTTTAAATTCAAGCTATTGAAGGAAATGCTGGAAACACATAGAAAAAAATGCCATGTGCCAATCACACCATGGCCAGAGTACTCACTAGGAAAAGAAATGGTGGCTTTGAAAGACTCAGCGTTCATTCCAGAGTGGAGGATTCAGGATTGGGGCAATTGTTTTGCCATTTTGACTCACATTTTCTTCTCCCTTAGGGACACCCTACTCATTGTTCTAACAGTTTTACACTGCTGCTTTACAAATCTATGCCTGACTAAATAATATGACACATTTTTCTATTTGACTCTTATTTTTTATATACAGTGGGTCAGTGTTCCAAATGGGTTATGTCGCCTACTAATATGGAAAAAAACAGACTTATACAGGTTAATTGGTGTCAGTTGTCTGGTTCCTTACAGCTTATTCGGTCTTCAGGGTTTGTTTCAGATATTCTTCTATGTAACATGGAAAAATTTCTGAAATAAACCATGAAGGTGTAAGGAACTGGACAGCTGACACCAATGAACTTGTTACTTTTTCTGTATCAGTAAGTGGCATAACCCATTTATAAGAACCTGGCTGGCCTTGCAGCACACAGAGCTTGGAGCTCACAGAATCACTCCCTGGCCACACAATCGCCCTTAGCAGACACTGAGCCCTCCACTGCACAAGGTACAGGAGCACAGGAGCATACTGTGTTAGCCCATCAATGCTTTGTATGGACTGCTCTGCCCACCCACAGCCATCCCTTAATTTATAGGTCATCACTGTCACTTGACCTCTCTGTCATCAGTGTCACGTGACCTCTCTGTATGAGCTCTCTGTCAAATTCTATCTCCCCACTTTCCCACTAGAAGGTTATACTCCTTGACCTCAAGATATCACCCTAACATGCTAACTCCTCCTCACTAGCCTCCCTGTACTACCTCCATTAATTGCATCAGTGACATCTAGGAGTCAATCTTGAGCACTCCTTCCTCTCCACGGTATTTTTCCCCATATTTTTTTGACCCCAATTCTCAAAGCCCCCCCCCAGCCAACAACCTCTACCCTATCACCCTACTGCCTTTTTCCTATCTCTCCCGTTGCCCCTTTTCCAAGATTCAAACCCCTGAACCTGTTCCCCAAAGTCCGGTACCCTAACCACTATGCTATTAGTGGGGTACAATTTCTCCTCTTCCATTTCTCTGCCTTATATTTAATTTTGTTTGCTCCCCCATTTCTCAGGATGATTTCTACTCTTTCCATCCCCCCTTTTCACCAACTGCACTTAATTCATCTGTCACTATCTGCCCTCTTGCTGACGCCTGTTCTCCCGAGCCTAAATTATCATGAGACACTTACTATTTTGAATAACACTTGTATTTATTATATTGCCCACACTCCCTTTTGATCTAGCTGGTCACATATCCACACCCTCCCCCACTTTGCCACTTTTAACTAACACGCCTCAAGCTACTGGCACTCTAAGTGATACACCAGCCCACTCTTCTTGCCCCCACCCATCTTGACCTACCACACTTTTTCCATTTCAACTCACTCACCCTACCCCCATACCACTCTTGCCTCACAGCCACCCCTCACTATCGAATGTAAACCCTCGAAAAGCAGATTATCTATTCATTCTAAGCTGTTAGGGAACTCATTATTCATTGTGTCCTACTTCAATTGCTACTCTCTGGCAATATTCACCCTAATCCTTGTCCTGTACAGCAACCACTTGGAAGCATGTGTAAACATGTTGGCATTAAACTAGCATCAATCAACATCTGCAATCTTCTGCCCAAACTCGATCTCCTCCACACATGGGTCCTTCGGCACAAACCTGTTATCCTTGTAGTGGTTGAAACCTGGCTCTCCCCCAAAATCCCTGACACTGCTGTTGACCTTGATGGCAACACCCAGTTCAGAGAGGATAGACTGGGCAAGAGGGGAGGGGAATGTGCAATTTACTTGTCAGATTCACTACAGGATCAAGTCCTCCTGACAAATGCATTTAAGCAATAAGCCATGAGGGGGTGTGGGTTATTGGGGAATTTACCACAGCTGGAGTGGTTTACCCATGAGGTGCAGCTGAGTGGGTAAATCCTCACCAGCCGTGGTAAATCCCTCGATAACCCACATCTTCCGAATGGCTTATTGCGATTATACCAAGGTTCATTTTTTTACTATAATAAAATGCAACTTTTAAAGAGGTTGCTGTGTTGTTTTATTTTTATTGTATTTATTCCTGGGCTGCAGAGGATTAGGATGTAGATGACCTTTTGTACCATTGCTATTAGCTCATCAGCCAGTGATTATCAGAGGATTTACACTGGTGGTAAACTGTCAGTCTGACCATTTCATTGGCTGTTCACTTATGTCCATGGTTTAATTAAGCAATAAGCCACGAGGGGGTGTGGGTTATTGGGGGATTTACCATGGCTGGAGTGGTTTGCCCACAAGGTGCAGCCGAGTGAGTAAATCCTCGCCAGCCATGGTAAATCCCCCAATACCCCACATCCTCAGAGTGGCTTATTGCAATTATACCAAGGTTCATTTTTTTACTATAATAAAATACAACCTTTAAAGAGGTTGCTGTGTTTGTTTATTTTTATTGTATTTATTCCTGGGCTGCAGAGGATTAGGATGTAGATGACCATTTGTACCATTATTATTTGCTCAACAGCCAGTGGGTATCAGAGGATTTACACCGGTGGTAAACTGCCAGTCTGACCATGTCATTGGCTGTTCACTTATGTCCATGGTATAATTGATAACAATGCCCAAGCACTTGCAGTCAAAACTGCAATTGGCACTAGTGGTAAATCCCTCACTGTTCTCTCTGATACTTGCAGAGGCTTTAGTCTTACACTTGACTGCATCTCTAGCCTTGCAAATCACTGTGAAATAGTAGCTCTAGGTGACCTTGCTTGCCCCCTAAAGCGGGCCCTTTCAAAGATGCTCTCGCTGCCATTAACCTCTCCCAACTGCTTAATTTCCCCACCAGGTGCAACTATAGAACAGGCAACAGCACTCAATTAGACCTACTTCTTACCAACCATCCTAAAAGGTTTATGGGCACTGAGGTCTTATCTGACTCACTCAGTGATCACTCCCACTGTGGTACTCAGCTTCTGGTCTAAAACTGCCCCTAAACTCCCCCCAAGGCAATTTACCAGTGCAACCTTAAAAAAAGTGCAGCAGCAGCAGTTCTTATGTTACCTTCAGCAGTGTGACTCAATGCCTATTTTTTCATCCATTAATGTTGACTCTGCATTAGAATACTTTATTACCACTTTCAACGCAGCCTGTGATATTCTCACCCCATTCACAAAAAGGAAATCCAAAGGTGCGTGTAACCCCTAGATCTCCACCTCTCTCGTTAATCAAATGGCTGCTTGAGATCATCTCTAGCATAAAGCCCATGCCACTGGGAACCTTTCTGACTGGGAGAGGTACAAAGTGACTGGGTACAACTGCACTCATGAAATTCATCTTGCTAAATCTGATTATTAAAAAAATGTGTTTACTGACACATGGGGTAACAGTAGGAATTTTTGGGAGAACACGAAGGAACTGACTGGCAAGCCCAACAAACTCCACCCTCACTTATCAGCATCAATGGGGTTTCCACCCAGGATCCACAACAAATTGCTGACATCTTTAATAATGCCTTCTCAGACCTAAGTGGAGTCCTTCCCCCTGACTTCTTCTTTAATGCCCCCTCTACACTTGGAACCCCTAACAGCTCCCATAGAGTTATGACCACTCACAACTCCCCCCCCCACCTTCTACTTTAGGGCAGTCTTGGCCAAAGAGATAAAAAGTACCTCCTTCAGGTCCTTAACAGAACGTGCTACATCAGTGATTCCCTTGATCTAAAACTTCTCCGCCTTGCCTTAGGTGCTGTACTGCTACCACTCACCAAGATTTTCAATCAGTCCCTTTGCCTAGGTCAGGTCCGTCTCTTGTGGAAGGCAGCCATAGTTACCTCTGTCTACAAGAGCAGTGACAAGACCTTGCACTCTAACTATCATCCCATCTCTACACCCCCCAGAAAGAGCTTGAACATATAATTTCCAATCAGCTCTCCAATTACCTTTCCAAATATAACACTCAAAGTTTGCAGCAACACGGGTTTAAAAAAAAATCATAGCACCATTGCCACACTTCTTGAGTATACTACATTCATACACAGAGCATTCAACTGTGGCCACTAAGTTGGGTCCATCTACATTGACCTAACTAAAGCATTTGACATGGCTAACCATTCCCTACTTATTGAGACTCTCCCCGTCCTTGGTCTTTAACATGCAGTTACCTCCTGGTTTCAGAACTACCTTGGTGGCAGAATGCGATGGGTGAAAATTAGGGGTACCCTCTCTACCTCCCATCCTATGCTCTCTGGTGTACTGCAAGGTTCCATTCTTGGCCCACTTCTTTTTAATCTCTTCCTCAATTCCCTCCCC
The DNA here is from genome assembly GCA_016271365.2 of Neoceratodus forsteri. NCBI lineage: Eukaryota > Metazoa > Chordata > Ceratodontiformes > Ceratodontidae > Neoceratodus > Neoceratodus forsteri. The sequence goes on along the minus strand of CM028130.1, from coordinate 562,532,566 downwards.
CAAGCCTGCTCCAGTCAACTCCTCCTCTAAGCGGATGATGCTATCTTTTCATGAGCCAGCCAGACCCCTCCCTTCTTACTAGAGAGTTGCAGCACAGGTTTGCCCTGGTTGAGTCCTGGCTTACAGAACACAAGGTAATCCTGAACTATAAAAAGACCAAGGTGATGTTATTTGCAAATACTCACAAGCATAAGTCAGCTCAGCTCACCATCCTTAACAACTGTTGTGATCCTCTGGAGCAAGTACATAGCTTCAGGTACCTTGGTATTACACTTGATAGCTCCTTATCCTTTAATGTCCATATACACATCATTTTGAAAGCTGTTAATACTCGCATATGGCTCCTCTACAGACACTATCACAGCCTTACCCCGATGCACTCCATCTTGCTGTCAACAGCTCTGTACTTTCTCTTGTAGACCACGGGCTAGTCATTTATGGAGCAGCTACTGACATTTCACTTAAACGCATTAAGGTTACACTCAATAAGGCCTGCTGATTAATTTCTGGGACTCATAGGTACACCCACACTTGCGATCTGTATACCCAAACCTACTGGTTGAATCTTAGTGGCAGAATCATGTACCAGACCTGCATACTAGGCAAGAAGATCTGTCTGTGTCTAATCCCTCCAACAACACAACACCTTCTTACCCCAGTAACCAATCCTCAATGGACAAGAAGCACAACTTGACCTACCTATCATCCCTCATTCTGCTGGACTAATCAAGGACAGACGGCCTTTCTCTACAGAGCTCCCACCTGACTAACTGATCACCCCTTTGATGAACAAATTACTTCCAAGTTTGGGCAGTTTAAACACAACCTCAGACAGTATCTTCTTTCTCTCAGACACTGTGATTGCCCAACTTAAGCTACTTCACCCTCACATATCCTCTCATTTCCTGGCTAAACATCTGCTACTCTCCCCACCCTCCCCTCCTCCTCCTCCTGCTCCCCCCCATAGGTACCTCTCTCTTGATGTGTTTAATCTCTACTTCACCTCACTCTGTAGCTCATGGGCCCTGATTTCCACATATTTCCCCTCCTCCCTCTTTCCCCTTTTTCATTGCTCCTTTTTATTTGTCTTGGCTGATCCATACTATTGAGTTCAACAAAGTTATTCTTGACTGCCTATTATCACATACTGATACAACTTTGACAAAGTCTGATACAATGACGGCTCTGATTGTTTTTTGTTATATCCATGTCATGTTTTTGTTACATTGCTGTATTTTGTGAACTGTTATGATTCCTTTTGGACGTGGAACCTCTGTAAATGAGTCTCTGACTCAAAGTTATGTCAAATTCCAAGACTGCAATAAATAAATAAATAAATAAAGAACATCTATCAGAACGAGCTGCAGGAAGCAGTGTTAAGTTTATAAAATCTTTTTACAAGTGGAAATATTATTTTTCTGTTTCTTAAATGTGTAGAAATTCTGTAACAGTGTAAGCTATTTCTGGTTTTACTCTGACAGTTATAGTTCTGCTACCTAATAAGTTAATAGCTTATAGGCTAGAAATAATATAGTGAATACTCATGGAAGGCTGATGTAAAACGTGTTGCGGAGAAGCTCCTTTATACTCTTGTATTGACTCAGCTCAGACATTGCGAGGCTGCATTTATAGCATAAGCCTTTTCTTTTTTTTTTTTTTTTTAGGTGTTATTTTCGGAGCTCCGGCTACCCCCCCCCCGCACTCCGCTGTTCCCCCGGTGCCATTCCGCAACATGAGACCCCTTCCCTTCAGCACCCCGCGACTTACCCTTCACGGCAGGGTGGTGAGGAGTGACTCGACCCACCACAACGGATCCATGCCAGGAAGGCGTCCTCCAGGAATGGCACCAGGGAACGACGTCGTGCCGCCGGGCCCCATTTTTTCTTGTTTTTCTCCCCCCCCCAACGGGCCATGGCATGCAATGACGCCAGTGACTGAGTGCGCGCATGCTCCCGTGTGCGCACTAGTCAAGCATCAGCCATGTCCTGCCCTCCCTAGTGCTTTGCGGCTACATGCTGTCAGTCCCCAGCCTCCGCTAGGGGTCAGACCAGCACCGGCCGATCAAATCCCCACCCGGATGGAGAGCAGTCCTCCAGATGCTCAATCCATCTCCGCCCCGCTGACCCCTGGCAACCCGTGCCCGTTCCCGAACATGGGTCGCCGGCGTGGTGCGAGGTGTGGCGTCCAGCGCCTCAACCCTCAGCACCACCGGGCTGCATAAGCCTTTTCTAGAAGAGTAAAACTGTATTAAAACTTAACAGGAAGTCAGAGCTATTTGCTTTAAAAAGAGTACAGGCATGTTAAATAAAGAATAAAGTCAGAAGTAAGGACCCAGTAACTGATGAGAAATTCTACAGGGATTTATACAGGGATTTGATCCTGTATCTACAGGGAAAATATAGGAAAAATAAATGCATGTTACAGGGAAATGGCTATTTGAATCTGGGAGCACTGGGAACCAGTGATCTGAGATTTTAAATATCTAACAGTTTGTCTGCAGACCTCTGCGCATGGTTCCTATGGGGGAAATTGTTTAACTAGGAAAGGCACACTAAGCCGGAGCTTGTTTCCAGGTGCAACCTGGGAGAACAAGAAAGTTAAGTGACTTGCCCAGGGTCACACAATATTCAAGTGGGGGCTGATAGGCTTCAAACCCAGGTCTCCAGGTTTGCAGCTCAGTGCCCTTAACCACTAAGTTATGCTGCCTCCTAGGTCGTAGGTCAAAAGCTCATGCATGGCATTCTGTACACAAGCCTGACATAGTAAAAACTCCAGTGTACTGGTTATCTAAAGAGAACTATGCAGAATGTTGTCCAGAAAAAGAAAACAATTTAAAATGCAGTTTTTCATATCACAGTTTAAATTTAGGTACAGTTAAAAATGGATCATTTGGAGGTAGGAATGTCATTGATGCAAACAGGAACAATACTAACTGTTGCCAATTGGCACAACTTTCCTGTTTCCTTTAATAAAAACAGCAAAGGGAGAAAAATTATTTAGTTATCACGTCATTATTTATATGCTATTTTTGACCAAGAAAGGCACACTAATCTGAGACAGCTTGTTTCAAGATATGGTTTGGGGTGGGTTACGTGGACCTGTTTCTATTGATGGGAAGGGAAATTATTACAGGAATAATGAAAAAAGATGGAACCCTGATAAAGGACCCAGAAGCAATCATTCCTAAGTCATTGTTATTTATTGTTATTTAGTTTTTGTTTACCAGGAAAGGAGAGATAGACAATTCTGCCTATGTTCAGCCTCTTCCGAGAGATACAGATGTGAGCAAGTGGTAATTTTACCAGCATATATCATATGGAAGTAAAGGTGAATGCAGAAAGAATAGACCAATATCCTTACCTAAAACCCAATATGGAGGCGGTGGAAGAATGGAGAAAGAGAATTAAGTCTGAGGAGTTCCCTGGCTTTGTACAGAGATATGTTCCTTTACCCCTTTGAACAGATCCTATACTTCACTAACATGACCTGCAATGGCAAATAGGTTAATATCTGTGGGAATTTTGAACTGGAGGGACTAGGTAAGTGATGGAAATGTTATAGAAAAAATTTCTTTAAATTAAAAATGACAAAATACTAATACAGATATTGGAGTCTATGCATGGAAATGCAGATTGCCTATGTGCCATGGGTTCACAGCACATAGGCAATCCTACGTTGGAATGGCACACAACACTGGTCTTGTCCTCCCAAAGACCCCCATGAAAATGAGATGCTGCATGTGATATGTTTATCCCAGTTGGAGTAATTTCAAATAAATAAATAAATAACCAAATATTGCCAACTCAATAAAACTAAGTTCCCAGATATATGTAAACCCAGTGTCAAATTCTTGCAAAATCTAAAAAGCCTCCATCCCCTATTAAGATGCCTCCACCATGCATGAGCCCCTAAGATGGCTTGTTAATAACCAAGCACAGACTGGCCCAGTGGCACTGAGGGTTGAACACTGGACACCACACCTCACGTTACGCTGGAGACCTGAGTTCAGGAGTGAGCTCGGGTGCTGGGGGTCGGCGGGGGCAGGTCGAGGATTGAGCGCCCACTGGGCTGCTCTCCTCCCCAGGGTTGGGGATTGCCTGGTGTGCCATTGGTTCCCGGTGGAGACCGGGGACACTGCAGCATGTAGAGCAGCATGTACTCTGCATGGCTGATGCAAGGCAGGGTTGCTGTGCCCCATTACGTCAGGGTGTGTGCCACTCATGGGGGGGGAGTGAGCACCAGAACAAGGAAAAGCCCAGTCTATGAGTTAGGTGATGGCACCTGCCCAATGCCCATGGCTGGGTCCATCCTGTCTGGTCTTCCAGGTTCCTCCTCCTGGGCCCTCACCCACAGCCGGAGACTATGTGTGCAAGAGTGCCCAAAGACAAGGGGCAGCCCCACCCCAGAGGGGTTAATCTGGGGGTGCTGACTATAGGATGAGGGGGAGAAGAGAGGAGGCTCAGGTTGGAGGACTTTAGACAGGGCAGTAACAGGCAGGTTGCCTGAGAGAGGTCCCGTAGACTGTGACCAAAGAGAAAAATAGTTAAAAAAAAAAAATAACGAATTACAGATGAATGGGGCTGCCATCAAAAATGCTCCAACAATAGATTGCTTGAGGCAGGACCTCAAGACAGCCAATAAGGTCTCCTCAGTGGAGCAGAGGGGGTGACTCAAAATATACAGAACTAAAGAAATGGAGAGAGATGAAGAAGGACAGGGACAAGATGGAGATGGTGCAACACAGGGTGACCAAGAAGGTTCAAGGCCAGCAGGTCAGACCTTATCAAGCTCGTCAGAAGGTACTGAACATGTACTCACTGGAGACTAAATGAGACCAGATGAGAGAGGGGGGATATGACAGAGAACTTTAACTTCCTGAAGGGAATATACAAGGTGAACTGCGGGGAAGTATTTAGCTGGAGTGCAAAGTCATGAACATAAGGTCACCAGTGGAAACTGGTGGGGGGGGAAGGTTTAAGAGGGATGTGAGGAAGTTCTATTTTATGGAAAGGGTGGTGGTGCCGTGGAACAGTCTGCCAGTAGAGATGGTGGGTGCCAAGACCTTTAATGGTTTCCTACATGGCTGGGATAGCATGAAGGGTTTGTTGGTTGTTCAGGTCGGTAGCATAGGGAGGGCAGCAAGGGTTGGATGGGGAGGGATTAAACTCTGTATATGCAATAGTCCGGCCACAGTACATATAAGGAATTCCAGCAGACTAGTTGGACCGTTGGTCTTTTTCTTCCATCATTGTCTATATTTCTATGTTTCTAAGTGTGTTAAGCCTTTAGAATTAAAGAGATAATTTTAGAAATGTATTGGCTATACTGGGATTTAAGGGGTTCAGGACGTTTTGAAATTAAGAATAGCATCAGATAATATTGATGAAAAAAATAAGATCATATTTCTTTAAGTCCTTGATCAATAATAGAAAGGACCAAAGGACCCATGACTGAATATACAAAATGAAAGGAAACAAGAGACAAGATTTTAAGCCTTTCAGTCCTACAGTGGTTAAAATTACAGAACTCGGCTAACAAAGATTATACAGTACTTCTGCTAAATGCAGATCCATCCTGCAGAAGATACATATAATAGCACATTATACCCAGCAAAATAATATGGCATGAGTGCAATACCGTGAGACCTGTGCTGGCATGGCTGTGGAAAAAGAGGGAATTAAATTGTTTTTGGGAATGCTTAATGATTTTTTTTTTCATGGTCACAGGAAACAAGGATATAAATAGAAAGGATACTAGGTCAAGAAGTAAATCTTGAGTTAGATCAGTTAGTTTTGAATGATACTGATTCTGTTTCTTTACATAAGAAAAGATAATATTCATTTTGACAAGCATAGCAATGAGAAGATTAAGTCAATGGTATTCTCAAAATCCAGAACCTTTCACTCAGACAAATGGCTAAATATTTGTACTCTCCATGCATGGAAAGACTGAATTACCATGTAAATGATGAGGAGGAGATTACTGATATGCATTGGAGATATAGTTTGCAGATTTAACCAATAATTCTCAGATTTAACCACCTCAGTTAAAAATCTAACTCCTGCCCCCACCATTGAGTACGTAATGGTGTAAGCATATTGTAAGAGAGCACTTTCATTTCTTATGCCAAAGAATTTCTATGTTTGTTTTTGATATGTGCTTTTGCATCATGTAGAGAAAGTCTGTGCATCTATAAAACAAGAAAATAAAAATTATTTTAGAAAAAAATAGAAGTAACCAGGCAGAGAGTACCACTGTGCCTCAGGACGCTAAGCTTGGAGCCAGAGCATAGCCTTAGTTTTGCTTCTATTAAGCAAGTGCCCATTGGTTTAAAACATGGTCTGGAGTAAGGGAAGGTCACAACATAGTCCTGAATTTAACACTGGCTACTCGACATTAAGTATAGTAACATATGGATGTACAACAGAACTTTGGAGTTTTTACATATTGTGGGTAAGACAATAAACAGGGAGAAGAGTACTGGGCCAAGAATCAACCCTTGGGGGGACACAGAATTTGACAGCAAGGGTACGGAGGGGGCAGAAAAGCATACCTTGAAATGTAATACCTTGGTACGATTAGTTAGGTAGTCACAGAACCAGCTGGTGGGGCAGGCGGGGGGGGGTGCAAAACCCAAGGCTTCAAATTTAAGGAGCAGCAGCAGCAGCATACCTCCCAACCTTTTATCACCCAAATGTGTGACAAGATGTGTGACAACTGGACAAAATGTGTGACAGATCCTCAAACATGACATTGCAAGCTCAGAATACTGTGGAAATAAGAGCATCAATGTTATAATGTTTGCTGATAACCTAGCATCTTATATTATTATACATTTCTGCTTAAAAGTCTCAGTGATCAGTGTGGAATGTTACCTTCTCAATGTGGAACAGAGGGTTTCTGAGGGATAAAATGAGTGACATACCTCGTAATGTGTGACAGTTGAGAGGTATGAGCAGCAGCTGCTGATTACCAAGATCAAAAGCTTCAGATATGTCAAAAACCGTGACATCTGTCAGCAAGCCTTTGTCAGTGGTCTGGTAAAAATCATCAGTGAGAGTAAGAGTAACCAGGGCAGTAGATGTCCCAAGGTGCTTTCTGAGCCTGTGCTAACTAGGGGATAGAAGATTATGCAAATTATTGTAATGAATGGTTTGGTGGTGAACTAGTTTTTCCAGCAGTTTTACAAGCAGAGAGAGACAAGAGATAGCTCTGTAAATACCAATATTAAGGTTAAGGGCACCTTTTTTGCAAGGAAACACAATGGATTTTTCCAGATTCAGTTACTTGGCCAGAGACAGGGGTTAAATTTGACAGGAACCCACAGGAACACAGTTCCACTACCTGTTTAAAAACTATACGACAGGTCTACCACCTCAATCATCTTTCTTCAATGACTACTATAGCAGAGTTCCACCACTTAGAAATAACAGTTCTACCACCTAGCTATCTGGATGTGAGAGTTCCCCCACCTAAACATTTCCAATTTATCCACTGGCCAGAGGTATGGGAAAGGTTAAACGGAGAATCAACTGGTTTGAATATCACCAGCGCAGTGGCATTGAACGGACTAGGTAAGAGCCCATCACTCCTGTCAGCTACTTTCCACTTATAAATATAGATGTGCTACCACACACCCACACACACACACACCATCCCAAATTGCAGTCACAATGATTCCCGTGAGCTAGCCTTGCAAAAAAAAGTCTTTGTGGAGATGTCGAATTGAACCCAGGTCCAACCATTAAAATTGTCTTAGACAACGCATGAAGTATGATCAAAAAAATGGACTACCTTAGAACCTGGGTAGAACATAAAGAGCCGGACATAGTAATGCTGACGGAAACTTGGTTAAAAAAGGGAATTGAACATAACGAGCGAGAATTAAGGGATTTCTATCATTTTAGGAAGGATCGGGGAACACGGGGGGGAGGTGTTTTGATGTACATTAGTCATTCAATTGGTCACTCTAAAGTTTTATTCTCAGGGTCAGTTGAGGGTATTGAATGTTTATTAACTGAGATGCAAGCATTAAAATTGGCTATAAGAGTGGTCTATTCTCTACCTAAAATAAATACTATTCATTTTAGCAAATTTTCACACGTTCTAATGGGACATTTGGGTCAATTACAAGTACTTCTGGCTGGTGATTTTAATGCAGCTTGGGATTGCCTTAGGGGCCAAAAGTTAGAAAATTCAATGAGTTGTTTAAATTTAATACAAATCATAGACATTCCCACAAGGAAAGGTTCCCTAACTAGTAAAGGCAACCTTTTAGATCTGATGTTTGTCTCATCTGAATTGACTATTTTGGAGAAAAGTGTATGCGCACCTAGTTTAGGAGACCATAATGTAGTTAAGTGTGTGTTTTCTATGATTTAAAATATTACCCCCGTAAAGTTGGTACCACAAATATCCAACAGATGTTATTTAAAATTTAATAGTTTGTCATTTAGAAATTATCTTCAGGGACTTCCATGGTATAGGATTTTTCTTACACCAGATTTAAATTTGGCTGTACAAGAATTTACAATAATGTTTGGGAATGCCTGTGATAAATTTGCACCATATAAAAAAGTAAATCAAAGATTAAAACATTTGCCATGGTTAACCATAAAAATAAAAATAAATTATTAGAACAAGAAACCAACTTTGGAAAAAGGCAAACAAAACACTAAAAAGGGAAGTTTGGGAACAATATAAAAGGATAAGGAACAAAGTAATACAGGAAATTAGGAAATCAAAAGCTTTTTATTACAAACAGCGGATTAAAGAATCAACTAACCCGGGTGCCTATTGGTCTGTAATAGAAAATCTTATGAATCCCATTTGTAAACAAAGTGAGATAAAATTGAGTGAAGATGGGAAAGTGTTTGAAACAAATAAAGTTGCTGACATTTTGAATGACTACTTTATAAACCTCCCCGACCTGAAATTGAAATCCACCTCTAAAATTAATACAGTGAATGAAGTAAAGGGTGAGAGTTTTCTAGATGAAAAAATACCTAAATTTAGATTCAGGAGAGTGACCAACAAAGAAGTTCTAAAAAGTATAAATAGATTAAAAACAAACAAGGCAAGTGGTCCGGATAGAATAGATAATAAATTATTGAAGGAAGCTGCCATGAAATTATCACCTATATTATGGGATATTTTTAATTGGAGTTTAAGGAAGGGAAAGTTTCCTTCCAGCTGGAAACTAGTCAAAGAGATACCAATAGATAAGGGAGGAGATCCCATGGAAGCCTCAAAGTATCGTCCTATAGCCTTGTTGTCTACAGTATCTAAGCTATTTGAAAAAAATGTTCATGATCAGTTAATGGAATATTTGGAAAAGTATAACAAATTAACCCAACAACAATATGGTTTTAGGCAGGGTAGGTCCATGGCTACCGCATTCACGGACTTTTTAGATCTCATAGCTACTCCACTTGGGGAGGCAAAGTCCGTGGGTGGGGTATATGTGGACCTATCCAAAGCATTTGACTTAGTAAACCATTGCATTTTGATAAATTCACTGAAGAAAACAGGAGTAGAGGAAGACACCTGTAGTTGGTTTATATCGTATCTTGATAGTAGGTCACAATTTGTTATCTTAAATGGCCAACAGTCAAGATTAGACTATGTGACAAGAGAGGTTCCCCAGGGATCCATCCTGGGCCCCCTCCTGTTCATAGCCTACCTGAATGACTTGCCAAAAAAACATTAGATACTCAAAAATTTGTCTTTATGTTGACAACACGGCATTAGTAGCAGTAGGAAAAACTACAAGTGAAGTAGAACTAAGGCTACAAAGTGACTTTTGTACAATGCAAGGTTATTTTTAATCTTTGGGTCTATTAGTAAATAATAAAAAGACACAGGTTATGTCCTTTGCATTAGATAAGAAGAGTGTTTCAAAATTAAAAATAATGACCCAAGAAGGTAAGTTCTTAGAACAAACTGAAACATACAAGTATTTAAGGATACAAATAGATCAATGCTTGACTTTTCAACAGCATATAATAAACTTAATAAAGAAAACAAATGCTAAGATTGGAGCTATGAGATGAATATCAAACTGTATGACAAGAGAAACAAGAATGACCATGATAAACCAACTAGTATTACCAGTTATCGATTATGGAAGTCCTATTTACAGGCATACAGCAAAGAAATATTTGAATGACTTAGATACACTCTATAACAAGCTTGCAAGACTTGTGTTAAGGTGTGACCCTAAAACCCATCATTGTATCATGTATATAGAATTAGGATATACCCCATTAAATTTACGGGCAAAAGGAATCTGGTTGAACCAGGTCCGGAGTATACTCAAAAATAAATCTTTAAATAATTTAAAAAATAAATTACAAAATCCCAAACATGGTTTAAATTTAAGAAAAACAGGTGCCAGGGATTTAATTATACCTAAAGTAACTAATCAGTTTAGTGAAATGACTCTTCAGTATCAGGCAGCTTCTAGCTGGAATTGTCTCCCCCCTTTTCTACGTGAATTAACTATCACTGATAATGCTTTTAAAAATGGTATGAACCATGAACTCAGTTTTCATTGTTACTGTAGCAGGTGAAAATAATGTAGAGGTTAAATCACTATTAGCCTGTTTTTGATGTTTTTGTAAAAATTGTAATGTATTTGTACTTTTTGTATGCTTTGTACTTTTGTATTGTGTTAAACATTTGTAAAGTTGTAATTATTTTTTGTTTTATGTAAGCAGGTAAGCCTTGAGAATAGGGATTTTTGGAACCCTAATGACTATATCACTGTATAAATAAAATTTTATCATACCATACCATACCATACCATACCAGTTTAGAATAGATACACCAGGCAATGCAGAATCCTTAATCACTACCCAACTAATGTATCTGGTATTGCGCTGACAGGGACTTGCATAGTGGTGGGCTCTTGAGGCAAGTGAAAGGTTCTGCTGACTACCATGTGGGTGAAATGGAGTTAGAAGGGTACTGCAGGGGAAGAAGGATAATTTTGCTTTCCAGGAAATGAGAATAAAATCTAGAGATACCCGGGGTTGTGAATGGTATACTGGGACAAACTGGCAATGTGAATGTCTTTGACATTGACAGGCCCACTCTGTCCCCCTCTGTGCACCAGTGCACTTTTTTAAAATTATGTTAATGACCTCTACTACACCACTGCCTTGATCTCCCTCTGGGTTCCCCTAGGTGCCTGTCTCTGCCAGTCTCTGTCTCCCATCAGTCACCTGCCTCCATGCTGCCACAGCTTTCTTCTCAGAAGTAGAAGAGGAGATGGTTTCCTCTCTACCTGGAAAGTCCTTATAAGGTTGGTCGGCTGAAGGTTTCTGATCAGGTCCCTTCAGTTCACCAGGGTCTGTCAGCTGTCAGGCAGTGGGGTCATTCCTTGTTTTCTCCCCAACCCTATGGGCACAGGCACCCATGGGAGGTCCAAGGCACATGTGCATGCTTGAGCGTGCTGCTGTGCTGAACCTTCTACAGTGCCCTCGACTGCACTGCCACCTGTGGTCACGCTGGTGGCAGTATTGCAGTGAGGATGGCAACTCACTCTCCCTGGAGAAGGGCAACGTCCCCTGAGATGCTCAATCCTCCCTCCCCAGCTGGTCCCCAATGAGCCAAAGCTCATTTCCGAACTTGGATCACTGGTGTCATGAATGGTAGCACTACCACTGCTCTGATGGACCAGGCAACACCAGCGCACTTTGATGTGCAGTGGTACAGAAGGCCCCCAAAACTCTCCCACAGCATAGCTCAATGGGGTCACAACCAAGTGACTGTCACAAAAATGGTTCTCACTGATTATGCGTCAGACTCTTATGACTAAGAATGAGCCTAGGGTTTTACATTTTTCTTCCCTGCCAAAGTTTTCATCCCCTCTTTCACCCGCTCAGCTCTTTTTTAACTGGACCCACCAGCCTGATCACCCACTTTCCCCAGGATTGAGCCCCCAGTCATTATCCTCACAACTTAGCAATGGGGTCCTAGAGTGGACCCTTACCCTGGGGAAGTAGTATCCAGCGGTAGTGGTGCCTGGTCCATGGTGTCAGGCCTGCAAGGATCAGGCAGCATCCAGCTCAAGCAGCATGTTTCCTCTGTTCTCTCCCTGATGGAGTCCCAGCATGCAATGATATGCATGTATTTGTCTACATTAGGAACATTTGCATCTGGGAGAGCCTCCCAACACATTGGAGCTCTGAAGTGTGCTGATGCTCTGTCGCTGCTAGGTATCAATCAAGCAGTGGTGCTCCATGACCCCCTTCCCCCCCAAAGGAGGAGAGCTGTCCCTGGGACACTAAATCCTCCACAGTGACCCCTTGTCCATTCCCAAACCCTGGTCACTGGTATAGTGAGCAGTACAGTGAGCAGTACCACTAGCACTACACTACCTAGCTAGCAGACTCAGGTTTTTATATATATCAGCCTTAGCGGTGGCCCAATCTGAGCCACAACCAGTAACTTGCCTGGCCCACCTACAACTGTACACTTACATGGGATATAGCACAGGACCTGAGAGTACTGCCGGCTGTCATACAAGGGTCCGGATTGGGTTTTTTTTGTCTTCATTTTCTCCCTAATGTCTCACCTACCTCTGGCACAGTGGAAAATGTTCAAGGTCCACAGCATCTCTATGATGGAATTGAACACTCCTTTAGCCCACCACAGGGGATGCTGTGGGAGTGGAACAGGGTGCCTTGCTCCTCCCAGCCAGGAAGCACTACCATGCATCATAGCACCCTCACACCACTGATCACTAGACCACCCATAGCCCATGTACACTCCAGAACCTTTATCACCCACATAGTAGCATGACACATGACTGTGGGGCCATCTGGGATGCTCTTCTTTCTTTTCTTAAAGCAGTGGTATTTGTTTGGGGAAAAAAACAGTCATCACATAGTTTTTAAGTAACAATGACTTTTTGGCAGAAACATCACTATGTTCATTTTTATTGTGTTTCATGCCTGAACTGAGCATCGTGGTTTCAAACTTTTTAAAAATCTCTGCTCTCTGGCTACACCCACTATAAATAAATTAAACATTGTGGCATGCTGCTGTACTAGTTCCCATTAGAAATGTGTGCTCATACCCTATTAATACATCCACAGTATGGATATGGTATGTAGAGTCAAAAAGTAACTTTGAGTGAAGGAATTTTTACAGATTGCTAGTGGTGGACCTCCTTAGTGACTTGAGTAATAAAAACTGTTTTAAAAACATCTGAGAGAAATATAAATATACCAAGAATGAATCTAACTGTGTCATACAGAAGTAGAATAGTTGCCGTATTGGTCCTTGTAACAACAGATCCAGAAGCATATGGTTTGATACCTTCTATTGGACCAACATAGATGTTACAAAAAAGAAAACAATGCCTAAACATTTGGACCAACCAAGCCCTTCCTTGAAGACTTATGACAATTGTTCAGAGAGTTACATCTATTAACACCCAGATCATACATAAAAAAAAACAGAAAACATTTTCATTGGTTAAAAGTACCTATTTCAAAAAATCACAAATCTAAATGGAATGAATAGCATCCCTTTAGCTTGCTATTACTGAGAATCATTTCAAGGTCAAATCCATTAGATAAGTTGAACACTCAAGCAGGCAAAGCCTGTAACTGAAATTATTAATGAATGTTTGTGTAAGGAGAATACATTCAAAATTAAAAGCAAGACGTTTAGATTTAATACCACAAATGTCAAAGTTAAAACTTGATAGTATTGTACGATAACAAATTGTACAACAGAAATATATGTATGGAAATAAGACGGGAATAAGAAAAATGTACCTTGTATGAATAACTGTTACAAACATTCATACAGAATTGAACTTATCTGGAGATATTTTCTAAACTGTACTCTCAACCAGTTAACACACTCCATACACATTAAAACATACAGTGTTGTAACAATATTTTATACAAGATAATATCAATTATCAGTATTACTGTCAAATAAAAAATTAATAAAAGAATAAATCTCTCAAGGACCATCTAGAAAATGAGTTCAAGCATCTTAAAATGTTCAGAGTTCAATAATCAGTCAGTATATAATAAATTATCTATATGAGCAGAAACAGCCTTAAAAACCTGTATACCCCCGGAATTAAACTTTCTCCTCCTCCGGAAAAGATAACTAGAAAAAGAAAGTATATTCACTATGTATGTGAGCCAAGAGTCCTAACACCCTGTAGCACAATTATGACATGTCCTTGAATATAAGCCTGCCTAAATATGCAAGCACAACCCCATCCCCTGCCCCCACACATAGCACCCTCCACACAAAAAAATCCTCCAACCTCCCCCAAAAACAGACAGAAAATTACCCCCAACACACTAAACCCTCACCCTCATACACTCACTTAAGACAACCCAACCTCCCCCAACCCCCCACCACACACACACACTTGTGTAGTTGGTGAGAAACCAACATATTGATAACCAGTTAAACAAGCTCTGGCAGAGCCACTACAACTGTAAATGCATTAACTAGATAAGGGTGTTTCATGGGCTTAAACATAAACATGAACTGCTGTTGCATACTCTAACTGAATCAAAGTATGGCACATTGAGAAAGGGCAGATATAACAATAATGCCACCATCTGTATTACAGTTACCTATATGTTTCACAATTTATTCTATGCACTGTTATAGTAATCAACTCAACAGAACCGGACCATCATATACATGAACGTACTGTACCTTAATTGCAAACACTGCTGAGACAGCTATATGTTGCAACGAGGTGAAAGACAAACACAATGTTGAGACATGTTTTTGAAGACATTTGATGTGTTTAATTGATTTTTTTAGAGATTGCTATTCAATTCAGTTCAATTCATGTTTATTTTTAAAGCGCCTTTCAAAATCAAGGCGCTGTACAAATTAAATAAAAAAGAGAAATCCAACACTAAACAATCATAACTATAAAGAATAAGCCAAAGTAAAAAGATATGTTTTTAGAGCAATTTTAAAACTGTCAATGGTCGGGCATTCTCTTAACCAGTGAGGTAGAGAATTCCACAGGGTAGGAGCTGAAAAGGCAAAGGCACGAGATCCCGACAACTTCAAATGAACCCTGGGAATCTCTAGCAATCCCTCACTGGCCGAGCGGAGAGGGCGGAGGGGGCAATAGGGCTATACAGTTCACACACATAATTAATATAATATAAAAGTGCATATACCCAAATGTCAGTGTAAATCTTATACATTTCATTACAAGTTGTTCTCTTGAAGGAAGATATAACTGTACAAGGCCTAAAAATGGGTGTTAGTTAAAAGTAAACTGGGGTAGCTGTGTTATTGAGGGTGTTGCATAGTTTATCTTGTATTGCTGCTCCACCCTAGGCACACACAATATGAAAATCAACAACCCCTTGATATGAAGCAACAGGAATTATTTAGTAGGACACAAACAAGTAGGAGACTGAGTAAGTGGGGAGACAACCATGAGTATGGTAAGTCAAATAACATTTCAAATATTGCACTATTATAATTAATTTGTACTTGTTACTTCCTTTCATCATATGCCTTAATGTAATCTATCCCTCCCTCCCTCTTCCCTCCCTCCCTTCCTTCCTTCCTTCCTTCCTTACGTCCTCTGTCAAACTCCCCTCTTCCCCACCACCCCCTCTTTTCTCCTACTTTCCTCTTCCATCTGCCTACAGCCCCAAATCCTCCCACCTCCCAAAAAAATAGCTTTGACAAGGCTTTCCTGGGCTGATGCTTCCCCACTTCTTGAGTGGGTGTTGGCCACCCTGGGCTGCTGTACCCCCGAACATAGCCCTCCATCCTGACAACTCAGTCTGCTGCAGTACCTCCCTCTGCCTTATAGGCACTCCCCAGTCTGAATTGTCCTCTCTTCCTTAAACTGCCTTAACCCTCTCTTAAACCTGTGGTACTTATAATAACCTGCTGATTTAGTCTGTTTGCGTTTATATTAATACTTAGTCTCATACTTGTTATTAGCCTGCACTTACAGCTCTATTGTATACCAATATTTTTTTTTCTTTTCTAATCACTGTTAATGTAATTCTGATGTGGAACCTATGTAATGAGCTTGTTCTCAAAGGTGTTAATCTGAGATCACAATAAATAAATAAATATTTTTTTACAAATGCGTCTGCACAGTTGACAATTTTTGTAAAAAAAAAAAATAACAATGGGAGTTATTCCACATATGTCCACAGGTGCCACACATGCAAGTGGAGGGATTTGAATCCCAGATGCACCAGTCTGCTCTGCTCCTGAGTCAGAAGATCATGGGGGAGAGGTAGAGGTACTGGGAGTTCCATCAATAACTGTTGAAGCAGAGGGAACCAAATCTGATGAGGCTAAAGAGGGGCTATTAGAATCATGTGAGCCCCTTCCACCTGTAGCTTCAGCAGAACCCTCTGAAGCACTGGGAAGGGAGGAAAGGCATACAAGTATGTCCCTGTCCAGCAAAGACACAGCACATCTCCCCAGAAAACACCACACCCAGGAACGAGTGAGCAAAAATTGGCTAGTTTTGCATTGGATGGGGAGACAAAGAGGTCTATCTCCATCTGATCCTACATGTTAAATAAACTTTCAACCACCTCTTGATTTAGCTACCACTCATGAACCTGACAGATGTGTGGCTGAGACAGTCTGCCAGGATGTTGCTGATGCCCAGCACATGGACAGCAGTCAGGCGGAGGGTGTGCAGGACTGCCCAGTACCACACTTGCATCTCCTCCTGGCATAGAGAATACAAGCAAGTGCCTCCCTGTTTATTCAGGTATCAGAACACAGACATATTGTTGGTCTGAATCAGGAGTGTCCCTGGACATAGAAGAAGCTGGAAGACCTGGAGGGAATATAGTACTGCTCTCATTTCTAACACATTGATGTGTAGAGATGCTGCCTGCTGAGACCATGTTCCGTGGGTTTGATGGTCTCCTAGGTGGGCTCCCCAGCCTTGACATGAAGCATCCATTGTAAGGGTCATGGTAGGAGCAGGGGATTGAAAGGGAAACTCCCAAAAAGAGACTGGACAACTCCTGCCACCAAAGAAGATCCTTCTTCATGTACCCGGACACTAGGACTCTGTGGTCCAGGTTGTCCAGCCGCTGATCCCATTGGGCATGAAGTGTCCTTTGGGTTACCCTCATATGCAGTCTGGCTAGAGGAACTGTAGGGATCGCAGCTACCATTAGCCTGAGATGATGGAGGATTGATTGGGCTGTAGTCCAGCGTGAGTTGACCACTAATCTGGCTTGTTCCTACAAGGTCTCTGCTCTGTCTGATGGGAGAAAGGCCCTGCCCTAGACCATATTCAGCACCCCCCCCAAATTAATTGTAGGTGCAGGAAGGGGAGAGGTGTGACTTAGGATAGTTGACTGCTATTCCAAGTCTGGAAAAGAGGTCCAGGGTGAAGGAGAATGACTCCCTCAGACTGCACTGTGATGGAGCTGATTATCCAGATACAGGCACAATTAGATCCTTCTGTGGCACAAGGCCACAGCCACCACTGCTAGACACTTGGTAAAAACCTGAGGTGTTGAGGATAGGCCAAAATGGAGAGCCTTGATCTCTTATTGTTCCCTCTGGAAGGCAAACTGAGAAAAGTGGTAGTGGGCCTGGAAGACAGGGATGTGCAGATAAACCTCCTGCATGTGCAATGCACAAAGCCAATGGCTCTTGTGAAGCAAGGGTAGAAGCCCCTGGATGGTAAGCATGAAGAACCTCTTGTACTCAACATACAGGTTGAGCATGCTGAGGTCCAAGATAAGTCTTAGGTCACCCATAAATTTGGGCACTACAAAGAAATGGAAAGAGTTCCATCTTCATATCTGTGCAGGAGCAATGGGCTGTATGGCTGACTTTTTCAGAACAGCCTGCATCTCATCCCCTATCAGAGACAGGTGCCTTGGAGGATAATGGGAGAGACCTGGGGGGTTGTCCAGAGATCTGTCTAGGAACTCTATGGTGTGACTTCTTGCTATTAACTGAAGGACTCAAGTGTCCAAGGTTATGTCCTGTGACCCCAGAAGGTGGAGGGAAAATCTTCCTCCCCACTGGTTCCCCTAGAGGATCTGGAGGAGGCAGGGAGGGTCTCCCACAAGTCAGAAGGCAGAGGAGAGGGAGTCAGCAGCTCCTCCAGGGGGCTTCAGGGACTTGGTAGGGGGAGTAGGGGGAATAGGGGTTCCTGATGCTGGATACCAGCATTTGGCCTGGTGTTTGCAGGGTCCTCTTTGGTCTGGCATCTCTGTTACCAAAGAAAAGGCTATTTGCCTTTGTAACCTGCTCGGTACATGAAGTGGACATCACAGATGGATTTACCTCAGTCCTGCAATTCAGTGATAATATAATTCCTTAGCATCACCTCCAAATTACACAGATCCCCTGAAACAGGCATCCATGATGGAGGTCTGGACATCTTGTGCCAGGCCAGTAATCCTGAGCCACAAATGTCACCTAATGCAGACAGCACTGGGTGTGGTGCAAGCAACTGAGCCTACTGTGTCAAGTGGCCCAGAGGGCATAATGACCGAAGATTTTAGCCATTCTCACTGTCTTGGCAATCTCAGCCTTAAGCTCCTGGTCCTGGATAGCTTCCATCTTTGACTCGAGTGAGGCCAGGGAATATTTCTGATAGGAAATCATATCAGCCACATAATTAAGGGACCTGAGGGTGCAAGTGGAGGAGGAATGGATCTTGCAACTGAAATTGTCCTGCTGCTTAGACTCCTTATCAGGAGGAGACATGCTCAAATGTTAGGATTAGAGGACCAGTCTTGGGCAGCCATGATAACAACTGAGTCTGTATTAGGATGGCCAGTAAGGTGTGTGAACCCATCTGGGGGGTGGTACACCTTGTCTGCTTTTTTTGAAACAGCTGAAATGGAGGAAGGCTGTTGCCAGATAGTGGACATCAGGTCTTCATGGGGCCCAGTCCAAGGCAGTATGGGCATAAGAGCTGTGTCAGTCAAGTCAAGATGCTCCACAAGCCTTTTACACTTTGGATCCTGTTCCTACCTAGTCCAGCCACAGGCATTTTGTAAAGTTATGAAGAGTTCTGCAAAGGAAGGCTCCTCCAGAGGGGACTTTGGGGATTCCTTATGCTGAGGCTATATAGGTGTATGCATACCAGAGCTGGAGGACAAGTCAGAGTCAGAGTCCAAAGAGTGCATCTGGGGGTCTGAATCTTTTTTAGAGGAGTGTCCTGGGTTTTAACCCTGATCTGGTGTCTAGAGAAGCCTTCTCTAGAAAGGTGAGAATTCACAGAAGAGGCTTATCTAGGGTTGGAAAGGAGGTGGAAGTAGAGGCTACCACTGGTTTCCAATGGTCAAGCTCTGAGACTAGTTGAGTCCTGTCCTCCTGAATCAGGGTCTGAAACACTGCCTGGATATCAGCCTGAGGCTGCTGTGGAGGCAGAGTATGAGGCTGAGGAGGAGGAGGTGGTGGAGGAAGAGGCTGGTATAATGGATAGTCTGGCATCTGATATTGAGGGTATCCATGAGTCTGATAGGAGTTTGGAAAGCCAGAAAGAGCATACCCTTGATTAGACAAAGCCCAGTGTCTGGTACCCCTGTACATAATGGAGTTGATTACCAGGTGTTGGATACCCCGATGATGGGTACATTGGGTATTGTGGGGGTGAATAGCCTGGAACATTGCCCATAGGTCCAGCCAGAGGCAGAACTGAAGGCCCAGCAGGAGGTGGGGCCTAAGGCTCAGGAGGAGGTCCAGAAGGACCAGGCATTGGCCCACTAGGGACTTTTGAAGGGGCTGGCACTGAATCAGGCACAGAAATGTCTGGCTCTGGAAGATTCTGTGCCTGGTGGCCTGAAGAAGGCCATCCAGCATTTGAGGAATGGCCAGAGTGCTAGATATACCCTGATCCGGTGAAGGGTCACAAGACGAAGGGTTACTTGACATCAGGATGTGAGTAGAACCAGACGGAAGACCTGCTGTCATCTGGGGAGCTGGATTCCAAGATTGTGGAACCTGGTTGTCTGACGGGGCTTGGACTGAGGTGGTCCCGATGGAAGGTTACTGGAAGGAATTAATAATAGGCCCAGTGGGCGAATCAGGAAGAGACTGACCCGGTGAAGGAGGGGGGAACCTCCAGATTAGTGCCTACCTCTGGCTCTTGATCTTCAGGCAAACCTGGAGGGTATGGTTGTGTCAGTGGGCATGAGGAACCTTCAAAAGATTGTTGCATGTCCAACAGCTCGCTCAACTCAACATCAGAGGTATACTGTGACCCCGACGGGAGACCCCCAGCTGTGCAGTCCCCAGACAAACTGGAGAGTGATTTATCAGCTGTGGCAGTGCAGATGTCAGAAGAGCTAACATCCGATGTATCAGTCTGGGCCATGCAGACAACAGCGGAGCTGGAGTCCAGTTTATCGACTGTGACTGTGCACTCCTTGGTGGGGCTGAAGAGTGACTTATTGACCAGGCTACTGGTGATAGACCCTGAAGAAGATATGGGCCTAAGGAGCACAATAGGGGTTCTGTCATCCAAGAAGAGCCCTGACTGCACTGTGAGTAAAGCAGGCAGGGAGGCCGTGGTATGATCCGCTGGAGTGGTAGGAGACCTGGCAGTAGGGGTACTTATCAAAGTGGAGGCTCCACCTCAGTGGTGCCCAATGGTCACTGCCAAGTGGATGGAGACCTATCCCGGTCTTGGTGCCTCTTCTTGTCCTTTTTCTTCTTTTTGGGTTTTGGCATTGAAGAAAAAGATTTTTCCCACAGATTCTGCAGCTCCTTTTCCATCAAAGCTAGGCACTTCTCTAGCAAATGGGCTTTGAGCTTTTTCTGGTGCCTAATCCATGTGGCCTGGTTGAAGGATTGGCAGGGTGCACAATCCTTGACCCGGTGTTTGGGGCCTAGGAAGATCACGAAGTGGGAATGCATGTCAGCATGCGGGATCTAGGTGAGGCAGGACTTGCACTTCTTTTCAATGCATCACCCAACTGTTCATGTTCCTGAATTGTACCTCCAGCTATATCCCATTTTGCAAATTTGTGACTGTTATTTATTTGCTTCCCCTTTCTTCTGTATATCCGACAAGATCTCTGTATTAGATCTGTTTATGTTAGACCTGTTTATACTGTGTTTTACTATGCAATTGATTGACCTGGTGTTCTGTTCCTTTTTATGCTAAACTGGTCATTTGTGTAAAGGGCAATTTTGTTATCATACCTTTCATTATAAAATAAAGATTGATTGATTAAAAACTGGACTGACAGACCTGAAGCACAGCAGTTCTGTAAAAATCCAAACTGGCCATACTAGGTGCAACTTGTACAAATACTGCTGGTCCAGTCACTCTGGTTGCACTATTCACTCTGACTTTTACGTATCTCATCCACTCCTTGAAGTCTGTTTTTTGATCCTTCCTTGACGTGCTTGAAAACGGAACTGTCAGGACCAGACCGGATAGGTAAAAGCCAGACCAGATCATCTGGAGTGAGTGGATCAGCAATATTTGTACAAGCTGAGCCCAGTCTAGATTTTATAGCTCTAGTTCGGGTTTGGTGATCTGGGTTTTACCCATATGCCACTGCATGTGACTTAGTGACATACTCTACAGATGGATGCAGAGTCTAACCCATTGAAAGTTGAGGTTTCAGAAAACCACTATGCTAAAAATACCAAGACTCACTCCCCTACCTGCAAGTCACACTGAGTCCTCTACAAAAATCATACTTAAATATTGGTGCCTCTACATCCACACCATTAAGCTTTTAATGCTACCATGCCTCTTCTGCTGCCATGAGCTCCCTCATTCATGAAGTCCCACTCTGCCTGTGGCAGCCCCCCAAACCAGGTAGTTTCCCAGGGAGCAGCTCTTTACACCACATCAACTAAATTACTGCTAATCTCCTTAATTTTAAACATTTTGTTGATAAATTTTGTTTTAGTGTATCCATGGTCAGGAAAAATGAATATGTAAAAGAAACCAAAGTCACATTTCTCAGTTCATTTAATCACAATACAACATGTTATGAACTGATCAGATTCTATGTGTAACCTAAGTCACAAATTAGACACACACATGCCTACCTATTTGTAAGTGAAGCAAATGTGGTTACTATCAATCGGTTGTAAACACCTATAGTCACAAATTGCAGTTAAGAACATTCAGTAGACTATAAACAGTAGCCCAGAACTGTCTGCATGTGAAAATTAAGTTGGTGTATTATTTGGAAAAAGGCAACACTGGGACTTTTGCTGTGAAATGTCCTGCAACAGAATGACTACTCTTAGGATGGTGGTGTCAAATGGCTTGGGGGAACAGCAGAGCTTATTTGTTATGCAGAAAGCACCAGGAAATGTTTAACCCATTCTACTTCCAATAGCTTTCTATGATGTCTGAACTATCTTTTGGTAATCTGACACAGAATGACTACCAGAAGATAATGAGTTAACTTTCTGTGGGCTCAATTAACTTCTCAAGCCAGAGGAAAAATAGTGTTCTAGATCTTCCTATATACACAGGCAGCGTAGTGTTGAGGCTTCAGCGGAGGAATCTATTTTTTAACACTCTATCATGTTGTTTGGTAGCAAAAATGACATCAGCTCTTTTCTGAATGCAAAACGCCTGCTGGGCTATGCCCACAGTCATTAAAGGACTCTATGAAAATTAAAAACAAAACAACAACAACACACTGAAGTCCTGTTAAATGTCTAACTATTAATGTTAAAATACTACACTGCTTTAAGTAATGAAAAAGATTAACTTTGTATTCAGCTTTGAAATATTTATTTTTGAATGCAACAGAGACATTTGCATATTTTCATTAAAATACTAACATTTCTGCTTTAGCAAACACAAACAAAAAAAAGTTGTTTTTCTTTCGTGCATGTAGAGTATCAGGAAAGGGGATACTGCAGCCAGGCACTCAGTATGGTTCCAAACTGAAATTGATTGGATTAGAGTTTTGTTAAATCCTTTGTTTTAGTTTTCCATTATCTTCAGTGGAGATCTTTAAGTCTGGCAGTTTTAAAGCTCTCTCCCAGCGGTGTTTATCATTTTTTTAAAGCTCTGTCCCAGCAGGTAGCTTGTTAAAGGAGCTCCATCTGTGTCAACTCACTGAACTGAGGGACCACATACCATACCACTGCCACCTGCATTTATATAGTACTGTTCAGCATCTCAGAATGCTTTACAACCAACAGATAACTCAACCCGAGCAACCAATCACGGAAGTACAGCCACTTCTGCAGGTAGAACACAGAAGATGCTCTGTGCCAGCACTTCATACAATAGCATTCCATTCTCTGTGCTCCAGTGCAAACTGAGTGCTATTACTCAATATGGAGTTGTATTATTCTGGCTTGTAATTCTTTTTGTAAGTAATGTCTAATTTGTAACTAGGCCTGGCTTAATAAGGGGACTGACAACCCAGTCTACTTTCCTGGTTTATCACATAAAGCAAATCCAGTTAGGGATGGGAGGACCAGCTCTGTGTCACTTCAGAATCCCCAGAGTGTTCTACCTTGGCTGAACTTTGGAATCAAAGTCATTTGTGACTCATCTCTGATTTGACTCAGTCCAGCCCATTGACAAGGTTTTGAGATGAAAAGCTGTATTATCAATAGGGTAGTAGTATGTTCCTGTAGGAAGAGATGTTGTCTGCTGGTCTATGGTGGCAAAACTGGGTATGGATGGTGGAGGTGGCAAGTTACTGGCCAAGAAGCTGCCCTCCCTCCCTGCAGCAACCAGTCAGGAAGTCACTGCAATGGAAACTGAGTTTGCTGATCAGACAGAAAAGCCATCAAGTGTAACACCAGAAGCTGTTATACCTGGAAAAGACCTGAATACAGTATCCAGATTGTCTACATTGGAAATGCAGGACGAGAAAAAATACTGATGGATGCTATGCTTGAAAGGAAAAGTTGGCTATTAGTACTCATGGCTGGGGAGGAAAACAGGTTCTTGTTGCAGAAAGAACAGTTGTTGTCAACAACAGATATGGCATAGCACAGAGACTGAGGAGCCAACAATGTCAGACAGGCCAGGAAAAGCTGAGGCCTCTGACATAGTATCATCAAAGGTTCCAACTGACAGCAATCTTGCTTCCCAAGTTACAGCTGATGCTGAGTGGCCGGCAGCAGAGGAGGCAGTGGCAGAAACTATAGAAGAAAGGATGACAGAAGAAACAACCCAAGCCAAGCAATCTTCATATTGGGGGATGTCACGTATAACGTCCATTCCAATAGGTCTGAGTACAGGGCCAGCTCTTCAAGAACTGGCTACTAAGAGGAACAGAGGCTGTCAGCCAATGGTTAAAGAGCAGAGGAGTATGTGGGCGGCACACAATTACCACAGCAACAGTGTGTTGAAAACTTTAGGACTGTGCCACAGAAGAAGATTGAGTTCCCTGCTCCCCAGTTCTTCCCAGGGGGATGATTCCAACTCAGACTGGTCAATGGGGAAAGCTCTAACAGGAGATGAGTGGGGCATGAGATTAGATGGCATCTGGAAACCCATGCCAGAGCGGGGAGAACAGTATGTGGGAGATGGCAAGCCTACTGCTTTGCACCAAGACGGTGTAAGGAGAGAAAGTTCTGCGAAACAGAGCAAGGCAATGCAGGATGTTCAAGAAGTAAGGGAAAATGTTGTTACCTCCACTAATGCACAGTGTGATCCCCCTGCTGAGTAGGCAAATGTACAAAAGGGAGAACATGCTGAACAAATGATGAGACAAAGGGACAAAGGATAATTGAGACTCAAGTACTGCACCACCTACAAGGCAACAGAATATCTCAGAGGTACAAGAGCAAACTATTGACAACCAAAAGTATCAATCCCCTTACCTCCCCCCAAGAATGCTACAAAGGAAGGTTTGAATGCACAACCCCCACAAACTGATGCAGAGAGTGGTACTGAGGGACTGGAGAAACCTACTCTAATAAAAATGGACTCAGACCATGACAGCGCCCTTGAGGAGTCTCAAGCACAAACAACAGACAAGTCCTCTGGTGCAAGGAGGCCTGACCTTATAAATACTCACAGAACTGGTTCATCACATAACTACTGGAAGGGCCCATCCATTCCAAATATGGGGCCCCAATCAGGTCAGCTTTCAAGCAGCACAGTACTTCAAAGTCCCATTGACTTGTTTTGCTTCTAGTCAGCAACAACAGGGCTCAAGACTTACAATGCAAAGTACTCTGACTTGTTCTATAACAAGGGTGAGCATGCACAGAGAAGCAATGCAGTATGCCTGAGCTACAAAGGTGGACTGGAACTACCCCCAGAACACTGATGAAAGACTCAATGAATTTGTATGAATCAGAATTGTATGCACTCAAAAATGTACCAGAAGACTGCATATTTGATGTCTTTCAAAACTTAAATCATTAGATAAATTCTGGTCACTGTGCAATTTGTTGCAGGATACACAGTTATAAACATCTTTCATGGGCATTCTATTGACAAAGCCTGCAATAAAGGTAGGCACAATTTTATTCCACAACAAAGAAGAAAATCTGTCAGTGTAGCCTATTGACTGGCAGAAATGTGACATTAGAGACTCCTTCACCCATCTTAGCTACAGAAGGGGTGTGGTTATGAGGATGGAGGTTTAGGGTGAGACTCCATTGCACCAATACAGGATTAATACTTCTGCCAGGGAGTTTATTTTTGGACAAGGATTAAGGTTTATGTTTATCAGGGGCAACCTTGAATTTGCCATAAATGTGGGTCCCACTCCAATCTTAGTAATGCCTGTGACCAGCAGAGATGCGGGCTCTGTCTAGAATATGGTCATGGAAACTCACAGTGTCTGAATCCATTTCACTGCAACTTATGCAAAGAAAAAGGGTATTCATATAAGATGCCCATAGGCCTCCTACAATATGGAGGGTTTTTTTTTTTTGATCAAGAAAATCTGATCAACAGTTCAGATCTGTGAAATGCTCTATGTTCAGGATTAGGCCAGGTCCACTCCAACAAAACTCCCCACCCCAAACATAGATGGAGGACCCTAATAGAGGATCCACGAAAACAGGGCCTGCCCATGTAAAAGAGGAGGAAGTTCCTTGGACACATTTAAGAATAAGGCAACTAAACATAGAACCTGAAGAGAAGCCCCAAGTGCTTCCACAACCATCCACCACAGTACCAGATCCAACTTCCTGTTCTCCACAGGCACAGAAGGTAGTGCCAGATGAGCAGGAGGAAAACGTGGATCACAAGGAAGAAATACTAGGAGAGGAGCTATAAGCCCCAGTGGCCTCAGAGCCAGCTATACCTCCTCCCCCACAGCCCCCTGAATCACAATGGACCACAAGAAAGCAGAAGAGAGGTAAAAGTCAGAAACTCATGGTAAAGAAACATTCCCCCAAACCTCTTTCTGTAGGGAATAGCTATTCAGTCCTTAAAACTAAAAAAAAAGGGGGAGATACTGAAGCAGAACACAATGACTCAGAGGTGTCCTCCAGATCAAGCCTCGTCTCAGAGGAATCTGTCCTCAGATTTGAAGAATTCTTTGTCTGAGACCTCCACCTCAGAAAGGATAAGAAGAAACATGAGATTGCAAACCAAGATAGACACCTAAAATGCTCCTTGTATTTATCCTTATGGTTTTAAAGGAGAAATGCCTTGAATCCATATGTCATTTTCCTTGTAGAAGTTGATTTTTTACTAGTTCCAATTCTGTTATTGTTCCAGCTATGCAAGCTTTTTAGTTATCCTAGTGGATGTTTCTTTTAGAACTGCATGATGCAGTATATGTCCTTGTTCAGCTATTCCATTGTTGCCACAATACACCTGTGTTCTACTGTAGACATCTGCTGCTGAAGTGTACATAATGTACATCACATAGTTCTAAAATGGTACAGTACTTACTGCAAGTGTGTGAATCACAGAAACACCCTCTGAGGTTACCAAAAGGGCTTTAAAGCTGGAAAAATCAAGAAATGGGAATGATTTAAAGAAACAGCTTCTGGAAAGAATGACTTATAGGTTCACTGCAATTCTCCTTTAAGCTCCACAGCAGTGAGCACTTTAAATGTGAACAGTTTAAAATCGCATAAGAAATAATTCACAGCCACTACTATTTTGCAGTCACTACCTGCTGATATCTTTCTACTTCAAGATACTAGGTTAAAAACACTTTAGAGATCTCTCAGATAAAAAAATTTGTGGGTACAGGGCCCATCCCTCTTTCAGCAGGTACTGAGACGTGTGGTTGGGTAGGAATCCTATTGAGAGGTTTTGAGTGGCAAGTGTCTAAATTGGTGGACATATGCACAAGGAGGGCCTTATTATTGGATTTTTTTCAAAGGGTGTTATAAACTCCAGATTATTTGTTTGTACGCTCCCCAGATCAAGACAGGGTGTATTGATCTTCTGAAAGAGATTAAACCACATCTCTTCACATCCTGATTAGTAATTTTGGGGTGTGATTGAAACTGTGTTCTTCCACTAGAAGTTGCTAGACAAGGATTGTAAGATAAAAGAAATTACTGTGATTCATATTTTTTGAAAGATATACTTACTACTGCTCAGTTAAATTATTCTTACAGGATGCTACACCAACATGGTAGCCATACCTATGTTAGGGGGACATTATCTTCGAAGACTGACTATGTCTTTGTATCCCATGACTTTGTTACATCTACAGCTGTCATCCAAGCAGTTGAAACTTCTATTCATATGCTGTTAAGATATAATTGAACTATGGGTTCCACCTGTAAATAGGCTAAAGGGTAGTGGCATATGAATGCGTCATTAATGAATAGGGTAAAGTAAAATGGGAATGATTATTTGCAGCTAGATTATCCATAGGTTGCGCTTATGGAAATATAGCAATGTGGTGGGAGGATTTCAAAAAAAATATTTTTGAGACTTTTTAAAGGCTGATCATCCTCAAAAGCCACTGATGAGAACAACAAGTAGCTTGGGTTATGTTTTCACCTGCAGAAATGAATTTGACAGGCAACAACAGGGACTGGGGAACTTTTCAGATCAGATTAATCGAATAAAGGCAGAAATGAAGAAGTTACAATAAAGTATATAGAGAAAACTGGATGGGCAAATATGCACAACCAACCTGTGCTGCTACTGAGGGGTTCTGGTTACCTCTGACTAGTGGTGGGCGAAATGACAGAAATTCGCTCCACAAAGTGATTCACGGAGTAATGCGGAATCTGCAAAGCGTTCCGCAATGCGAAGTGGAGTACTTCGCATCACGATGAGGAAATCAATGACTTTGCGTTATTCTGCCTTCCTCAAACCACTTCTCCACCAATTTTAAGGCAAAGTACATTGAAATCAGTGTACTTCGCATCACTTTGCCTTGTTATTGAGCTCCAAGACGAATTTGCAGTGCTTCATGGGATTGCAGGTCACATGGGCTCTAGATTGTTCTGCACTGCCTCAGTTCTGTGTAGTGTGTGTGTAGTGGAAGATGGAGACAGTTTTCTCTCAGAGCGCTGCAATTCAAATCCTCTAAAAGGTGTTAAAGAGCCTTTTTTAGTCATTGTTTTGCTCAAAATTTAGTACGTCAATTTTAGGAAAACCTCCTGTGATCATATCATTGAGTGCTTATTGTTTGTGTGTGGATTTTGAATGTTAATTTAGAACAGTCAGTCTGTGTACTGTGAAGCGTGCTTTTGGAGAGGGGCGTATCTGTGATGTAGATAGATTAACTAGGAGAAAAAGGCAATCATTCTGTTTTGGTTATATTTTTCTTGTATAACTGTGTTAATGTACACACAGTAATATTTTCAGTAATTCTTGACATTTTTTAGCTGATTGTTGTGGAGCAGCAGTGTATGATTTCAGCTTCAGCACAGACACTCAGGGCCATTTTGCCATTTTGCTTGGACCTTCTCTCCTGACTACAAGAGAACAGCAGCCAGCACAGAGACTGCCTAAGAACCAGAGGCTGCTACAGAAAGACTGAAATATTTTGCAAACCAGCGATTCTCTGGACTTTGAAATCTTCATACCTAATGTAGAGACTTAGCTAACAGTTTTAGTGCATTTACATGCATATGTTTTTCCACTTTGTTTCTTACACTGTAACCCAAATTAGTGTATGTTCTCTTTTAGTTGTAACTGCATTTATTTAAGTATTTTAGTAAAAAACTTTGTTTTCCTAAAGAATATCTGCCTGAGTGAGACTTTTTATACTTGCGTATGAATTGTGGGGCAGTACACAAATCTGTGGCAACTGTTAATTGCTTAGAAAGGCCACCATAAGCAACCAAATTGAGAAAAGGGTATGTAAGAGACATCTAGAAGGATAGACAGAATACGAGAGTCTACAAAGATTTTGAACCAGGCTGTTGCATGCCCTGTAGGGAGAAGGCCAAATCAGGTGTTACACTGCTACCACCAAAGAGACTGTGATGCATGGGTCTTCCTCCTCCTCCTCTGTGAAATAGCAAAGAAGTGCTCATACTTGGCCACAAGACTCAAGACTAGTATTGTGCCCTTATCCAGAGTTAGAGGGATGCCCTGTATCCTCATGACAGAGGTGCAGTTGTGACCTCAGCGAGCATTCAAAAAGGATGAGCAGGGTATCCCTGCCCCCCTGTCACAGACTGCACTTAAGGGTGGGCACTGTGAGCTCAGTGGGCCTGACCCCCAGTAGTTGGTTCATGATAGGAACCACAGTCCTCAGTGGACGGTTTAAATGTTACTTCGATGGACATTTAAAGTAGCTGAGTGGGTGATGGAAAAATTGGGGAGGCAGAAAGTGGGTCACCACAGGCTGAGACAGAGAGTAGGGAATAAAGGGAATGGAATGTGTTATAAAAAAATAAAATACCCACTACACTAGGCAACTTTGATTCCAATCAACACAGTTTTTCTAAAGGGCATTCCTGTGTAACCAATTTACTTTGCTTTTATGAAACAATTCGTTCACATTTGGACAAGACAATACCTTGTGACATTGTCCTTTTAGTCTTTAGAAAGACTTTTGACTCTGTCCCACAATGGGCAATAATAGAAAAATTGATCTCTGTATCTATTCATCCATGCTTGATCAGATGGGTCCAGAACTGGCTGTATAACCATCTGCAAAGAGTGATAATTGATGGCTAGACCTCTGATTGACTACCAGTAACAAGCAGTGTGCCCCAGGGTGCAGTCCTGGCCCTGATTATTTTTCATATATTTATTTCTGATCTGGCACACAACATAAACAGCTGGTCCTCTAAATATGCAGACAATTGTAAAATTTGTAGGCCTTGTAGTTCACTAGAGGGAAATATCTCTCTCCAAAAAGATTTGGACACTTTATCCACCAGGTCTAATCAATGGGGTCTCTCCTTTAATGTTAAGAAATTCTGTGTCATGCACCTGGGCCAAAATAATCGGAATATTTACTACACTCTCAATGGTCTTACTCTGCAAAAACTGAATGTGAAAGAAACCTAGGAGTATATATTGCCAATGATCTCTCCTTTTATAAACAAATATCAGATAAACTGGCTAGCGCAAACAGGGTTTGGTGGTCAATTACACGTAATTTTAAATCACGAGATTAAACTGTCCTTTTGACCCTATATAGAGCCTATGTAAGCCCACTACTGAATTATTCCTCACAGCTCTGGTTCCCTTACATCAAGAAGGATATTGAAAGACTGAAAAAAATTCAACATCAAATAACAAAACAAGTTAAAGGTGCCAAAGACCTCTCATAAGAAGAAACATTGAATAATTTTAACCTGATGTCCCTACAAACTAGAAGGTTACATGGTGACCTCTTATTAGCTAGAGAGGTCATTAATGACACTTACCTGATGCCAAAGACAGGTCTTGAATTTAAGCAAATCAATGTTAATTTAAGAGGGCATCCCCTGCAACTACAGTATCCCATAATCAATTTCAATTAAACAAATGAGCCTGCTTCTTCTCACAGAGAATTATCAATCCTTGGAGCAAACTCCCCATTGAGGTAGTTGTAAGTGATTCCAAGTAGACATTTAAAAATAGACTGAATAGCTTTCTGCTACAGAATAGGCTAGACTATTACGGATGATTGACAGAAGCATTTTATAGGCTATTGCCTTCTTGCTTCTTTCCGTATCCTAGTGAATCCTAGTGAGAGAGACCAACCAGAATGTAAGTTATTCAGAGAAGCAGAGGTTTAGCAAAGAAGGAAGGCACAAAAAGGAGCAGTCAAAGGAGAAAGGTGCGGAAGGAGGAGCAATTGGAAAAAGGAGAAATCGACAAGAGGAGAACTGAGGGTTGTCAAAATGGTGCAATGTCTGCATTAGAAGCCCAATGAGAGGAGACTGAAAGAGTTCAATATGTACACCCTGGAGGAGAAGAGGGAGAGTTGGGATATGATGGAGCCCTTTAAATACCTCATGGGGGTTAATAAGGTTCAGGAGGGGGTTATGTTTTGGAGAGAAAGGTGCTGTAGAACAAGGGTCATGATATGAAGCTGGAAGGAG
Organism: Neoceratodus forsteri; assembly: GCA_016271365.2. Taxonomy (NCBI): domain Eukaryota; kingdom Metazoa; phylum Chordata; order Ceratodontiformes; family Ceratodontidae; genus Neoceratodus; species Neoceratodus forsteri. The sequence continues at coordinate 562,501,165 of CM028130.1, read as the reverse complement.
GTATAGATTCAGGAGAGAGATGTGAGGAAGTATTTCTTCACAGAAAGGATGGTGGATTCCTAGAACAGCCTTTCATGGGAGACAGTGGGGGTGAAGCCAGTGGTGGGTTTTAAAAAGGCCTCAGATAGGCACAAAGGAACCCCAGGAGGAAGGAAGGAAGGAAGGAAGGAAGGAAGGAAGGAAGGAAGGAAGGAAGGAAGGAAGGAAGGAAGGAAGGAGTGGAAAAGACAGTGCAGTAAATCAAGTTGGGTCTGCAGCAAAACTGATCATAATTAAAAATGGGCAGACTAGATGGGCCCAGTGGTCATTATCTGCCATCATTTTCTATGTTTCTATGTATGATAGGTTATGTTATTCAAATGGATACAGTGTAGACCTGTAATGCCCTTCATGGTCAGGGACGCCGGTACTTGCAAGATCTCCTCTGCCCCTACCGCCCGCTCTGATCCTCTGACGAGGGATTGCTAGAGGTTTCCAGGGTTTGACTTAAGACCTCAGGGGCCCATTCTTTTGCTTCTGCAGCCCCTACCCTGTGGAAATCTCTACCTAGTTGGTTGAGAGAGTGCCTGACCGTCTAGAGCTTTAAGATCACTCTAAATCCTGTTGCTAGCCTTGCTTGTAGAGCAGAAAGCAGTTAACTGAAAGAAGCTACATTTTCTTATTAATTTAACACTTATATCTTAGCAGGAGTCAGTGTCTGTTGAGTTTAAGCAAACAGATACTTTATTAGAAGTAGAAGGGGCCTTATTTAGGGTTTAAAAAAAAGAAAGAAAAGAAAGAAAGTCAGTGTGTATTCTGTGCTGGGAAGGGTTCTGTATCAGTTTACTTTGCTAAACCAGTAGGAGGAAAGAGAGCTTAATTGGGGGTGTGGTTTAGACACTATAAAAGCAGGTGACTCAAATTACAACTTCCTGTTGCTAGCCTTTTTCTTACTAACTGCCTCCATCCACCCCTCCACCCACCCACCCTAAGCCAGTTCTACTTTTATAGCCACTGGATTTGACTGTCAACAGGAACTTCCTGTTTGGCAGTAGGAAGGAAGGATCATAGAGAAACATTGGTTTTGTCAACCCTAAAGGAAAAAGTAGCTCACTCTCCCCCTCAGCTGCTGGTGGTCTGACACTGAGCAAGGAAGAAGGAGGCTACTGAATAATATAGGAAGTTACTGTCCCAGAACAGGAAGGGTGAGAGTTGTAAGGAGAGGAGAGAGTAAGCTTACAGAGAAACAGGAGAGGGGACACAAAATAAGACATGATAGGAGTGGTGTAGTGCAATGGCTGTGGGGCAGCAGTGTTCCAGGAGACATTCTGGAGGCTGCAATGCTGCCCTATTTGCAGACACCTCTCTGGTCTGAGGAGGAGGTTGCCCGTCTCCAGGCTGACCTGGCTAGGATTCGTGAAACCTCCTCCCCCACCCAGGGACCACCAGGGCCAATGCCACTACCTCAGAGGTTTCCAAGAAAGAGGAGAGGCTGGACCAGGGTGGGCTCAGGGAGGAAGAAGGTGGTGGAACAGAGTTGCATCCCTCCAGCAGTACCTCTCCACAATTCATTCGCTCTTCTGGTGGATAGTGGTTCCTCTATGGAGGCACCTGCAGTGGAGACCAAGGAGTATGCTGGGAACCTTCACAAAGGAGACCCACAGGAGGGTGGCATGAGACCCCACAGGGGAAGGAAACAACTCCTGGTGGGGGACTCAATCATAAGGGGGATAGAAATGGGGGAGGAAGGCGAGAGGGAGGGAGGTAAGGTGCCTGCCTGGTGCCACGGCTTGGAGGGACAGGAAGCGAATCCTCAGGATCATAGAAGCAGCTGCACAAGGGAGGGAGCTGGATGTTATTGTCCACCTAGGGACAAATGACCTGGCTAGGAATGGGATCAGAGCAGTGCAAGAGGAGTTTGTGGAGTTGGGGAGGGGCCTTAGACAAGTAGCGCATACAGTAACCTTCTCAGAGGTGCTGCCTGTCTATGGCAAGGGTGATGCTAGGGTACTCCTCACCAGGTAATTTAATGAATGGTTGAAAAACTGGTGTGAAGCTCAGGGTTTTGGCTTCATAGGGGACTGGGGAGCCACCTGGAGGGATGCAGACCTATACTGGTGCGATGGTCTGCATCTGTCCAGGCGGGGAACCAGGATCCTAGGTGAGAGGTTTAAATGCTTCATTGGCAAGCATTTAAACTAGCCAAGGGGGGAGGCACTGAAAAGGAGCAGGGAAATTCCAGCCTTCCCCCACAAACAACAGTAATTAGTGAGGTAAACACCAAGGTAGAGAAGTCATTAGGGAGCAGGCCAGAAGTAAATGTAAAAAAAGGCTAAGGCAGAAAGGACAGGAATGGGGCTAAAAGGGGTAATGCCATCAAAAAGTGGAGGGTGATGAGTACTAATGCCCATAGTCTGTGTAACAAGCTCCCTGAACTAGTGGCCTTGATGGAAGAGAGTTGCGTGGATATTGTGGCAGTCACAGAAACATGGTACACAGAGAACCATGACTGGGATGTCAACATACCAGGATACACAATCTACAGGAGGGACAAGGAGGGTAAAAGAGGAGGAGGAATAGCTCTTTATGTAAAGGAAGGGATCAAAGCAACAGAACTAAAGAGTAAACAGGGAGAAGATGAGGCACTCTGGGTCACCCTGGAGACAGGAAATGGCACCACAATCCGCATGGGGGTTGTATACAGACCCCCATTTCAGGGGGAGGGAATGGACAAGGAAATTATAGAAGGCTTCCTTAGAATGGCAGAAAAAGGGGAGATATTGTTGATGGGGGACCTGAATATGCCAGATGTTAACTGGAGCACCTTTGCTGCAGGCACATCCAAGAGCAGGGTCATTCTTGATGCCCTACAGGGGGCATGCCTCAGACAGCTAGTACTGGAACCCACTTGGGAGGGAGCAATCTTAGACCTGGTACTCTCAAATGGGGACGGAGAAAGAATCTCAGATTTAGAAGTGGGTAGCCATCTGAGAACAAGCGACCACCAAACAGTGTGGTTCACGATAAACACAGCCATACAATCAAGCCATACAAAAGCAAGAGTATTGGACTTTAGAAGGGCTGACTTTGGGAAAATGAGAGCGTGCCTCAGAAAAGCACTAGCAACCAGGCAAGAAGGAGGGGTGGAGGAACAATGGAGAGTAATCAAAACAGCCATCACAGAGGCAACAAGCCTTTGTGTAAAGCAAATCAACAAAACACAATGAAGGAAAAAAACACTATGGTTCTCAAAAGAGGTGGCAGGGAAGGTTAAGGAGAAAAGGATAGCATTCAGGAAATATAAGGAAACACAGAAGAAGAATGACAGAGAACTTTATCAGTTAAAGCATAAAGAGGCTGGGAAGGCAGTCAGAATAGCAAAGGCCCAAACTGAGGAAAGGATAGCCAACTCTGTTAAGAAGGGGGATAAGACCTTTAATAGGTACATTAGGGAGCGAAGAAAGGCCAGAAGAGGGATACTGAGGCTTAATAAAGGGAAGGGAATGTGGGTAGAGGGTAACAATGAAAAAGCAGGGATACTGAACAAATATTTCTGCTCAGTATTCACAGAGGAAGAGGAGGAGGAGGTACCTAAACCAAACAAGAGAAACACTCTGAAGACGAGAGTTGATACCAGTCCATTTACAGAAGAAAGGGTTCTGAAAGAACTAATAAAATTGAAGGTGGACAGAGCAATGGGGCCTGATGGGATTCACCCAAGAATTCTAAAAGAACTAAGGGTAGAACCAATGACACCGCTGACTACTCTCTTTAACAAATCATGGGAGGATGGGGTGGTACCTGAGGACTGGAGGAGGGCGGATGTGATTCCTCTTCACAAAAGTGGGAGCAGGACAGAGGCAGAAAACTACAGACTAGTTAGTTTGACCTCAGTGGTAGGTAAAATGATGGAATCACTTCTGAAGGAAAGAATTGCTGAGTACCTAGAGGCCAGTGGGGCACAGGACCCAAGACAGCATGGATTCATGATGGGAAGGTCATGTCAGATGAATCTAATAGATTTCTTTGACTGGGTGACCAAAGTAGTAGACCAGGGAGGGCTGTGGACATGGCTTACCTAGATTTTAGCAAGGCATTTGATACAGTCCCACACAAAGATTAATACACAAGTTAGCCAGCCTTGGGTGGGTCCCCAAGGTGGTAGCCTGGATGCAAAATTGCTAGACAACAGGATGCAAGGGTAGTAGTAAATGGAGTCCACAGTGAAGAAAGGAGGGTTACTAGCAGGGCAACGTGAGGGTTCAGTACTGGGACCGTCCTTTTAATGTCTTTATAAGTGACATTGCAGAGGAACTGGAAGTAAAAGTATGTCTCTTTGCAGATGACACAAAGATCTGCAACAGGGTTGATACACCAGATGGAGTGGAAAGGATGAGAAGGGACTTTGCAAGGTTGGAGGAATGGTCAAATGTATGTCAGCTCAGATTCAATGCAGAGAAGTGCAAGGTAATGCACCTGGGAAACAAAAACCCAGGGCAAGAGTACACAATGGGGGGTGAGATACTGACAACAGTAAAAATGGAAAGGGACCTGGGGGTAATTATATAAGATGACCTAAAGGTGGGCAAGCAATGTGAGAAGGCAGTAAGGAAGGCTGGGGGGATACTGGGATGCATAGGGAGGCATCAATAGTAGAAAACAAGAAGTTGTTATCCCTCTGTACAGACAGTTGGTGAGACCCCATCTGGAGTACTGTGTGCAGTTCTGGAGACCCCATCTCCATAAAGACATAGACAGAGTGGAGGCTGTCCAGAGGAGGGCAACCAAAATGGTGCAGGGTCTGCACCAGAACACTGAAGAAAGACTAAAGGAGCTTAATATGTATACCCCTGAGGAAAGGAGGAGAGAGGGACATGATAGAAACTTTCAAGTACCTCAAGGAATCAACAAAATCCAAGAGGATGGCATCTTTCAGAAAAGAGATGTGAAGAACAAGGGGCACAATTTGAAGATGGGGGATGGCTCAGAGGTAATGTGAGGAAATATTTTTTCACAGAGAGGGTTGTGGATGCATGGAACAGCCTCCCTGAGGAGGTCGTTGAGTCAAGAACAGTGGGGGAATTCAAGAATGCATGGGACAGACACAAGGCAGTCCTAGTGGGGGGTAGGAGGAAGTAAGCTGTTGGTTAATTAGTATCTGCAGCTTATCTGTTAGGTAGGAAAATGGGCAGACTAGGTGGGCCAAGCGGTCCTTATCTGCCATCAAATTCTATGTTTCTATGTTTCTGAAAACATACTTGTTTGGTCTAGCTTTTCTGGACTATTCTTGATCTTCTGATTGCTTAAAGACTTTGTATAGCCTTGAGAAAATATTTATATTTTATGATAGGAGTTTTTAAATAAGTATACAGCTTTTAATCTTATTTGTCCATTTGTATTTAAGTTTTGTATGTTGAATTGTACAAGCACATGTTTGAAACTGTGCTTTTTTTACAAATAAATTTTGATTTGATTTGATAGAGTGGTGACACTATGATAGATACATACTGTATGAAATTACTGCATTATGAGGGTACCCAGCTGTATACCAATTTTGTGTTAACAGCAATATGGGATTTTATTTCTTTTTGTTTTATTTTTAATAATCTAGATACTGGCTACACAGTAATGACACGTATCCAAGGATGCTGCTTACAATTTGTGACCTTGATTCTCTTTTTTTTAACCACTTTATTCATTTTTGGAAAATCACTTGTAACATGGCTGCATTTCTGTTCAGCCAATTAACTTTTGGTTTACCTATACATGCCTTTTACAAGAGAGTACTGTATGTGCACACTGTTACCCTTAGGACAGATAGTGGAGTGCATTTAAATAGTTGTAAAAATTGTAACACTGCACTGTATATCAAGTAAGAATGGTGTCCCTGATTTTGAACATTTGTCCATGATTTTATTGGTCAGTGTCCCTCATTTTGGTCCTCGCAGGGTGAGAGGCATGCATTCTGGGGTAGGCAGGTGTTGCAGTTCTAACACCACTCTGATTTCTTTGCAGTCCCCTGTGATGCCCCTTGCAACCCCTGGAAACCTCTAAAACATTAGTTGCCTACTATTTACCCCTCCTACAAATATAAAGCCATGAGTGTTCCAAATTCCAAACCCACTAATGATTAGATAGGTCCTAAAATGGTTAACATAAACCAACTCTTCAGAGAAGATAAATCACTGCCACACACACACACACACGTTTGGGAGAGATAGAGAATGTAATTTGAAACTCCTCTGGAGTTATTTCCTGGAAAAGCTTGCTGTGTCCTCTGTTGGAAGTTATGTCAGTAAATTATTTAGGTTCAAAAGACTTGCAAATTACATTTCAATAATAAATAAAATTAACAATCCAGCTAGTGAACATACTAAATCCTGTGTTAAAACAGGTCAGATAAACTTCTGATTCTTTTTTCAAATGCCAGGTACATCCCTAGCTACAAACTGGAGAGTTCTCTTTCTCTCTCTCTCTCTCTCTTGCTCTCCCTCTCTCACTGTCTCATCAAGAGATAAGTAGCTGGCTATTCAACAAAGGCTCTTTTTGACACTAGCATGCAAAAAGGTTTCTAATTGCACTGTTGCAGACAGTTTAACTGCTTCAAAGAAGTGGTGTAAGTAGCTTGCCTTTGTGCCTACTTGGAGATACTAGCTGTCAGGTCACTTAAAACAGGTATGATGAGAGAGAGACAAACAAGATGAAAACATAGTGCTGGAACTGATCTACTGAACAGAGAGAGGGGAGTGCTTCGTTCAACTGGTGTAGTGATTTGGAGTTGTGGAAGCATGTACAACAACTCCATATTTGTGCTCCAGTATCCCAATTTTATAGCTACAGCAAGACAGCTGCAGACTCCAACCACTGTAGCCATAAAAATGAAACTCATGCAGTCTCTAGAGGGTTTCAGAATCCTGCTGTACCACAGAAGGGTACAGCCATGTTCCATGACCTTCAAACTGTGATATAACAGTATTTTGAAAGTGGCAGAAAGCCATACTCAACAACACTCTACTGTACACTGCACTATAATAGGGCTTCATCATGTTATAAAGAAATGCAATTTGGGACCCAAGGTACTAGACAAATATGTGATGTTTTTAAAAGCTGTAAGGACAGCATCACACATAGTCAGCATTTAAGAATTAAGACATCTTAATGTATGATCTGCACGCATACAATGGGAATGGTAGAAGCTTTAAATGCTCATACAGAAGCATTGCTTTCTTGGCCTTATTCGGCATCAGATCAGACTATTGCAGATTTTTTATCTGTGGTACAAGATGGTGGTTTGCCTGATGCTGACTGTACTTTGCTAAAATTTTGGAACAAACATCGCCTTGGAAATTATGGATTACCATCCGCATTTTATAAAACCTTTTCTGTTTAATTAATTCCCATTTTGAAAAATATATTTAACTGTATGCTAGAGTCTGAATATGTTAGAAATGCAGGAACATATAATTTGTCAGCAGGAAAAGGCCTCTAGGCCCACCCAATCTTTCCAGATGAACTCTGCCTAATCTTCCTCCTCAGACCCTAACTGGTCTCTGGCGACCTTCCCTCCTCCCTGCCTGTTCACTAATATTCCCCTATGTCTATCCATGCATGCTTGAAGTTCCCAATTGTTTTAATCTCCGCCACTTCTGCTGGAAGTCTGTTCTAGGTATCTAACACTCTTTCAGTGAAGTTGTGCTTCCTAACATCCCTCTTTAACTCCCCCCCCCAGCTTCATCATATGTTAACTGGTACAGGTGCTCTTCTTCCTTTGAAAGAGACTCCCCTTCTGTACCTTGTTCATCCTTGAGAGGTGCTTGTTGGTTTCTATCATGTCCCCTCTCACTCTTCTGTCTTCCAGGGTGTACATGTTGAGATCATTCAGTCTCTTCTCAAAGTGCTTTTGGTGCAGCCCCTGCACCATTTTAGTTGCCATCCTCTGGCTTGCCTCCACCCTTTCCATGCCCTTTCTGAGGTGCAGCCTCATGAACTGGACACAATACTCCAGGTGGTGTCTCACCAGTGAGTGATACAGTGGCAGCACCATTTCCCTCCTTCTACTGGATATACCTTTCCTAGTGCATCCCAACATTACACTGGCCCTACTCACTGCTTTATCACACTGTCCTGCCACTTTGAGATCACTAGATATGATAAATCCAAAGTCTTTTTTTATGTTTGCTTGCACGCATGCACAAGAAACATGTTGTGGCAGCTTGCTGGAGAAGCAGGTTGTGGAGGTGTGGTAGTATTATGGCCAATGCCGCCACTGCTTTTTAGGGCTCATCTGTGTGTCACCAATGAAGAAGCACACTGGCTATAACAATAGTCTGCAAGCATGCAATAGTCTGCATAGCTTGGCAGAAGACACCAGGAGAAAGGACTGCTGTGTGACTGCTGTGTGACTGAACTTCTCTGCGCTGGGACTAAAGAAGAATAACTTTTGTACTTGGACCTTTAATTTAGGGTAAAAAAAAAACTAACAAAATAAAAAAAGTGTGTGTTTGTCTGGGTTAACTGAACTAAATGGATATCTGAACAGTTATCTAGGGGTAAATCTCAGGTGATTGAAAGGACTTAATATCTGTGAGGTTTAAATTACTTGTAGAAAGATCTAGTAAGTAGGGGGAGTGGCTTAGCTAGAAGGAAGCTACATTTAAAGACTGCCTTAGAAAGATTCTGCTAATAGCTTGGCAGAAGACACCAGGAGAAAGGACTGCTGTGTGACTGAACTTCTCTACTGGGACTATATGGCCCTCCTTCCCTCCCCCTCCACCTCCCCACACAAAGCTAGTTCTATTTTTATAGGAACAGGATTTGACTGACAACAGGAACTTCCTGTTTGGGAGCAGGAAGTGAGTGATCACAGAACCACCAAAGACCCACCATCCTAGAAGGGCAAGAGTAGCTCTCCGGCCCCCTCTAGCTGTTGGAGGTCTGCCTCTGAGCAAGTAAGTGGTCTACTGAGAAATATAGGATATTCTTGTCTCAGAACAGGACAAACAGAAGCTTAAAGGGCACACAGGCAGAAAGTAAGGAGAGAGAGAAAAAAAACAGAGGAAAGAGTAAGGATTGCAAACAGTTGAGGGGCCAGAAATAAGACATGATTGGAGTGGTGCAGTGCAGAGGCTGTGGAGCAGCAGTCTTCCGGGAGACGTTCTGGAGGATGTGGTGTTGTCCCATCTGCAGGCACCTCTCTGGGCTGAGGGAGGAGGTTGCTCATCTCCAGGCTGAGTTGGCCAGGATTTGTGGGACCTCCTCTTCCATCCAGGGACCACCAGTGCCACTGCCGCTGCCTCAGAGGTTGCCAAGAAAGAGGAGCAGTTGGACCACAGTGGGCTCAGGGAGGGTGAGGGTGGTGGAACAGAGGTGCATCCTTCCAGTAGTACCTCTCCACAATTTCTATGCCATTCTGGCAAAGTGTGGTTCCTCTATGGAGGCACCCGCAGTGGAGACCAAGGAAGATGCTGGGAACCTCCACAAAGGAGACCCACAGGAGGGTGGCAGGGGACCCTGCAGGGGAAGGAAACTCCTGGTGGGGAACTCCATTGTTAGGAAGGTAGAACTGGGGGAGGAAGGGGAGAGGGAGGTAAGGTGCCTGCCTGGCGCCATGGCTTGGAGGGACAGGGAGCGAATCCTCAGGATTGCCAGAGCAGCTGCACAGGGAAGGGAGCTGGATGTCATTGTCCACCTAGGGACAAATGACCTGGCTGAGAAAGGGATTAGAGAAGTGCAAGAAGAATTTGTGGAATTGGGGAGGGGCCTTAGTCAAGTAGTACGCACGGTAACCTTCTTGGAGGTGCTGCCCATCTATGGCATAGGAGAGGCTAGGGTGTTCTGCACCATGGGATTCAATCAGTGGTTGAAAAACTGGTGTGGAGCTCAGGGATTTGGCTTCATTGGGGACTGGGAGTCCACCTGGAGTGATGCAAGCCTATACTGGCATGATGGGCTGCATCTGTCGGGAGGGAACCATGATCCTAGATGATGGGTTTAAATGCTTCATTGGCAAGCTTTTAAACCTAGCCAAGGTGGGGAGGCACTGGAAAGGAGCAGGAAATCTTAGCTCCCCCAAATAATCACGGTAGTAAGTGCGGCAAACACCAACATAGAGGTGTCGATAGGAGAAGGGCAGGGGTAAATGGAGAAAGTGACAAAGGCAAGAAGGACAGGGATGGGGCAAAAGGAGTAAGGCCATCAGGAAATAGAGGGTAATGAGTACCAATGCTCAGTAGTCTGGGCAACAAGCTCCTGAGCTGGTGGCCTTGATGGAAGAGGGATGCCTGGATATCGTAGCAGTCACAGAAACATGGTACACAAGAACCATGACTGGCATGTTAACATACCAGGGTACATAACCTACAGGAGAGACAGGCAGGGAGAAGAGGGAGGAGTAGCTCTCTATGTAAAGGAAGGATAAAAGCAACTGAACAAAAGAGTAAACAGGGAGGAGAGGAGGCACTGTGGGTCATCTTGGAGACTGGAGGGCACCACCATCTGCACAGGGGTTGTGTACAGACCCCCATGTCAGGGGGAGGGACTGGACAAGGATATGATAGAAGGCATTCTTAGAATGGCAGAGAAAGGGGAGATACTGTTGATGGGAGACCTGAATATGCCAGATGTTAACTGGAGCACATTTGCTGCAGCCACATCCAAGAGCAGGGCCATTCTTGATGCTCTACAGGTGGCAGGCCTTAGACAGCTAGTTTTGGAATCCACTCACGAGGGAGCAATCTTAGACCTCATACTCTCAAACGGGGGCAGTGAGAGGATCTCAGATCTAGAAGTGCGTTGCCATCTGGGGACAAGTGACCATCAAATAGTGTGGTTCACGTTAAACTCAGCTACAGAGTCAAGCCATACAAAAGTGAGGGTACTGGACTTTAGGAGGGCTGACTTTGGCAAGATGGGAGAGTGCCTCAGTAAAGCACTAGCAAACAGGCTAGAAGGAGGTGTGGAGCAACAATGGGGAATCATCAAAACTGCCATCACAGAGGCAGCAAGCCTTTGTGTGAAGCAAATAAACAAATCAAAATGAAAGAAAAAGCCTCTATGGTTCTCAAAAGAGGTGGCTGTGAAAGTCAGGAAGAAGTAGATAACATTCCGGAAGTATAAGGAAACACAGAAGGAGCAGGACAGAGAGCTGTACCAGTTAAGGCAGAAGGAAGCAGGGAAGGAAGTCAGAATAGCAAAGACCCAAACTGAGGAAAAGATTGCCAACTCAGTTAAGAAGGGGGATAAAACCTTTTATAGATACATCAGCGAGCGTAGAAAGACAAAGGGAGGGATAGTGAGGCTGAATAGAATGAACAGTGGGTGGGCAGAGGGGGACAGTGAAAAGCGGGATACTGAAGCGAATATTTCTGCTCAGTATTCACAAAGAGGAGGGGAAGTGCCTAATCCAATTAACAGAAGCACTCTTGATAGGGGTTGATCCCAGTCCTTTCACAGAAGAAAGGGTTCTGCAAGAACTCCTAAAACTGAAGGTGGACAAAGCAATGGGTCCTGATGGAATTCACCCCAGAATTCTAAAAGAATTAAGGGAGGAACTAGTGAAACCACTGGCTACTCTTTTTAATAAATCATGGGAGGATGGTGTGGTACCCAAGGACTGGAGGAAGGCGGATGTGATTCCTCTTCACAAAAGTGGGACCAAGACAGAGGCAGGAAACTACAGACCTGTCAGTCTGACCTCTGTGGTAGGGAAAGTGATGGAGTCACTTCTGAAGGAAAGAATAGTTGAGTACCTAGAGGCCAGTGGAGCACAGGACCCAAGGCAGCATGGGTTCACAGCGGGAAGGTCATGTCAGACGAATCTAATAGATTTCTTTGACTGGGTGACCAAAGTAGTAGACCAGGGAGGGGCTGTGGACATGACCTACCTAGACTTTAGCATGGCATTTGACACAGTCCCACACAAAATTTAATAGTCAAATTAACCAGCCTGGGAGTGGGTCCCAGGGTGGTAGCCTGGGTAAAACATTGGCTGCACAACAGGACACAGAAGGTAATTGTAAATGGAGTCCACTCTGAAGAAAGAGGGGTTACTAGTGGGGTACCACAGGGTTCAGTATTGGGTCCAGTCCTTTTTAATGTCTTCATCAGTGACATTGCAGAGGGACTGGAAGGAAAAGTATGCCTTTTTGCAGATGACACAAAGATCTGCAACAGGGTTGATACACAAGGAGGCGTGGAAAGGATGAAAAGGGACTTGGCAAGGTCAGAGGAATGGTCAGAAGTATGGCAGCTAGGATTCAATGCAAATAAGTGCAAAATAATGCACCTGGGAAACAAGAACCCAGGGGAAGAATACACAATGGGTGGGGAGGTAGTAACAACAACAAAAAAGGAAAGGGACCTGGGGGTAATCACATCAGATGATCTTAAGGTTATCTAGCAATGTGAGAAGGCAGTAGGGAGGGCTGGGGGTATACTGGGATGTATAGGAAGAAGCATCAGCAGCAGAAAACAGGAAGTTGTTATCCCTCTGTACAGACAGTTGGTGAGACCCCATCTGGAGTACTGTGTCCAGTTCTGGAAACCCCATCTCTGCAAGGACATAGACAGGATAGAGGTAGTCCAGAGGAGGGCAACTAAAATGGTGCAGGGTCTGCAAGAGAAGCCGTATGAGGATAGACTAAAGGAGCTTAATATGTATACCCTTGAGGAAAGAAGGGAGAGGGGGGACATGATAGAAACTTTTAAGTACCTCAGTGGAATCAACAAAGTCCAAGGGGGTAGCATCTTTCAGAAAAAGAGACTTGCAAGAGCAAGGGGACACAATTTAAAAATAGAAGGAGGGCAGCTCAGGGGCAATTTGAGGAAGTATTATTTCACAGAGAGGGTAGTGGATGCATGGAACAGCCTTCCAGAGGAGGTTGCGGGGTCTAAAACTGTGGGAGAATTCAAGAATGCATGGGACAGACATAAGGCAATTCTTGTGGGGGGTAGGAAGAAATAGGCTGTTGGTTAGCTAGGATCTGCGGCCTATCCTGTAGGTAGGGAAATGGGCAGACTAGATGGGCCAAGCGGTCCTTATCTGCCATCAGTCTATGTTTCTATGTTTCATGCCACCAGCTTGAAATGATTTTGCTGCTTCAATGAGGGAGAGCCCCCTCATTGCAGGGTGTGCCCTGCCTGGTATAGCATTTCAATAAACATGGTGGCGGCTGTCACGGTCTGCCTCTCATAGTCCCCAGCAAGCTGACTTTGGGGGTGCCAAACCCCCTGTTGGCATGCCCCCTCCCCAGTTCATTTGCCAACGGGAGCACCCAATCTCCATCAGCATATGTGCCCGTTTGCTGTGTTTTGTCAGCCAAGGGGCATGTCCAATTCCCCTCTACATCATCCCCCCCAAACACAGACACACTTGCTGACAAGGGGCCCAGTCCACATTGGCTTCAGTGCCCTGTCCCCAATCTGCCAAGAGGGGGTGCCCAATCTCCATCAGCAACATCCCTCTCCAAACACAGACACACTTGCTGATGGGGTGTCTAGTCCCCCTGTTGGCATGTTTAACCCCCCATTGCATTAGCATTTCCTGCCCCCACCCCACCCCATTTTGTGCCATACTGGGAGCCCACACCAGTGTGGCTAACATGACCCCCCCAAACTCTTACACCTGTAAAAATAAAAATGGTCTGCAGTGCTTTTTATTTATTTATTTTATAACCTGAAACACAGAAAACAGTCCTCGCTGTTGGGTCCCTCCCCAACCCACACCCACCCTCTGTGCACCCCCACCTCTCTGCACCCCCCTCATCCCATACTTACCTCTGGAGTCCAGCGCAACAATCTTTGGAGGAGAGGGAACACATCTGTACTCTTCAAAGCTGACTGCGAACTGAAGAAATGCTGGTAAGCTGTATGATAGCATAAATGGGGGGGGGTTCAACATAGGCGGATATCTCAGCCATTTTTGTGACTTTTGGCCCCAACTTTTCAACGTGGGGTTCTTGGGACCCCACCTCATGAACTCAGTCACTGTTATGTCATTATTTGGTCCCAAAAGTTGATGTTGTGGTCACTGCATGGAATCACCTTCTGGAACCGATTAACAAAACAACATTGTCACTGTTCATGAGGTGGGCTCCCAAAAAGCATATGCTGCAAATTTGGTGAACACATTCCAAAGAAATGACTGTTATGAGCATACATTGTGCAGTACCCACGCACGCTCGTAACTTTGAGAATTTTTTATATTTTCACTCCAGATTTTCAAAATTGTATTTTTCCACACCTCCTTATGAACAGTGCAGCCATCATTTTTCATATCCTGCCCGAAATGTGTTTTTGCACATGTGGCGCACAATGGCATGGTCACTGTGTGAAATCAATGTTTGGGATAGATTAAGAAAATCACAGTGAGTGTTCCTAAGGAGAGATCCCAAAAAGTTCATGTTGCAAATTTGCTGAGCAAATTCCAAAAAATGACTGTGTTACCAGCATGCATTGCCCAGTTTCTACTCATGCTCTTAACTTTGTCACATTTTTATATTTTTACTCCAGATTTTCATCATTGTCATTTTTGCACACTGCCTTATGAACAGTACAGCTGTCATTTTTCACATCCTGCCCAAAACATGTTTTCACACTTGTGGCACACAATGGGCATGGTCACTGCAAAATCAACGTTCGGGACAGATTAAGAAAATCACAGTGCCACTGTTCATGAGTGGAGGTCCCAAAATGCTTATGTTGAAAATGCAGTATAAAAAATCCCCAAAATAATTGCATTACGGGTATGCATTGCACAGTTTCTACCAACGCCTGTGACAATTTTTTTATATTTTCACTCCAGATTTCCAACATTACCATTCTTTTACACCTCCTCATGAATAGCACAGCTGTCATTTTTCACATCCTGCCTGAAATGTGTTTTTGCACCTGTGGCACCAAATAGCACAGTCATTGTGCAAAATCACCCTTTCGGCTAACAAACCGATAATGTCGCTGTTCATGCGGTGGAGTCACAAAAAGCCCATGTTGAAAACTTGGAGTGAAAATACCAAGAAATGCTCAGGGCATTAGGGTTTTCCACCATAACGCCCTACCCTGTAGGGACTGATGGGCGTCAGGGGTGTGACTTTGGATTGTTGACAGTAATGCTCCCGCCATTCCACCACCACTCCCACCCTACAGCCGGTGACAGGCATCAAGTTGTGCATTGGACTCTTTGGTCCCAAAGTTCACCCCATTCTCCTATACTGCACCCATTTCAGTGTATTTTCTTATGGATTTGGGTGAGTGTAAAGCCTGAACACCCCAAGGCACACCTCGACACTTGTCGGTGTCTGCAGGGTAGGGTGAGGTGAAATGACGTGACCGTTATGGGTGACAACCCAAAAGTACACCCCAATGCCTGTCCATCTCTGCAGGGTGGGGGTGGGGCTGGCGTTAGTTCAATACTTCACTGCCATTCCTATTCTGCATCTGTCTAACTCCTGCACTTCCAATGCTAATGCCAGCAAGCAAACATTCGGCATTGACAAATGCTTGTCTGCTTAATGGCTGACAGTACCTCCCCCATCCTATACTCATTTCCTAGGTTCCTATTCCATAGGTGTATACTTGTGCACTTTTTATCATTAAATCCCAACTGCCACATTTTTGACCACTCCTTGAATTTCTCAAGATCTCTGCACATTCTTTCCACATCCTCCTCTTTCTCCACCCTATTACAGATTTTGGTATCATCTGCAAAAAAGGCATAACTTCTCTTCCAGTTCATCTGCAGTGTCATTTATGAAGATATTAAAGAGGACTGGTCCCAGTACTGAGTCCTGTGGTACCCTGTTGGCCACTCTTCCATCCTTAGAGTAAGTGCCATTAACCACCACCCTCTGTCTCCTATCTGTTAACAATTTCTAACCCAATTTACCACTTTTGGATCTCACCCCAAGCTGCCCAATTTCTTTATCAGTCTGCTGTGCTGCACAGTATCAAAGGCCTTGCTGAAATCCAGAAGAGCTATGTCCACTACCCTCTCCTGATCTATTTCACTGGTCACCCGGTCAAACAAATCAGTCAGATTCATTTGGTATACACCCCCCACAATGAATTCATGCTGCCTTTGGTCTTGCAGCCCATTTAATTCA
The DNA here is from genome assembly GCA_016271365.2 of Neoceratodus forsteri. NCBI lineage: Eukaryota > Metazoa > Chordata > Ceratodontiformes > Ceratodontidae > Neoceratodus > Neoceratodus forsteri. Next base: position 562,485,089 of record CM028130.1, on the reverse strand, counting down.
CAAGACCCTACCCACCTTTCCTTTATCAGTGTTTCTATTCATTTCCCCACCATGGAGGTGAGGCTTACTGGCCTATAGTTGCTAGCCTCTTCTTTGCTGCCGCTGTTATGTAGAAGAACTGCTCTCCTGTAGTCATCTAGAACCAAGCCTTTTTCCAGTGAGCTGTTGGATAAGGCCATCAATGGAGCAGTCGTCACCTCCCCGAGTTATTTTAGTGCCCTTGAATGTATCCTGCCCTGTTCCTATAATCTTGTCCACTTGCAGAGATGCTAGTCCCTTCAGGACCCAGACTTGAGTATGCCTCACCCCCCCCTTGTTCCTGCTGCTCCCTGGTGGTTCACCCCCCCCTCCACTGTAAAGACTGAGCAGAAGTACCTGTTTAGGATGTCTGCTTTTTCTTGATCCCCTTCTGTGCAGTCTCCCTCTGGAACCCTCCTTATCTGCACTATCTCTCCCTTGCTTTATTCTTCTCACTTGTGTATCTGGAAAAACCTTTATCCCCATTTGCTACCCCTTTGACTAGCCTTTCTTCTGTCTGCGCTTTTGCCCTCCTCACTGCCTTATCTGCTTCCCTCTGTTTTAGCTGGTACACCTCCCTGTCTTCCTCCCTCTGCATTTCTTTATACCTCCCGAATGCCACCCTTTTGTTTCCTTCACCGCAATGGCCACTTCCCAAGAGTACCATAATGGTCTCTTTTGGTTTTCATTTTTACTCACTTCTTTCATGCAGAGGCTGGTTGCCTTAATTATTCCCTCCCTTATATTTCCCCACTGTTCCTCTACCCCTCCCTGGCAATCCCCCCCCCCCATTAGGATGTTCCTGAGGCTGTCTCCCATTTTTTTTAAATCTGTCTCCACCCTCCTAATGTCCTGGACCCTCATCCTCAAGTGGTTTGCCTCTGCTTCTGTCTTAATGTTAAAACACACTATACAGTGATCACTGGTTCCCAGGGACTGCCCACAATGATGTCTGCAATGCTGTCCCTTTTGTAAGCACCAGGTCCAGCACGGCCTCATCCCTAGTGGGTTAGTTGACTAGCAGCCTGAAAAAAGTCTCTTGCAGAGAGTCAGAGATGGCCATGCTCCTTGCTGAAGCTGCAGCCAGAAGGTTTTGAATCCACAGCAGGCAGATTGAAGTCCCTATATGGCAGCACCTACCCCAGTTCTAATTCATGCTCACACTGTCAATTGCTCTGTTAAAAATGTTGTTTAAGAGCCAGCCTGTCAGTACAGTGATAGTGCTACTGCTCACAACACCGATGACCTGGGTTCAGGAACAAGCCTGGATCATTGGGGGGGCCACCCAGGAGAGGTGAGATGAGCATCCCAGAGGTCACCCTCCACGTCATGGATGGGGAGGTTGAATTCTACTGTGCTACTACCATCAAGGTGACCACAAGTGACAGAGCAAGTGAAGTTGCAGAACTGGCGAAGAACACTGATGAGCTCTGATGTGTAACACATGTGCATGTGTAAACTCATGCTGGGAGCCCTTCTAGGCATTTACTGGGGAAGAAAATGAGAAAATGGAGCACCAGCCACTGCAGGAGGACATCCACCCCTTGCTGCAGGCCCCATGCTGCCAGCCAAGATGTTCTCCCTCAAGCATCTACCTAGTTTCTATTGGGGGTAGCTCACCCCTCCTGATGGCCCTGCCCTCGGGGGGTAAGCCAGGGATTAAGTGGGAGTGGTATGTTACAGCTGGTGATGGGGTTGGATGAGTGGTAGGAATGATGGGAGCCAGCTGGCAAGGAGAAAAAAGTGACTAAATTAAAAAAAATGTTTAAAGAAGTCGACCTTTATCAGGCTAATTGGAGACCTATTAGCCTGATAAATGTTGATAGAAAATTCTCTACCAGGCTGGCTAGCATGATAGCTGTCCTCATTTTTCCACATCAGTCCTTTTCTGTTCCAGAGAGAAAGATCCATGATAATCTTATTCTGACCAGGGAGATTTTTGAAAGAGGAAAGTATCCCAAACTGGATGGATATGTGACTTTTTTTATCGATCTGCAGCAGTCGTTCAATAGACTATCACTTAAGTTTATTTTTGCTGTCTTTAAGAAATATTGGTTTCCAGTACTATTTGTTAGATGGATTCAGCTATTAAATGATGCTGCAAAGGTGCAACCAGTTACGAATGGCTGGGCGGGGGTTGAGTTAATGATAAAAAGAGGGGTACATCAGGGTTGTCCCTTTAGCTTCTTCCTTTATATTATGGGCCTAGATATTCAAAAGTGCGGCCAAAACATGCGCAAGTGGATGTGCAGCGCAATCATGATGCGCCATGGTACAAAACCACGATATTCAGTAGATGCACCACAGAAATGCATCTGTGCAAAATGTGCTGAATATTGCAAAGATGCACCATGGCACAATCAGACTTGCGCAGGAGTAATCTGACATGAGCTGGAGCAACAGCGCAGGCTGAATATACAGTAGCAAATGGAGCAAGATAAACCAGGTGACAGGGAACACAGCCAGGGCTGCACAAAGGCACAGGGTCATGGCAGTGGAGGTAGGGCACAACCACAGTGGTAAAGGAGAGACAGATGGCACACAAAACGTGCAAAGCCCAACACCCATGGACACAGTGCAGAGCAACACACAGGCATGGGCAACCAACTGGACAGGGCACACAATGCCCATGGCATAGAGGGCTGCAGGGAGTGGGCCCACCTGACCCATGACCCAGCAGCCAACATAGAATAGCCAAACACTGTCACCACTATGCAAAGGCAGTGGGCAGGCACAGTGGAAGATGGGAACATGGCGGTAAGCAGCACACACCAAACAGGCACACAGGGAGACAGAGTAGGGTACCATGCAGCACTGCAGCATGGGGAAGAGGAACACAGCAGGGTAGGGCAACATGCAGGACATGTGGATATAAGCACAGGACATCATGGCAGGTGCGGGGCCAGCCCCCCACTCCCAACATAAGGATAACCAGCACACATGGAAGCACCAAGCCAAGGAGTGGGTACTAACAGGAGTCCAACTACAGACATACGAATGGCCACGCCATGGCCCACCCAGACCCCACACATGGTCAACAACAGCACTGTGCAGCAACAGTCATGTGAGGGAGACACAGAAACACACAGGCAGAGCTACAAAAAGGTGTTAATGAGGAATCTGAACAAATATACAACCAAAACAGAACCAAAGGGGAAACACATGGGAACAGGAACAGAAACTAAAGTCCAGCAAAAGGGCACAAACTAAAGGTTTAACCCAACAGGAGTGCAAAGGAAAACCACAGCAACAATCCACGTTGATGGCAGTGGTATGGGATAGCGATGGGAGGGGAACAACAAGGTGCAAAGGAAATAGGAAAGCAGGGCAGGAAAACTGGGGCTATGTACAATTATATACAGTCCTAATGACGCAGCTGCCTCAACACCCCCACAGTCCTCACACCTCCGCCACTAGCATATGCGTTGTCGCCAGCATCCTCCATGACAGGTGTATGTGCACCACCTGACTCTGGAACATCCCATAGGCCAGCTGTTGAAGTTGCAGGACACCTTCACCCAGGATGCCCACATTACATCATCCACTCCCTGGCCCTGATCAACCTATGTAGGGGAAACACAGAACAGTGGCTGAGTGACAGGTCACACATAACGGAAGCCCTCCCTCCAGGCTATGTGAGTATAAGACTGTGTCCTGGCAAACCCATGAGCAGGTCTGCCAACAGTACACCACACAGCATACACTGACAGTGGTCTGGGAACCAGTGCCACACAAGGAAGGGGATGCTGGCCATGGAGTACCCAGCACTGAGATAAGTGCACAAGCCACCTGCAGCAAGGCACAGCTGGCCCCATGTGCGACAGACACGTAGGCTCTGCAGCACCCCCATGTGTACACTGTTGGTCACACACAGCCAACTCTTGTGACAGCAACACCAGAACAGCACATAGAAGCCAATTGCATGATGTGACAACCACATGCTGCTGGCAAATGCTGGCAACAGTCCCTGATCACCAAGACATGAGCATGCACAGCATGCATGCAATGGCCCGTGTGTGGAATGTCCCTCCACCAAAACCCAAACCCAGATATTGACGACAGCAGCGAATGTTACACACTTACCTGTGGCCTGGAAATCATGTCCAGCTACTGCACCAGTGGCCGGCTGGCCCCTGCACCTATCAGCCTCCTCTCTAGCCCACCTGCACTCTGCCAGCCCTGAAAAGGAAACACAAAGAGAGGGGATAATAAGATGTATGCAACCACCAAACACCCTGCTCACATCCATGCAAGCCTGACACGATGCAAGATACCACAGAACGCCATGCTGTGAACAGGGTCCACAGTCAGTGCACAACCTGGCAACCCAATGTCACAGGGCATCATGGGAACATACACTGCACAGCCCTGCCCCATGACTGCACCAACACACCAACACAAGGTGTTCCCTCCCTGTGTGCAGGTGCACACGCACCAGCCCCACATCCCAATGACCCCACTAGCATTCCAAACTGGTGTGCACAATGCACACACATACATACCCAGTTGTGGGACCACACCACGGCAGACACAGACCTGTAGTCGCTGCAAATGGTCAGGATCCCGGTGTCACAGGTCACCGTAACGGTGATGGCAAGGCTCGCCTGTTCTGGGGACATCGGTGAGTTGTTCCAGGCGCTCTGCCACACATGCCCACACCTGGGACCATGCCTCCTGCAGCTCCTCCTCCTCAAACAACTGGCCCTCCACAGGGGCGACCACTGCCACAAGGTTGACCATTTCAACCTCGCTCCAATTGCTGGTCCTAGGTCACAGACTGACTGCATGTGCCATACTGACTGCGCAACAGACTTAGCCTGAAATGCTGTCTGCTGCTGAACTGTGTCCCTGTTGCACTGCCACACCTGTTGCATGACTGGAAAGCCCTGCACACTACTGTGCAGCACGTACATGTGCGATAGACATGCACCAGTGTGAACCACCATGCTGTACCGTACATACGCATTGCCTGACGTTCAGGCAGAAGACTTGGGTCACATACGTGACCCACGTTCGCTCATCCGTGCATCAGCACCATTTTGTGAAGGTCATGTGTTGCCACTCAAACTGCACACCAATGCCGCATGAACCGCACATGCGCTGCAACAGCCAATGGCACAGCCTGCCCGCTTGCGTGGTAGGACAAGCATGTGCAGCACAGCATAATGCATGATATGCAGTCACAGACAGAGCACAGTGGGCCACATGCATGGCAAGTGCGGTAATACATATCGCACATGTGCAGGAAATGCACTGGCGAATTGCTCTAGCGCACTCTGGTTGCACATCACACACTCAATTGAGCTTGGAGCAGTTCTGCAATATTCAGCCAGATTATGCAAATTGCCTCATGAGCCAAAGCATGGTGCAGGTCAGCACATTAGCATCCCATTACCAGTTATTCCACAGCTCATTTGCATGAGTTGAGCTTTTTAGGCAACCCCATACAGCACAGGTCACTGACAGGAACTGCAGCCTGGAAGGTAAGTGTGTTTATATTCAGATTGCTGGTAGAAGTATTGCACTGCCAGACTGTTCATGTAGCACAGCAACAGGGGATGCAAACATACCACTGATATGTGCACCATCCCTGTTCATAGGTGGCAGAATGTCAGATTTGGAAAGCACAGAGGAGCAGGGGCCAACCAGGAAATGCAGGCCCATCTTTATGAAAGAAGAGAAGCAGGCTCTGGTAGAGGCATATTGAGACAGGGAGGAACTCCTGAGTGGGGCCACTGGGACTGCACAGAAGTGGGCAACAGGCTGGGAGTAGGTGGCCAGGTATGTCACTGTCCATGAATGTCACAACCGCACTCCCCAGGAGTGCAAGAAGTAGATGGGCACTGACAGGCACAGGACAAAGGAGAAGGTGGCAGCCATAAGGACATCATTACGCAGAACGGGTGGTGGACCCTCCACAACACCCATCCTCAATGTGGAAGAGGAGCTGCTGGCATCCAACTTCACCCAGGCATACATTTCGGGTGTCCCAGAGGGGTTCTAAACAGGTGGCAGCCCATCACAGCACAGTGAGTATACCTGAGGGACACCAGGGGGCACTGCAGGAGCAGGCCATGTGTGTGCCTGTACACAGCAGGGGTGCCACTGATGTGTCCTCATTGTGTAGTGGTGTGGTTCACCTCTTGTACATCCACACCAGAGTACAACACAGTCCACTGTGTGCAGTGAGGCAGCTCAAGGCACACTGTCATGGATGAGTGGTGCCTAGACCGTGGATTTCGCTACCATTGGCACGCAGTTCCCATGGATGTCCACAGCAGGTTGTAAATGCTTATGGCTGCATGCAGTGGATACTTGCTCTGGCATGCTGCATCAGACAGGGTCACCACAGATGTGCCGTATGCCGGGGGGGTGGAAGCACTGCAGGTCAGTGTTAGCCATGTGCCACATGGTGCATTTTGTACGCACAGATGCAGACATGTGTCCTGTGTGATGCTGGTGTCCTGAAGGGCATGGGCAGCATTGCCAGTGCAGGCAAACTTGTGGCATGCATCCTGTCATTCCACTGATAGCTGCCTACCTGCAATGCTTCAGGGACACACTACCCATTCCCAGTCTGTCTTACAGCTCCATCACACATCAAGGGTGCTGTGTAGTCCGGACCCATGACCATGGCACAGGACAATGTTGTGCCATCAATGTCCACCAGTGTGGTGGCCACTCAGGGGGCACTGTCCAGACCTGGGATTGATAGCCCTACTTGGCCTTGATGATGATGACCCACTGGGTGATGTCCTCCTGCAGGACAGCCTCCCTGTGCTGGTGCCAGCAATGCCAGATGATGTGGAATTCAACGATGATGATGACCACCTAACACTGATCCTGAGGGGTGCTGGTGTCGACACAACTCCCATCCTTTCCGTAGTCCCACAGGCTGTGGCAGGCAGCTCTGGTGGCTCAGGGACCATGCTTGCGCCCCTCCCAGGATGGCCCTACAGCAGCAAGGGCCACCACTGCTGGTGTTGCCTGGGGGCAGCACACAGGTGTGAGCACTGGTACTGCCAGCCAGGTCCAGCTGGCTGCCATCACGCTGCAACGGCCTGCATGGGACACTGTGCAGCACTCCCTGGGGCAGCCATTGGTGCCCCTGCCCAGTCTCCAACCCAACTTCAGACTCCTGTGTAGCATTCCCAGGTGAGGGATGCAGCACAGCAGGCTGACCCCCCCTCCGCATGTCGGCATCAGGACCACGATACGCCAGGTGCTGACATGCTGTATGAGCACACCAGGCTTCTGTGGGACTCCATAGAACACCAGACTATGCTCAGGGCAGAGTTGCATGTGCTGTGGGTTGAGGTGTGCCAACTGTCTGAGCTTGGTGCCATAGGATGTTTCCAGCTGATAGGCAAAATCTGGTAACTGTGGGAGGCCACGACTGCATCACTGGACAGCATTGCAGAGACCATTGCTGCGGGCTTCACTTTGCTGGTGTCCACTGGTCACAGCAGGGTGAGCAGGACTCCCTGTAGCACTACAAGCACACCCAGGGCTTGGCATCTAGCAACCCTATCAAGGCTGATGCTGCCCCCTCCTTTCCTATCCCCAACACACCCGGCAATGGTCTGTTCAACTGTTTGTACACACCTGTGAGGACACGGTCATGTTCTCAGGCCTCTACCCCCATGGATGTGGTGGCAACACCCCCTGTGGCTGTTGTGCCGCCTGTGGTGGTCACACAGTCAGGGTGTGACTGCCCCTTGACAGTGGAGGTCATGGTTCCATATGGTAGTCCTGACAGGTGTGCTGCCCAGTACAGTCCCCTGCTGCCATTGTCAATCACGCACATGGCTAGCTGTGGCTCATATCATGTGCTGTGTCACACGTGTGGCCAGGGTCACAGCTGGCATGTGTGTGGGCAGTGGTGCCATGTGGCATAGGCATGATAAGTACACTACCGTGTTGGCAATGTCTGCATGCCAGTGAATAACTTCTGATCCATGCCATGGCCTGCAGTACTGCTGTTCATGTCCATGTCACTGGGTGCAGTGCTGCATGCACCTCCACCTGGTGCTGTGTGCCCTGCAGTGTGGCCTCTTGCTGTACAGATGCATGTGCTGGCATGCATGTGTGGTAGTGGGTATGCAATGTACGGTGATGGACTGTTCTGGTCCATGTGTATGTGTTGTGGGGGGTGCCTGTGCATGTCTGTGTGGCCACCTGTATGCCCGGTGTGTGTCCATGTATCCCTGCATGCATGCATCCCTCTGTGTACATGCATGTGTGTGTGCCCTGCTTACCTGTGTGCTGCTCTCCTGCAGTTCCTGTAGTGCTCCTCCACTATGGTGTCCCTGTGCCACCTGGCACTTGCTGCCAGCCTAGAATTCCTCCCCTCCATGGCAGGCTGCCCACCTCCATCCTGCTGGTCCTCCATCTCATCATCTGTACTGTTGCCCTCTTCAGTCTGGACAGGTATTCCATGGTCAATGGCCATGTTGTGCAGCATGCAACAGGCCAGGAATATGCCACAGGCTTTCTCAGGGCTGTATTGTAGGGCACCACTGGACCTGTCTAGGCAATGGAATCACATTTTGAGCATGCCAAAGACATGCTTTATGATGCTGCATGTAGCAATGTGTGCCTCATTGTATCATTCTTCAGTCCCATTTCTGGGCCACCATATGGGGGTGAGCTGCCAGGGTCAGAGGGGATACACACTGTCACCTGTAGGGAAGGCACATGTGTTAGTAGTCACCCTGTCTGGCCCTTGCCTGTTGCCTCCACCTGTCCACACTACCGACACCCACCCCCCGTGAGCCCTCCACACAGCCCCCATGCACAGCACGTGTGCTGCTCATAACAGACCTACCTTTGTGTCCTGCCCATCTTTTGCTGCCCCTCTCCTGGCATCTGGGTCCACGTCACAGCTGTATGCAGTGTTCCATTGTAACAGCTGTCCATTGTGTCCATTGGATGCATGGCCACCCATGGTGCCTCATGTCCATGGATGTGCACAGCGGTGCTGTGCCTGGGTAATGCTTGCCCTGTGGCACTCATGGCATGGGCCCCTATGTGCATGCACCCCTGCACTGTATTCAGGCTACATTTCCAGGCATGTCTTCACACCTGCCACTGTCTATGTTCCCACAGCCCCTTCCAGCTGCTGTGTGGTGTTTTGCACTACAGCAGGTATTCTCCCTTTCCCTGTCCCACTCACAAACTAGGTGGCCCATGGGGATGACCCCACTCTTGAATCTCTGGCACAGGATCGACTGGTGCCAGACAAATGCATCATGTGTCCCCCTAGGGTGCGTGTTGCACTTATTTATGCTGCACCCTGTGGCATTGCACACTACCTGGCAGTTGATGGAGTGGTATCCCTTTTGGTTCATGTAGGCAGCGCATTCTGGGCCAGATGGTGTGCATATGGCCATATGGGTGCAGTCAATTGCACATATTACACCTGGCATGTGTGCCACCCTGTGGAAATCTTGTATGTTTGCTGAATGCTCTGCCTGTGTGCTTGGGAATGTGATGAACTCCAAAGCATGTGGCAGCAGAGCACTGAGGAACTGGGTGAGGAGGCAGGATGTGGCCACCTGGGTTATGCCAGCAGTGGCACCCACTGGTTTCTGAAAGGTGCCCGTGGCAAGCAGGCATATTGCTACTGTCACCTTGGTCTCCACTGACATGGCATGGCTCCTATGGTGGGTGCCTGTAGTTCATCATGGCACAGCTCACAGAGCTGCCTCAGAATTGCCCTGTTGAGCTGGTACCACTATATCTGTGTCACTATAGCTCTCCAATGTGAGCCAGGCACGGTACTGTCTATGTTGGGTGTACCACCGATAGGCCCTTCCACGGCCACATTGTTGTTCCTCTCTCCTTCTCACCCTCCTCATTACCTGCACCATCAGGAAGACTGCAGCATCCATTATTCACTGCTTCTCCTGATGTCTTCCTGTGGGTGTGTGCAGTTGAGCCTCTTCTATTTGTGCTCAGCTTTGTGCTGTGCAGTCTGTGAATTACTCCACAGTTGCGCCATGTGTTTGGGCTAAATATGTGGTTGTGCCGCATATTTATTGATACTCCCCCTCTATTTGAGCAGCATATCATTATCATTGCGCCGCAGTGCAACTAGAATTGTGCAGCACATTTCCAGGCTTTGAATATGGCACCAGGGCGCATTTCGGGTATTGCGCTGGTGCAAATTACTTGCACATTGTGCAACTCCTTTGAACATCTAGGCCTTTATGTATAGGCATGTTACTCCAAATTATAGACTTTCGGCCACAAATAAGACCATTACCAGAATAACTGCTCATCAAAATTATGGCATAAGCAGAAAACATCAATCTTTTTTAAGCTCCAGACAGTAGTAGTAGTAGTAATCTTTATTGTACGACTAAAAAGTCTTCACAATTTAAAGAAATGAAATATAAGATTTAAAATCAAGAAACATATATATGTGCAAAAGACAATAACAAACACAAACACAGTATAACTCCCCCCCCCCAAAGTGCATGAGTTAGTACAAATAAAATTCCTGATTATAGGGCTTGTACAAATCATAAAATTACAGAGAAGACATTTTCATCAATTCATAAACTCCAAAACACCATAAAAGTACTCGATAGCAGTGATGTTAATATCTTTCACTTTCTGAGCTCTAATATTACTAGCTTGATGGAAAAATGTTGCCAGACTATTAACAGTATAGTATTCTTCTGTACTCATAGGAATGATTGTCATAACGTTTTTATCCAGATTATTCCAGTCCTCAATTAGAGGACTTAACCAATGCAGTCTTGCATTTTTTTACCAACTACAATCCCACATAAAATAAAATGGGTCCTAATTTTTCCTATAGCGCAGTAACATTTTTGAGCATATTCTGGAAGTTTTTTTTAATTTTGTAGTAGATACATTGTTATCAAAGCACTCAAACTTATATATTGTATATGTCTTTCTAAGAACAGGACCAGTAAGACTATCCAGATAATATTTAAAACCATAAGCTCCTTGTAAACTCACAAATCATGGCAAATACATAGACTTACCTATGATTTGTAAGTCCTTTTTATCCAGCAATTAAATATTTTTTTCTTGATGTATAGCTTGTATTACCAACTCAACATCATGTTTTTATCAAAGTACCCTTTAAGCTTCAGAAGATCATACTTTTAAAGTGTATAGAATTTAGTTATACCAAGAATTGATATTGTATTTTTCTTCATGCCATATCTTCTTTTCAGTTAAGCACTTGTATGGCAGTCTGTTGGATGTCACATTTGTTACTTTCACCCAATAATTAGTCTTTGTTATATTCACCATGGCTTATAGATCAGCAATACCCAGTTAACTTCTTACATATGTTCCTGGACAGGAATGCCTTAAGTCCAGTGTTGCTCTCGGAATTTTGTAAATAGGGAGGCTCAATTTGCCCAAGTTATGAGATTCCCATATTTCAGCAAGTGTAGTAAAATGAAGCAATTATCTAATATTGAGTAATTATTTCTAAAACCTGCTTGAAATTCTGAAATGCCCCTTGTCTGTCTTATATGGAGATTTAATTTATCTAAAATAATCTTCAAAAAAATTTCAGAATTGATGTCCAACAAGCTAATTGGTCTATACATTTCTGGATCATCCATATTTTGCTTTTTATGGATGGAAACTATTAAGGCATCCTTTCAGGTCTCTGGATAAAAGCTTTCCTGGATACTCTTGTCATATGTATATAAACGTAGTTCACACCAACTCGCTGTACTAGAGGTGTAAACCTCAGCAGGAATAAGATCTGGCTCGGGAGCTTTATTTAATTTTAAAGATTTAATTGGCATGTGTATTTCTTGTCTAGTTATGGCTAGATCACTGTAATCTATGTTGCCTAGAAAGGAGTTATTATTATTCTTATTATGTAAATTATTGTAAAAAAAATATTAGAAAAATAATTTAGCCATTTATCTTCAGATATATTCACATCTGGAAGGGTTTTATATGTATTAGTCTCTTTATTGACATAAATCCAAACTGTTTTAGTATCTTATGTTTCAATTGCCTGCAACAATTTTTCCCATTGTTTTTTATAATATTCATCTTTTTTCCTCATTCAGGAACTTTTTATACTGTTTATGTTTTTGATTCAAGCTATTAATTAAAGCTCTATCATTTTTTTTAATTTGTCTTATCCTAGCATGTAAATGTGCATTAAAAGCTTTACAATCATTATCAAACCAACCACCCTTATCAAGCTGTATGACTGATGTAATGTCCTTTTATAGATCCTTTCTTAGACATTCAAAAATAAGTGAGATAAAGTCCCATAACATTGATGCAATTGCTGTTTGAATATTTAAGTTACACGAAGAAAGACATACTTGAGTTATATCCTTTATATAATTGTCTAAAGTAACTGACCAATTTAACCTTTTGTTCTGAATAGTTTCTATAATAGACAAGGGCAAGGCAATTTTATTTCTAAGGCGCCCAATCCCGGAGGCTCTGGGCGCCGAATACAATAAAAACAAAATGCAGAAAACATTTGTGCAGTAGCATAATCTTTAAAATTACATTCTCAAAAACTTAAATATAAAATATAAGATAGCTGAGGGTAGACTAGGGGAGATAGCTTAGTCCCCAAAAGCCTGGCAGAAAAGATGGGCCTTAATAGGGACTAGTGGGTTTTTAATGGTAGAATTACCCTTACATAACCCTGTTAATACTAAGGGAAAATGATCACTTTCTGATCTTGCTAAAACTTGTAAGCTATTCCATACTGAGAGACTACCGGACCAAAATACAAAATCTATTATGAAAGTACCCATAGCATTTATATGAGTGAGCTCCCCCTCCAAGTTCCCCTTAAGCTGTCAATTATGCTAGTGTCAGTGGCTCAGTAGGTAGCACACTCGCCTCTGAGGCCGGGAGATCAGAGGGCTGTGGGTTCAGTTCCCACATCTGGCACTTGGGTTAATATCCCAGTACTGACACTGTAGTGCAGCATGAGAGGGGTGCTGCACTTCTGAGGTGCTGTCTTTCAGATGAGACGTTAAACCGAGGTCCCATCTGCCTGGATTGGTGGTAGCTCAGGTGGATGTTAAAGATCCCATGGCACTTATCGAAAAGAGTAGGGGTGTTTTATTGACATAAAAACATAAACAGCAACACTTTAAAGTAGGATAATCGATAGAACAACACTTTTCCATAACATATAACATAACAAAATCAAAGAGATGTGCAAGTATTACATTGTAAACGCTCTGAGAACACAAAAATCATGAGAAGTAAACTATTAACAAATATCCAGTCCACTTTTAACTCTTATTATTTGAACTTAATAAAGTGAAGAAACCTTTCCACCATTTACGTAAAGTTCCTGGGGTCACTCTTGATCGTCCTGTGTATAAATCAGTATAAGCTCCTTGATGACTAACCTACTTACACAAGAGTAAGGCATTCTCTTTTGATAAAGAACCCATTGAACCCTGGCTTGCCATAAATAATATCTTAGACATCCCAAAATAAGGATAATGTTTCTTTCGAAATTCAGACAAATTCTTGGGATAACATCCTAGAATCAAAAATTCATAAGACATATTACATAACCATTTAAATCCCCAAAGCTTTTCTAGGTATGACCATAAACCCGTGATATGAACATCTAAGAAAAAATGTTCCATCGATTCTTCTACATTAATACAATCCAAGTATGGGCACAATCTTTCCTGTAAAACCTTGTACTTCGTGATTTCCTCTGACATTCAGTTTCCGTAAAGATCAGCCACTGCGCTCCCATTGTTTTGAGGCATCCTCTTACAGTTTAATTGAGCTAATACACTAGAATTTAAAGTCATAGGACAATTTTTAAATCCTGGTTCTGAGGGAAGAGTCAACGACATTAGAAAATGATAAAGCCCCTTCATGTTGTTATTCAGAATTACCTGTTTCTGTGTTTTCCATTTGAACAATTTCGCTGTTGGCTAAAATATGATGGAATATATAAGTAGCGATTCAGTTTAGGGGCTATAGTGTACCAATTCTTAAAGTATTTACCCATTGTTTTCAAGTTCCATGACTCTACTGCCTCTAGTTCTACTTTTAACCCTTCTTTAATTGAGTTTGATAAAAACAAAGCATGCACAAAAATCACTGGGTCTACCATTCCTAAACCACCCTTATTTTTCATTAAATACGTATAGCTCCTTTTAACAGGATTTAGCGATTTCCCCATAACATTTGAAAAACACACTATATATTCTAGTCTCAAGAAACACAGGAAGTGGAAAATCATCGCCACATACTGTATCGTTGGAAGAAGAAATTGCTTGATTACCTGAACCCTTTTAATTTGGTCATTTTCCACTGTTTCCATCTATTAACCTTTCTCTATTTTAATAATGACATCTTCCAATTTTCAACAGGCATGTTCTGGGAACCGAACAATATCCCTAATATTTTAAGAGGTTTACGGAGATGTTAATACCCTCCTGACACACTTCCTCAGCACCAGTAGCTCCAATAAATAATCCCTTTGTTTTATTTAAATTTATTTTTGCATTTGATACCTTTGCAAGGCCTCAAATGCAGTCACAAATGAATTACTGAGGCCTTATCTTCCAAGTATACTACTAAATCATCAGCATAGGCTTGTATCCTTAAAATGCAAATCCTCTGCCCATTCACTGTAACACCTTCCAAATCTGTCTCAAACTATCGCTTGCAAAAGGGGTCTAGAGCGAAAATATAAAGAAGAGGGCTTAGAGGTCAACCCTGTCTAACTCCTGTAGTTAACTTAAACCTTCCGCCTTCTGATCTTTAAATATGGAATTACTGTATAATTATCATATAATTTCTCAATTATTTTCACTAATTGCTTTGGAACCCCTAATGCTTAAGGGTAAGGAAAAGGAACGGCAAATGAACTCTATCGAAGGCTTTTTCTAAGTCAGCTGCTATTAAGCATCTAGTTGACCCTAACTCAGTAAAATACTCAGTTACATCTCGAATCAACATCAGAGCAGACTGGACTCTTCTATCTGGTAACCCACAATATTGAAAGGGTGAAATAACTTCTTTAGCTAAATTCTTCAGCCTATTATTTAAAATACCAGTAAAGATTTTATAATCAGAGTTTAAAGAGTGATTGGTCTCCAGTTAGTAATGTTTTGCTTATCCCCTGACTTAAATATATAAATCAATAACCTTCTGTAAAGAGGGATAGATTGTAGCTTTGTCTAAAACCTAAATAAGAGACATAGGCACTGACTAAGTTTGTCTGAAAATAATTTATAAAAGTTATTGGAAATCCCATCTATTCCGGGAAATATTTAGTTTCAATAACCTAATGGAGCTTGAAATCTCTGTTGGAGTGATAGGTTCCCATACCTCCGATCCCCAACTAGGTTAACTGGAACTAAAATATCTTTTAAATAGGCGGTCATAGCTGAATTGGGGATTGTTTCAAGAGGCTTCAAAGAGTGGTAATGTTCTACAATCACTTCTCTTAGTTAGGCACAGAGGATACCAAATTACCATCTGAATCTTTGAGTTCCTCCATTTTCATAGAATCTCTTACCTGTTTACATTTCAATGGATCCCCAATGGGTGATTTTTAATTCCATTAGTTAAAATGGCTCCATGGTTTTCCTCTATCATACTGAAACTCTTTCATTTTTCTTTAAGATTAGCAATTTGTTCTGAGTAATCCAACCTAGAAGAATAAGCTATAGTCATAAGCCTCTGTAATTGTTGTCTTAAACCTAAATAGTGCAGGAATTTGTCATTCTTTGCTCTAACTCCTTGCAATTTAAACCATTTCCTTAAGTCCGATTTAGTCTCTAACCACCAATCTCCCAAATCTGAATATAAAAGGCTACTGATAACCTGGCTCTTAATAGGTATCTCACCCCAGCTTGTATATAAGGAGTTCTAATGAGGAGTTATTGAGTTTCCATCTAACTAGCCTTTTTCTTGCCTGTCTGAAAAGCTAAAAGAACTTAATAGAAAGGAATGGTCCGAGAATTCACTAGGAAATATTTTAAAGATTCTATTTGCATATTAGGTGACACTAACATATGATCTATTAGAGAAAATCTCTTCCCTTTTAAAGCGAAAACCTTCTCCAACCTGTAAAGCATTATGACAGTTCAAGAGTCCAGCACTTTTTATAATTTTACTTAAAGCATTAGAGTCACAGTATGTTTTTATTTTTTTACTAGCATGGGTCGAAATGGGACAATTAAAGTCCCCCCCCCATAATACTCTAACTGTTGTTAATAAAAAAGGCTGTACTGATTTAAGACAATTAACTCTACCTGCTTTTGTTTGGGGGTTATAAATGTTGATAAACCTATAGCTTAGCCCTTGCCACTTCCCATCGATAATCAGGACCCTTCCTGGTATTAGATCTATCAAATTGTGTAACTGGAAGTCATATGAATTAAACACTATTCCTATACCATCTGCGGAATCTTCCCCAAATGACCAAAATGAAGGGCCCCAAAACCAATCTCTTTTAAATGCCACCAACTGATCTATGGAATACATCCATGTCTCTTGTAAAAAACAAACAGAAACAGGAAATTCATGTATATAATGAAAGAGGGCTTGTCGCTTAACCATATTCAATAAGCTATGAACATTCAAAGAACCCCAAACCAACCTCATTAACCTTTTAAGTATTTAAATCATTGTTTTTTCCTCTTTTCCTTTTTTTTATCCTTGTAATTATCCGTGATTTGTGACCTGGTTGAAAGTGAGGATTTTTGAGAGTCTGAATCTTCAACCTCTATCTCAGTGTTACCCCAAGAGGAAAACAGAGCCCATATGAGTTACTGGTATCAATCTGTTCCACTGGGGGGCAGAGATTTTTGATAGTAGAATTCCGTAAAGATCTTCTTTGGGCAGTACAGTCACTGGTTTATCAGCGGCGGCTGCCACCACCGCATCTGTGACCCTTCCGTATAACACACTGGAGGGAAATCTGAGAGGTTAGGGGACCCATGTTGCCCTTAACTATCTTAACCATTTCTGAGGATATCTCACGCTGATCCTCCCCACTTGGTGAGTTTAACTT
Source organism: Neoceratodus forsteri (assembly GCA_016271365.2). NCBI lineage: Eukaryota > Metazoa > Chordata > Ceratodontiformes > Ceratodontidae > Neoceratodus > Neoceratodus forsteri. The sequence goes on along the minus strand of CM028130.1, from coordinate 562,468,036 downwards.
TTTTTTGTTCAACACCTTCCCTTTTAAACCCCCTTCTTTTCCAATTTCTCTCTTGCCTAGAGGGAGTTTCATCTGATTTGTTGCAGGGGAGGGGGCTCGTATCCTGAGAGTAGCTTTAACCATGGATTCTTGGGCTTTTGAATAAAACCTCAGAATTAGACCAAAAGGATTTTTTGGGCAGCCCAAGGACATAGTTTGAACATGGCCTTTAGTTTCGCACAAAATCGCAACTTGATGAGATTGCTGCAAACATGGTTAAATGTCCTACCTCCCCACAATTATCCAACGGGCTGATCGTACACTTGAAAGGTGCTGCTTCTAGCCCACACTTATAACATGCACGTAGGCTGCTCCGCTGTAAAACATGCCCCTTTATCTTTTCCTAACAAAGGAGTTAGGTATATGTTCAATTCCAGCCTCTGTTTGCCTTAATTTAACTTTATACTTCCATCCTCCAGTCCAGAACCCTCTGTATCTAAAATAGGCTCTGGCTCACTTAGTACTTCACATTTTTTTTAACCAAAGGTTATGTCTTCCACCCATACCCTTCATTTCGGAACATAACTGTAACAAACTTAATCAGGGGTTTTGAGAGTGGTATAACAATAAAGGTGTCCACTAGGAGAATACTTAACTTGACCATACCTAACCCAGAACAACTCTAAAGCCTGTTGAGAACGAAACTTATGTCATAATTGTCCTCCCTGAAATATTAATGAAAGCATAAACATCCTGAGGGTGAAATGCAGTGAGTCTTTCAACAAGGTTTTCCCACATAATGCCTATCTGGCCTAGTTTATAACCCTCCTTTATACCTCAGCCTCACAGCATTACGCCTAGGGGCTGCTTCCCTATGGGAATTTGAGAAAAGTTCAGACATCAAAGGCTTCTGTGAAGAGGAAGGGGGGGAGGTTGTACAGTGTCCTCATCTGAACCAATCCGAATGGGCTCCTGCAAGAGGATTTCCTCCCCTTTCTGCTGCTGACCACCTGGAATCCACTCAGGAGAATGCTGAGATAAAGATAAGTTCGAGTCCCAAGCAGGATCAGGCTTCCATACACCAGCTACTGTCTGTTTCCACCCTGCTTCACTTAAAGCTTTATGAGGTGGCCAAGAATCTTACGAGCTTTTTTATAAAAAAAGGGTCTGCCATCTGTATATCAGCTGTAGACTTTTGGTTCATTTTGTCAGAAAAGAAATCTGTAGCCCCACTTTGGGAACCGTCAGTCTTTGATATGTAACAGCTGAGTCAGTTGCTGAAACCTCTTGACTCTGCTGTTTGAACACAAACCCAGCTACCTTGTTCAACTGTGCTGTTTTATTTTCACAAAAGTAGATGGCAATATATTCTGTGCAGATAAATCATTTATCTTCACTTCATTACTTCCTTTGACATTATCAGAGACCGAAACTGGCAGTAAGCACTACTTTTAGCAGCAGAGATAATACCAGCCTGTACTGAATTCAGAGAGATTATTTGTTCTTGGGAAATGGAGCTCAAGCCTTGCTGCTCTAAGCTCTTCCACAGAGCTGTTGACAATCTTGGGATCAGCCTTAACTCTGCCTTTGTGCTCTTCATTACAATCAGGCTGACACCTGCTGTAGTCAGGGAGCTCAACACACTGCAGTGAAGCTTCATTAAACAAGGACAGAGCATTCTTTTTAACACCAGAGGCAAACTCTTTTGCTGGCAACTCTATCCTGCCAGAACTATAACTTAAATAAGACACAGTACCTTTTTTGCTCCATATTTTGCGCCACTGTCCTGCAGTCTGTTTGCTGTGTTTTAATATCTTGGCTTTCTCTGTCAGCCTGCAGTTTTAAATTCATCTCGCCTTTGGAGCTATCTGATGAAATTGGTTCTTCCATTTCTGCAGAAAACATTATCGCAGCATTTTCCTGTTTCAGACCCACATTTAGTGGTTTAATAAGCGACTTTTCTGTAGAGGTTGCAGGTTCAAATACCGACAATACCTTTTCTCTTCCTGTTGTTGCAATTTCCAACTGTCCAATTTCTTTCTTTGTTTTATCCAAACCGATTGCTCCCAGCTCACAAAAAGCATCCTGAAGTTCAATATCTGATTCAATTTCAGCCAAATCCACGGCTGGAGCCTCCACAACACCTGGAGCAAGAGTCGAGGCTAGCTCTCCTGCTCCACAGACTTCCTTCTCCTTCCCTTGTCCACTTGGAGTGGCCATCTTGGAAATGGCCTGTCCCCCCTACTGGCCACAATGCAGAAACATCAGCACAGCAGCATCAGAGTAGGGGAATTTCCCCGGTGTCCTGGCTAAATTTCCCTCATTCAGTAAAAATACCACCAACAGCTTAATCTGGTTCAAGGTCAGTTGGCATTCATCTGTATTCCCCCTCCCCCGGGTCGTGCCTGAAAATAGGCAGGATTTGTCTAGTGCACTTACCCGGTCAACAAAAGCTAATAAATAAACAAAAAGCTAATAAATTCAGGGGGTACATGTTTACTTCTCTGAGAATATTAACTAACTTAGTACCAGAGTTGTTTAACACTTTGTCCCTTGTTTTCCTTGTTACATTGTTAGGTAGAACATCATAATCAAATGCAGAATTGTCACCAAAACCATCAAAGTCCACAAATTCTTGAATTAAAATCACCCATGAGTAAAATATCATAATCAGGAAAGTCAGTAAAGTAATTAGATAAAAAAGATATGAACAGCATTCCAAATGCCCGTATTATAAAACCTGGAAGTAGTTGGAGGAATATAACAATTTATTATAAAAAAATGGCACTAGGATGAAAAGTCGCCAGCTATAAAGTAGCGGTTATTAAGTCGCGGTCTATAGGTTGCCCGGAGCATACATTGCCAGAGTAAATGTTGCCGAAAGTGTTGCCGCGTTGGCAAGCGGCGATGTAATTTTCAGTCTGCACAGGCTGCCACAGCAAACAGCAACATGTTTTTGTAACTTGTTTTTTTCGTTGCCTTACATTGCCCCATCACCTTAATCTAACTTCAATCTACAGCTTTGTATTTTTTCAATTTGAATTACCCTCAACTTACGTTGCCACAGCACTGAGCACTGAAATCAAACTAGCTGACCAGTAAGGATTGAGATAGAATTACTTACCTTGCTACAGCACACAATCAATCAATCAGTCATTCTAATTATATTTGCCTCACCTGTATTTGGTTTTAATTTTAGTTCTCAAGGCACTACATTTGTATATTTTGTTGACATGGAGTTCATCCCAAGTCAGAAAGGCAAGCTAAAGCTTGCACTCGATAATTTCATCTATACAAAGGAAAAGGATGGTGCAGAAAACAGAATTATTTGGTGCTGCGAGATGCAAAGTTGCTGCGCCCGGCTGCACACTGTGGGAGATGCTATCTCTAAGGATCCAATGGAACACAACCATGCCCCTATACATGGAAAGGTTTCCATAGATATGACTAAAGCAAGCATCAAGCGCTATGCGAGAGACACTGAGGAGCCCACACACAACATTGTACATCATGGGTTGCAGGAGGTAGATGTTCGCCACGCACACCTTCTTCCTTCACAGGGCACCTTCAGGAGAGATGCTCGTCCCCAGAGGCAGCACAAATGAGAAGTGTGATATTCAGGAGTTCACAAATGCTGTCAGCAATGAGCTATTTTTAAGGGTGAACAAGGACATATTAATTTTTGCTAGTGATGATGACCTTAAATGCCTAGCAGAAAACGTCATTGATTTTGTAATGGAACATTTAGTGTTGCACCAAGGGGTGAGCGATGATCAGTTGTATACTGTGCACACTTTAGTTAGACCCTACAGAACAAGAAAAAGTAGACACCAACCACGATACCCGATAGCATTCTAGAATCAATATGACCGTGTTATTAATGACCTTCCAAAAAGAAATCACACCCTCGAAGCATGGCACAGAGCATTCTCCAGAACAATAACAATAGCCCATCCAGACTGGCTAGAAAATTGAGGCAAGAACAGCGCGCTATTTCTCTTCAGCGCAGACAACTGGAGCTTGGTCAGGATCCATGAAGGAAGAACAGTAAATACATTAGTGTAAACAAAATATACAAACACATCTGCACCGATTTATCTCAAAGAGCACCAAAGCAATACCTTAAAGACATTGCCAGTGTCCTAGAAATAAATGTTGTGTAGATAAACTTTTTTTTTTTTTTGTGCCTTACTTGCCCCCTGGCCTGCCTCTCCTTCTGGCTCTCATGACTCCTCCGACCCCCTCGCCCTGACCCCCTTCCTCTCACCTCAGATTGCAGCTGACCCAGGGGTGGCCCGGAGTGTCCCTTCGCCAGATGGGTCCCTCTCCTCTGAGGGTGAAGAAGCCAGGAGAGGGAAGCCAGCACACTAGTCAATCAGTTCCTGGGTGCTGCTGAGGTGGATTCCGGGGTGTCAGGGCATCTCGAGTCAGCAGGAGCTGGCAGCCATCATTTGGCTGACCAGGAGGCCAGGATTTCCGCTTTTCTCCCCCTGGGCGTGGTGTGCCATGAGCGTCTAGGCCGAGCCGACGTTCACCACACCCCTTGTGCAGTGGGTTCGCTTTTGCTGCTACCTCCAGCCTCCACTAGGAAGCAGCAGACAGCAAGCCACATTCCTCCCTCCTCTGGAGAAGGCGAGCAGTTGCAGGACGCTTAAGCCTACTCCTCCCGGCCGGTTCTCCAGCGACCTGAGTCCATTCCCAAACCCGGCTCGCCGGCATCACATGCGGAAATCCAACCCCTGCGCCGACGAGCCGGCTTGTAGATAAACTTATAAAGCTGTTAACATTTTTAAAAATTAACGTTTTTATGATTTTTAACTGTTTCAAGCACAAGCACTCTCCCACTTCCACATAAGCCGCATTAACTGTGAGCATAAGCAGCTGCATACATTCACATAAGAAGTTCACCCTTTTCAAGCACAAGCACTCTCCCATTTACCCATATGCTGCACTTACTGCAAGAAAGTTCACTCGTAAAGCATAGAAAGCATAAAAAACTGTGAATCCATGATGTGAGCATCCCATTTCACCATTTCAAATGCTAATGATGAATCCATGGGCTGCCAAATCCATGATGTGATCACAAGCACTCTTCCATTTCTCCATTAGCTGCATTTACTGTGAGAAAGTTCACTCGTACTGTGAATCCATGATGTGAGCATAAGAAGCAGACAAAACCAGTTTCAAACAACCAAACACCATCTTCTATGTGATCTCAAGCACTCTCCCATTTCCCCATATGATGCATTTACTGTGAGAAAGTTCACTCATATTGTGAATCCATGATGTGAACCCGGTTCAAACAACCAGACACCATTTCAAATGCTAATGTCACACCGATTTCTTGGGCGGCAAATTTGTCCGCGACCATATGTGATACGCAACGTTTTGATCAAGTATATTTTGTCCACTCGGCTTTTTAACCACGATATTTTCTCTGCAATATTTTGTCCGGGGACAAATCATCTGCTTTCATAAAAAATATATGTATTTTATGTTCAATTTTAAGGTATAAGAAATGCTTATTCAAGAAGACCAAATTAACCGAAGTAAAAGAGTCGATTTTGATGTAGGAAATTAAACCTCTAGCTCTCTACCAAATTTACTTAGTTTCTCTCCAGGGAACTGGAAAACTTCATATCCATTAAGAGATACTGTATCATATTCTCTTCTGCATGCCATGATTCCCAAAGGCAAATCACATCTGCCTGTGTAACAAATTATTTTCATTCACTGTCCACAATGTTATGTTCTAATCCTGAAACATTTCATGAAATAAATACAAACTTGTCTTCTGAGTCTGGCAACAGCATTGTTCCCAATGTGGCTACAGTATTTGTAGGACTTTCCATACCTGGACAAAGGGGAGGTTTATAGAAACATAGAAACATAGAAATTGATTGCAGGTAAGGACCACAATGCCCATCCAGTCTGCTCATTTCTTTTTCTACCTTATGAATGTGCCATCGACCTTTGCTCTGTCAATGGCCTATCTATTCATACTTATCTGTATTGCTCCCTCATGTCTATCCCATGCCTGTTTGAAGCCCTGCACTGTATTCACATCCATCACTTCTTGAGGTAGGCCATTCCATGCATCCACCACCCTTTCTGTGAAAAAGAACTTCCTCACATTACCCCTTAATTGGCCTCCCTCTAATCTCATGCTGTGTCCTCTTGTCCTGCTATTTTTCTTATATTGAAACATGTTAAGACTCTTTCACCTTGTTAATGCCCCTAAGGTGTTTGAATGTTTCGATCATATCACCTCTGTCCCTCCTTTGCTCTAGGGTATACGTATTGAGCTCCATTAATCTGTCCTCATATGTTTTCTGATGCCGTCCCTGAACCATTTTGGTTGCCCTACTCTGGACTTCCTCAATATGGTTAATGTCCTTGTCAAGGTGTGGCCTCCAGTACTGCAAATAGTACTCCAGATGGGGCCTAACCAGTGTCTTGTACAGAGGGATTATTACTGCCCTCTTATGACTTGTGATACCCCTACTAACACACCCCAACAACCCCCTAGCCTTACCTACTGCTTTAGTGGTATGCTTGGATGATTTCAGGTCATCTGTGATGATGATGCCCAAGTCTATCTCTTCCCTTGTGACTGCCAGCAACTCCCCTCCCAGCCTATAGGTGGCTTCAGGGTTTCTCTTCCTTATGTGCATGATTTTGCACTTCTTTGCCTTAAATCCCAGTTGCCACTCTTCTGACCATTTTGCCAGTTTATCCAGATCTCTTCTCATTCTGCCCACCCCATCTGGATCATCTACTCTGTTGCAGATCTCAGTATCATCTGCAAACAGACAAACCTTACCCTCCAGTCCATCTGCTATGTCACTGATGAAGATATTGAAGAGGACTGGCCCCAGGACTGATCCCTGAGGTACCCCACTAGTGACTTGCATCTCTTCTCACTGTATACCATTTACCACCACTCCTGTCAACCAGTTTGCCACCCAGTGGACCAACTTCTGATCCACCCTGAGCCTACTCAGCTTATTAATCAATCTTCTATGTGGAACAGTTTTGAAAGCTTTGCTGAAGTCAAGGTAGGTGACATCAACAGCTCCCCCTTGGTCCACCACTCTGGTTACTGAGTCAAAGAAACCTATGAGATTAGTTTGACAGGACCTTCCTGTTGTAAACCCATGCTGTATTGGATCCTGTACTCCTATGGATTCCAGGTGTTGCACTATCCTTTCCTTAAGGAATGCCTACATAATCTTGCCCACTACTGAGGTAAGACTGACTGGTCTGTAGTTCCTTGCCTCCTCCCTGCTACCACTCTTGTGGAGCGGGATCACATGAGCCCTTCTCCAGTCTTCTGGGACCTCTCCTGTGCTCAGAGACTCACTAAACAGTTCTGATAATGGCTCTTCTAGTTCCACTTTTAGTTCCTTTAGTACCCTGGGATGTATGCCATCATGTCCCATTGCCTTGTCCACCCTGAGCTTATCGAGCTCTTGTAGGACCCTTCCTTTTGTGAAGGGACTAGTGCACACTTCCCTCCCGCCTGTGTCCATGGTGCTGAGCTGTGGGCCCTGTCCTACCTTCTCTTCAGTAAACACTGAGCAGAAGTATCTATTTAGGAGAAATGCTTTTACATGGTCCTCTCCTCACATGCCCCCTTATCCTCTTTGATCTTAGCAATACCCCCCTCTGGACTTTCTCCTTTCACTAAGATATCTATAGAAAGTCTTGTCACCTTCTTTTACTGTTTGTGCTAGTGTTTCCTCAGTTTGGGCCTTTGCCTGCCTTATTGCCTTCCCTGCTTCCCTTAGGGAAGTTTGGTTTGCTTCCCTATCTTCATCCCACTACGTTCCCATATATTTCCTGAAGGCCAGCCTTTTGGCTCTGACCTTTTCTGCTACTGTTTTTGAGAACCAAAGTGATTTCCTTCTTCTTTTGCACTCCTTTTCTCTCTTAACACAATGGGATGTTGCTTCAAGTATTGCATCCTTAATGCTTGCCCACTTTGCCTGTACCCCCTCACCTGTATTTCTTTTTGCCAGGGCTAGCTTTTAACTCTGTTGGCCATTTTATCAAAGTCAGCTCCTCTGAAGTCACATATGTTTGCCTTGGAATAGTATGATTTAGTTCTAGTTCTCATCTTTCGGATGAAACATTAAACCGAGGTCCCATCTGCCTGGATTGGTGGTAGTTCAGTTGGATGTTAAAGAGCCCATGGCACTTATCAAAAAGAGTAGGGGAAAGTTTTACTGAGACAAAAATCATACAATAGTACGCAAAGCATAATACAAAAAAAAGGAAAAACAGGATAAGTATTATACAGTCATTCAGGTAACTGCAAAATCAGTCAGTGATCCAAGGAAGAGCTTTCCAAAGTTCCAAAAGTGTCATATCTGAGTACAGAGTATGTTCATGCTCATAAATTTCTTTTAAATCTTGTACAATCTTTTTTTCGTGCTCCAAATAGGAGCAGTCCTTTTGCTGTAAAGAAAACATGTAACGCACCATCCAAATATTCCATTTAATGCAGACAAAAACAAGGTTCAAAGTGTCCTGGTGCCATTTTGACCACTGAGGAGAAAAAAACCTGTACACAAGATTCAAATAAGTAACCAACTGAAGCAAGGGGGTATCCCATGCCTGTGCCAAAAAGGACCACCAATTTTTGATAAAGGAACAGTCAAAAAATAAATGAGGGATAGTTTTAAGTTCTGTAATACATAATAATCGAGAACACATTCTATCTTGGGACTGCTTATGTTTATGATTTGATTTAACATTAATCTTTTCATGGCATGAAAGCCAATGAAAATCCCACATTTTGGCTGGAACCCTCTTACATCTCCACAATAACAAAAGGGAAGGGAGGTGTTGACCAGGACACTTATCAAAGGGTACTGATACAGCAAAAACTGTCAGGAGTAATTTCTTATATAAAACTTTATGTGAATGGTTTAATAACATCTGAACAGACACCTTCCATTGTTTGAGATGTGAAAACATATGTTTTATGTAAGCTGGTATACCAACAGTATGTCTTAACACAGTTAAGGAATTATTTTCCCATTGATGAAACCAAATCCTGCAAGAGTCATAAAACCAAGGTTCCCATCCCCTTTGGGCATGAATCAACAAAGGCCTAAGGTTTGCAGTGAAAATACAAGAAAAAATAACAAAGGGTTAACCATACAAACGCCACCCTCAGGGATAGGTAAATAAGTGATATTCCGTTTTATCGGGTTTCACCTACTACACCAAAAAGCCTGAAAAAACAGGCTAAAGACAGCCGTTTCTAGCTGTCATGGAATAGGGAATACATAACTCAGAAAAAGGAAAGTAGAGATCAAATAGTTTTTAATTAAGAAAACACGTTTCTTTTTCCCTATCTGCCGCCGGTTCCAGGAGGCCACCTGAAGTTTACCTTGTTGCAGTTTAACATTTCAGTTAAAAAAATATGAGTCCTGTGTCCCAAAAAAAATTCCCAAAATGTGAATAGGGCCCTCAACTAAACGTAACGGGCCAATACAGTCTGAAGGGGAGGTTACTGAACCGACCCGAATAACCAGACTTTTAGTGTAATTTAAAACAGCACCAGAGAAGTTTCCAAAAATAGAGCACTCATGGAGAGAATGAACCACTGAGGCTGCATCAGCTACAAGAAAACAAACATCATCTGCATATGTGATCGCCTTATAACGCAAGCATAAGGCACAACTAGAAATAACCCGAATCTGAGAATTAGTATTCAACCAACGGAGCAAAACATCAAGAAAAAAACATATAGCAATGGGCTTAAAGGACAGCCCTGATGAACCCCCCTTTTTATGGGGATCATGAGTCCTATCCAACCATTCACTGCAGGCACAACAGTAGCCGTTCTATAGAAAGCACGAATCCAGCGTACCATAACATCAGGTACATGCAGAAAACGAAGTGCTTTCCATAAAAAATCATGCCTAACCGAATCAAAAGCAGCCTTCTGATCTACAGAGACAAATCCCGAAGCCAGATCTGCATAGCCATGAGAAAATAATTCTCGTAAGAGGATCAAATGATCAGAAATTCTCCTTTGAGGCACAGAACAGGATTGGGTGGGATGCAAAACCACCTCCACTATCCTCACCAAACGCTTTACAATAATTTTCGTTAAGAGCTTAAAGTCGGTGTTCAACATACATAAAGGTCGCCAGTTCTCTAGAGAATTGATATCACCTTTCTGTTTATAAATGTAACTCAAAGTACCCTTAGTAAATTCCAAAGGGAGAGATTCACATGTTAACAGAGAATTAAACACAGATGTAAGTTCTGGGGCCAAATGGTCACCAAGCACCTTATATAAGCCAGCAGGGAGATCATCCGGACCAGGAGTTCCCTGTACAGGTAACGAAGAAATAGCCAATGTCAAATCCTGCTCCGTGATAGGAGAACAAGCCTGGTCCTGACATAGCTGTAAGGGAGCTGGGATATCAAGGCCACTATACAAAGTCACACTGTTACCAGCCACAGCAGGGAGGGGAGAAAAAAGGGCTGTAGTATACTTTGTTACAATATGACAGTCAGTTTGTGAGGAACATAAGGTCCCTTCTGAATTTAGAAGACACATCATATTTTTTTGGGCGGTCTGACGGGAATTAGATTCAAAAGGACAAATAACATCACATGTTCCAACAGTACAGAATTTATGTTGGTAAAAAAGTTGTTGTGATTGCCGTAATTGGAAAGTCAACATTTCACTCTGTAGGACTTTTATTTGTTGAGTAAGGTCTTGCCCCGTCATGTACGCTATGGTTAATAATGACTGAAAATGTATCCTCTTCTGCAAATAGTCTAGGTAGTCCCTCCTGCATTTTAAACGACTGTAAATTTGTAAAAAAGTGACCAGATCATGTTTTATGTCTAACCACCACTGAACAGGATCTTCATAACAAATCAAAACAGATTTACGGGCTTGTATGAAGGACAGAAGGGACTGCATAAACATCGGAATCTGCAACAAAGATGTGTTGAATTTCCAAATACCTGGACCTTTATGGGAAGAGACAACAGAACCAAAACCGACAGAAAGCAGCTTATGATCAGAAAACTCAACCTTTTAAACTTTGGCAGAAATAATTGGGACTGTAGGAGAGGAAAACACATAATCAATACGTATGGCTAGTTTACCCTTTTGAAGGTAGGGGTGTTGTAGTAAAGGAGAGATAGAGTCCGTTATGGGCGACTTGAACCAATTTACCCAATTCATGGGAATCACAAAACAGTTTCTTTGTAGCAGCAAAGGAGCTTTTATCTTGAAGACTCAGGCCACAATTAAAGTCACCAGCAAACAATACCTGAAAGGAAGTGTGCAATAAGGACGAGCAAAGTAAATAAAGCTATGCTCAGTTTTGATTTGAGGGGCATAAATGTTTATCACCCAGTAGGGACAGGACCCAATGACAAAATCTATAATAAGCGCCCTACCAGGGGCTACATCAGACAATTTTAGCAAACGGAAGTCTGGGATATTAATTAAAATTCCCAGTCCCGAACTAGAGTCCTGACCAATTGACCAAAAAAGAAGGACACAGTAACCAGTCCTGTTGTGCTTGTCGGATCTCATGTGTAGTATGAAGTCTTGTATCCTGTAATAAAATTAAACCCAAAGGCAAAAGCCGTAGAAAGGAACAAATCAATCTCCTTTTAGCCATACGCTTCATACTATTTACATTAATAGTATGGCAAACAAAATGAAACATAGCACCAAAAAAAGGAAAACAGACAAAAAATACATTTTACAATTTCCTTTTCCCAACCACCTTCTTCCCTTTAAGTTTTACTCTGGCCTTTCACTCCTGAGAAAGGCCAGTACCAAGTTGCAACTCAGAGTCAGTGGTACCGTCAGGGAGAGAAGAAGCTATGGAGGAAGAGTCCGACTGAACCTCCAGCGTCATCAGAAAAGGGTTGGAGAAGTTCAAAAGAATTAGATAAGGGCACTGCGGGGGGGGGGTTCCGGACCACTCACAGGACATGGTGCAACCCGAGGGTTATTTCTCAGTGACCTTCTACGTATGACACTTGTAAGCACTCGGGGGGGGGGCATAGTACTTGGACCTGGGACCGGGTCCTGAACAGGAAAATTAGACTGGACGGGATCAGGGACAGGAGAAATCTCAAGCAAGGGGTCATCCGTGAAGGAAACTATCTGAGGTACGACCTCAGAGGATACAACAGGTACTGAAGCCTGCAGTAAGGGCTGGGCTGCCTTAGGGGGAAGTACAGCCAAGGTGGTCCGGAGACAGGCCTTCTGCGCCTGTGTAATAATAAAGCACTGGTCCACTCCACCATCGTGAAATTCCTGGTTATGCGCAGCCCATTTACAATTCTGAAAGGTGTGCCCCTGTTCGTCACATAGGTTACATCTACATTCATTCAAACAGTGTGCCCCTATGTGGCCAAATTCCACAGATATTGCATTTCATTCTATCACATACATTACTAAGATGCAGGGTCACCACATCATAGCAAGCCTTCGCTGATCCAGGAGAACAAGACCCCTATCTTGGCCTATGAAAAGAGTTAGGCAGATGTACAACCCCAGAATCACTAGATCATAACAAGACTTTAAACTTCCAGCCCCCAGTCCAAATGTTCTCGGTATCCAAAATGGCTTCAGGCTGTCCCTGGACGTCACAACGCTGTTTCAGCCAATACACAACATCCTCCACCTCAACTCCCTCATTTCAAAACAGAATAGTGATCATCTTAAAAGTAGGTTTAGAAAGAGGAATAGCCTGAAATGGGGTCAATAATGCAGTAGTCTGCAGAGAATTATACTTTGACAAAAACGCTCCAATCCCCTAGATGTTTGGAAACTAATGTCAAGCGTGGTTTCACCAGAGATATGAATTAACGCATATATTTCATGGGAAAATAATTTTAAAGAATTCTTTAGAAGCGTCGTGCTACATAGACCCGATCAGGTGGCTCAGGACCCCCCCCAGGTATGCTTAGCTTAACAGTGTTGTGTCTCTTAGCAGCCTGGATTGGAAATTAAAAAATGAAGAATATGAACGGCTTGGTCCCGATATTTTGGGGAAGGGGCTGCGGTGGTAGGGGAGCCAGAGCCTCTATAGAAATAGTAGAAGAAGGAGCCTGGGGTGGAGAACCCTTCAGATAATCCAGCACAGGGTTCTGTGTAAGCTCCAGTTCATGAGAGAGACACAAGGGGTCAGTAGTGACTTTGAAGTGCCTAAAGTGCTCTGTAGCTCCGGAAAATGTTCAGGGTGGGGGGACTGTATTGGAGACGGACCTGACTTCCAACTTCCTGGGACAGTACCCTGAACCCAGCCAGCACCTCTCAGCACGATTCAACAGTCCAGGTAGGCACTTTAGATGATTCTTGTACATGTAGGGAGCTCTTCGATTTAGTGGAAGCAGGTAGTGAAAAGGAAACTGAATCCATTTGAACTGCAGGTGGCAGGGGAGCATTTACTGTAGAGAAGTCTTGTCCATGTGGGGAACTCTGTGATGTAATGGAAGCAGATTCTGAGAAGGAAACCAAATCCGTTTGTACTGCAGGCGTCAGGGGAGCAGGCAGTAGGGCCTCAGCTACCGCAAGCAGGTTAATCAGAGCCGTCACAGCAACAGGCAGGAAAGGAGACAAGTCAGGTAATCTTCAAGAGCTTCCACCCGAGTGGAAGATGCAGCTGTGCTGTCGGTTCTCAGGCGTTGCATATCTCTATGCATTTTCAGTTTTGCACTAGCAAAACGGCACTCCGCCATTGCAAAACTCTCCCGGATCTCTTGTGCTGTCAAACAGTGATTTTCAGAATCAGATGAAGTAAAATCCTCCGGCAAGTCAATTGTAGGCAGGCAAGTCAGCAAGTCAGTTGCATAAGAAGCAAGCAGAGGGCTAGGTATAGCAGCCTTCGAATGCGCAGCAGAACTTAAAGTTGTAGTAGGAACATCAACAGGCAAAACATCAGTTGTTGGCATTGTGGTCTCCATTCGGTCAGAGGTAGGAGCAGAGACCAAACCTCCCACCTCCATAGCTCTCTCCTCAGAAGGCAAGGGTGCGTCCACCATCTTGGACAGAGGTTCCCCCTCTGATGAGTGGGGAAATTTCCCCAGTATCTTGGCCAAATTTCCCTCATTCACTAACAATACCACCAACAGCTTAATCTGGTTCAAGGTCAGTTGGCATTCATCTGTATCCCCCTCCTTCGGGTCATGCCTGAAAATAGGCAGGATTTGTCTAGTGCACTTACCAGGTCAATAAAAACAAAATAAATAAATAAATAGTGGCCAAATTGAACCATACCATGTGATGGTCACTGTCCCCCAGGTGACCTTCTACCTGGAGATCTGTGATCCTTTCCCTGTTAGTCAGTACTAGACCTAGGATAGCCCTGTCTCTTGTGGGTCATTGTACCAGTTATTTGAGGCCCTCCCCCTGCAGGGAATCCACAATGTGTCTAGTTCTGGCAGATGTTCCTGCTAGTATTGACCAATCTGTATCTGGCATGTACTCCCATTACCAGAACCTCCCCTTTAGCTGTCATGTTTTGTATATCTTCTAACAGTAATGTGTCTATGTCCTCCCCCTGGTCTGGAGGTCTATAGACCACCCCAGTTCATATGGCTGTCCCATTTCCTGTTTCCAGGGTGACCCACTGTTCTTCTGGCTCCTTATGTGTATTCTGAATTTCTGTAGCTTTAATATTTTCATTGGCATAAAGGGCCACTCCACCCCCCCCCCTTTTTGCATCTCAGTCTCTTCTGAACCGTACATAGCCAGATACTGAAGTCTCCCAAGTGTTGTTATGGGTAAACCATGTCTCGCTAATGGCTACTATGTCCAGCTTAGCCTCTGTCATTATTGCCTGCAGGTCTGGGATCTTGTTTCCCAGACTGCAAGCATTTGTGTACATGATTTTCCGTTGGCCAGATTTCAGTATGTTAATTGTTGGGTGAGGTCTGGCGTTTCCCCTGTGCATCATATGGGGAGCTGGACCCTTTTCCTTACCTGGTGATGCAAATGAACTACAAACATGCTGAACTCCTGTTTGACCACTAGCTGAAGGGGGAGGCGTGTTCTTCCCATTTGACGTATCGGGTGCTGCACCCCTATCCCCATTTGCTAGTTTAAATATTCTGCAAAGACATCAAACTTCTGCCCCAATGCACTGACTCCCTCCTTAATCAGATGCAGTCCATGAAATTTAAAGAACTTCGCTCCCAAAACTGTTGCCAGTTCCCTACAAATTTGTGTCCTTTTTCCTGGCACCAGCCCTTCAGCCACATGTTTAGCTCCCCTATCTCCCCTTCTCTGACCTTCTGTCCATCTGCCCCCTCTCCCAGACTGGCAGGATCTCAGAAAAAGAGATGTCGGGTGAAATGGATGATAGTTTATCACCCAGCCTGGTCAGGTGTTCCTTGGTCTCCACAATTGACTGGCTGGCAAAATCGTTAGTCCCTATGTGTACAAGGACGTTAATGTTTTTTCCTGCTTCCTGTACAATTTTAGCAATGTTGTCGGTGTTTCTCCATGCTGATGTACCTGGGAGACATCTGACCATTACCCCTGGCTGGAGATAGGTATCAAGTCCCCAAATCATGGAGTCTCCTATGATCCAAAATTTTTTTGATTTCCTTTTTGCTTTTTTTGTTTTGGTTCCTGTTTTGGGTGAGTTTTGTTGTGCTAGCTCCTGTACTGCAGTGTCCTGCTCTGCAGTGTCCTCTGTCCCTTTGTTTCATTTCAGAGATAGAGGCAGATACCCGTTTGTAGTTTTTATATGGTTTTTGGAGGTCATATGTTGGAGAGTACCGAGTGATGGGGCACCCGATTTACCCCTCCTAACCATCTGCCAACCTCCTGGATCAACTACCCTCTGCAGTCGAGGTGCTTCTGTTGGATGTTGTGGAAATGGCAGGCAATTCTTATAATATATTTCCTCCTGAATATGTGATTTGAGGTGCACAATCTGCTCATGTTGCCTGGAGCTGAGGTCTTATATCTCCAATGGTCCAGCATGTAAGACAGTGTCCTAAATCCTGTAAAACTGCCCTTCTGAAAAGTGTCCTGTAGTACCTGCAGTTAATAATATCCATTCCAGATAAGTTGCTGGGTTTATAACCTGGTCAGAGTAATTAGAAGGAGGAAAATGAAAGCAAAAGCTTGATTTTGTGTTTTGTTTGTTTGTGTATAACTTGTTATAACAAGTTAAATTACTTGTGCCCCTGTAAATGAGGTCACCGTGTAGATACCCCTGTGATCCACCCCATCCTGCTTTGCTACAGGAAATGTCATGACTGTGCTACCCTATAAAAGGAGTGTAGCATGGGGTGGTTGGAGATGGGGGTAGGTTGCTGGGCACTTCCCCACCAAAAAGGAACCACGGATGAAAGAAGCAAGGAGGTAAGAGCAGAAACAATCAGCCAGCAACAAATGCAGTAGCCCTGAAAGCTTATCCTAATGATAGCTAAAACTGGTAAACCTGTAAAGCACCACCTGTAATAATTTCACAGAAGATATGCACTGTAAGAAACACTTTGCTACAGAGAAAAATAAAGCAGTAACAGAAGATATACCTTGCAAAAGACAATTTGAATCAGAAGATTACAGCAGTAATTTGTAAGCACAAACCTGTAGGCACACCCTGTAATAATACAGCAGAAGGTATACCCAGCAACAACAATTTGAATCAGAGAAAAATGAAGCAATAAAATGCTAGCAACAAACAGTAACAATCCCTGTGAGTACAAAATAAAAATAACAACACACAGTAAATCTACTTGGCCAAAAGAAGCCTTAATCCTTTTCCTTGCTCTGGTAAGGTTTTTTGCTCTGTCCTTTCAAGCAACCTAGAAGAAAAGAGCTGAGGTGAAGTTAGGTGCCTTTGCCAGCAAACCTAGTCTTCCACCTCCAAGATATCAACTAACCTGACCTTTTAACCCATCCTTCTGTTGCAAGTTGCGAACAGTTTGTCATCTCCACCCTCCAGTTACACATCTAATCCCCTGGAAGAGCTGTTGGAGGAAATAAACTAGCTCCTTCAATGTGAGAAGGAGACTGCAACACCTCTGAGACAAATCAAAAACCTTTAAGCAAAAAATAAAATAAAATAGTGGCAAACAGTAAGAAAGGAATAATGCATGACAGGGTGTGTGTCGTGCTGGGATAACACCATGCCTGTAGGGTTGGGCACGAGGCCGCAGGCTGAATGCGTCCAATGCCCCAGGCGTGGCATTATCCCAGCACGGCACAGACCCTGGAGTGCATTATTTCTATTATACAATGGCTTGTTGTTATATATAAATTAAAAAAATAATTTTAAAGAATGTTTTATATTAGTGTGGAAAAATATTTTTGTTTCTTAAGAGGGGATGCTCATCCATATTGGTTCACAGTGATGAGACTAGACCTGTGGCATTATGCTGGGATAATGCCATGGGTCCAGCCCCAAACTGACCAATCACAGTTCAAGATTCTTTCTTGCTATTGTATAATTTTGCTTAGCCTAATGATAAAAAGTCACAAAAATGTAAGCACCACCTCTAGTAATTTCACATAAGATATACCCTGTAAGAAACACTTTGCTATACAGTAAAATAAAGCAGAAACAGAAGATACACCTTGCAAAAGACAATTTGAATCAGTAGATTATAGCAGTAATCTGTAAACACACACCTGTAGGCACACCCTGTAATCACTGGGATATTAACATTATTCTCAGTGTTCTTCTTCAATATTAATTGAGGTTTTCAATTTTGGGGGTTACTGAGTCAGTTATTTAGGTTTTCTAGTATCTCATAGGGATTTATATTATATACGTTTTGCATGTTTGATTGTGAAATGTGTAAATTTGGATTATTCTCCCTGGTTCTCCTAGTCCCAAAAATTTCTCTTGGGTCAAGTATAGTAAGTATAGTCCAATAGCATCTAACATTAAACTTTTATCCTACAATTGCTGGGCTACTTCTTTGCTTTGAATCAGAATGTCAACCTGAGAAGAGTCAGGCCTTCTTTCTGCTCTAATAACACCACTCCTTCCTAAACTGATTTGAAGAAAATTACTAAATAAATTACAAAGGGACCAAAGCAGCATCCTATGGCTTTCCCATGGTAGTTGATTTAAATCAAATAAGGTCAAATCTGTAGGTAATTCGATACTATTAGGAGTACTCTTTAACTTTAAAATAAACTCTTGTCTGTTTGGAAAAGTTATATAGTATCCTTGTTTTCTAATGGCTCGCCATTATACCAGACATCATTGGCTACTCTGGGTGATTCAAAATGAGCTACGATGGTATTTTGCCAACCTTCCTAAGTTTTTTTAACTTCAATAATATCCTTTTGATTCAGTTCGATGTCTAATTCAGTCAAACATATTAAGTAGGGAGATTTTTAGTCGCTCTCCACTCCATAGTGGCCAACCTTCTGCTGCTGTTATTCTTAATAAGGGTTACTGCCTGTTAAATGAATTATCTGGTTGCTTATTTTCATTACACAAATTCCCTATAGGGGTTATCCTATCTTGTGCTTGAACCTCTTCCTGGCTTTCATGCTCTGTCCATTTATATATATTATCCTTGGCCTTTTTCCCAGCTAACACTGGACTTTCTTTGACCATCCTCAGATCTATCTGCAACAGTTTACTTTCTCTTTCCAAAGTACCCAACCGAGCCCCCATGTTTTTAATCTCATCTGTAGCCCCTTTATTTATTTGACCGTTTTCCACAGTATAAGAAAAAATGGGGTGAGAGTTACTGGTTATATTTTCCCCTTGTCTCTCATGTCCTGCATCTGCACTATCTACACTTGTTTCAGTTTTGCTAGAGCTAGAAACCAGAACAATAGGTGCCATCTTTTTCTGATCTTTCCTCCTTTTCTTTTTCCTTTTTCTATTTTTCCTTTTCTGAGATAACTTAAGGGATTCTGGAATAATAATCAAGCTAAAATATGGTCTACCATTATCATGAGTTTCCTGTGCTGGGTCCCAGACTACAGAGTTTGATTCTTTGGGTGGATTAATTTGATCTAATTTCCTATTTACATCATCAAGTCTGGCATCATTTATGGCACTATCCCGTCTGGCCATCTCTAATTCATTTTTAAGGACTGTCAGCTGCTCCAGTAATAATAATTTGGCTTTATACTGATTTTTAAGAGCTAAAATGAAATCTTCACTTAAACTGTAAAGGATTTGTTGTTTACAGCTGATATTATTTTCTGGATTCTCCATGCCCATGCTAAGCTGAGAGAGGTCCATTTCTTTAGTTTTTAGTCTAGATTGAGCATCAGTTCTTTTATTTCCTTCAATTGTATGCTGTAACTCTGAAGTTATGAACTATAATTCTGATCCTGCTATGATTATTTAATCATTAGTTTGCACTGCACTACTTAAATTGAAATTAGTGTTTTTAGTGTCTTTAATAGCTTTCAGTGTGTTTTCTCTGGGTAGACTTAAATAACTGTTCTCTCTAGATAGAACTTGAGAGATATTCAGAGATTCATTTCCCCCCTCCTCTGCTTCATCAGTACTAATTATTAGGTTAGGAGATTTTTCCAGACTATTGAATTCATTATCCAATCTTTATAAATTAGGTAATGAGGAACTTAATCTTATAATAGGTGTAGATGTCATTTCTCCCATTGACTTACTACAGGGTTTCAAATGATCTGTCATTTTTGTCTGCTTACTATTTCCCTGCTTATTTTTATTTATGATTATGTGTAAGTTTGCTTTTGGGTCTTTGGATAATTTCTTCCTTACCACATCAGACTTTAATTCCTTTATGGGAACAATATTACTATCTAACAGCATTTGCTGCCTAGTATAGACCATTTTCAGTTAAAGCACAAGTAATTAAAACTTGATTATAACACTCTGAAAAAACAAAACAAAAATAATAAATGTAAAATAAATAGTTATAACAAAATAAATAGTTGTAACACTGATAATGTCTCTGTAGAACAAAGTGCAATAATAAAATGTTCATATTAGCCCCCATGGAGATAGCGACGCTGGTGGTTGCGAGGGCTCACGGAGCCGCCCTCCCCTGAGGAAACCCACTGGAAAACAAGCATAGGTATGACAATTATGGCCAAGTGAGCAGGCTGCCCTGTCGCAGCAGTCGCGTGTTGCCTTAAAGACTTTTTTACCCCACCCAAATGCTGATAGTTTTTGTGGAGAATATTTTCTGAATTTTGAAGCCTTTTAAGCTGCTACTGTTAGTTACCTTAATTGCTTGCACTGAGTCCCTGTAGAGTTATAATACCACAGTACTGTCTTTTACCTGGTACTTTAATATATGTTTTGGTAGCAGCAGGGGATGAAGCCTTAGAGCGCAAACTACCGTTTCAGCCGATTGTCTGCAGCACAAGCAAGGGGCCTTGATCTTAAGTGCCAACTCCCATTTTAAACCTTGCATCTGCAGCACAAGCAGGGGACAAAGCCTTAGGTGCCAACTCTCATGATTCCAGGTTTCCGAGTGTTTTAATAGCGCCTCGAGTCCTTAAAGGGAAACTTTGCCACCTAAATTGCTAATTCCTACAGCATTGTGTTTAAAACTGAAATGTTTAAAACTGAACTCTAAATCTATCATTGGATAAGCAGGGAATGAAGCAGTAGGCACCAACAAAAGGTCCCCGAGACCTTTATCTGCTTCCCTGCTCTGTATTTCTGTCCTGTATATTTTATTCATCTGCTGGCTCCCTGTTACTGTATGAATTCTGGTCTCTGAGTGCTTCTTTAGTAAGTCCCATAGTCCATAATAGGGAATCTGTGCCACTAACTGTGAATTGATTCTTTGTTTAAGCAACAGGGGACTTTTGCGGAAACTGCCATTTTAAAGTCATACTAAGCCCTTACAATCTGAAACCCATGAGGCAGACTTTAAAATAAAATCACAATCTCTGCTAACGCACTGGTTAAGCAGCAGGGGACTTTTTCGGGAACTCCCATTTTAAAGTCATACTAAGTCCTTACAATCTGAAACCCACGAGGCAGACTTTAAAATAAAATCACAATCTCTGCTAACGCACTGGTTAAGCAGCAGGGGACTTTTTCGGGAACTCCCATTTTAAAGTCATACTAAGCCCTTGCAATCTGAAACCCACGAGGCAGACTTTAAATAAAATCACAATCTCTGCTAACGCACTGTCGCAGCAGTCGAGAGTTGCAAGTACTTTAAACAGTTCAGCAAGTACTTTAAATGCAACAAGAAACCCATGAGGCAGACTTTAAAAAAAGAATAAAAAAATAAAATAAAATTGCAATCTCTGTGAACGCACTACCTGCCTGAAACCCCACCCCCAAAATATTATTTGTTTTTCTCTCTATAAATACCTGTGTTTCTGTTCTTGTCTGCAGCCCCCACGGAGATAGCGATGCTGGTGGTCGCGAGGGCTCACAGAGCCACCTTCCCCCGAGGAAACCCACTGGAAAACAAGCAAAGGTACGACAATTACGGCCAAGTGAGCAGGCTGCCCGGTCGCAGCAGTCAAGTGTTGCCTTAAAGACTTTTTTACCCCACCCAAATGCTGATAGTTTTTGTGGAGAATATTTTCTGAACTTTGAAGCCTTTTAAGCTGCTACTGTTAGTTACCTTAATTGCTTGCATTGAGTCCCTGTAGAGTTATAATACCACAGTACTGTCTTTTACCTGGTACTTTAATATATGTTTTGGTAGCAGCAGGGGATGAAGCCTTAGGCGCAAACTACCGTTTTCAGCTTCGGTGTCTGCAGCACAAGCAAGGGACAAAGCCTTAAGCGCCAACTCCCATTTTAAACCTTGCATCTGCAGCACAAGCAGGGGACAAAGCCTTAGGTGCCAACTCTCATGATTCCAGGTTTCCGAGTGTTTTAATAGTGCCCCGAGTCCTTAAAGGGAAACTGTGCCATCTAAATTGTTAATTCCTACAGCACTGTGTTTAAAATTGAAATGTTTAAAACTGAACTCTAAATCTATCGTTGGATAAGCAGGGAACGAAGCATTAGGCACCAATAAAAGGTCCCCGAGACCTTTATCTGCTTCCCTGCTCTGTATTTCTGTCTTGTATATTTTATTCATCTGCTGGCTCCCTGTTACTGTATGAATTCTGGTTTCCGAGTGCTTCTTTAGTGAGTCTCGTAGTCCATAATAGGGAATCTGTGCCACTAACTGAAAATTGATTCTTTGTTTAAGCAGCAGGGGACTTTTACGGAAACTCCCATTTTAAAGTCATACTAAGCCCTTACAATCTGAAACCCATGAGGCAGACTTTAAAATAAAATCACAATCTCTGCTAACGCACTGGTTAAGCAGCAGGGGACTTTTGCGGGAACTCCCATTTTAAAGTCATACTAAGCCCTTACAATCTGAAACCTACGAGGCAGACTTTAAATAAAATCACAATCTCTGCTAATGCACTGTCGCAGCAGTCAAGAGTTGCAAGTACTTTAAACAGTTCAGCAAGTACTTTAAACGCAACAAGAAACCCATGAGGTAGACTTTAAAAAAAAAAAAAATAAAATAAAATTACAATCTCTGTGAACGCACTACCTGCCTGAAACCCCACCCCCAAAACATTATTTGTTTTTCTCTCTATAAATACCTGTGTTTCTGTTCTTGTCTGCAGCCCCCACAGAGATAGCGATGCTGGTGGTCACGAGGGCTCATGGAGCCGCCTCCTCCAAGGAAACCCACTGGAAAACAAGCATAGGTACGACAATTATGGCCAAGTGAGCACGCTGCTCTGTCGCAGCAGTCAAGTGTTGCTTCCCTGCTGATGCTTCGCGTCAGCTGCCCCGCGGCCCCCACCACCACCCTTGGTGAGCACTCCACTATATAGTGAGCATCAGGTGACAAATTTTACCAATCAGCTTACTTTGTCATTTGCAGATTATTAGCGCTCACCACTAGTGGCCGCTACAGCAATTTCTATTGTTCTTGTTGCATCAAATTCACCTCCTGAAACGCCATGCTGCACATAGCCTTTAAATCAATGCTAGGGATTTCACTCCTAGCAACAATAGCATCCCTCCCACCCACGCTCCACCCTAAACCACAGCCTGGCCCCTCAAACCTTACTCCACTAAATTGACACCCTAGTCACAGCTCCGCCACCATAAATGGCCAATACCACCTAGGGCCACACTGCTCCTGGATTCCTGGCCCATCCATCATCCCCCCATCCTTCCATACTGGGCTGGCAATATTGAAACTCCACACGTCAGGCTATTTCACTCAGCACCCCCAGACTCCCTCGCCATACTGCAAGCCTACAAAAATTCTGCCAAACCTAAAACTGGCACTAACCTTAATACTCCTACTCGCAGGGGACATTGAGCTAAATCCCGGACCTGCCTCCAGCACTAGCCAACCCCCCCCACTAGCCAACTACCCAGAGGCCTAAAAATAGCCCACCTAAACATTCGCAGCCTCCTACAAAAAATGCCCCTCCTACAAACACTAGCATTAACACTATGTCCTGACATCCTAATTATCACCAAGACCTGGCTGAAACCACATAACCTGGATGCTGAAGTAGCTCTTCCTGGTTACTCCATCACCCGTCAGGACCGCCCGGGCACAAGGAGAGGCGGTGGTACAGCCATTTACGTATCTTCCCTGGTACACTTCTCACCGGTCTCATTACCTGCCTTCCCGGAAAACATCGACACCTCTCTAATAAAAATCTCCTTACCCCACTCCATCCCCATCTTTATAGCAGGCTCCTATTGTTCCCCTTAATCCCAATTAAACTCTGTAGCAACACACCTGGACACCTTAAAAACCATTACCTCAGGTGGGGAGCTCCACATCCTAGGTGACTTGAACTTAAACTGGCTCACTAGTGCAAGCACCAAGCTCAGAAACCATGTAGCTAGCTTAAATCTGGCACAACTCATCACTGAGCCCACACGGCTAAACCACAAAACTCAAAACCACTCCCTGCTTGACTGGGCCCTCACTTCTCACCCACACAGGATTATAGTCTCAGGCCTCCTTCCGGACTCACTGAGCGATCACCATATGATATATGTAATACGTAAAATTTTCAAAGCTAAGTCACCCCCTCCGAAAACTCTCCTTACCAGGTCATATAAATCCCTTAACCTTCATGGTCTCCTAAAAGACTTAGCAAACTTGGATTGGTCCTACATCCCTAGGGCCTCTTCAATGGATCATGCCCTAGACTTCTTTAAGTCAAAATTTCTTTCTGTCTGGGACTACTATGCCCTACCCTAAAAGGCTCAAGTAAGGGGAGCTCATCTGCCATGGATCACTGCTGACCTTATGGAGCATCTCCATGCCAGAGATCAGGCATGGAAAGCCTATAAGGCATCAGGGATACATGCTGATCACCTATGCTATCGAACGCTTAGAAATGCCTGCACCAGGCTTATCTGTCAGGCAAAAGCTCACTACTTCACATCATCCCTCCAAAAAAATCTAAACCATCCAGCCAAGTTCTGGAGGTCTATAAAATCACTTTGCTCCCCTCCCGCCCAGCCACCCACTCCAGCCCTAGATGTGGGCGGCTCTATCATAACAGAATCACTAGCAGTTGCCACGGCTTTCAACTCAGTGTTCACTGGCAGTGGGTCCTCCCACTTCTCAAACCCCCCCAACTACTACACACAACCCGACATCCACATCCTCACACATGCCAACCCCTTGCCCGGCTTTCTCCTTCTCTCTGGTTACCCCACCAGAAGTACTCAAAGCCCTGCTTGCCCTAAATCCCTCCAAGGGTAGATGCCCCACAGGCATGGACGCCAAAATGCTCTACCTTTCTGCCCCAACTATAGCCATGCCTCTAGCGTCTCTCTTCAACCTCTCTTTCACCTCTGCCTCTATACCTTCAAAATGGAAGCATGCCACAGTTATCCCCTTCCCGAAAGGTGTCAACCCATCCTCCCCCAGCAACTACTGCCCAATCGCCCTCCTACCCACTCTGGCCAAAATCCAGGAACATCTCGTCCTCTCGCAACTCACCACCTTCCTTGACTCCTCCTCCTTCTTCACCCCTTACCAGTCTGGCTTTAGAAAATCCCACTCCACTGTCACGTCCCTCCTCAGACTCACAGATTCTATCCTCACAGGCATGGACAAAAGCCATATCACATCTGCCATTTTCATCGACCTAGCCAAGGCTTTCGACACAGTCTCACATACCCTTCTACTGTTGAAACTCTCTAAGGCAGGCCTATCCAGTGCAGCCACAAACTGGTTCAACTCATACCTGGCTGGCAGGTCCCAATCGGTAAAAATTGGTGCCTCCACCTCAAACCCCCTGCCCATCTCCATTGTTGTCCCCCAAGGCTCTGTCCTTGGCCCCATTTTATTCTCCATTTTTCTAAATGACCTGCCATCGACCTGCCTACATGCTGCCATTCACATGTATGCAGACGATACAGTCCTGTACGCCTCAGGACACTCCCCGCTGGATGTTGCAGACAAGATCCAGCAAGACTTCACCAAAGTCCAGCAATGGTTTCACAGAAATCAACTTATTCTAAATGCCAAAAAAACGATCTCCGTGACCTTAGGCACAAGACAAAGAATCTCCCGCCTCTCCACTTTCCCCATTCTCAAAATACTAGATGGGACCCCCATAGAAGTCTGCACCTCTTTCAGATACTTAGGGGTCTGGCTGGACCAACACCTAGACTTTTCTACACACATTGAAGCAGCCCACAAAAAACTACTCCCTAGGCTGCGGGCACTATACCGGAACCGCAGTTGCATCCCTCTGCCAGCCCGCAAAGAAATGCAGAAAATGATCCTCCCTATTTTCGACTACGGGGATGTAGTCTACAGTTCTGCCCCTAAATCCACCCTGGCTAGACTGGACTCTCTTTTTTACTCTTTCTGTTGCTTTGCACTGGACTGTCCTCCCTCCTCTCACCACTGTGACCTCTACAGAAACCTTAACCTACCCTCCCTCATCAATAGGCGCCAGTACCACTGCAACAGACTCACAGCCAAATTCTGGGCCCAGTTACTTCCCTCCTACCTAGCCTCTACCCTAACAGCTCAAATACCAGCACCATACTCACTCAGAAATTTCGACTCCCATCTACCACAAATCCCGCACATGACTACCTCTGCTGGACAGTCGGCTTTTAGAGTCCGGTCTACCTAAATTATGGAACTCTCTGCCAGCTGACATCCGGCTGTCCCCTTCCCCTCGGCAACAAATATCCCTTCTAAAAGGGCAAGTCCCCTCAAGCTGTTCATGTCAACTTGATGTGCACTAAGTATGGGCCAACTCCCCAGTGCAAAACTATGCTGTCCTCTCAAATGCTTAACTATCAAAGTTAGTTTGTCAACTACAAATTGCTGTGTACTCTGTTTCTATCTTCTTGTATATACTACTTCTAGTTTATTATCATTGTAACTGTAGAACCTATGTACCTGTTTGTATCAAACCTATGTAAAATTTGGTGTTCTGCAACTCTGTATTTTTTTACTTGTATGTACTTATCCCGTTCCCTTCTACCCCCAGGACACATCTGGAATCGAGCAGTAGTCTGCTCAGTATGCCTTTCCTGGTAAAACTTTTAATTAAAAATAAATAAATAAAATATATGCATAGGAAGATTTAATTTCAGTTCAAAAGTGCTTATCTTGACTTTTATTTCTTAGTTCTTATAACCCTTGGGCCCATAGGTCTTTAGCATTAAGTTCTCAGAATTTCAGTAGCAGTTCCGATTTTTGTTTTTCCTTTTTAAATGATGTTTTCTGAGTCCAGATACATCTATTATCACCAGTCATGATTTGATCAGTTCTGGTTTTCTTTCCCTCCCTTTATAATGCTAGCAAATGGATACAGGTAGACATTTCCATGCCCAATTTAAAATGGGGGACTCAAGAATGCAGCAAGCGTAATTCTAATGGTGTTCCCTGGTGTTCCTAAACCAAGGCAGGGAACAGCAAACTCTAGCAAAGCTTCAAGGAAGCAAACAAAATTCAAGGTAACAGAGAGACGAAAAGGTGATCTGGAGAGGCAAGCTGCCTAAATAACAAATAACAGCTTTTTCAGGTTTAATGTACAGCAAGCAGCAACAGAATATGGTTAAAACTAAAAAACAAGATGGAACGGCTTAAAGTGCTTCTATAATCAGCAAACAAAGAGGTTACCAGCATCTACCAGCATATTCTCCTTAGGCAGCAACAGATACAGCTGAGAGATGCCAGCTAATGTGCTTTGAGGGTCGATGATGTAGCACACGTGTATCACGTGGGCTAAACGAGCAACAATTTAAAGGCCAATTTTAAATATAATTCAAATATTATTCCAACTACAAGGGGTTAAAAATAAGTAAATAAATAAAATGTATTAATTTAAAACCTAAACCTGGTAAAACCTAGTGAAACTAATGTAACAAGCTAAAAAGGAGACCATAATCACAACATTCTCATAGATTCAGTGATTCAGATAAGGCACATAAAAGAAAATATTGAGGGAAAAGACCTTCTTCTCACAGGCTAAAATTGCTCAGTCCTTCTTATGGTCCATTTTCCATTTTCAGAAATAAGAGATAGGTAGGGAGAGAGAGAAAAAAAGGAAGCATTCTTGCAGTTCTTGCAGTTTACTTTTGAATTCCTGAATGTATTGTACAGATTACTCACCCATTAAAAGCAGGTTAAACTACAAAGGCAGCAATTCAAGTTTTTAGCAAACTCCAGACAGAAGTGGGAGCTTCATTTCCTTCAGAGTCATTGTGAGATATAGCTTCACTTTTTCCATCTATGTAGTTCTACAAGACAAACTGAGATGCCTAGGACTCACTGATACTGATAAACTTAAAGGCTTCTAAGAAATTCAAGCAATGGTATCATACCTATTAAAAAAATAAAATAAAGCCTTTAAAAGCCCTGCTTTATCTGCTCCTCCAAGGTCCTCCACAGCAAAAGATGAGCGGATAGTGAGAATAGCACTCTCGCTCCTGACAGTAGTCAAGAGGCACTATGTCAAGAATTTGTGAGATATTAAACAGCTTTGGGCAGGGACCCTGGTTTTCCATTTTTACCGGTAACACCAGTAACAATCATGGAATCCTGCTTGGTTTGCGGATTTTGAATTCTTGTACCGGTGCCTCACGGAAATTGCATGTCACTGCACAGAATCTCTAAGATTTCAGCAATTTTTTAATTTTTTTTTAATTTTCTCTTTCTATGTCCCCTTCTCACAGCATCAGTCTCCACTTTTCAGGCTGGGTATCCCTTAGCTTCACCCCCAGGTAATGTTCAGGAGCTCCTGTGGTCCTGCCCCTATCCTGCCTGGGTTGTACCCCCACCAGGTGGAAAGGGAAGGGACCCCAGGACCCATCCACACTTCCTTAGTGTGTGTCGGGCAGCTCAGTGGGTCCCTCATGGAGCCTGGTTATGAAGTCTGGGGCACCTGGGTCCCTTCTGCCAGTGGCCAATGTGGGGTGATTGTTCCTGTTTTTCTGGTCTCTGTCCCTGAGGGCACTGGCACTAGAGGAGATCCAAGGAGGTAGGTCACATAGAGACATGCCACTGCTCCAGATCCTGGCTAGGGTCCTCCCCTCCTGATCACTCTGCAGCACCATTGCATCACCACCCGTGGTCACACAGGTGGTGGTAAAGCAGCAGGACCTGCAGCCCACCCTCCTCAAAGGAGGAGAGCAGTCCCCCAGGTGCTCGATCCTACTCCCCTGGCCAGACCTCCAGCAACCTGAGTTCGCTTCTGACCCCGGGTCACTGGCATTGCAAGCAATAGTGCTACCGCAGCACCAGCAGGCTGACCCAGATTTCAGCATCTTAAAATGAATGCTGCTGTGCTTTGCATTCTTTCTGCTTTGTTGCATATAGAGTCAGTAAGGAAATCACCTGCACTGCTTTGTTGTAATCAGCCATTCAGTTTAACCACCCATACCTAGTGGTTAGAGTAACAAGCAGTGAATGAACTCGGTACATCCAGCAGACTTGGGTTTTATTCCCACAACCTCCACTTGCATACTGTGTGACTCCAAGCAAGTCACTTAACCTCCCCAGTGCTTCTAGCTCACTTCTGAAAACAGACAGTCCTGCCTAGTGGGCCTTACCTGCTTTACAAAGAATATAAAAAAAATACCAATTTATGTTTACTACATCATAGAATAGTAGTCAGGGTACCATGTAATTTACCTGAGTTTTACTTGGGCTGAAATTATTTTGTATAGGTAAAGATAAATGTTCAGATACATTGTATGTGTTTTATAAGCTTGTTTTTAGATTCTAGTCAGGTGTTTATTGTATATTTTGCATATAAGCAACTAGGTTGTAGATTGCTAAATGCAGGATCACTGTTACCAACTAGCTTATTCAAGTTTATAACCAGTAGGACCATCCACAATCCTCAGCTGTTTGAATGAAAACTAGTCTGAAATTAATGAAAGTATGTTCACAAAGAAGAAACTGCCTTACTACTTATGAAAATACTTCACAGTTAGCACCCCATTTAGGTGAACTGGATCATTTGCAGCTTTTCTCCCACCTACTGTTTCAGTCTCTGTGACAACAAAAGGTTTTCTGATAGACTGCTTCAACAAAAAGTAAATGTTAAGTATTTAAGTGTACTTATGTTTGGCCAGTGGATTTTGAAAGCACAGTCAATGACGTACAGAAGGTAAGACCCCAGGGGCTGTATGATGCTAGTGGGCAGAGTAGTGCTCAATTCACATCTGAACAAAGACATGAAAACTGAGAGACACCCTTTTCATGGACACCAAGGGAAAAAAAAGCATCCACATGTTTGGTAGATGCATAAATCCATTTGAACGTCCTCCACTAATCACTTGTGGATTTTTTAGGTGAAGGCACTTTATTTCAAAGAAGCAAATTTAAGCAGTTTTATACCCCCCTGGCCATTCACTCCTTCAGGCCTGCCAAGGCCTCTTACCATCACTGCTGAGTGCTGACCACCATCCAGTGCCCCTTACTGCTGTGCTACCAGGTAACCCAAAGTAACCCTTCATTGAGTGGGCACCTACTCCTGTGGGAGGCTACAAGGGGAGGAGAATTGCCCTAAAGAGCTTCCAGTGTATCCTGGGCATGGCAGGGGTCAGAACAGACACATGTCTGGGATTCTGGCTTATGGAGGGACCAACAGCTGTCCTTCGGTTGGGTCAGTGGGTGTTTTCCCATTTTCTTGGGAGTGTGACAGGCCACACGATGTCAAGGCACAAGCCAACATCCGTCACACTCCCTCCTGCAGTGAGGGCTGACATGTTGTCGTGCCTATGGCCTCACCAGGGGCCAGAAAATGCTGAGCCATGAACCCACCCTCCCTCCCAGGAGAAGGTGAGTGGTTGTTGGACACTCAAGCCTTCACTCACCAGCTGGCCCTCCAACACCCAAGTCAGTTCCCTAACCCTGGTCAGCAGTGTCACAGGCAGAAATCCAATTCAGGCAGTTAGATTATAGATAAGAAAAAACAAAGGTAGTCCACCTTAGCGGTGATGGTTCAGATTAATTCACATCTGAGTTCTAACAAGCAAAGAGACCAAGTTATTTGTAACTTGTGCATGTGGGGTGTGGGTGCTGAAGAAAGGGGATCATAGTGCTTTCACTGCTGCCATCACCCCAGAGGGACGTGGACTGCATTGTTGTTACTGCCATGACACCGAAGGGGTGGGGGCTGTAGTGCTTCTACCATCACCACTGGTGGATGGGGAATGTAGTACTGCTGCTGTCCCACCTGAGGGATGGGAGCCATAGTGCTGATACTGCCATCACACCCGAGGAATGGTGAACATAGTACTTCTGCCATCACACCTAAGAGATGGGGCCACAGTACTGCTGCTGCTTCTGTCACACCTGAGGAATGGTGAACATAGTACTGCTGCCATCACACCTAAGGGATGAGGGCCACAGTGCTGCTGCTTCTGTCACATCTGAGGGAGGGAGGTTGCAGTGCTTTTGCTGCTGCCATCACACCAGAGGGATGGGGGCTGTAGTGCTGTTGGTGCTGCCATCGAACCTGAGGGATGGGACCATAGTGCTGCTTCCATCACACCTTAGGGACAGAGGCTGTAGTGTTGCTGCTGCCATCACATCTTGTACCTAAACTAACTTTAAATTGAAACAAGGATGGAAAGATGTGTAATAGTGGAGGTCAAAATTGCTAAAATGCCTGTTAGCAGAGTTAAAAATTGTTAAATAAAGTACACAAAACCAAACACCGGTAAAACCGGATTTTGGCTTAGCAGACACCGGTGACAATACCATTTTTTACAATGTGCAAAACAGAATATGCCCTTTCTCAATCCCGTTAAACCAGTGTCCCTGGCTTTGGGTTCTCAGATAAATAATGACAAAAGCCCAGGGGTAGGAACTGGAAGCATGGCAGATTGTAAATTTTCTATGGCAGCTATTCAGATTTCAGGTACATCACTGAAATTTTCAGATGTCCTGTTTGGAGCAAAGGGAAACATGGCATTAGTAAATTGGGAATCACAGGTGGCAAAGGGGAAGGTACAGGATTGAAAATCTTGGAAACTGTCAACAAGAAAGAGGGTGTTCCTAATTAAATCTTTATTATTACCTATTTTTCTTTTTATATTGCTAATTTAACGGGAAACTAAAATTCTGAGTATCTTTTTATGTTTTTTTAAGGTGGAGTAAACTGAACTTGATAAAAAAGGAGGTAACATACTGCAATATTACAAATGGAGGGGTGGGCATGGTAAATCCGAGTTTTTTTTCTTTACTGCTTCTTTTATCACAAATTTTTAGGTGGTTTGACACAAGGAAGTAAA
Organism: Neoceratodus forsteri; assembly: GCA_016271365.2. NCBI lineage: Eukaryota > Metazoa > Chordata > Ceratodontiformes > Ceratodontidae > Neoceratodus > Neoceratodus forsteri. Next base: position 562,436,342 of record CM028130.1, on the reverse strand, counting down.
ATTCTAGGTTCCTCTAGTAACAGCCTGGTTGGAGTATTATTGGCAAGCGTGGGAATCAAATACTGTACTTTGAAATTTCAGAGAAAAGTCATCATGTCAAAACTCCCTTGTTTATTAAATAACCTCTAATAAAGATAAAACAGTGGAGTGTTTCCCTAGATTTAATTTATACATTGTCCAGGAATCAAGTTTTTGAGTCACGGTAATCAGTCAGTTTTGAGGTTCCATTGACATTCAAGCTATGCCCCATAGGAGAGGAAGGTTTAGTCCTGGAAAAACTGGCAAACTAGAGACTTCCCTCTACTGTGTGGGGCTTGGTTTAGTTTAAGTTGCCATGGATGACTGGGGTATGGGATGCTACTATTTCGAAAAGGATAGAAGGGAAATATTGTCCAAGACCAGGGTGCAGACTCACTTTAGAAACACAGGAGCATTTGTTTCTAGAGTATCCTTTTGTAAAGGCATTTTGGCACTTTTTATAGAATAGGTAGCAGGAACCTTTGTTTGAATCTTTTAACCACCAGATTATAGTTTTGGGAATACACCCACCAGCATGGAAGAACTATGACAGAGGAACTTTAAAGCAGCAGTGCATCATAGCAGTAAAAATGTGATTGCCCCTTATCATTTAACTTGTATGATACCCTTCTTTCCCCATTTAGAGTCTACTTTAGCACTTTCTTTTTACATTTGATAACAATAAACAGAGTTCTTCTTTTAATATGGCTGGGACCGGGCTTTTATTAGTGTTGTCAGCTGTTTTTGTACACTCTTTGTCCCATAAAGTCAAGAAGCAGTGTTTGCTGCATGCTAGTTCATTATTGTCACAAGAAAGGTGATCTTAAACAATGGGTGTTCAAATACAACACAGAGTACTGATGAAAACCTGGTCTGAGCCATATTATAAGGAGCTCTCCTTTTATTATTTCAGCTGTGAAAAAAAGTGACAATACAAGAGTCAAAAAGTGGGAAAAAGGGTATCATATATATTAATATGTCCTCTGGAGCCACTCGTTTCAGAATAAGAGTGGTTTCACATGTTTTCTGCTCGAGAGAGAGAGAAAGAACAGCGCAGTGAAGCTGAAATTTGCTGGCTCAAGCAGAATGCAAGTGAACCCACTCTTATCCGCAATGACTGGCAACGGGGGACATATTAATATATTATAGATCGCGGGAGTGCTTAATGTCATTTAAAAAAAGAACTGCACTGGAATGTGTCAATTTCCAGGGCATCTGCACATGAGACACTCTTCACAGAATAAGAGTGTTACATGTACAGGGGAAAGGAGCGCTCCGATTGGTTGGGACTGCTCCCTCGACCTATAATGCAAGTCAGGAGATGAGGGGCAATCTTTTATAGAGTAAAGAAGAATAGGTGAAAAATGTCACTGCTATTATGCACTGCTGCTTTAATAGTTATTTTTACAATATTTAATTATAAAGTGTGGCCAGCATGGTGTGCTTTCTCCCTGAGAAACAGCTTGTGTCATATATGGCTCTCCATCAGCTTGGGTTAAAAAACTGTGGAAACAGTGCTGTAATACAATGCCGAGATAATACTACAGAGCTACAAAAGAGTGATGGTACAGGGTCAAAATGGGTCTATGTATTTTACTTTGCACATTGATGATGGTTTTGAGTGAACTTTTTGTCTGTTAATCATGCTTTGTTATTGATGTTGAATTCTTGGTACTTTCTTTGGTAGCGTTCTTTTGTTGTACTTTCAATATGACTTCTGTAAGTTTATTGTTTACCCTCATTTCATTTCATTTTAAATAAGAAAATTCCCCTACTCCTTTCTGAATGTTACTTCCTAAGGGACTTTTGAGACTTTGTTGTGGTTAAATGGAATGAGCCATTCATTTTGAAGATGTCTTGTGAAATACTGATTTTTGGTCATTGGGTTGGAGAGTGAGGGTCTGACATACAAGCACCTTAAGGGTCTCACTGACCTGTTTGAAATGGTGTATTTGGCAAACGAGATGCCAATTTGTTCTACAGCAAAAAGAAGGCTCTTTACATGGTCTTTTGGATAATGTGGCATCAAAGATAATGTTCGCATGTCAGTTTGAATTTTCTTGTTTGCCAAAACACACTTTGAACAGTTTATGGAGAGGCATGGCAAGGGTACCCTGACGGAAATTAATAAGCCTAAAGATGGGTACAGCAGTAGGGAGGTTTCTTCTATTTTATCCTTTCTTTGACATGTCATGGGTGTAATTATTTATTTTATTTGTATTTTGGTAACCGGGTAAGCCCACTGAGACCAGAGGTCCCTTTTTCAGGGGCGACACGGAATTAGTTACAGAGAGAGATACACAATAGCATTCTTTACAGAAAAGGACACATTCTAGCATTCTATGCAGTAGTTACAATAATCACATAAATGTACATTAGCAAGGGCCGACACAGAATTAGTTACAGAGTAAGACACATAATAGCATTTTTTACAGAACAAGGACACATACACGCATTCTTTACAGTAGTTACAATAATTACTCAAAATATACAGTAGCTTCCAGTTACAGGGGTAATAAGCTATTGTTAGCAGTGCATGATGTTAGATTACACTTCAGTTTAGTAGGCAATGTGAGATAGTCATGGTAGGACATCTTATTCGAAACATCCAGGGGGAAGGAAGGTTCAAGGCAGTGAGAGCATAAGGAGAAGTAGTCTGGGGAGCTAACGGTTACAGCCACAAAGGCTGAGATTGAGGAGATATACTTTGAGCCTGGACTTTAATTGGCTAATGGTGGATGAGACCATCAAGCTAGCTGGTAAGGAGTTCCAAAGGTGGGAGGCAGCAAACTTGAGGGAGCGTTTGTCTTGGTTTGAACGATACCGAGGGATGTCAAGTAGGTGATTTGCAGACAATCTTAGAGTTCGGCATTGTATTTTGGTACAGAGTACTCTATTAAGATGGGAAGGGGGACCAAGGGTAGAGAACTTGAATGCAAGGCAGGTGACTGGGTAGGCTAGTTTGTGCCAAAGAGAAGGCCAGTTAAATTCCTTAAGTGCCTCACAGTGATGCCTCCTTGGGGAGGAGTTTGAGGTGAAGTGGGCCACTCTATTATAGAGGACAGTAAATTTATTGAATTCTGTCTCTCTGAGTGACTTCAGTAGAGGAGCCCCATACAGAATGGAGGGGAGGAGATTGCAGCTGGCAATTGCTCGATGTGCGATGCAAGATAGTTAGTTCCCCAGACGATAGAGGAGGCCAAGCTTTTAGTGGATGGCCCTGGTCATGGAGTCGATATGGGGTCTGTAGGTCATCTCTTGGTCAAGATGGATCCCAAGGTATTTGAAACTGGACATGATCTCAACTATTTTCCCTTGGTTTGTGCTGATCTGGAGCAGATGACTTCTGTCTGAGCCCAGATGTCTGGAGCCAAACAGGACGGCTTTAGTTTGTTCCTCATTTAGCTTCAGGGAGTTTGTGGAGAACCAGGACTCAAGAGTTGTGAGACTATCCTGCAGTTTTGTGGTGATGACACTAGGTTGAGGGTCACTGTAGTAGATGACCATGTCATCCGCATACAGAATGTGTTGGCTGAGGGAACAGTTACTCCCAATATTAGTTTAGTTTTATGTCCTCAATTTCTTTGGAATGCCATTTTTTGTGTATTTTTGCTTGAATGTAAATTTGGCTTTTGTTTTGATTCTTTCAATACAAATTCTCCTGCTCTTTTTGAGAAGTGCCTTGGGATCTTTAATATACACCTGAACAAACACCAGAATAGGCAGATGGGGCCTTGGTTTAACAGCTTACCCGAACAAAGCAAATGAAACTTGATGGACATCAGGGGACATTGGCGTAGGGACCCCTATTGTATGAAAATCCATTGCAGGGTCCCTGGCACAACCAGAGTTTGCTGCAGGCAGGGATTTGGCAGGGCACAACTTGTGCCAATCTATAGGCCCTTAGAAAATTGGTCCCATGGTGTGCAACATAGGAGGTACCTAGAAATGTAAGATTGCACTGGTGTGCTTATATTTTTATTAAATGTAGCTGAAGCTAACTTTTCAGAAAATGTTTTTCATTGCAGTGCTGCTTTTATTGTTTCTGTTTGATTTCACTGCTCTGTTCTGAGTGCTGCAAAGGCCACTGTGATGTTGTAACCAGGCACTGTTCAAGCTGCTGTCCCATTGGTTCAGTGTTCCTTTGTGGCCTGTCTAAAGTGAACCTAAACGACTAAAATGAAGATAAATGATTTACCTATTTCAGTGGCTAAAATAATTTATCAGTAAGGTCTGACTCTCACCTATATTGTGTAAAAATAAATAATGAGCAATGCCTAAGAGGTCTGGGAATTAAGCTGCGAAACTTCTTATCGCAGGTTCAACTCCCACAGTGACCATTTAGGTCAATAAGTGTAACATAATAAAAAAAAATTGCATTCATTTTTCTTGTAGAAGCTGCTTTTAAACACTGGTGTGAATTCTGTTATTCTTCTCTTTTCCCTGATCTTTTAGTAAACTTAGAAGGTGTTTTTGATTTAGACACTGGCAGTAAACACTATTTTAAAACTGTATTATGAAGTTTGCCTGGCATTCCTTTCAAGCATAGAGTTTTTTAACAGAACACAGAAGCATTATGACACGAAAGAACTTAAGGACATAAACTGTCATACAATACTACAATGTAAACCAGATCCACAGTTTGAATTTACTAAAAGGCAACTAAAGATTGAACAACAACAGAAAGAGCAAAAATATTTGGAACACTGTTTCTATAGAACATACACGCATATAGTTCTCCTTCAGCCACCAGACACTGGCAGCCACTGGCTTCAGTTTCTGCAACCTGCTGTCTTCATCCTCTCTCTTTTTGCCAACTGTTGTCATGAAACAACAGTAGACAATCACTTGTGTGTGTCACAGTGTCTGGTTTTCAAATAAGGCCCGGAGCTCATCTTTGTCGCAGGGAGCCCTGAACAATGGAACCACACAAAAGGCCCTAATAGTCCATTCTTGCCTGCCGAGTGGAAAGCTCAAGGCGGAGGCAGCCTGCCAGTATCTTCCTACATGAGGATTATCTTTGAACAAAATGTCTCTGATTTAAATCAATACGAATGTTTGCTCTTTCTCGTGTTTTTATTGGGACAGACATGCCAATGAGTGCCTGGGAGGCTTCGGATCACCGCACTCTATTGATCTGTGGGATTTTTATGTAAATGGGTTGAGAAGAAGGGAAGCCATTTGGAACTGTTTTTTTATTTCTTTTTTTGTTAACACTGTCCTTGCCACTCCTCTTGCAGCAAAATGGTAATCAACTTGGAAAATCTCAGATAAGAGGTTGAGGGTGAGTGGGGGGGCACATGTCCTTCTTATTACAGTACTACCCAGAATTCCTTCATGCTGGCTGCATGATACCAAAGTCTTTCCTCAAAGCTTCATTTAGACACCTCTGATAGCATTGCTCAATGGACAGTTAGAGCTTCAGTTAACACTATTTAAGAAACATCTGACTTCCAGAAAGGTAAAAACTTCCAAAATAAAGTGGGAGGGAATATTTGATATATTCTAGTATGTATAGGTGGGGGGTGCGTCTTACAGCATAAGAACATTATCTTGTGCTCTTTGAGCAAGAGGACAGAAGTGAGACTGAGCGGGTCAGTCAGCCCAAACAGCATAAGATAATGTAATAGTGTATGGCTAGGGTTTATTGTGCATAGACTTCAAGCTGCTCAAAGTCATTGTTATGCACTTTCTAAAGTTGTTGTGCATGTTCTACAAACCTTATTGTGCATGTTCTTTCCTAAAGTGCAGCTGAGTTCCTTTCTTCCACTCAGCCTTAGCATTATCATATCATAAGGGCGGTTAATTGAAAAAAATGTTATCTGCAGTGTATTCAAAAGAGATGTTGGAAAAAGCAAAATTCATCCTAGAGCAAAAAGCAAGTGAACATCACAACAACAGGTCACAAACATCTCCTAAGACTGCAACAAATAGGACATTCCCTTTTTACAGTTTCCAACAGACTGCCAGCAAGTAATAAACGTTGAATGCAAAACCTGAAAAAAGAATTTCCATATTTAACAGCTGAAAAGTTCCTATTTATGTACTAACAGAATGCTGGTGTGCATAGGGAGGAGTATTGCCAACCGAAGGAGGGAGGTGTTGTTACTCCTGTATAGATCAATGGTGAGGCCACACCTGGAGTACTGTGTCCAGTCCTGGAGACTCCATCTCAGGAAGGACATAGATAAGGTGGAGCCAGTACAGAGAAGGGCCACCAAAATGGTGCATGGCCTGCATCAGAAGACCTATGAAAAAAGACTCAAGGAGTTAAATATGTACTCTCTAGAGGATAGAAGGGAAAGGGGTGACATGACAGAAACATTCAAATACCTCAAGGGTATTGATAATGTACAGGAAGGTAGCATTTTACATAGAAAGAGATGCTCAAGGACATGGGGGCATGATTTGAAACTGGAGGGGGGAGGCTCAGAGGGGATGTGAGGAAGTACTTCTTCATGGAAAGGGTGGTGGACAGCTGGAACAAACTCCTAGCAGAAGTGGTGGGTACCAAAAAGGAAACAGGATTCAAGCGTGCATGGGATAGACACAAGAGGACTTTGGTAATGGGGCTATGGAAGGGGGGATGCCAGATATTGAGTAGGATCTAATATTACACTGTAGGTAGGGAATTTTATGGTAGACTAGGTGGGCCAAGCAGCCTTTTCTGTTGACAACCTCAATGTTTTTATGTTTCTATGTATCTGTTTCCACTTAAAAACTATTACAATCTATTTGTTGCTCTTGCTATTACTGCTATTACAGTAAACTAATTTACAAACTGCATTATAGTATTGTCCCCTTTATTTTTAAAACCATACACTATAACAAATAAAATATGGGTGCCCATACACAACTCACCTTGGGTTTTCATCTCAGGGCTGAGAAACCAGCATGGACCTCTCCAGCTTTGCTCTTGAGGTCCAAGTGTTGGTATCTCAAACAGAAATCCTTGATGGAAACTCAGACTTATTGTGTATGGTTGCCCATACATCATTCCTTATATTATTCAGGAAAGAGACACACTCAGCTATACATACTAATATATTATGAAGCAGTCTAACTTACTTCATAAAAGAAATGCACTTTGGGGGGCATGGCCAGCAACCGAGCCGTGAAGAGCTTAATCATGGCACCCCACAGGCTGCTGCAGAGTTTTGCAAAAAAACATTGTTTAAACACTAAAATAATCCAATTGGGTGTGATGAAACTTGATATAGGCTACAAGATAATATAACTTTTTCCACAGCTGAAGAATGGATTACCTGAGCAATGGGATGAATAAACAAAGCAGTGGGGAATGTTAAAAGGTGCCCAGCCTAAAGAGACAAAACAGGGCAATAATGCTGCTGAAGATAGAAATCCCATGCAGCCTTCAAATGCTGCATTTTTACGGATGACCCAAAATCTAGCTAAAAAGGTAGAAGATGTCTTCTTACAATTTAAACAGATGAATACCAGAGTCAGTGTAATAGCAAAGGAAACCAAAAGTTCCTTGAGAACCGGAGACAAAGCTCTGGTGGTTTCAGCTGGATTGACTAAAGAAAATACATTGCTTATAAGGAGGTTGGAGAATTTGGAAAATACTGCCTGAGCATCTCATATCTGTCTCCTGCCTGAAGGCACTTTGGGGTGTTGAAGGCATACGGTTCATACCGTGTGGGCAGAGACTGCGATTGAACCCAAGAGAATAAAATTCCGAACATTACTTCTTGAACTACATTCATCTTTGTAGCAGGACATTATTCTAACAGCAGCAAAAAACCTGAGCCCTTAAAATGGAATGACTCCAATTTACACATATTTCCAGATTTAAAATATACAACCAGTTTGAGGTGCAAAAACTTTGACACAATTCAAGCACATCTTTGCTGCTTGGGAATCCATCATATATAACTGATGCTGGTAAGTCTCAAAATTATGTACGGGGGGAAAAGCATTTCAGTTTTCTGAACCCATAGACCCTTCCAGATTGTTAGAAAAAAATTGAACGGCAGTTCACTATGAGTGGAGAAGAGTCAACATCTGAAAAGGAGGAAACTGCCTAGTATAAGGTACTGTAATCACTTGATCTATGGGAAGCTAGGGAGGGATGGTTGCTGGCTTCCACATTAATGGTTTCTGCTTGAAGATCAGGCTCCGTGTAAAGGGATGTATATTGTTTGACTATAATAAGATTTAATGTTGGACTGTATTTGAATAGCATAGGCCTAGTTTACACAACAAAATGGTACTTGTGGCGTATTGGACATATTCTGAAGCTGCACCTCCCCCCTTCTTCTCCAACCGCAGTGACTTTTTAGTACCTTTCTGGTTGAGAAGCGGGAACTCAGTTTGTTGACAATTGAAATTTGGATTTTTGTTTGTTCAGGAACTCTTAAGAACATTCAATATTTCAGCTATTAAACAATGATTTTATTTGCTCAATGTCTGTACCAGTTTTGTCTATGATATACACTCAAGTTTGCAGGAAGCTGCATTGTTTGTTTTCTATTGTCTAGTCCAGGCAGCAAATGGGATCTTTAGTGATTAAGAAACACCTATTACTTCACATTATTGTGATAATGTAAGGGAGGATGATTAACCCTGGATTATGGGTGAACGATTTCAGTATCTTTTGGTACCTTCCCTTTTCATGGTTGCATTAGTTCACTTACCCTTTTAAATAAACATGGGTAACTCTAAACTTTACTAATAAATTACTAAACCATATTTTAGGAAAATACCGTTACCTCCAGGTATTGTAACATGGAACAGGGGCATATCACTTGATTAGTTACTGTAAGAATGTTGGCTTATGACTCGATAAGCTATGTAATTTCTAATTGCCTGCCTATAAGAATGCTTATGTACTGTTTTACATAAATGGCAATAAAATATAATAAAAAAAAGAAATGCACTTTGAGAGGTGATAGAATGTGTTTATGGTAAATTATGGTATGGTTCACAGATTCACGGAAGTGACATTGCAATCGATGCACTCGGAAGACCCATAATGGCAATAGTTGCAGGAGGAAATATGGACAGTTTTTCTTTTAACAATACAATATTTAACAGTTCCATGAAAAGAATAACTGAGTGTTGTATTTCTGGTGAGCATAACAGTGGCAGTTTCCGAGAGGCATGAGTGACAGCCTTTCATGTTGACAGCGGGAGTCAATGCGGTGGGAATCAGCTAACTGGTCAGTGGAAAAGGCCGTCTGTATGCTACAGAAGAGATACTGGGGTTCTGAAATCTCACTGGTAAAAAGTTAGACTGCTTTATAATTGCCAAAAGGAAAACAAAGCAAATTAGGTGATGTCAAATTCTGCATGCATGGAAGTCAAATGATGATTATTTGTTTTAAAGAAAAAGATCACGTATTCAGCTGTGGCCAGTAACACCATGCAAAGGAAAGCGCAGTGCTAATTAGTGAGCCAGCACACCAAGGGATGGGGGGTTTGTTCTTACATGCATAGCTTCCCTGTCTGGCATGTACTGCATGTAGGAATATAGGACTGTGGACGCGCTACACAAAGTATAGATGCATAGCACAGCACAGTCCCCTGCTGGCAACAGGTACCAAGGAGCAAAGAGGGCTAGCACATTAAAAATAGATTAGCCACTTTGCTCCTGGGTGCCATATACAAATGCTAGCATGTTAATGGACACATTAAGGCATGCAAGGCACTAAGAGACCATTTGCATAACATGATGTGGCCAGTGGCAGCTCTGCACAATGCCACTACACTTCTGTATGCAGGAAGGCACTGCACAGAGAGGCATTCAGTGTCCACTCTTACCCCAAACCCCAGCCATAATTCAACCAGATGAAATTCCCTAGTGCTAGTTGTCCCCCTCCACCTGATCACTGATCCCATTTAGAACAACTGTGTGTCTCTGGTACTAATGGGCCCCCCCTTCACCCTCTCCCTGATTCCATGTTGTATTACTCTAATGCTCTGATGGTAGTGGTCTCCCCTTCCACCACATTCCCTTCAGGATATGTATATTACAACATTCCAATCCCTGGCAGTACTTAGGTTCTTAATGGGTTGAAGTGCACCTTATGGCACTTTGAGTATACCCCTCCACTACACAGTGGTAATGAATGTACCCTCCCAATTATCCAAATGAGTATCCAGCAATTTTTTAAAACCTTCTACACTACGTGCATTCTACTAATGCCTGTGGCAGACCATTCCATATGGTAATTACTCTCTGAGTAAAGAAATGCCCCCTCTTATTTTACCTGTATGGTCTACCTTTGATTTGTTTGTTATGTGGTCGAGTGGCTTCTAACTCACCCAATCACCATTAACACAATAGTACATCTCCCTGGTGTCCAGTGGTCCCTTATTCAATGCCACCCCCAGCCAGACTACAGCTGGCATTTACTCTCCTCTCCTCTCCTCTCAGCTTCCTGGCAAGCTGTCATCTGCTCCACACAAGTCCTGCAGGTATATTCTAAGCCTTATATCGATACAGGACTTTTGGACAGAACTGTAACTAAGTCCACATAAAGCAATACTGAGCATTCACACAAACTGAGTTACATTTTCATGCAATAGTTCTGTATTGGTATACAGCTTGGTATATCACCACAGGACTTGTGCAGGGCAGGTGGGGGCCATCTATGGTGGTTAAGTGCCAATCATCATCTGATGGGGGCATTGGAGGGAGCGGACAGGGTGCTACTGGAGGGAGAGCCCACTGGACATCAAAAAGATGTTCTATTGTGCTAACAGGGATCAGGTAAGGGAGGGGGCTACTAGACTACCATGGAGTGAAATGTTGCACTATACATATCCCCAAGGGAATGTGGTGGGAGATGGGACCGCTAGCACCAGGGATTGTACATTATAGCTGGGATCAAGTGAAGGTGGGGGAAGGTGGTTTATTTCCTTATGTCATCACCAGTGCTGCTGAAGTGTGTGTGCATGTGTCACTGTGTGCGTTGTTCAGAACAGAGATTTGTGGCGGCCCAGTGGTGTGGAGGATTGAGGCGCTGGATGCTACACCCCTTGCTATGCTGGTGAGTGACTCGGCTGTGAAGGAGAGAATCAAGCATCCAACAACAGTTCTCCTCTCCTGGGGTGGGAGGGCAAGTGAGTAAGCTGCACCACTCACAGTACTGCCACCTCGAGGAGGCATGGTGGCAGAACAGTGGTCATGATTCAACAGGGGCTGGTTGGCAGCAGATGCATGGTGTGTGTGCACCCCTACATGCATGCGCACAGGCATCATTGCATTTTCACTGATCAAGGGGACCAGAACTGGGAAAATGGGGCAAGAGCATGATGCTTGTCCTGCTCTCTGACCTGTGTTGTCTCTCAGGACCACCTCCTCTGGATTTGGTCTTGGGCGGGGGGGGGACGATAACACTCTTCCCGGCTCCACTATGGTGGATTGTGAAGTAGGTCCTGGGGGAGGCGAGTGCCAGTCAGGAGTGGGATGAGGCTGAGCAGGGCCAGCCCTGAGGTAAAAAAGTTGTATGAAAAGAATAGAGTTTTGAATGTGGTAACTAGCACTGCCACAGCAGCTGTTTAGCACTTCTGAAACCAGTTCAGTATACCACAGCACCCTGTAGGCAAGAGATTCACCTCATTTACATGAGTGTAGTGGTGTACTTAGTGTGACCATGCTAATCACTGAGCAACGTACTAAGTATACCTTTGGATACCACCATATTATTTATTTATTTATTTGAATTTTGATGACTGGGAAGGCCCAACTGAGACAAGACTGTCCCTTTTTCAGTGGTGACCCAGGGAACCTAAGCATTCTACAAGTATTGGTCATTATAAACAATGCACCGACAGTGGTACCATCAGTAATAACAATAACTAACAGACTGTAGGATGCACTATATCCCATTAGCATGATAGTAAGCCTTCTAGCCCCACACTAATGGTTTAAATATGGTGGCCAGAGAATAAATCAGTAATATTTTAGATTACTTTTCATGTAGTAACAACATAAGTGGAAGGGACACCAGGTCCATCATGTCTGTTTGACCACCACCACCACTTCACGAACATGAACATGCTGTGAAAATGTGCTGTACTTAGTTAGGAAGGGTTCTCTTTCTACTCTGTGTAGTCAGTTCCCCAGATGCTGGGTACTGTGGACCTCACCTTGTAAAATGGGGAGCCATTCAGGGTTCTTATTTGGATCCTGGTACTGCGGGCCAACAGATGGGTCTTCTGAAGCTGAAACTAGGTGCAATAATATGTACACATTTACAAATGTAACTATCCCCCCACTGTAAGGGGACACCACATATTAACAGACCTAAAAGACATGCATTCAGAACTTCAACATAGGGGTCTCAGATGTATGAAGAACTCACTATACTATGCCTTTAGGAGTTGCAGATATTAGTACCCAGCATGGTCTGGTCTAGGGAAGGGGGGGGAAACGCAGTGTTAATGGGTACGATTCGCCATCTCATTCCATAACATACATACATATATATATATATCTATATATATCTATATATATATATATATATATATTTTTATTGCAAAAAACTCCATTAATGCATCGTTAGGTTTCTATTACAATGTAAAGTTTAGAAATTGGTGTGGAGTTATCAACCTACCATCACCGCATCGCCCCCACTCTACACACACTAACAGGTACTGGATGTGCCTTGAGGATGTCGAGCCTACTTCTCATCCCATTCCATTTGTAAGGAAGCTGAGATGGTACAGTATAGGAGAATGGGATGAGAGTTAGACCTGTAGACACCAAGGCACACCACAATGCTTGTTGGTGTATGTAGAGTGGGGGGGTGGGGTGACGTGGGGATGGTAGGGTTGGTAACCCTAAAACCAAATTTCCAAACTTTTGTTGCTGTAATAGAAACCCTAACTGATGCACTAATAGAGTTTTTTTGCAATGAATTTCCCTTCTTTTTGAGAAGGTCAGTGTTACCCATATGTAAGTAAGTAAGTCAAATTTATTTTTAAAGCACAATATCAACATATTAAAGTGCTGTACAATCACATATAAAAATATAAAATACACATAAGAGTAAGTAAACTCCTACCTTAGTATAAATATCCAGTATTAAATACTTAATAAAAATAACAAGAGCATATTGATCAGCAGAGAAAGCACATCCAAAAAGATGTGTTTTTAAAGTAATTTTAAAGCTCTCCACTGTCTGGCATTCTCTCCCCCAATGAGGTAGAGAATGCCACAGTGTAGGGGCAGCAAAAGCAAAAGCTCAAGCTCCACCGGATTTCAAACGCACCCTGAAAATCTCTATCAATCCCTCATCGGTTGAGCGGAGTGGTCTTACAGGGCAGTAGGGACACAGACTCTCTTGTAGGTAACTTGGACCCAAACCATGTAGGGCACTAAAAGTTAGCAAGCCAACTTTAAAGGTGATCTGCCACTGAACTGGCAGCCAGTGCAGAGCACATAGCACAGGTGTAATGTGACTGGATCAGGTAGACCTGCACAACAACCTGGTCGTAACATTCTACACTAGCTGCAGGCGGTGAATATCAACCCCAGGAAACCCCAGGTATAGGGAGTTACAGTAGTTAAGTTGCGAGGTCACAAAGGCGTGAACCAAAGTTGGCAAATCGTCACGCGGAACTAGGTGCTTAATCCAGGAGACGTTCCTTAGGTGGTAAAAGGATAATTTGACCACAGCTGACACCTGCGAATGCAGGGTCAGCTCATCGTCAAATAACACCCCCAGACTCCGCACCCGCTCAGAGGTCAGGAGCTGGGATTCTCCAAGCCAAAGCCCAGAAGGCATCCCAGCAACCGTCCCCTCCAGACTGGCAATCTGGTTCTACCACCAACACCTCAGTCTTGTCAGGGTTCAATTTAAGCCAACTGGAATTCATCCAATCTTGGATTTCAGCAAGACAGTTTGAAAAGACCGAGAGAGCACTATCCTGGTCGGGCACAAATGACATGTACAGCTGAATATCATCCGTATAGCAGTGAAAACTCAGCCTGTACCACCTTATAATGTCTCCCAATGGAAGCATATAAACCACAAACAAAATGGGGGACAACACTGAGCCCTGTGGGACCCCACATGGCAGGGATTAGGAGTCAGAGGAAAAAAATCCCTGAAAAAAACCTTTTGTGACCTACGGGTGAGGAAAGAATGAAACCGTCTGAGGACTGTACCAGACAGGCCACAGATGAACCACAGGTGATCAAGAAGCACCCCATGGTCCATGGTATCAAACACTAAAGAGAGATCCAGAAGGACCAGAATGGAATGGAATGGCACTTCTGGTCTCTAGTCATTAGGAGATCATTAAGTACCCAAACCAAAGTGGTCTCAGTACTATGTCTGTTATGGAAACCAGACTGGAGAGGATCGTGGATAGCATGGATGGCAAGATGGTTCTCTAACTGTTATGTGACAATCTTCTAAATAACCTTCCCTATAAAGAGAACGTTAGAGATTGGCCTGTAGTTTGCAGGAAGAGCTGGGTCAAGAGATGGCTTTTTGAGAATGGGGGTAACCACTGCCACCTTCAAGGAGCTAGCAAACTCCCCTGACTCCAGTGAACACCAGATTAACTCTGCTAGAGCTGGGCCAATTACATCTACACACCCCATTAAGAGGTGAGTAGAGCCCGGGTCTAAACTACAGTAAGTTGGATGCACACTCCAGAGAAACTGCATGATATCATCAATCGCTGGTTGGTCAAAATCGGCCCAGCAAAATGATGGTGCTGCGACCCCGCTGCACCCACCCGTAACCCCCACAGAGTGCAACTGGCGAATCTTCGCCCTGATGTCGGCAACCTTATCAGCAAAGAAGCGAGCAAACTCATTGCATTCCAATTGCGACAAGGCCATCTGAATGCATAGACAGGCTGGATTTCACAGTCTCTCCACCGTCCGGAACAGCTGTGGTTATATCATGCAAGGATATTGTAATTGTCTCTGATTTTCATGTCTATACATAAGTGTACACACAGTATAATTAACTGTCATCTCCCTGTGCTCCCAGTACTACATAATGGAGGGCCCTGCACTCCCATTATTACATCACAGGGCCCTATGGGTCCTGCACTGCCATCTATCCATAAGTATAGAGACACAGCACAGGCCTAGAGACATTCCAAGTAACCCTTGTGCTGCAAATGGGGCAATATCTCAGTAATCATAGGAATATTGGAAAAATTCCACCACATCTGTAATCACAGCCTGGGAACCTGCAAACATACTTAGTATACCTAAGGATATACTAAGCTGCGCTTAGTGAAAAATCCATATCTCGAACCATTTTCGAGATATAGGCACCAAAAGGTATTGCAGCCGCCACAGTGTCATCCTATGGGAAATTTCTAAACTTCAGAATGTTATAACTATGGAACCTATGCACTTTTTTCATCAAACCAGCAAAAGGCACATCTGTGGTGCAAGCCCTTCCTACCCTGCAAATTTCAGCCCAAAAGTCCTAACCATTTATTTGCTATGATGTGGCAAAGAAAATGCTTGGTTTTTTGGGTAATTTTGCAACTTTGTGACATTTCCAATGGAAAAATTGAAAAAACACATTTCCGAGCATTATTTTTTAAAACTAACATCAGAATCGTGTTCCTCAGGATCTGATTAGATAAACACAACTGCTGGTGTTTACCAAGGGGTAGTATTTTTTGAATTACAGTATTTTTTCCACATTGCTAATTGAAAACAAGATGGCAGATTTGCGACACTACAAACCCCATTTGCGACAGTCAAAAGTGCTTTCGTGACAGTAAAAAGGTACTCTGCAACTCAGATAGCACAGTGGATGTGTGCGTGCTTTACAAGCAAAGGGTCAAAGATCAATTCTAGGTGAAGGTATTTGCCATCTTATCAAGTATATTAAAGAATTATGCTTTCACCATGCTCTTCCCATTTTGTCCAGCCTGACCTTGGTTATTGAGGAAGATCATGGAAGCACTACTGAAGGAGAGATTGGTGGAACTTCTGGTTGCCAGCATACTATGAAACCCAAGGCAGCATGGTTTCACTGGGGGTAGGTCATGCCAGGCCAATCTCATTGAGTTTTTTTACTTTTTTTGACTGGGTGACAAGGGAGGTGGATCGGGGGGAGGAAGCGGTAGACATGGCCTATCTAGAGTTTGGCAAGGCCTTTGACACTGTGCTGCATAGAAGGCTGTTTAACAAACTGGGGAATATGGGAGAGGTCAGGACAGTAGTACAGTGGGACTGAATGACTGGCTGGGTGGCAGGACACAGAGGGTGGTGGTGAATGACTGTCACTCCATGGGGAGGGAGAGGAAGGGGGAGGAGTAGCCGGTGGGGTGCAGGGAGGATCAGTGCTGGGACTTGTCCTATTCAACATCTTCATTGGTGACATTGCTCAGGACCTAGAAGGTGGAATTTCCCTATTAGATGATGACACAAAGCTCTGTAACAGAGTGGACATGCCAGAGGGTGTAGACAGAATGAAGGGGGACCTGCAGAAGCTTGAAAAATGGTCAAATACCCACCCATGAGGTGGGATCCCAAAAAGCCCATTTTGAAAAGTTGGTGTAAAAATTATGAAAAATGGCTGAGATATCAACATAAGTTCAAAATGCCATAGTCAGCCATTATACAGCACTTACCTTGATTCGTCAATTTGTGGTTCAGCTCTGAAGAGTGCAGACATGTCCCGTCCACAGAAGATTGCAGGTGACGTTCTCTGGTGGTAAGTATAGGGCAAGGTGGGTGGGGTGGTGGGTTGCTAGTGGGAGAGTCGGGATGAGGGAGGGGGATGGGGGAGATGTCGAGGGACCATTTTCTTTATTACAGCATAAAAAACAATGTCAGGGACAATTTTCTTTGTTAACAGGTTTTAAAAAAACATCATTTTGGGACATTGTGAGTGGGCTCCCAGGTATCCCTGAGTGCTGGACAGCGGTTTTGCCTCAGAATGCTGACACGAGGATTGGGCACCCTGATGTCAGCAAACTAAACATTTATTTATTATAGAGCAAAGGACTTGGGGGTGCATCTGACACCATGGGTGGGCATTCCTGTGTCAGCATATACAGTTAAGGACACTGGAGGGGTTCAGAATGCTGACACGGGCATTGGGCACCCTGATGTCAGCAGCATATTTAAAACAATTAGCTTTTTCTTTGGAAGGGGACATCTGACACCAGGGGTGAGCATCCCAGTGTTGGAATTAACAATTAAATATTTGGGGACACAGGGGGTGGGCACCTCAGTGTCACACACTACTGGGGGCAGGGCTACATGTCGACACAGGGATTGGGCACCCTGATGTTGGCAAAAACATTACTTATTAATAAAACATGCCTCAGCCCTCTTTGAGGCAGTAAATGGAGAAAATCTCCTTTGGTTAGGTAAACACCAGCAGGAGTTTACCTAAACGGGAGCCGAGGAACACGATTTAGAAGCTATTTGGGCCAAAAGGTGTTCAGATAAAGGTTTTTTTTTTACAGGGGCCAATGTTTTTTTTTTTGTGTTGTGGTAGTGCCACAAATTGTAGCATTTTCATGAAACAGTGCCTTAATTTGCAGCAATTTTCATGCAACAGTGCCAGTAGTTGTGCAAAAATTGCTGCAGTTTGAGTTTGCAAAGTTTGGCAGGTGAAATTCAATGCAAAGAAGTGCAAGATAATGCATATGGGGCACAAAAACCCTGGCTCAATATATGAGTTGGGGGGTGAGGATATAGCATGCACCAAGCAGGAAAGGGATCTTGGGGTTATCATCTCTGATGACCTCAAGGTAGGGAAACAGTGTGACAAGGCAGCAGGTAAAGCAAATAGGATGCTGGGATGCATAGGCAGGGGCATCACCAGCAGGAAAAGGGAGGTCATAATTCCACTATACAAGACAATAGTGAGGCCCCACATTGAGTACAGAGTACAGTTCTGGAGACCTTACCTACATAAGGACATAGACAGGGTAGAGAAGGTTCAGAGAAGGGCAACAAAGATGGTACATGGATTGCATCACAAGTCAAGTCCTATGAGGACAGGTTGAAGGAACTGAACATGTACTCCCTGGAGGAGAGGAGGGAGAGAGGGGATATGATAGAGACATACAAGTATCTTACAGGGAGGAACAGGGTGCAGGAATACACTATTTTTAAGCAAAAAAGATGTTCCAGGACTAGACAGCATGGGATGAAGTTGGAGGGAGGACGATTCAGAGGAAACGTGAGGAAGAATTTCTTCACAGAATGGGTGGTGGACAAGTGGAACATCCTGCCAGAGGTAGTGGTGGGGGCTGAAACAATCACGGGATTTAAGAATACACGGGATAGACATAAAGGAATTCTGGAGGTCAGGGGTAAGGGGCAACAGACTTCTAGGAAAACATAAACTGAATTTACAAGCTCAAACGGGCAGACTGGGTGGGCCATAAGCCCTTATCTGCTGACACTGTCTATGTATCTATGTAACTATGTACAAGTGCCATAAATTGTGGCACTATCAACAGCCAAAGTGCAGAAAACCTATTTCCGGCCACTATTTTGAAAACATAATGCTAAGATTGTGTTCCTTGGGCCCCGATTAGGTAAACACAACCGTTGGTGTTTACCAAGGGGTCGTATTTTTTGAATTACAGCATTTCTTAGCCATCACTATCTGAAAACAAGATGGCAGAGGTGTAAATATGCAAAACCCATTTGCGTCAGTCAAAAGTGCTTTCACGAAAACAAAAAGTGCTTTCGAGGTAGACATACAGTATATTTTTTCCCACAGGCTATAACGAGAAAATTTAACCTTTAATGATTTTTGAACGGATTCATATTTTTTCACCAAACCTTCAAAAGGTACATCAATGACCCAGACCCCATATACCCTGACAATTTCAGACCGGCCCCCCAAACCGTTTTGGCTGTAGCCCCGAGCAAAGAATTTGCAAAAAAGTGGTATTTTTCACATTTTATGGCAGTCTGAATCTCTGCAACCGCACAACCGACTGGAACAAAACTTGACAGATGCAGAGATCTATTGTGTCAGTCAGCATGTGCAAAAATGTCAGGCAAATCAGACAAATGATTGCAAAGTTATTAACATGCAACATTTAGGGTTTAACATAGAAGTGGCCATGCAACCATAACTATACCTGCACTACCATAACTCATAAGTGGTAGAGCCATGAGTGAGATATGAAATCTGTGGATTTACTCTACTTTGATTTCAGCAAGGCTTTTGACTCAGTGACTCATAGAAGATTCCTGAAGAGACTGGAGGACCTGCTCATGGCTAGGGACATATATGGGTAGGAAACTGGTTGAAGGAGAGACGGCAGAGGGTGGTGGTAAATTAGGTTAACTTGGAAGAGAGGGAGGTCACAAGTGGGGTGCCACAGGGATCTGTCCTTTGTCCTATCCTATTCAATAGTTAATCAGTGACATTGGAGAGAGCATCCAAGTCAAGTTGTGTCTCTTCGCAGATGACACACAGCTCTGCTGTACAGTAGATAGTGATGAAGTGATCAGGGAGATGCAAAGGGATCTACAAAGGCTAGAGAGGTGATCTAAGGTTTGGCAGCTGAAATTTACTGCCAAAACATGCAAGGTTATGCACCTAATGAAAAAATTCAGGAGAGAGAGTACTGGATGGGAGGGGTTAAAATGAGCACTATAGCAGAGAAAAGGGACATATGAGTTAATCATTAGTGACTCCCTCAAACAATCAAACCAGTGTAGCAAGGCCTACGGTAAGGCTAATAGGATGCTGTGGTGTAGCAGAAGGGGTAGTTACAGCATTAAAATGAAGGTACTACTTCTATATAGGTCACTGGTGAGGCTGCTCCTGGAATACTGTGCTCAGTTCTAGAGTCCTCACCTAAGGCAAGACAGGGACAAGCTGTGGATGGTGTAATGCAGAAGATGATTCTGGGATAACAGGACAGATCTTGTCAAGATCGTCTCAAGTTGCTTAACACTTACTCACTGAAGACCTGGCGGGGGGGGGGGCTTATGATAGAGGTCTTCATGTTCTTGAAGGAAATAAACAAGGTGAACTGTAGGGAACTATTTAGCAGGAGTACAACATCAAAAAACCCAGGTCATGAGTGGAAACTGATGGGGGAGGAAGTTCTAGTTTACAAAAGAGTGGTGATGCCATGGAACAGTCTGTCAGTGGCAGTGGTGGGCTCCTAGACCATAAATGGTTTCAAGCATGGTTGGAACAGAGTGAAGGGTTTGTTGCTTGCTCAGGTAGGTAGCAGTAGGGAAGTGAGCAGGGGTGGGGACCAAGAGGGACAAAACTAGGGTTGCTCGGAACCCACTGAAGAGAATCAAATTCATTGGATTCTGATCATTTTCTCAGTATTTGAAGTTTCAGTATTCAAGGCCAACAAACCGAATCCTTAAAACCTTGTTGGATGCAGAATTGGAAATGGATTCAAATTCCACATCCAAATACTGCCTAGAATTAATTGCCCAGTCTCCCTACCCAGTAAAAGCAATAGAAGATCTCAGGTGAGCCCTCCAGTTGCCTGGAGAAAAGCCCTCCCCCACTCTAGCGTAACCTTCCTCCACTTACCATAAGCTATTTGTCTTTCTGGCAATGGTGGTGGTCTGGTCTATGGGTCCCCATCAAATCCACAGAGTGCCTACCATTGGTATCAACCTGTGGAGTCCAGGAGCTGAAAGCAGCTGAACTTTGTTCACAATCCCCTCCCCTAAACAGCGGCATGAGTGCTGTGACTGGCCAAGAGGAATGAGCCCCCCCATCCCCAGCAAGCTCCATTTAGAGTGCTTGTGATGGTGCTTCAGTTATTTAAAGAGAAGACCCCATCCAGATCCCATTCACCAGTCTGCCTGGCCCTACTCCAAGTTAATTCTGGCAGCACAGATCTTCCTCATACTGGTCACCTGACCCATGACATCTTCCCAGAAACTCTCATTTCTCCAAGTGGTGGAAAAACTGAAGTCAAGCCCTGGGTTGCCACCACCAGATGCTTCACTGAGTAAAAAATCTGGTAGTGTCTGTGACCCAGGACTTGATTTCAGTTGGCCATCACTTGGAGGAGCAAGGGCTGCTTGAAATACACCGGGGGTCAGGTAACCAGTGTGTGCTAATGAAGAGAAACCATGCTGTCAGGATTGGGGGGGGATTACTAACTTGGAATAGGGCTGGGTTGACCATGGAGCATGATCGACTGCAGGGGTCTTCATTTTGAGCACCATGATGGTCACACTAAACTGAACTTGCTGGGGACAGGTAGCAGGTCTTCCCCCTCTCGTCTGATCTCAACAGTCATGCCACCATTCCGGGGGGTGATGTTCAGCTGCCTCCATCTCTGAGACTCCTCAGACTGATACCTATGGTAGGCACCCTAAAGAAGGGATGGGGACATACCAACTTCACCAGAACACCACCACAGTACCTGAAAAACATAGAGCTTAAGATAAGGGGAGGGAGGGGGACTAGGGTGGGGAGGACTTTTCTCCAGGTCTTCAATGGGCATTCTACTAGGTGGGGGAAGTTTTTATCTGTTAGATTCAGAGTTGGATACAGAATCAGAACTTCTGATTCTGACTCTGATCCAATTCTAACACCTTAGTTGGCATTGGAAAGGAATCAGATTTAGACTTACATGTTCCAATTATCCAACACATACATCATGGAATGGAATCACCAGATTCCAAGCACCCCTAGATAAAATCCTGTATGGACAAGAGGTTCCAGGGCAAATAGAGAAGTCTGGGCAGACTAGATGGACTTTTGGTCTTTTTCTGCCATCATTGTCATTGCCTATTAATGTCATGTCCCTTCACAAGTGATGAAAACTGCAAATTTTGTATAAGACAATTGCATATTGATTTATACAACATCAGTTTACTAGTTATGGCTTTTAAATCTGACTTAGTTATGCAAGTAGCCCAGATATCCAAACTATAAAAGGTAAATTTAAACAAATTAGTAACACAGCTGATAAATCCAAATGTAACAATTACTGGACAGTAATAAAAGAAACTGCAAGGAAAAGGAATAATTGCAATTTGAGATTTAAAGAAGAAACATGAATTTAGGGAGTTTACAGAATGTATCACATTATGAATTCTAGAGAAGGAAGATATGTTCTGGAACTCCTTAAAGCAAGCAGCAACTAACATGTAAGGATACACAGACTGTCCAGGTTAAAGCATTAGTGCAATGAATTTGGGCAAATAATTTGGCCCCATTTTTTTAAAGTATAAAAGATTCTGGGCATCTTTCAGTTTATTTGGTGATAAAATATTAAAGTTCCACCCAAATCTGAGTATTTTTTTCCTCAAGGAAAAAATGATGGACACCACATTTGCCTTAGAAATTGCACTGCAGACCTGGCAAAGGTTAGGACTGAGAAAGTGAAATACAGTTTCATGGCCTTCAATTACGTTCCACATGGGAGATTCATAAGCAAGCTGAGCAGCCTAGGAGCAGGACTAAAAGTGGTAAACTTGGTAAGAAATTGGTTGGCGGATAGGTGACAGAGAGTAGCGGTGAATGAAGTTCACTCCAAGGAAGGGAGGGTGACTAGTGGAGTGCTACAAGGATCAGTAGTGGGACCAGTCTTCTTTAATATCTTGATAAGTGACATTGCAGAGGGACTAGAAGTGAAGGCATGTTTTTTTGCAGATGACACAAAATCTGCGACAGAGTGGACTCTCCAAGAGGGTGTGTGGAAAAAATGAATTGAGATCGAGATAAGCTTGAGAAGTGGTTTAGAAACTGGCAGCTAAGTTTCAATGCAAGAAAAATGCAAAATCATGCAGTTGCAGCAGTTGAGGCATAGAATCCCAGGGTCAGAGTGCAAAGCTTGCGCTAGCTTGTAGAGCAGAAAGCAGCTAACTAAAAGAAACAACCATTTTCTTCTAATTTATCACTTCAATCTGAGCAGGAGTCAGGGTCTGTTGAGATTAAGCAGACAGATACTTTATTAGAAGAAGAAGGGGTCTTATTTAGGCTTAAAAAAAGAAAATAAAGAAAGTCAGTGTGTGTTCTGTGCTGGGAAGTTTACTGTATCAACTTACTTTGCTAAACCAGTAGGAGGAGAGAGAGCTTAGTTGGGGGTATGGCTTAGACAATATAAAAACAAGTGACTCAAATTACAACTTCCTGTTGCTAGCCTTTTTTCTTACTAATTGCACTCCATCTCACCCACCCTAAGCCAGTTCTACTTTTATAGCCACTATATTTGACTGCCAACAGGAACTTCCTCTTTGGCAGTAGGAAGGGAAGGATCATAGAGAAACATTAGTTTTGTCAACCCTAAAGGAAAAAAGTAGCTCACTCCCCCCCAGCTGCTGGTGACCTGACACTGAGCAAGGAAGAAAAAGTAGGCTACTGAAGAATGTAGGAAGTTGCTGTCCCAGAACAGGAAGGGTGAGAGTTGTAAGGAGAGGAGAAAGAAAGCATACAGAGAAACAAGAGAAGAGACACAAAATAAGACATGATAGGAGTGGTGCAGTGCAATGGCTGTGGGGCGGCAGTGTTCCAGGAGACATTCTGGAGGCTGCGATGCTGCTCTATTTGCAGGCAACTCTCTGGTCTGAGGGAGGAGGCTGCCTGTCTCCAGGCTGACCTGGCTAGGATCCGTGAAACCTCCTTCCCCACACAGGGACCACCAGGGCCAATGCCACTACCTCAGAGGTTGCCAAGAAAGAGAAGAGGCTGGACCAGGGTGGGCTTAGGGAGGGAGAGGGTGGTGGAACAGAGTTGCATCCCTCCAGCTGTACATCTCCACCATTCATACACTTTGCTGGTGGATAGTGGTTCCTCTATGGAGGCACCTGCAGTGGATACCAAGGAGAATGCTGGGAACCTTCACAAAGGAGACCCACAGCAGGGTGGCATGGGACCCCACAGGGGAAGGAAACAACTCCTGGTGAGGAACTCAATCATTAGGAGGGTAGAAGTGGGGGAGGAAGGGGAAAGGGAGGTAAGGTGCCTGCTTGGCACCGCGCCTTGGAGGGAAAGGAAGCGAATCCTCAAGATTGTCAGAGCAGCTGCACGAGGGAGGGAGCGGGATGTCATTGTCCACCTGGGGTCAAATGACCTGGCTAGAAATGGGAGCAGAGCAGTGCAGATGGAGTTTGTAGAGTTGGGGAGGGGCCTTAGACAAGTAGCACATACGGTAACCTTCTCGGAGGTGCTGCCTGTCTATGGCAAGGGTGATGCTAGGGTACTCCTCACCAGGGAATTCAATGAATGGTTGAAAAACTGGTGTGGAGCTCAGGGTTTTGCCTTCACTGAGGACTGGGGAGCCACCTTGAGGGATGCAGACCTATACTGGCATAATGGTCTGCATCTGTCCAGGGTGGGACCAGGATCCTAGGTGAGAGGTTTAAATGCTTCATTGGCAAGCATTTAAACTAGCAAAGGGGGGAGGCACTGAAAAGGAGCAGGGAAATCCCAGCATCCCCCTGACAAAACATGGTAATTAGTGAGGTAAACACCGAACGTACAGAAGTCAGTAGGGAACAGGACAGAGGTAAATGTAAAAAAAGGCTAAGGCAGTAAGAACAGGGATGGGGCTAAAAGGGGTAAGGCCATCAAAAAGTGGAGGGTGACGAGTTCCAATGCCCATAGTCTGTGTAACAAGCTCCCTGAACTGGTGGCCTTGATGGAAGAGGGTTGCCTGGATATTATGGCAGTCACAGAAACATGGTACACAGAGAACTATGACTGGGATGTCAACATACCAGGATACACAATCTACAGGAGGGAGAGGGAGGGTAAAAGAGGAGGATGAGTAGCTCTCTATGTAAAGGAAGCGATCAAAGCAACAGAACTAAAGAGTAAACAGGGAGCAGATGAGGCACTCTGGGTCACCCTGGAGACAGGAAATGACACCACAACCCATATGGGGGTTGTGTACAGACCCCCCTCTCGGGGGGAGGGAATGGACAAGGAAATGATAGAAGGCATCCTTAGAATGGCAGAAAAAGGGGAGATATTGTTGATGGGGGACCTGAATATGCCAGATGTTAACTGGAGCACCTTTGCTGCAGGAACATCCAAGGGCAAGGTCATTCTTGATGCCATACAAGGAGCATGCCTCAGACAGCTAGTATTGGAACCCACTTGGGAGGGAGCAATCTTAGACCTGGTACTCTCGAATGGGGACGGAGAAAGAATCTCAGATTTAGAAGTGGGTAGCCATCTGGGAGCAAGCGACCACCAAACAGTGTGGCTCACAATAAACACAGCCATACAATCAAGACATACGAAAGCAAGAGTATTGAACTTTAGCATGGCTGACTTTGGGAAAATGAGAGAATGCCTCAGAAAAGCACTAGTAAACAGACAAGAAGGAGGGGGTGGATGAACAATGGGGAGTAATCAAAACATCCATCACAGAGGCAACAAGCCTTTGTGTAAAGCAAATCAACAAAACATAATGAAGGAAAAAAATGCTATGGTTCTCAAAAGAGGTAGCAGGGAAGGTTAAGGAGAAAAGGAAAGCATTCAGGAAATATAAGGAAACACAGAAGGAGCAGGGCAGAGAACTTTATCAGTTAAAGCAGAACAGACAGGGAAGGCAGTCAGAATAGCAAAAGCCCAAACCGAGTAAAGGAAAGCCAACTCTTTTAAGAAGGGGGATAAGACCTTTTATAGGTACATTAGGGATCGAAGAAAGACCAAGGAAGGGATACTGAGGCTTAATAAAGGGGAGGGAATGTGAGCAGAGGGTGACAGTGAAAAGCAGGGATACTGAAAGAATATGTCTGCTCAGTAATCACAAAGGAAGAGGAGGTGGAGGTACCTAAACCAAACAAGAGAAACACTCTGTAGATGGGGGTCGATACCAGTCCGTTTACAGAAGAAAGGGTTTTGAAAGAACTAATAAAATTGAAAGTGGACAAAGCAATGGGGCCAGATGGGATTCACCCAAGAATTCTAAAAGAACTAAGGGTAGAACTAATGAGGACTGGAGGAGGGTGGATGTGATTCGTCTTCACAAAAGTGGGAGCAGGACAGAGGCAGGGAACTACAGACCAGTTAGTTTGACCTCAGTGGTAGGGAAAATGATGGAATCACTTCTGAAGGAAAGAATTGTTGAGTACCTAGAGGCCAGTAGGGCACAGGTTCCAAGGCAGCATGGATTCATGATGGGAAGGTCATGTCAGATGAATCTAATAGATTTGTTTGACTGGGTGACCAAAGTAGTTGACCAGGGAGGGGCTGTGGACTTGGCCTACCTAGATTTTAGCAAGGCATTTGATACAGTCCCACACAAAAGATTAATATAAAAGTTAGCCAGCCTTAGAGTGGGTCCCAAGGTGGTAGCCTGGATAAAAAATTGGTTAGACAGCAGGACGCAAAGGGTAGTAGTAAACAGAGTCCACAGTGAAGAAAGGAGGACTACTAGAGGGGTACTGCAGAGTTCAGTACTGGGACCGGTCCTTTTTAATGTCTTTATAAGTGACATTGCAGAGGAACTGGAAGGAAAAGTATGTCTCTTTGCAGACGACACAAAGATCTGCAACAGGGTTGATACACAAGGTGGAGTGGAAAGGATGAGAAGGGACTTGGCAAGGTTGGAGGAATGGTCAAATGTATGGCAGCTCAGATTCAATGCAAAGAAGTGCAAGGTAATGTACCTGGGAAACAAAAACCCAGGGTATTAGTACACAATGGGGGGGGGGGAGATACTGACAACAATAAAAATGGAAAGGGACCTGGGGGTAATTATATCAGATGACCTAAAGATGGAAAAGCAATGTGAGAAGGCAGTAAGAAAGGCTGGGGGAATACTGGGATGCATAGGGAGAGGCATCAATAATAGAAAACAGGAAGCTGTTATCCCTCTGTACAGACAGTTAGTGAGACCCCATCTGGAGTACTATGTGCAGTTCTGGAGACCCCATCTCCACAAAGACATAGAGAGAGTGGAGGCTGTCCAGAGGAGGGCAACCAAAATGGTGCAGGGTCTGCACCAGAAGACACACGAAGAAAGGCTAAAGTAGTTTAATATGTATACCCTTGAGGAAAGAAGGGAGAGAGGAGAGATGATAGAAAATTTCAAGTACCTCAGGGGAATCAACAAAGTCCAAGAGGGTAGCATCTTTCAGAAAAAGAGATGTGCAAGAACAAGGGGGCACAATTTGAAAATAGAGGGGGGATGGCTCAGAGGTAATGCAAGGAAGTATTTTGTCACAGAGAGGGTTGTGGATGGATCGAACAGCCTCCCTGAGGAGGTTGTGGAGTCGAGAACAGTGGTTGAATTCAAGAATACATGGGACAGACATAAGGCAGTCCTAGTGGGGGGTAGGAGGAAGTAAGCTGCTGGTTAACTAGGATCACTTATCTGTTAGGTAGGAAAATGGGCAGACCAGGTGGGCCAAGCGGTCCTTATCTGCCGTTGAATTCTATGTTTCTATGTTTCTAAAATGGGGGGAGTGGTACTGGTGACAACCAAACAGGAAAGAGACCTGGGTGTTATATTTTCTGGTGACCTAAATATGGCCATACAGTGTGACTAGGCAATGGGGAGAGACAGTGGGATGCTAGGGTGCATAGGGAGGGGTATCACCAGCAGAAAGAGGCAGATGGTGATACTTCTGTATCAATCTCTGGTGATACTCCGCCTAGAGTACTGTGTCCAGTTCTGGAGTCATCATATCCGAAAGGACATAAACAGAGTTGAGGCAGTCCAGAGGAGGGCAACAAAAATGGTGAGGGATCTGCATCAAAAGCCCTATGAGAAGATACTGAAGGACCTCACCATGTACAGACTGGAGGAAAGGAGGCAGAGGGGAGATATGATACAGACTTTCAGATACCTCAAGGGTATAAATAAGATTCAAGAGGGAAACCTTTTTTAAAGAAAATGATGCACAAAAACAAGGGGTCATGCGATGAAGCTGGGGGGGTACAATCAGGGGAAATATAAGGAAACACTTCTTCACAAAAAGGGCGGTGGATGCCTGGAACAACTTCTCTGAGGAGGTGATGGGAGTGAAAATTGTAAAGGTAATGGTATTTAAGAAGGCATGGGATAGGTATAGGAGATCCTTAGAAACAAAGGCGGGGGGATCTGGAGATCAAATAGGGTCTATGGTGTGACAATAGGTAGGGAACATGGGCAGACTAGGTGGCCAAGTGGTCCTTATCTGCTGTCAAATTCTATGTTTCTACGTCTCTATGGCACACAGCATAGGAGATGCCTACAAAAGTAAATTTGACAGGTATGCTAATATTTGTAATTACTGTAGATGAAACTAGCTTCTTGGGAAAATTATTTTCTTTGCACTGCTGCATTAATGAGGAGGCTATCTACTTCCAGTCATTAATGAGACAGAAGGCAAGTGAATCATCTTTTTTATACTCTGTTGGTTAATTGTGTCAGAGGAAAGGCATTAACTGGTGGTCAAAGATGCTAGGGGAAGAAACTTGCAATTGTCAGTGGGAAGGTATATGGGGGTCTCGATTTAAAGAAGTACTCCACTGAACCTGTAAGTCAGTTTCCCTTGTAGAAGCTGATTCTTAAATATTGGTTTTAATACTCTACTGTCTCCATCTCTACAAGCTTTCTTAGTTATCCTCATGGGTTTTTCTGATTTACACACAGGTGTTAAGCACCCTTTTAAAACTATATGATTTAGTTTACATCCTTACTCAGCTTTTCCAATTTTGTCACAACGCATCCATGGGCTGGTACTATAGCCTAGAGGTTATAGTAAGGAGCTGTGAATCCAGCAGCCCTGGGTTTGATTCCCACAATCTCCACTTGTAAACTGTGTGTCTCTGAGCAAGTCAGTTAACCTCTTCAGTGCTCTAGGGTTGCTTCTGCAAGCAGGCCTTGTGCCCAGTGGGCCCTACCCAGTTAACAAAGAATAAAAAAATCTACTTTAGAACTCTGTGGTTCAGAGATGCATAAACTATATCATACAGTTCTAAAATTCAGCAATAATGTACAACAGGGTGTGTGCCATGCTAGGATAATATCACACCTCAGGTGGTTGGGCATGAGTGCGTCCAATACCTGAGAAGTGATGTTATCCTAGCACGACACACACCCTGGAGTGCATTATTGCCATTATACAATGGCTAATCTTTAAATAGAAGAAACAAAATAAAAGTAAATATATTTAAAACAGATTTGTACTTGATTTTTGTGTGTGGAAGTACATTTATGTAAAAAGAAGTTCCTTTTTTCTGTTTATCCTCTAGGTGGAGCTGTGTGGGCGATGGGTGTATTTTTGTTCTGTTTTGTATCTGCTTCCTTGTCCACGTGTGGTTTTGTTTACTTTGCTGTGGCACCCCCTCCCACGCTGTGTTGCAGTTCTCTTAGTACAGTTTGTTGCTGTATTTAAGAGTTGTACCAGGAGATTATTGTAGTGGTAATACATTTTGAGTCAGTGACCATTGTTTGGAGCCCCTATCCTGCTGCCGCTCCTGCTGGCTGCCCACTGCCGTCACTCTCAATTTGCTACCCAAGACAGAACAGGAAAGGAGGTTGGGCAGTGGTATGGAGAATGTTTTGTGATTGTGTTTCATGTCGGGGGGAAAAAGAAATCTGAACAGGCTCAGGAAACATGTTAAAAGCAGAGCAGGGGAGTGCAAGGCTAGCATATATGACTGTGTTGTGAGCCATATCCGAGAAGTGGATGGCAAAAATGTGCAGTTCAGTGGTGCTTTTCACTGGTGAGTTGTGGTCCAGCAATTCTTGGAATGAACTGTTAGCTTGCTGGGGGGGAGGGGGATGAAATAATGGCAGTTTTGGGAGGGAAATGTTTGGATAGTGGAGACAGGGAACGGTGATTCTTTTTCTCTGCTGGTGAGGTCATGTGTGCTGGACCTTAATACAGTGGTGTTATGCTTGGATAACACCACTGTTCCAGGCATACACTAACCGGTGAGAACCCTAGAAACTTTCTTACCATTGTACACTGGTCCTTAAAGGGACACTGTCAGCTTTCTGGTAATTTTTTTTTTTTTTTTACTTTTGGGACCAGGGTGCCTGTTGCCTTCTTTATCCCTAACAAAGGCATCTATGGCGCCCGATCTACCTGAAACTTACATCTTTAGTGTCATTTTTATTAAATAATAATAAAGTGCCACCCAACCTTATTTATGGAACATGTTCACAACATAATTCCCCAGCGTGTTCATGATCAAACAAATTGAACTTGTAAACTCGTGTATGCATGAGTCAGGCATTTTTGGAGCAAGTGAAAGCGATTTCGAAAGAGCTTTGTGCTGAAGTGGGCAAATTTAGTTGTGAGTGAAAACGTGTGTTCTAAGATATGAAATTTGAAGTTTGAAAAGTGAAGCTGTGACTCTGGACATACGCATTAGGTTCGACGCTAATGAGCATGTCCAGAGTCATGACTTTGCTTTTCAAACTTCAAATTTCATGTCTTAGAACACCTGGTTTCACTCACAATTAACTTTACCCACTTCAGCACAAAGCCTACTTTCAGAATCCATATTTCTCTCCACTTGTTCCAAAAATGCTTGACTCATGCATACACAAGTTTATCAGATGTTCAATGTGTTTTTGTGATCGTGAATGCGCTGGGGCATCATGTTGTGAACATGCTTTATAAATAAGGTTGGGTTGCACTTAATTATTATTTAATAAAAATAACTCTAAAGATGTAAGGTTCAGGCAGATCTGGCCCCGTAGATGCCTTCAGTATTGATCGAGAAGGCAACAGGCACCCTGGTCCCAAAAGTAAAAACTTAACAGAAAGTTGACAGTGTCCTTATCAGATCATAGCTCAGAAACATCCACTGAGCTTACTGATAATGTATAGATGGAACAGTATAAGAAATAGAATTGGTAGTGACATTTTATAAATTTGATAACCAGGTAAGCACACTGCAGAAAAAAAAGACAGCTTCTACTGGGAAAAAGACTTACAGGTTCAGCGCAGTTCTCCTTTAAGACTTTTTCCTCTGTCAATCATAATGTGATTCAGTACATAACAATCCACAACCTGTACTACTCACTAGCACACATCAAACAAGCATTTGTCAATGCCAAATGTCCTTTGCTTGTATGTGCTGTTTAGGTATTTGGAAATGATAGTTCCATGCCTTCCTCCCAAAACAAGCACTGTGTCTTTCCGTTCAGTATTCACAGAAGAGTGGAAGGGGCAAGGGCCACAGCAGTACAGCAGTTGCCAAGGGGGTGAAAAGGTGGAAAATAGTCCATTCAAAGGTGGACAATAGTCCATTCAAAGGCAAAAGAGTCCTGCAGGAGCTCACTAAATTGAAGGTGGACAAAGTGGTGGAACCAGATGGCATACACCCAAGGATATAAAGAGAACTGCGAAGGGAGATAGCAGTACCTCTGGCAGCCATGTTCAGTGAGTCATTCAACAAGAGTGAATTGGAGGAGGGTACATGTGGTCCCTCTACACAAGTCTGGCAGCAGGAAGGGGGCAGGAACAATAGGCCATTCAGCCTCACCTCAGTAGTGGGGAAGATCATGGAGACATTGCTTAAAGAAAGGCTAGTGGGGCATCTAGAAGCCATCGGAGCCCAGGACCATAGACAACATGGATTCACAGTGGGGACATCATGTCAGACTAATCTGGTTGATTTCTTTGACTGGGTGACAAGGAAGTGAATCAGGGTGGGCAGTGGACAACGCTACCTTGATTTCAGCAAACTTTGACACCATCCCACATAGGAGGCTAATAAACTAGCTGGGTAAGCTGGGCATGGGGGAAATGGTGGTAAACTGGGTTAGAAACTGGCTAACAGACAGGAGGCAGAGAGTGGTGGTAAATGGGGTGCAGTCTAGGGAGAGGGGGTGACCAATGGGGTGCTGCAGGGATCGGTCCTGGGCCAGTCCTGTTCAATGTCTTCATTAGTAACATTGAGGAACAGCTGAAGGGAATTTTTTCACCAAATTTTCAACATAGCCACAGTGTCACTGTGATTTTCTTAATCTGTCCCAAACATTGATTGTGCACACCGACTGCGCCATTGTGTGCTACATGCACGGAAACACATTTTGGGTGACATGTGAAAAATGACAGCTGTACTGCTCATAAGAAGGTGTGGTAAAGTGGCAATGTTGAAAATCTGGAGTGCAAATATAAAACATTCGTGAAATTACGAACGTGCGTAGGAGCTGCGCAATGCACGCTCGTAAAACAGTCATTTTTAGGAATTTTCTCACCAAATTTTCAACATAGCCATTTTAACAGCTCTGCTCATGAACAGTGTCACTGTGATTTTCTTAATCTGTCCTGAACATTGATTTCACACACCGACTGTGCCATTGCGCGCTACATGCGTGGAAACACAATTTGGATGAGAAGTGAGAAATGACAGCTGTAGTGCTCATAAGAAGGGATGGTAAAATGGCAATGTTGAAAATCTGGAGTGAACATATTGAAAATTTACGAACTTACGAGCATGCGTAGGAACAGCGCAACGCATGCTCGTAAAACAGTCATTTTTCGGAATTTTTAACTAAATTTTCAACATAGAGTTTTTGGGCCTACCTCTGAATCTGTGACACTGTCATTTTGTAAATCAGTCCTGAAAGGTGGTTCCACGCAGTGACCACAAAATCACCTTTTGGGGCCGATTAACGCCATGACAGTGACAGAATTATGAGGTGGGTCCCAAAGACCCCATGTTGAAAATTTGGTGAAAAAATTCCCAAAAATGCCCGAGATATGCAGTAAAGTTGAAAAAACCCTATTTATTCCATTATACAGCTTACCGGCATTTCCTCAGTTCACGGTCGGCTTTGAAGAGTGCAGACGTGTTCCAGGTCCACCGAAGATCATCGCGCCAGACTCCAGAGGTAAGTATGGGGTGAGGTGGGGGTGTGGGGAGGTAGATGCACAGAAGGTGGGCGTGGGTGGGAGGAGGGGTCAGAACAGTCTGAGGGAAGGTTTTTGCTTGGGCGACACTGGACTTGTACACGCTGGGGTGGGCTCCCAGCATGGCAGCTGGAAGGCTGTTTGGGGGTGGGGGCAGTGGAGCCATTGGGGGATTTGGCACCCCCTTTGGCCATAGGACATGTTGCCACACTGGGGTGGGCTCCCAGCATGGCATTCGATAGTCTTTGGGGGGGAAACAGTAGAGCTGATGGGGGATTGGGCGCCCCCGTCAGCCATGCAGACTGCTGCCATGCTGGGGTGGGCTCCCAATGTGGCACCTGGAACTCTGCTGGGGGGGAGCACAGCACAGCTGAAGAAGGATTTGGCACCTCGTCGGCTATACAGTGTGTGCATGGGGAGAAGCATGAGCATGCAGTATGTGTGTGTGTGTGGGGGGGAGCATGCATGAGCATGTGATCTTATCGCTGCTTACTGAAGTGTAGCTCTCCTTTTCAACTGTACGGCACTGCATTTTCAACTGCTGTCATAGACAGCTGCAGTGTTGATTGGAGAACTGTGGCCGTACTTGCAAACACACTGAATTGAAAGAGGGCTGCCACATCTCCGAAAATTCGGATGTTGGCACTATGTTTCTTGCACATGTGTGCAAGCAACATAAAAAAGCAAAAGATGGGCATGAGGTACTTGCCAAAAATGTACGGAATCAAGTACAAACCTAATACACATGGTGCGAAATTGCAAATTATTTGTGACTTTTAGTCATTTGCTGACTACTGTTATTTTATTGAGGTTTTATTTTCTATTATTGTTGCTCATTAACACTGTCATTAATTTATGTTTCGTACTGTTACAACTTTTTTATCTTACCTTTCCCTACCTGTACAGCACCCAGAGCCTCCGGGATTGGGTGCTTAACAAGGAAAGTTTTACTTACTTTACTTGCTTTACAAATGTACAGTAATAACAAGTTTAGGGCTAGAAAATATTCTTTGCACATACCGCTAGGGTTAAAGGCATTATAAATTCTAAAACTTGCTTGATTTGGAGCTACGATGGGATTCCAGCCATGTCAATGTAAGATAAACCTGTGATTACAATGATATCAATAACGGCATACGACTGTGTTCTAAAACTATGGTTCAAAGAAAGGGTTCCCTCTATTGGTGAATGGAGAAAAGAGATACTGTAATCCCTTAACAGAGAACTGCCATCAAAATTTACAAAACAATATGTTGTGCAGAGTGTTTTGATTTGTGCGTGTAGTCTTAGTGCATCCTTTCCTTTGCTGTTAGGATTCTTTTTGTAAATTTGCCTACTTGTTTTATTGCCCCTGTTGATCTTCATGCTGGTATTTTTTATTGTCTTTCTTGTCGCTACAATGCCTTCCATCCTGTGTGACCATGATATGCAGGAGACTACTGATTCAGTTAGTGCTGATGTACTGTTCTGCAGCAGCATTGTCCTGTTAAAAGCTTATTGCTCTTGCCTCAAACAAATAACTCCTTGTCATCCAATCTTTTTTCCTAGGTGTCGGCCTAGGTCTAGCCAGCAGAAGTGAATGTTTTGTTTTTAAAGCTTTTCTTTTCATCAAACCCTACACAGCCATAGAAAAAGCACAAACATAATCCTAGGTTATCAGTGCTATAATCAGTGAAGACTCTAGCTGTTTCCTTAAAGAACAGCTCACGCAGTTATTTCTCAAGTGTATGCCAAACTGGATGTATTCTTCATCAGTGCTCTATGAATAAGGAAAGGCAATTAAAAGAACAGACTGATTAAGAACTCGCTGAATCAATGGTTTTCAATTCATTGTTGTCACATGGGACAGGAGGCGCAGTGGGGAAAAAGAAAAGTAATAAAATATGCAATCATAGAGATCCCTGGGGGCCATAAAACAAGTAGGTAAATAAAAAAAATCTTAACAGCAAAAAAGGAAAGGATGCACTAGGGCTACACGTACAAAACAAAACACTCTGCACAACATATCTTTTTGTAAATTTTGACTGTAGTTCCCCTTTAAAACAGAGAAACTTGTGCATTGATTTAGAGGCAGTAACACCAAGTTTGATTGGAAATGGAAGCAGCTTCTCGATATCATGACTACCTAATCATTGACATTAGTTAATCAGTTGTTTGGGAAGTTATTGTTCATGTCTGCATTGTTAACTTTTGCTTTATAGTGTATGGTTAGGATAAGACTTGTGCACGTTCTAAAGCTGTTGTGCATGTTCTAAATACCTTATAGTGTATGGTAGAACGCTGTTCTGCATGGAAATCCATGCCTGGAACAGCGTTGTTTTCCTGCACTCGGTGCGTCACGATCTTGTTGTGCTGCACCAAGTATGTCACTGGTGCAGCACAATAAGATTGAACACATTCGCGCATGTGCAATTGAGCGGCGCATGGCAACGCGGAAGCAAGCATATGGTGGCAGAAACAGAAGTAAGCTTTTTTTGGGACAGATACTTGTTCCTGTGTTCACCGAGTACTGCATATGGTTGCCCATACACTATAAAAGATTGTGTATGAGCAACCATGCACAAACAAGACAGTTGTAAGATCTTGAGGTTTCCGTGGTAACGGGCCTCTCGAGCTATGCTCTCGAGGTCTCTGGTTACCACGGAAACCTCTCGATCACAACTGCCTTGTTGTGTATGCTTGCTCATACACAATCCTCTATATAGTGTATGGTAGAACACTGTTCCGCATGGAAATCCATGCCTGGAATAGCGTTGTTTTCCTGCACTCGGTGCATCACGATCTTGTTGTGCTGCACCGAGTACGTCACCAGTGCAGCACAATAAGATCGAACACATTCGCGCATGCACAATTGAGCAGCGCACGGCAACGCGGAAGCAAGCATGCGGCAGCAGAAACAGAAGTAAGCTTTTTTTTGGACAGATACTTGTTCCTGTGTTCACCGAGTACTGCATATGGTTGCCCATACACTATAAAAGATTGTGTATGAGCAACCAGCAGGCATTACAGATTAAATCAGAGTTTTCACCACCAGTTCGTAGAAATTACAGAATATAAAGTTTCTGTAAGATAATAGAGAACAGATAATGGATTTAGTTTCTATTCTCAAATATCAAAATTTAACATCATAACAGAGGCAAATACTGAGAGAACTAGGAGATGACCCACAGCTAGTTATCAAGCCTGCTGACAAAGGGGTTGGGGGTGGGATAGTTATACAGAATGAGGAACAATACTTGGAAATGTGCATGTCATTGTTAACAGATAGAAATAATTATCAGCAATTGAATTGTGACCCTCTAGAGAGCATACAAACAGAATTACAAGAGAAGCTACAAATCCTCTATATTGTGCATGTTATATCATTAACTGCAGCTGCAATTCTCTCACACTGGCTTCCACTGCCAGGTTTCATTTCTCTGCTCACTGTACCTCAGTGTTGAGGTAACAGCAGTTAAAAAAAAAATAGATATGTCAGTCGTGTTTTTTTTTAACCATACACAATAACAAAAGTTCCATGTCATAATGGTGAAAATTGAAACATGACTTACCTTACAGCGAGTTCACATCACTGAAAACCACAAACGGCAATGTGCACTACTACCACCAGGAAAATGACAGTAAGCCTATAATTACCCATGGATACCACAATATAAACTTATGTTTTATGCGAGGGCTACGCTCCTGTACCTCCCAAAATTTATACACCCAACTCTGGGGTACATTTGCAGGAGGGAAGAAACACCGGGAAGGTAGTCGGGGGGACAAGACGTCTGGAAACATTTTTTTTATAACTTAAACAACACCCCCTAAACAAAACACAAACTATCGGACCATGCCAGTTCTGAAATGGGGTTCACCAGCATCAGTGGTGGTAGCTCTAGCCACCACACCACAGGAGCAGCTCAGAACTGGCTCACAAAACAACACCCCATAACCCTACAGAGCTAACCCTCCCTCGCCATACCCCACTCACTAGTCACTCTCTTTCACCATTCCTGTACACGGTCACTATTCCTTCTTGGTTGTTCCACTGACAGGTGTTTAAATTGAGTCGCTCAAATGTAAGTTGCTCAATTTGTCGCCCACATAACGGTATACCATAACGAATAAAATGTGAGTGCTCATACACAACTCACCTTGTGTTTCCATCTCAGGGTTGAGATATTAGCATTTACCTCTCAAGTTTCGCTCTCGAGGTCCATACGCTGGTATCTCAACCCTTCAATGGAAACACATGCTTGTTGTTTATGGGCACCCATACATTATTCCTTGGATGTAGTCTCTTTTACTTCCCTTCTCACAAAGAAACTATTAATCTATCTTCTCTACCTCATTTTTAAGTTCGCCGTGTGTGCACACTTTGCAGACTTCTTGCTATAAGTGCCTTTTGAGGGGTGTGCCACTCTGTCCAATGCAAAGTGCTCTACAAGGGACTCGACAGGGCCACACCAATCATCAGGCATGCTAATTGTGATGCTGTTGTTTCTTCTTGGACTGAAACATTTTCTGCTTGTGAAGAAAAAGCCACATCAATTATATGGTGGCTCTTTCTTTGATGTGCGGGAAGAACACCGCCCAGCAAACAGCTGCTCGATGACGTCCAAATGATCTCCTTGCCAGCTTTTGTGCTGCCACCTCCTAGCACCACTCACCATTATACAGCCCATTAGGGCTCATCTGTAGCCGCTGTGTGGCCCCTCAATCATTTCTCCCTTCGGGGAGTGCTCTGCCCTTGTCTGCATGCCTGCAGGCTTCATTTTCTATTTTAAATTGGTTACTTCCTGTTTCTTCATAATTAAAGCCAACAGTGGGGTGACCCCCCAGTATTTATTTATTTATTTATTTTTATTTTATGTATTCTAACACTGGTATGCCTACTCCAAGTTTCAGATGCTCCCCCACTCCCATTTTTCTGGTAATTAAACCTGATAACGGGGTGCTCAGTCCCCATGTCCATACTAGGAGCCCCCCTTCCCAGTACTGTGGGACACTGGGAAGCCTACTCCCAGTGTCCCAAAATGACCCAGTAATCTGTCTCTGTATAAACAAAGAAAACAGTCCTCCATCTTTTTTTCTTGTAGAAAAGAAAATGGTCCCTTGTCATCTCCCTGTCCCATCCCCTTCCCCATTCCAACCTTCCCACTGAGAAATCCACCACCCCACACTCCTCCCTTGCCCTATACTTACCATCTGAGGTTGGTGGCTGTCATCTTCTGTGGACCAGGACACATCTGCACTCTTCAAAGCCGAACCACGAACTGAAGAATCAGGGTAAATGTCATATAATGGCTGTCAATGGTGTTTTCAACTTATGTTGATATCGCAGCCATTTTACTAGCACTGTCATTTCATTACTTGGTCCCAAAAGGTGGTTTTGTAATCACTGCACGGAATCACCTTTAGGGACCGAATAATGGCAGGCAGTATAGCGCAGTAATTTAAGGCTCTAAGCTGCAAATCTGGTGACATCCAGCAGACCAGATATGGGTTTGAATCCCACAGCTTCCACTTGCATATTGTGTGATCCTGAGCAAGTCACTTAACTTCCCTGTGCTCCCAGGTCACACCTGTAAAAAAGCTTTGATCTTGGTGTGCTACTCCTGGTTAAAACAACTAAAAAAAAAAAGAAATAATGAAACAACAGTGCCAGCGTTCATGAGGTTGGGTCCCGAAAATCCCATGTTGAAAACTTGGTGCAAAAACACCAAAAAATGCCCAAGTGACACGCGGTCTTTAAAATTTTTCTATGCACACTCATTACTTCAACAATTTTTAATATTTTCACTCGAAATTTGCAACATTGCCATTTTCTCACACCCCCTCATGAACAGTATAGCGGTCATTCTTCACATCCTGCCCAAAATGTGTTTTCGCACCTGTGGCAAAGAATGGCATGGTTGCTGTGTAAAATTACCTTTTGGGACCAATGAATCAAATGACAGTGACACTCTTCGTGAGGTGAGGTCCCAAAAAGGCCATGTTGAAAATGTGGTGAAAAAACTCCTAAAAATGGTCGAGTTACACGTGAGCATTCAACATTTTCTACACACATGTAACTCTGGTTATTTTCAATATTTTCACTCCAAATTTTCAATATTGTCATTTTATCACACCACCTCATGAACAGTACTTCTGTCATTTTGCATATCCTGCCTAAAATGTGTTTTCACACCTGTGGCACAGACTATTGATGTATATGTGTTTTAATTAGAAACTGTCTTTTTTACTGCTTGTAATAACCCAGATGTTTTGTTACATCTTGGTTGATCAATAAACAATTAACTAACTGTGTCGTAAAATGCCATTTTCCCACAGATTTGAACATTTTCACCTATGGGGTTCTTGAGATGGGGTGATGAGAAGACTACATTCAACATTTTGGGTAAAAATATGACAAAGTTATGCCCATTCGTTGCAGTTTCGGTATGCACACTCATAACTGCAAAAATCTTAAATATTTTCACCCCAGATTTTCAGCATAGCCTTCTTATTACCTGAGCTCCTGTGTGTTACAGCTGTCATTTTTCAAATGTTGTCCAAAATCTGTGCTTGCACCTGTGGCAAGGAATGGCATTCTTCTTTGCATGAAAAATTTAACAGTCCCAGAAATCCCAAATAATAGTATCTTTTTTTCCGAGCTTAAGTGTGGCTGTGTGCACAGAGCAGGCTGTCAAAACAAATATTTGACTTGTGTCATCCAGAGGAGAGAGAGAGAGAGAGAGAGAGAGAGAGAGAGAATGAGAAAGAGAGAGAGATTGCACAGTGTGGCTGTGCGTACAGGGCAAGGGCAGGTTGGCAAAATAAATCTTTGACTTGTGCCATCCAGAGGGGAAAGAGACACAGAGAGATTGCTGGGGGCCGAAGAAAAGTTTAACAGTCCCAGAAATCTCAAATAACTTTTTCTTTTTTTTTTCCTGGCTTCACTGTGTCTCTGTGTACAGGGTAAGGGCAGGCTGGCAAAATAAATCTTTGACTTGTGCCATCCAGAGGAGAGAGAGAGAGAGAGAGAGAAATAGAGAGAGAGAGAGATTGCACAATGTTGCTGTGTGTACAAGGCAAGGGCAGGTTGGCAAAATAAATCTTTGACTTGTGCTATCCAGAGGGGACAGAAACACACTATGGTGGGGGGGGCACAAGAAATGTAATAGTTCCAGAAATCCCAAATACAAGTTTCTTTGTTTTCCTGGCTTCAGTGTGGCTGTGTGTACAGAGCATGGGCAGCCTGGCAAAATAAATCTTTGACTTGTGCCATCCAGAGGACAGAGAGAGAGAGAGAGAGAGAGAGATTATGGGTGGGGGCGGCAAAAAATTTAACAGCCCCAGAAATCCCAAATATAAGTTTTTTTTCCCTGTGTCAATGTGGCTGTGTACAGGGCAAGGACAGGCTGCCAAAATAAATTTTTGACTTCTGCCATCTGGGGAGAGAGCAGAGAGAGAGAGAGAGAGATGGTGGTAGTGGTGGGGGAGGCATTACCTGCTAACAATTAGTTGTTCCGTTATATTTCCATGCCTTGTGTGTAGGAGAGTAGCACAACAGGAGAGAAATGCTGTCTCATCTACCTTTATTAAAAGGAACCCCTCACTCCTCTTTCTCTAGCTCAGTCTGGCAGTTAGGTTGGTTGTCAGTTGTGTTGGTATTAGTATGTGTGCTGAGAACTGAGTAGTGTTGTGGAGCAGAGATGTGGTCAGGATGAACAGTGATGTAATGGAGCGGACCTTGCTTGGGGTCCAAAAGTGGTTGTGGAATTCAGAATCCTGATGACAGTAACCAGTGCAGGGAGAACATAAGAAACACTGCACGTACAACAGAAAAACACAGCCATGTACAACTGCAATACCAATGGTGAACTTTCGGCATTGACAAATGCTTGTTCATTACTGTGCTTTGTTTTCATCTTTTACTCAGGACTGGATTTATACTAACACAAAATACACCAGTGTGTATGGCTGTGTTTCTAGGGGGCCCTTATTAGCTGTTTTGTGTTTTTTTACTTTTTAAAATGCATTTCCTTTTTTTCTGCCTACTGACTGGAAGAAGCCAAGTCCTTGTCCTCTTTGTGATGGGGGGGTGGGGAAGGTGACTAAAAGTCCAGTGAATAAATTGCCACACATATGATGTCATTCAGTGTGATTTATGCTTGTACACTGAGTACTAGCATGTTTGGCACCATCTGTGAATTGTGCCATACCTGTACCTTTAGTTATTACTGTAGTTGGGGCCTGGGGAGAGGTCACATCAACATCAGTGTTCAGTGTGGTGCAGGTGGACCATCAGGTCAGGTCAGAGGGTTGGAGTTTTTTTCAGTGAGAGAAAGAGAGGCAGCAGCAGGCTGGCCAACGGAAGCTGGGCAACTGGGCCAGGCAAGCAAAGAACCGTTTAGGGAGGCTGAAGCAGAGTGATCATTCTGTTGAGACTGAGTAGAGTAAGGCCCCACCTGGATAAGTGCAGTGTAACATCCGGCATTAGTCTGCATAGGCCCTGGACTAAGCTTGGTCAGTCAGGTCTAACACTGGCAAGTACAGCAGACTACCAACAGTGTTGTGACTCAGGGAGGGAGCCAGGGTTGGAGCGAGCCTGAAGCCATCTTAGGTCATTGACTCGTCACCGGGTCAGAAAGTTTGGCTCTGGGAGGAGGACTGACTGTGAGTTCATCTGCAGGCCCCGGCCGTGTCAAGAAATGAACTTTCTTGCAGCATATACTACAACATGCAGGAAACAGGCAGCCAGCAAACTTGAATTATACCAACCAGACTGGGACCACACTGTGTATGTGAATGAGTCTGTGAGGGGTCTTGGAGGAGGTAGAGGAGTAGATGACTTGGAGTCAGGAGAAAGGGAATCAGACTGTGACAGTCTGGAAGCAGGCCAATCCAGGTAAGCAGCATCCTGATGGGCGAGATTGGTTGAGGCAAGGCATCCATTTTACAGGCAGGGAGCCTACCTGAGCTAGAAAGGCTCAGATGCAGCAAAAAGACCTACACCATCTGACTGAGTGCAGACAGTGTGAGTGGGCTGAGGAGTAGGTTACCCTGAGAATGTGGATGAGGCTAAGGAACAAGGGACCATGTCAGTCTAATTTGCACTTGGACATAGTAACAGGTCATGATCAAGGGTCCTGGATAGCAGCTGGACAGCCAGGCTGACCAGCAGGCCAGCAGCCAGGACTGGAATCACAGGATGAGACAGTGGACAGTGAACCAGCACCAGACCATGGACTGGGAGTAAGTGGATTCAACAACATAATCTAGCCAGTAGCTAAAGGTAAGAACATTTTAGCCTCTTAGACTGAACCCTGAGCATGATGAATGATCTGAGATTTATTAAATTGAAAACGTAATTACATTTATGCAATAATTACCTCAGAGTCGGTCATTTCCTTTTGATTAATGACCGGCTGGGGAGAGAGGGTGGCCTGAGGTGCAGCAAAGGGCCAACCCACCCAGTCGGTCATTAATTGAAAGGAAATGATTGGCTCTGAGGTCATTATTGCAATTATAAGTCTAATCGCAATAATGATTTTTTTCCTTAGAGTTTTGAGCACCGAAAACAGTTTGTTTACACGTCACTGCTGTCAGCGTACAGCACGTGAGCTGAGTGCTGCTGACATGCCGATCATTTCTAAGAGATTTCAGACCAGCACAGCAGCCAATCAGTGAGCTAGTTCAGCTCATTAATAATTAATTAGACTTATAATACTTGTTAATTATTATTTCACAGTAATTTGGTCTCATAGAATATGATTTGAGCCTGGACCTGCTGGTGGTTCATCATGTGAATGTGTATGGGCTGGTGCTGGCGCTGGCCCACCTGGCTGTGTTGTCAGCATTTTTCACATTCACTGTGTTAAATATATAATATATAAATTGTTTGTTTCATTGCATGGCCTTGACATGCGAATAATGATCTGATTCAGATTAAGGTTACTTTCGTGTCACTGGGAGATTAGAAATAAATTACAGTACAATTGCATAGCATGACAGGCATCAAAAGAAAGAAATACACAGTTGGTGGCCTGCAGAAGTGAGGTGGTGCTTGGCAATGTTCTTCTGTGATGTAAATAGTGATTATTTTGCTCTTTATTGCTGGGATTCGCTGGCATTGCTTCAAACCATTTGGGACTAAAGAAACCTTTGCTTCCAATATAAATACTATTCACCTGGATGATGCAGATCA
Organism: Neoceratodus forsteri; assembly: GCA_016271365.2. Classification (NCBI taxonomy): domain Eukaryota; kingdom Metazoa; phylum Chordata; order Ceratodontiformes; family Ceratodontidae; genus Neoceratodus; species Neoceratodus forsteri. The sequence continues at coordinate 562,393,410 of CM028130.1, read as the reverse complement.
CGAAAAAATGATAAAAAAATCATGATGCTTTAGACTTGTTGTGCTATGTTTTGCGGGTGGTCTGTGACAACAGCGATGACAGAAATAGTGAGGACAATAATGGCGATGGAAACGGGTGACTACAGAAACAATGATTTGGGATTCCCCCTATCCCCAGAGTAGCACCTCCCTGGAGTTGGAATATTAAGTAAAGGAGGTGCGCTCCGGCCCGGTGGTGCAGAGGGTTGAGGTGCTGGATGCCACACCTCACGCCACGCTGACGACCTGGGTTCGGGAACGAGCCTGGGTCATCAGGGTTGGCCGGGGGGTGAGAGAGAGAGGACTAGAGTAGGCTGCTGGCTGGCGGCCCCCTACCTTGGGATAGGGGTAGCAGACTTCATCGGAGCTTGGCCGCCCTCTGGTGGAGGCTGGAGAAGTGGCACCTCTCCGAGGACCTTTGGTGTATACCATTCGGGGGAGGGCTGAGGAGGCCCCATCTGGAGCTGTGGTGTGCATGTGCACCTCCACGTACATGTGCTACCACTTCCGGGGGTCTCGGGCATAGGTCCACGGGAGAAAAACGGAGGAAAAAGTGGGGGTCTGCCAAGGATGATACCTCCGGACCAACTCTAGGGATCTGCTGGGGTGCTACAAGCCCACGAAAGACCCCAAGTCCGTAAGCTGGTGGATGATGAGGAGGACCTGCACAGGAGGATAAAATAAGCAAAAAAAAAGGTAAGTGGGGGGCAACGTCACCATATCTGCAGCCACCCAAGTTCCTAACTGTAATCATGTGTTACCGTTATTTTTATCTCACATTTCACATGGTACTATTTTTTGTAAGTGTGTATCCATTTTTATATTTAAGCAATAATGACCGAAGAGTCAGTCATTTCCTAGAGATTAACAACTGGCTGGGGTGGAAGGTGGCCCGAGGTGCAGCCAAGGACCAACCCCCACCAGACAGTCATTAATCGATAGGAAATGGCCGGCTCTGAGGTCATTATTGTGATTATAAGACTAATCACAGTAATGACCTTTTGGGGAACAGTTTTTTAACTATTTTTTAAGTTTTTTGGCACCGCGCAGCGCCGAAAGGCTACCACGTGGTGTCCTTCCATATTGATCACAGTACGTGAAGGTCGCCGTTTTCAGGGATGCACAATATTTTTGACACAGAAGGGTTTCAGACTTAATGTTTTGTCGGGAACCTTCTTAAGTTGGTAATTTTCTTCTTTAACTGCTGCAGTCTGTGCTGCGATTAGCTGTGTGGCTGCCGTGCCAGTCATTTCTAAGAGATTTCAGATCGGCATGGCAGCCAATCAGTGAGCTTGTTTAGCTCATGAATAATTAATTACTTATAATCTAATTTAATGTTGTTATGGATGTGGAGTCATTGACTATGGGCTCATCATTACTGCTGTGCATGTATGATTCTGCACCATAGACTAAAAGGTATCCCTTGATGTGCAGAGCACTTGCACTAGTGCTTCAAATAACTTGCACCTCTCAAGCTTTTTTCATTGAAATGTGCGGGACGTAATGAAACACTCAACGTGGAACAGATCAGCAAACACAGAGATGCAAGCTTAGACCATTGCGGAAACAAGTGCTGCTTTATGTAATAGGCAAGCTGGATGTACTCTCAGGGCCGGATATTCAAAGGGTGACACACGATTTGCATCAAGCACTGCATCACACAACTTCATTGTCGCAACTGCACCATTCCTATTTGCTGCAACTGCACCTGATATTACAAGCTCGGGCACAGTTACAACAGTTTAACCACCTTGCGGCAGCTTGTGCAACAGGTCAAGCTCAAGCTCCATTAAAATGGTCCCCGTTATCGACACAAGCTAGACCACAAAATGATGATCTAGCTTTTGTCAATTGCCACAAGGGATAGAAAATCCCTTTTGATTGTGCAAGCCCAGTGTACCATACCTTTGGCACACCTGGGGCCTGAGACAATCTCTGGCATTTTTAAATCTGGCCCTAGGCCTTTATCTGCTGTCACATAATTCTATGATTCAACATGGCACAAAGTTTCATTTTGATTCTGCATCTTAGAATACTATAAATTTCTGTTGTAAAGTTTGAGTTGACAGCAGCATTTTAACTATGAGTAGAAACAGAAACTTAGAATTAGTCAGCCAATAAGGACTGCATGGTCCACCCAGTCTGCTCATTTTTCCCTAGTTACGGTATCACCATAGAACCTATTTGATCTCTGGCTCACCCCCCCCCCCCATTTCTTTTCATTAAGATCCCCTTATGCATATCCCTTGCATTCCTGAACCCGTCATTGTTTTCGCCCCTACCACCTTGGCTGGTAGGCTTTTCCACAAATTCACTACCCTTTCTGTGAAGAAGTATTTCCTCATGTCCCTCCTGAATCTACCTCCCTCTAGCTTCACAGCATGTCTCTGTTCTTATACATCTTTGATTCTGAAAAATACTTCCCTCCTGTACCCTACTCACCCCTGTAAGATATTTAAAGGGTTCTATCATATCCCCCCTTTCCTCCCTCTCTCTCTTCTAGAGTGTACATGTTGAGTTCCCTCAATCTCTCCTCGTACTGCTTAAGATGCAGCTCCTCACCATTTTAGTTACCCTCCTCTGGACCGCCTCCACTCTGTCTATACCCTTTTGTAGATGTGGCCTCCAGAACTGTACACAGTATTCTAAGTGAGATCTTACCAATGATCTATACAAAAGCAACACTACCTCCCTCCTTCTGCTGGTGATACCTCTCCCTATGCATCCCAGCATCCTACCAGCCTTCCCATCTGCTTTATCACATTGCCTGGCCACCTTTAGGTCATCAGAGATTATTACTCCCAGGTCTCTCTCCTGCCTGGCAGTCATCAATAATGCACCATTCATTCTGTACTCTGCCTTTGGGTTTCTGTGCCCCAAATGCATTACTTTACACTTGTTCACACTAAGTTGGTTCATAAGCTACTTAGACAACTGCTCCCAAAGAGTGAGAATTGCTGACACACTCTCAGACCCAAGACCAGTCCAGTCCGATGTCCCGCAGGGCTCAATCTTGGGCCCCCTCCTATTCAGCCTTTTCTTGAACTCACTGCCAGAATCCTGCACTGAACAGATCCTACTCTACGCAAATGATACTGTCATCCTGGCATCCCACCATGATCCAGTGCATGTACAAGGAAACCTCCAGCAGGCCTTCTCTGCAGTAGAAAACTGGTTCTCAAAACACAAACTTATTCTTAACCAGAAAAAAACAAAGACCATGATTTTCTGCAGCTCCCACAACAAATACAAACAATATCAACTCTTCATTAAAACCAAGCAAGGAATCACCCTTGAACAAGTTCATACCTTCAAATACCTTGGCCTCACCCTCGACTGTAATCTCTCCTATGTTTCACACATCAATAATGTGGCAAAAGTAGCCAACACCAGGATGGGCCTAATATTCCGACACAGGAAACCTCTAACCCCTGAAGCTTTGTCTGTCACTGTCCAGAGCTCCATCGTCAGCATCATTGACTACGGTCTCATTATCTATGGATCTGGCACAACATCCTCTCTCAGATGTGTTTCAACTTCTCTCAGTCAAGTCTGCCGACTCATTACTGGTTCCCACTGTCTCACACACTCCTGTGACCTATACTCCAAAACTGGTTGGCTTCAACTGAACAACCCTGCATCATAGCAAAGAAAATTATGATGGGCAAGGCACCACCAGGAGTCAGCACCCTCCTTAAATCCAAAATCAACAACCTCAACATCAGGAACTCTAAGCCCCAAATCCTTCAAATCCCTCGCTGCTGGACTTCCCAAGGTCAAAGGTCGTTTGCATACAGGGCACCAAGTTGGCTGAATGATCTCTCTAGTGACACCTCCTACGCAACAACGCTTGGTACATTCAAAACAAAGCTCCATGGCCAGCCCAGTGGTGCTGAGGGTTGAGGCGCTGGACGCCATACCTCGCGCTGCACCGGCGACCCGGGTTCAGGAACGGACTCAGGTCGGTGGGGGTCGGCTGGGGGGGGGGAGGATGAAGTATCCCCCCGGATGATCTCTTCCCTCAGGGTGGGATACCAGGGGTGCTGTCTAGCGCCCAATGTCCTAATGGAGCCGGTAGATGCACCAACTCTTGAGGGGCACGGTGGCTTTGTATCTCGGAGTTGGGGAGGGGGGACGCCGTTAGACACTTGAGAAGGAGCGTGTGTCAGCACATCGACTCTCCGTGCTGGCATCTCAGGGGGTTGGGCCACAAGGGAACAATCACAAGCTTGGAGGAAAATGCCCTCCGGACCCCTAGATGAAGTTCTCTGGAGCCACCTTCAGCATCAGACGACCAAGGGTAGATCCCACTGTGCATGCTTGCTGCAGAGGAGAAGAGGGGAGGTAAGGGGGAGATCTCTCCTCTCTCTGCCCAGAGGGTGATCTGGGACATCTAATAAATCCCGATAACAACGTAGCACTCTAGGGGCAGACCCAGATGGCCGGGGATAGATGTGGAGGGTGTCACCCCTTGAGCACGGAAGGAGAGGGGGCTGAGGGGATGTAAGGCATGAAAAATAATAAGTAGAAAAAAAAAAAAGCTCTGCCACTTCCTAACAGGCACCAACACCGTGTTTGCACTGCATGACATCATTGTTCCCTACGCGATCTCTGACCTCGCTGGTGTCTGTTTTTGTCCTCTCCTCTTGCACTTACCTGTCCTTTGCAACTTCAAATGCACTTACCCTGTGTCTGTCCTTTCAAGGCCCCTCAGCTGCCTCACCCTGCCCCTCTGCACTTATGCCACGCCCTTCTCTGAGCCCAGTCCCCTTCTTGCCTTCCCCCTCCTAGTGTTCTTTGTGTAACGCATCACTTAATCAGATTATGTCAACTGAAGTTACTGTCTAATACCCTGTACCGTGTAAACTATTTTATGTTTACTGTCTGTAATCATGTAACCAGCCTGATGATAATTGTCTGTACTTCTGATGTGGCACCTTTGTAAAAGAGCCTTGGCTCAAAGGTATCTTGTAATCCTAGACATACATACTTAAATAAATAAATAAATAAATAAAAATCCCAGCTACCATACTCATGACCACTCCTCAAGTTTTCTCAGGTGTCTGCTTATCCTTTCCACACCACCTGAATTATCCACCCTATTGCAGATCTTGGTGTCATCTACAAAAAAACAGAACCTCCCCTCTGGATCATCTGCAGTGCCACTTATAATGATATTAAAGAGGACTGATCATAGCACTGATACCTGAGGCACCCCACTGGTCCTCCTCTCCTCATCTCAGTGTACTCCATTTACTAGCATCTTCTGCTGCCTATCCCTCAACCAATTTCTTACCCAGTTTATAACCTTTTGACCCATTCCTAGGTTACTCATCTTGTTTAAAAGTATTATGTGTGGAACTGAGTCAAATGCCTTACCAAACTCTAGGTAGGCCACATCCAGTGTTCCACCCTGATCTAATTCCTTGGTCACCAAATCAAAGAAATCTATCAGATTCTTTAGACATGACCTCCCACCTAGGAATCCATGCTGTCTCAGGTCTTGCAACCCATTTAATTCTAGATATTCCACATCCTCTCATTCAGCAATGATTCCCTGAAATTTCCCCCACTGATATGAGGCTAGCTGGTGTGTATTTGCTAGCCTTCTCCCTGCTGCCACTTTTAAGGAGTGGGACTCAATCTGCCCTCCTCCAGTCCTCTGGGACTACACCTGTTTTGAGTGAGAAGTTGAAAAGTACTGTCAAAAGTACAGCTAGTACCTCCCTGAGCTCCCTCAGTACCCTAGCACCCCATCTGGTCCCATAGCATCCCAAGAAGCATCTTGAATGAGGTAGTTGTGTCTTGCTGTTTTACAGCTCTTGGTGGTAGTGTCTGAGCTATTCATCTTTACTGCATACTCCCACCTCCAACCACCACAACCAGTTTTAATGATAATTGTTTTTACAACTGGGACCTAACACAGGCGTATAATTCATGGTACACTAGGGGATTCCAGATTCCTGAATGTGAATTGTGCTACTGTACTTTCACTTGTCTCGAGGTATTTTGCTTTATTTTTCTGTTTAAAATGCCACTGCATTGTGACCTTTGAGGGTGGGGTGATGCAGACTGGGGGGCCCATTGTTACTGCTGTGCATAGGGCCCATGATGAGGTACGTGCAGCCTTGCCAATGTTGTCGAGGCACAGGTCAGGAAGCATAGGAAAACCAGGAGCAGTTGTAGAAGTCACCCAAAATATTTATTTACACTAGCAGTAACATAAAAAAAAACTTGTTCAGTATAACTATTTACAAAGGTAAAATAAAATGGAGAACATCCACCAGAGTTTTTCTTCAATATCTGTGTCCCTTATCTCTTATAAATCCTTCCAACCACCATTCTTAACAAATGTCCTGTTCTTGTAAGTATTAGCCATGTGCAGCTAGAACACAATGTCCAAGAAATGAGGCCCCTTTTCCGCAGCTGTTCTGCAAAGGCTTAATAATTGAACTCATGTAACCTCTTGAGTTTACAATAGCTTTTTGAAATCATTTAAAACTATAATTATATACATTTATAAAATTAACACTATATATTTTATAAACAAAGGGATCCTAATATCAGTTACATTTCCATACAATGATTTGCATATATTTTTATATCAGCAGACATGCAAGGGAGGAAAAAGACAGATGGCAAGTGAAGGTTGAGAGACAGTGAGAGCAAAGCATTGCCAGATTATCGGGGTGATCAAATCCTAGGTCTCACAGTAAAATTTAGTTGCACAACCAGACAGGCAAGAGATAGGAAAGGAATAGAACAGAACAGATCTCTGCATTCAAACTCCTTCCGCAACAAATGGGACAGGGTACCACTTCACCCCATCACATACACCCCCCTGCTTAAGAGGGAACCTGTTTTATTAAACAAATTTCCAAAACTTTCTATTAATTCTCTATTAACATTTGCTGCTAACTTTCAGAAATTAAGCACATGTGCATTATCCATTTTTTCTGTAACAGTACAGCAAACAGTAAAGTTCAAACTCATACATTTGTTTTTCAACCTTCGGGACCCTCAATTTCTGATCAATATCTTGACAGAAAATCAGCATTGCTATTCTTTTTACAAGATTTGTGTGTCTCCTTGAATTTAAATGGCTGTAGTACCAGGTACCACCTTGTGATTCTGGAATTTTTATCTTTCATTTGGTTAAGCCAACAAAGAGGATTGTGATCTGTTATAAGTATAACGTCAGTTCCTAGCAAATAAAACTTAACAGAATCCATGGCCCATTTTGCTACTAAACATTCCTTTTCAATGATGGAGTATCTTTACTCTCTGTCATGCAACTTCCTAGTTATGTATAGAATAGGATGTTCCTTCCTATCTATATTTTGACTCAGTACTGCATCTAGGCCTACCTTGGATGCATCTTTTTGTAGCAAAAATGGTTTCTCAAAGTCTGGGCTTCTTAAAACAGGGGCTGAACATAATGCAGCCTTAATTGCTTAAAAAAGCTTCATCCCCAGGCTTCATCACACTCTGGGGTCCATTTCACATTATTTGGGTACCGTTTTTTCATGAGTTCAGTGAGGGGAGTAGCTAACTCAGCAAAGTTGGGAACAAATCTCCACTAATAACCAGCCAGCCCTAAAAATGTCCTGACATGTTTCTTTGTTTTAGGTACAGGGCTGTTAGCTACAGCTTCTATTTTAGAAACCTCTGGGTTAATTTCTCCATTACCCAACACATAGCCCACATATTTGATTTCCTGTATGCCCAATGCACATTTGGTAGGATTAATTGTCAGACCTGCACATTTGATAGCTTGGATAACTGCTCGTAGGTGTTCTAGGTGGCTTTTCCAGTCTGGAATGTACACCACAACATCATTCAGGTATGCAGCACAATAACCAGTGTGAGGGGATAAAATTACATTCAAGTAGCATTGGAATGTAGCTGGTGCACCATGTAAACCAAAGGGCAAGAATCCAACAGGGGTGGCAGCTGCAGTTTTATCTCTGGATTCTTTAGCTAAAGGTATTTGCCAGTAACCCTTGGTGAAATCAAGGGTACTGATATACTTTGCAATTCCCAGTCTGTCCACAAAATCATCTATTCTGGGCATAGGATAACTTTCAAACTCTGACATTTGACTAAGTTTCCTAAAATCATGGCAGATTCTAACATTCCCTTCTTTTTTGTTTACAATTATCATTGGAGCTGACCAAGCACTCCTCAACTCCTCTATGATACCCAATTCTTTCATTTTTTGTATTTCCTTAACCATGTTAGCTTTTAACCGCTTTGGTAACCTGTATGTCTTTTGCCTAATACGACGAGCATTCCTTGTCCCTATAACATGTTCAACCCCCTTTGCTCAGCCTGGTACTGGGATAAATGTACTGTTAAATGTCTTTAGCACATTATGAATATCTGCAGTTTGTTCTGAGGTTAAGGAAACATTCACCTTTACAGCATCAGCATTTACAGTTTGTTTTAGTCTATCCTAAGCTACATCAATATCTTAGTTTCTGGTAAAACTAGCAATGCAGCTTTTGGCATTTTTTCAACCCATTTCTTGAGGAGGCTAGATTGGTTTAGCTTAGTACAATTTTTCCTTTCAGGGATCTCAATCTTGTAGTTAACGATGCCAGTACGTCTAAGCACTCTATAAGGCCCTTGCCACTTTATTAACAGTTTATTTTCTGTTGAGGGTAACAGTAGCAAAACCTTTTCACCTGGTTCAAAAACTTTTTCTTTTACCTCATGGTCATAATATACCTTCTGCTGGTTTTGGGCCTCTTCCTGATTACTATGGGCAATTTCAACATATTTTGCCAGTTTCTTTCTTAGGGCACACATATAAGATTGTATAGATTGTTTCTGAGTGAGGGTTATTTTACCACGTTTCTTTTATCACATCCAGTGGCCCTCTTGGCTGCCTACCATATGACATTTCAAATGATGAAAACCCTGTTGATGCCTGTGGCACTTCTCTGTAAGCAAAAAGCAGGTAAGGTAAGTATTGGTCCCAATCTTCCCTTCCCCTTTTACAAACCTTTTTAACATGCATTTTAGGGTTTCGTTAAAATGTTCAACAAGACCGTCTGTCTGAAGGTGATAGGAGGAGGTTCTTATGGCAGTGATACCTAGTAGTCTGTACAGCTCCTTAAGTAATGCAGCACCAAAATTACCACCTTGATCTGTAATAATTTCTTTAGATATGCCCACTCTGCTGAAAATGTTTGCGAGCTCTGCTGCCACTTTTGAAGCTGTAAACATATGCATTGGAACTGCTTCTGGGTATCGAGTAGCATAGTCGCATACTACCAGGATAAATCTATTGCCCTTTTTACTTTTGTCTAAAGGATCAACCACATCCATTGCAATTCTTTCAAAGACACATCTATCAAGGGTAGGGGCACCAGGGGCACCTTGTCTTTTCTAGTGACTGGGGCTACTTTCTGACAATCAGAACAGGAATTACAATAGGATACAATATCTTCATGAATTTCAGGCCAGTTAAATCTGTACAGCAATCTGGCAAGGGTGCAATCCTTCCCTGAGTGACCAGCCATAGGACTGTCATGTGCTATCTGTAACACCTCTGTTGTATACTTCTGTGGTATAACCAATTGTTCTGTCTGTTCCTGTGCCTGCGGATTAACCCAAACTCTGTACAATAACGCATTACATTTTTTAAACATTGGTCCATGTGACAGGGTAGAATAGGACCCTGTCCCATTTGGTTTGGAGAAAGTATTTAAATGCAAGGATCTGTAGTCTTTCCTTTTCTGTCTCTTCTGTCTGGTTGCGCAACCAAATTTTCCTGTGAGACCTCAGACTTGATCAACCAGACCAGTCTTGCAATCTTTTGCCTCTTACTGTCTCTCAGTTTTCTCTTGCTATTTTTCTTCCTTGCATATCTATATCTGCTAATATAAAATATATGAGAATCGATGTATGGAAATGTAGCTGATATTGGGATCACTTTTATTTAGAAAATTGTGTTACTGTTGAAATGTATATATTTATAATTTGAGATAACTGTAAAAAGCTAGAGGTTACTTGAGTGCAAATGCCTGAGCCTTTTGCAGTTGCTGTGGGGACATCAGGAAGTTCTCAATGTTCTTGCAGCTCCTGAAATTTACAAAGGACGGGATGCTTGCAAAGGATGGGGGTTGAAAAGAGTTATAAAAACAGCTAAGCTGAGCTGCAAGGGAGAATTTTTATAAGAGATTTTATTTTGCTTCGGTATATAGTTATTCTGAACAGGTTTATTTTATTTTATGTTACTGCAACTACAAATAAACAGTTTTGTGAAATTTTTCAACTGCTCCTGGGTTTTCTCTATGCTTCCTGACCTGTGCCTCGATGACAGTCCACCCTGTTTTGGTTTTACCCCCAGCTGCTTAAAATAACCCTGGAGAGAAACATTGTTAGCTTGTTCTGAAAGAAAATCACAATCAGTTATCAATTTAGTTTCAGAATTTTCATATGTTAACCCTTTCTGTCTGTCAGTCATTTGTTGCCAGTTTCTTCAGGCATCGTCTTTCTTTCCTGGATTTCCAGATCTTGGAGTTGTACTCAAACAAGTCTGAATCAAAATCACTGAAAGGAAAAGAGTTCCCACCATTCGAGATTTTCTTTGCCTGAGCTCTTGTCACCACAGCTGCTGAAACATGAGCATTTACTCCCACTTTGATTAACTCAGTAAATCCTGGAAAGTCATTTCCAATAATCTCAGGTACAGGTAACTTAGGTACTACCCCCACTTTCATTTGGTGCAACACACCCTTAATGGTCAGAGTCACTTGGGTGGTGGGATATCATTGAGTGTCCCCATTGATGCAGATGACACCAGTACCTGGTCCCTTTACACAGTGTTTTCCCAACACTTCAACATGCACTAGGGTCTGTCTGCTTCCCGAATCAATAAGTTCATTTACAGTTTTATCCCCCACCATCACATCTGTTAAGTACTTGCCCCAATTTTCCAAGGACAAATATGTTCCAGTGCCACTCTCCTTACTATGGCAGTTTCTTGCAATCTGGCCTGGCTTATTACAGTTCTAGCAAATAACATCTTTGGGTCCAGATTTGTTACCCCCACCAGAGTTCTTATCAGGCTTGGAGTTTAAATGGGAAAAAGAGTGTCTTACAAGTACTTGGCTGTTACCTCACTGCTGTGGCATCTGCCTAGCCATTTTGTAGTCCTCAGCCAAGGAAACAGCTTTTTCCCTGCTCTCTGGTCAGTGTTCCTTTACCCAAAGCTGCACATCTGTAGGCAGGATGTTGATGAATTGCTCCATGGCAAATGTGTCCATGATCTGTGTGACTGTTTTTCCCTCTGGTTGGAGCCATTTTTTCAAGAGTTCTCTGAGCTGGGCGAAGGCTTCTCGAGGTTTGTCTACCGAGTTGTACCTCAGAGATTGAAATCTCTGCCTGTAGGTCTCTCCAGAGATGTCATACCTTTTCAGGATTTCACTTTTCATCATGTCATAGTTTTCTCACTGTGCAGTGTCCATATTGCTATAGGCAAGTTGGGTTTTCCCTGTCAGGTAGGGTACCAGTCTAATTGTCATTTGCTGCTTTGGCCATTGGCAGGCTGTGGCAACTCTTTCAAAAGTTGTCAGGTATGCCTCAATATCATCCGAGAGACACAACTTTGTAAGTTTAATGGCTTTTAAGTTGCTTGCATTTTGTTGCTCGTCTGGATCTATGCCAGATTCTCTGCATTTGATAGCTTGCAAGGCATCCAGCCATCACTGCTCCTGTCGCTGCATATCCTCTCTCCTCTGCTGCTCCTGTTGCTGCATCTCTTCTCTCCTCTGTGCTTCTAAACTTTGAATCTCTTTTTCTCTCTCTGCTTCTCAGTCTCTTTTTGTTGTATAGCCCACCATTTGAAAAAGTCCATCAGGCTTTTAGGTTCTGTCACTACCTGTTCTTTTTCCACAACTTATGCTGGCTGTACAATCTCAGCTTGCACTTTTGTCTCTGCTAGTTTGGCTGCCATTCTCCTGGTAACCACTCATGGACTTGCTGCTGCAGAATCCATACCTTTCTATGTGCTTCCCTGGTACTAGGTCCAGTATCTATGTACAAAACTCCTGGCTTAGAGTATGTACAGCATAAATCCCACTTAGGCTGACACCATCTGTCATTGAGGCACAGGTCAGGAAGCATAGAAAAACCAGGAGCAGATGTAGAATTCACCAAAAATATTTATTTACTCTAGCAGTAACATAAAAAAATAAACTTGTTCAATATAACTATTTACAAAGCCAAAATAAAATAGAAAACATCCATCAGCGCTTCCCTTTAATCTCTGTGTCCCTTTTCTCATATAAGTCCTTCCAACCCCCATTCTTAACAAGCATCCTGTTCTTGTAAGTATCAGGCCTGTGCAGCTAGAACACAATGTCCCGGAAATGAGGCCCCTTTTCCATAGCTCTTCTGCAAAGACTTACAAATTGAACTCAGGTAACCTCTTGAGTTTACAATAGCTTTTTGCAGTCATTTCAAACTATAATTATATACATTTCAAAAATTAACGCTATATATTTTATAAGCAAGCATTTGTCAATGCCGAATGCTGTCTCGCTGGCATTGGCATTGGTAGTGCAGGAGTTAGAGATGCATAATAGGAATGGCAGTGAAGTATTGAACTGATGCCAACCCCACCCCCACCCTGCAGAGAGTGACAGGCTTGGGGTGTGCCTTTTGGTTGTCAACTATAATGCTCATGCCATTTTACCTCACCCTACCCTGTAGACACTGACAAGTGTCCTGGTGTACTTTGGGGTCTTTGGGCATTATATTTACCCCATTCCATAAGGAAATACACCGAGATCGGTGCAGTATAGGGGAATGGGGTGAACTTTGGAGCCAAACACTCCAAGGCACACCTTGATGTCTGTCACTGGCTGCAGGGAGAGGGAGAAGGTGGAATGGCATGAGCATTACAGCCGATGATCCCAAGTCACACACCTGAAGCCTGTCAGTATCTACAGGGTTGGGTGTTACAGTTGGAAACCCTAAAACTGTAGGCGTTTGTTGGTATTTTCACTCCAAATTTTCAACATGGGCTTTTTATGACCCCACCTCATGAAGAGCGGCATTATCAGTTTGTTAGGCGAAAGATGATTTTGCACCGCGACTGTGCCATTTAGCGCCACAGGCACAAAAACAAATTTTTGGTAGGATTTGAAAGATGACAACTGTATTGTTCATGAGGAGGTGTAAAAAAATGGCAGCATTGACAATCTGGAATGAAAATATGAAAAATTGGTGAAGTCATGAGCATGCATAGAAACTGTGCAACACATGTCCATAACCCAATTATTTATGGGATTTTTTTAACCACATTTGCAACATAGGCATTTTGGGACCTCCCCTCATGAACATTGTCACTGTGATTTTGTTAATCTGTCCCAAAAGTTGATTTCCCACAACGAGCATGCAATTGTGCGCCACAGGTGCGAAAACACATTTCAGGCAGGATGTGAAAAATTACAGCTGTACTGTTCATAAGAAAGTGCTAAAAATGTTTCTATTGAAAATCTGGAGTGAAAATATTAAAACTGCTGAAGTTACGAGCTTGCATGGAAACAGTGCAACTCATGCTTGTAACGCAGTCATTTTTTTTTCACCAAATTTGCAACATGGGCTTTTTGGGACCCCACTTCATGAACAGTGGCACTGTTGTTTCATTTATCAGTTTGAAAAGGTGATTCCATGCAGTGACTACAAAATCACCTTTCGGGACCGAGTAACGAGATGACAGTGCATGTGTTCACGAGGTGGGTTCCCAAAAACCCCATTTTGAAGATCTGGTACCAAATTCCTAAAATTGGCTGAGATGTCCACCTAAGATGCAACTCCCCATTGCCTGCCATTATAAAGCATACCACATTTTGTTCAGTTCCCTGTCGGCTTTGAAGAGTTCAGACGTGTTCCTGCTCCACAGAAGATCACAGCACTGGCCCTCTGGAGGTAAGTATGGGGTGAGGGGAGTGCAGGGAGGTGGGGTGCACAGATGGCGGGTGCAGTTTGGGGGAGAGGGCGCGGCAGGATGTCGAGGGAGACACAGACAGAAACTGTCAGCAGAGACTCAGTACCCCGTGGTCTTAGCATCCTGTCAGTGCACAGCAATTTCTTATGCATACCTCATGCTCAAACTAACCTCTACAAGGAAAACAAATCTCTATTAATAATCAAGAGATATTATTTTCCTTTATAAAATGGGTAATTAACATCCTGTGTCCTGATTGCCTAAGACAGGCTGGTCCACATACATTTCAAGAAAACAAAACAGCTCGTTGCCCTCGATAGAGGGTGCACCGTAAAAACCAGTAGTAGAGTACAAAAACAACTACCAGCACTCCTCAGAGAACTAGAAAAGCTATACTTTATAAATTAAAATAGGCCACCATAGGCACAACAGCAGTCATGTGGCACCTCTACCGGTTTCTCACTTCCTTGTGCATCGTCAGGAGGTAATGACCAATCATAATACACGTTTTAAATACACATCAACTTAAAGGCGCATAGTACTATATATCAGTGCTTACCAATACCAATGTAAAAGTGCATGGTGCTAAAGTGTGCAAAAATGTCCACATACCAAAATACTATATGCTTATGCTATAATAGAGAAAAAAATATTCCATTAAAAATGTAGTAATTGTTAAATGCAGCGAACTGGAGATAGTTAAGAGAATAAGGGGGATTATTATCATTTAGAGAACCTATTATTCATAAACACAATAATTCATATTGTAACACTATAAAGCTTTTATGATTGCAAAAAAAAAAAATCCATATTCAGACACATTTCTTCATTTTTAGCTTACATGTACATTTATCTATAAGAGAATTGCAAACCCAAACTTTTGAGTGTGTCATTTCTCAGCTTGTTCACTCCTGGTGCTAAAAGTACCAAGGGAGATATCCTTTTCCTTTCATGCCCCCTATAAAGAACGAGAAAGAGAGAAGAAATGAACATACTAAATACTAAGTGGTGTGGATATTCATCATATACATAACTAAATAGTTATCTGCCCACATCCACAAACAGTATTATAACAATACTTTAGAACAATCAAACTATAAAACAATCAGAATATTTGTATACCCTACAAATTACTTTCTCCTCTTCCTAATACAATGTATGAGATGTACGGTCATTCAGATCTGGGGATTCAATAGCCCCCAAAGTAAAAATCCAGTAGGATTCCCTGTACAAGAGCTTTTCCTCCATATCGCCACCTCTGGGACCCAGTATCACTTTCTCAGTAGCACAGTACTTAAATTCATGTTTATTGGTGCTGTTAGCTTTTATATGCTTAGCCAAAGCATTCTTCATATCACCATTACAAATGGCTCCCTGATGTTTACCTACTCTTATTTTAAGTGGCCTTGATGGTTTACCCACATAAAAACAGCCACATATGTAAGTGGCTAAATATATTACATTGTCAGTAGTGCAATTGAAGAAATCATGTACTGTAAATGTTTTGTTGCTATTACAAGTGCTGAAGGTATGTATTTTCAAAATAAGAGAGCAGAATTTACAATTACGACATGGAAAATTTCCATCGGGCAAGGAAGGAAGCCAGTTTTTACTATTTACATTTTCTCCTCTGATTTTACCCTGATAGCTATGTACCAATCGATCTTTAATATTATTACCGCTCCTGTATACCATCAAAGGTTTTTCTCCAGTATATTCTTTAAGGAGAGGTTCATTCTCCAAAATATGCCAGTTTTGATCAATTATCTGTTTGATCTTACCAGAATGTCTCATAAAGTTAGAAATAAAATGCATTCTATCCCCTGAATTTCTAGGGGGTCTACTCTGCAACAAGTTCTCTCTTGGGGTAATAAGTACCTCCTCAAAGGCTAATTCTACCAGGTTGGTGTTATAACCTCTGTCAAAAATTAATAGGCTGTTGGTTAACTAGGATCTGTGGCCTATTCTGTAGGTAGGGAAATGGGCAGACTTGATGGGCCAAGCGGTCCTTATCTGCTGTCAAAGTCTATGTTTCTAAAAAAACATAGATACATAGATACATAGACAGTGTCGGCAGATAAGGGCCTATGGCCCACCTAGTCTGCCCATTTGAGCTTGTAAGTTCAGTTTGTTTTCCTAGAAGTCTGTTGCACCTTACCCCTGACCTCCAGAATTCCTTTATATCTATCCCATGCATTCTTAAATCCTGTGATTGTTTCAGCCCCCACCACTTCCTCTGGCAGGGTGTTCCACTTGTCCAGCACCCGTTCTGTGAAGAAATTCTTTCTCATGTTTCCTCTGAATCGTCCTCCCTCCAACTTCATCCCATGCCCTCTAGTCCTGGAACATCTTTTTCGCTTAAAAATAGTGTTTTCCTGCACCCTGTTCCTCCCTGTAAGATATTTGTATGTCTCTATCATATCCCCTCTCTCCCTCCTCTCCTCCAGGGAGTACATGTTCAGTTCCTTCAACCTGTCTTCATAGGACTTGTGATGCAATCCATGCACCATCTTTGTTGCCCTCCTCTGAACCTTCTCTACCCTGTCTATGTACATGTGCACATATCTGTAGCCAGGGCAATATAATCAGCGTCCTGGGTACAGTTTCTACAGACTCGCATTAATTGAGCTTTAGGAATATTATCCACCATATGTCTCAGATGGCAGCTGGACGAGTGGAGAAGGGAGTTACAATCAGTTTCCTTCCTAAACAGACTAGTATGCAGAGATCCATCCAATTGTTCCGTAACTTTGAGGTCCAAAAAAGAAACAGACTCAAGGTTCTGCTGCACTGAAAATTTCAAATTCACATTACTTTCCTCTAAATACTGTACAAAGCTGTTCAACTCATCCAGTGTGCCACCCCAGACCATGAATATAATGCCTATAAAGCGACACCAAATGTCAATCTTACTGTAAAAAGGGTTGACATCTGGGTCATAGACTATTGTTTTTTCCCACTTGCACAAACAGAGGTTGGCATAATTGCAGGAAAAAGTTGCTCCCATCGTTGTCCCCTTGGTTTGTAAATAATGTTCACCCTGAAACATGAAACAACTTTTTGTAAGTACATGTTCTGTGCTCTGTATCAAAAAGGCTTTTTTGTTGTGTCTTTAATGTAAGTCGGTAATGTTCTTACATATTGTTTAATGTAAGCATCGACGTACATGGATAGAGGCTCAGTAAGAGAACCAATGCCTGCTACATTGTGTCTACCAGGAGGATTATTTAGACTCTTATGAATTTTGGGAAGAATATATATATACTCACTGCTTGGGATTTAGGATGATATGGAAATTGAGCAAGAGTGGTATCTTGTTTCTATGGACATCACAGCACTGTATACCAATATCCCCCATGGGGGAGGGTTAGATGCCTTAAAGTACTATCTGTACCAGGACCCTAATGTTAATGAACAGAAAAAAAGCCTTTTTGATAGAGAGCACAGAACATGTCCTTACAAAAAATTGTTTCATGTTTCAGGGTGAACATTATTTACAAACCAAGGGGACGGCGATGGGAGCAACTTTTGCTCCCAATTATGCCAACCTCTATTTGGGCAAGTGGGAAAAAACAATAATCTATGACCCAGATGTCAACCCTTTTTACAGTACGATTGACATTTGGTGTCACCTTATAGATGGTATATTCATGGTCTGGGATGGCACACTGGATGAGTTGGATAGCTTTGTACAGTATTTAGAGGAAAGCAATGTGCTTTTGAAATTTTCAGTGCAGCAGAACCTTGAGTCTGTTTCTTTTCTGGACCTCAAAGTTATGAAACAGTTGGATGGATCTCTGCATACTAGTCTGTTTAGGAAGGAAACTGATCGTAAGTCCCTTCTCCACTCATCCAGCTGCCATCCGAGACATATGGTGGATAATTATTCCCAAAGCTCAATTAATGCGAATCCGTAGAAACTGTACCCAGGACGCTGATTATATTGCCCTGGGTACAGATATATGCATATGTTTTTTTGACAGAGGTTATAACACCAACCTGGTACAATCAGCCTTTGGAGAGGTGCTTACTACCCCAAGAGAGAACTTGTTGCAGAGTAGACCCCCTAGAAATTCAGGAGATAGAATGCATTTTATTTCTAACTTTATGAGACATTCTGGTAAGCTCAAACAAATAATTGATTAAAATTGGCATATTTTGGAGAATGAACCTCTCCTTAAAGAATATACTGGAGAAAGACCATTGATGGTATACAGGAGAGGTAATAATATTAAAAATCGATTGGTACATACCTATCAGGGTAAAATCAGAGGAGAAAATGTAAATAGTAAAAACTGGCTTCCTCCCTTGCCGATGGAAACTTTCCATGTGGTAATTGTAAATTCTGCCCTCTTATTTTGAAAATACATACCTTCAGCACTTGCAATAGCAACAAAACATTTACAGTACATGATTTCTTCAATTGCACTACTGACAATGTAATATATTTAGCCACTTGCATATGTGTCTGTTTTTATGTGGGTAAAACATCAAGGCCACTTAAAATAAGAATAGGTGAACAACAGCGAGCCATTTATAATGGTGATATGAAGAATGCTTTGGCTAAGCATATAAAAGCTAACAGCACCAATAAACATGAATTTAAATACTGTGCTATTGAGAAAGTTAGACTGGGTCCCAGAGGTGGCAATATGGAGGAAAAGCTGTTGTACAGGGAATCCTACTGCATTTTTACTTTGGGGGCTATGGAATCACCAGGTCTGAATGACCATATAGATCTCATGCATTGTATTAGGAAGAGGAGAAAGTAATTTGTAGGGTATACAAATAGTTTGATTGTTTTAGAGTTTGATTGTTCTAAAGTATTGTTATAATACTGTTTGTGGATGTGGACAGATATCTATTTAGTTATGTATATGATGAATATCCACACCACTTAGTATTTAGTATGCTTATTTCTTCTCTCTTTCTCGTTCTTTATAGGGGGCATGAAAGGAAAAGGTTATCTCCCTTGGTACTTTTAGCACCAGGAGTGAACAAGCTGAGAACTGACAAACTCAAAAGTTTGGGTTTGCATCTCTCTTATAGATAAATGTACATGTAAGCTAAAAATGCAAAAGTGTGTCTGAATATGGATGTTTTTTGCAATCATAAAAGCTTTATAGTGTTACAGTATGAATTATTGTGTTTATGAATAATAGGTTCTCTAAATGATAGTAATCCCCCTTATTCTCTTAGCTATCTCCAGTTCACTGCATTTAACAATTACTACACTTTAGCACCATGCACTTTTAAATTGGTATTGGTAAGCACTGATATATAATAATATGTGCCTTTAAGTTGATGTGTATTTAAAATGTGTATTATGATTGGTCATTACCTCCTGACGATGCACAAGAAGTGCGAAACCGGTAGAGGTGCCACACGACTGCTGTTGTGCCTATGGCGGCCTATTTTAATTAATAAAGTATAGCTTTTCTAGTTCTCTGAGGAGTGCTGGTAATTGTTTTTGTACTCCACATACATTTACCTGAGCCTAGTGCCCAGTGGAAAAAAAAGTACTGGTGCCAGTCTGCCCACATGCCAACCATATCGTTGAGGATCAACACAATGTCCATTTTGAAAACTGCTGCTATTTTGTCTGTGTGGACTTAATTCCATGCTCATGGCAGAGATTCTGCTCACTGAAGACATGACTACTGAAGGCAGGCTATTACATCCAGGGAAGAGACATCCTGGGATAGCACTGGATAACCTTTATGCAGGTCAGTCATATCTCTGAGGGTGCACACACAGGGTGGCATATGGACAGCAGGACAACTCAGAAAGCCTGTTAATCCATTCACTGAGTAAAATTGTACTAGTGTGGCAACAATTTTGTGCAGACAATTTTACAGTGAACAGGACCATCATAGTAATCTTAGTTGATGGCCCAGTGGTTCACCCTCAGTGTGTTAATTCAGGGGAAGGTACAGCAGTGTCCTCCTGATCTCTGGTTGCCCTGTGGGTTTGTGAACCTGGTCATAGCACTGAACCTCGATTACCACCTGGTTATACCAGGCAGTAAATTGCAGAGGCACAGGAGGCTACAACTGGGTTTGCAAGAACCGCCATGTGCCTTTGTGCATGGTGGCCACAATCCCTTTTTTGACCAGTCTCAAAGCCATTAACCCCTGTATGGCATAACTTGATGGGGTTACAATGTGAGTGAGGGGAAATGGGGTGACTGTCAATGGGGGCTGTGGTCCCCCAGCATCTGGCATCACAGGCTCAAATTCACACAGCATTTACACCTTTTTTGTTTTTTAACAGGGACAAAAAAAATCTGTTCATATTAGAAAAACAGTAAGAAAGAAATCTTTGAAAGGCTGATCGAGTGAGTAGCCACAGTGTTCCATGCCACAACACAGGAAACATAGTTTCATGTCTGAGTGTATCAGAGGCAGAAGGTGCTCGGTTCCCCATGGAAGCAGGGAGGAGAACTTCGATCACTTTAGTACCACCCTGCTAACTGGCTACTGTATACAACTAGAGCCCATTGTGAAGGTCACCATTTGCTGCCCCTCCCACATATACAGTTATACGAGGCAACAATATCACTACAGTGACGAAAAGTAGGAATGGGAGATAATGGTAGAAAAATAGGGATGCTCTGTCCCTAAATAAAAAAGAAACTCAGAATTTGAATTTAATAAATGTATACCTCAATTTCTTCTTACTAGTTTTGTAACATTAATACTTGTACCCAATTTAGACAAAAAGGCAGTGTTGACACTGTACTTGTTGGTATGTCGCATAACTTTGGCATAATTTCAAGACCTTTCACTGCCCAAAACAGTCTTTCAGTAATTGGGTGCTGCTACATACTCCTCAGTTACAAGTCTCTTGAATTTTCATTCTCAATATCATGACTGGGGCTGAGAATGTGCATGGGGGGCCGTATTTAATGTGAAGAAACTTTCTTGTAGGGTACTTTCTACTGATTCTCAATTCTAGAGGACATGTCAAAATTCTTATACAAAACAGGATAGCCAATTTTATAAGTAATATGTTTTCTTTTCTAATATATAGCATGTATATGTTTATAATTTTAATAAAGAGAAAGATAATTACTTGGAGTAGTGTAGCAACTCAGTACTAGAAATTGAAACTCTACTGTACATCAAGCTGGGCAAAATGAACAGAAACAAGTTTCACCAACAAAACCCAGAAATAAATCTACAAATCTCAAACATTTTTCTGAATCTGTAAAGGTTTCTAGCAGAGGAGTGTTTAAGGTACTTATTTTTAGGTTTCAAAATAAGAGGCTAAATTTGTAGCTGTTACTCCAGATCAATTATCAGCTAATGCACAAATGTGAGAACTGCAGATGGTATGAGTGTTTTCCATGACGAAATTGAATGAGTATATGTGTGTGTGTGTGTGTGTGTGTGTGTGTGTGTGTGTGTGTGTGTGTGTGTGTGTGTTTGTGTGGTTGGTTATTTCTTTGTTTTTTTACAGTGGAACTAGTCCAGTGATGCTTCAGTAGCCTACTGGGCTCTAAGATGGAAGACCAAGGTTTGAAATCAGACTCTGGTTTTCTAGATCAGGAGGGGGGGGACGTGGGAGTGGGGGCTGTGGGTGACTGGAGCATTAAGCAATAACAACCGAGAACCCAGTCATTTCCAAGAGATTAACAAGCGGGTGTGGGGATGAACGGCACAAGGCATAGCCCTTCAACCAGTCGTTAATCCAAGAAAATGACCAGCTTTAAGACTGTTATTGTGATTATAACCAATCACAATGACAACTTAATTTTTTTTTTTTTTTTTGCTTAGTCTAAGTTTAGCCATGTGGCACAAGCCCTGCATGGCACACAGTGTCAGTTGGCAGCTGTATCGGTCATTTCAAAGAGGTTCATTTATTTATTTTTATTTGAGTTTTGGTAACCGGGTAAGTCCACTGAGACAATTACAGTCCCTTTTTCAGGGTTGACCCCGGGTCAAG
This sequence comes from Neoceratodus forsteri, assembly GCA_016271365.2. Classification (NCBI taxonomy): domain Eukaryota; kingdom Metazoa; phylum Chordata; order Ceratodontiformes; family Ceratodontidae; genus Neoceratodus; species Neoceratodus forsteri. The sequence goes on along the minus strand of CM028130.1, from coordinate 562,371,482 downwards.
AATCAACCATGAAGGTATAAGTGCAACTAGCAATGCAGTTCTCATGTTACAAGGATGGAATTAGGCAGAGTACATGTCAAGACAAAATACTGCAAGTACACAAACAATTGACAACAAATTTGACAAGCAATGCATGAAGTGGATGCCTGATGCAAGCCTAGATGGGCTATATACAGGGCAGTTATAGTACAAGACTTCATAGTAAACATACTAGTAATATACATGGGAGTGGCAAAGACCAGAGAATTCTACACGCATTAGTCTCATCTCATTCTAAGTGTAGCAGTAGCAGAGTGGGAGAAGAATAAGGCAGGAGGAGGCAGCCGTAGGTAAGGTAGGGGAGTTTTTGGGTAGACACCCTTTAGCAAAAACAGAAGCAGGTAGTAGAGGTAGACAGAAAGGCAAACAGATGTGACTGAAATTATGAGAGGGAGGAGCAGGAGAGAATGGAGGGAGGGAGGGAGTTCCAGTCAGTTAGAGGAGCGTATGAAAAGGAGTGTCTGGATACAGCAAGATATATTTTGGGGACAATGAGAAGGGTGAGAGAGGTAGACTGAAGTGTGCGTGGTGCTGGTTTGAGGCGTATAAGTTCCCTGAGGCAGGGGAGGGTGAATCTGTGGACAAGCTTGAGCATGAGGCTTAAGGTGGAGTACCTCAGTTTTGCCTCATAGGAGGGCCACCCCAGAGAGGTGAGAACATCACAATGGTGAGAGCGGGTAAGTGCCCCCATGGCAAAATGACCAACCCTATGGTATGCCTGAGAGAGGAGGGACATGGAGGAGGAATTAATGAAGAGGAGGAGGGGTGCAGCATAGGATAGTAGGGGATGGAGGAATGCAGAAGCAGTTTTTTGGCAAGAGGCAAGTGTGAGGTACAGGCACACGTGATATAGGAGTCCAAGTTTCTGATTGAGATTTTGATAGTGCTAGACACATGGGAGTTGAACGATAGAGCAGGGTCCAAGGTAACACCCAGGTATTTGAAGGAGTGAACTACCTCTAATGGGTCATCCTTGTTAGTAGAAATACTAAGGGTAGGTAGATTACGCTTTTTGCAGGCCGATGGGCAAAGACCATGCATTTTGTTTTCTTTGGGTTGAGAACAAGGTGATTACATTGGAACCAGGCTTCCAGAGAGGCGAAGTCTGAGGCAATGTTCCGATTGATTTCGTCAATATCTGGAGATGAGCGGTAGATGATTGCATCATCTGCATATAGGTGAATTGTGGCACCCCTGCAGAAGTTGGGGAGGTCATTTATAAAGAGCAAAAATAACATGGGGTCCAGAATTGAGCCTTGTGGGACACCATGGGAAACTGATTTTTGTTCAGACTGGGAGCCATCCCACTTGACTTTCCGGGATTGATCTGACAGATAGCTCTTCATCCAGTGCAGTACATTGTGGTCCATGCCAAGTATATGTAGCTCGTGAAGCAGTAGCCCATGATTCACGAGGTCAAATGCTTTTGTGAGATCCACGAATATGGCACCAGTGGCCTGGCCCTTATCCATGGTGTGGAAGATGTCAGATGTTACTTTTATGAGTGCAGTGAGGGTACTGTGATTCTTTCTAAAGCCGTGCTGGCAGGGTGATAGGAGCTTGTGGGAGTCGAGGTAGTCTTGGAGATGATTATAAATGATCCACTCTTGGATTTTTGCCAGTTGAGAAAGTAGAGATATAGGGCAATAGTTTTCAATGATGGAGTTTGGTCCTCCTTTGTGGACCAGAACTACTACTGCCACCTTCCACTCATCTGGTACAATGTTAGACAGGAAGGATCAGTTGAACAAGTTGCAGATGGGGCGAGCTAGGGCAGAGGCACCCAGCTTAAGAAATTTTGGTTCCAGCGAGTCGTGTCCGGGAATGCCCTCCGGTTTTATTTTAGATAGAAGTTGCTGCACCTCTTTGAGTGTGACTAGCTTTAAATGGAATTCAGGACGACCCCCTAGGTTGGGTGGGAGAGTCGTAGGAAGAGAGGGAGCATTGTGGAAGATCAAGGTGTATTTCTGGAGGTCAGAGAAGAAATTGCTGAATCCAGTGGCTACGAAGAGTGGGTCGTCGAGGGTGGTGCCATTGATAGAACTAGAGCTTGGGTTTTCTACAGTCTTTCCTTTTACTAAAGCATTAACTTGTCTCCAGAATTCCTTTGGGTTACTTAGATGCTCTGTTTGAAGAGATTTGAGATGGCATCTCTTAGCTTTTTGTACAGAATTTTTACACTTATTCCTGAGCTGTCTGTAAATAAGCCAGTCCGAGGGGAGTCCACTTTGTTTGTACATTTGCCTTGCTTTGTCCCAGAGGGCCATAAGAGATCTGATATCCCCAAAGAGCCACAGGGCTTTAACACCCTTGGATTTACATTTCTTTTGAGGGGCGTGCTGGTTAATTATTTTGGTGAGAGTGGAGATTAGGAAGTCCAGGGCTAGGTTTATGTTAGGAAGTGTATTAATGGGGCCCCAGTCTGTAGAGTTAATGGATGACAGGAACCTGTTGACGTCAAACTTAGTCATATCCCAGACCAGGGAAATCTTGGGAGGAGGGCTGGTATAGCTGTTTCTCCACACACAGAAGGTGGGAGAGTGATCACTTATGCAATCGTTGAGCGTGCCAGCAGATCTGATTTTAAATGGGCAGTTGATGACTATCTAGCCTAGCAGGGTATGATTACAAGATTTTGGATTGACTCATGTATGATCATGGATTAACTGGGCATGGTTGCCATCAGCAAGTGAAGCATGGACATTACCAATACTGGGGTGCAGCCAGTCAGTGTTGAAGTCCCCACATAGGATGATGTCATGCTTTGGGAGGCTGCCTAAAGATTCAAGGAGAGGAGGCAGGTCAGCAGTGGCATGGTTGGGGGGCATATAAATACACCCTATGATGGGTTTTTTAATGTTTCCAAGCATAATGGTGACATAAAGGGACTCAATAAGCGGAGGTGAGGAGACAGAAGTGGGGAGGCCAGTGACGCTGAGGCCTGTCCTGTAGTAGATAATTACCCCTCTGCCCCTTTTGCCAGTCCTATCATGTCTAAAGATGCCATAGTCTTGAAGGGACACCTCATGCTGTTTTTGATAGCAGGTTTTAGCCAGGATTCAGATATGCATAGGATGTCAGGAGACATTCATATGGTCCAGGCTTCCAATTTAGCCATTTTGGGTTGTAGGCTGCGAATGTTAATGTGTACTATTTTCAAACTTTTCATAGCAGGTATAGACGCTGCAGATTGGGTAGGGGGAGAGTGAAGTGCAGGTCCAGGGTTGGTTTCAGTGTCCCCAGCCTGGAGCACGCAGGAGGAGAGTAGAGACAGTTACCCAGGGCAAGGTGCCAGAAGAGAAGATGCCATGGGCAGAGGTAGCATTGGGAGCAAGGAGTCATTTATGCAGCCAGTACCCAAGCAGAGCTGTATCTTGTTTAGGAAGATGGGATGTAGAGAAGTATTGTCAGGGATTCTGGTTCAATGTGGACTGGAGGGGGAGGTGAACTTTCACCCGTAGAGTGTTGGAGGGCCCCAGCTATTACCCAGTCCATATACCAGCTTAAAGCAATAAGCCAAGCAAGGGAGACTAACCAATATAGGCTGCCCATTAGGGCAAGCTGGGCAAACAGGCCAAGAGCAGAGAGCAGATTGTATGTTGTAGCATTCTGTGATCCAGGCTGGGGCTAAATGCCTGGTAGGAACAGCAGAGAGAGAAGCTAAGATTACAGTTTGTGTAGAAAGGTGAATTAACTTGACAAATCCTAGTAGACATGCGGAGTTTATATAGTTCAGAAGCGATTGTCCTGCCTAATCTTGGAGCCCCTGGTCCAGAGGTGTCAGCAGGGAGATAAGAGCCAATAGGGAGGGATTTTCTGGTGGAAGGAGGGGCAGGAAGAGTATTTAAAAGGTGGCCTAGGAGGGAGGGGTGGGACAAAAGAACAGGCACAAGAGAGATACGCGTGCCCAGCTATGAGTATTACAATCCAAAGAAGCTGGCTAAAAAAGGCACACCAATCGGGAGCAATGCTCCTCGCAGCTGGCCCAATCAGGAGCCTTAAGGAAATGCAGCGATCAATGAGAATGACAAATCCAGTAGGCAATCAGAAGCCTCACTCTGCTTCTTAATAATTAATATACTTATAATGTTCTATAGTTCACAAGCTCAGTCTTTAGGGCTGGAGGATTGTTGCATGAGATGAGATGAGTTGTTGCACCCCTTCTTGCCCGATCTATGCAGCAGTACTGTTGCTAGTAGCTAGAGACCTTCAGCTGTTCTCTCAGACAAATTAAAGTGCTTGGGTAGTTAAACCAGAAGAAGACGGGACCCCAAAGGATCTTTTGAGTAGAACTGGGGAGGGAGTGGGGGTTGTGCAGCTGGGTTAGCAAATACAAAATCACACATGCCCAAAAAGACCCCTTTCAGAATGATACCTAGACCTGTGCTCTGCGCAGTGTTGATGCAGTCAACGCTGTGACAAGTTAGCCTTTTTAGGGAAAGCTGAGCAGGGGGAATCAGTGAAGAGAATGACAGTAATGACAGAAATATAAATCTAACAGTTTGAAACTCTATGAAAAGAGAACAAATCCCATGTTATCATCAGTCACATACAGTATCATAAAATGATTGCTCAAGATACAGAACAAGCCTGGCTTGCAGTAAATTTCAGGTTTGCACTCTACATTTTACAACTGCTAACTCATTAACATGGGCCATTTGTGACCCCACCTCATGAACAGTGGCACTATGAGTTTGTTTGCGGAAAGGTGATTTTGTACAGCGACTGTGCATTTTGGTGGTACAGGTGCGAAAACACAGTTCAGGTAGGATGTGAAAAATGACAGCTACACTGTTCATAAGGAGGTGTGAAAAAATGGCATTGCTGAAAATCTGGAGTGAAAATCTGGAAAATTGGTGACATCATGAGCATGCGTAGAAACTGCGCAATGCACGGCCATAACACAATTATTTAGGGGATTTGTTTAACCAAAGTTTCAACACAGGCATTTTTGGAACTCCAGTTATGAACAGTGTCACTGTGAGTTTGTTAATCTGGCCTGAACATTGATTTTCCACAGCAACCACGCCATTGTGTGACATGTGCGAAAACACATTTCGGGCAGGATGTGAAAAATGACTGTACAGGAAGTGTACAAAAATGACAGTGGTGAAAATCTGGAGTGAAAATATGAAAAATTGGTGATGTCATGAGTGTGTATAGAAAATGCAGAATGCAAGCCCGTAACGTAATTATTTTGGTATGCTCTTTACCAAATTTTAAACATAGGCATTTTAGGACCTCCACTCATGAACAGTGTCACTCTGAACATTGCTTTCGCACAGCGACCATGCCATTGTGCACCACATGCACAAAAGCACATTTCAGGCAGGATGTGAATAATAAGGAAGGGGGAGGAATGGCAATGTTGAAAATCTGGAGTGAAAATATTACAAATTTGCAAAGTTACTAGTGTGCGTGGAAACTGCTCAACGCACGCTCGTGAAACAGTCATTTTTTGGATTTTTTCACCAAATTTGCAACATAGGCTTTTTGAGAGCCAACCCCATGAACAGAGGTACTGTCATTTTGTTACGTTTTGTTAATCAATCCCAAAAGGTGATTCTACACAGTGACTGCAAAATCACCTTTCGGGACCGAATAACGCCATGACAGTGACTGAATTCATGAGGAAGGGTCCCAATAACCCCCATGTTGAAAATGTGATGCCAAAATTCCCAAAAATGCCCAAGATATGCACCAAAGTTGAAAAAAACCCTATTTATGCCATTATACAGCTTACCGGCATGTCTTCAGTTCGTGGTCGGCTTTGAAGAGTGCAGATGTGTTCCTGGTCCACCGAAGATCATCGCGCCAGGCTGTGGAGGTAAGTATGGGGTGAGGGGGTGTGTGGGAGGTAGAGTATGCAGAGGGTGGGCACGGGTTGGGGAGGTCACTGGAATACTTCAAGGACCGTTTTCTCATTTTACAAGGGGAAAAAAACAACGCAGGTCATTTTTGTTTTTGTTCGCAGGAGTGCTCTGTACACTGGGGTGGGCTCCCAGTGAACCACCTGCATTTATGGGGAGGGGTACCTAAGCTGACAGGGATTGGGCCCCCCATCAGCACGGAAACATGGAGGGGCGCATGATGTCAAGGGGGATTGGGCACCCCCTCGGCACACAATTGAAATGGGGGGCATTATGCCGATGCAGAGTGGGCTCCTCCATCAGCAAATGAAGTGGGTCGGGGCATGCCGATAGGGGGATTGGGCACCCCTGAAATTGGCATTGTGCACGGTGGCAGTCAGTGCAACCATCTTTATTGAAACACTTCACCAGTAAAGGCACATCAGGAGGTGTGTTATTGTGCCTCCGCATGACAAGCTTGCCTCTCATTGCAGTGGCACTTTTGTTAGATGTGGTGACCACTTTACATATTGCTGGTGTCAGTGCCTGCATGCTGGCTTATTGGGGAATGAGGGACCCACCTACTGATGCATGCCCTGCATTCGCCCACAGTGACTGCACCTCCAAATCTGCTATTACTGCAAGATGTTGGCTGGCATGCAAGCACAAGCCAACATAACAAAGGGGTCCCAATATCAGTTACATTTCTATACAATGATTTGCATATATTTTTATATCAGCAGATATGCAAGGGAGAAAAAGACAGACAGCAAGTGAAGGTTGAGAGGCAGTGAGAGGCAAATAATTGTGAGACTGTCAGGGTGATCAAATTCGAGGTCTCACAGGAAAATGTGGTTGCACAACCAGATAGACAAGAGACAGGAAAGAAATAGAACTGAACATATCCCTGCATTCAAACTCCTTCTGCAACAACTGGCACAGGGTCCCACTTCACCCTGTCATAGCCTACTCTTCTAATTTTCATAAATTATTAGGATGCTTATATAATGAAATATTATTATAGGGTAACTTTTGCATTTATAGTTCATTGTGTTAGGATTCAGGTTAAAGTCTGCGGGCCTCATCCACAAAGGTTGCACAGCTGCTGCACACCTGTGGATGGCTGTGAAAAGCCAAGGAGTGCCTCATAAATGCAGGACACACACCTTTAGGGAAGCCCACAGCATTCACAACCATGGTTGCATGCCCTCTCTATGCTCAATCCCCAGCCAGCTCTGCATTAGGTCAGGTCAGGCAAGGGTGTGGGGGTGGACATCCATCTGATGAACAGCACTGCTGGGGCAGCACGCATGGCTGGTTGGGCGGGATGCTATGCAACCCTAGGGCTGCCAAATTGCCCATGTACCCCTCTGCACCCAGCTGTCCCATTACAACCATGGCCCAAACTTCCCTCACTCCACTGTCCACTGACCCCAGGAGTATTTTTAAGGTGTTGGGGTCACTAACGCCATCTGGTGCCAAAAAGCAAAATGTGATCATTGCTGGTAGGGGATATGGCAGCCTGTGGAATACCGATACAGGCTGCCATATCATGTGGACCCTCGAGCTGCACAGAGTGGGGGATCCTCTGCAGAGCCAACTCAATCATCCAACTGGATGCCCAGGGATCGCAGCCAGAATGGCCCTGGTACTGACCAAAGCCCCTGCACAGGGTCTTTGCATCAGCAGAGAGTGATGAGATAGCGCTGTGGATTGCATCCATCCCCACATGATTCTGTAGCATGCAGCAGCGCAGTTATGCTTGTTTCAAGCATATACCAGCCACCTCAGTGGATCAGGCCCTTAGACTTTATTTTAGAAGAGTTTTGAATAAAATTATTTATTAAATGTTTCAGTGTATATGAGGTCAGGATTGGAAGATGGTTAGGTGATCTATACTTCGTAATTTGTTAATAATTTTTCCTTTTCTAATGAGAATCTTTTTATGTCTTAATCCAATCCTTTTGTTTCAACCCACAGTCTACTTGACACAACACTTTGTGGTTTCATTCTGCAAATATTGGGGATCCCCATCTCCCGCAGGAAATGAGGGCCCCGATATTGGGAGCTGTTCACATTATGGTGAAGCAGGCTTGCTATCTGAAACAGTGTAGACCACATCCCTAATGTTCATGCATGTTTTTTTCACCAGTAGTATTGAAGGTGCGATACTCTGTTCCTTGGTTGGGGGTGGTGGTGTGCATTGACCTTGACCTTCCCACCACCAGTTGACCACAGAGTAATAATAACATCAGGTACAAAGGCAGTTGCATAGCTGCCCTCTAGACTGGAGGAAAGGTGTGACTGTAGTACCCTCTAAGGAGTGAGACAGGAGAAAATAAGGATGCCTTGAGAAATGGGCGGGGGGGAGAGTTAGTGAAAAAGTGAGGGAGGAAGGGATTCATTCTTAAATATACAACCACAACAGCCAATGCCCAAGTGTGGATGGCTTTGGAAAGCTGCAGAGTGCCCTCTACATGCAGGATGCACAACTGCAGGGCACCCCACTACATCCTCAACCATGACTGCATGCCCTTTCTATACCCAATCCCTGGCCAGCTCTGCATCAGGCTGGGCCAGGCAAGGAGGTGGGGTGGACATCCACACCGGGGGGGGGGTGAGAGAGATTAGATGGATTAGATAGATGAATAGACAGTCATGCCACCAGACAGATGGCCACAAATCTTAATGTAATTTCAGGAATCATCTCATTTATTCAAATAAATCAAATTGTGAAGCTCAGTGCTCTGCCAAGGCAGCTCCAACTGATATGTACATAACAAAACAGACAGACAGATGATGCAACAGCTATAAATACACATGGATAAACTCCATATTTCAGTAAATGCCACTAGTACTGAGTTTGCAAAAGTCATCAGCATCTCTCAGAATCACATGAGGATTCTTCTGTATGTCAAAGACAGCTCCAGTGCCTAAAGAGGGAGTGAGATGAGCTGTGAGCCTGTTCTCTGGGGACCCAGCCAAGCAGTAAGCATCCCTCAGGGCACAGTCATTTATAAGATGATGACTGTGGATGAATAGACCCAAGGCCGTCTATTTTCAGAACAGGGTTTGGCAGGTGACACTTCACTGTCAAGCAGAGCCTGGCTGACATTTTTAACAGCCTGTGCAATGGCCTCGTCTAAACCAGACATTTTTCTGCAGTTCACGCACTGAATTGTTAGGTAGGCTGCAAGCCACCCAAGGGTCCGTATTCATAAGTTTCCCATGGTGAACTGGTACAGAAGTTCCCAGTTTATGTCAGGGTACTGGTTTTCCATAGGAATGCTGTGGTATTGCTGGTCCAAACTCCCATTGGCAGTGCACTGTGATAGCAGCTGGGAAACCAGGGATTGAGAGCGAATCCTGGATTTCTTTGTTGAAGTTGGCTGATAGATGAGTATGTTGCAGAAATGAGGTGCTTGGATCTCAGGGTGTCAGCATGGCTCAGCTGTAGCACATCTGCCTCTAGGCCAAAAGGTTGTGAGTTCTAGTCCCACACCGGGATTGGGCTCATACTATCAATGCTGGCATCCGGATTCAGTACTAAAGTGGTGCTGTACTGTTGTGGTGAGCCATCCTTTGGATGAAATGTTAAACCAAGGTCCCTTCTGCCCATCTCTGGTGGTGTCCTGCTGGAAGTAAAAGAATACAAGGCATTTTTGGGAGAGTAAGGGATTTTCCCAGGTGTCCTTGCCAACATTTCCCTTCCCATGAAACCAGGTCATGCAATTGTTCAAGGCTGTGCGTGGGTGTTGATGTGCAAAATGGCTTCCACTACACATTTACAGTTGCTTCACTACCAGTCTCTCACTGCTTGTAATGCACTCTGGGATACAACGTGTAGGAAAAGTGCTATATAAATGCTAATTCTTCAGGAAGGAAGGAAGGAAGGTAGGGAGTGGACACCCAGCATTTGTACTTTCTTTGTTGGCTGAGCATGGACCAACAATGTCATTAGATGGTAAAGTAGCCACTCCTCTGTCGAGGTGGTGGGTGCCATTGTGATGGCCCCTAGCATCAGGGTGGGTGGATGGGGGAGCCATAGAAAAACAAACAGGCATAAAAGAATAAATACTGAGAAAATAAAGAAGTCTACAGTGCTTCTGGCCCAGTGCTGCATTGCACTGCCATGTGAGGGACTGGAGTTTACATGCAAGCCACTGAATCTCACATGGGCTGTCTGAGAGTCCAGTGTGTCACTGTGGTGAGGCAACTGGTTCCTGGGGAGGGTAGAGCATGGGCCACCTGGCATTCACACACCCCTGTCATGTAACCAAGTAGGGGTACTGGCTGTGAAAGCAATCACAAACCTGCCCTTCCGCATGAGGTGGGGACTATGTGGAACAATGGAGGAAAATGGAGAAAAAAGATAAAGCAATGAATTGTGGGGGAACATTGTTGTACCAGGATGTGAGACTTGCCCATGTTCAATTTTTGCTAGAAGTACATGTGAAAGCCAGCCCACTGGCGTGGCAGTAGTGCTACTGCTTGCCACACCGGTGACCCTGGACTGGGAGTGGTCTCGGGTTGCTGGGGGGGAGGTGGTAGAACATGTGATGGACTGCTCTCCTCTCCCAGGGGGGCTGTTGGCTCTGCTGTATGACTGCCACCAGGTGGAGGCTTGCTGGTAGGACAATTAGGGATCAGCAAGAATGAGAGGGAGCTATGAGACTTCTACAGCAGGTGCATGCATCTACACGCACATGCCAACTGCTCACCCCAGCAATGGGGAAGGAGAAAAAATCAGGAGGACAATCGAGGGGCCTGAGCTATAGGAAGCCCTTCCAGTGTCTCAGTGGTCTGCTGTATCGCTCCGGTCTTGGAGTGATCTAGATGTGCGTGTTGCGGGGGAGGACAGCCCTCCCCCTCACACCCCACCGGGGGAAATCTGCAGGGCAACTAGCTCTTGGACGAGGAGTGAGGTAAAAGACAACTGCCTAGCACAGGGACAGGGCTGACAGCCCCTCTGAGGTCTGGTAAAGAGGATAAAAAAACAGTTACTGAAAAATAAATAAATAAAAAAGTACCTTTGAAGACAAGTTGCTTTCTCCTTTTCTCCTTCCTCTTCCCTAAGCTTGGGTCATCCCTTCCACCTGCTACCCAGTCTGCCTCCTCCCTTTTCTTCCCCAAATCCCTCCTTCCTGATTTCTCTACCCACTACTGTAACTGCCACTGATGGCACTGTGACCTGGCATCCTTAACCCCTACAATCTCCCTTCAAGGCATCATCTCTTCTGGGTTTTTGCGCATGGTCTGTGCCAAATCTAGTCCAATATTTCTATCAGTTCAGTTATAGATAATGTATATTTATTCTATGTTTCTTTTCTGACTCATCTGTATCTTAGTATTTTTATATTTTATACAGTATTAGTTATCTTATTTACTGTATATTACAGTCAAGTTTTAATTTGCTCCGCTTTCCCAACTCCCAAGATGCACTGAAAAGGAGCTATCATCAGCTCAGTATGTATTTCCTGGTAAAATATTTGAAATAAATAAATACATACCTATATAACTAACTAAATAAATAAATAAGAAAGGGCTGGAATAACCACCTGTCTCCAATAAAATGGTCTTGGAAAGATGTGTTGGTAGTGCCTACTGTCTAAGGTAGAAACAGAAACATGAAATCTGTCAGCAGTAAACTGCCCATTGGCTCCTCGTGTCTGCCCATTCTTACCTAACTAATGTTGAATTAGAGAGTCCTAGAGGCTCTTCACTCTACCCTCCCCACTCCCTTTCTGGTGCAGTCTTCACAAAGCCCTTGTACTTGTCCCACCCTTGTTTGAAGCCTCCGACTGATTTCACACAGACTTTCTCTTCAGCCAGCCTATTCCATCCATCCACCGTCCTCCCAGTGAAAAAGTACTTCCTAGTATTGCTCTTTAATTTGAGTCTCCCTCCCACCAGCTTCATGGAGTTTCACCCTTGTGTTTGTGTTCCCACTCAGTTTGAACAGTTCCAGCTATCGACTTTACCCCTTGGAGGTATTTGTATGCCACAGTCGTGTTCCTTGTCTCTCTTCATGTCTCATGCATGTACATGTTCAGATCTGCCAGTCTCTCTTTGTAAGGTGCTTTCCTGCTGTCCTTGGAGCATCTTGGGCGCCCTCCTCTGCCCTGTCCTAACTTCCCCCTAGTTGGCTCCCACCTCCCCAGGGTTCACCTCAATCAGGTTCTCCCACAAATTCCCCCCTCGTGGTAGGGCTGGTGGAAGGAGGGCCATTCTCCCCCCACAGTTCAAACAATCCAAGGCAGACTGATTGTAAGTTCCTGGGTGGTAGTGCAGACTTGGGGATAAGTGAGCAGGGCTTCATTAAGCCCTTGATGTCCCTTTTCTGCTTTTCTCCCCACCCCTCACTGTAGGCTCTCAGGTTGGGTGTGTGGAGGCACAAATGACTGATTTTGCTCACAGAGCCCTCTCTTCTTTGCCACCCACACAGCACTGCCACTAGGTCTCCACCTGGTAGTAGTCTATGGCCAGACCAGCAGACATCCCTTCCCCGGGAGAGGAGAAATGTCGCTTGGATGCTCAAACTTCTCCCACCCTGTCTGACCCCATGTGACCCAAGTCCATTTCCAAACCCAAGTTTCTGGAATGGCAAGAGGTAATGTGCCAGTGTGTCAGCCCTCCACACCACTGGGCCATCGCCCTGGAGTTAATCTTGAACAGTTTTATTTTGGACCACCTTTCCAATCTACCCAAGTCCTTTTTCATGATTTTGACACCCTCATCACTATCCACCAAGCCCCAGATCTTACTATTGTGAAAAGGCATATCTTGCTATAAACCTCTACCCCTATGTTGCAGATAAAGATGTTGAAGAAGACTGGTCTGAAGACCAAGCTCTGTGGCACCCAGCTAGTGATCTGCTTGACTCCTGCAAACTCCCAATTTATCACCACACTCTGAGTCCTGTCACTTAACAAATTTCCTGCACACCTAGTGATTCTGTCCCGTACTCTGAGGCCCAGCATTTTCTGAAACAACCATCCATGTAGGATGAAACTGAAGGCTTTATGAAAGTCAAGGCACAGTATGCCCACTGTTTGTCCTGCAATTGTCCACCATCTTTCTTACTAAAAGAAATTGATAAGGTTAGTCTGACATAGCAAAGCAGAAACAATCTGCACCCAGCAACTCAAATCCCAGAAAAATTGTACCAAGTTCTAAATAAATTGATAAACACTTTATTGTTCTACAAAAAGGGTGTCCAGAGAGAACAAGCTGGAAAATGTGCCCTCAGCAAATTGGCACCCAACGCATTTTGTATCACAGCCTTGCTGCTTTTTCAAGGGAGTCAAACAGCAAGGTAGTGGTATGAAACACACCAGGGGTCAATTTTTGCTTGCTGAGGGTATGTTTTCCAGCTTGTTCTGCCACTTTGTGCAATTTTTCTGGGATTTGGGTCGCTGGGTGCAGATTGTTAGCTTACCCTGATTTTTAATGATGCTATGTTGACTGGTTTTACCATATTGTTTTATTATTTGGTGTATTTTAACTATTTATTGTACAAGCACCTTGGTGTTGGAAAGGCGCTTTTTATAAATAAAGAATGAGTTGAGATGAGTTGAGTTGCAGACGTTCTGCTTAATTAGTACCAGCTTTCAAAGGTGCAGTTTTTTCCTCTTCTAGTCTACCACTGTTTCCCTTCACCAAGTCTCTTCCTCGTTGCTGGTTATCCTGTCTTATCAGAACAGCTAGTAACCATGCCTTAAAACACTATTTTGTTCCATTTACCTAGCTATAGTATGTTATTATTGACTATTGTTGTTCATTGCTATCCCTGTATGTCTTTTGCCTCTGACATGGAACCTTTGTAAGAGAGCCCTGGCTCAAAGGTATTTGTAATCCTAGACTTGAATAAATAAATAAATAAACATAATTGCTCCTCCATGAATCCATGCTGTCTTTTGTCCTGCAGTCCATTTTTCTCCATTAAATTTTCAGTGCTCTCCCTTGTTATCGTCTCTAACAGCTTACCCACAGTAGATGTTAGGCTGACAGGTTTGTAGTTTCCCAGATCATCCCTGCTTCTGCTCTTGTGCAGGAGAACTACATTTGCCATTCTCCAGTTCCTGGGTACTGTCCCTGTCTCTGGTGAGCTATTGAACAGGTTGGCTAGTGGTTCAGCTAGGACCTGGCTCATCTCCTTAAGCACACAGGCATGTAGCCTGTCCAGACCAATGGATTTATCCAGTTTTAGTGTGCTTAAGCCCTCCAGTACCCCTTGAACTGGAATGGAATCAACACTGACCCCATCACCCCCCTGCCATGATGACACAGTCAGGCATTAGCCCCTTGTCCTATAGCATGGACTTCAAGCAGAAATATCTGTTCAGGAAGTCCACCTTATCTTTACCTTCCTCACCCCACTCCTCTCTTTGCTTCAGCCTGACTATTCTTTTGTCTTTCTCTTCTCCCATATTTATTGAAAAAAATACCTCATCTCCTTTCTTCATACCCTCTGCAATTCTCAATTCTGTGCCAGTCTTAACCTTAGGTAAGATGTGTTGGTAGTGCCATCGGTCTGGAGTAGGGTGTGATATTGTCACCTGTCAAAGGTAACATGTGCTGGTATTGCAATTTGATTAGGGTAAGGTATGGCCATGTCTCTAGCGCAAGATAGGTTGGCATTTTTACCTGATGAGGGTAAGGTGTGGTATTGCCACCTGCCTAGGGTAAGATGGGTTGTTATTGCCAACTGTGTAGGGTAAGAAGTGTTGTTACTGCCAACAGTCAAAGATATGATGGTTGCCAGCTGTCTAGAATAAGAAGGGCTGGAAGTGCCAACTGTAGCAGATAAGATGGTTTACTGTTTACAGCTGTTTAAGGTAAAAATTGTTGATATTGCATCTGTCAGTGATGTGATGGTCTGGTATTGCCACCTATCTACAGTAAGATATTAGTATTACCACCTTTCAAGGGTTAGGTGGGTTGCTTTTGCCAACTGTTGAGGGTAAGAAGAATTAGCTGAAACTTAGTAGTGTGGGATCCAACCAGGACACCGTGAAGTGATGGCTAGGCTTTTGCAGATCTCAGCTGGCTTTTGTTAACTGTTTGGAGGTATTTACCTTTAGAGTGTGTTTCCTTTCCCTATGTATATTTTAGCCCTGTGTAACTATTGCTTCTGGACTTTGTTAACCTGTTGACTGCTACTATCCTCCATGAAACCCCATGAAAACAAGATGCTGCATCCCATGGGGTTATCTTGGTTGGAGTAATTTCAAATAACTAAATAAATAAACTAAGTACCCTTGTTTGAAGTATGATAAGAAGAAGTAATATGTTTGATGAATATATAAAAAATCTCAAGCACAGGACAGTTGGGGTAGTATCAGGTGAGGGCATGTTAGACTTTGTTTACCTCCATGTGTAACTGAATTTGTACAGTTTATTCACCAGTAAAAAAACAAGCACTGGGAGCTGTTGTCTCCCTGGTTTGATTTACCTCAAGAACATTCAAGGTTGGGCCGGCCCAGTGGCGGAGAGGGCGGAGACACTGGTGCTGTACCTCTCCAATGCCGGTGACCCATGTTCTAGAATGAGCTTGAGTTGCTGGGGGGAAGGTCTGGGAATGGATTGAGTGGCTGTCAGGCAGCTTTCCTGCCTGGATTGGGGAGGCAGGCTTTCCTGGCCCTTGACTGCCACTGAGTGGAGGCTCAAAAATAATGCAGGACAAATGAGGTGTCCATGGCACCAGGCCAGATGGGTGGATTGAGGTCAATGCCAGATCTGGTGTGCATGCGCGCCTCCACACACATCCACCACCATGTTGCCATGTCCTCAGGGAATAAGGGGAGAAAACAGATGAAAAACACCCCTGGGGACAGGATGATGACTGACACCACCCCTGCAGGAACCACACCAGGTGGCCAGGCACGTGCCACAGTCCTGTGGCAGGGCGATGGCAGTAGGTGAGTCCCACAGGAGCCAGGTGGCAGGGCGGGAGGGGTCGGTTGGAACGAGGGTCCATAGGGGAGCACAGGAGCAGAAAGAAACTATGAAAGAAAGGAACCTTCATGGGCCTCATTGTGTTCTAGGGATGGTATAGGCCTAGGCAGTGTCAAGTAATAGGAAGTATGGGACTTCCCAGCAAGCAAATTATACCCTTAGACATTGAAAGTTCCCTAGGCTATGCCATTCACCCTCCAAAAGTACTAGGGGTGAGCAAAGGGGGTTCATTAAATTTGCTGATGTACTTAATGTATCAAGTAAAGAAATCTATGACATGATGCAAGCTGAAACCGCCAATCATTTATGCATGTAAAGTGAATTGGTCAGTAAACATACACTGATCTGCCAAGACTCATTATTTTATTCGATTGTTGTGGGAAGGGAAATGGGCACCCTTACTGAAAGAAAGACAAGAACGTTACAAGTATTTTTATTGGTACCGAATACAAGGATATATGCTGACATATGCAAGGCTCATGCACATTTTTATATAAGAATTATATGCAAGGACTGTGACATTTTTCTTGCACGAAACATGAATGCAGGACAAATTCCTTACCAATATCATGAGATGCAAAAAAAAATGTTTGTGGGGGGGGGGTTACCCTTCAGTATTGATTTTACATGTCCTGATGTGGGGCTAGAACCTACAGCCTTCTGGCCCAAGAGAGGTGTATGCAACCTGTTGAGCCACTGACACCAGGTTGTTCAAGTGTCTTGTAAAAAAAGTACATAAGAGAAGGGAAAGTGGAAATTGTTTAACCAGGAAAGCCACACTAAGCTGAGGCTTGTTTCCAGGTGCAACCTGGGAGCACAAGGAAGTTAAATGACTTGCTCAGGGTCACACAGTATGCAAGTGGGGGTTGTGGGATTCATTCCCAGGTTTCCAGGTTTGCAGCTCAGTGCCCTAAACTACAACGTTTTACTGCCTCCTAAGCCAATTCTGATGCAACAATCTTAATCAGTTCTTACATATTTCTTACATTTTTAACCCTTAGGCTGCTGACAGAATTAGAACGTATAGGAATTTTGGACTGATATATCAGTTTGCGGCACAGCAAGGGTTAAAAGGAAATTACTTCATTCTGCTCCCAATATTTTTGATTTGAATGCACACCGCCACTCTTATAACTCTTAGAGCGGTCTCCACGTCAGTATTCACATAAACATGAAGTTATCGTAATACTGCACTCTACTTGTGGCATCCCAGTCATTACCATGGCTAACCATGATACACAGTAGCTATAGAGGGATATAAATTCAAGAGGGGAGTAAGAAATGTGGGTAGATAAACTCGAAGGCATTATGACCTGGGGCTCAGTTTTCAAAGGCTGATGCAAGGCTTGCATCAATCCTTGCGTCAAAGCCATTCTTTCAGCGCAGCTGCACCAAACTCCTTTGCTGCAACTGCACCTGATTTTCTATTGTCGGGCGTAGTTGTGACAGTTTCCTCAGTTTACTGCAGCTTGCACCAAAGATCTGGTGCAAGCCCCATAAAAGGGGGGCCCTGAATGCTATAAGTTAGACCAGGGAAAAGCTGGTCTAACTTGGGGCATTTGGCACATGAGATAGAAAATCCTGATCGCTGCCTAAAAGAATGCTGCATGCTTCATAAACCAAATGATCAGCACACCAGGGTCTCGGAGCATTCTTGGGGCTTTGAAAACCAAGTCCCCTATCTCCTCAGTAACTAAAGGCAGGTGAAATAAGAAAGATGTATGTAATATAAGGTGAACAGCACCTAAATAGTACATTTGTTAACTTTTTACTGCAGTGACTGCAGCTTTGTCTAACTCAGATTGTAACCAAAGAATTTTACCAGCACTATGAAGACTTGCATTCTTACCTGTAAATGTACAGTATACTGAGAAGGGCAGCCTTTCTTGCAAAATTCTTACATAGTGTCATTATGTACCACAGTCATTAAACATACATTTTATATGTGCATGTTTCTTGACTAGTAAAATATACTGTAGGACTTTTTTCTTGTGCTAGTCTTACAAACATGTAATATAACAATATTGTATACCTCGCTGGAGTACATTTTAAACTTGCAGATTTCTTGACTAATGTGAAAACTTAAATTGTGATCTTGCAAAAACCTTATGTGTAACTGCACTGAACATGTATTTATGTCATGCAAGGTAAATTAGTTTGTGTGGTAAATTTCTTGCACAGCCATGCAAAGAACTTGATTTTGACATTAAGTACTTAATTTTGATGCTAAGTACATTTTCTAATGTTAGTCTCACAAATCATGCAAGATCAGTCATACACCTTATTTTTATTATGTTTGATTGCAGAATGGAAATTGAACATATTGGCATAGCTGAGGAGAATAGGAAGTTCTGGAGGTGTGTCAGACTGTGAGGTAATAAGTAGTTGGAAATCAGTCCGCAGCCAGTCGTGCTTGATCTGGCAGATGATGCTGGACCAAACCAGAAAGCACACTTTGCAATGCACTTTTACCCCACCAATGAGTGCGATAGGTTTGCCATTTTGATGATGCTGTGTAGTTAATGCCCCCTGTCTCACTCCTCCCCGTCACTTCCTATTCCATATTTCCCTTGAAGCGTGGTAGCAACCAAGACTGTAATAACATTGGCTTGCAAACTTCGATCCACCCGCTCCAGTTGTGCCCACTTAGCTATAAAGAAGTTGAAGATTCACTTCTTAAAATAGACATTCGAAAAAGTACAGGGGACGATGGCCTAGAACCTTTTTTTCTTAAACTAGGCTACCTCAACCTCACCGCCTCTATCCTCCACATATTCAGTCTTTCCATTTCCACTGCCACTGTTCCCTCCTGCTGGAAATCTGCCCACATCCTCCCATTATTCAAGCCAGGGGACCCATGCGACCTAAACAACTATAGGCCCATCTCAATCTTACCTATCGTCTCCAAAGTCCTCAAAAAGCGAGTTTACTCCCAAATGAAACTCCATATCGAATCATCTTCAATCCTGCGCAATCTGACTTCCGGCCCAACCATAGTACAGTCACTGCTCTAGCCAAAGTTACAGCCATGGACTCCAAGAAAGTTACTGGTGCAGTACTCTTAGATCTCAGCAAAGTGTTCAACAGTGTTGACCACAATCTGTTATTCTCAAGCCTAATAAAAGTAGCTACCACCCCCTTGCTGCCCAGTGGTTTACCAGCTACCTATCTGGAAGGACCCAGAAAGTAAAAGCTGGTGGCCTCTTTTCTGCATCCCTCTCAGTTGTCAGGGGAGTCCCACAAGGCTCCATATTAGGTCCCATCCTCTTCTCCCTGTACATCAATAACCTTTATGCACATATATCCCAGTCCCATCTGCATTTCTTTGCTGATGATACTGTACTGTATACATCAGGCCCTACACTGGCTGAAGTGAGGGATGTAGTCCAAGCTGACTTTGCACAACTAGAAATCAACCTAATCAATGCCAAACTACTCCTCAATGCCAAGAAAACTAAGGCCATGATCTTTGCCCCAAACATCACCTCCACTTCCCTTGCAAACATGCACAAAGAATTCATCACAAGCTCCCTAGGTGAACCCCTTGAAATCACCTCCAAATTCAAATATCTTGGTATGTAGCTAGACAACAAGCTTTCCTTACATGACCACCTCAATGATCTGGCAAACAGGCTAAAAATTAGGCTAGGTTTCTTCTTCCGTAACAAGTCCCTCTTTCCATTGAATACCAGAACTAGGTTGGTCCAGGCCACTTTATTGCCGCTACTCAACTATGGAGATCTAATCTATTCCTCTGCAGTGGCCTCAGGACTCAACAAACTAGATGTCCTCTACCACTGTGCCATACAGTTCATGACAAACCTACCCTACCGAACCCACCATTGCGATTTGTACCTAGTCACTGGCTGGACATGACTCTCTCAACTAGATGTACATTTCATGTTGGTATCTGGACTCTTAAGCTACTCCTGAATAAGCTCCCAAGCTATCTCACAGCCCTTATCCGTATTTCCCATAGTGCCTTCTCTCTTAAAAAAAATGACCTCCTCCTCCTCCTCCTTGATGTACCAAGAACTTGCACCTCACTCGACAAGCGGGCCATATCGAGCGTACTCACAACTGTCTGGAACCAGTTCCAAGGCGTACTGAAGCTTCCCGGTACTGTCCCTGTCAACTTATATAAAAGGTTGGCTGTAGCAAAAAAAAAAAGATACGTGCAGGTGCTTCTAAATCCTAGCTTACTGCTCTAACCCTAGCCCACTTACCTAGAAATTAGCTCCCTTGATACTCCAAAACAAGCACTTTGTACCTTTTTTTCTGTACTTGTGTGTTTCTATATCATTGTCATTTTTATGTTGCTTGCACGCATGTGCAAGAAACATAGTGCCATCATCCGAGTTTTCGGAGGTGTGGCAGCCCTCTTCCAATTCAGTCAGTGTGTTTGCAGGCACGGCTGGCAGTTCTCCAATCAATGTTGCAGCTGTCTATGACAGCAGTTGAAAATGCAGTGCCATACAGTTGAAAGAGAGAGCTACGCTTCAGTGAGCAGCGATAAGATCGCATGCTCATGCACGCTCCCCCCCCCACACACACACACACACACACACGCTAGGAGTGAAAGCCTATTGTAATGTACCTTTGTGATCTTAGTACAGTAGGTCATGTTTGTAAACAATTTATGGGGTCCCAACCCCACCAGTAATCCTGGCAGGGCACCAATAAAGACTAAGGAACTAGCTACTTTTCATTCAAGATTATATTAAATAGTCAGTTTCCTTGCTTACTGAAAACTGCTCGAATCATATTGCTTTTCAGAGTGAAACAGTGTAATAGCTGTATTAATGAGGGGATGTCAGAATGCTTTTCATGAAAAGGTCTCCATGGCGTAACTGAGCAATTTTATATTTTAGTCCACAAAGCTCTTTTTAGCAAGCCCTTTCAGGGGCAGATAAAGACCAATCTGTGTGCTACTTTGAAGGCTTTCTTAATTGGCGTCCCTGCCGATCCATCTTTCTGGAAAGGATTCTTTGGAAGTCCACAGATTGCCTTCCAGGGACAAGCTGCAAGTCTGTGGTTCCGATAAATCGGATGAACAGGTTATGTGCAGTAGCTCCCTCTACCCCCAAACCAGATAATCCCAACAATTCTGATAGAGTAATTATACTCCAATAAAAATACATGGCTGGTGCTAATAAAGAAAAAAAAAAACAAAAAAAAAACAGTTCCTTTCATAAAATTCAGGGTCACCATTCCCAAAATATAATGGCAAATAGATGGTGACGTGTGATGAGCTATTAAAGAAACAACGTATGATGAACATGCTGACTGGTACAGAAAAATATAAGCCCCCCATAGCAAATAAAATATTGCCTTTGATCCTGCATTCTGACATAATATTAATCGCACCTATGAACTAGTAAAACCCATAAGAATATAGCTAGTCAAAATAGTGGACAGAGGAGGAGGGATAAAAAAGCAAAATATACTTATCCTTCCAAAATTCGAAACAAAATAAAATTAGGCCCTATAGAACTCTCTTCAAGTCAAGAATAAATCAATTATTACACCAATATGCTTTGTGAAGCACCTGTTTTAACCACAATATTATTTCTGGAAAAAAAGAAATCGGAGAGAGTCAGTCAAGCAATATGCAAAAAGAAAACTTGTCCAATACTAGGTCTTATTAAGACCTGAGCTCCAAGGAAAGGTTCTA
Organism: Neoceratodus forsteri; assembly: GCA_016271365.2. Classification (NCBI taxonomy): domain Eukaryota; kingdom Metazoa; phylum Chordata; order Ceratodontiformes; family Ceratodontidae; genus Neoceratodus; species Neoceratodus forsteri. Next base: position 562,349,963 of record CM028130.1, on the reverse strand, counting down.
TCAAATTACATGGAACAAACTATGAAAATACTAAATCTCTCGTTCGAGCCATGAAATTAATGCAGAATTTTCAGTATAAAAAATTACAACCCCCCCAGTAAATAAAGTGTTACCTTTTATATTAGATCCAACTGGAAAAAACAATAGTAATTCTACGTGTGAACTGATAAAACCCCTTTGAGTTTTCTGAAGCCGCATAGTAAATGGCAAAGTAAAAATAAAGAGACAAAGTAGTCTTGGCCGTTTTTAATTTAAGGTACAATGAAATTAAACTCCATAGGACTGTCTCTACAGCAAAAATATGTCAGACACTACATCCATATGCTCTGTGAAGATCCTGTTATGACCAAAGGGCTATTGTAAAACCGAAGCTTACAGAAAACAAAAAAATCGGAGAGAGTCAGTCAGGCAGTACACATAGAACAAACTTGTCCAATAATAAATCTTGTTAAGATCTAAGCTCCGGTAAGGAATGCTATCAGACTATTCAGTGCAACCCATTAATATAATAGAACTCTCAACCAAACCACAAAGTCCATGCAGGATTACTGGCATAAAGAAATATAACCCCCTCTCAGTAAATCAAGCTTCGTCTTTTATATTACGATCTAACTAGTAGAAGCAATAACCATTTAACAAGTTAACTGGTGAAACCCCTTAGAATATAAGGTAGCAGCATATTAAACAACTGAGAAGGGGTAAAGAAGCAAAATAGACTGAGCCATCCAATATCTGAAATGTGATAAAATCGAATACCAAAGGACCCTCTCCACAACATTGGAAAATCAGATATTATATCAATATGCTCCAAGAAGAATCTGCTATAACCAAAATATTATTTTGGAATCAGAGCTTAGAAAGACCAAAAAATTCAGATAGAGTCAATCAGTCAGTACACAAAAAATAAAACTTGTCCAATAATAAGTCCCTCAAAACTTGAGCTCCCATAAGAAGTTCTACCAAGTTACACAGAACAGATTACTAAAATAATAAATCTCATCCAAACCATGAAGTCCGTGCAGGAGTGCCAGTACTTTCAGTGAATAAGACTGCTGAAACATATTCATCCCTCAGGTATTAGGTTTAAATTTAAACAAATCAGGCAGTAAATTTAGGCAATTCGTCTTTGACTTGCTCTGCGGACTCCAAAGTGTACTGTTTGTGGCCCTGAAGTCATGCAAGGTATAAGACCTTAAATCAGATCCCTGCAGCAACTAATTTTTTGATTTGTTGATATATGGTCGATATGCGCTCTGCTTTTTACAGGTCTCAAATGACAGGTCTTGAAATATGGAAATAGAGACCGCGTCCCAAAGCAGAGGTTCTTAATACAGGCAGTTTGCAGAATTTGCAGTTTATCCAGATAAATAAGCAGCCAAAAGATAATTGAGGGAGGGGGGCTCCAACAGCTGGCATGGGTCCCAATGCTCTGTGGGCTCACTCAATAATATATTGGTGCCCATTTGGAGATGGGCCAGCCACAAGTTCACAGAGCCTCTGCATGCATGCCAGTACCTCTTTCCCTTCTGCTCTCTCAGGAAGGCCCAAAATAACCAGATTGTTGCGGCGGGAGGGACCCTCTTGATCTTCGATCAGAGCCTCCAATTTTGCCATTTTCTGCCACAAACTGATGATTGTAGGCTCCACTTTAGTCTAACAAGCACAACAACCAGGCACCATCCACCAAAGACTTAGAAACATGTTCAAAGCTGTAATTCCTTTTTTATGTTGCTTGCATGCATGGGGCAGATAAAGACCGATCTGTGTGCTTCTTTGAATGCTTTCTTAATTGGCATCCCTGCCAATCCATCTTTCTGGAAAGGATTCTTTGGAAGTCCACAGATTGCCTTCCAGGGACACGCTGCAAGTCCGTGGTTCTGATAAATCAGATGAACAGGTTATGTGCAGTAGCTCCGCTGCCTTAACCTTGAATTTTCCCTCCCGACTGTCACAGCAGCAAAGGCATACACCCCGAGTGACCCAAATTTCTCGGGCCCGACACGATTTTGGGCTTAAAACCCCACTGACCCACTCACCCCTGGTCAAACCCGCTAAACCCTGAGCTTCCTGGTCTGTGGATGTGTGGAACAAGAGTGCATGCTCCCGGCACTCATTCCTGGCTGCCACTTTCACTGTGCAGCCACAGAAGGCTTGTGTCCTGCATACGTTTTAGAGCATGGGCAACAGATGATATGGGGAGATGTTGAGGTAGAGGATGAGCGGTAGAGGATGAGCGGCACAGTGAGCTCTCTGTGCAGTTTTTTGCATGGATTTTGTCGGATCAGTCACCCCGAATTAATTAATTATATTGGAATCTCGAATCGTCCAAGGAGCCGGGGAGCCTAAGCGTGGTCATGGAGGAGGTTGTGGACCAGACACGGTCCGAGCAGCAGATGTCACAGTCAGGCCGAGGCGGTGTCAAGTCGAGGATTAAAAGGAGGAAGTTGGAAGCATTCTTCCACCAGCATGTGAGTTTTCCTGAGTTTGGCCCTTCAGTCATGCAGCCTGTTGTGGGGAATAGTCATAGCATGTTCATTGATTTGGGTCACAAAACTCAAGTTACTGCAGCACAAGATGCTATTTGTGTGCAGGCAGTGTACTTGTGGGGTCGTCTGGACTGCAAGCAGTTATAAAAAAGTACTTATAGGACATGACTCAGGGAAAGGGTTTTAGCTGTGGGAAGTGGTGTGCAGCATGAGAAACTAAAGAAAACCACTTTATACCACAGCAGTCCAACTTTTACAGACTGGAAGCCAGCCAGCCTACTGAGTCCAGTTGGAAGTCACAGCTGCTCTGTGTGGCAGTGTGCAGTGAATGTGCCCATGTTGCCTCCAACTGGGTACATGCCTTGCTCCTGTCAGCCTCTCAAATCCCTACTCAGTGTCTACTACCTGTCCGACCCCTGAAAGGTAGTTCAGTGTCTGTCCCATCATGACAGGGTCCAGGGGCTCCTGCATGGCAGTAAGTCTACAATCCTGTGGTAGCTGCTGCTCCTGACCAGTCCCAAGAGTCTTGTCTGTCACTAAGCAATCATATGTCCGTAATGTTCGTGGCTCTCCGTCAAAGTGGTTGCTCTGCTGTAGGCCTAAGTAATATGTGGACATAGGGTTACCATCTGTCTCTATTTTCACAGGACAGTCCTGATTTGGGCAGCTGTGTCCTGCAGAAAAACTTGAAAAATACTACATGTCCTGACATTATAGCAGACAAATTTTTTCTTGATTTTTCTCTAAATGTTGCAAAAAATGTATAATTCCTTAACTAAAATACCTTAAAATAATAGTAAACACTAGAAACAACTGAAAAACCATAACCCTTAGTCCTAATTCTGATTATTTAGAGAAAACAAGTTTGTTGCATTGGTCAGCATTACATATTGTCCTGCGAAAAATCACATTTCAGTAGGAAATGTCCCACTTTGGACTTCTTAAAAGGTGATAACCCTATGTAGACCTGATCTGATGCCCTGGCTACAGTTGGTGACCTGCAGAAACATTGTCTGCATGAGGTGTCTGTTTTCATTGTAGGTTGCATACAAGGAGTCCACATCTCTCTGGCCAGTCCTGACATGTGCCCCCCCCCCTCTGGTCGGCACCTCAACCCCCGCCGCCCCCACTTGGCTGCAGTGACTAGCATTCCAGTTGCTGAAACTTGGGACATATGAAAGGGATCTGCAATCTCTATCTTCTAACCACTTGCCCTTTCCTCACTGGAAGACAGACAGTAGTTGCACTTTATTTTGTACAAAGTAAGACCTGTACGGCACTTTACTGCCCTACTAAAAACACACTAGAATTGCTGGGGGTGGGGGCTGACTTGGGAAAGGGCATACAAGTTGTCAAATGTCTGTATTTCGCACAATCCTCGTACAAAGTTTGTTGTGTTTAACCACAGAGACACGCAGCAGTCACTAACTAAATATTGTTTTAATTAATTTAAATGTAGATGGGGAAGGGGGCTTTTTGAGAGAGCTGTGTTTAATAAAAAAAAAAAAAAAAAAAGAGTTGCTTTTGTGCCCACAGTCACAGTCAATAATGCATCATTTTTTAAAAATCTTTCGGTAGAACTTGGCGTTGGCAGAGACAAGTAGGAAAAACGTAAGTCACAATATTTAACACAAAACATAAAATGATTTATCTAAGTATGGTTGGCCTTATTTTCTTTAATTTGTTACTTTTGCATAAAACCGTCACACGGCCAGTGATTTTAATCAGTAACACGCTAGACAAGTTGAAAGTGTCTGGAAGGAACTATTTGCGTGAATTACTGTCAGGAACTCAAATTAATTGTTACTGAGTCGAGTCCCCATTTCCTGGCTATCAGTAGCTGCAGAGCCTTTATGGAGAGCACATGGAATGCTGTGACGTCAGTGTTCCCAACCACCTGTGAGCACAAGCAGCCTGGATTACCCTGTCCCAGCTGCTTTGTGTTGGTGCCGCATGCGCAGCTCCATTGCCATGCCTCGCTAAGGGTGGCCTGTACTCATGGAACGTGTGCACAGTTCTGTAAGTAACACTACTTCCTTTGATATTATGGGTATTTCCAGTTGCCATAAAAAAACTTACATTTTTCAGTGCGTGGACAAGTCCTCGAAATCATTTATGTGTTATATTACATTAAAAGCTAAAGGTGTTTTAATTTACTTGTCCGGCTTTATATTATGAATATATCGGGTTATGCGCTGTGAATATTTTTTTAAGTGCAACTTTAATTCAAGGCTTGTGATTTTTATGTTGCTTGCATGCGCAAGAAACATAGTGCCATCGTCCGAGTTTTCGGAGGTATGGCAGCCCTCTTCCAATTCAGTCAGTGTGTTTGCAGGCATGGGCGCAGTGCTCCAATCAACGCTGCAGCTGTCTATGACAGCATTTGAAAATGCAGTGCCATACAGTTGAAAGAAAGAGCTACACTTCAGTGAGCAGCGATAAGATCGTGTGCTCATGCGCGCTCCCCCCCACACACACACGCACAGATACTGCATGCTCGTGCTTCTCCCTACGCACACACTGTGGCAGCCGACGGGGTGCCCAGTCCCCATCGGCTGTGTTGCGCCTCCCCAAAGAGTTCTAGGTGCCATGCTGGGAGCCCACCCCAGTGTGGCAGCAGTCTGTATGGCCAACGGGTGCCCAATCTCCCGCTTGTCTCTACTGTTCCCCACCGAGATATCGGGTGCCACACGGAGCTCACCCCAGCGTGGCAACAGGTCCTGGCGAAGGGTGCCAAATCCCCCATCGGCTCCACTGCCCCCACCCCAAACAGCCTTCCAGCTGCCACGCTGGGAGCCCACCCCAGCATGGCACAAGTCCAGCGTCATCCAAGTAAAAAAAAAACACCTGAAAGAAAAAAACCTTCCCTCGCAGACTGTCCTGACCCCCCCCCCACCCGCGCCCACCCTCTGTGCATCTACCTCCCCACACCCCCACCTCACCCCATACTTATCTCGGGGAGTCCGGCACGATGATCTTCGGTGGACCGGGAACATGTCTGCACTCTTCAAAGCCGAACACGAACTGAGGAAATGCCGGTAAGCTGTATAATGGAATAAATAGAGTTTTTTCAACTTTACTGCATATCTCGGGCATTTTGGGGAATTTTCTCACCAAATTTTCAACATGGTGCTTTTGGGACCCCACATCATGAATTCTGTCACTGTCATGGCGTTAATCGGCCCCAAAAGGTGATTTTGCGGTCACTGCACGGAACCAACTTTTGGGACTGATTTACAGAACAATACTGTCACAGTTCATGAGGCAGGCCCCCAAAGACCCTATGTTGAAAATTTGGTGAAACAATTCCCAAAAATGACTGTTTTACGAGAATGCGTTGCGCAGTTCCTACACACGCTTATAATTTGGTGAATTTTTAATATTTGCACTCCAGATTTTCAGCATTACCATTTTACCACACCTCCTTATGAGCAGTACAGCTGTCATTTTTCACATGTCGCCCAAAATGTGTTTCCGTGCATGTAGCCACAATGGCGCAGTCGATGTTCGCAATCAATGTTTGGGACAGATTAAGAAAATCACAGTGACACTATTCATGAGCAGAGGTCTTAAAATGGCTATGTTGAAAATGTAGTGAAAAAATTCTCTTCAGCCGTTCTGCAATGTTACTAATGAAGACATTGAACAGGACTGGCCCCAGGACCGATCCCTGCAGCACCCCACTGGTCACTCCCTCTCTCTAGACTGCACCCCATTTACCACCACTCTCTGCCTCCTGTCTGTTAGCCAGTTTATAACCCAGTTTACCACCCTTTCCCATATGCCCAGCCTACCCAGCTAGTTTATCAGCCTCCTATGTGGGATGGTGTCAAAGGCTTTGCTGAAATCAAGGTAAGCGTTGTCCACTGCCCCACCCTGATTTACTTCCTTTGTCACCCAGTCAAAGAATTCAACCAGATTTGTCTGACATGATGTCCCCACTGTGAATCCATGTTGTCTATGGTCCTCATCTCCGATGGCTTCTAGATGCCCCACTATCCTTTCTTTAAGCAATGTCTCCATGATCTTCCCCACTACTGAGGTGAGGCTGAACGGCCTATTGTTCCCCACCTCCTCCCTGATGCCGGACTTGTGTACAGGGACCACATGTGCCCTCCTCCACTTCACTCATGTTGAATGACTCAGTGAACATGGCTGCCAGAGGTACTGCTATCTCCCTTCGCAGTTCTCTTAATATCCTTGGGTGTATGCCATCTGCTTCCATCGCTTTGTCCACCTTCAATTTAGTGAGCTCCTGCAGGACTCTTTTGCCTTTGAATGGACTATTATCCACCTCTTCACCCCCTTGGTACCTGCTGTACTGCTGTGGCCCTTGCCCTTCCCACTCTTCTGTGAATACTGAATGGAAAGACACAGTGCATGTCGTGGGAGGAAGGCATGGAACTATCACTTCCAAATACCTAAACAGCACATACAAGCAAGCAACATTTGGCATTGACAAATGCTTGTTATGCAACATGTTAATGCTTGCCAATAATTCTGTACTTGAATTTGTACTGTTTTTTTGATTACGCAATCTGTAACTACCTGTCTGTGTCAAAGGACCTCCTTGTGCATGAGCTTGCTCAACTGAGTTTTTCTACAATAAACTCGAACTTGAACTTGATCACCATGATGCCAGATCATGAGAGATACTGTTGTAACCCCTAGATGGCGCTATCCCAGGGGCTACTACCCCTGCCTGATTTTCCACTAACAGGTTGAGGGGCCTGGATCCAATGGCGGGTGCCTCCACCCAGAGGTCAGGGTTTGCAATAGTTAAACTAACTTGGTCACAGCCCTCTGGGACACTGCAACCCCCCTTTCTTCCCACTAGTGGCCCACACAATATATCAAATTACCTTCACAGTATACACTTACCCCCAGGTCTGGTTCCGGCACTGGGACCTCCTGTGAAATGAGATACAGTGCAACAATCACAGTACAGTACTTTAACATAGACAAATACCTCAGGGCAGTATAACTTTGCTGAAACAAGCAGCTCTGATTTATTTAGGGGGATATAACAAGGACAGGGGGAAATCAGGTTAATTAGCTTATCACTCTAATAATCTACCTATGGCTCTGTGCACAGGCCTATCCCTATCAGTTACTGTCCCTGGGTACCCAAGCCCTAGTGGCTAGTCCAAACCGTGGCAGCTGGTAGGGGCCCTTTCACACAGAGAAAAGGAGAATTAAACAGTCAGCAGTACAGTAATTCCATTTGGATTTAATGTGGCAATTCAACAGGGAGCGACCCTGAATTAGTACCACGACCTCCAAATAAGATAGGGTCCTTCAATGTCAGCAGGGCTCACTTGAGGTACACAAACCTCTTCACACATCCATATAAAAGAAAGCACTATACCAGGCAGGCTGCATCTGTATCCCGATCGCAATTACTGCACAATACCCGGGAGAACACACAGCAGATTCAGTTCCTGACAGACCGAATGCAATTTTCAGCAATTCCTCCAGTCTTCTACAGGGTGAGCCTGGTTTCTACTCTTCAGAGATCCTTTGATTCTTTTCACAGGACGGATTCAGTCCTAACAAGCTGTTACACAAGCTGCAGACCGGAACTCTGGGCCTTACACACGTTTTTTGACTAAAACTGCACACTGAAAAAGCACAGGGCTCCTTCCTTCTTCACTGCCAAAGCTCAACTGAAACTCCAACCGACAAAACGGGCACTTCCTTTGAGTTCCTCCCAGTTCTTGACTGGATTGGCTGTCACTCACAATAGACTGCTGCTGTTGGTCCAAAAGGCACTGAAGTCTAAACTACATCTCCCAGAGTCACTGCCCATACAATCCTCTTGTGGCTGGCTAGGATTATGAGTCCAAGTTCTGATTCGTCCAAGGCACCATTTAGAGCTAGCTTACCCCACACTGATTGGTCCAGTTCAGCAGTTCAAAACTAGAATGGGAACTAGCAGACACAGTTCTGACTGCAAAGAAAGCAGGTTAGACAAACTGTAATTTCATTATTACTCTAAATAATTTCTGGCAAACAGTTACATCCTTCAGATAGGTTCCTTTGCACTCTAGTGACTGCAAAATGAAGTGAATTGGCAGCAGCTTGAGTGGTACTCAATCAAAGAAACACACAGTCCCCCATACAAACTAATTATGTCTGCAAGCAGACAGCTCTTAAAGAGACAGTACCAGAGGTTCTAAAAACACTCACTGATAAATGGCTTAAATGCCAAACACCATTCAGGCTTGGAGCATTCAAGCAAGCTCCTGGAAGTCTTTTGGGAACCCCCATTTGCAGGGGGGTTACACCCTTCCTGGCCTGGGAAAGCTTGACGTCCGCGTCAAGCAAGTACCATAGTTTCAACTGCAACCATATACATTTGCATTAGGCTCGCACATGTAATCATCAGTCAGTATATCATTTACCAAGAACACATTTCTGAAACATTGCAGTCGTCCTCTTTACACAGTATTACATACACATTGTACCATAACTCAAGTTATTACCTCTTGTACATGAAACCTGAAGAGAGGGGGCCCTTCCCTATCAGTTACCTTGGGGCTGGATGGGGCAAGCCCATACTTAGAGGGCAACACAAGTAACTTGGAGTTAGCACTGATGCTCAGTTTGGGCAATGAGCCTGGGACACATACACTCCTTTATGGACAACATTGAGAGGCAAGTCCACAGGCCTCCCAAGTGAATCATAACTGAGGTGCACCACAGGCTTTACAGCTCGACCAGTCTTTCTAGGGGAACTGTTATAGTCTCTGCACTCTGAGCCTCATTTTCAGCATTGTCCTCACTTGTCAGGAGTCTCCATGGGGTAGAGAGGCTAGAACTTGGGGCACTTTCAGCTCCAGGAGTTACAGTTTCTGAGTCCACAACATTTGGCTCGCATGGAGAGCTTTCGGACACTGGCAGTGGACTGTCAGGGCACTCAAAATACTCTTCTTGTTTGGTGTATCACCAGTCTGCCCCAATCTATCATTTTCCTCCTGAAAGCTCAAACAGTTCAACCATGCAATGATTCCATTTCATCTGATCTGATGCTTTGCACTTCACTTTCTGGGAGCATTGGCTCAGGGATGAAGCTGAGGGCTTAGACAGTCCAGAGGCCCAGCTTCACCTCCAGTATTGACTAAGGGATTGCCCCAAACAATTGACTCAGTTCGTAAGAAGGATAGTATTAAAGTCACTCTCACTTTCTTCCGATATGGACTGACAGTCATGCTCAACTGGGACTTGTGGAGGAACACTTTAACTTTGCTTCTGTAGGTGCAGACTTTCTTGATCTTTTCTTAGCAGCAGCTGTAGTCACTGGTCCAGAGGGGCATCTTCTAGGGGCTCAGACTCAATTAAGATTTGTCCAATGGGCAGTAAATGATTTCTATGCATTGTTTTACATCTTTTGAATTATTCTCAGGCCTTACTTTGTACACTGGCAGATCATCTAGTTTGCCCACTACAATGTGAGGAGATGGTGCCATCTGTCAGCAATCTTGTGCTTGCCATGCAGTCCCAGATTTCTTAGCAATACCCGATCTCCCTCCTGGAGTTCCTGTGCTTTCACCTTTTATCATACCTTTCTTTGTTGGCCAGATTTCTTTTGGCAGCCATGGTTTGAGCCAGTTGGTACGCATGAGTTAGCTGGGCCTTTAACTTTTGCACATACTGTAAATAGTTGTCAGCTTGAACCCCATCAGGAGAGACCCAAAACACACATCTACTGGTAGTTGAGCTTCTCTTCCAAACATCAGGCGGTAGGGAGAATCCAGTGGCATCACTTTTGGTGCAGTTATAAGCATGTACCAGGGTGCTAATTTGTTGGCTCCATCTAGGCTTGTCCTTTGGGTGCAGGGTGCCTAGCATATCTAGCAAAGCTGCGGTTGAAACGTTCAGGCTGTGGGTCCCCTGGGGTGGTAAGGAGTGGTTCTGGACTTTCGCACTCCCCACAGAGAAAGCATCTCTTTGATCAGACGACTCTCAAAGTCTCTCCCTTGATCAGAATGGATTCTTTGTGGAGCCCCATAGTGAACAAAAAAGTTTTCTACAAGTACTTTGGCCACAGTGGATGCTTTTTGGTCTTTGGTGGGGAAAGCTTGGGCATATCTCGTGAATGGTCAGTGACCACCAGCACATTACTGATATTTCTTTGATCTGACTCCAAACTCAGAAAATCAATACAGACCAGCTCCATGGGTGCACTGGTGGTGATGTTAATGGGGGCAGCCCTCTGGAGCAAAGCTTTCCTCTGTAGTAGCGACTACAAGTTCGAATGTGTTGCTCCATCAGCCCCCATCTTAGGCCAATAGAATCTGGATCTCACCAAGTCAAGTGTTCTGTCTATACCAAGGTGCCCATGTGGTTGTGCAAGGACCTCAGTACTGAGTCTCGAAGGCAGTGGGCAGCACTAGTTGTTGTTTGTCTACTTGTCCCCTCTGTCTATTGTTTCCCTGTATAACAGTTTATTGATCAGTTTCAACTTAGGACCTTCTTTGTATAACAGTGCAGTTCTCAAATCAGTGGGCGTAATTTGGACACATCTTTTCCTGCATAGAGGGCTTCTAAAGCTGCTTTGATCATGGGATCGCGGGATTGAGCCCCTGAATACTGTCATTGTCCAGCTGAGGCAGTGCACCAATGTCTATTGCAGAAAAGTGGCAATAAGCAGCAGGTATGCAATTCTCAGAGGCTCCCAAGCAATCCACCATGCAGTCCACCGTCCGTGGACATTTGTTCCTCCTGTCAAACTTCTGGCAGAGTGCCCGAATGTCAGGTTCTGCCAATCGGACCCAATCATTCTGGGGAACAGGCCTCCGGGAGAGAGCATCAGCATCTATGTAGTTCAGACCTGCTCGGTATTCGAGAGCATAGTCATATGTAGATAATGCAGAAAGCCACCTATGGCCAGTGGCATCCAACTTAGCTGAGGTCTGCACATATGTCAAAGGATTATTGTCAGTTTTTACTAGTATTTTAGCCCCATACAAGTACTCATGGAATTGGTCAACAATAGCCCACTTCAAAGCTAGGAACTCTAACTTATGTACAGGATAGTTCTTTTCGGATGGGGTCAGGCTTCTACTGGCAAAGGCCACTGGTCTCAGGCCATTCTCGTGCTCTTGGTACAACACAGCCCCCAACCCTTGCAAGCTAGCATCAGTGTGCAGGACGTAAGGTTTTCTTGGATCGGCATAGGCCAGCACTGGAGCATGGGTAAGTTGATATATGATCTCATGAAAAGCAGTCTCACAATCTGGTCAGCGGGCCCCCAAATACTTCACTCGGATGAAAATACACTCTTTCAGTCTTGAGGGACGCTGACTTTTAGTATTTTTGTGGGTTGGGGATACCCTTGAGTAAGGTTAAGTAAGGCGGATCACTCTTGAATAGTCCTTGATGAGCGCCGATAATAACCACAGAATCAGGAATCTTTGCAGTTCTTTTAGATTTTTGGGCTGTGGCCAGGTGGTCAAAGGCCTCAACTTTACTTGGGTCGGTCTCTATTCCCTCGGTGGATACTATGTGTCCCATACTTTACTGATGTTTGAAAGAATTGACACTTATCAATGGACAGTTTAAGGCCAAAGTCCTCCAGTTGGTCCAATACCTTAAATAATCTGCTCTCATGTTCCTCCAGTGAGCTGCCAAACACAATAACATCATCTAGGTATACCAGGCACTCTAGTAAGTTCATGTTCCCACTGCACGCTCCATCAATCGTTGAAAAGTGGCTGGGGCACCTGAAATCCCTTGAGGCATCCTCATGAATTCATAAAATAGCGGACAGACAAAGGCCGTCTTCTCACGGTCCTCTGGGGCCATCGGGATCTGGTAGTACCCTGCGGAGATCCAGCACAGAGAACCACTTGCTCCCGTTTAGGCAGTCCAAAGCATCCTGAATGCGGGGCATTGTGTACTGATCAGGGATAGTCCCGCGGTTTAAGGTGCGATAATCCACACACATCCTTACTGTTCCATTCTTTTCCTCACTACCACAATGGGGGAAGCATAAGGGCTTCTGGATTCTTGTATTACACCAGCAGCTAACATCTCTTGCAGATGCCGTCTCACATCATCTATGTCAGCAGGTGCCAGGCGTCGAGACCTCTCACGAAATGGTCTTTCGTCATGCAGCCGGATATTGTGCTCAGCTCCTTGCACGCATCCTACATCCCATTCCTTTAAAGAAAACACCTGGTCTCTCTGGGCAAGCTTCTCACTGATCCTCACTTTCCATTCAGCTGACAGCGGGGAGTCGCCGAAATCAAACAAGTCAGGCGTTACTCTGTCATTCTTCCTTGAACTCTTGCTGCTGGGTAGCACTGCAGTGTCTGCACAATGCACATTAGCCAGGATGCAACCTCTGTTTACTCGAATGTCTCTTTCAGACACATTATGAACTTGGACCATTACCCTTCTGGCATAAGCATGGGCTCTAGCGGGCAAAATACTAGGCTTGACCAGCAGTCCCTCTGGCAATTTTCCATCGCCTGGTGCATCCAACATTAATATTTTATTCTTAACATCCTTTCTGATACGGACCTCTCCCTGTAAGGTACACTGGGCATTGGCGCCAGGATCAGAGACTCAGGATCCTTCTTCCATACAATTCCGACCGGTTCCTCTGGTTCTGTTTTTCCAGCATCTCTCTGTGCCTCATAGGCCTTCTTAATTAAAGCGGAACTCTTAAAGCTCTACTAGTCTTTGACCCTGTTTTCATAACACAACTGTGCCAGCCTTCCGAACATATGAGCATTTGTTCCAATCAACAAAGGACACCATCATACAGTCAGTGGGGGACACACTAAGGCTAGGGTCTCTACTTGTTCAGCCACTCCAGCCACGGAGGTGGGGAAAGACAACCAAATTCGGATATACCGGAATAGGGGTAGGCCTTCTCACTAACCCCATACATGCAATCCTTCTAATGGTTGTAAGGTACGTCTGACAAATGCTTCTGATACCAATCCTGGGACATAATTGTCACTTGGGAGCCACTGTCTAATACAGCTCTTGTAGACACTCCATTCACCTTTACAGTGGTCTCCATGGAGGGACCCACTATTCTGGACCAGTCTGAGAGGCGGTAGTGGGGCCTGGGCAACTGACCTTGCCACAAAGGACGTGAATTAGCATTTTTGGTGCCCTCACTGGGATCATGTCTGCACCTCTTAACCACTGATTTCTTCTCCAAGCTCTCCTTGTAGCTTATAGCAACTTTGTCAGTGTCTTTTGGGGACTGGCATTCCCTTTCATGTGCCCATCTTTCCCACAATTATAGCAAACATACTTTCTGGAGTTTGAGCTGGCAGGCGCCACACTGGGAGCCAGGGCGGGGTATTACTAACTGGAAACCTGGGTGCCATCTCTGTCTCTGGCGTGATAAGCATTTGGAGACATTTCATCAGTTTCTCCACTTCCATGGTCAAGGAATTGAGTTTGGAGCTGTTATCAGCAGGAGATACATGGGTGGGTACCCCCACCCCTGTAGATCAGATCGGATATAGGTCAGGGCCCGTACTTGCAGGCGTGGCCTTCATAAGGGACTGTTTTTAATTCTCGGATCTCTCTCTCAACAGTTCGCCCCATTGTGGCATATCTTTTCCTTGTTAGAGCACTCATTGACTGTCAACCTCTGCCCTGAACTTCACTTGATGGGTCACCCTCAGTCACTTTCGGTCGTAGACAGCTGTTGGTGCAGGTACCTCCGAGGTCGCCTTTCTCAACTCCTCGAATTTCTCTCATTAACTCATCATAGGAGGTTGGGATTCCAGTCGATTTGCCAGTAACTGAAGCAACAGCAGTTCTGAGAAGGGGGCAGACTTAAGGATTCTGTCCAGTCTGGTTCGGTCCAGTTCAATCGCTGGCAAACTACCCTTTCTGAGGCATTCTTGCAACAATTTTTCAAGCCGAGACATACACAGACAACAACTCCCTTGGTACTGTTGTGCATTTCTTACTCTCCACCATAGGTCCTCATCAGAATCTGGGCTCCCATACACATTCTCCAAGGCCTCAAGATAGGCCTGTGCAGTCGCTTCAGGGTTACTGGCCCGTTTAGCACGGATGGTAGCCAGGGCAGGACCTCGGAGGCTCTCACTAACCCTCTTTCGCTTTTCACCTTCCGAGCATTGCCATTCTAGCACTTGGGGGGCAACATAGTCTATCCAGGTCTCCCAGTCATCCTCCCCTTGGGGGGTGGGGAGGGTGCCAGAGAAGATCCTCAACCTTCGGTAAGAGTCGTGACTAATGGCAGGTGCAGAAATAGGAGTCTGCATTGGTTCAGCCACCATTACGGGCACTGGAGCAGGAGAGGGTGTTGGGGAGGAACACCCCAGGTGGCAAGAATAGTTTCTTCAAATCCTCCACAGTTTTCCCTCTCCCAGCAACCATTCAGCAAATTTCTCCTCAAAAGTTTCAGATAGTGGTGGGGGCTGATTCCCCACCGGGTCTTTACTGTCCTTAGTTATCACTCTCCAAGCAGTGAGGGCTCCCTCTGGGGTAATGGTCTGTGGCACTTTGGAGCTATCTATGGGATCCTTAAACTCTACTAGGGCCAGGAAAGTGTGGGTGAGCAGATTAGCATGCCGACCCACCACCACAGGGTTTTGTAAACCTTCCACCTTGGAAAGTACTCCCTGCACTGTGTCCGTATTGATACCCAGGGGGATGTCCAGGATAAGCATAGCATTTTGGGGGTCAATCTCCTCCCCAGTACACCACTCCACCAGCCGGTGCACAGCCACTTCTGTCGGGGTACCCATTTTTTTTTTTTAACAGTGGTTCATAAATATGGCCACTAGAGGACACACAATCCCAGCGGTGAGCCTCCAAGATGTAACCCCTAGATGGCGCTATCCCAGGGGCTACTACCCCTGCCTGATTTTCCACTAACAGATTGAGGGGCCTGGATCCAATGGCGGGTGCCTCCACCCAGAGGTCAGGGTTTGCAATAGTTAAACTAACTTGGTCACAGCCCTCTGGGACACTGCAACCCCCCTTTCTTCCCACTAGTGGCCCACACAATATATCAGAATTACCTTCACAGTATACACTTACCCCAGGTCTGGTTCCGGACTGGGACCTCCTGTGAAATGAGATACAGTGCAACAATCACAGTACAGTACTTTAACATAGACAAATACCTCAGGCAGTATAACTTTGCTGAAACAAGCAGCTCTGATTTATTGGGGGATATAACAAGGACAGGAAATCAGGTTAATTAGCTTATCACTCTAATAATCTACCTATGGCTCTGTGCACAGGCCTATCCTATCAGTTACTGTCCCTGGGTACCCAAGCCCTAGTGGCTAGTCCAAACCGTGGCAGCTGGTAGGGCCCTTTCACAGAGAAAAGGAGAATTAAACAGTCAGCAGTACAGTAATTCCATTTGGATTTAATGTGGCAATTCAACAGGCGACCCTGAATTAGTACTCACGACCTCCAAATAAGATAGGGTCCTTCAATGTCAGCAGGGCTCACTTGAGGTACAAACCTCTTCACACATCCATATAAAAGAAAGCACTATACCAGGCAGGCTGCATCTGTATCCCGATCGCAATTACTGCACAATACCGGGAGAACACACAGCAGATTCAGTTCCTGACAGACCGAATACAATTTTCAGCAATTCCTCCAGTCTTCTACAGGGTGAGCCTGGTTTCTACTCTTCAGAGATCCTTTGATTCTTTTCACAGGACGGATTCAGTCCTAACAAGCTGTTACACAAGCTGCAGACCGAACTCTGGGCCTTACACACGTTTTGACTAAAACTGCACACTGAAAAGCACAGGGCTCCTTCCTTCTTCACTGCCAAAGCTCAACTGAAACTCCAACCGACAAAACGGGCACTTCCTTTGAGTTCCTCCCAGTTCTTGACTGGATTGGCTGTCACTCACAATAGACTGCTGCTGTTGGTCCAAAAGGCACTGAAGTCTAAACTACATCTCCCAGAGTCACTGCCCATACAATCCTCTTGTGGCTGGCTCAGATTATGAGTCCAAGTTCTGATTCGTTCAAGGCACCATTTTAGAGCTAGCTTACCCCACACTGATTGGTCCAGTTCAGCAGTTCAAAACTAGAATGGGAACTAGCAGACACAGTTCTGACTGCAAAGAAAGCAGGTTAGACAAACTGTAATTTCATTATTACTCTAAATAATTTCTGGCAAACAGTTACATCCTTCAGATAGGTTCCTTTGCACTCCTAGTGACTGCAAAATGAAGTGAATTGGCAGCAGCTTGAGTGGTACTCAATCAAAGAAACACACAGTCCCCCATACAAACTAATTATGTCTGCAAGCAGACAGCTCTTAAAGAGACAGTACCAGAGGTTCTAAAAACACTCACTGATAAATGGCTTAAATGCCAAACACCATTCAGGCTTGGAGCATTCAAGCAAGCTCCTGGAAGTCTTTTGGGAACCCCCATTTGCAGGGGGGTTACACTGTCATCTTTCTTTCTGTCTTGTTTTTCTTAGTTTAGAAACTTACTCTTTAATAATTCATATCTCCTGATTCTTCTGAGATGGCTCACCAGTCAGCCTCTGTGTGTTGCCACCTATGGCATCTCCCAAGAGGGCCCACGGAGCAGGCTGAGTGCACTGCCACCCACTGTGGCTCCCAACAGCATATCACACCAAGATTATGAGTAACTGCTTGGGGAGTCAATACCCTTCTGTTTTTACTTTACAAACACTCAGAAGAGGGGAAGTGATAATACTGTGTAACTATATACGGCATCTTTGTCAGGGGCCCCTGAGAGGGGCCCATGGAGCTGGCTCTGTGTATTTTTGCCCACAACAGCTCCAACATAGCTGACTGTGTATTGTCACCTGTGGCAGCTCCTGAGATGGCTTGCAGAGTGGGCTTAATGAACTGCCAGCTGCTGTGGCTCCTGACAAGATAACCTGCCAAGTGAGTTCTGTGAACTGCTGGCAATGGTGGCTCTCAAGATGGCCCACCTAGCAGGCACCATGAATTGCCACCCACGGTGGCTCTCAAGATGGCCTGCCTGGTGGGCTACAAGAATTGCCACCTGTGGCAGCTCTTGAGATGGCCCACCTAGCAGGTTCCATGTATTGCTATCCACAGAGTCTCCCACAGAAACTCTCAAGATGGCCCACCAAGTAGGATCCATGAATTGCCACCCACAGCAGCTCTCAAGATGACTCACCTAGCAAGCTCCATGTGGAACTATAATGATGCAGGGGCTGAAGCGTGGATGTTCAAAAAGAGACATCGGCAGCACCTTTTGAGTTAATTTATCCTCTGTTATCTTGTCTAAAAGTTGTTTTTAGGAATGAACTTGCCAGTCAAACTTGGGAGGCTGGGTACAGAAGGATTGTGCATTTTTGGACTGTGATTCTGTGTAGTTGCAGTTATCAACAGTGTGAGAAAGCAATAAAAGCAAAAGGATGATGGAGATATGGGAGTGGGGATAGCCTCTGAATGGGGGAGGAATACTTACACAGACTCTACAAGGAGGACGGCAAGCAGCAACATAAACAGAGGACTGCAAGGGGTAGGGAACTGAGCAGACAAAATGGGTAGCTAGATTTTGGAAACCTACATATGCAGGGAATGTGAACAAGAAGGGATGGCTTTTTATGGAAGTGAGATGGGAGAAGGGGGCCTGCCCTGCAGTATGGAGGAAGAGAAGATAGTAAAAGGGAGGGGGAGTTGAGTCTGAAGAAAATAGGAACCGTGTGCAAACCACAGGAGGGTAGCCAAAGCCTGTGAAGAGTTGGGCTGTTCATTTGTCATGGCAGAGTACCTTCTAACAGAGTGAAAGCAAAATGGTAGTCCTCTCCTCACAGTGTAATGACAAATGATATCTGAGTAGTGTTCAATCATAATGTGTTTGCTCACCATTTACAGAACCATCTCATCATACATCAAAAGTCCATAGTGTTTGTATAAACGTGTAGTAGTAAGCATGTTACAATACTGCACGGCCTTTTGATGTATGATGAACTGGAGCTGCAGATGGTGAATAAAGACATGGTGACTGAACACTATTCAGTTATCTGGCATCAAGTGTCTTGGGTTCCTGGCTTTGTGATGGTGGGTGCTGATTATTGGGGGATAAGGACTGATTACTGGGGTGTTGAAGGACATTAACAAAGGCTGGGGCTGAATCATGGGGGACTGATTAATTTAGGGCTGATGCTCATTCCTGGGTTTTGGGACTAATTACTGGGAGATTTGGGACAGATTACTAGAAAGGTGGACTGATTACTGAGGGAATTGTTGGGGATTATGTGGTACTAATTACTGGTGGCCATATTTATCAACCTGATTATGAGCACTGCCATAATAACATGAAATCCGGTTATATGGTGTTTGACGCCAAAATATCTGGAATCTGGTTATTACAGCATTTGACAAAGTGACACTGACAGGCTGCTCATGCAGCATGGCCAGTGCGAAACAGTTTGAGTGGATAATCACACTTGTGGCATCTCAGTTCGTGGCACCTTGAATCTGACACGAAAGGCTACTCGGTAACAAAGAATCTGGCACTTTCTTAAAAGTTAAAAAGTAAAATAAAGGTACTGTAAAAACAGAGAACCAGTTTCACAGCATTTTCCAAACTTTGTTTCCTTAGTTTTGTCAATCCCAGTATGCTCGCAACCCCATTGACTAATACTCTATATGTGGGTGGGCTTAACACTTCAAGAAATGTGGCGGCTCCATTTCCTGGCTACCAAGGAGCTACAGTGATCATTCCTGCTTCAGTTAATGGCAAGTTCTACAACATTTTGAACAGTTATTTAGTTGATGCAGCTGTTATAACATAAAATACTTTATATATAGCAGGCTGATCCTGCTGTTGTCACTCTTTGGTCGGAGCTTCAGTCCGACACATCATCGCAATCTCCAGCAGAACTGTCTGACTTTATATAGGATAATGCATGGGGAACTGTTGACAACAGGGCTATTCTTTCACCGAGTTGGCACTATGACAACGGATTACCTCGAGAGCACAGGTCGAGAGGTAATCCGTCGTCATAGTGCCAACGAGGTGAAAGATTAGCCCTGTTGTCAACTGTTCCCCATGCACTTTCCTTTATAGTGTATGGTGGAACGTCATTTTTTGGGGGGAAAAGAAATCACTACAGCATGTTTCTGCTTCAAAACATTTTTACTGGGTTACTAGAAGGAAAAAATAACTTTACATTTTGAACGTTTTCACACTTGACATTTTAACTGTTTAAGAACTTTACATTTTGAACATTTTAATGCTAAACATTAGTACTGCCACTGACATTGCTGCTTTCGTTATATGTCCTGTCTATGGAGTGAGCCCTAACTGTCAAATGCTGCTCGAGGACACAGTGTGTGATGTGCACAGTGCAGTAGAACAAAAAATCGTTCTGCTGCACTTCGAACATCACTAGTGTAGGAGAATAACATTTCGACAGCGATGGATTTCGTTGGAGAACGATGTTCCACCATACACTATACCGCGCTTCTAAAACACGGTTCAAAAGAAAGAGAATGTGTCCTTACTGGAGTGTGTGTGTGTGTGTGTGTGTGTGTGTGTGTGTGTGTGTGACCGTGTCAGTGTTTCTCTGACAGTATCACAGAACATTGCCATTCACTTCCTGCACCAGCAATCATAAAAAATAAAGAATAGTCAAGCGTGTGTACATATTGATTTTTTTATACTCGGTGTGTGATGACTTCATAAACCTCTCGAGGTTTATGGGTCATCACACATCTCGGGTATGTAAAACAAAATCCATAACACACACACTTGACTATCCATTATTCTCTAGCTTACATATCCAAGTCATAATGGGGAGGGCGATAGTTAAACACATCCAAAGCTCAGGCCCCCTTTCTCAGTGTCTATCTCCAAGCTTTTTGATGGGGGAGGGTCTGCCTAGTGTTATCCAGTGGTGCTAGGTTGACTGAAATAGAGGATTAGATTGGAGCTCATTGATCAATAGTCACAGTCTCCCCATCTACTTGGACATTGCCTACTGCACCCAGAAGTTTGTGAGATAGGGGCTACAGTGGTGGTGGTGGTGGAGGGCGGAGGGCAAAATTAAATATTGTGAGCCTTGGCAGGATAACCAGATAATATGTCCACAGGTTGCTTAGAGGCCTGTTACCCTCGGTAATTGGGACTAGTGGTGTTCCAGTTAGGAAGGAGGTAATATTTTTTATAGAGGTTTTTGCTCCTCTGTGGCCACCTATTCCTGTTGTCAGGCAACCTGCCACCCCTAACCCTGTCAGACTCTCCCCCACTGTCTTATTGGTGGGGATCCACAAGGAGCAGGGTCCAAGAGTGGTGGGAGTCATCACATATTGCACAGGAGAGACATGGGGTTTTCTGGTTTTCTCCCCAGCCCTCGGAGCAACAGCAAGCATGGTACGTGCGTGCACATGGAGGCACGCGCACGCTCCCAGAAACTAGGTGCTCCTTCCACCCTCCTCGATGTTGCGTCAGCCCGACTATGCCCTAACACCTGGCCTCCACCGGGTGCAAGCCAAGAGCAAGGAACTACATCTCCCATTCTGGGAGATGAGAGCAGCCCAGCGACCACTATGATCATCTCTCAGACCTCCGTTCTGCCAACCCCCAATGACTCTTGCTTGCTCCCGAACTTGGGTTGATGGCGTGGCATGAAGTGTGGCATCAGTGCCTTAACCCTTAGTGTCACCAAATCAGTCCAGGAAGAGAAGTAATTTTAAAAGACTACTGGGTGTATGAGGGAATGGCAGGATGCCGGATATCATTTATAAGAGAAGGCCAACTGAGGGGGAAGGCTGGAAGTGTCTGTGGTGGCCATGGGTCTAGCCCGGGACACCAGGAGGAGGGGGGAAAAGCCTTTTTTAGTCTTATTTATACTGAATAACAAATATGTTTGGAACCACCTCTGAATACTTAGCAAATTTTCATGAATATGTAAAGTACTTGCTTACCTGTACCTGGCTCAGTGCTCTCTCAGTATGTGGGACAAGGCAGTGGGTTTAGGTCTCATAACATAACTTGTTTTGGATTTTGGTTGCTCCAGTTCTTGGGAATCTGTTCCATTTCCATTCATCAGATTATCAGATTAAGTAGTATCTGTTTATTTTTCTTGCCAAAAATACTATCTGTCTGTCTATCTATCTGTCTATCTATCTACAATATGTCATTAATGTTAAACAAATGAATAAATTAAAAAGTAAGGGTTCTGGACCAAAATACTGGCCAAGCGGTTGGTGGCATTTGATGCAACTCACTGAAGCACAGCAGAACATAAGGTTTCTGCATCCTGCAGTGCCGGTGTTGCATCTTGGGAATGCAATGCACTGACAGGCCTTGCATCTTGATGGACTAGTGTTACATGCTGGAGTTGCACTGCAGTGATAAACCTTGCATCCTGAGGGACTGGTGTTACATCCTGGGGATGTACTGTATGGATAGACCTTGCATCCTGATGGACTGGTGTTACATCCTAGAATGCACTGTACTGACAAACCTTGCATCCTGTAGTACTGTTGTTATATTCTGGGAATCCACTGCACTGACCAACCTTGCATCCGGGGGTCCACTGCATTGACCAACCTTGCATCTGGGTATGTACTGCACTGACAAACCTTGCATCCTGATGGACTGGTGTTGCATCTCAGGGATACACAGCACTGACAAACCTTGCATCCTGATAGAGTCGTGTTGCATCCTAGCTATGCAGTGCACTGACACACCTTACATCCTGCAGTACTGGTGTTATATCCTGGGAATCCACTGCACTGACTAACCTTGCATCCGGGGATGCAGTGCACTGACAAACCTTGCATCCTGATGGACTGGTAGTGCATGCTGGGGATGCACTGCACTGACAGTCCTTGCTTCCTAAAGTACTGGTGTTGCATCCTGGGTATGCACTGCACTAAGAAACCTTAAATCCTAATGGACTGGTGTTACATCATGGGAATGCAGTGCGCTGACAAACCTTGTATCCTGATGGACTGGTGTTATAACCTGGGGATGCACTGCACTGACAGACCCTGCATCCTGATGGACTGGTGTTGCATCCTGATGATGCACTGCACTGACAGACCTTGCATTCTGCAGTACTGGTGTTGCATCCTGGGCATGCACTGCACTGACAGACCTTATATCCTGATGGACTGATGTTGCATCCTCGGGGTACACTGCAATGAAAAATCTTGCATCTTAATGGACATGTGTTGCATCCTGGCAATGCAGTGCACTGACTGACCTTGCATCCTAACGACTGGTGTTGCATCCTGTGGATGCAGTGCACTGACAAACCATGCATCCTGATGGACTGGTGTTACATCATGGGTATCCACTGCACTGGCAGACCTTGCATTCTACAGTATTGATGTTGACTAACAAACCTGACATCCTAAAGTACTGGTGTTGCATCCTGGGGATGCATTGCACTGACAGACCTTACATCCTGATGGACTGGGATTGCAATCTGGGGATGCGGTGTACTGACAAACTTTACATCCTGAAGTACTGGTATTACATTCTGGGGATATACTACACTGATGAAAATTGCATCCTGATGAACTGGTGTTGTATCCTGCAGATGTGCTGCACTGACAAACCTTGCATCCTGATGAGCTGGTGTTGTATCCTGTGAATGCATTGCACTGACAAACCTTGCATCCTGATGGACTGTTGTTACATCCTGGGGATGCAGTGCACTGACAAACCTTGTATCCTGCAGTACTGCTGCTGCATCCTGTGGATGCAGTGCACTGACAAACCTTGTATCCTGCAGTACTGCTGTTGCATCCTGGGGATGCAGTGCACTGACAAACCTTGCATCCTGGTGGACTGGTGTTATTTCCCTTTGGATGCAGTGCACTGACAAACCTTGCATCCTGCAGTACTAGTGTTACATCTTGGGGATGTAGTGCACTGACAAACCTTGTATCCGGATGGACTTGTGTCGTATCCTGCAGATGTGCTGCACTGACAAATCTTGCATCCTGCATTACTGGTGTTATATCCTGGGGATGCAATGCACTGACAAACCTTGCATCCTGATGGAATGGTGTTATTTCCAGTGGATGCAGTGCACTGACAAACCTTGCATCCTGAGGGATTGGCGTCACATCCTGGGGATGCAGTGCACTCACAAACCTTGCATCCTGATGGACTGATAGTACATGCTGAGGATACACTGCTCTGACAGATCTTGCATCCTAAAGTACTGGTGTTGCATCCTGGGTATGCACTGCACTAACAAACATTGCATCCTGATGAACTGGTGTTACATTGTGGGGATACAGTGCACTGACACACCTTGCATCCTGATGGACTGGAGTTATAACCTGAGGATGCACTGCACTAACAGACTTTGCATTCTGATGGACTGGTGTTGCATCCGAGTGATACACTGCACTGACAGACCTTGCATCCTGTTGGACTGGTGTTGCATCCTGATGATGCACTACACTGACAGACTTTGTATTCTACAGTACTGGTGTTTCATCCTGGGCATGCACTGCTCTGACAGACCTTGTATCCTGATGGACTGTTATTGCATCCTGGGGATACAATGCACTGACAAACCTTGCATCCTGATGGACTAATGTTGCATCATGGGGATGCACTGCACTGACACACCTTGCATCCTTATTTATTTTATTTTTTATTTATGACTTTGGTAACCGGGTAGGTGTGCTGATCCCAGGGACCATTTTCAGGCATGACCCGGGCCACATACTGTGGCACAGGAACTAATGTAACAAAGCATGGAACAATTGACAAAAACAAAATAAAGAGAAAAAAAACAAGATGAAGGTTACAATAGTACATGGGAATAGCAAATTGGAGAGCAGCAATAAATACAGGATTCCATAAACCATACATCAGTTAGGCATTACAATAAGTAAGGGTATACATAAATGTACAGTTCTATCAGCAGCAGTTTCAATAGGAGATAAACAAGGGAGTCTAAGCAGAAAGAGTGATAAGACACAGCAAAGTATAGGGAGGGAAGGGGTGTGGTGGGGTGGAGGGGTGGGAGGCAGGATTAACAAACATAGGTACTAAAGCTCAGGTGCACAAGCAGACCAGCGTAACTGATTCCCGCTTGACCTAATAAACATACACATTCCTTGGTAGGGTGCAGTCGGGAATGTGAGTGAATTACTTTTGGAAGCAGTGGCAGCAGGGAATCATTTGGAGCCAGCCTTTGAGGTGGGTTTTGAATTGGCAGTGGGTGTCGAGGGAGCAGAGCTTGGCAGGAAGTTTATTTCACAGTGTAGGGGCTGTCACAGTCAAGGCTCTGCTTCCCATGTTGGTAGACACATTGGGGATATTCAGAGGGGGGATGCTGTCTGAGCAGAGGCTATGGTGCGAGGTTCGTACAGCAAAGAAGGGTGCAAGGGGAAATACCTGGCCAAAACGGATAGCGGAATCCACCATGCAGCACAGGGCTAGGTCAAAACTGCCTTGCAGTGGGAGCCATCCTAGTAAGTTGTAGAGGACACAGTGCTGTGTGGTAATAGGGACCAGCAAGGTGAAATGACAGGCACTATAATAGGCATAGGAGAGCTTGGCCATGAGGGTGGCAGACGTCCTGGCATAGATAGGGGAGCAGTAGTCCAGGATAGGGAGTATATTTCCCTGTACAATGGTAAGTCAGGCTTCCGGAGAGAAGTATTGCTGGAATCTGTAGGCAGCACCTAATTTTTGGTGAAACCTTCGAACTAGTGAATAGATGTGTTTGGAAAAGGAGAGGGAGGGGTCACGTATAACTGCTAGGTATTTGAAAGTAAACACTTCTTCAAGGGCTTGGCCATTTGGGGACATGATGTTGAGAGGGTGGGTGAGTTACTTTATGTATTTAGCTAGGAAGGGCTTTGATCTGAACAGCATTGATTTTGTTTTTTTGGCATTATCCAGAAGGAAGTTATTTTTGAACCAGTTATGGGCCGCTGCATAGTTTTGGAAGAGAACTGAGGAAATATTGTCTGGGGATTTATCGCTGTGGAAGAGCACGAGGTCGTCAGCATAGAGGAGAGAGTGACAACCGAGACAGTCTGTGGGAGGAAGTTTATAAATAAAGAGATTAGTAGGGGACACAGTATGGTGCACTGGGGGACACCTGTAGAGATGGGCAAAGTGGGGGAGTGGGCACGGCCAATGCACACAAATTGGGAGGTGGGCAGTGAGGTAGCTCCTGAACCAGGTAGTAACCTCTTGAGAGCAGCCAAGGCTATGTAGTTTGGAGAGGAGAAAAGCATGGTTTACCATGTCAAGTGCCTTGGAGAGGTCAACAAAGACTGCTCCGGTGGCATTACCATGGTCCATATTAATGAGGATGTGGTTGGTCAGAAGAGCGAGGTCAGAGGTGGTGGTATGGTTTTTTCAAAAACCATGCTGTTGGCTGCATAGGAGGTTGTGTTTGCCTATGTAGTCAGCAAGTTGATGGTGGACGGCTTTCTCGAGTAGTTTACTTAGGTGGTGGAGGATGGAGATAGGACGATAGTTGTCCATAGATAGAAGGTTCCTGGCTTTAAAAATGGGAATCACCTTTGCAGTCTTCCAGAGGCCAGGCATGGAGGAGGAGAGGGCGAGGTTAAAGATGCATGTGAGTGGTTCAATGATGGCTGGGGCGATGAGCCTATAGTACTGATGTTGACTGACAAACCTTACATCCTGAAGTACTGGTGTTGCATCCTGGGGATGAATTGCACTGACAGACCTTGCATCCTGATGGACTGGTGTTACATCCTAGGGATGCAGTGCACTGACAAACATCGCATCCTGATGGACCGGTGTTACAATCTGGGGATGCAGTTTACTGACAAACCTTACATCCTGAAGTACTGGTGTTACATCCTGGGGATGCATTGCACTGATGGACCTTGCATCCTGATGGACTGGTGTTGCATCATGGGGATACACTGCGCTAACAAACCTTGCATCCTGATGGATTGGTATTACATCCTGAGGATGGAGTGCACAGATAGACCTTGCATCCTGATGGACTGGTGTTAAATTCTGGGGATGCAGTGCACTGATAAACCTTGCATCCTGAGGGACAGGTGTTGCATCCTATGGATTTAGTGCACTGACAAACATTGCATCCTGGGGATATATTGCACTAACAAACCTTGTATCCTGAAGTACTGGTGTTGCATCCTGGAGACGCAGTGCACTGACAAACCTTGCATCCTGAGGGACTGGTGATACAGTCTGGGGATGCAGTGCACTGACAAACCTTGCATCCTGCAGTACTGGTGTTACATCTTGGGGATGCAGTGCATTGACAAACCTTGCATATTGAAGTACTGGTATTGCATCCTGGGGATGCATTACACTGATGGACCTTGCATCCTGATGGACCGGTGTTGCATCCTGGGTATACACCACACTAACAAACCTTACATCCTGAAGGACTGGTGTTACATCCTGGGGATGCAGTGCACTGACAGATCTTGCATCCTGATGGGCTGTTGTTAAATCCTGGGGATGCAGTGCACTGACAAGCCTTGCATCCTGAGGGACTGGTGTTGCATCCTATGGATTCAGTGCACTGACAGACCTTGCTGCCTGACATACTGTTGCTGCATTTTGGGGATATACTGCATTAACAAACCTTGTATCCTGATGGACTGGTGTTATGTTCTGGGGATGCAGTGTACTGACAAACCTTACATCCTGAAGTACTGGCACTGCATCCTTGCAGTGCATTGACAAACCTTGTATCCTGAGGGACTGGTGTTGCATCCAAGGGATCCAGTGCACTGACAGACCTTGCATCCTGATGGACTGTTGCTGCATTCAGGGAATACACTGCACTAACACACCTTGCATCCTGAAGTACTGATGCTGCATCCTGGGTATGCAGTGCACTGACAAACCTTCCATCCTGATGGACTGGTGTTGCATCCTGCAGATGCACTGTGTTGACAAACTTTGCATCCTGATGGACTGGTGTTGCATCCTGGAGATGCAATGCCCTGACAAGCCTTCTATCCTGAGGGACTGGCATTACATCCTGGGCATGCAGTGCACTTACAAACCTTACATCCTGAAGTATTTGTATTACATCCTGAGGATGCACTGTACTGAAAAACCTTGCATCCTGAGGGACTGGTATTACATCCCGGGGATGCAATTTACTGACAAACCTTGCATCCTGATGGACTGTTGCTGCATCATAGGAATACACTTCACTAATAAACCTTGCATCCTGATGGCCCGGTGTTGCCTTCTGAGGATACATAGATACATAAATACATAGATACATAGACAGTGTCGGCAGATAAGGGCCTATGGCCCACGCAGTCTGCCCATTTGAGGTTGTA
Source organism: Neoceratodus forsteri (assembly GCA_016271365.2). Taxonomy (NCBI): domain Eukaryota; kingdom Metazoa; phylum Chordata; order Ceratodontiformes; family Ceratodontidae; genus Neoceratodus; species Neoceratodus forsteri. The sequence goes on along the minus strand of CM028130.1, from coordinate 562,322,192 downwards.
AGTTCAGTTTATGTTTTCCTAGAAGTCTGTTGCCCCTTACCCCTGACCTCCAGAATTCCTTTATGTCTATCCCATGCATTCTTAAATCCCGTGATTGTTTCAGCCCCCACCACTTCCTCTGGCAGGGTGTTCCACTTGTCCACCACCCGTTCTGTGAAGAAATTCTTCCTCATGTTTCCTCTGAATCGTCCTCCCTCCAACTTCATCCCATGCCCTCTAGTTCTGGAACATCTTTTTCGCTTAAAAAATAGTGTATTCCTGCACCCTGTTCCTCCCTGTAAGATACTTGTATGTCTCTAACATATCCTCTCCCTCCTCTCCTCCAGGGAGTACATGTTCAGTTCCTTCAACCTGTCTTCATAGGACTTGTGATGCAATCCATGCACCATCTTTGTTGCCCTCCTCTGAACCTTCTCTACCCTGTCTATGTCCTTACATAGGTATGGTCTCAGAACTGTACACTGTACTCCAGGTGGGCCTCACTAGTGTCTTGTATAGAGGAATTATGACCTCCTTTTCCTGATGGTGATGCCTCTGCCATACATCCCAGCATACTATTTGCTTTACCTGCTGCCTTGTCACACTGTTTCCCTACCTTGAGGTCATCAGAGATGATAACCCCAAGATCCCTTTCTGCTTGGTGCATGCTATATCCTCAACCCCAACTGATATATTGTCTAGGGTTTTTGTGCCCCATATGCATTATCTTGCACTTCCTTGCATTGAATTTCAACTGCCAAACCCCTGACCATTTTTCAAGTTTCTGCAGGTCCCTTCTCATTCTGTCTACACCCTCTGGTGTGTCTACTCTGTTACAGAGCTTTGTGTCATCAGCGAACAGTGAAATTCTACCTTCTAGGTCCTGCACAATGTCACTGAAGAAGATGTTGAATAGGACCGGTCCCAGCACTGATCCCTGTGGTACCCCACTGGTCACTCTTCCCTCTGTGGAGTGACAGCCATTTACCACCACCCTCTGTGTCCTGCCACCCAGCCAGTTACCTACCCACCACACTACTGTCCTGCCCACACCCATATTCCCCAGTTTGTGTAATAGTCTTCTATGTGGCACAGTGTCAAAGGCCTTGCTGAAGTCCAGATAGGCCATGTCCACTGCCCTCCCTGATCCACCTCCCTAGATACCCAGTCAAAAAATTCAACAAGGTTGGTCTGACATGACCTCTCCCTGGTGAAACCATGCTGCCTTGGGTCCTGTAGTCCATTGACAACCAGATGTTCCACCAATCTCTCCTTCAGTAGTGCTTCCATGATCTTCCCACTACCGAGGTGAGGCTGACTGGTCTGTAGTTCCCTGCTCCTCTTTGTTCCCACTTTTGTATAAGGGGACTACATCTGCTGTCCTCCAGTCTTTGGGTACCTCCCTGTTTCCAGTGATCGGCTAAACAGGATAGCCAGAGGTTCAGCCACCACCTCTTAGTTCTTTAGGACCCTGGGGTGCACCCCATCTGGCCCCATTGCTTTATCAACTCTTATTACTTCCAGTTCCTTCAGGACCCTTCTCGTGACCTCCCTGCCTCCCTTTGCTTCTCCTGGTACTTCTCCCTATCCCTCTGCCTGTGTCTTTTGTATTGCCTGAATGCAATCTTTTTGCCTTCACTTTCTTTGCTACCTCTTTGAAACCATAATGGTCTCCTCTTCCTTTCCTCTTGCTAACCTGCTTAATGCATAATTCTGTTGTTCTTGTAATCCCCATTTTAAATACTGCCCACTGTTCCTCAACCCTGATTCCTGTTCCATTCCCTTAATGCCTCTTTCAAGTATCTCCCCATTTTCCCAAAGTCTGCCCCTAAAATCCAGGATACGCTTGTGGTTTGTTTCTGCTCTTTCTGTGATTTCAAACCACAATGACTGGTGGTCACTGTTCCCCAGGTGCTCCCCACTGTTACCCCATCACACTGTCTGTTTGTGAGCACAAGGTCCAGTATTGCCTTCTGCTGAGTTGGTTTCATGACCAGTTGCTTGAGGAAGCCACTCTGAAGGAGTCCAGGATAAATTCTGTTCTAGTTGATGCTGCTGCTGGGATGCTCCAGTCCACGTCTGAATATAGTCTCCAACCAGTACTACCTCACTCTTGTCTGCCATCCTTTGGATGGCTAGCATCAGCTCCTATCTGTTTCTTCCTCCTGGGCTGGTGGTCTATAGACCACACCTGTGCGGATGGCTGTCCCCATTTTCCTTTCCGGCTTAATCCGCAGTATCTCTCCCCCATTTTGTTCCTCCTGGATCTCTGTGGCCCTTATGTCATTTTCTCATACAGTGCCACCCTCCTCCCTTCCTGCCTGATCTGTCTCTTCTGAATATGTTGTAGCCAGGTACGGCCATCTCCCAGTCATGGTTATCATTACACCAGGTTTCAGTGATGGCCACAATGTCCAGGTCTGACTGCACCATGACAGCCTCCAGATCTTCCATCTTGTTGCTAAGGCTCCTGGCATTTGCACACCTGGTTTTCCATGATTTGACCTCCCTAGACTGTTTTTTTGTTCTACTCCAGCCTCTTCCTTGGTTGTCCTTTATCCCTGGTTCTCCTTTCTGTCTGCCCTTCTGCTGAATTTTGCCCCTTTTCTGCCTATCCACCTTTTGGGCACCAATCTCCATCTTTTGCACACTGCTTTGCAGAGATAGCCACTCCTCTGGTTCACTGGTTCCACTGCTAGCTGTGTAAGCAGAGGTACCCTCCTTGCTGGCCTGTCACCCCTTTGCTAGTTTAAATGCTTGTCAATGTAGCATTTAAACTTATCATTGAGTGCTTGATTCTCCAGGATGGATGCAGGCCATCAGGCTTGAACAAACCTCCATCCCTCCAGGTGGGTCCCCAGTCACCAATGAATCCAAACCTTTCTCACAGCACCAGTTCTTCAACCATGAGTTAAAGTTCCTGGTGCATGTACTCCCATGTTTCCTTGCCTCTGCAGGTAGTACTTCTGAGAAAGTGACAGAAGTAGCTACTTGCTTGAGACCCCTCCCCAATTTCCTAAACTCTTCTTGAACTTCCTTTGGCTCCCCATTTGCCAGGTCATTAGTACCTAGGTGGATAATGACATCCAGCTCACCCTCCCATCTTGCCTTCCCAGTGATCCCCAGGATCTTCCTTCCATTCCTCCATGCCGTGGCACCTGGTAGGCACCTCACCTCCCTGTCCTCCCTCTCCTGTGTTCCTAGCTGGATCCCTCTTATGATGGAGTCCCCCACCAGGATTCACTTCCTTCTCCTCTGGGGTCCACTGCTTTCCCCGCTGAGGTCACCTCCTTGGCTAACCTCCACATCCTTTCCTTCCACTTCTCTGGGTACCTCTATTTGGATGTCCTCATTTGCCAGTGTGGCATATGAGTTCTTGAGTGGGATAGGATCTGGGATGTGCCTCTGCCTGACCACTCTAACCCTCTCTGAGCCCACTGTCATCCAAGTGCTCCTCGTTCTCGGCATCCTTTGAGGCAGTTGCATTGGACTGGGTGGTCTCTGGATAGGGGTGATGGTACTCCTGACCCAGTTTACTTCCGCTCTGAGTCTGGTTACCTCATCCCACAGTCCAGAGAGATGCATGCAGGTAGGGCAGCACCTCAGTGTCCAAAAGATCTGCCTGAATATGGCTGCCCCACAGCCACTGCATTGCACCACTCCCCATATTATACTGCTATTCCACTACTTGTCTGCTACTGAAGCTCTCCTAGTTCCCTTTTTATTAATTTACTGTCCTAAAAATCCTGCCACTGATCCTCAGATAATTTTCTTTAGAAAAAAAAAAAAGAAAAGAAACCAATAAATAAATGAGTCAAAACACTTGTCGTGCTGAGGGTGGGCTTCTTACCCCTTATGCCCCTCCTACTTCACACCCCTTACTATACCCTGTGTTTAGCTCCTGTCAATCAGATTTAACAGGGCATATAAGTAAGAGTTGGGGGAGGGGCGAAAATTTGCAGCAATTAAAGACAGCACAGAATTACACCACCACTACGTTTTAAATTTTCAACAGCCCAAAAACAATTCTAAGTAAAGACAACAAAGAAAGTACAGTGTCACTAAAAGCCCACAATCTAAGTTTAAAAGAAAAATAGCAATTACCAGTTACTCTAAAGCACTGAATTGAATATGTTTCCTTCCTTCCCCTTCTGGCTTCTTCTGAGAAAATAAAACTCACTTGCTACCTCAACTCTGACTAAGCCCCACCTCCAGTTATCACATAGCTGAAGTCAGAGGCCAGACAATTAACACCCCTCACCCAACTACAGGGCAGTCAGACAAGCCAAGATAAAATTTGCAGCAATTAAAGACAACACAGAATTACACCACCACTACGTTTTAATTAAATTTTCAACAGCCCAAAAACAATTCTAAGTAAAGACAACCAAAGAAAGTACAGTGCCACTAAAAGCCCACAATCTAAGTTTAAAGGAAAAATAGCAATTACCAGTTACTCTAAAGCACTGAATTGAATATGTTTCCTTCCTTCCCCTTTTGGCTTCAGTGGATGCAGTGCACTGGCAAACCTTGCATCCTGAAGTACTGGTGTTGCATCCTGACAATGTACTGCACTGACAAATATTGCATCCTGAGGGACTGGTGTTGCATCCTAAGGGTTTTGGTGCACTGACAAACCTTTCATCTTGATAGACTGGTGCTACATCATGGGAATGTGCTGCACTGACAAATCTTGCATCCTGAAGTACTAGTGTTGCATCCTGGAGATGAATTGCACTGACAAACCTTGCATCCAGATGGACTGGTGTTGTATCCTGGGGATGAATTGTGCTGACAAACCTTGCATCCTGATGGACTGGTCTTGGGGATGCAGTGTACTGACAAAACCTTGTATGCTGAGTGAGTGGTGTTGCATCTAATGGATTCAGTGCACTGACAGACATTGCATCCTGATGTACTGTTGTTGCATCCTGGGGATACACTGCACTAACAAACCTTGCATCCTGAAGTACTGGTGTTGCATCTTGGGGATGCACTGCGCTGACAAACCTTGCATCCTGATGGACTGGTGTAGCATCCTGTGGATGCAGTGCCTTGACAAACCTTGCATCCTGAGGGACTGGCGTTACATCCTGGGGATGCAGTACACTGACAAACCTTGCATCCTGCAGTACTGGTGTTACATCTTGGGGATGCAGTGCACCGACAAACCTTGCATCTTGAAGTGCTAGTATTGTATCCTGGGGATGCGTTGTACTGATGGACCTTGTATCTGATGGACTGGTGTTGCATACTTGGGATACACTGCACTAACAAACCTTGCATCCTGATGCATCCTGATGGACTAGTGTCACATCTTGGGGATGGGATGCACTGACAGACCTTGCATCCTGATGGACTGGTGTTGCATCTTGGGGATGCACTGCACTGACAAACCTTGAATTCTGATGAACTGGTGTTGCACTGTACTGATAACCCTTGCATCCTGAGGGACTGGTGTTACATCCTGGGGATACAGTGCACTGACAAACCTTACATCCTGAAGTACTGGTATTATACTGTACTCACAAACCTTGCATCCTGAGGGATCAGCACTACATCCTGTGGATGCAGTTTACTGACAAACCTTGCATCCTGATGGACTGTTGTTGCATCGTAGGAATAAACTGCACTAACAAACTTTGCATCCTGATAGACTGGTGTTACTTCCTGGCAATGCACTGCACTGACAAACCTTGCATCCTAAAGGACTGGTGTTGCATCCTGTGGATACAGTGCACTGACAAACCTTGCATCCTGATGGACTGGTGTTGCATCAAGGATGGGAAACCCAGTGTGCCATAGAGCCCTTTGACTGGTCACTAAAGGTCAGCATGAAGAGAGGGGGAAGTAAAATATGACTACATCATGGTTATTGCAAGGCTTTTAACTTCCCACTGGCATAGTAATTGGAGCTAAAAAGGAAGGCTGTGTGGTCTAGTAATTAGAACATTGGCTTGAGAACCAGGAGATCCCTGGAACAAATCCCATTACAGATGAACACTTACTGTGTGACCTTGAGCAAGTATTTATCTGGTCAATGCTCAAGTCCACTCAGCTTGAGAAATGAGTAGAAGCAGGACTCCACTGAAAATGAGATGTGTCTCAGCTTGGTTACTCTGGGTAAGTAAATTGTAAAATACAAAAATTAAAATATACCGTAAAATCAAATCCTTGGGGGGGGGGGAGTTGTAGTATACAGTGGACCACTAGACATCACCAGGGAGTATTATTTGGAGGATACATTATATGGAGGAGGAGGAGGAGGAGGAGCACTAGACACCTGGTAGTTTTCTTGGATGGTGGGTAAGTAAGAATCGGAGGGACCACAGCACAAAAGGGAATTTTCTTGGAGGGGGATTGGGTGTTAAACACAGTAGCTTGTATAGCATAGCAGAATGCTACACAAAAGAAGTAGACTGCTAACCATTTCCTTTGAGCCCATGACACAGGAGGCTGCATGAATAAAAGAGCGTTTTTAATTTTGCTAATCAATCTGTGCTAAGTACTATGCATTTTCAAAATTGATTAACACTTTTAAATGCAAAACTGCAGATCAATGTTTCCGGCTTAACACTTGGGTCTTGACAATAAATTGTATTGCGGTCTTAAGGTTAGAGCATTGGTTTGGAAACCATGATATCACAGAACCAACCCTGTCATAACCTAATTCTCAGTATGGGATGTTGAGCATGTCCCCTAACCTCCCAGTGCTCCAGAACAGACCACCCAGTTGCAGAAGCAGGAACAGGACCCCTACTCAAAACAAGATGCTTGTTAGCTGGGCTAGCCTTTGTAAATAAATTATAAACAATTAAAGGATACCTAAACAACATTTTGACAACAAACTATTCAAAAATCTGACTCGTAGGTGACTAAAGGAAAGGCTGCTGTATCCATTAATGCTAAAACTACATTTATATAATTTACCTAAACATGGTTCCAGAGCATTTGAAAATTGTAAAATCAGCCTTCCTATTCAAAAAAAAACTGTCTTACCTGCTTCCTAAAATGGCCACTAAATGTGATATGTGATGACATCATTGGAGCCAAAGTCAGAGAGATATATGGCTCTCTTTAATGCTAACTAGTTCTTTTTTGCCTTTGTTTAGAATTGTTTCACCCAAATGGTCAAAACGATGTGCATTATTTTATATAATACACATGTTAGGCTATGGTTCTGCTCATTTAGTTTAAAATGCTGAAATTGTGTTTTAATCCAACTGACTTTCTCTGTGGCAAACCACGGTGCAGTACAAATCTTGAATAAGCTGGTGAGCTAGTGGTTATGGATCCAGGATGTTACAATGGGGGTGCTGGGGTGGTGTGCATACTTAATATGCACTTTTTAACATTTTTATTAAACCTTTATATTTTCTGCTATTATTCTTTTCTAGTACATTTTTGACAGAACCTACAAATGTAATCCATAGTTTGAATGTAAACATTTGTACAATCAATAAATCAGACTTCTTCAACAAAGTGAAATGCAGCAGCAGCAGGCAAGTACATTACAATGTGGGGGGGGGGTGCAGCCACACCCTTCACCACCCCCTAGATCCACTATTTTTTTGTAGCAAATTTCTCGTGCAGTCCAATGTTAGAGTTCACACTTTCTAGAAAATCAAATATATGCTTATCTTGTCTTCTTTTTCCATGGGCAATAATAATAATAATAAGTATCAGCATTTATACAGTGGTCTTCTTTTTCAATGGGAAATAATAATAATAAGAATCAGCATTTATATAGTGGTTTTTCACACACATTGTATCCCAAGTGCTTTACAAGAAATACTGGACTGGTAGTGAAGTGACTGAGTGTTTAGTGGCAGACATTTCACACATTAATATCCACACACAGCCTTGGACAGTTGCATGAACTGGTTTTATGGGAAGGGAAATGTTGGCCAGGACAACAGGGTCAGGTAGTGATCATGGTGCTGGCAGCCCCACATCTTATTTCTCACAGTAATCTGCTAATTTTTCTCTCCTTCTGTCCTCCCCCTTCCCTGAATATAGCAGTACCTTGCAAGAGTGGCCATCTCAATCCCCCTCTGGTATTCATTCTTCACTATTCCTCCTCACACCGAAAACTGGTGAGCTCATTGCCCTTCTGCATCATGAATGCAAGTAGTACAGTCCCCATTTTTTTTTTTTTTTTTGACATATCAAATATAGACATATCTTTCCAGTAAGTCAGGCTCATAGCAGCAGGGAACAAGAGGAATGCTGGGCTTTCCTATCCTTAAAAGCTCAAGGCTACCTTTGATTAGGCACTACAGTTTTTCTGGTGGGTCATGATGCTTATTGGTTGGCCCTCCATTAAGACCTAGTTGCTGGTTAATCAGGCGGGAAAAAAAACACAGCTGGGGAACTGTACATACTACCTTCATTGTACAGAAGGGTGGTGATCCACTCAATATTTACTGTGGGAGCAGAAGTCAAACATTGAGAAAGTGGACTGGAGAGTGATTTGGAAGGCATTTTTTAACAGTGCCAGCCGATGATGCATATGGTGATGCATATCGGTATAGGTGTGCACAACTCTCTGAGGTGCAAGATTATAATCTGAGGTGTGATAATTCTCTTCATGAGACCGCAAGTACATATGCATCCCCAGGCAGTACAAAGGACAGGGTATGAATGGTGGGGTGTTCAACAGAAGGCAGGCTAGGTGCAGAGGGTTCACATGGAAAAAGAAAGCCTTATTTGTGGATTAACAAGAGAGCATGAGCCTTGGAATTGAACCATACCGGTACTTTGCTGTGTGACCCTGAGCAAATCATCAAACTTCCTTGTGCTTCCAGGCCACACCTGTAAACAAGCTTTCAGCTTAGTGTGTCTCTCCTGGTTAGCAAAAAACAAAATTCAGGGCATCACATAACCACTAGATCATCAGGTTTTTGAAGTTTTGTCTTGTACTGCGGTTTGCCAAAGAAAAAGTCAGCTGCATTGCTAAACATTTTTAGCAAGATAAAGTAAACAAATGAACAAAATCATAGCCTAACGTGTACTGATCAAAATGATGCATGAGTTAACACGTAGTGGTGATCATTCTGTTATAACAATTCAAAACAAAGAGGGAAAGAAGAACTAGTTAGCACCATAGGAATATATGTGGATCTCTGTCTCTGGCTCCGATGATGTCATTATGACTCATCACTTAACACACTTGGCAGACATCTTAGGGAGAAATAAAGGCTGTTTTTTGAAAGTGAAAGACTGGTGTTTAAATGTTTCAAAAGCTATGAAACTGCATTTATGTTATTTACATAAATGTAAACAACAGCCCCAGGGCTCTAAGTAATGGTCAGGCTTTTGCTTTTTCCTTGACTGCACAAGCAGTTTCTTCTCTGCCTACCCCAAAACTATGCTATGGAGTCAAGTCACAGCATGATCTCTGTGCAAGCTTATGGTAGGCCATTTGGGAATCCGTTGCTTTTGGCACAGCTGTACGCCTCCAGAGGGCCAAGTTTTCGCTATTTTCCATGGAGGTACTTTTTTTCCCTGGCCAGACATTTAGCATCTGGCTTCTCTGGCAACCTGCCAGCCCAGTCAACCACCCTTTCCTTCTCCAAAATCCCACACAGTTTATCTTACCCCCACCACCACCACCATCACCATAGTAATATTGCTCAGGAGGCTTCCTTCCTGAAGTAAGCTAAATCTGGAGTGGGAGAGGCAGGGCTGGCCCAGGGTCCAAGAGGGCCATCGGTGTTATAAAGGTGGCCACATTATTTCCCTTGTGGTGTCTTGTGACCCTTGTGCCTACCTCTCCCTCTTGGTGGTGCCAGAGCTAAGAGGCATACGCATGATGATGTTGTGAAGGAGAGACAGGCTCCTTGGCCCCCCATCTGTTTACAGCTATAAAATGTGCAACCAAGTAACACAGAGCTCCTCGGGATTTGGGGCTTGAGGGGCTTCTTTGCTACCACCAGCCCTCCAGTCAGCTTCCTAGCCACACCTCCTTGCATCTGGCGGACAGTTGGAAGCAGGCGCCTCCAGTCCTTCTGCATCACAAAGAACTTGGGGCTTTAAATTCAGAGCTGATACCTGTACCTGTTGCTCCTGTATCTGTGCCACCAAGGAGGAAACCACATGGGGTCAAGAGGGCATCTTTGCATAACACAAGGAGCCCTCCCTGCACCACACTGCTGATCCTAAACTGCCACCAGATGCCCGCTTCATCAACAGAGCTCCATGGGACCTGGAGCTTGAAGGGTTTTCTTGTTGCCACCAGCCCTCCAACAATCTTCCTAGCCACACCTCCTTACATCTGGGTGGTCAGTTGGGAGAAGGCCCTCCAGTTCCTCTGCATTCCAATCTCTTCCTCTTAAGAGACACCTCCCAAGCAGCCCTCTGTGCTGCAGTCCTCCGTGCTGAGGGCTGCAGTGCAAAGGGTGACACAGGAGTCTGCCAGCAGGGAGTCAGCTAGTGGAGGCAGCCAGCCGACAGAATCCCTGCCCGAAGGTAATGGTAAGAAAAATGCTCCACTGACCGCTGGACTAAATGATTATGAATCAGTAATTGTTAAATGCATCTGCTTTGATGTCACTGTCACAGTTACCTCTGCTAACTTTATTTATGTTTGCCACTGTGCCTTACCTCTTAACTAGTAAAGTTTTGTTTAGGTACCCATCTGTCTCCATTGCAAAGAGTGGTAGCATGTTTTCTTCAGTATGTTTTCCTCAGTTAGCTTTATCTTTCTAGTTCTGTGGGTAGGAGAGTCTCAGTTCTAATTATAAAGTTTAATATATATACTGTAGTTTCGCGGCTGCTCCATATCTGGGGATCTGCCTTTATGGTGTGAGTCAACGCATAGATTGACAGCATGTTCTTTATCTGTTAGTGGTTCTTGTAGTGATTTACCATGTTAACTATCTGGGATCTGCCTTTAAAACCTTCACACTAGTCCATCCAGGCTTAAACAGCACATACCTCCTTGCTCCCTCGCTGACCTCACATCCAAGTACCCTAGTCTCCCAGACCCCTGTGTTCCCTGCAACATGGCAGCCATAGGATTTTTGCGTGGTCTAATTTACTGCATAGCCTTCACACTTCTGGACTACCTGTGCACCATACTAGTAACGAGCCCTGAATACTGTCAGCAGTCCCACAGCATAGAGTCCAAGTTTATAATTGCCCCCAAACCAACGCTGCTGTACTCTGTGAGGCCTGATAACCACAAAACACCTACAATATGCCTGTTGGACTACAAATCTCGGTCACTTTTTGTCTTTTCCAATGGTCCACATATATACAATGTCCTTTTTCTCCTATTAATCCATTCTGAAGACATCAAAAGCAATCCTGGCCCTCATGCAGATATATACTTAGCCAGTCACATGGAAATTAAATTTCAATATCACCAAGTGCAAGGCATTACATCTTGGGCGGGGAAACCCTAAACACAGGTACACCCTGGGAGGGGAGGCGCTGGAGGCCTCAATAGGGGAAAAAGACCTAGGGGTCATGGTGGATGCATGTATGAATAACTCTGAGCAATGCAGGAGAGCGGCTAGCAAGGCAAACAAGATGTTGGGATGCATCGTAAGGGAGGATCACCACTAGGAGCAAGGAAGTGATTCTGCTGCTGTACAATGGACTGGTTAGACCACACCTTGAGTACTGTGTACAGTACTGGAGACCACACTTGAAGAGGGACATACAGCTCCTGGAGAGGGTACAGAGGAGGGCAACTAAGCTGGTCCATTCCACTGGGGTGTCAAACAGACGAGGCATACTGATGAGTCCTGGTAGGACGAAACACGTGTCTATGTCTTCTGTTAGCACCCTTTGCAAACTGTGTGAGAGGCCTTTCGGTACCATGCAATTCTGCTTAAAGTTGGACCAGCATAACATTCTGTGGTGATTTGCATATGCAGCCCATGATGCTTTGCATTGTGGGGGCATGTGTGATTTGTATTTTCTTGAAACTTGGCTTCCCAGCCAAATGCCCTTTGGGGTAACCCTTGCCTCAGTGTTTATGCACAGAGGTTCTTTGTCTTTTAAATAGTTTTTTATTTTAATGGGTTCACCACAATATATCCCAGGCACACTGCCTTTGGGGTAGCTGGTCCATTCCACTGGGGTGTCAAACAGACGAGGCATACTGATGAGTCCTGGTAGGATGAAACACGTGTCTATGTCTTCTGTTAGCACCCTTTGCAAACTGTGAGAGGCCTTTCAGCACCATGCAATTCTGCTTAAAGTTGGACCAGCATAACATTCTGTGGTGATTTGCATATGTAGCCCATGATGCTTTGCATTGTGGGGAATGTGTGATTTTGTATTTTCTTGAAACTTGGCTTCCCAGCCAAATGCCCTTTGGGTAACCCTGCCTCAGTGTTTATGCACAGAGGTTCTTTGTCTTTAAATAGTTTTTATTTTAATGGGTTCACCACAATATATCCCAGGCACACTGCTTTAGGGTAGCTGGTCCATTCCACTGGGGTGTCAAACAGACGAGGCATACTGATGAGTCCTGGTAGGACGAAACACATGTCTATGTCTTCTGTTAGCACCCTTTGCAAACTGTGTGAGAGGCCTTTTGGCACCATGCAATTCTGCTTAAAGGTGGACCAGCATAACATTCTGTGGTGATTTGCATATGCAGCCCATGATGCTTTGCATTGTGGGGGCATGTGTGATTTTGTATTTTCTTGAAACTTGGCTTCCCAGCCAAATGCCCTTTGGGGTAACCCTTGCCTCAGTGTTTATGCACAGAGGTTCTTTGTCAACTAAGATGATACGAGGACTAGGGGATTTGACATATGAGGACAGACTTGAGGAACTCTGCCTGTTTTCATTGGAGGAGAGGAGAGACAGGGGGACATGATTGAGGTCTTCAAGTACCTCAAGGGAATAAATAGGGTAAACATGGAGGGGATCTTTAGACTAAAGCAGGGAGGTATCACCAGAGGGCATGGTTTGAAGTTGGAAGGTGGAAGGGTGAGGGGGAAAGAGGAGGAGGTTTTTCACTGAGAGGGTGGTGGACCCTTGGAATGCACTGCCTGGCAAGCTAGTTCAGAGATCCACAGTGGAGGGCTTCAAGAGAGGGTGGGACAGAAACAGAAAGTGGATGTATCAGATGATGGCCTGTCCGAGGGGGGTGGGGATGGATGATAGGGGTTTCTGGAACACACCGGGGGGGGGCCTCGGCACCCAACTAGGGATCTGAGGTTCGAGCAGACTCGATAGACCGTAAGGCCTAATCTGCTGGCAAATAGTATGTTTGTATGTTAGTCACAATACCTGGCTGGGCCCAAAAGGTCTCAGACTGATACATCTTAACATGTGCAGCCTAGTCCCTAAGGCAGCTGAGCCGGAGGCCTTTGTCACGGTGTACAAACTGCACGTGTTAGCTGTCTCAGAGAGCTGGCTATGGTCTTCCATTTGGGCACACTGGATGGGCCTTGCGGTCCTTATCTGCCATCAACTTCTATGTTTCTATATTAGTAACTGAATTTGTACTGCCTATTCAGTTCAATTCAATTCAAGTTTATTGGCAGGAAGTAACTCTGTTGAGCAGGCTCATTTGCAAGGAGGTTCTGATTTACAACAATGACAGTATTTTAATATATGGACTGCGAAAATAATACCACAGTAAAGCATCCAAAAATGTCCCCATAGTACAGAGCTCCGGAAAGTGATAATAGCACTGTTCGTTGGTGATAATAGTATCATTCGGAGCTTTAAACAATACTATTATCATAAGAAGTGAACAGCGCAACAGCAGCAGTCTTCCACGACAGGCTATACTAGCACTGCCAATCAAACAAAAACTACCAGACTACGGCTCATGATTGGCCACTTCCTCAGTATGGGCGGGCTGAAAACTTTAAAAAACATGGTGGCCGTCTCTCGCTTAGCGAGAGTCTATGCCGCAGTACAGAATCCTCCGTTTTTTAATTTTTTTAAATTTCCTTCAAACAAGGAGATATTTTATTCACTCCTGTTCAGACTGGAGTCTCCCAAAAAAGGTAGGAGTACTGCATATCAAGCTTGACAGCGGGAGGTGGGCGAGAGGGAAAGACAGTGTGACAGCCTCATGTGACAGTGTGGCGGTTGGCCAGTACCAAGAAAATCTTTAAGTGCAACTGCCAACCACCAGTCACAAAATCATTTAAAAACAATCGGATCCATACATTAAAAAAAATAAAAGATATGTTGGTGTGCATGATAAGGCAGTAATCCCATCTCGATGTTCTGGGGACGTGGGACCCTCTCAAGCTTTGCTCTTGAGGTTCCCTATGTCCCCAGAATGTCTCAATGGGATTACTGCCTTATAATGCACACCAACATATCTATTATTCTATTTTTCAGACATATTCATAAATACACTAAACAGTATACAGAAGAATAAATAGTAATTAAAAGGAGAATGGGATTATTTACCCTATATATACAAAGGCACACTAGAGCTTGGAGATAATACATGATAAGCACTGGGTAAATAGGCAGCACTTTGTAATAGCAGAGGGATTCTAGGAGCAGAAAAAGGTGTTGAGCACAATGGAGGTGTAGACATAATTTGGGATGTGGTTAGAGGATGGGAGGGGCAGACGAGAGGAGGGATAGAGGATAGGAGGGGGCAGATGACAAGGGGGAAGGAGGAGGTCAGAGAAATTAGGGTATTGGGATGGCTCGGATGGCTAGGCCAAGGACACTATGAGAGGGGCAGGAAGAAGAGATAATGAGATAGGAGATAGAATGGATAGATGGCTAGCAGTGGGGGGAGGGAAAGGGACTGGAGAAGGAGTGACAGAGTAAAATACAAGCAAGGAGTAGGTGGAGTAACGAGAGTAAGGTAGCAGGGAAGGGGAGGGGGAGAGGACAGTAAGGGAGAGGAAATAAGGGTAGACAGATAAAGGTGATGGAGGGGGAGGAGACTGGAGACAAGAGTGATTGTTGATACATACCAGGATTGCTGGTTGGGACAATAGGCCCTTAATTAGCCACAGTCACAGAAATCCCATAGGTTGTCACAGGCAAGTCTTTTGAAGCTTTTTAAGGGGATCATTCTTTGAAGTTTGAGTCTAGATGCCTAACTACACAGCCAATTATAAAGACAGAGTGGGACAAAGAGGTGGGAACATCATATTCAATGTCAAATCAGATTTGGACGCTGAGGTCATCACTCTCAACTACATACACTCAACTTCATGTTAATAGCTATTATTGAAACTGAACCTGGGAATCAAAAAACACAATATATATTGTGCATGAACCCCTCCCCCCCCAAAAAAAAGCAGGGCACTGAGAACCTGAGAAATGTTTCACATATGGTATCCAACTTGATTGCACCGAGATAATACTGCTTGGTGATTTCAATTTAAATTAGCTATCAAAACTCTGCAGCTTTCAGAGAAGTTTTGGTTGAGCATAACCTAAAGCAGATCCGCTCTGCTACCACTAGTTTAAATTTCAAAAAAGGAACCATTCCCTTGTCGACTGTATATTAGTCAGCAACTCTGCTAGGATCAGGTTATGTGACCACCTGCCAGATACAATCAGTGACCACTCTGCTGTCTACTGCCTCCGGCACAATAGTGCTATACATAACCCTGAAGTTATTTTTCACAGCTACAAAGGCTTCAACCCCTAGACATTCAAAACTGACCTGGCTGATGTGGCTTGGTCTTTCATGAATGTAATTCCTAGTGCCAGTTGTGCTCTGGACTTTTCCATTACTGAATTCACAAAGCTGCTTTATAATGTGCCCTGATGACCAAGGGCAGAGTCAAAAACTTGAATTCAGATTGGTTAACAAATGACTTGTTCAAATTAATGAGAATTAAGGACTCGGCATGGGTCTCTTATGAAAAAATCTAACTCCAACCCTGACCTGGAAGCCTATAGACACCTAAGGAATAGAAACACAGAAACAAAGACGTTGACGGCAGATAAGGACCGCTTGGCCTACACTGTCTGCCCATTTCCCTATCTACTGGATAAGCTGCAGATCTTAGTTAACCAACAGCTTACTTCCTCCTACCCCCCACAAGCATTGCTTTATGTCTGTCCCGTGCATTCTTGATTTCCCCCACTGTTTTCAACCCCACAACCTCCTCAGGAAGGCCGTTCCATGCATCCACCACCCTCTCTGTGAAAAAATACTTCCTTAAATGTAATAAATAAATGTAAATGTGAACTCAACCTGGCCAAGAGTTTGTATCTCAAAGCTAAACAAGCAGCCAGGCTAAGAGATTTAAAAAATGTCCAGTCTTGTATAAATAGCATAATTAATCCCAGAGCCACCGAGACCTCTTTGCTCATCGAAATAAATGGCATTAAACATACTGACCCCAAGACAGTGTCAGATCTGTTCAACAGTCACTTCTGTAATCTGGAGATATTTATTCAACCAGACATAGAAGTGAGACCCATAAATTCAAAACGGAGGAAGAAGCAGAAACACCCTTCCTTGTTTCTACCTAAAAACTGTTTCTGTCCATGAAGTTCATAAACTTCTAGCCAAATTAAGCATTGACAAATTTGGCCTACCTACAACATTTAGTTGGCTGCACCCCAAATTGCTTTTCCAACCATCAAAATCCTCAGCCGTTTCTTCATTATGGTTCCCAACATTTCGAAGTCAGCTATTGTGTTGTCCCTTTTTAAAAAAGGTAGAAGTTACTGTTCTGGACAACTAAAGGCCTATTTCTATTCTTTCTGTCCTTGTGAAGGTGCAGGATGAAATCATCCACAACCAACTAACTGCATACTTAAACCAGCACTTATTTTTTTTCAATTTAATAAACTTTATTAAGCATATTATAAAAGGAAACAAAGAACATGCAAACCAGAGTAAACATGAGCCCGGTAGTGCCAGGCACATTACAAATGGACCATATCAACAGTTATAATAATCAGGAGCTGGCAACTCATGACAGAGATAATACAAACAAACTCACAAGACACCCCTCCCCCCGAACCCACCCAAAACAAACAAAAAACCTCCACCCCACCCCCACCCCACCCACACCCAGAGCATGATTTGGAGAACAGGGGCAAAAGGAAAAAAGAGAAATGTCTGGAGGGACACTATGTAGGCCGCAACAAGGTAAAAGGGCCAGCAGTGGGCTCTATCTCCTCATAAAACCCTCGTGCCAGGATTGATGAGATGCACTATGCCTCTCTAGCTCTAAAGCCTGCAGGATTTCTGAATGCCACTCACGTAGAGAGGGGATGGAATCATCCATCCAATGTCGAACAATGATTAGTTTGGCTACACTAGCAATTAATAAAAGAAAGCCTTTGCGACACTCAATGGCATCCTCAGAAAAATGGCCCACTACACATGTTTGCAGAGTAAAAAGGGAATCTAAACCTAAGAGTGGAGCCAGTGAATTTAGGATAGCTTGCCAAAAAGGAGTTACCAAGGGACAGTCTCACAATTTACATTTCAGAGTACCCTCAGCATGTTCACAATGAATACTAATCGAGGAAGCAGATTTACCCATTTGGTGTAACTTGGAGGGAGTGAAATAAAGATTGTGAAGGATAAGAAATTGCACAAAACAGAGTCCATCCTGTTTGATGTGCAGAGAGGCGCCGCCAGATCTGTTGATAGCTTCTCTCATCCAAATCCAGGCCCAATTCCTGCTGCCAGTAATAACAAACCCCTTTAAGACCTCTCGGGTCCTGTTGCTGCAGCAGTGTATACAATTGGGAGATGGAGTGGGACTGTTTAGTGTTATCTATCAAGGATTGCAATACTAGATGGGTACTATCACCCCAAGGAGGGGGGGCTGAGAAAGGAGGACAGGGCTTTAACCAATTGTAAATGTTTAAAAGGATGATAAGTATGAATATGGAACCATGCTTGAATGTCACCAACAGGAACAGGCTGGCCAGTCTGAAGAAAAGAGGCCACTGGGATATGGCGAAGAGGTGGACAGGAACTGTGAGGGATAGGTCGATTTGCTATTTGAAAATGAGGATTACCCAATAGCGCTTGGGCAAGAGCTTTGCTAGGATCCAGGTCAAAACAGAAATATAACTGATGCAGGGCTTTAAGCAACTGAAGAGGTTTAGGGAGTTCAGAGAGTTTCACATACAACAGACTAGCCAAGGAGAGCCCTGCTGATGACATAACTGTTGCTCCAGGGATACCCAGAGAGGAGAATAGGAGCCACCCTGAGAGGGGGTTAGGGATGAGCCCCACAGGAACATCTGGCTACAGTGAGTAGCACAGTAGTAAAGAAATAAATTGGGAATCCGAAGACCCCCCCCATTTCCTCCGGAAAAGTAAGCTTATAATAAACCCTCCATATCGCTTTCCCGGACCAAAGGAAGTCTGAGATGAAAGTTTGGAGGCGTGAAAACCAAGTTTTCAGAAGATAAGAGCCTATCATTCCCAATGGGTACAGAATCCGGGGCAGTAGATTCATCTTGACAACATTCCCCCGACCCCACAGAGATAAGGGGAGAGAGATCCAACACTGTAAGTCCAGTTTAATAGATTGACAGAGTGAGAGGAGGTTAAGTTTAAACAAACTGGCTATGGGTCTAGAGATTTTGATCTCCAGATATGTAAGGACCTTAGGTGCCCAAGACAGGCCCAATGTCTCTGTCCAGCATCTTTGAGCCTGCAGGTTTAGTGGCACAACCTTAGACTTATCAATGTTCAGTTTATATCCCAATACCCACGAGAATCTACCAATTTCCTCCAGAGCAGCTGAAAACAAAGACTGCGGATCCACAAGATGCAAAAGAAGGTCATCTGCATATGTTGAAATTTTTTATGCAGCCCCTCCCACTGGAACACCAGTGATTCACTGGTTTAACTCAATAGACTGGAGAAGAGGTTCAAGGTGGAGGTGAAACAAAAAGGGAGAAAGGGGGCACCCTTGCTGTGGACCCCAATATAAACAAGCATTTGTCAGTGCCGAATGTTGAGTGCGTTGGTCCGTTGAGCTCGCTCAGTGGCCCTCTGTCACTCATTCATTCTGTTTCACCCGGTGCTGCAGGCTGCTGTTTTATACTGAGCTCCTGCCTGCATTGGCACCCTTTTCTGTCCACAAAGAAATCCGCAGCTGGCCTGACAGAGCTCCGTTGAGGTGGGTCTCTCCCCCTCTTTGACTTGCTCATTCTGTTTCTCCTTGCGCTGCAGGCTGGTCTTTAGTACTGGGCTCCTGCCTCTGTTGGTGACTTTTTCTGCCCACAAGAAAATCCGCAAGTCCCAACACAGGTCCACTGAGGCTGCTCACTCCCCCGTGTCACTCGCTAGTCCGTGCTGCCGGCGCTGCAGGCTGGCCTTTTGTATTGGGCTCCTGTTTTCATTGTGCCTTTTTCTGCCCACAAAGGAATCCACAGCAGTCACGATAGAGCTCCGTTGAGCTCGCTCACTCCCCCTCTCTTACTCGCTCATTCTGTTTCTCCCACCGCTGCAGGCTGCCATTTTGTACTGGGCCCCTGGGTGCATTGCTGCCTTTTTCTGCCCACAAAGAAATCCGCAGCAGTCCCAACAGAGCTCCGTTGAGCTCACTCACTCCCCCTCCCTCACTCTGTCACTGGTTCTGTGTCTCCCGCTGGTGCAGGCTGTCCTTTTGTACTGGGCTCCTGCCTGCATTAGCAGCTTATTCTGGCCACAAAGAAATCTGCAGCAGTCCCGACACAGCTTTGTTGAGCTTGCTCACTCCCCCCCTCTCTCAGTCACTCATTCCATTTCTGCCAGCGTTGGAGGCTGGCCTTTTGTACTGTGCTCCTGCCTGCGTTGCTGCTTTTTTCTGCCCACAAAAGAAATCTGCAGCAGTTACGATAGAGCTCCATTGAGGTTGCTCACTCCCCCGTCTCACTTGCTCATTCCATTTCTGCCAGCGCTGCAGGCTGGCCTTTTGTACTGGGCTCCTACCTGTATTGCCGCCTTTTCCTGCCAACAAAGAAATCTGCAGCAGTCACGATAGACCTCCGTTGAGCTCGCTCATTCCCCCTCTCTCACTCACTCTTTCTGTTTCTGCTGGCGCTGCTACCTGGCCTTTTGTACTGGGCTCCCACCTGCGTTGGCACCTTTTTCTGCCCACAAAGAAATCTGCAGCTGTCCCGAAAGAGCTCCGTTGAGGTTGCTCACTCCCCCGTCTTACACGCTCATTGTGTTTCTGCTGGTGCTGCAGGCTGCCCTTTTGTACTGGTTCCTGCCTCTGATGGCACCTTTTCCTGCCCACAAACAAATCTGTAGTAGTCCCGACAGAGCTCTGTTGGCCTCACTCACTCCCCCTCTGTCAATTGCTCATTCCGTTTCTGCCTGCACTGCAGTCTGCCCTTTTGTACTGGACTCCTGCCTGCATTGCCACCTTCTTCTGCCCACAAAGAAATCTGCAGCAGTCATGATAGATCTCCATTGAGCTTGCTCAGTCCCCCTCTCTCAGTCGCTTGTTCTGTTTCTCCCATTAATGCAGGCTGCCCTTTTGTACTGGACCCCTGCGTGCATTGCTGCCTTTTTTTGCCCACAAAGAAATCCGCAGCAGTCCCAACAGAGCTCCGTTGAGCTCACTCACTCCCCATCTGTCACTCGCTCATTCTGTGTCTCCCGCTGCTGCAGGCTGCCTTTTTGTACTGGGCTTCTGCCTGCATTGGCACCTTTTTTTTGCCCACAAAGAAATCCACAGCTGTCCCGACAGAGCTCCGTTGAGGTCGCTCACTCCACTTATCTAATTCACTCATTCTGTTTCTCCTGGCACTGCAGGCTGCCATTTTGTAGTTGGCTCCTGCCTCTGTTGGCGCCTTTTTCTGCCCACAAAGAAATCTGCAGCAGTCCCGACAGAGCTCCATTGAGCTCGCTCACTGTCCCTCTCTCACTCGCTCATTCTGTTTCTGCCCATGCTGCAGGCTGTCCTTTTGTACTGGGCCCCTGTGTGCATTGCTGCCTTTTTCTGCCCACAAAGAAATCTGCAGCAGTCCCAACAGAGCTCCGGTGAGCTCACTCACTCCCCTTTCCTCACTCGCTTGTTCTGTGTCTCCCACTGCTGCAGGCTGCCTTTTTGTACTGGGTTCCTGCCTATGTTGGCGGCTTTTTCTGCCCACAAAGAGATCTGCAGCAATCCTGACACAGTTCAACTGAGGTGGCTCACTCCCCCTCTGTCACTTGCTCATTCCTTTTCTGCCGGCACTGCAGGCTGGCCTTTTGTACTGGGCTCCTGCCTGCTTTGCCGCCTTTCTGCCCACAAAGAAATCCACAGCAGTCACGATAGAGCTCCATTGAGGTCACTCACTCCCCCTGTCTCACTCACTCATTCTGTTTCTCTCGCTGCTGCAGGCTTCCCTCTAGTACTGGGGTCCTGCCTGCATTGGCGTTTTTTTCTGCCCACAAAGAGATCTGCAGCAGTTCTGACACAGCTCCGTTGAGGTCTCTCACTCCCCCTCTATCATTCGCTCATTCCTTTTCTGCCAGCGCTGCAGGCTGGCCTTTTGTACTGGGCTCCTGCCTGCGTTGCCACCTTTTCCTGCCCACAAAGAAATCCGCAGCAGTCATGATAGACCTCCCTTGAGGTCGCTCACTCCCCCTGTGTCACTCGCTCATTCTGTTTCTCCTGGTGCTACAGGCTGCCCTTTTGTACTGGGTTCCTGCCTCTGTCGGCACCTTTTTCTGCCCACAAAGAAATCTGCAGCAGTCCTGACAGAGCTTCATTGAGCTCGCTTACTCCCCGTCTCTCACTCGCTCATTCCGTTTCTGCCGGCGCTGCAGGTTGCCCTTTTGTACTGGGTTCCTGCCTCTGTCGGCACCTTTTTCTGCCCACAAAGAAATCTGCAGCTGTCCTGAAAGAGCTCCGTTGAGGTTGCTCACTCCCCCTGTCTTCCACGCTCATTGTGTTTCTGCTGGCGCTGCAGGCTGCCCTTTTGTACTGGCTCCTGCCTCTAATGGCACCTTTTCCTGCCCACAAACAAATCTGTAGTAGTCCCGACAGAGCTCTGTTGACCTCACTCACTCCCCCTCTGTCACTCACTCGTTCCGTTTCTGCCTGCGCTGCAGTCTGCCCTTTTGTACTGGGCTCCTGCCTGCATTGTCACCTTTTCCTGCCAACAAAGAAATCTGCAGCAGTCATGATAGACCTCCGTTGAGCTTGATCTCTTCCCCCCCTCTCTCACTTGCTCTTTCTGTTTCTGCTGGTGCTGCAACCTGGCCTTTTGTACTGGGCTCCCGCCTGCGTTGGCACCTTTTTCTGCCCACAAAGAAATCTGCAGCTGTCCCGAAAGAGATCCATTGAGGTTGCTCACTCCCCCTGTCTTACACGCTCATTGTGTTCCT
Source organism: Neoceratodus forsteri (assembly GCA_016271365.2). Lineage (NCBI taxonomy): Eukaryota > Metazoa > Chordata > Ceratodontiformes > Ceratodontidae > Neoceratodus > Neoceratodus forsteri. The sequence goes on along the minus strand of CM028130.1, from coordinate 562,299,964 downwards.
GCTGGCACTGCAGGCTGCCCTTTTGTACTGGCTCCTGCCTCTGATGGCACCTTTTCCTGCCCACAAACAAATCTGTAGTAGTCCCGACAGAGCTCTGTTGTCCTCACTCACTCCCCCTCTGTCACTCGCTCATTCCGTTTCTGCCTGCGCTGCAGTTTGCACTTTTGTACTGGGCTCCTGCCTGCATTGCCGCCTTCTTCTGCCCACAAAGAAATCTGCAGCAGTCATGATAGAGCTCCGTTGAGCTTGCTCAGTCCCCCTCTCTCAGTCGCTTGTTCTGTTTCTCCCATTAATGCAGGCTGCCCTTTTGTACTGGGCCCCTGCGTGCATTGCTGCCTTTTTTTGCCCACAAAGAAATCCGCAGCAGTCCCAACAGAGTTCCGTTGAGCTCACTCACTCCCCATCCCTCACTCGCTCATTCTGTGTCTCCCGCTGCTGCAGGCTGCCTTTTTGTACTGGGCTTCTGCCTGCATTGGCACCTTTTTTTGCCCACAAAGAAATCCACAGCTGTCCCGACAGAGCTCTGTTGAGATCGCTCACTCCGCTTATCTAATTCGCTCATTCTGTTTCTCCTGGCACTGCAGGTTGCCATTTTGTAGTTGGCTCCTGCCTCTGTTGGCTCCTTTTTCTGCCCACAAAGAAATCTGCAGCAGTCCCAACAGAGCTCCATTGAGCTCGCTCACTCTCCCTCTCTCACGCGCTCGTTCCGTTTCTGCACGTGCTGCAGGCTGTCCTTTTGTGCTGGGCCCCTGTGTGCATTGCTGCCTTTTTCTGCCCACAAAGAAATCTGCAGCAGTCCCAACAGAGCTCCAGTGAGCTCACTCACTCCCCTTCCCTCACTCGCTTGTTCTGTGTCTCTCACTGCTGCAGGCTGCCTTTTTGTACTGGGTTCCTGCCTATGTTGGTGGCTTTTTCTGCCCACAAAGAGATCTGCAGCAATCCTGACACAGTTCCATTGAGGTGGCTTACTCCCCCTCTGTCACTTGCTCATTCCTTTTCTGCCGGCACTGCAGGCTGGCCTTTTGTACTGGGCTCCTGCCTGCTTTGCCGCCTTTTTCTGCTTACAAGGAAATCCACAGCAGTCACGATAGAGCTCCGTTGAGGTCACTCACTCCCCCTGTCTCACTCACTCATTCTGTTTCTCTCGCTGCTGCAGACTGCCCTCTAGTACTGGGGTCCTGCCTGCGTTGGCATTTTTTTCTGCCCACAGAGAGATCTGCAGCAGTCCTGACACAGCTCCGTTGAGGTCTCTCACTCCCCCTCTATCACTCGCTCATTCCTTTTCTGCCAGCGCTGCAGGCTGGCCTTTTGTACTGGGCTCCTGCCTGCATTGCCACCTTTTCCTGCCCACAAAGAAATCTGCAGCAGTCCTGACAGAGCTCCATTGAGCTCGCTCATTCTGTGCTCTCACTCGCTTATCCCGTTTTTGCCTCCACTCCAGGCTGCCCTTTTGTACTGGGCTCCTGCCTGCATTGCTACCTTCTTCTGCCCACAAAGAAATGTGCAGTAATCACTATAGAGCTCCACTGAGCTCACTCACTCCCCCTCTCTCACTTGCTCATTCTATTTCTCCCACTGCTGCAGGCTGCCCTTTTGTACTGGGCCCCTGCGTTCATTGCTTCCTTTTTCTGCCCACAAAGAAATCTGCAGCAGTCCCAACACAGCTCCTTTCAGCTTGCTCACTCCTCCTCTCTCACTCACTCGTTCCGTTTCTGCTGGCGCTGCAGGCTGGCCTTTTGTACTGGCCTCCTGCCTTTGTTGTCGGCTTTTGCTGTCCACAAACAAATCTGCAGCAGTCACGATAGAGCTTCATTGAGCTCGCTCACTCCCCCTCTCTCACTCACTCACTCATTGTGTTTCTCCCGGCGCTGCAGGCTGCCCTTTTGTACTGGGCTCCTGCCTGTGTTGGCACCTTTTTCTGCCCACAAAGAAATCAGCAGCTGTCCCAACAAAGCTCCGTTGAGGTTGCTCACTCCCCCTGTCTTACGCGCTCATTCTGTTTTTCCTGGCGCTGCAGGCTGCCCTTTTGTACTGGGCTCCTGCCTCTGTCGGCACCTTTTTCTGCCCACAAAAAAATCTACAGTAGTCCCAAGAGAGCTCCATTGACCTCACTCACCCCTCTCTCTCACTCGCTTGTTCCTGCTTCTGCCAGCGCTGCAGGCTGCTCCTTTGTACTGGGCTCCTGCATGCATTTCCCGCCTTTTCTGCCCACAAAGAAATCTGCAGCAGTCACGATAGAGCTCCATTGAGCTCGCTTTCACCTCCCTCCGTCATTTTGCTCTCTGTTTCTTCCGCCGCAGGCTGCCCTTTGTACTGGGCCCTCGAGTGCATTGCTGCCTTTTCTGTCCACAAAGAAACGCAGCAGTCCAACAGAGTTCCGTTGAGCTCACTCACTCCCCCTCCTTGACTCGCTCGTTCTGTGTCTATCAGCACTGCAGGCTGCCCTTTTGTACTGGGCACCTGCCTGCATTGGCATCTTTTCCTGCTCACAAAGAAATCCACAGCAGTCCCGACAGAGCTCAGGTGAGCTTGGTCACTCCCCCCCCACTCGCTTCATCCTAATCTGTCCCAAACACCGATTTCTGACAGCGACTGCGGTATTGTGCGATGGAAGTGCGAAAACACATTTCAGCCAGGGAGTGAAAAATGACAGCTGTACTGTTCATAAGGAGGTGTGGAAAAATGCCAGTGTTGAAAATGTGGCGCGAAAATATTATTAATTTGCGAGGTTACAAGGGTGCAGGGAAACTGCAAAATGCACGCTCGTAACACAGTAATTTTATGGACTTTCATCACAAAATTTTCAACATAGACATTTTAGGATCTCTGCTCATGAACAGTGTCAGTGTGATTTTCTTAATGTGTCTCAAACACTGATATCCCACAGCAACCGCGCTATTGTGCACCAGAAGAGCAAAAACACATTTTGGCCAGGATGTGAAAAATGGCAGCTGCACTGTTCATAAGAAGGTGTGGAAAAATGGCAATGTTGAAAATCTGCAGTCAAAATATTGTTAAGTTGCGAAGGTATGAGCGTGTGTGGAAACTGCGCACCGCACGCTCGTAGCACACTCATTTTATGGACTTTTGTCACCAAATTTTCAAAATAGGTATTTTAGGACCTCTGCTAATGAACAGTGTCACTGTCATTTTCATAATGCGGCTAGAACATGGATTTCCCACAGCAACCACGCTATTCGCACTGGAACTGCGAAAACACATTTCAGCCAGAATGTGAAAAATGACAGCTATACTGTTCATAAGGAGGTGCAGAACAATGGCAATGTTGAAAATCTGGAGTGCAAATATTATAAATTCGTGAACTTACGAGTGTGAGTGCAAACTTCGCAACACACACTCTTAGCACAGTTATTTTATGAAGTATCGTCACCAAATTTTCAACATAGGCATTGAAGGACCTCTGCTCATGAACGGTGTCACTGTCATTTTCATAATCTGTCCCAAACACTGATTTCCCACAGCGACCATGCTATTCTGCGCCGGTAAGTGCAAAAACACATTTCGCCAGGTGTGAAAATGACAGCTGTATTGTTCACAAGGAGGTGAAAATGCCAATGTTGAAAATCTGGGGTGAAAATATTGCAAATTGCTGGTTACAAGTGTGCTTTAGCAACTGCGAACGCACGTCAGAATAGTAATTTTTTGCTCCACTAATCCTGTAACATAGGCTTTTTGAGAGCCCACCTCATGACCACTGGCATCAGTTATTTCTGTTATCAGTCTTCAAAGGTGATTCCACGCAGTGACCGTGGAATCACCTTTCAATGTTAACACCATGACAGTGATAGAATTCATGAGGAGGGTCCCAAAACCCATGTTGAAAATTTGGTGCCAAAATTCCAAAATGCCTGAAAACCCTATTTATTCCATTACACAGCTTACCAGCATTTCCTCAGTTCGCAGTCAGCTTTGAAGAGTGCAGACGTGTTCCGGTCCACTGAAGATCGCTACCGGACTCCGGAGGTAAGTATGAGGTGAGGGGGTGTGAGGAGGCAGGTGCGAGTGGGTGGGTGAGGGTTGTGGGTGGGCAGGGAGACCGCGAGGACCGCTTCCTTTTTCACAGGTCAAAAAAAAAAAGACATTGCGGGACTGTTTTTTGTTTTCAGGGGCATGTGGCATGTTGGGGTGGGCTGCCAGCATGCCACTAGACTCTTTCTTTGGGGGGGGCATCTGTAGCCAATGGGGAATTGGGCACCCTGGTCGGCACGCAACAAAAGAGGGGGTGACATTATGCCGACGCGGATTGGGCACCCCCATCGGCAAAAAACCAAGGGAGTGGACACGATGCCGAGGGTATTGGGCACTCCCTTGGCAAACAATCAGACAATGCAAGGAAGCCCTGCAATAAGGGATCGCTCCCTCATTGCAGCGGATGACGCTGCAATGACGAGGCGGCCCCTGATTGCAGCAGCTATTTTTTTAGAAGCTGGTGGCATGCTGGCTGAACTAGTGTCAGCAGCAGCATGCCACGGCCTTGGGGAAAGTGGGCCAAGCCTTTTAAGGCTGTGGGAACATTGGCCACAACAGTGCCGCGCCTCCACAACCTGCTTCTGGAGAAAGCTGCAGCAATATGTTTCTTGCGCATGCACGCAATCAACATAAAAAGGGGAGGAAAACACACCATTACAATGAATCTTGGCCAAGGGATGGTGGTAGATGACTTTAAGCCAGGCACAAAAAAGGGAAGGAAAACCAAATCTACGGAGGGTAGCAAATAAAAAGGGGCATGACAATCGATCAAAGGCTTTTTCTGCGTCTAGGGTGACAAGGACCGCAGGGGACCTGCTCTCCCCAGACACAGAAATCAGATGGAGAACTTTATGGAGGTGGTCAGATGACCCTCAACAAATCCGACTTAAGTTGGACTGATCAGCCCTCCCAAGTCTGCAACAGTTGGTTGGCAAGAACCTTTGCCAAGATCTTAACATCTGAATTCAATAGGGAAATAGGACGCTAACTATTAGGGGAGAGTTCAGGCTTGTTTGATTTAAGAAGAAGGGTAATCCAGGCCTTAGTGAAAGAATGATTAGAGAAACCACAGGAACGGATAGAATTAAATAATTTTTTCAGAAAAGGAGCCAGGAGATCAGTAAATGTGACGTAGAAAGAATTATTGAATCCATCTGGACCTGCGGCCTTCTACCTTGGAAGCTGTTCTATTACCCAATAGACCACTGATAGAACTATGGGAGCCTGTAAAATCTCCTGCTGGGTGTCTGAAAGGTGTGGAAGGGTTACAGTGTCCATCTGCACCTCGATGGTGGCCTCATCCCATTGTTCGCTGATTTCCAGATTATAAAGGGTGCCACAGCATTCCTGAAATGCAGCTGTGATGTCCCTGGGAGAGAAAAGGATAGGGCCCCTGGGAACCGGCTGTAAAGGAGGAATCATTAGGCGAGACTCCAACTGCCAGAGGCGAAGGACCAAGAGTCTTCCTGCCTTTTCGCCTGACTCTAAATATCGAAACTTCACTCGCTGGAGGGTGAAATCAGCTTTTCAGCAAGAAGCCTAAAATATTGTACTCGAAGCGATTTAAGCTCTCCCCAAAGAGACAGGTCCGAGGCGAAAGAGATAACCTGCTCAAGACCATTAATCTGGGATAGGAGGGAGGCTTCCTTTTCATTCCTTAGTTTTTTAGATTTGGCCGCCAGGCAGATACATTCTCCCCGTACTGCACATTTCACTGCCCCCCCCCCCAAAGCATATCCACAGACTCCACCAAGCCCTCATTTTCCCTGAAAAAGGTCTGGAAGAAATCGGTAATGGTCAAGACAAACTTTGGCTCATACAGCAGAGAAGAGTTGAAACATCAGTCCTTGTCCTGGTCCTCCAGACCCTGCAGAGAATGCTCCATTAAAACAGGGGCATGATCAGAAAGAACCGTGGGCAAGATGTCACAAGAAAGTAAGCATGGGAGACCAGTAAGGCTAACTAGAAAATAGAACCAGCACATCCTTGCAAGGAATAGCATGGCTTTTGAAGTGCCATTGAACCTGTACCACCTTGGTCAGTTTCATAAGCTCTGCATACCAAACTATGGACCAGGGGATTGAAGGCTGGTGCAGTGTTCATGGATCTAACCAAAGCTTTTGACCTGGTTGACCATTGACTACTACTAGATAGACTAAGTACCCTGGGTCTGGGAACGGGACTACTCAGTGGTTTCTAACCTACTTCCAGAATAGATCCCAGTCTTTCAGGCTTGATAAAATGAACTCCAGTGCAAATGCCATCACCCATCGTGTGCCACAGGGATCAATTTGTTGCCTCCTTCTGTTCTCAGTTTTTATTAAAAGACCTCCCCTCATCCTGCACATCTGTTAAATCGCTGCTTTACACAGACAACACAGTTGACTACATCTACGAGAGAAACATTGCTGACATCAACAATGCCCTTATATGTAATAATCATTCTCAACAATGATGGTTTCTCAAGGAGAAATTGGTCCTAAATGGGCCAACAATGAAAGCCGTGCTCCATGGCACAGCTCCCAAAATCAGGCACCACTCCCAAGAACTCAGCATCACTACACTGGACGACATCCAGCTGGATTCAGTTGGCAAATTTAAATACCTTCTGATAACCCTAGACACAGGCTTCACTTTCAACTTCCAACTAAACAATATGGTAAAGTCCAAACACCAGAAACTGGGACAGCTTTACTGTAATCAAAGGCATCTCACAGCTGATTCTAAGGTTAGGATAGCACAACACAATGCTACCTCCTATCTTTATTAGACTATGGCAGCATCATGATGGATGCTGCTCCCGAGTCAGTTTGTGTGAAGTCACAAAAAGCCATTTACCAGGAGGTGGTCAGATTTCCCAATTTCATGAGCTCTACGTCCCATCACTGTGTCAGTCTCGAGCAACGTGGTTGGTTGCAACAGGAGCACAAAGCACAGCTTACACTGGCTAACTTTGTGTACAAGACTCTGCATGGGAACATGCCCTAGAGTCTCATCGAGTTGTGCTCTGTTGTTAACCTACCTCATTCCCATTCCACTGTCAACAATTCTCTAATGATGCTGCTCACACATACAGTCATGGGACAAAGATCCTTCAACTACTGTGTTGCCTCCCTTTGGAATTCTGTACCTTCTCACATCAAAGTGTCCTCCTCCCCAAAAACTTTTGCGCTCAAAATCTTTTTAAAGCTCCTTTAAGACCACCTTTCAAAGCTCAATGCATGCTCCTGTACACAGTAACTCTTGCATACATGTTGCTAGCTATATCCTTTTTTTTTGGGGTGGGGGGTCCTCTGCATAATCTTCTTGCATGCTCGTGACTTTTGTTTTATATTTGCATTACTGTGAAATGCATTTGTATACTGTTGACTGTATATGCTTGCACATGTATATCTTTTGTACTATGTAAATTGCATAACCATGTTTCTACTGTATATAGATGCAACATTTTTTCTCATCACTATTGTCTTCTGTACTCTGATTTGTATCCTTTTTTTGCTGTTTGCTATGTAATTGTAGTACCCGGGTTGTGCCCAAAAAAGGTGTCTTGCACAAGTGCATGTAGCCAGTAAACAAAGAATAAAACAATAAAAAACTCACCCAAAGCTGGGACGTGCTGCAATGGGCAATGCTCTTCCCAGCTGGTTACCTAATCATCTGCGTGCCGGGTCCACTCTCAACACCCCCTTCCTGTCACCACCATGGCACTGACATGTGATGTTGCTGTGCCATCTTTTCTTCCTTTGACATTCTGACTGGGTTCTCCTTAAGCTGCCTCCACCACAGATACCCTCTCTTTTACTGTTACTTTTTCTAACAAGGGAGGCAGTGGGGAGTGGGGACAGACAACAATGTCAGTGGTCTGGAGAGGAGGTAGTAGCCTCTTGGACCCACTTGATGCCAGGGGTATATTTTTTAAAATGAATCTCCAAGGAAGGATAGGTACTCAGTCCACTAGACCACCAGGGCTTATAGATTTTAAAGAGCAGGGAAGGCTACTTACTGTAGGTGACTCTAACTGAACACCAGAGATTTTATATACTATACATACAGTATATACATCTATGCTCTAAGTATCTTGAAGTTTGACATAAGACCCCCCCCCCAAATAAAAACACTTTCTTATTTATTTTTTTGTGAGGCTTGCCTGAAATTCAGTGGGGCAGCAGGCAACATCATCACACCCTCCCCACTGAGTGCTATAAGAAGTGGATCTGTTAAACATCCCTTGGGTACTCGTTTTTTTGCAGTGGCCACATGACTACTGGCTTCCATCCCCCTCTCCCCATTCTTTTTACCTGCTATGCGCCCACTGCCTGGGTTACCCCTTTTCCTTCTCCTTCTCTGTTGGGTCTGTGCTGTTCTGATGGCTTGGTAGCTTACTTGGTGCCTGCTCCCAAATGTCTCCCATCTCCTGGCCCTTCTGTCTACTGGGAGTCAGCCCATTTTGCCTGCGGCTCAGTCCTGCAGCTGTGGACATGGTGCTCTGCTGTTCCTTTCCCAGATCCTGATCTTTCTGTTCTCTGTTCCACTTTGCTGTTGTTGCTCCTGCTGGCTGTGCTCTGGCCCTTTGTCTTCCTACCCAGTCCTGCAGCCTCCTGTGGGGTGTTGCTGTCCCCCTTCCTGTTTTGCTATTTTCCTGGCACCCTTCATGGTGTGCTGGGGGTGTTTGATGTCTTACGTACTGTTGTTTTCTGCTGCTTGGTGGTCTGCTCCCATGCCTTCTGCCCACCCCCTACTCCTACTGGCTGTTTCCTGCAGTAGCATCCTGCGTCTGACCTTTTCCCTCATGTCTACCCTCCCTGGCTTGTTCTGGGGGTGCTTGTTGGGCTGGCTTTACTCCCTGCTTTCCCTATTGTTTGCCCCTCTTTCTGCTTCCCTCAGCCACCTGCTGTGCTGCCTGCCTTCGGATCCCTCCAGCCATGATATAGTCATGCTCTGCTTCTCATTGTCTGTGGTCTTTGCTCACTCCCAGCCTACCTGCCTGCCATGGGCCTTTTTTCTATGTCCCTATTGGGACTCCACCCTACAACTCCTGAGCACCTACCCATGACTACTGGGCTCTTGCCCTACTACCACCATGCTAATGCCCCTACAACTACCAAGATCTCACCCCACAATTACTGGGCTCATGCAACCATGATGCTCTGGCTTCACCCCAACGATAACCTCAGGATTCAGTATGCATCATCCACTGCTCCATTCTGCACCTACCAACCCATACCTGATCTGTCATCAGTCTGCGTTCCTTTCCTCCTAGTGCTACCTCCACTCCTCCTGGGATTTGCTTAGGGCCTAGTTCGACTAAGATAACTTGAGGGCTTAACTTGATAGGGACAAGTGGCAGCCAGATTTCCTTGCTGTACTGCAGGTCGTAGGTCTAGCCTGAGCTATTGTGTAGTCCAAGGATAGTTTAGGTGTCCTGTATTCCGAACCTAGTGCAGAGGTGGAACCCTCCCTAAGGGTTCCTTTCGACACATGACTGCAGCTCTGTGACACCCCCTGACCTATTGACCCATGTGATGTTTGGACTGCTCATTTGCTTGGCATGGATTCATCCACTACAACTGCTATGTGCATGCTTGTTCTCTACCCGTACCCCTTCCGTTAGTCATATGACTGCAACTCTGTGACACCCACCTAGGTTTAGGCTTCCTACGGGTGCAGAGGTTAGGCATTCCTTCACAGAGGTGTTCAGCTGCTTATAGTAGGCTAATCTTTCTTGTTATGGGAGCTGAGCCTCCTTCCTCCAGGGGTGCGGCCTTTTCACTGGGACCCTTTAGTCATACAATACCAGAACTGTGATATATTCGAGGATGATCAATCATCCTGTTAGATGGATGGAGCGAGTTCCTCCTTTACTTCAACTGATTTCCTCTACCCTACCAGACCTCGCAGCTATTCTGCTTCTACTGTTGTTCCCTTTTATTAATCCATTTCCCATTGTTTCTTTACAGGTCTGTCTAGACATCAGCTGTCTCCCTATCAGATAAGTATAACTTGGGCACAATTTCTGAAGGATGATACCAAGGGGTCATCATCAGTGACTCCTTAAAACAATCAAAACAGTGTAACAAGCTCTTCAGTAAGGCAGACAGGATGCTGGGGTGTATAGGAAGGGCAGTGGTGCAACAGGCAGATAAGAAGTACAGGAACTCAGGCACTGGCAATAAATGCAGAATGACAATCCTCAATCTAAAGGATAGCTGTGTCAAGACACATCCATCTGTTTAGTCACTAGTAGATTCAGTTAGCGATACTGAAGTATTTCTAGGAAAATAGCATTGTTGTACAAGTCAAATGTTGTTATGGAAACACTGATTTCAGGTTACAGGCCCAGAAACTGTCATTATGTTGCTGGTTTAAGAATTTCAGTTCCAGTGTCAGTGGGAAGAAGTACAGGAACTCCGTTCCTGCTGCAAAAAAGGTACAGGAACTCCTATGCGTTCCTGTTCACTTTCAGCATTGGGAAGGGGTACTGACAGAAGAAGGAAGGATGTATTACTACCTCTCAATAGATCATTGGTGAGGCCCCACCTGGAGTACTGGGCCCATTTCTGGAGTCCTCACCTAAGGAAAGATAAAGACAGGCTGGAGACAGTGCAACATGGGGTGACCAAAATAATTTGGGGCCAGCAGGGCAGATCTTATGCGGATCGGCTCAGGACATTGGACATGTACTCGTAGAAAGCCTGATAAGAGAGGGAAGTACAATAGAGATCTTCAGGTTCCTGAAAGGAATGAACAAGGTAAACTGTGAGGAACTATTTAGCATAAGTAGCAGATTAAGAACATGGAGGAACAAGTGGAAACTGTGGGGGGTGGAATTCAAGACGGACATGGGAAGGTTTTATATTATAGAAAGGGTGGTGGAGCCTTGGAACAATCTACCAGCTGATGTGGAGTGCACCAAAACTATTAATGGTTTCAAACACAGTTGGGACAGAGTGAAGGGCTTAGTGACTGCTCAGGGTGGTAACAGTAGAGCAGGAAAAATGAGGATGGATAGTGTCAGTTAGACCCTCGTATGGATAGTAGGTTCCAGGAATGTATGTTTTTTTCTAATTATCTGTTTATGTGCCCCAGACCCTTCAGTTGGCCACTCCTTTGGGCCACCTAGGACCACCTCAGCCCCATCAAACACCCCCACCACCATCTCGCCATCCATAACTGTGGCCCCCAAGTTTGACTGATGTTTCCCTTTGCAGGGGGCCCAGTCACAGAGGAATCAGCACAGACTGTGTGGCAGGTGAGGGGACTGGCCGCTGTTATCCACCTGACCAAGGGGCATATTCTTGTTTTCTTCCTGCCCACCCCGCACCCCAAACTGGCCATACACTGTGGCGTCCTGGAGGAATACATCTGCAGCACATGGTCATGCATGCTGCAAGGTGCTTTGCTGCAGTCAGCCACCAGGAACCGCACAAGAGTGGTGCAGGCTCAGCCCACTCCCCTGGGTAGGAAAGCATCCTGCGGATGCTTTAAACCCTCCCCGTTGGCCTCCACTCCTGTCATCCCAGGCTCAGGCACAAATCCAAGTCGCCAGCATGCTGGGCGATCCCTTATATCACCTGATGCCAAGGAGCCAGCTGTAAGGGTTTAATAAGCAGACTTGTTAGCCCAATGGTCTTTCTCTGTCACCATTGTCTATTTTTCTATCTTACAGCAAACAAATAGAACAAAACATATAGATAACTATCAGTTTCTCAAGTGTTATTGTTCAGCCTGAACCAAAAGATAAACTGAAAAGGAAGGTTTTTAATAAGCCCTTGCTAACATTTACTAGCCAGCCTGGCGGTGCAGAGGGCTGAGGCAGTATAATGCACCTTACATCTCCCACGCCGGTGACTCGAGTTTGGGAATGAGCTTGCATTGCTGGGGGTCATCTGGCAGGGGGCTGAGAAAGGATAAAGTCATCGCCTGGCAGCTTTCCTCTCCTGGGCTGGGGTGGTGTAGCCATCCCGCCTCTTGGCTGCTACCAGGTGGAGACCTGGTGGCAGCGCCAATGCTCAGGTGGCTGACAGACATTTGGGTGGGTGGAACAAAGCTGGCAGTTCTGGAGCACCTCCATGCACGTGCATCCTCCTTGTTTGCCTTAGCCTTGGAGAGGGAAAAAACGAAGGAGGAAAATGGGCTACATTAAACCCTGCCCAAGGAGCCACAGAATGCCTGTTGCTCTGATGGGGGGGGGGGGACATCTGGATGAGAGTCTCCAGAGAAGGGAAGGATGACCTTCCCTGTCCTAGAGGTGGAGGGGGATCCACAGGGGATATAACCCAGACACAGAGAGGCATGAGGCCAGCTGATGGCACCCAGAGATAGAGCTGAACAGCCACTCAGTCAGCCCAAGGAGCATAACAGTCTTTATTTAAAAAAAAAAAAACTCTAGTAAGGAACCAGGAGATCCCTGTCATCTGCTCAGGGTCAGGATCCACAATGGGTCACCACTGTTATCCATCTGAAAAGAAACATACATTTCACATTGCATGACCATCATGCAAATGCAACACTACATGCACAATACAATACACTACAATACAATACAATACAATACAATACAGTGTACTGTATGTATAATATTGATATATTGCATAGTGTTAGGTATGTACAAAGTAGTCAATAATGGGACCAGGTCTGGTTGTGCTTATCCGCAAATAAGTCACTGCCTGGCACTAGGGTGAGGTGGTAGTACAGACTAAGGAGTACTGTCGATCAGGTTAGGGTGGTGAGTGTGGTGACAGGGCTCTGCCACAAATACTCCATGAGCCTGTCTGAGGCCCATCATCAGCCCTTAATTCTCCCCTTGAAGTGACAAGGGTTTAGACAACAGATCAATGACCATACAGTAGGAGCTATAAGAAAATGTACTAGATAATGTAGCAGAGCAGTAGTGCACAGAACATTTAAAGAGGACAGGAAATTATTTCTAATTGGCAGCTCTTTATAATGTTCACATTTAAAGAAATTATATTTATAAGCCTAAATAATCCATATGTAACCGTACTTGAATAAAACATGATGTGAAAAACTGTATTTTACATTGTTTTGTTTTTATGGACAGCATTCTGTTACAGTTCTTTTCATGGAACCACTGATCTGGAGTTTTAACTATATCACGGTTTGTGCACAGAACTCTGATCATGGTTCTGATAGCACAATAGTTCAAGTTTACCATTCTGTACTCAAACTATGACAGTAAATACTCCAGATTATCAGTTCCATGAAGAATGTTGTCCATAAAAGATAAACAATTAAAAACATAGTTTTTCACATTGGTGTTTATTCAGATGCAGCTAGGAACATTACTAACGGCTGTAAATTAGCACATATTTCCTGTCCCCTTTAACTTAATTGCACTCAGGGAATAGAAATACACCAGCTAGTGAGTCTGCACTGTGTCTGTTAGGCACTGGTAAGTCCATGCATCTGAGCCATGTAGGTAGTGGCTACCCTGCAGGTGAGGAGGAGGTGCCAGGTGTGCTGCAGTTTCCTCCATCATGCCAGGGCCAGAAATGCAACAGCGAGCTCCATGCAAGTAGTCTGGATGCCGACACTAGTTTCACCAGGCCCTCTGAGGAAGACTTGTATGGTCAAAGTGCCAGGGCGGCCTTCTTGTTGTATTGTTTCACCAGCTTAAACAAAATCTTGCAAATTCAGCTTTATAACATTTTCAGACTTGTTGATTACTTTGCCCGGTGAAACTAGTGTCAGCATTCAGACTACTTGCAAGCAGCACGGAGCTCAATGAGTCATGGCAGTCTCTGCATGGCACTTGTTTCCTAGAAGGGAGAGAGTGTGCGCTGTTCTGGACTGGCTCATCTGTTTCTGGGGACTGCTATTCATCCAGTGACACCTGAACCAGTACCACAGAGCATGGTCCCATTTCCCATCTTCCAAAAACGCAGCAGTACTGTAATGAAGGATGAGCAGAGGATGAGGTCACAATGCACATTAAAGCTATGCCAGCAGACCATATGGTACGCTACAATAGGATGGATTACAGATTATGAATTGCATGATTAAGTACAGCATAGGACTGTCACAGTAATCAGGAATCAATGGCTCACCTACTGACCCTAAGGTAACAAGGTACTTTTTGAGAAACTTACGGAGTATTGTGCTTGGGGGCAGAGTGGAGACACTTTTGGATGTCCTGGAGATAATGTTGTTCGTTGGTGCTGTGCTAAATGGCCACATTGCAAAGCATGCATGATCTTGATCAGCCATCCATGCGCACTGGTAATGCAGTAACAAAGCGAATGGTGGGAGACATCCACCGGCAAAGATGGAAACAGTGAGCGGGTCATGGCACCGACACAGCACAAGCGTATGTAAACAGTACAGGCTTCCAGAATTGTCTGGTCCCTGCTGCCAGACAACAAATGGCAGTATTAAACATGCTGCTTGTCTTGATTGCAAATGAGCAACTACCCAAGGAGAGCAAAGAAGGGGGGGAGGAAAATGGCGGCATAAAATAGCATGAGAGAAATGGGTAGGAGGTAAGATAGAATGAGTGTGAAAGAGGAAATATACAGAGAAGAAGACCAGTTAGAGGAAAGGATATGGAGCAGCATAAGAAGTGGAAAGAGAAACTACAATAGATTAAAGTCCTAAACCATAGAAAATCCAGGTTACAGTATGCATGATTCATGCATATCTGGATTGCAAATCTATGAATCCCAAACGACTCCACAGTTGACAATATTTGGAGCCCCCAGTCATCTCAAACAGTGAGAACAGAGCTCCATGTGGCAGCAGAGAACCATCAAGTGGTCAATATGGGCAGGACACCAGGCTTCCAATGGGAAGCCCAGGTCGGCTGGAACGTGGATGCTCCATGAAGAGCAAGGGACTGTGGCATAGGGCAGTCTTTCAAGGACTGCATTATCCCCTGTACAGCAATATAATTTTGAAAACAGGTCAAGATACCCTATCTCCCACCACTCTATGGCTTGTTGGAGGGCTGGGGTCATTCACTGGGGGGCCCACTTGTGTCCAGCACCATCCCAAAGTAGCATGCAAGAAGAGTGTGCATATGACTTATGCCTGGAGTCCCCCTGGCATAGCCTACATGTCCTTCAGGCCACCTCTTCTGCTTTGTATTTCACACTTCTGATTGCCATGAACTATGACCAAGGCCCCCCACTCCACCCACCCAGAAGCCTCTGACAAGCTGTGCAGCTCCACTGATTGGAAACAAGAGGAGTAGTAGATTGATGAGTCAGTTTGAAAGGGTGGGATAAACTCAAAGATTCCACAGTATCTCTGAGCAAAATGGGAAATGGTGTAGAATAACACTGGATACTCAGAAGCAATCTATGGTGGCATTAAGAAGGAATGGGGAGGCAAACTGCACAGCAGCACAGTCAGGCTAAGCCATTTTAAGTTGAGTAAGAACTAGGCACAAAACAAGACATTTGCAACCAGTAATGCTGCAGTAAAATTTAATCACACCACAAAATAACATCAAGTCACCATCTTCACTATTCTGGAAATACTGGGTCAAATGGACATCATTTGTTTGCATATTCACTCCCCGCCTTCCAAACATAAGTATCAATTACCTTCCAAGTTCCCAAGCTGACCCCAAGCCCCCTTACCCCAAATAAGCATTGATCACCCTTTCCTCAGCTAATCAAAACTACCCTACCTAAATCCCATCCCACAAAATAAGCATCAGTCACCCTTGTTCTACCCTCCAGATCCCTACCACCCCGACCCCTCTACCTAGCAGACCCCCTGCTACCCACCTCACCCCCAAGTCCCATTGCCCTACCCAGTACACTACCACAGGCCTGGATGAGAGAAGCTATTGATGCCAGAATTATCCAACACTGGGCGACATGTGTTTCTCTTCCTACTCAGTCAAATGCACTGCCCTCTCCTCCCTTCCTTTTTTAAGCCAGACCAATGAGGTTCAATGTGAAAAGAAGGGAAGATGCAGTGCTTTACTGTACCTTCTGTTCAATCTCATAAATAACTTAATAGACAGCCCAGCAGGGAAGGGAATGGAAGGTGTGTGTTTGTGGGGTGGGGGTGGGGTGCCTTTCAACCACACTAAAAATGTAGTTATTACAGCATCACCCCCTCTGGAGTGTGCTGTTGATTTTTATTTCATTTATTTAGTTTTTGATTACTGGATGAGTGTACTAGACTAAAATATGCCTATCTTCCAACACAACTTGGGAGAGTACAGTCACGAGCACAGCGTAGTACAGATACAATGAACAAGCATTTGTCAATGCCGAATGTTGTCTCACTGGCACTGGCATTGGTAGTGCCGGAGTTAGAGACGCATAATAGGAATGGCAGTGAAGTATTGAACTGACGCTAACCCCACCCCCACCCTGTAGACACCGACAGGCATTGGGGTGTGCCTTTGGGTCGTAAGCTATAACACTCATGCCATTGTACCTCACCCTACCCTGTAAACACTGACAAGTGTTGTGGTGTGCTTTGGGGTCTTTGGGCATTATACTTACTCCATTCCATAAGGAAATTCACTGAAGTGGGTGCAGTATAGGAGAATGGGATGAACTGTGTGGTCGAACAGAGCAAGGCACACCACGATGCCTGTCACTGGCTGCAGGGTGGGGGTGGGGTTGGAATGGCATGAGCATTACAGCCAATGATCCCAAGTCACACCCCTGACACCTGTCAGTCTCTACAGGGTGGGGTGCTACAGTTGGGAACCCTAACACCATAGGTGTGTGTTGGTATTTTCACTCCAAATTTCCAACATGGGCTCTTTGTGAGCCCACCTCATGAAAAGCGGCACAATCAGTTTGTTAGCTGAATGGTGGTTTTGCACAGCGGCTATGCTATTTGGTGACACAGGGACAAAAACACATTTTGGGCAGAATGTGGAAAATGACAACTGTGTTGTTCATGAGGAGGCATAAAAAAATGGCTAAGTTGAAAATCTGGCGTGAAAATATGAAAAAGTGGTTGTCATGAGCATGTATAGAAACTGCGCAACACACGTCCATAACCCAATTATTTTGGGGAGTTTGTTAGGCACATTTTTAACATAGGCATTTTGGGACCTCCCCTCATGAACAGTGGCGCTGTGATTTTGTTAATCTGTCCCAAAAGTTGATTTCCTACAGCAACCACGCCATTGTGCGCCGCAGGTGCGGAAACACATTTTGGGCCGGATGTCAAAAATGACAGCTGTACTGTTCATAAAGAGGTGTGAAAAAATGCCAGTGTTGAAAATCTGGCATAGAAATATTGCAAATTTGCGATGTTACAAGGGTGCGTGGAAACTGCGCAATGCACGCTTTTAACACAGTCATTTTATGGACTTTCAGCACCAAATTTTCAACATAGGCATTTTTGGACCTCTGCTCATGAACAGTGTCACCATCATTTCGTCAGACTGTCCTGAAAACTGATTTTACACTGCGACCGCACTATTCTGTGCCAGACGTGCGAAAACACATTTCGGCCAGGATATGTAAAATAACAGCTATACTATACTGTTCATCAGGAGGTATGGAAAAATGGCAATTATGAAAATCAGGAGTGAAAATTTTACAAATGCATGAAGTTACGAGTGTGCTTGAAAACAGCGCAATGCACACTCATAAAACAGCCATTTTTGGGATTTTTTCCACCAAATTTGCATTATAGGCTTTTTGAGAGCCCCCCACATGAACAGTAGCACTGTTGTTTCGTTACTCAGTTCCGAAAGGTGATTCCGCGCAGTGACCGCAAAATCACCTTTCAAGACTGAATAATGCCATGACAGTGATTGAATTCATGAGGAGGGGTCCCAATAACCCCATGTTGAAAAATTGGTGCAAAAATTCCAGAAAAAGCCCAAGATATGCACCAAAGTTGAAAAAACCCTATTTATGCCATTATACAGCTTACTGGTATTTCTTCAGTTTGCGATCGGTTTTGAAGAGTCCAGGCGTGTTCCCGGTCCACCGAAGATTGTCGCACCAGACTCCAGAGGTAAATATGGGGTGAGGGGGTAGTGGGGGAGGCAGAGTGCGCAAAGGGTGGGCACGGGTTGCGGGGGGGGCGCAGGGAGACAGCGACAAACTGTTTTCTTTTTTCATAGGTTAAGAAAAAAAAAACATTGCGGGACTGTTTTTATTTTTCAGAGGATGTGGCATGCTTGGGTGGGCTCCCTGCAGGCCACCCAAGTGTTTTTGTGGGAGGATGCTTTAGCTGACAGGGATTGGGCACCCCATCGGCACACAAGGAAAGGGGCAGCCAAGTGGGGAACGGGGCACGCCTCTGAAAAGTAATGCTCAAATGGGGAGGTTATACCAACGGGAGTGGGCTCCCCATCGGCACACATACATTGGGGCAGGGTATGCTGATAGGGGATTGGGCACCCCGAAGTTGGCATTATGGCTGGCAGTGTGCCGTTATTTTTTTTTTTGTCTCAGCAGGGTAAGTGTCGGGAGGTCCGCTGCATGTGATGAGCTTTGCTCACATTGCAGCAGACCTTTTCTTAGATGTGCTCGCCTGCATGGTGTGGTGCCGGCATGCAGGCTGATTGGGGAATGAGGGACGCACCTACTGATGTGTGCCCTGCATTCACCCAACAGTGACTGCGCCTCAAATGTGCTACTACCCCAATATGTTTGCTGCACATTTGCAAGCCAACATAAAAATGTGCAGAAAATATATACACAGAAACACAGACTTTGACGGCAGATAAGGATCACTTGGCCCACCCAGTCTATCTATTTTTCCCTACCTACTGTGTCATCACAGACACTACTTCATTTACAGCTCTTTCTCCTTCCCTTCCTTCCTTCCTTTCAATTATGATTCCCTTGTGCCTATCCCATGCATTCTTGAACCCCACCACTGTTTTCACCCTTACCACATCCACTGAAAGGCTATTCCATGAACCAGTCACTCTTTCTTGCTCAGCCTGGTTCTGTTCAGATCTATGCTTGTGTACAATTATGACCTTGCTGCTTAAATTCACAGTGATCTTAACCCATTTTCATGTTGCTTGCACACATGTGCAAGAAACATAGTGCCATCATCGGAGATTTCGGAGGTGTGTCACCTCCTCCTCCAATTCAGTCAGTGTGCTGGCAGGTGCGGCCTGTAGGCCAATGCATTTTGGAGCTGTCTGTGACCGCAGCAAAATGCAGTAACACTACCCCAGATTGAAAGAGAGCTACGCCCAGTGAGCACCGATCAGCTGTAGCTCCCCCACATGCAGGCGCAGCGCCTGCATGTCCTTGTAGCCGACGGGTGCCCAATCCCCATCAGCTGAGCTGCTGTCTGTCCCCCCTCCCCTAGTTAGGTGCCACGCTGGGAGCCCACCCCAGCGTGGCAATCAGTCCTTTAGCCGACGGGGGTGCCCAATCCCCTTGGCTGAATGCCCCCTCAATGTCCTTGTGCCACGCTGGGAGCCCACCCCAGTGTGGCAAACGCCCCTCGTAGTCTTTTTTTTTTTTTTTTTTACCCTGAAAACGAAAACAGTCTCTGCCATGCTGCCTCCCGACCCCTCCCACAACCCCACCCACCCACTGCGCACCCAGCCTTCCCCACACCCTCACCCCATACTTACCTCCGACTCTGGTGCGACAATCTTCGTGGACCGGAACACGCCTGCACTCTTCAAAGCCGACTGAACTGAGGAAATGCCGTAAGCTGTATAATGGGCTAGATAGGGGGTTTCAACTTGTCCATACTCTAGGCATTTTTGAAATTTTGCACTGTTTTAACATGGTGGCGGACCTTCTCGATGATGTCACTGTCATGGCGTTATCGGGTCCGAAGGGTGATTTCGCGCAGTGACTGTGCAGTGACTGAGAAATCACCCTTTGGGCCTGAATACCACAATGACAGTGACATCATCATGAGAAGGGGTCCCAAAAACCCCATGTTGAAAATTTGGTGCCAAAATTCCCAAAAATGACTGTTTTACGAGCGTGCGTTGCGCAGTTCCTACGCAGGCTTGTAAGTTCACGAAATTTCAATATTTTCACTCCAGATTTTCAATATTGCCATTTTACCACACCTTCTTATGAGTAGTATAGCTTTCATTTTTCACATCTCACCCAAAATGTGTTTCCACCCATGTAGCGTAGAATGGCTATCGGTTGCTAAATCAATGTACGGACACATTAAGAAAATCCCAGTGACACTGTTCATGAGCAGAGGTCTTAAATGGCTATGTTGAAAATTTGGTGAAAAATTCTAAAAATTGTTTTATTTACGCATGCTATGCAGGTTCCCACGCAGGCTCATAAGTCTTCACTTCAATATTTTCACTTCAGATTTTCAACATTGCCATTTTACCATACCTCCTTATGAGCAGTACAGCTGTCATTTTCACATCCTGCCCAAAATGTGTTTCCGCCATGAAGCGCATAACGGTGCAGTCGGTGTGCAAACTCCAATGTATGGGACACATTAACAAAATCACAGTGACACTGTTCATGAGCAGAGGTCTTAAAATGGCTATGTTGAAATTTGGTGAAAAATTCTCAAAATGACTGTTTTACGAGCGCAGCATTCAGCAGTTCCTACACGTCGTAAGTTCGCAAATTTTCAATATTTGCACTCCAATGACTTCCAAATACCTAAACAGCACATAGAAGCAAGCAACATTCGGCATTGACAAATGCTTGTTACCCTTATCTATTATGTCGCTGTCTTCTCACTATTAAAGTTTTTTGCACTTTCTGCATACCATTATAATCTCTGGGGCTGTACGAGAAGATAGGCATATATTTGTCTAGTGTGCTTATCTGATCGATAAAAGTGAAAAAATTTAAATAAAAATAGAATCAATTTCTGTGAAGTACTTCCTCACATCTCTCCTGAATCTACACCCCCATCCAGCCTCATAGCATGTCTCCTTGTTCTTGAGCATCTTTTCTTCACAAAAATACTCCCCTCCTGTACCTTATTTATCCCCGAAAGGTATTTAAAGGTCTCCATCACATCCTCCTCTCCCTCTGCTCTTCCATGGAGTACGTATTGAGGCCCTTTAGCCTCTCCTCATAGGATTTTTGATGCAGACCCTGCACTATTAGTTGATCACCTCTGGACAGCCTCCACCCTATGTACATCCTTCTGGATACAATAAAGAATATGGAAACAAGTATAAACAATACGAAGTGCAAGAAGGAGTGGAAAAGAACAAAGTGCAGTACACTGGGCAGTCAAGTTGTATTCTAACAGAACAAACTATCAAGCTTATAAAACAGCATGAAAGCCCCAAAGGTTCAAAAGAAAAGACATTTTAAATAACTGACCCTGTAATAACTGCTCTGTCCAAAGTACAGGACTGGTTTTACCGATTTCATTAATATTTCAGTATACTGTATGTCCATGCACAGTGCTGCAAAAACCTGAGTGCTGACACACACAAAATGCTGCTCATAATACAAAGTTATGAAAAAAAGCAACAAGTCAGACTGCGGAGCCTCATACAATTTTGTCCTTTCCCAGTCTGACCTCATTATTCAGTAATTCCTAATTAACAATTTTCCAGATAAACACTGTGCTCCCTGGTGACAGCCTGCTAAACCTGGCCTCCTCCTATTACAGATATTCTTGTGCACGCACATAAATATATAAGAAAAACTGCAAACAATGGAATAAAGCTGCAATTACTTTTATTTCATTAAGCGCTGTATCTGTAATTACATTCTAGATTAGGGAAGCCCTTGCTGGCTGGGGCTTTGAGGCTGTGCAGCGGGCTGTGGAAACTGATTAATTAATAAACGTCTGGATCCAGGGGCCGGGATAGTGGATGAAAAAAGAAAAGAAATAACAAATAAAAATGAAAACTTAGTGTTGTCAACATGTGTGGTTTCACCAACAGGGATTTGTGTTGGCATATTTAGTAGGGCATTTTGGTGCAGTGGGTAGAGCACAGAATGTGAACAGTGGAGACCAGGGTTTGAACCCCGTTACCATGCAAAATCCAGGTCCAGCCCTTAATACAGTCTCTTTCCACTGCTACAATATTGAAAAGCAATACAGAGGCCACCAACCTGAAGAAGCCGGGGTGATCGGTGAAACAGTCAGTAAAAGGTGGCCATTGCCTGTCATGTGGACAAGATGCTTAATCAAGCAATAAAATTTTACTTACTAAACTGCAGGGGTGAGTTTGTAGTTACAGTTCTCATTGGTTGTATTTCGAATCCCACTATTGCCAAGAGCTGAATGGCGTATGGGTTTAGCTTTACAAAATTTAATTATTTTGATGGACCCCACAATACTGTTTGCCCTCACTGCTGTCATGGAAATGCTACCCACTCTGATAAACTGGGAAGGTCCAGTATGACTGGAAGTGAGGGAGAGTGTAAGAGGAAATTCAATCAACTGAGCAACAGAGACCTCCCAGGCAAGCCTGAGTACCCAGGTGTAGAATCAGTGTAGGCATGTCCATGTTCTTTTTTTTTCTGGACCTAGCTCCCTTATCTTTCAGGCCCCTGTCTGTTTTGCTGCCCTAATGCCCAGGCTTACCCCCCTAGTGCAGGGCCACCGAAGGGGCTTTCCATTCCCTTAGGATATCATAGGTAAACCCTGGATTACCCCCCCGTGTTGGGGCCACGAGAGTGGGACCCCCGTTGGGCTTCAGAGGCAGTGGACGGCGAGCGGAATGGTGGCCGTCATGCAGGGAGCTGACATTTTTGCTATGCTTCCTTTTCCCCAGGGGCGGGGATGTGAAATGATGTCCAGCATCTGCCCCACCCCCGATGTATTGAAGCCAGTTGTTACGGTACCCCCGACCTCCATTAGGGGTCCGTCAATCGGCGGGTGCTCTTACCCTCCCTCCTCCCAGAGAAGGAGATCAGTTCCCAAGATGCTCAATCTTTCTCCCCAAGCCATCCCTCCAACTCCCCAGGTTCGTTCCTGAACCTGGGTTGTCAGCATCTCAAGTGGAAATCTAACTGCTGCACCAGCGGGCCAGCCGGCATGTCCATGTTCTACTTAGTTGGCTGGCATTGGTGCACTTAAACAAAACAAAACAATAAAAAACAATATTTGTTGTCCCCACTGGATGGCCCAGTCTGAAAATGATAGAACTCACTAGGGCTGCCTAGGGCCTCATTTGGTTTAACTCACTGTTACCCTGGGGCTGGCAGATCTCCATCTCTGGCTTCAGTACTGGTTGGATGTACCAGCTCCATTCCACAATTCAATGTTACCACATAGATGGCAGTCTGATGTTACACCTCCAACAGTTCCCTCAGCTCTCTTCTGCCAGTCAGTCTCTCTGGTACCTCACTCAGTTTCAGCTAAGCTCTCACTCCATTAGTCTCTCTAGGTGTCTTGAGGATCCTAGGCTATGCAGCTCATGTAGCTGTGGTGGTCATCACGATGGCTTTACCCAGCTCTCTGATTGTCCAGGCTGTCATAGATAACCCCCCACCCACCCCCTGTAATTTATACATATGCTTATCTTTTATATAAAGGTTCAAGCATAGAGTACATGACACAGATATTGGGAAAGGTATCCCTTTAAATTAACTGTTCCTAATATATTGGGACTTCTCTGTGCCACAGTTAGAACTATGAGTCTACTCTTAAACAAAATGTACTTATAGCTTCAGACTTAGTTCTGGATCAGCATGACTAAAGTAAATTAAATGTTTTATCTTTACAATTCTCTTCCAGGACCTAGTGATCGCTTCACATTTATTAAGCCCTAAAATGTAGGATGCATTCCTGTGCTGTCTCAATACTGGTGTATACCTAGGAGATGTGCCTGGAAAGAAAGGGTGATCACAATACTCTGACAAATTTGGAATCACTGCAGTAGTTGGAGATAGAAAGAAATAAATGTTAAGGATGTTAGATTTTATTTTTCTTATATTTTGAAGTTTGGTTAATAAATTCTATGTTGATATATGAGGATTGACTCTCTTAGACCTCATATCTTTGCAGATTCATTTCCAAGATGTAGTAAATGTTTACTGTCCCACTTGTTTGACCTTTTGTAAATGATGGCAGAAATATGATGTAATGTATGATGTCATAAGTGGAGACTATAAAAATGGTGGAACTGTCTCCATAGACCTGCCCCCTGATGAAGCCTTGCATTATAGGCGAAGCACTGGGGTAGGTGTTCATACACCACTGGCAGAGGCTGGAATTGTTATTTACTTTAACAAATCACATTTTCTTTGAAGTACATCTTGACCTCTGTTCTCTTTGTTGGAATCCATTCATTGTAGAATTGTCACTGATAAAAAAGGTTGTCCATGGACATCAATGGCTATTCCTGCTCCATCCTTGATATTTGTCCATGATAACCCCATCCATGCTTTGTCCGTGATCCATGGGCAGGATTTTCTATGGTTGATAAACATGCACAAATGTCAGAAAAAATCCCATTCAAGAGAGATTAACTGGGAAATGAAACCCATTTTCAGTTTGGCAAATGAAAGAAAAATAATTTTGAAAAAAATAACATTTGAAAAATGATTTCAGGTAGCAGCCATGATTGTCCATGATCTAAAAATAGTTTTTAGTATCTATGATATTGGTTTTTATGATTTTTTTTCAAATGCAGTATTAATCAAAGTTATTCTTCTTGTGTCCTTTTTAAGACTATGGGCCCGATTTGCAAAGGTTGATGCAAGACTTGCACTCAGCCCTGTGTCAACCCTGATATTTGATGCAACTGAGCCAAGCAGATGCTGCAACTTGCACCCAGTTTTTGCTCATTTGGTACAGCTGCAACATTTTCCACACTTTACGGCAGTTTGTGCCTAGCGCAAACCCTGTAAAATATGTCCCACAAATGGCGTAAGTTAGACCAGTGGGAACTGGTTTAACTTGCGGCATTTAGTGCAAGGACCTTATGACAGGGTTTGCAGCAAGCTGCATTATGAAATTGCAGTTGCTGCAATACTTGATGCAAGTCGCCCCTTTCATCAAACCCTTTGATACAAGTCCCTTGTGTCAATCCACAGCCCTTTGAAAATCAGGCTCATGTCATGACTGGTATCCTGCTTAACATATACACACTGTTTTTTTCATATTACTAATTTCATCATTTAAACTACTTATGGTATAGAGTCTTCTGCAAAACTGTGTAAAATATTTCTTCTTGTCAGTTTAGCTCTTTTGAGACGGATTCACTTAAACACATTATAGGGGTCTAGATAATGTTAAGCAGTGTTGGAGGTATCAACTCCAAGTGTGAAAATTAAATTGAAAGACATGACTTTCTTGATTTATTTCTAGTTAGCTTCTTTTTTTAATTTATGCCATCTCTTATTTCAGCTAATCTGCTCATTGTAATCACCCAAAGACTTGCCAGAGTCAGTCTAATTCTCAAACTATCAGTAAATTGGGCCCTCTCTTGTCGCAGCTTTGAAGAGCAACTCTATAATAGAAAGCTTAAAAACACTATATTAATGCTGATTATGTTTTAACTTTATGGTTTTCTAGCTATTTTTTTTACTTTCCCCTGCTTTTGGTCAACTAAACATTGTGGATAATGCAGTAATTATTCCACTGAGTCATTCAAAATGTATGCAACTCTACCCTGCTAACCACACAATTGCTGTTTGTGACATCACAGTCTGTTGTCATGGCGAGCACTATGATGCGGTAAGCAAATAGGTTA
Organism: Neoceratodus forsteri; assembly: GCA_016271365.2. Taxonomy (NCBI): domain Eukaryota; kingdom Metazoa; phylum Chordata; order Ceratodontiformes; family Ceratodontidae; genus Neoceratodus; species Neoceratodus forsteri. The sequence goes on along the minus strand of CM028130.1, from coordinate 562,274,394 downwards.
ACAGGGGCGAGGCAAATGGTTTCAAATGATTTCTATGCAGACTTTTTAGATGGATTAACAAGACATGCTATAAATCTTGACATGGAACATTGAAAATGAAAAAATAAATTCTTTAGTAAATTGTAACAGCTGAAACATCTTATTTACGAAAGCACATGCTGAAGTGCAGAGCTGCTCATTAAATGACTGCTAACTAGCATATCTTTTTTGCTTTTAAAAATGAAAATGTTTCCCAGAATGCTGTATATTCAGGTTGTAGCTATATTCCAAAAATCTGTAGTTTATTAATAGTTCATGTCAATTAAGAAATTGTTTTGGTTTCATTCGACTACTGTTCTTTGTAAAAGTTGTTATAGAATTCTACAGACATATTCTTTGGGTGCGATGGCCTTTCCCAAAATATTTTCTAAAAGTTCTAGATACACTATGGTTAACCATAGTTCATCCATGTTTGACCACGGTATGTCCACAGTCATGATGACAACAACATTTGTGTCATTTATTTGCATATCTGAATTCAGAATTTGATGCTTTAATATAAATAATCACATTAGTAACATCTTTTGCAATTTATGAAGGAAAAGTATTTACCCAGAGGGCTTAAGAAATTGAACATACAACACTAATATGAGAACTCACTACATCTTAAAAGAGTTTTATTTTATGGTGGTATAAATAGCAGTTAGGTCCTTCTATCAGTTATTGAATGAGAAAAGACTGCATTAGAAAGAGGAACGACAGAAGCAAACAGTAAGTAAATTAAAGCTATTTGAAAAGTATGTGTGAATAAAATGTATTCATTACAGAATGTTAATGTTAAGGAATGTTAAGCATTCTGGGAAACTAAAATTACATGAGCAGTGTAGAACTTGGGTTTCATAACACAGGAAACTTTCAGAATTAACAGTCATACATGGCCATGGCCAACTTGATTAATGCTTGAACTGTATTATAGTGTATGGTGGAATGATGTTTTGTATGCAAACCTGTACACCATAAAAAGTAATTCTGCTGCAGTAGTGACGTCCATACTAACGTAGAATGACTTCATTCTGCATTAATATGGATGCCACAATGCAAGCGTCCCCATCAGTACTGTTGATAGGGCTAGCGGCAGTCGAATGGTTGTGTAAGTGACCTGTCCGGCAGGCAGTTGGCAGTAAAGTGCAGCTGCTGAAAGCAAGGATAGCTTTGTGGAGCACAAAAAGTAAACAATTTGTTAGTTGGTTTCTCAATATACTATATAGTAAAATGTAAGGTAGCCCCTATAACACAACCACACTATTCTTACACCTTGTGGTTAGCATGACATCAAAGGGACCTCTCAAGCTTCTCTCTCGAGGTCCTTGACATCACAGTAACCACTCGGTGTAAGAATAGTGTTGTAATGTATGGGCTGCCATACACTATCCTATACGATCATGAACATGTACAGTATCTGGATCACTTTCCATCAGTGGTTGTCCATGATAACCATGGTTAAAATCATGGACAAACCATGAATGATCATGGTTGCTGACCATATATAATCATAATTTAGCCATATATAACCACTAACCATAAAGGGGAAGACTACACAATGGGTGGGGAGGTAGTAACAACAACAAAAAGGGAAAGGGACCTGGGGGTAATCATATCAGATGACCTTAAGGTTAGCAAGCAATGTGAGAAGGCAGTAGGGAGGGCTGGGGGTATACTGGGATGTATAGGGAGAGGCATCATCAGCAGAAAACAGGAAGTTGTTATCCCTCTGTACAGACAGTTGGTAAGACCCCATCTGGAGTACTGTGTCCCGTTCTGAGACCCCATCTCCGCAAGGAGATAGACAGGATAGAGGCAGTCCAGAGGAGGGCAACTAAATGGCGAGGGTCTGCAAGAGAAGTCAGAGGAGGAGAGACTAAAGGAGCTTAATATGTGTACCCTTGAGGAAAGAAGGGAGAGGGGGGACATGATAGAAACTTTTAAGTACCTCAGTGGAATCAACAAAGTCCAAGAGGGTAGCATCTTTCAGAAAAAGAGACTTGCAAGAACAAGGGGACACAATTTAAAGATAGAAGGAGGGCGGTTTAGGGGCAATGTGAGGAAGTATTATTTCACAGAGAGGGTAGTGGATGCATGGAACAGCCTTCCTGAGGAGGTTGTGGGGTCTAAAACTGTGGGAGAATTCAAGAATGCATGGGACAGACATAAGGCAATTCTTGTGGGAGGTAGGAAGAAATAGGCTGTTGGTTAACTAGGATCTGCGGCCTATCCAGTAGGTAGGGAAATGGGCAGACAAGATGGGCCTAGCAGTCCTTATCTGCCGTCAAAGTCTATGTTTCTATGTTTCACTGTTTAGCCATGTTCATAAGATCAGAGTAGGCCCCACTTGCTAAGACACAGATTCTGACCACTCAGGTCTGACCACAAAATCAAATGCAACCCACTTCACTCTCCCCTACTTCTTGGGGGGAGGGTTGGGTAGGGCTCAGGGAACCTCCTGTGTCCAAGGGTATTTCTTTGTTTTCTGGGGCTTCCCTTGCTTCCCATTATAGTTAGTCATGCACATGCCCCCTGAGAAACAGGTGATTCAGCTTGAAGAGCTGGGGCTCATCTTCATTGAGTCAGTACTTATGTAAGCAATTTTGGACACTAAAAGTACTTTATATGGGTTCAAGTGCTCACCACCTGTTTTTGTTTTACTGCACACATGTCGATAGAATCATAGAGTGTCAGCAGAAAAGGACCAGTTGGCCTATCTTGTCTATAATGTTTAAGGCCAGCCAGGATTTGAGCCACTGATCCTTTGCCTGCTTAGTGAACACTCATGCAGTGTGCTACCAAGTGTCCAGGTCTGTAGCATTCCCAGAACACACTGAGATCCTTTCAAGTGCTTCAGATAAATAAAACCATGTACACAGCAGGTTTGAACCCTCATTCTTTTCTATTTACTTATTTATTAAAATTTGATAACCGGGACAGGCACATTGAGCTGAGGCTCGTTTCTAGGTGTGACCCGGGGGAATCAATAGGGAGAAGGATAACAAAAATTTAACAGAACATTACAGGCAAACAACGAAAACAGGCATGTCAGTGATTACAATGTGAATACTGCGAAACATCATTTGAATTAACACAAATATTGGATAAACAAGAGGGTTACAATAATGTCAAACCGGCAGAGAAAAAGTGTGGCAAAAATAATAGTAAATAAAATTAATTATAGTAAGCAATATAGGTAATTAACATAGGTAATTGGAGACTAGGGCTAGAAAGTGGCAGACATTTAGTGCTTTTGGAGGTCAAAGTGGCAGAAAGTAGACAGACTGAAGCATAGGCAAGAGATTTCGGTAAGCTAGGGTGAGAGAGGCAGGGTAGAGGAGAGATAAGAGCAGTCAGAGGGAGACACTGTACATAGAAACACAGAATTTGACAGCAGATAAGAACCGCTTGACCCACCTAGTCTGCCCATTTCCCTACCTGATGGATAAGCTGCAGATTCTAGTTAGTCAACAGCTTACTTCCTCCTACCCCACACTAGAATTGCCTTATGCCTGTCCCATGCATTCTTGAATTCTTCCACTGTTCCTGACTCCACAACCACCTCAGGAAAGCTGTTCCATGCATCCACAACTCTCTTTGTGAAAAAATACTTTCTAACATTACCTCTGAGCCGTCCCCCCTCTATCTTCAAATTGTGCCCTCTTGTTCTTGCACATCTCTTCTTCTGACAGATACTACCCTCTTGTACTTTGTTAATTCCCTTGAGGTACTTGAAAGTTTCTATCATGTCCCCCCTCTCCCTCCTTTCCTCAAGGGTATACTTATTAAGCTGCTTTAGTCTCTCCTTATGTCTTCTGGTGCAGACCCTGCACCATTTTGGTTGCCCTTCTCTGAACAGCCTCCACTCTGTCTATATCTTTGCGGAGATGGGGTTTCCAGAATTGCATGCAGTACTCCAGATGGGGTCTCACTAACTGTCTGTACAGAGGGATAACAACTTCCTGTTTTCTACTGTTGATGCCACTCCCTATGCAGCCCAGTATCCCTCCAGCCCTCCTTACTGCCTTCTCACATTGCCTGCCCACCGTCAGGTCCTCTGATATAATTACTCCTAGGTCTCTTTTGATTTTTGTTGTTGTTATTAACTCACGCCCCACTGTGTACTCTTCCCCTGGGTTTTTGTTTCCCAGATGCATTACCTTGCACTTCTTTGCATTGAATCTGAGCTGCCACATATTTGACCATTCCTCCAACCTTGTCAAGTCCCTTTTCATTCTTTCCACCCCACCTTGTGTATCAATCCTGTTGCAGATCTTTGTGTCATTTGCAAAGAGACATACCTTTCCTTCCAGGTGCTCTCCAATGTCACTTATAAAGACATTAAAGAGAACCGGTCCCAGTGCCGAACCCTGTGGTACCCGCTAGTTACCCTCCTTTCTTCACTGTGGACTCCATTTACTATTACCCTTTGCGTCCTGCTGTCCAGTCAGTTTTTTATCCAGGCTACCACCTTGGGATCCACTCCAAGGCTGGCTAACTTGTATATTAATCTTTTGTGTGAGACTGTCAAATGCCTTGCTTAAATCTAGGTAGGCCACATCCACAGCCCTCCCTGGTCTAATACTTTTGTCACCCAGTCAAAGAAATCTATTAGGTTCATCTGACATGACCTTCCTGCTGTGAAACCATGCTGCCTTTGGTCCTGTGCCCCACTGGCCAAATTGCTGTAGGGAGAACTTTGGGGAAGTGAGCATGAGGAAGTGGCAGGCTTCTCTAGGAAGCTGATTCCAAAGGAAAGGAAGATGATTGGAAAAGCAGATGTCCCTTTCCTAGGGTAGGGGTGAGGAGGGAGGGAGGGAGGGATAAAGAGGTAGTATTCCTGGAGCAGAGAGAGTAGGTAGAGAGGTGAGCTGGTGATAAGCGGGAGGAGAGGTAGGAAGGGAGGGTCCCAAACCAATATTTGGCAGTTAGGGAGATGCTGTGGACTAGTCGCCTGTGGGAATGGGGTGCAGTGGAAAGAGTGGAGCAGAGTAGACAGTGGTGAGTGAAGGGAGGGGAGGAGGTTGCAAAGCAATGGAAAGAGTTTAGGAGATTGTCAGGTTTAGAGAGGAAAGTCACAGGGGCAGGTGCATAGACAACGTCAACATAATCAACAGGCATTTGTCAATGCTGAATGTTGATTGCTTATATGTGCTGTTTAGGTATTTGGAAGTGAAAGTACCATGCCTAAGAACTGTCATGGGCCCCCCCCAAGACATCCACTGTGTCTTTCTATTCAGTATTCACAGAACGGGGGAGGGGCAAGGGCCACAGCAGTACAGCAGTTGCAAAGGCTATAGGCTGGTCAGCCTCACTTCAGTAGTGGGGAAGATCATGGAGACATTGGTTAAAGAAAGGATAGGAGAGCATGTAGAAGCCATCGGAGCCCAGGACCATAGTCAACATGGATTCACAGTGGGGAGGTCATGTCAGACAAATCTGGTTGATCTCTTTGACTGGGTGACAAAGGAAGTAAATCAGGGTGGGGCAGTGGACAATGCTTACCTTGACATAAGCAAAGGCTTTGACACCGTCCGACATAGAAGGGTGATAAACTAGCTGAGTAGGCTGGGCATGGGGGAAAGGGTGGTAAACTGGGTTAGAAACTGGGTAACAGACAGCAGGCAGAGAGTGGTGGGAAATGGGGCACAGTCTGGGAAGAGGGGGTGACCAGTGGGGTGCCGCAGGGATTGGTCCTGGGGCCAGTCCTGTTCAGTGTCTTCATTAGTGACATTGCAGAAGGGCTAAAGGGAAAGGTCTGCCTGTTTGCAGATGACATCAAGATCTGTAACACAGTGGATACCCCAGAGGGGGTGGAGAAAATGAGGAGGGACCTGGGGAAGGTTGAGAAATGGTCTGAGGACTGGCAACTGAAGTTTAATTCAAAAAAGTGCAAAATTATGCACCTGGAACACAGAAACCCTTGGGAAAGGTACAGGATGGGGGGGGGAGTTGCTGACAGTCACAAAGAAGGAAAGGGACCTGGGGGGTTGTTATTTCAGATTACCTGAAAATGTCAAAGTGGTAAGGCAGCTGGGAGGGCCAGTGACATGCTGGGGTGCATAGGCAGGGGTATCACCAGCATAAGGAGGGAGGCAGTGATGCCATTATATAAAACCATGGTCAGGCTTCACATGGAGTACTGTGTGCAGTTCTGGAGGTTGCACCTTCATTAAGATATTAACAGGCTGGAGATGGTCCAGAGAAGGGCGAATGAGATGGTACTGAGCTTGCAACACAAGGCCTATGAGGAGAAATTAAGGGACCTCAGTATGTACTGAGTGGAAGAGAGAAGGAAAATAGGGGATAGGATAGAAACTTTCAAGTACCTCAAGGGTATAAATATAACTACTGAGAAGCAGGAGACAGCTGCTATAAGCATATGTGCCAGCTTCTGTGTGATATTCTTTTGTTCTTCTAAATCTGTAATCTCCAGTATTTCAGTCACCACATGATCACACTGCCTTCTGTGGGCAATTTTATGCTGGTTGATGCCTGGTGTCAGATGGCAGACAAAGGGCTCGTCAGATTGTATTGCCATTTGAAAAACTTCATAGAGTGTTCTTTCACTGGTAAGCATTTTGGAAAGCTGGTGAAGGCCTCACAGTTTTTATTATGATTGTATCTTATGTCTGTCCCCTTTGGTCCCCCCATCCCCACACCCCAACAGTCATCAGTGGCCACAGCTGCAGCCTTCTTCTTGCCAAGATGGTGGGTGAGAAACATAGAAACATAGAATTTGATGGCACATAAGGATCACTTGGCCCACCTAGTCTGCCCATTTCTCTATCTGATGGATAAGCTGCAGATTCTAGTTAAACTGCTTACTTCCTCCTATCCCTCAGTAGAACTGCCTTATGTCTGTCCGTGAGCAGCTGCCTTCAGCGTCTGTGAAGTCTGATGTCTTTCAGTGCCGCTTATTGGTCATCTTCCAACACAGGTGAGGCACTGCTAGCTGAAAAGTGACTCAGGACAGGCAGGTTTCAAAGTGGGGAAGAAATGGAGTGAGCAAGAATCAAGTACTCATTCAGATGTGGCGTTGATTTTAAGATCAGCATGCTGGAGTGCACACTGCAAATAGAACCACAGCTCTTTAAGCAGCCTTATGAAGAGTAAAGGCTTCGCGAAGCACTGGGGTTGTGTTTATTGTACTGTAAGTGGGCTGCATCTAATTCTGTAATTTACTGTACCTTACATCTGGATGTATGGTAGGGCCAACTTTAAATAAACACTGCACCTCAATTAACACATGATGCCACAGAAACATAGAATTTGTCAGCAGAAAAGGACCGGTCAGCCTATCTAGTCTGCTCAAGTGTTCTCTACTTGCTTGTAACTCCTGCCTGTATATGTTACTGCATGTCTTATTATGCCTGAGTCCATCAGAACCTCCTTATGAATGAGCTTGCTTAATGGATTTTTCCTGCCAGGAACTTGAACCTACTCCACTTCCATAGCCCTATTAATCTCCGTTGACCCCCTCCTTCCCCTTTTTCTAATATACTCCTATGTTTATCCCATACATGCTTCATGCCCCCTACCATTTTAGGTTCCACCACTTCTCCTGGCAGTCTGTTTAAGGCATTTACTACCCTTTCAGTAAAGAAATATTTCTTTACATCTATCCTGAATGCCACCCCCCAACCTCATTGTATGTCCCTTGGTTTGGGTGCTCATCCTCATTTGAAGGAAACTCCCCAACTGTACCCTCTTTACCCCTGTGAGGTATTTTGTAGGTCTTGATCATGTCACCTCTCACCCTCCTCTCTTCCAGAGTGTACATGTTGAGATTCTTCAGCCTTTCCTTGTAGGGATTCCTGTGAAAATTCTGAAACATTTTAGTTGCCCTCCTCTGTAAAACCTCCACCTTATGTCCCTTCTGAAGTGTGGACTCTAAAACTGGCCACAACACTGCAGCTGGAGGTATACCATGGAGTGAGACAATGGCAGCACAACATCCTTCCTCCTACTGGAGATGTCACTCCTTATGCACCCCAGAATCCAATTTGCTCTGCCCATAGCCTTGTGACACTGTACTGCCATCTTGAGGTCCTCTGATATAATAACCTCAAGGACCCTTTCATGTCTAGTGAGTATCAGTACCTCCCCCTATCATATACCCAGTATTGGAGTTCATATGCCCTAGGTACCTGATTTTATACTTGTTGGCATTGAACCCCAAGTACGTAAGAAAATGGGATTTATTTGAATGAATGGCAGGCTTTTAAGCAGCTTTTTGGAGAGTGTGTATGTGTGTGGGGGCTCTGCTACTATAAGTATTTGCTTTTGATTTGGTATAATGTGCGAACAGACTAACCTGCTCCCCACTCCATGTGCTATATCGGAGATAAAGAGTACAAATAGCATTGACCCCTTCGGCACCCTGCTTGTCACTGCTCTGGGTGCCAAGAGCTATCCCACCACCACCACCCTCTGCACCCTCCCCTATAACCAGTTCTCTATCCATTTAGTCAGACCACCTTCCACCTGTACCCCATCTTCTCCTCTCTCTTCTCCTCCTTGGCCTGTGTCCGTCCTCCCGGTAGTCCGCACCCTTTCTCCTTCTTATTCTTACCGGGTGGCGGTGCCTTCTGTATTACACTCAGACCACTCTGCCTGCCCCCTTCCAGGGTTACTACACCTCCTCATTTACCTATATCTAGGGCTGTGAGCTCATCAGGCTCCCCTGTCCGGACCTTTCTACCAACCTCAGTCTTTTGCCTTCCCCTCCCCATTTGTTTAAATCCACCTTAGTAGAGATATACGCCTCTATTCCTGGCTTTTTACATTTTTTTTTGCATATTTTCTCACAGGGCTATGGTTGGCCTGGTCATAACGACCAACCCTCCTAGCCCTGCCCCGACATCAGGCCGACCGCTTCACCTCCACGGATTACCTCCGTGCTGGAGTGGTGAGGAGCTTCCCAGGTCGACCCACCGGAGCAGGATCCAGTTGAGGAGGTGTCATTCAGGGCAGGCGGGGGGGGGTTGGAAGCTCATGCTACCTGACTGTAGCCCATTTTCCACTTTTCTCCACTTTGTGGAGTGCGGGCGTGCAGTGATGCTTAGGCACAGCGTGCCGACATCTGCCACACTCCGCCACCCTTTACTACACCTCTGTAGTAGCATCTGCAGTCATCACCAGGGGCCGCTACAGAGCGGTGGGTCCCTGGATCCCACCCTGGGATAGGAGAGCAGTCCTTCAGACATCCAATCCTATCCTTCCCTTGCCAACCCCTGGCGGCCCTGGCTTGCGTCCGAACCTGGGTCGCCAGCGTGGCGTGAGGTGTGGCATCCAGTGCCTCAACCCTCAGTGCCAGTGGCTCAGCAGCAATGCTGCCTTTAATACTTCCCTACCCTTGCTGCTCCAGTGTACCCTGTCCCCCGAGTACACATCACTATTCCCCCTAGGCCCTACTCCATTTAGTCACTAACCCATAATGTTTGGTGTGGCACCAATCCCTTAGCAACTTGAACTCCTCAAGCCTACCCTTCCTCCCCATGCTTGCACATGGTACCAGCAGTACCTCCAAGAATGCAACCGACTTCCCAACCCCCTCACACTGCCTGCCCAAGTACTCAACCCTCCCCCTCACTACTTCCACAGTGTCCCCCGCCAAGTCGTTTGTACCCACATGCAACAGTAAATGAGGTTTCTTCCTCCCCCTTGCTGCATGCTTGAGCAGTGCCTGCCCTGCCCCTCCTGCAGTCAACCTGGGGACAGCTTCAACCCAAATATGGCTGTGCCTTTCCCCCTTTCCACCCCATCTCACCCATTTCAGTATAGAATCCCCAGGATGAGTACCCCTGCCCCTTACTCCTTTTCCTTCTAATGCCCCTTCCACCACCCCATTATTCATTCTTCCCTGTCCCTTACCCCCGCCAACTGCACCCTCTGTGACTTCTGTATCTGTACCCCCTACTTCCGCCTCACCCCTTTTCTCTGCCTTATTCCTCCCATCCCCCTTGAACCCCTTCCCAGCCTGACTACTTCCTACTGGGCTTCCCATGTCGACCTCCCCTCCCTGCTGATTTCCAACCCCTCTCCTATTCCCACTGTTGTCGATTTAGGGCCCCCATTCCCTTCTACCCCGATAGTGATGCCCCTCCCATCTTTCCCCCTTCCTGTAGCCTTCTCTCCTTCAGCCACCACCCCCTCCTTCCTTACTAGCCCCCTTCTACCCTTTTGTCCTCGTTATCTCCTCCCCTACCTGTTGTCATCCCTCCCATGACCCGCTTGTCCTCCCCCCTTCAGTATGTTCCTGCTCTCCCTCTCTGTCCGATAGCAGAGTTTCGAATCTATTCCAAGTTGATACCTGTCCTACATCTCTTCCCCCTATCAGTTTCCCCCTCCTAGTTGTTCCCCTCCATGCCACCCCTGCTCCCTCCCTACCTGCAGCCATTTGCTCTCTCCCCTGGTACTCCTCGTGGTCTCTTCTTCCTCCATTAGGAGGCCCCTCACCCCAGGCACCCCCTTTCTTCTCCTCTCTTTTCTGCTAGTGCCTCTGATACTGGGGTTGGTTTCTGTCCCTAGTTATTCTTCCTCCGTCACCCTTTGCCATCCCCTATTCCCCCCTCAGGATGCCTACCATACTCATCTACCCTGCCACTTACACTCCTCCCTAACCTCCACAGTTCCTCCCTCAAACTAGACAGTCATCTACAGACCATACACCACCCCATCCTCCAAGCCCAGTCCAGGATCATGGCAGACCCACACCCTGTACACCCCTCCACCCTTCCAAAGATGCCCGCCATATTGACATGTGGCACATGCCCCATTTTGGCCCCCATCTTATGTTACGAGCTCTTACTCCCAGGTTCTGTACCCTACAGCTGTTAGGCCCCTATTTACTCAAATTCATGTCCCCCCCACAGTAGTCCCCCTACTGACCCCTTGCCAACTGGGGTAATTCAGTCTCAAATCTCATCCATTAGATACTGTATTACTGTAGCAATCCTAAAGCGTCCTTGTCCATTTTTCACCCCTCAGCTACTATACTTTTTGTTCTCAACCCTCATATAGTTTCACTTAGCCCAGTTAGAAATCCTATTGCACTCCAAGTATTACTCAGGTCAGTTAGAGAAATAAACAGAACAAATAAATATTTATTATTACAGCAATCATAACAGTATAGCTCAGCACTTAGGTCAGTTAGAGAAAGAAACAGAACAACTAAATCTATATTATTACAGCAATCCTAAAGTATCCAATCATTGCTTTGTCTCCACTCCAGAGACCCTGCTATAATATAGGACCACAGAGGAACATGGGCGGGAGTGTGGGCAACTATAAAGTCCCGGCAAAGCTCCACTGAGCTTGCTCACTGCCCCTCTCTCACTCACTCATTCTATTTCTCCTGATGCTGCAGGCTGCCCTTTTTTACTGGGGTCCTGCTTGCATTGGCGCCTTTTTCTGCCCACAAAGAAATCTGCAGCTGTCCCAACACAGCTCCGTTGAACTCGCTTACTCCTCCTCTCTCACTCGCTCGTTCTGTTACTCCTGGCACTGCAGGCTTCCCTTTGTACTGGGCTTCTGCCTCTGTTGGTGCCTTTTTCTGCCCACAAAGAAATCTGCAGCAGTTCCGACAGAGCTCTGTTGAGCTCGCTCACTCCCCCTCTCTCATTCGCTCGTTCTGTTTCTCCCGGCGCTGCAGGCTGCCCTTTGTACTGGGCTCCTGCCTGCATTGGCACCTTTTTCTGCCCACAAAGAAATCTGCAGCAGTCCCGACAGAGCTCAGTTGAGCTAGGTCACCCTCTCTCACTGATCTATCCTAATCTGTCCCAAACACTGATTTCCGAAAGTGACTTCGTTATTCTGCGCCAGAAGCATGAAAACACATTTTGGCCAGGATGTGAAAAACAACAGCTGTACTTTCATAAGGAGGTGGGAAAAAATGCCAGTGTTGAAAAGCTGGCATGAAAATTTTACTAATTTGCGAAGTTACAAGGGTGCATGGAAACTGCACAACACACGCTCGTAACACAGTCATTTTATGGAGTTCCATCACAAAATTTTCAACATAGGCATTTTAGGACCTCTGCTCATGAACAGTGTCACTGTGATTTTCTTAATGCGTCCTGAACACTGATTTCCTACAGCAATTGTGCTATTCTGTGCCGGAAGTGCAAAAACACATTTCAGCCAGGATGTGAAAAATGACAGCTATACTGTTCATAAAGAGGTGTGAAAAAATGGCAATGTTGAAAATCTGGAGTGTAAATATTGCAAATTGGTGAAGTTACGAGCGTGTGTAGCACCTGTGCAATGCACGCTCATAAAGCCGTCATTTTTTTGATTTTTCCCACCAAATTTGCAACATAGACTTTTTGAGAGCCCACCTCATGAACACTGGCACTGTCGTTTCGTTAATCAGTCCAGAAAGGTGATTCCACGCAGTGACCATGAAATCACCTTTTGGGACTGATTAACACCATGACAGTGGCTGAATTCATGAGGAGGGGGCCCAATAATCCCATTTTGAAAATTTGGTGCCAAAATTCCCAAAAATGCCTGAGATATGACAAAAAGTTGAAAAAGCCCTATTTATGCCATTATACAGCTTACCAGCATTTCCTCAGTTTGCGGTTGGCTTTGAAGAGTGCAGACATGTTCCTTGTTCACCGAAGATCATCATGCCAGACTCCGGAGGTAGGTATGGGTTGAGGGCGGTGTGGGGAGACAGGGTGCACAGTGGGTGGGCATGGGTTGTGGGAGGGGGCAGGGAGACCACGAGGGACCATTTTCTTTTTTACACATTTAAAAAACCAAAAAAGAACCCATCACAGGACATTTTTTTTCTTTACAGGGGCATTGGGCATGCTGGGGTGGGCTCCCAGCATGCCACCTGAATGTTTGGGGGGGCTGTAGCTGACGAGGGATTGGGCACCCCCGTTGGCACACATGGAGTGCTGGGGGGGACAAGAGTCGAGGAGGATTGGGCACCCCCTCGGCATAAACCAAACATTTTGGCAAGGGAGGGAACCATTATGCCGATGAGGAGTGAGATCACCCATCGGCAACCTGAGCTCATGCGGGGACTGAAGCCAATGGGGATTGGGGCCCCCATCGGCAAACAAACACTGTTGTGGGGGGGCACATGCTGTTGAGGGGGATTGGGCACCCCCTCGGCACTGGGAGCTCAGTCATATTGTTTGTGATCATGGCAGCAAGCAGCCGTCATGTTCACAAACAATATTACAGTACCAACGCTCCGCCCAGCAATGACAGGTCACTCCCTCATTGCAGCGGAATGTCTGATGCTGCAATAATGAGGCAGCCCCTGATTGCAGTGGCTGAAACATTTCAAAGTTGTGGCATGCTGGCTGAACTAGTGTCAGCAGCAATGTGCCACCCCACTGGGGAAAGCGGGCCAAGCCTCAAAAGGCAGTGGGGGCACTGGCCACAACAGTGCTGTGTCTCCACAACCTGCTTCTTCAGCAAGCTGCCGCAATATGTTTCTTGCGCATGCGTGGAATCAACATAAAAACTGGTAAGACTGTTTTGGTTGCATGGTCACGGTGAGTAGGTAAAGGGAGGCAATCTTTGTGCTGGTAGAGGATGTCGAGCTTTGGGTGGAGTTTGGTGCAGATGACGTCAATATGGGAGGAAAAGTCTCGGTTATTGTCAAGCCAGACTCCAAAGTGCTAGAACTTGTGGACCACTTCTTCGGGGGAGCCATCCAAAGTGAGGAACACGGAGGTGGGCTGAAGTCTAGAAAGCCTCTGTCAGGAACTGAAGAACATAGAAACAGTTTTCTCTGAAATTAATTTTAACTGGTCTATTTATATATTTATTTATTTATTTAGTTAGTTATTGGTAACTGGGTAAATGCACTGATCCAAGGGACCATTTTCAGGCATGACCCAGGCCAACATGTGGCGCAGACACAAATATCACAGGTAGGATTAAAATTGTTGAGCAAAACAGTCATACTACATTTTACAGATAAGCAGTGTAAACTTGCTTTGGAAATACAGGGCATGAACAATTGAATACTGAGAAGGACATAGAGAGGTTCTAGACACTAAGGATTTTCCCAACGGAGGGAAGGCCAAGAAGAGGCATAGAAGAAAGGAGGGATTTATTTTATTAATTGAAAAGTTACACCAGGAAAGGTGCACTGAGTAACAATTTGCTCATCTCATGGCATGTCCTGGGTGGTACTAGGGATTATACAAAAGCATGTACCAATTCAAAGAACAATACAGAGTCACACAGACTTACATAGGCATATTACAGAATGAGCAACATCCAGGCCATTACAGAGCCAAACAATAGAACATGAGTCAATACTACGTAAGTAGGCATACAAAGATTAGGAACAGAGATAGGGCAGGGTACCATGCTAGAACAAATAATGGGAATAAAAATAGGTTACTAGAAGTTATTTGGGGTAACACATGATAACAAGTGCCCAAGTAGTCTAAGGTGTCATTTAGGCACCACAGTGCTAGGGGGCAAGAAGTGCTTGAAGGGGCTTAGGGGGCAGGTGAGTGGAGAGGGACAGGCAGACCTGGTAGCCAAATGACCATTTCTGCCATGAAGATGGCTAGTGACAGGGGGGTCATTTGCACACACAGTTGGTGATTAGGTGGTTTAATAAGGCAGATGTGAGAGAACCTAAAGAGTGACGGATTTGATGGGGAGAGTGCATGCCATAATTTTGGCAGGGGATAGGAGAAGGTGTTTTGACCAGATGTGGTTGAGTGGCTAGGGATTACCAGGGTCCTCAGGTTACTGGATCTTAACAAGCATTGGGAAGGAGGAGGGGTGGATAAGGAAGAGGCGATATAAGAAGGGAGAGAGCCAAGCCAGAATTTGGAGATGAACTTGGTGCCTTGGAGTGCACGTCTGTTAGAGTAAGAAAGTTCAGAGAGCGGTAGAGGACACAGTGGTGAGTAAGGGTAGGAGCATCCAGGGCAAAGCGGGAGAAAAAGTTAAAGAGAATGTCCAGTCTAGCTAGGGAGGACTGTGGGGCGGCACTATAGACTATGTTACAGTAGTCAAAAATAGGTAGGATCATCTTCTGTACTAACTCTCACCGGGCCCCTAAGCAGGATGCAGCTACAGTTTCTGTAAAGAGCACGAAGTTTGAGCTGCAGTTTTTTCAGAATGGCATCGGTATGTGCTAAGAAATTGAGGTACCTGTCGAACCAGATGCCGAGGTACCTGAATGAGGGTGTGTCCTCTAAAACAGTCAAGGGTATGAAAGGAGGGAAGGCAGTTCAGTCTAGCAAGTCTCTGCCTTGAACTGAAGGTCAAGTTGATGTGAATTAAGCCAGAGTTGGACAATAGTGAAATCGAACTGAAGTCTGGTAGTGACATCAGAGGCAGAGTTACCAGCTGTATATATAACTGTGTCGTCAGCATACATATGTATGCATATTAATGTGCAAACTTGAGGAAGATCATTTAGGAAAATGGAGAAGAGAATTGAACCAAGCACCAATCCTTGTGTTACGCCAGTGCTTATGGGCAGGGGAGATAATAATAATAATAATAATAATAATAATAATAATAACATTTATTTAATTGAGCACCTTTCAAAATTTCAAGGCGCTGTACATCAAGAACAAACATAAAACATATCCAATACATTCAATAATCAAATATGAACATATATTCCAGTACAGCAATATAAAATCAGAACAAAGAAGGAAACGCCTTTTCCCATAGAAAAGTCTTTAGTGCCTGCTTAAAGTTCTCCACCGTCCTACACTCCTGGAGCTGATGGGGTAGAGAATTCCAGAGAGTAGGTGCAGCAAATCCAAACACACGGGCACCAGATGACTTCAAATTTACCCTCAGAATCTCCAGCAACCCCTCGTCAGCCGAGCGGAGCTGTCTCAGAGGAGTGTAAGGCACCAGGAGTTCTTTCAAGTATGAGGTGGCATCGGCAATATGGACCAATTGTGGCCTGCCAGTCAGGTAGACATTGAACAGCTTGTGGCAGAGTGGGAGAGGCCAGCAATTGTGAGGCTGCTCAGTAGAAGAGGGTGCAAGTCCATGTCGAAGGCTTTGGCCAAATCGACAAATATGGCAATTATCTATTCCTGAGGAGATGGCATCAGTTAACCTTAGAAGTGAGGTGGAGGTGGAGTGGTTTTTCCTAAAATAAGACTAGAGGGGAGTGAAAAAAGCAGAGTCAGTGAGGAAGGAAGAGAGTTGTTCAAGGACAAGATGTTCTTGAAGTTTAGCTAAGGTAGAAAGGAGAGAGATAGGATGGTAGTTACCACGGGAGGTGGTGTCACCACTCTTGGGTAAGGGAAGCACGACTGCATGCTTCCACACTGAAGGTACAGTAGCAATCACAAAAGAAAGGTTCAGTATGAGAGACAGAGGGGAGGCGATAGCTGGAGCAGAAAGTGAGAGAAGCTTAGGGTCCAGTCCATCCGGCAAGGAACCTTTAGAGGGATTTATAGACAGGTGAGCCTGCAGGGTGTCAGCTGGAGAAATAGGTGTGAAGGAGAAAGAGGCAGTGGATGAGGAGACTGGGGAAGGCAAAGAGAAGGAGGAGGTGGAGAGGGAATCAGAGGGTAAGGAAACAGGGTTGGGGAAGTGGGGGAGGCAGGGGTGGTGGATGCCACAGAAGATGGAGTGGGAATAGAAGAGGGGTACCCAGAGCTGACAGGAGTGATGAGGCACAAGTCATAAAGTAAGCATTAAAGCACTCAGCAATGGCCTTGGGTTCTGAGATAACAGAATGGTTATGTTTGAGGATGGGGGTAGCGGGTTTAGTAGCGGGGGAGAAGAGGGAATAAACTACCTTCCAGAATTTGGACAGGTTGTTTGTGTTAGATAGGAAATTCGAGTGGAAGTGTTCAGATTTGGCCAGCCAGATTGCTTTAATACATGCATTTCAGAGCTCTCTATAACATTGGTAATCGCTGGGATGGTGGGAGGTTTTAAATTGGTGCCACACGAGGTCACAAGCTCTTTGGCAAGCCAAACACTCAGGGGTCACCGAAGGTAGGTGGTTACCTTGTACACTTGTCTTACGTAAATGGGCATGATAGTTCCATATATGCAGGAATTTGTCACTGAAAGAATGTAAGGCATCATCAACTGTGGAGGCAGAAAAGAGAGAGAGAGGACCAGTCTGAGTGTATGAAGTCTTGGTGCAAAGGGGTAAGATTGAGCGAGGAGTAAGATCGAGTTAAGAGGATTTTGAGGGATCTTAGGCCTATGTATCTTACGTACCACATAAATCATGTGGTGGTCACTGATAGCATCATGTAGGAGACTGGAGGAAACTATCCTATGGGGATGTGATGTGAGGGCCAGATCCAGGAGGCAATGGTTTTGTGTTTTGCTATTTAACTGGGTTGGTTCCCATATTAATTGGGGGAGATTTAGGGATTCAATATCAGAGTGAACTTTGGACAGTAAAGGGGCTAGCCAGTTGATTTTTAAATTGCCCAAGACGTGCAGTTCACCAGCATGGGCATAGGATGTTAGTTTAGTGATAAGTTCAGTAACTATAGTAGGATGTTGTCCTGGGTGACAATATACCCCAGCTATGAAAATGGAGGAGCATTGAAAGGCAGTGACAGTTTCAAGAGGATTGCCTCATGAGAGGAAGGCGCAGAGGTTGTAAGCATGATAGTAGACTGGAAGGAGGAGGAGGAGGTGTATATGGCCACGCCACCATCCCTACTATCCCTGTCCTGGCCGGTGATTGTGTAGCCAGGGATAGTAACAGCCTGATCAGAAATGTGATCTGTCAGCCAGGTTTCAAAGATGATGATGATTATGTCCGGGAAATAGGCGTGGACCATAGTCTGTAGCAAGGGGAGCTTGAGTGCGAGGCTGCAGATGTTCAGGTGGATAATTTTTAAAACATTTGGGAGGAATAGGGGGTTATTGGGTGATTGAGATGGGGTGGTTGCATGGGCCACACAGGGTTGGGGTGTACATCTCCTGCAGACAGGAGAAGCAGTAGTGTTTTGTTTAAACAACACTCCCAATAAATGTTCAGATTTTAATTCAAGCATAGTATAAGTTTATATCATTTGTTTTACCTGAGCTTGTAGTTTATAGATACTCGATAATTAATCCAAAAAGACAAAGACGCTGTTGCTCCCAGCGTCTTTACATGCTAGTGCATTGTAATGTGAACTGAATTCACCTTCCAGGTGAACAAGAAGGGCCGGGCCAAATGAATACACACCTGTAGGCATGTTGACGTCTAAGTGACGGTCATTTACTAAACTAATACTATGCTTGAATTAAAATCTGAATGTTTATTGGGAGCGTTGTTTAAGCAAAACATTTTTCTTTTCATAGTGACTCATGAATGCCTTTGTGCATGAAATATTTAAGTTTTCAAGATAGAATTTTACACTTTGGAATTACGAAGTAAGCGAAATATAAAACCAGTGATTCAATACTCCTTTTAGAATTTCAGACAAAATAAAGAAATAACTTGGGCTTATTTATCATTTTAGATAGAAATTGATGCCAAAGAGCATTTACAAGGCAAAGAGTTAGCATTGCATCCCGGCCCCATAGCAGGCTTACCAGAATTAGAAAATTATAAGAAAAGGTCCAAAAGCATGTTTGTTCCACCTGATATTGAGTTGAATTTACTCATATATAGACAATTAACATTAAACTTCATTTGCTCATATTAAGATTTCAAAAAATATATAAATCATGATAAAGAATTTACAGATTTCATTTTTTCTTTATTTAGAACATTTTTAGACAAAGCTCCAAGTCTGATGAAGGAACAAACTAAAGTTCTGAAACATTACTTATAAGAACAATTTTAGGAGCATGTGAATTTTGAAACTTGGATACACAAAAGAAAACACAGGATTATGTGATTTTGAAACCTGGAAAATAAAATTTAAAATAAAAGACAACAAGAAATAAAACATTTTCTTCTGAGCATATATTTTTTCAAGGTCGTTTGGGTAGAGTGAGACTTATTTTTTCAACAGAAACTTTCAAGTACCTCAAGGGATTCAAAAAAGTCCAAGAAGGTAACATCTTTCAGAAAAACAGATGTGCAAGAACAAGGGGGGCACAATTTGAAGATAGAGGGGAGACGGCTCAGAGGTAATATGAGGAAGTATTTTTTCATGGAGAGGGTGGTGGATACATGGAACAGCCTTCCTGAGGAGGTAGTGGAGTCAAAAACAGTGGGAGAATTCAAGAATGCATGGGACAGACACAAAGGAATTCTAGTGGGGGGGGAGTAGGCGGTTGGTTAACTAGGATCTGCAGATTATCCATTAGGAAGGAAAATGGGCAGACTAGGTGGGCCAAGCGGTCCTTATCTGCTGTCAGATTCTATGTTTCTATGTTTCTATGTTTCATATGTTCCTTTTTGTTATGCCACTGCTGTAACATTCTGAAGAGTGGTTAACAGCATTCAAACGTTAGGACAGTGGCATAACAAACCTGTGTAAATGCTGATTATGAAGGGTAATAAGCACTAACCATACATTATATAAATTATTCAAGATATAATACTGAGTAAGGCACAACCAGTCCTGGACAATATAAGTATATAGATCAGTCCAAACTTTTGGCCAGTCAAAAGTGAATTGTGAGAGGGCAGCGTTCCAATATGGAGAAACACCAGTAAGACCTGGGTAGACTGAGGGAACAGAAGTAAATACAATTTAGAAACCACATGAGGTTGCTTAGAACCATCAATTAATGATTGCAGGAGCTCTTCAAAATGTATTATCCCAATAGAGGAACCAAAGTGTTGTAACAAACAATGCCTAAGTTGAAAAACTTTAAAGATCATTGTACCGGGTATTTGAAACAAAACCATAATGGAGTGGCACATTTGCAAAGACCCATCTTGGAGCAAGCTGCATATTTTCAAGCCTGGAAAATGAGGCATCCAATGTGCATCGAGAACGTTGCCACTGGTTTTAAGGTTAGGGTTTCCGAGGATATGCTGTGAGACATCCAGGGAAGATCTATAGTGCATAACTGAACACAGCTGTTGATGTACTCGGACCGAGATTCCAACAACTGTATCCTTAAGAGATGATGGGATGGCCTTGACTGGTAAAAATAATAGTGACCAGGAGGAAATATCAGTTTTTCAAATTAATTACATCTCAATCTGGAGCCACAAAGGAAAATAAGTGGGAGAATCCTTTGGTGGAGGGTCCATTAACCATTTCAAATACTTACCGGAGTGGCTAACAAAACAGTAGATTAAAAAGTTTGGAAGACGCAGTCCTACATTTTGTTTAGGGGCTGCTAGATTCTGAAAGGCTCTTCTAGGCAATTTATCTAACCAAATAAAGTCAGATATCAGGCAATGGCACTTCTTAAACCAGGAAAGGGGGAACCAAAAATCTAACAAATTAAGGGGGTAGAAATTGCAGGGAAGAATGTTCATTTTTATAATAGTAATTCTTCCTAAAAGAGTAATTTCTTCCATCTTTGAAGGTCCTGCTGCAAAACAACCAGCAAGTCATCTAAATTAAGTTTTTCAAGAGCAGTCCGGTTGCACGATAAATAAATACCCAGGTACTTAATTTGCTTAGGTTCCCATGCAAGACCCAGAGAAGAAACATCCGCTTTAAGGAGTTTAGTATTGAGGGGCACAATTACAGACTTTTCACGGTTAAGCTTATAATTGGAGAAAGAACTAAATTCGGCAATGACAGATAATGCTGTCCAGATCGACTGTGGAGGCTGATAGATGCAGCAAGATATCATCTGCATAAGCAGATAACTTAAGGTTCAGAGACCCCACCTGTACCCCATACAAGTATTGCCTGCCCTTTAACCTCATTAGGAGGGGTTCTAAGTATAAACTGAATAATAAAGGAGAGAGAGGACAGCCTTGTCGAGTACCTGAATACAATGACAAGGAGGCAGAGAACACCTCGTTAAACTTTAGCTCAAGGACAAGAATAGATCACTCTAATCCATTGCACTGCCTATCTGTACTTATTCGCCACCTTGTACTATTTTCCTCCTTAATTGCTGGTACTACCTTGTATCACACATGACTTACTATTATACACTGTCTTGATAACTTGACATCAGTTATTCAACATCTTCCTTACTTGCGATCCTATGCACGGTTTATAGGTTTTTCTTTGTACTCCTCTCCCCAGATTTGCCCGGGTTGCACCTGGAAGCAAGACTCAGCTCAGCGTGCCTTTCCTGGTTACCAAATGTTTAAATAAATAAATAAAAAAAAAAAAAAGGACTGAGGCCACACCAACTTATTTCACATAGGCCACTGAACAGCTTTCAGGTGATAATGGCTTTCAGCCACTATCAACTTGTGCTGAATTTGAACCCGTGATCTAGAGATGAAATGCTCTTTAACCCATGCTACCAATCCACTGAGCCATCCAGTTCCATCAAAGTCTCTAATCTTCTTTGCCCATACAGCATGTTTGGGACCTCAATAGTACCAAGCAAGGGGTTTTATCATGAACTTCCCATACATACTTAAGAGTACTGTTTTTCTTTGCTCCCCATCCCAGTCAGCCCTCCTTCACACTGGTCCTCCCAGCCCTGTCACCCAGGCTTCTCCCAGGGCTTACCTCTCCTGTAGTCCCCCATGGCTTGCCCTCCATTGCTGGATGGTGGGGAGTCCAGTGACCAGATTCAGATTCTGTGAGGGGTCTGAGTCACCAGGTGTGAGGCCTGTGGAGAAAGGTGGCCATCTTGCATGGCCAGGTGTTTTCCTCTTTTCGGCCCCTGTGGGAGAAGTGGCATGCAATGATGTCAAGGGGCATGTGCAGATGTCTGCCACACCTCCCCAACCTTGTAGCTCAGGCTGCCTCTCCCCTGGCTTTCACTAGGGACCAGTCGAGCACTGAGATCCCCCCACCTCCTTGGAGGAGGAGAGCAGTCCTGTGGATGATCTATTCTCCTCTCCCCGGCTGGCTCTCCGACACCTCAAGCTTGCTTCTGAACCCAGGTCATCAGCATCACAAGCAGTAGCACTACCACTGCACTGGGAGGCTGGCCTCATACTCCCAGTACTCAGTTTGTTTCTGGCTGGTTGTACCAGATGAGGTGTGGTTCACCACTCTGTGTACCCTAATGCTGCACCCCACATGTCATATATTGATGAGACTCAGTATGTTCATCATATTCCTGCCTGGACTCCATCAAGATATATTACATATGTTATTTTGTTTCCTCGTGCAAAATTTCAGCCCAACTCCACTGTCTGCCGCAACCACACTGGCATGTAGGGGAAAATGTACCCCTAGCATTTGTAGACCCTGCTAGCAACTTTTCTTTCGGCCTGGCAAAGCTTCATTAGGTGGAAGGGCCTTTCTCTGGCTCAAACCAGCAGTCCTAGCCTCTTTTGCTTTAAGGCTCCATAATTAAGAAATAAAGCATAACAGGGGGTGCATTATGGTGAGATAATAGCCAGCCTTGGGTGGGTGAAGCACAAAGCAAAGTTGAGTGCTTCCAACACTTCAGAAGGGCCATTAGACCATTATAAAGCACCCCTTAGTGTGTCTTATTGCAATTATGAAATGGGTCCTTTTTGCATTTGATGCACTTGTGCACCAAACACTTTGGAATAATAATGGGAAATGAGAGGTGTGTCACTGCCACCCAATGCAAAGGATGCTTTACTGGGTGCCTCCAACAGCCACCAATCAATGGGGAAGTTCCCGATGACAGCAGCTTCAAAGAGAGCCAAGAAGTTAAAAGAAATCTGCCACTGAAATCATGAAGAGTTTCTGCATTGCAGCGGCACCTCTCCCTTCACTTGCAACCAGGTCGGCTCCTGCCTGCCGAGCACTCTGTCCTTGGGTCTTGCTCCACGAGCAACTTGTTTGCTCGGTGTGCCTTTCCTGGTGAAACATTTCAGTAAAGAAATGAGTGGGTGGCAAGCCGCTGCCCACTACACACTCCATAGAAAGCTGACATTGGGATGCCCAATGCCCATGTTGGCATGTATCCCCCTCCCCCCACTGATGTGGTGCACTTGGAGCCCACCTCGGTGTGCCAAAGTAATTGTTCATTTTTTTATGACACCGAGATGCCAACTCCTGGCCTCAGATGTGCCACTTCCCCCCCCCAAAACCTGTTGGTAATATTTGCAGACATCGGGGTGCCCAATCCTCGTGTCGGCATGCCCCCCCACACACACACTATTGTGGCACACTGGGAGCCCACCTTAGTGCACCTAAATGTATTTTTTTTATGACATTGGGGTGCCTAATCCCTGTGTCAGCATGCCCCCCATTGTGGCACACTGGGAGCCCACCCCAGTGTGCCTAAATGTATATATTTTTTTTACCTGTAAAATAATGAAAACAGTCCCCCGAAGTCTTTTTTTTCTTTTTTCCCCCTGTAAAAAAGAAAACGGTCCCTCAACATCTCTCCGGTCCCCAGCCCCATCTTCCCACTGAGCACCCATCTCCCCACACACCCCCCTCACTCTATACTTACCTCTGGAGGTCGAGAGCAGGGATCTTCTGTGAAGCGGGACACGTCTGCACTCTTCAAAGGCAACCAGCAAACTGAAGATTTCAAGGTAAGCCTTATAATGGGAGTCAATGGGGGCTTTCAACTTAGGTTGATATCTCAGCCATTTTTAGAAATTTTGGCCCCAAGTTTTCAACATGGGGTTCTTGGGACCCCACCTCATGAATATTTCACTGTCATTTCGTTACTCGATTCAGAAAGATGATTTCGCAGTCGCAACACGGAATCACCTTTTTGGGGCTGAGTAACAAAATGACAGTGCCACTGTTCATGAGGAGAGGTACCAAAAAAGCCCATGTTGCAAGTTTGGTGAAAAAATTCCCCAAAATGACTGCGTTATGAACGTGTGTTGTACAGTTTCTATGCATGCTCGTAACTTCGCCAGTTTTTAATATTTTCACTCCAGATTTTCAACATTGCCATTTTTTCTCACCTCCTTATTAATAGTATAACTGTCATTTTTCACATCCTGTCCAAAACATGTTTTCACACCTGTGGCACAGAAAGGCACGGTCGCTGTGAGAAATCAACTTTCAGGACAGATTAACAAAATTACAGTGCCACTGTTCATGAGGAGAGGTCCAAAAACACCCATATTGAAAATTTGGTGAAAAAATTCCAAAAAAATGATTGCGTTACAGGTGTGCATTGCAGTTTCTTCGCACACTTGTAACTTCACCAATGTTTCATATTTTCACTCCAGATTTTCAACATTGCCATTTTTTCACACCTCCTCATGAACAGTACAGCTGTCATTTTTTCACATCCTGCCCAAAATGTGTTTTCACACCTGTGGAGCCGAATGGTGCGGACGCTGTGCAAAATCACCTTTCAGGATTGAGCAATAAAATGACAGTGCCACTGTTCATGAGGTGGGGTCCCAAAAAACCCATGTTGAGAATTTGGAGCAAAAATACTAACAAATGCCCAGGGTGTTAGGGTTTCAAGCCGTTACGCCCCACCCCCACACTGTAGAGACTGTCAGGCGTTGGGGGTGTGACTTGGGGTCATCGGCCATAATGCTCACAACATTGCACCCCCATCTTCACCCTGCAGCCAGTGGCAGGCATTGAGGTGTGCCTTGGGGTCTTCGACCCTAATGTTCACCCTATTCTCCTATGCTGCACACATCTCAGCTTATTTCCTTATGGAATGGGTGAGTGTAATGGCCAAAGACCCCAAGGCACACTGTGATGCCTGTCAGTGTTTGCAGGGTGGGGAGAAGTGGAATGGCATTAGTGTTACAGCCGATGACCCAAAGACACCCCCCCAATGCCTGTCAGTCTCTGCAGGGTGGGGGTGGGGGTTGGCATTAGTATTGAAAACCCTAATGCCTCAGCAAGGAAGTAAATCAGGGAGGGGCAGGTGACGTCACCTACCTTGATTTCAGGAAAGACTTCGACCACCGACCAACACAGAAGGCTGATTAACAAGATGGGTAGTCTGGCACAGGGCACAAAACATTCAAGTACCTCAAGGACATAAACAATGTGCAGGAACAGACATCTTCCAAAGCAGCAAATGTTCGGCATTGACAAATGTTTGTTAGTAAATTGAATATAGTTTGTAAACATATTGCCCGGCTGAAAGTACCTTTTGGCCAATCACGAGCCAGCATTCTTTCTACCCGTGTCATAATGCTGGTCAGTATAAAGGTTAGAATGCAAAGGTTCTGTTGTGAGCATGTCCTACTACTGTCAAGCGGGTAGCACCATGTTCACTGTCTGACTCATCTGGTGGACTGGGGCAGTCTCCCCAAAGCACTGAGAGAATGTTCTTTTCCAGCATTTCACTTTCAGACTCACTATGCAGATTGGATGGTGGATTTTTCCTACCCGCAGCATGCTGTAAAGTTTTTGAGTACAACTTGGGGGGGGGGGGGTATTCTCAGATGGCTGATTTCATGGTTGACCTCATTCCATGCTGTGTCCCAAAGTCGAGGGTCTCTCAGCTCCAGTGTCCATTTGTAATGCAGCAGCTGCTGTTGGTGCTGTGCACAGAGGGTCCAACGTAGAAACATAGAATTTGATGGCAGATAAGGACCGCTTAGCCCACCCAGTCTGCCCTTTTTTTCCTACCTACATTTTTAACGCAGACCATACTTGATCTACCAGTCTTTCTCCCTCTCCCAACAATGTACTGTTGTCACTCCCCTCCAGTTCATTTCCTCTTCCCACTTGAAAGTGTCACTGAGTCTCATCACCTCAGTTTTGGAGTTGTCATCCATATCCTCAACCAGCAAAGGCAAGCAAACTGCTGATCAAGCACGCTCCACTTTGTTGCCTTCTGTATGGACCACACATTCTCCTTTGAATGGTGCACTTAATAATACAGTCTAATAACACCATCCTTGGGTGTCACATTGTTCACAATAATGAGCCCAAACACATGCAGGATGCCACCTTTGATCTTGAATGACTTGCATAGCCTGTGGTGATGTTCCCACTGTGATGGAGCATGATGCCATGACCCAAATATTTTGGACACTAATGGATATAGGCTGATCTTTCACTGGTGCTATACACATATACTCCTTATATGGAGTTAGCTGCTACATTGTCGACATACTACTTTCATACCATGCTGGCTACAGTCTTACCATTGCCTTGCAACAGCTATGAACCCACCCCCAAACAACAGGCCTTTTAAATGGAACATTTTGCACCACTTGGCCGAACAATTTGTAGTTACAATGGCAGTTTTCACAAAAATTCTGATTCACATGAAGCACAAAGTTCAAACACATGTCCACACTCTGAATCAGGTACAATCTCACATCTGGTAGGGTCGGCACAGATTTGCTGATTCCTGGTCCAGTCACTGAAACACCAGTGATGGCTCTGTTCATGGTGTTGAACACCTTTGATGCTCGTGTAACAAAGGAGTCTTCAAGGAACAATAACCCACAGAAGGATTACACCTCCCCCCCCGCTAAGTAATTGCTGTCCTCAGCACTCCGAGGCAAAAATTCAAGAGTCCATAGTTCGATTTATTTATTTAAACTCTGGATAGTCCATGAGCTAGCAAGCTTGTTTACAGAGCAGTCCACCATATAAACAACAGTACAATAATAAATAAATACATCGTACAACAAGACACAAAACAGATCAGATCTTAACAATAACAATTTCAGAACTATTTAAGAGCCCTCTTGAAAATGGCAAGAGATTTGTTCAGTTCTCAATTTCTGACACATTAACATAGCTATACATTTATACAACAGACAAGAGTATATACACATAGTTTCTAGCTAGGTTTTCATTATAGGCATATATCCAACAGTCCTGTATAGACAGTCGGTTACTAACAACACTTCAGCAATCATTTATCATAGTACAGGACATAAAATTCCCATAATGTTTTCACCATTTTATCCTGGGGCACCTGTAAAATTATACAGAGCAAAGATCTGGATGGAACATACAGCATATCCCCTGTGTACAGTGTGCATGGGCAGATCAGTGGAGGCACCAGGAGTGTTGTACTGTATGTTAGTCTAGGCACTGCTCTAACAGGTATTTCTGACCTTCTGAGTGGGGCAACAACTTCAGATCTGGGATGTGCGCTACCTGTCTCCTCTACCAGAATGGGAATATCTTCATCTGAAGGTGGCTCCACTTGGTCAAAGTCCACATGCACAGCACTCAGAGCAAGGACAAATTGTCTCATGAAGAAATAATAGCAAAACGCAAAGTTCATTCAAGCTAAAGCACTCAGTCTAAACCCCAGTGCTTCGGCAGTTGCCTTTGTCATGCGGCGTGGAATGTCTCCACTTGGTTCTCTGTGTCTGGGTTCTCTTTCTCTTCTTCCTCAATGAGCTCATCCTCTGCTAAACACTGTATATGCATGGGCACAACAAGTTCCATGGTTGGCTTCAGTGGCACTCCACTTTGGTCAATTCCTTTTCAGGTATGGCATTTGACTGCAAAATTAGAATGTTATAACAGGATAGTAGGTACTCCATACTCCCCCCCCCAGAAAATAACAGAAACAAGAAAGAAAACTGTTAGACATAGACAATGAACTTAAATGAATTGAGACTCAATATAAACAAAAGTCTGACTCTAGAGCAAATTTATTACAAAAAAAGGACAATCATTTAATTAAAAATTGGTAACTGGGAAAAGCATACAGAGCTGAACCTCATTTTCAGGTGCAACCCAGGACAGGGGGAAGGGGGATTACTGACAGAATAAAAATACAAAACATAGAATGCAGTTACATGGGTAGCAGAACAGAATGTGGGAAGAATGCAGCGAACAGGCAAAACATTAACAGCATGGATTGATGCAATGTTATGTAGACAAACATGAGAGGATGACATAAGTGCATAGTGCCAATTAGGGTAGTTGACAGTGCTAGTAGGGTCCAGAGTAGACCTCGTGTGTGGTCACAGGTAGCCTCAATTAAAGAGGGATGAAGAAAGAGAATGGAAGGTTAAGAGGAAGGTTGACGTGGACAGGAGGGTGTAGGAAGATGCCTTAGCTGATGTCTAAAGGCAGGGAGTAAAGGGGAGAGGTGGAGGAGAGAAGGAAGCAGGTTCCAGAGGGAAGACAGGCGGTAGAAGAAAGTGGCTTGTCCAGCAGAGGAGTGAGGGTGAGGAATGGATAAGGTGTGGGAATCCCTGGTGTGGAGAGAGTAAGAAGAGGAAGGGACAGAGGATATAAGTGAGGAAAGCTAGGAGGAGAGGGAACCAAACCAGTATTTGGCAATGAAGGAGGCACAGTGGGACAGAGATGGGAGAGGGAGGATGGAGAGGGAGGAATACAGGGAGCAGTGATAAGTATGGAGGGGAGAGTTGGTGGTGAAATGACAGAAGGCATTACAGAGGATGTCCAGTCTGACAAAGAAGGAGGAGGAGGAGGGGGTGGTGTCATAGATCACATCCACATAGTCAAAGACTGGGAGAACCATTTTTGTTACCAGCTTCCTGCAGGTCTGTGGGGAGAGGCAGTCCTTAGTGCAGTGTAGGGCACCAAGACAAGTTTAGGGTGGAATTTGGCATGGATGGCATTGATGTGGGTAGAGAGATCAAGCTTGCTATCAAGCCACATACCAAGGTACTTGAAGGCATAGACAATCCCCAGAGGGGCGCTCTTCAGTGTGGAAAAAACAGGGGAGAGTGAGAGCCTGGCCAGTTTTTGGCTGGTGCCAAAGGCCATAAACATAGTCTTCCTTGTGCTGATCCAGAGTTGGTTGACATGGGACCAGCACAGTACATTTCTCGAGTCATGCTGGAGTGTACCTTCCACAGCAGAAACTGAAGGGCCAGAAATGTAAATGATAATTTCATCCACATATATGTGGGTATGTGAAGAGATATAAGCAGAGAGGAGGTCATTTAGGAAAACAGATAAGAGGATGGGAACCAGGATGGAGTCCTGTGGGATCCCTGCTAAGATGGTGAGGAGAAGAGACAGGATGCCTCCTACCTGTATTGACTATTGACGGCCTGTGAGGTATGAATAGAACCAGCCAACTGCGGACACTGAGAGGTCAGCAGAGCTCAGCTTGTCAAGAAGAAGAGGGTGGGACACCAAGTCAAAGGCTTTGGCAAGATTGACGAATATGGTTGCAGTGATATGTCCCTAACCCATCCCATTAAGGATAGAGCCAGTTACTCACAACAAGGAGGAGATGGTGGAGTGCAGCTTCCTAAAACCAGTCTGGAAGGGGGAGAGAAAATCAGAGGAGCGATGGAAGTCAGCTAGCCTAGAGTAGACAATGGTCTCCTGAAGCTTTGCAAGAGAGGGGAGGAGAGAGATCTACTAGAAGTTGTCTGGGGAGGAGGGGTTGCATCCTTTGTGCAGGGGCAGAACCTTTGCAACCTTCCAGCAGTGAGGGACAGCACTGAGGGAGAAGGAGGGGTTCAGAAGGTGAGCAAGAGGAGAGGCAATGGCTGGAACTCAGAAGCATAGAAGTTTGGGGCCCAACCCACCAGGGCTGGACTTGGAAGGGTTAAGTAAGGTAAGGGCAAGGAAGACTTCCTCAGGGAAAACTGGAAGGAATTGGAAGCCTTCAGGTGAGTGAGGTGGGGGAGAAGCAGCAGAGGAAATAAGGGGGTGGGCATGACCAGGAGGAGGAGAAGACGGTAGAGCACAGGTGATGAAGAATTAATTAAAATGAGCAGCAACTGAGTTTGGATTGGAGACCAGTGAGCCATCCACCAGGAGGACAGGGGATGCGACTGGGCTGGGGGATCAAAAAGGGGAGTGGATAGCCTTCCATAATTTAGAGGGGGAGTTAAGGTTATACTGCAAGTTTAATTTCAAGTAGTGGGCCTTCGCAGTGCAGACAGCCTTCATGTAGGAGTTCCTGAGGGACCTATAGGATAGTAGATCAGACAGGGAACTGGAAGATTCATAGTATGCCCAGGCCTTGTCCTGGGACTTGCACAGGTCTATGAGGTAAGGAGAGATCCAGGGGTGGTGGGAGTATTTAACCCTGGCTTTTCTGAGTGGGGCGTTAATGTTACAGATGTGGTTAAATATGGCATGGAAGATGGAAAAGACAGTGTCAATGTCTGGGTTTAGAATAGACAGGGGACCAATCGGAGGCAGCAAGGTCGTTTAGGAGGGCATTTGTTTCAAGTGACCTGGTCCAAATGTATCTAGGGGTGGAATGAGTGGGCCTCACTTTCCTGATACAGAAGATCATACAGTGGTAACTGAAAGTGCCTGCTGTAATGATGTAGTGAGGGTGGGAGGAGATCACCCAGTCCAGGAAAGAGTGATTTGAGGAGTGAGGACTGAGTTGGTTAGGTTTGGTGATTAGTTGTGAAAGGTCGAGGGACTCAATCCTGTGGAGGGTGGGCCTAGAGGAAGGGGAGAGCCAATCTGTGTTGAGCTCACCAGAGGCAGCATGGGAAATGATAGATGAGTTGGAGTCGACCAGGAAGGAGGGGGACATTTTTGTGGATGCATAGAAAACACCAACAAAGATTGGGAGGATGGAAGTGGGGGAAAGCTTGGAAAGCAGAAACTTGTGAGAGGAATGGGCAGTTTCTCTGAAAGTAATACAACAGAATAAGTTGTGACAGACATATAAGGCAACCTCATCACCATGCTTGCCATGACCCTGAGAGAAGAGGTGGTAATTATGTAGAGACAAACTGGAAACAGGTACCCTGTAGAAGAGCCATGATTCAGAGATGCATAGAGGCCAGAAGAGTGCTGAGAGATCCAGACTTTAAGGGAATTGTGCTTAGGGAGGAGGCTTCTAGCATTAAGATGAAAAATGCTTGGGCCTTTAGGGAGAGTGGAGGGAGAGGTGGAAGAAGGGGTCCAGGGTTTTGTTCAACGTCACCAGCATGGAGGAGGAGGAGGAGAATGAAGAGAAGAAGGAGAATAGAGTGGGACTTCTGGCCCCTAGAGTGAGTGGAGAAGGAGGAAGGGTAGAGAGTAGAAGGGGAAAGTAAGGGGGTGAAGAAAGTTAAGATTTAGAGAGGGGCTCTGTAGGAGCCTAGGGTGTATGGAGAGGATTGGGTAGGGGGAAGGAAAGGAGAGGAGGGAGAAGAGTGGAGGGGAGCAAGGGAGAGGGAGGATAGCTGAATTAGAGAGGGCAGTGGAATAGAGGTGAAGGTATGGGAATAGTTTTGATAGGGGGAGGGAGGGAGGGGAAGGGTTCAGGGATAGGAGAGAGAAGAGTGAGATAAACAAGAAGGTTATGGAGCATGGTGAGCTGTTGTAAGAGGCAGTTGACTTAACCTAGGTAAAACAGAAGCAAATACCTTGACAGTGAAGACAGTTGCAACAGCTAATCAACTTGGACAAATCAGGCAAGGTTGAAGGCAAACAGCTTGAGTAAAACAGGCAGCAAGGCTAGAGATAATTAGAGCAGGCTTGATAAGGTCTGTGACTACAGAGGCAGCAGTAACAGCTAATCTAAGCAGTAAATAATACGAGCTATAGTAGGGCTGAAAGTCTGTAACTATGAGCTGAACCTTAGGGGACAGCAACTAAACTAGGCAGCAAATAGTACAAGTTATAGAATGGTTAATGAGTAAGACTATAACTATGAGCTTTGACTAACAGGGCAGCATCAGCAAGCGCAAATAAGCCAGGCAGCACAATTTGCAAGCTAAAAGTGACTGTAACTCAAATTCAAAAGAGCCCCAGTTAGGCAGCGAGCATGAATTAATATTCAGTGAATAACAAAATGTGTTAGAACACTGGTCAAAAACATAAAGAATTGGGTGACCCAGATAGGGAGTAGGTGATAGCGCTTCTGTCTGGTCACAAAGGACCCAGGAGGCTGGTGCACATGAGCAGACAAGGTGCCCAGATGAGAAGAACTGTATTAAGTACTTCATATAATAGGGGTGAGCAGGTTACTATGCAGAGATGAGATTGTTGTAGCAGATAGGGTAGGTAGACTGTTTGTCAGTGGTGAAACAGCGTGACTGGCCGATAGCAGACACCAGACTGACACTGGGTAAACTCTAGAGGATTGTCCTTTGCACTTGTCTTTAGCATGAGGGTCACAAGCATGAGGGCCACTTGGTAGGAAGAATCTTTAGGGTGGGTAGCAACCTCTGTCAGTTCCATCCCCTGATGAGTGGTCCATCCACCTGACTGGTGGAAAACAGCAGCAGCAAGGCAGGAACAGGAGCCAAGCAGCAGGCTCTAATGGCTGGCATGGGTTCCCGGTGGAGGAGAGGGAGTGGTGGCAATAGACAAAGAAACTTGCTTCCTCTTCCTCTGTGGTCTCCAGTGGTGTGTGCAGAGGTACAGAGTTTAGAAACATAGAATTTGACAGCCGATAAGGATCGCTTGACCCATCCAGTCTGCCCATTTCTTCCTATGTACACTATCGCAGACTGTGCCCAGTCTACAGCTCCCCCCCTTCCACTATGATTTCCTTGTGATTATCCCATACATTCTTGGACCCCACCACTGTTTCCGCCTCCACCATCTCTGCTGGAAGACAGTTCCAGGAGTCCACCACTCTTTCTGTGAAGACGTACTTCCTCACATCTCTCCTGAATCTCCCCCCTCTCTAGCTTCATAGCATGTCCCATTGTTCTTGAGCACCTTTTCGTCTGACAAATATTTCCCTCCTGTACTTTATTTATCCCTGTGATGTATTTAAAGATCTTTATTAAATCCCCTCTCCCTCCTCTCTTCCAGGGTGTACATATTGAGGCCCTTCAATCTCTCCTCATAGGGCTTGTGATGCAGACCCTGCACGATTTTTGTTGCCCTGTTCTGGACTGCCCCCACTCTGTCTATGTCCTTCTGGAGATGTGGTCTCAAGAACTGGACACAATACTCTAGGTTGGGTCATACCAGCGATCTATACAGAGGCAACACCACCTCCCTCTTTCTGTTGGTGATACCCCTCCCTATGCACCTCAGCATCCCACTCACCATCCCTACTGCCTTGTCACACTGCCTGGCCACCTTTAGGTCATCCAATACGATGAACGCTAAACAAAAGTATTTATTCAAGATGTATGCTTTTTCCTGGTGCCCCTCTGCACAGTCCCCCATTCCATTTTTAATCTTACAATCCCAGCCCTGGTCTTCCTCTTTTCACTTACATACCTAAACAGTGTCCCCTTTTGTTACTTCCTGGGCTAGTGTCTCCTCAGTTTGTGCCTTTGCAAGCCTTACTGCTTTCCCTGCTTCCCCCGATGCACCTCCCTATCCTCCTCCCTCTGCGTCTCCTTATACCTTCTGAATGCTACCTTTTTAGCTTTTATGTTTTCAACCACCAATTTTGAGAACTATAGTGGTTTCTTTTTCCTCTTCCTTTTGCTCACTTGTTTGATGCAGAGGTTTTTGCCTTTATTATCTTTCCTTTTATCTTGGCCACTGTTCCTCCACCCCACCCAGGTCATCCCCTCCTGCTAAGTCATCCCTGAGGCATTCACCCATCTTTTTAAAATCTACTCTTTTGAAGTCCAGGTTCCTCATCCTTGTATGGTTTGATCCACAGCTGTCCTTACACTGAACCACACCATATGGTGATCACTGGTCCCCAAGTGGCCTCCTACCTTGACATCTTAAATTTGAAACTGGCTAGCTCTCCCAGCTCTGCCCACTGACTAGTGGTTCATCTGCCCAACTGGCAGGAAAATAGCAGCAAGGCAGGAAAGGGAACTGAACAGCAGGCTCCAACAGAGGGCATGGGTCCTTGGTGGATGGGAGGGAGTTTTGGTGGCAAAGGAATGCACTCCCTTTCCTGTTGGAGTCTCCGGTGGTGTGTGCGTAATCAAATACAAAATCAATAAAATGTATTTAGCTGCCACAGAGTATGCATTACTTTGCATGTATCAATCATATTGGGAAGTGGGTGAAAAGGCATGCAAGCTACTAGTGTATAGACTTAAGAAGCAACAGAATCTTAAATTAATTCCAGGAGTTTGAAATGCAGTGGGGATAATTTTTTGGGAAAGGAAAGAAATTTCAGATGTATTTGATGAATTTTACAGAGTATTGCACAGAAGTAAAACAGCAAGTTCTGAATCAAGAATTAATGAATTTCTTTGTAGTCGACATCTCAGCAGCATAACAGAAGAAGACATTCCAGACGTAAGCAAACCTATTCAGTTCAATGAAATTTTTAAAGTATTCAAGGTTTATCAAGCAGCAAAATGCCATGACCTGATGGCATTCCTGGAGAATTATACAAATGATTATGTCCAAAGATATCACCCTTTCTCCAGATAACCATTCAAAAATCATGGTCCTCAGGACCACTGTCACAAACCCACTCCTGAGGGTCAGGTCCAGTGAGCTCACAGTGCCCACTTCTAAGTGCAATCCATGACAGGGAGGGGGGGAACAGAGATAGGGAGGGGGGGGAACAGAGATACCCTCCCTGTGTCCTTCTAGAATGCTCGCCGAGGTCATGACTGAACACCTGCCATGAGGCCCCAGGGCTCTCCCTTTACTCTGGATAAGGGTACAATACCAGTCTCGAGTCTTGTAGCCAAATGAGAACCCTTTCTTGGTTATTACACAAAAGAAGAAGATTCAGGCATTACAATCTCTTTGTGGTAGCCTTTTAAACCTGATTTTGTCTTCTCCCACGGGCATGCAATAACCTGGTTCACATCCCCACAAACCATTCCTTGAGACTTTTGTATTCTCTCTATCTTTACCCAGATTATCCTGTACAGACCCCTGTTTGATTGGTAGCTTATGGTGACACACCTTAGCAAGAACAGTTTAGTCTCATATTATTAATACACATCCATAATCACACACAATATAGAAATCTCGCTCAGGCAGGTTTCTTAAAAACAAATGTTTTTACTAAATAATTAATTATCATACAATTACAACTAAAAGGTTTAGAAATTTTTTTTCACAGAATAACACAAATAAAAGTGGAAAATACACATGAAAAACACACTATAACTGTTATCTAAAGTTCTACCTTAAGTTCATAGCAAAGTGTAGTCCAGAGGAATAAGTGAAGTCTGAAAAATCCTTTCCTCCTTTTCAGCCACTGGCTGCTGGCAGTTCTGTTCTGTGTCTTATCAGGAGAGTGTCCAAAGTGCATTGCAATTAGCTTCTGTTTACAGAGGGCATTTATAGTCCCTCTGCCAATCTGAAAAAAAAAACCTTCTGGTTTATAGCTAGTGGCCTCCTCTTTTGCCCAACAGGTGTCTCTCTTGCTCTTTCCAGATTTTAAGGAATTATTATTTATTTCCTTATTTGGGTTCTCATTGCACCACTTCCTGGCACTACTAAAAAAAAATTTAATCAGAATGTGTTAACCTTGCTGACACCTCCTGCCAAAAACCATTTCTCCTTTTGATCTTAAAGGTTTATGACAGGGGAGATAGCTTCTCTCATCCTGAGACTTTATTACACCAATTAGTTAACTAGGGACTTCCATCTCCTTTGAAAATGTAATTTTCAGCTTCCTGGCTAGTAACTGTTTTTGTGGGTCACATTGGAATGTCACATATTTTGCAAGACCCTTTTTTCATTTCCTGTGATGTTTCAGTAAAACTATGTACTGCTTTAAAAAAAACACGTGGGCATCTTTTGTGGCATTTAACATACACAAAATCACATAAAAAAATATAACAGAAATATATCTGCAAATAATGACTGGCAGTTGGCTAGCTCACCACAACCAC
Organism: Neoceratodus forsteri; assembly: GCA_016271365.2. Lineage (NCBI taxonomy): Eukaryota > Metazoa > Chordata > Ceratodontiformes > Ceratodontidae > Neoceratodus > Neoceratodus forsteri. Next base: position 562,238,825 of record CM028130.1, on the reverse strand, counting down.
TTCTACCATCAATGGCAGAGGCCTCTATTACTCTCATTCCTAATAAAAGGAAAATATCAGTTAGACTGTACTATTCTATTCTTACTTAATCAAGATTATAAAAATCTTGTCCTAGATTCTGTCTACAAGGTTGCAAGATCTCATCATTAGCAACCTATTAGGTATGGAACAAGCAAACTTTTTAGCAGGCAGATCTGGAGCTGATAATATCTGAAGGCTCATTAGTACAATGTGGTCTTTCAACAAATAGTAAAATACCAGTGGTGATTGCCTCTCTGTAGATGATGATGGCTTTTAATTCACTTGAATGGAACTTCATGGTAAGGTTTGAGACAAGTTTGGTTTTAGAACATACTTGGGAAAATGTGTTTTACTCCTACACAAAAATTCATCAGTGACAGTTATCACTAATGGCACAATATCCACACCCTTTAAACCATTTTGTGGGGTGAGAAAGGTTGTCCCCTCTCACCTTATGTATTCATCCTCTTAACTAAGCCCTTAATACAGGCCATAATTAGAGCCCCAAGAATGCATTGAGTTAAATCGGGAAAATCTGAGCATACATTATTTGCATGTAAGCCCCCCATCCTGTTTCTAGGGGTACCTGATATTAAGAAGGGATGAGGACACAACAGCAGAAAACTAGTACAATCCCAACAGTAAAAACAGTTCAGTCCTTACTGACAAATGGCTGCATTGTAACTGGGTCTTCTTGCAGATGACTCCAGGGCCAGTGGTTGCTAGTTTACAGGGCTGAAAAGGTGGTTAGAGCATGCAATCCAAATAACAGTACAAACAAAAGTAACATCCACACCATCTTGCAAGAACAGGGGATCCTGATTTAATTCAAACATGCTGGCCAGGCAAAATATATTTAGAAAATTATTCTCTGTGCTACAGGAACCCACAATGGAGTGTTGCAATTCATGTTGGTGGTCATGAAGGCCCCCACCAAAATTCAATCAATCCCCGGGTCGGGTGGTCACACATGGGTAAGGCAGCAGCTTCCAAGAGGCCAGGACCTCTTTAATTATGGCATCTCTCACAGTCCCTCTACTTAACTGACCACCTCGCACATTTGAAGAGGCAATGTATGGGACCCTAAAACATCAGGGCCCACAAAAACTCCCACAGACATATTGGCACTGCAGGCGACTCCCCGAAAAGGACATTAGTGTAGACATCCCCACCGGCAAGGTTCTTCTTTTATTGTGGCACCCCCAAATCTTTCTTCCTTCTGACTAGCTGGCAAACAAGCTGATCCCCCACTCAACTCAGGATCGGGTGGGGGGGAATGGCACTCACCCCCGAATCCCATCCTCTTTCACCTTCTGGCTGCTGAAACTGGCAATCCAAGCAACCCTCACTAGAGTTTGGCCACTTCCTCCACCAACACTGCTGCAAAGATGCGAGTTTGAATCAGGCCCTCCTGGTCTCATACTACTAGGAGACCTCTGCCACACACTGCCGCTGACCATTTCACAGGCCTACAGATGGAGCAAGGAGCAGGTGATCAGCCCTGCTCCTGCCGACCCACCCATCAACACTCTGGTGTGGGGGGGGAAATGAAAGGTGTGAAACAGACCCCTAAATAACCAGCCAACCCCCCCCCCAGGGCAGGGCTCCAACCTGCAGAGACTCTACCCATGGGCAAAGGACATGTCCAAAATGGGCTACAAGACACTCAACAATCGAAGAGGGAGTAAAACCTGAGTACACCTAGCCATGGGTGGGTTACACTCTGACCCCTTAAATTCTCGCCATCCCGGTGAGCAGCTACCACAGCCAACAGGCCCTAGCAGTTCCATGGGGTAAGTGCACATTCCCATGGAGCCCCAGGCCCTGGTCCACCACCACAAATAACTCCCAAAACAACAGGCCATGACTAACTCCCAAACCTAGGGGTGTCCCACTACCTAAACCTGGGACCTAACAAAACCGGGCCTCCCAACCCACCCACTGGCAACCCACCAACCAAGGAACCAGGGCAGCTTGCTTGACCCCATGGTGGCAGCATCCCAGACCTGACAGCTATACAGACCTACACTACTAATCTCACACTGCCAAATGCTGCCAGACTGCTGCGGAAAATAATACAGTAACCCATCTCACTTTCCCCACACAACATACAGTTAACAGTTACAGATGCATGTGACATTTTAACAAATGACAATGCTGTAAACACTACTAAATAGGAACACAGGAACATTTAGAACTACAGCATGCTCTACAGAATACATGTTAAGAGGGAACAGCACCAAAGTGCAGAGTCCTTAACTGTAAAACATGTGAGAGTCCTCAGTCTTTTGTGACATGCACAGATGGCAGGGAATTAGCCAGTTATAATGCCAGGAGCATAGTGATACTAAGTCCACTTACGAATTAACAAAGAACACTGACAAAACTTTACTGACACACAGAAAATAATTAGAAAAAAGGATTAATCTCATCCAATGACAGAACAGTTCACAGTCCACAGTGTCTCTCAGGTCACATCAGCAGGGCCAAGGAGGGATGTACACAAGGCACAGCTTCCTCAGTGATGAGTGGAGTACTAAGCTGGTGGTGGCCTGACCAAAATAGTCCATGCCAGCCACACAGGTATTGATCTGATGTCCCTCTAGATCTTGCACAAGGGCGAATGTTTTAAACAGAGTCGGTCCTTCCCACCTGCTGTTGGCACACATCGATTTTGCCATGTTCTGCACCCACTGGAGAGCATAGCTGGGACTGTCTGGGCCTAGACAATTATGCTTATAAAGCTTGTCCAGGGTACCCCGGTAAACCCAATCTTGCCCATTCTCTTCAACGATATCCCAAAGCCTCTCCGGGAGGTACTGGTACGGGTACTGAGGATAGTCACTTCTTATCTTCTTGTGGATTATCAGCTCCACTGAGCTCCATTCAATCAGCTGCCACACTGTGAGATGAGAACCCTGCCCGTCTGGCAGCCACATGCCTTCCTGGTACCTCTGAGCATTGGGGTCATCACTGGATAGATTTTCAAACTGCTCCCTGCAACGTCAGCACTTAGCCACCAGACAGGGATGATTCTTCCACAGTGTTGCATGTGTCGGTCCCTTCTCTGAGAGGTTGTCACGTTCCAGGTCTCCATCACTAACATGATGGCACCTCTCATACAACATGCCAGTGTACACTTTACCAGGCCTTGCAGACTGGGAAAAAGATGACACAACCAGGGACTCCTCCAAACTTTTAGAAAGATCAGGGGCTGCTGCAGCTGGTTTAGAGGATCCAGTCTGGGCAGGCCGTTCAACATCCTGGGAGGTCAACAACTTTTCCCTGGCACCACAGCCCTGACCACTACCAGAGACAGGGGGTGAGAGGCCACAGACAGTTTGGAAACTTTTGGAGCAGAATGCTCTTCCAGTCCTTTACTGCAGGCCTCAGACTGGGCAACTGCCAAACAGGTGGTTGAGGCAGATCACAGTTCATCACCAGGCAATCATGGGGTATCAGCCCACTCATGAGCCACAGAATCCAGAGTTGCACTGGATAGCGAGGCCCCCGATGGCACCAGGGCATCAGCAATAGAAACTGCTTCAGAAGCTGCAATTAACTTGTCCCACTCATCCAGGGAATAATCCAAGTAAGTACTGGATTCCCGAAACCTCAGCAGCACAGCCAGATAATGAGGAATGTAGACATCAGGGTGCTTCTGATGGCAGTGTTCACACACACACACTGAAGAGTCACATTCAGTCCCTCCCCTTCACAATTTTATTTATTTATTTAGCTTTTGTTGACCGGGTAAGTGCACTAGACAAATCCTGCCTATTTTCAGGCACGACCTGAGGAAGGGGGATACAGATGAATGCCAACTGACCTTGAACCAGAATAAGCTGTTGGTGGTATATTTTTAGTGAAAGAGGGAAATTTGGCCAGGACACCGGGGAAATTCCCCTACTCTTTTCGATAAGTGCCATGGGATCTTTAACATCCACCTGAATTACCACCAATCCAGGCAGATGGGACCTCGGTTTAACATCTCATCCGAAAAGACGGCACCTCAGAAATGCAGCACCCCTCTCATGCTGCATTACAGTGTCAGTACTGGGATATTAACCCAAGTGCCAGATGTGGGAACTGAACCCACAGCCCTCTGATCTCCCGGCCTCAGAGGCGAGTGTGCTACCTACTGAGCCACTGACACTGAATTAATAACAATAAATGCAGTGTTTACCGGTGGAGCACTCAATCACACTCCACAGCCATCTCAGCTGAAACTTCAGGGCCTCCAGGAGCAGTAGCCATTTCACCAATTATTCCAGGCAGTAATTCCACTTTGGTCAAAGCTCAACCCTCAAGTCACTTCCAAACTCCTGCTGATTCTCTTTGCTAGTCCATGGCCCACAACTCCAAACAGCCCAGCCACTGTCCAATTAGAAGGTACCTCTGGGTCAATTTGCATGTTCCTCATATGTCTGGACACACTGTAAGCTGCCCTTGCAGACAGCAAAATCTCCATTACTAACATGGTTGCACCTCTCATTCAACACCATGCCTGATGACTAACGACTGCAAAGGTGTAAAAACAGTCACTTCACCATTTTGTCTGACTCACTGTCCCCCAACAAGCTGAAACTTTCCAAATACATGTTTGTGAAGCCCGCTAGGATGAAGTGCAGTGTCACAGGTTTACTGTATGACAAAAGGGATTAACTTCCATTGAAATTGCATTGTTTGCTGTAGTAACTCTACTGCAGAATTCTGCAGTGCTGTGCTTCATCCTGGTGGACTTCACTGTAACTCCATTTCCAGCACCCCTGGCCTTTACAATTTTGGGAAATCCTGGAAGAGCACCCATGTTTGTAAGCCCCCCATTGCATGTCTAGGGGTACCTTATACTAAGAAGGGGGGGGGTCACAATTGCAGAAAACTAGTATGGCCCCAACGGTAGAAACAGTTCAGTCCTTACTGACAAATGGCTGCATTGTAACCGGGTCTTCTTGCAGACAACTCCAGGGCCAGTGGATGCTAGTCTGCAGGGCTGAAAAGGTGGGTAGAGCATGCAATCCAAATAACAGTAAAAACAAAAGTAATGTCCACACCTACTTGCAAAAACAAGGGGATCCCGATTTGATTCAAACATGCTGGCAAGGCAAAACATATTTACAAAATTGATCTCAGGACTACAGGAACCCAAAATGGAGTGTTGCAATTCATGTCAGTGGTTCTCTTGGTTATGGAGACCCCCACCAAAATTCAGTCAATCCCTGGGCCAGGTGGACACACATGGGTAAGGTAGCAGCTTCCAAGAGGCCAGGACCTCTTTAATTATGGCAGCATGTCTCTCATTCAGTCCCTCTACTTAATTGACCACATCGCACATTCGAGGAGGCAAAGTATGGGACCCTTAAACATCAGGGCTCCACAAAACCTCTTACAGACATCTTGGAACAGCAGGTGACTCCCCAAAAGGACATTAGGGTGGACATCCTCACCAGAAAGGCTCTTCTAACATGGCACCCCCAAAACTCTCTTCCTTCTGACTGGCTGACAAACAAGCTGTCACCTACTCGACTCAGGGTCGGGGGATAATGGCACTCACCCCCAAATCCCATCCTCCTCACCTTCTGGCTCCTGATACTGGCAATCCAAGCAGCTCTCAGTCAAGATTGGGTACTTCCTCCACCAACACTGCCACAAAGATGCGGGTTTAAATCTAGCCCTCCTGGTCTCATACTACTAGGAGACTGCCGCCCACACACCGCCACCAACCATTTTACAGGCCTCCGGACAGAGGCAGGAGCAGGCAATCTGTCCTACTCCTGCCGACCCCCCCCCAATACTCCAGCATGGGAAAAAAACTCTGAAAGGCACCAAGCAGCCCCCTAAATAGCCAGCTAACCCCCCGGTGCAGGTCTCCAGCCTGCAAAGGCTCCACCCATGGGTGGAGGCCATGTCCAAAATGGCCTGAAAGACACTCAATAATCAAAGAGGGAGGAAAAACTGAGAAAACCCAGCCATGGGTGGGTTACATGCATATGCAAATGACCTACCTTTAACCTTAAGTAGGCCCATATTTTCTTACAATGGACTTAAACAGGTACAGCAATTTGATGTGATGTCTGGGCTCACTGTCAGTTGGGGGGAAACCCAAATTATACCTCTCTTTTGTCCAAATATCCTTAAATCCAGTTTACATCAAGCCATACTGATCTAATCAAAAAATTAGATACTTTACATAGGGATAAAAATATGTAATGATCCTAAACACTTACTAGACTTTAATATCCTCCCACTCTTTAAAGACATACAATCAGACTTGGAGAATGGGATGCCTCAAATTTTCTTTGTGGGGTAAAATTCATTCGATAAAGATTATTGTAATGCCAACTTTTTTTTTACCTCTTTCAAAATATTCCTATAGCCACAGAGAAAAACAATCTTCCAGAAAGATTGAATACATCATTAAGAAATTCATATGGGAGGATAAGCTACTAAGATTATCCATGAAGAAGTTGCATGCTGAAGTAGAAGTGGGTGAGGTCTCCCTACCATGGTGGGAGAAGTAGCACTGGGCCTTTCTTTTCAAGCAGATGCTTCCACATTTACAACCACCTACATCATCAATGACACCCTTATGGTTATAGGCAGAACTTCACCTATTAAACCTCTACAGGCTTTCTGACCTTAAAAATATATATACACCCGTTTCCAAACTATTAAAGAATAATCTTGTTTTAATGGGTACTAAATCAATCAGGCTTTTGCCATCTGTAAATGTGACTTTCATTGGAGCTCCCTGGACAAAGAGAGTTACTTAATATTACAGCTTTACTACTGTAGACTTGATTTAAGAAAAGAAACAGCTGTTGTTGAATTAATGGTCCTGGATGGGTATACCGTTAGAACAATGACAAGCATACAGCGAAGACCATTACAGTGACAGAAATTATCAGGTCACTGTAATGGTCCCACTGTACACTGGCACTGCTTCTGCTAGTGTTTTGCCCCTCCCCAAAACAAGTCCGACTCAGAGTTCATCATTTTAAAATTGGGGGTGTGAGGGGCACAGCCCCCCCGCAAAAAAAAAAACACATTGATTCTGTGATGGCACAATGCCAACTGTCAGCATTGTGCCTGTCACTGTACTTGATGTCGACAATTATGTTGTCACTGTGACTTGGTGGAATCTCCTGGATACATCTCGGTCACATGGGACAGGCGGCATCATAGGACCAAGACGAGCCATAAAAAATGCTAACATGGATAGCTCACCCGGTGGTACACTGCTTACAATAACATTTGTCATTTTGCCTTGGCTGCCCCCTGACTCATCCACCGTTGTGAGCTATATGAGAAACTCTGCTGGCTCTCACCAGCTAGATACCTTGATTTTGGTTTGGGATGCCTCTCTGGGAAAGTGATCAGAACTAGCACCCCCATGGGCTGGCCCGGCTTCTGCCTAAACTGAATCCCACCCCCTACCATCTTAGGTCTCTCACATCAGGGATGCTCAAAGTCCCTCCTACCCGGACTCTCATAGGGGATCGGGACTTTGCCATAAGTGCGCCCAGACTCTGGAATTCGCTGCCTGTGGATATCCGAGCTGCCCCCTCCTATCTGAGTTTTCGAAATTCCCTGTGGGGTTTCCTAAAACTAGCATCAGAATGTGACTGCCCTAAACCTCCCTAGAGTAAAGTGTCAAATTGTTTTGTCTGAACCTCCCCAGGGTGTCTCCATTGAATTCCTGGAGATATTTTCCCCACTGTATCAATGACTTCTGACTACTCCTGCCTAAAAAGCTTTGGGCATTTTTACACCCATTATTGCTCCACAGTCATAGGCTAACCATGACATATTGCACCTTGGTCACTTGGTAGAAACTTGTACTACCAAGTGTTTCTGTTTCTGTCTAACATGTGCATATTTAGAAAATGTGATGAGTCAGATATACCTGTCCGCATCCAACTAGCCTAGGGGGTGTATACGACAATGTTATAAGTTATATTATGACCAATCCAGTCCTTGAGCTATGCTCCACTCCTATGTATGATGATCTGTATATATCTGTCAGTTGAACTAGCTAGTCTAGAGTGTATAATCTGAAATGTGCTTACTACTATATGTTTCCCCAGCATCAAATGATGTATTTCCCATATGTTTGTTTACTGTGACAAAAAAACTGTACTCTCTTTGCCATGTCTCCTTGACTGTTGTTCCTCATGTTGTATTCTCCGGGTCGTTCCTGAAAATAGGCATAATACTTGTCTAGTTTACTTACCCGGTAAACAAAAGCTAAATAAATAAAATTCCCAGTGGCCATAAAACCAGCAAGCAAATTTAGAAAAAAATCCTTTCAGCAAACAAAGGGAAGGACTTACTAGGAGTACACCTACAAATCAAAATACTCTGCACAACATATTTGTTTGTAAATTTTGACCTTAGGTTTGTTTTAAGTCTCAAATCTACTCCACTATGACATGGGGTGTTGCCCCAACAGTCTACAACCATTGTGGCCTTTTGGTCTTTGGTTGGCTACATCTGCGTGTACAGTATCTCAAGAAGTTGTGTGTGACTACACTGAGGCAAGGGTTACCCAAAAAGGGCATTGACAAGAAACTCAGGGTTCAAAGAAATACAAAATCACACATTCCACAATAATGCAAAGCATCATGGAATGTAGATGCAAATCACCATGAGACTTAAGACTGGTTCTGCTTTAAGCAGGAATGTGTGGTTCCAAATGGCCTCTCACACAGTCTGCAAAAGCTGAGAGAAGAAGACACAGACATGTGTTTTGTCCTTCTAAGATCTCATCAGTGTGCCCTTTTTGGGTAACCCTTGTTGCAGCACTTTTGTGCTGAGGTTGTTTGCCTTTTTAGCTTGCTTTCTTTTTTGGGCCCACCATGACCCACACCAGTAATATCACATAAGATCGGGTTTGTTTTTTCCTAGGCTGAGATAGAGAGGAGGCACATAGATGGCCAGCATTCAGTGATGCCTTCTTAAAGAGGTGTCACACCACAGGCTCCTTCAAGGTTGCTGGAAGCATTCTCACCCTCAGAGATGCATTGATGATCTCCACGAAGGTTGGGCCAAGCACTACTCCTCCAACCTTATTAGAGAAGCAGGAGCTGTGTCCAGCAGAAAGAGGCTTGGGCACAGGTCTGCTAGCACCTGGAAGATCTCCAAGAAGTCAGTAGGTGATTGATGTCCCAGACAGACCAGAGGGGCTAACAGTATAGCCTAGATGTTAGAGTAACAAGCTGTGAATGAGCGTGGTACCTCCAGAAGAGGTGGGTTTGAGTCCCACAGCCTCCACTTGCATACTATGTGACTGAGTAAATCACTTAACTTCCCCAGTGTTCCTGAGATGCCCCTGAAAACTGGCACTTGTGCCTACTGGGCCTTATCTGGTTACCAAAGAATAAAAAAAAAAAAAAGGTTCCATCATCTCAAGTACAAGACCTCTTTAATCGTGATTTTTTTTTCTCCATGAAAGAAATGTAAGCCCTGATATCCCCAATCTTGGCTAAAAAGAAACAGGAAAAATCCTCATATCACTCTTGAGTGATCTCTTTAAGATTTTGGAAGAGACACTCAGTGTGGTTGATACCATCAACTACCTTATAGAGAGCAGTGGGTCTGTTTCAGTCAGCTGCGGTGATGTCTGAGAAGAAAGTCTATCTGGTAGCAGTCATCACCTCTTGATACGATAATGAGCCATCAGGACATGATTATTAGATTCTAGGCTGGCTTTCCTCCACTTCCAGTCTAACGTCCAACCCCATGCCTTAAAAGAGTGAAACACCCCATTATACCTTGGAGCACACCTTCTGGGCACAGGGCAGCTATGGACTAGCACTAGAGCATCAGCAGAGAATAAGATGTTTTTTATTAAAAATTTCTACAGCCTCAGTGATGCTTCTAGTGGAGGCTGCCACACTGCTAGAGATGTATCCGTTCCCCCAGAAAACATGAGAGTTGAGCCTACCCAAGGATCTACCATGGGCAATCTCCATAGCGGTGGACAAACACTGGTGGGCCATCAACCTGAAAGAAATGACAGTGTGGTCCAGCAAAACCACAGAATCAATCTGAGGAATATCAGCCGCCATCCTGGTGGTGATAACCAAGTTGAGCATGGGGCCACCCACATGGGTGGTGGCCTTAACATGCTGGGTAAAGCCCAATGATTCCATCAATTGGAGGAATTAAACAGCAACTTTATTTTCCTTGGCATTGAGCCAGCAGTTAAAATCCCCAAGCACAAAATGTCTAGGAGAGTCCAACAGCTGGGTGGACACCAAGTCTGAGAATTCCTCCACAAAACCACTTTCTCCACCATCAGTGGGGTGATACATCAGAAGGATCTTCCACTTCAAGCTACCACCACATGACATAGCCACACACTTAAAATAATGCAGCTCACACACTGATACTGCCATACCCTTCAGGTTCAATTTGTAAATGAGGACCACTCCCCCTCCCCTACACTCACTATGATGTTTGTGTAAGACCCAGGAACCATGTGGGACAAGTTCGGAGATGTAAATGTTTGCATTGTCCCCCAACCAGGTCTTGGTCACACAAACCAGGTTGATACCAGAGGTCAACAAGCATTTGTCAATGCCGAACGTTCGCTTGCAGGTATTTGCAGTGGTATTTGGCACTTGGACATGGCTTAAAAAAATTAGTGACAAAGAAGTACAAGCATTTGTCAATGCCAAATGTTGCTTGCTTCTATGTGCTGTTTAGGTATTTGCAAGTCATTGGAGAGCAAATATTGAAAATTCGCGAACTTACGAGCTTGCATAGGAACTGTGCAACGCACGCTTGTAAAACAGTCATTTTAAGGAATTTTTCCACCAAATTTTCAACATAGCCATTTTAAGACCTCTGCTCATGAACAGTGTCACTGTGATTTTCTTAATGTGTCCCATACATTGATTTAGCACACCGACTGCGCCATTGTGCGCTACATGGGCAGAAACACATTTTGGGCAGGATGTGAAAAATGACAGCTGTACTGCTCATAAGGAGGTGTGGTAAAATGGCAATGTTGAAAATCTGTAGTGAAAATATTGAAAATTCGCGAACTTACGAGCCTGCGTAGGAAATGCGCAATGCACGCTCGTAAAACAGGCATTATTTGGAATTTTTGCACCAAATTGTCAACATGGGGTTTTTGGGACCCCTTCTCATGATTGATGTTACTGTCATGGCATTATTCGGGCCCGAAGGGTGATTTCGTGCAGTGACTGTGCAGTGACTGCGAAATCACCCTTCAGGCCTGAATAACGCCATGACACTGACATCATTCATGAGAAGGGGTCCCACAAACCCCATGTTGAAAATTTGGTGCAAAAATTTCAAAAAATGCCTGAGATATGCAATAAAGTTGAAAACCCCCTATCTAGCCCATTATACAGCTTACCGGCATTTCCTCAGTTCGCGGTCGGCTTTGGAGAGTGCAGACGCGTTCCCGGTCCACCGAAGATCATCACACCAAGCTCTGAGGTAAGTATGGGGTGAGGGGGTGTGGGAGGCAGGGTGCGAGTGGGTGGGTGCGGTTGTGGAGGGGCTGGGAGAAGGCTGTGGGACCGTTTTAATTTACAGGTTTTAAAAAAAAAAAGATGGCGATGGGATGCTTGCCACGCTGGGTGAGCTCCCAGTGTGGCAGAAGGATGGCTGGGGGCCGTGGAGCCGACGGGATTGGGCACCCCGCCGGCAGACAACGTGATATTTGCCACGCTGGGGTGGGCCTCAGCGCAGCAGCAAAGATTTGGGCGGCGGACACGGTAGCACACAGCGGTGGTTTTGAAGAGAAGACCACCGCTGTCATACACAGCACCGCGTCCGATTGGTGTAGGACTGCCACGCCTGCTCAATGGAGCAGGGGATTGCAGAGGAGGGGCACACCTTCAAAGTGTCCCATTCTCCCAAGACGTTCCTTGCGCATGCGCGCAAGCGAACGTAAAAAGACATCCTTCAAACTGTCTGTTTTATTCACAACCAACTTGAACCACCCTCAACAGAGTAGGCTGGTTGCCCTAAACTCCCACACATAGTGACTTCTGAAACAGCACTGAAACCAGCACTGAAGCTCTTGATAATGGTCACTTGGATATAGTTCTCTTTCATTCACCCCACTTCTACCCCTCTTCCTTAGCCCCCACTATGGGAGATCCCTTGGGATCTACAATTCTGGACCACATTAACTAGGAGCCAAGGAAGCTAGGTCCAAGAGGGGCATAACCTACAAAGCTCATCAATCATCCACAAACACACACTCACTCTAAAATAAAGAAAAAGTAAAAAGGAAAGCAAAAAAAAGATGAAAAAAAAAAATAAAAAACAGTCAATGATCCAAAAACAGTCTGCTCCAACTAGAATGTTCTCAAAATAATGAAAATATTCTTTGTTCCCCAAAATAACTTAAGCCCAGAAATCAGGTCCCAGTAGCCAAACAGTACTCCTCTCTGCCACAGGGAAGCCTGTATCATCATCAAGGAAAAAATTGGCCAAGTAAAGTTTTAAAGCAGGTGTATTTGCTGGGCCACTCCAAAAGATAGAAAGTAGCTGGAACCACACTAGGCTTCTCTCACAAGCTTAGTCAGTCCAAATATTGCTATGCACAAAATGCAGTTTTATCTGCCATCTCTCACTTACACAGGGAAAACAGAGGGATGGTCACAGTTCCAGACAACATTTCCTATTCATGGCCTCCAACTTTGCTCAGTCCAGAAAAGTCACTAACCCTCTATGAGGGAAGATAACCCTTGGTAGTTGCAGAACAGGCACTAAATGGAGGGAATCTCTATGAACCAACTCCTCTTCTCACCGTGCAGACTGAAGCACCACTCACATGGCACCAAACTTGCTCACATTCACCGTTCCAACACTCACATGCATGACCTCTCTCCAGCAAGCTGCAGGGAAGTCCAACAGATACAGGTAACACTCTCCTGCGAAGTTCCACATCACCAGCTCCTGAAGGTCTGCTAGGTTGAGAGGGTGAACAAAGGCCTAATCCCACGTAACAAAGTGTCCAGGTGTCAACTTCAGCTGATGATTCAGAAATCCATAATACAGCAAGTGTTGCAAGCCCAGCAACTTAGACACTAGTTCGTCTTATTTAATGGAGCCAGAACACCAAAACATGAATGACTGAGCTCTGCATCTAAAAGTTTGGACATAAACAGTGAAGATGCAGTAAATTTATGGTTTTTTTTTCCTTAGAGGCAAGGAAACTAATTAAAAAGTTATATATTTTCCTACCAGGATGCCTATCTATACATGCAGTATACTCTTTATCAAAACTAACTGAAAGCCTGATAAACTACAAAGAGAGAAATGTAAAGAATGAAGACAGCGCTAACAGACACTGGCTGTGGCCTTCTTTCCTGCCAGACAGAGAGCTTAAGAACGTGTAAAAACACCAGTGAACGAAAAAAAAAATTATTTTTTTTTTCATATACATGTTTTCCTCCCGTATCTGGAAGGGCGGCTATTCAACACAGTCCCCAGCTCCCTGTACCAGCTTCCTTACCACCCCAGACACTTACCTGGTCTTATGGTTCCCCATGAGCTTCCCTATCATGGCAGGGCCGAGAAGGAAGGCAATCCTCCCCCAAATCTGAAGTTGGCCAACATGGTGACTGGTTGGTGGTGCGGGCAGGGAGCAGCCGCTCTTGGTTTCATTGAGCCCCTCCAATGCCATTTTCCCACTGCAAAGCGTCATACTCATCCATGGAGGCACATCCATCCAGCGTGTCCCCACAGTTCCCTTCCTTATGTACTGTAGCTCCCTAGCACTGCCTTACCCCCAGGCCTCCAGCTGGTGGCAGCCTAGGCTAGGCCGACGTACCACCCCTGCTTAGGAGAGAACAATCCTTTGGATGTTCTGGCTTCTCCTGCCTTGGCCAACCCCTGACAACCCGGGTCTGTTCCTGAACCTGAGTCACCGACATGTGAAGAGGTAAGGTGCTAGGGGTTCCACCAAGCTGCATTGACTGCACCAAATCACATGAAATTTGTTGATTGGCATTACAGCGACGGCACAATGCTGACAGTCGGCATTGTACTGTCAGAAGCAGAAGGTACTCTGCCCTCCACACCCTTGCATTTTAGACTATCAACTCTGAGTCGGAGTTGTTTCGGGGAGGGACAAAATCATGGAAGACCGCAGTGTTGGCAAAACCATGGACCATTACAGTGAACTGCAGATTTTGTCGCTGTAGTGGTGTTCACAGTATTGTCATCACTGTGTCAATGGTATACGGGTGTTAGGCATCTCAGCCCTCTGTACCACTGGGCCAGGTCCAACAAAAAACATTTCATGTGACCATTGCCAAAATGCATATCAAGTGAGAACAAAAATAAGAAATCAATAACCTAAAACAGTATTAGCAGTCAGATCAAATCATTCATAAAATGTTATAAAAAGAATAGAACAGCAACTCCTTAATTAAGCTATATGACACTAGGTGTTGAAATCAAATAAGCTACTCTATAAGCTATTCCTTGTTGATGTCTATGGACCAGGTCACCTCCTCTAATACCCATTTTTTTTTCAGTTGCTATAAAATGAAGGCTTTGTGTTGGAGCTCCTCCTCCTTCTGTGGGCTGACTTTCTAAGATTTGACCATGGGTAGGTACCCCGAGTTAAGTTCAGTAAGGGTCTCACCACCAAAGTATAGCCCTTGAGGAAATATCCCTAATACCAGAAGAAACCAAGGAACCTTTGTAAATCTTTTAAATTCCAGGCATGAGGCCAAGTTGTTAAGGGATCCACTTTTCTGGGGTCAGTTTGGATTCCACATGCTGACACAATGTGTCCTATGTACTTTACAGAGGTCTGAAAAATTTGACACTTGTTTATAGATTGTTTTGAATTCCTCAAGACAATCAAGGATGTTGTACTCTTGTAACTCATGTTTTTCTAAGGTCTTTCCAAACATACAGTAGTCACATCATCCAAGTAGACCAAGAACTCCAATAAGTTCATGTCTCCTACTGCTTTTACACGAGGCTCTGCAAAGTGGCAGGCATATCTGAAATGCCTTGGGGCATGCCCATAAACCTGCAAAACCCAAGCAGACAACTAAACAAGATCTTTTCCTGGTAATTAAGGACCACTGAGATTTGACAATAACCACTTGTCATATACAACACAGAGAACCAACAACTTATGTTCAGACAATCCAACATATCCTGGATTATGGACATCATGTATTGGTCAGGTATTGTCCATTTGTTTAGCATTTGATAATCCACAGACATGAATACTGTTCCATTCTGCTTCCAAACTATCCCTACTGGCAAAGCATAGGGTCTTCTGGACTCTTGAATGATTACAGCCACCAGCAAGTCTAGCAGCTGTCAACACACATTGTTGATGTCTGCGGGCACCAGACGTTACTGTAAGATCTTTCTCTGAATGAGTGATGGTCATACAGGTGAATGTAGTGTTCTTCTGTCACACATTCAACATCCCAGTCCCTCAGTAAAAATACATTTGTCCCTTTGGCCAGATTTCCACTCAACTGGGTTTTCCACTCCTCCAACAAAGATCAGTCCCCAAAATTGAAGGTTTCAGGGTAAGTTTCAGGCTTGACTCGCTCCATAGTTGATTTTGGCTGTACTGTGGTGTCTCCAGAATATGCTCTGGCTAAAGCCATTTGTTTCCACACAGTGATGCTCTATTCTGTTACATTCTTAACCTGCACAGTGATCTGGCACACAGTGGCATGTGCACATACAGAGAACAATTGGATTTTTTACCAACAGTCCATCAGGCAATCCATGCTGCTCTGGGGCATCAACATCAAAAGCTGACTGGTAACGTCCTTCTTTAGTCTTACTACAGAGCTGATGGCACATTCCACACTCAGTAGCAAAGTGACCTGTTCTCCACTCTGGCGCCACACTATTTCAGTCTCATCCTCATAGTCTTCAGGCTCTTGTCGGTTCTGATACTAACAGGCCTGTTTCACCAGTCCATGCACAGACAGAGTGTTTTCACTTTGGTGAGCCTCTCTCTTTTCACAGAAATGTTACAATCATCCATACATATGTTTTTTTATCAGGGATGTGAGCATACATCCCTGTCTCTGGTCACACTAAAGCCAGGGTCTCCATTGGTCCCCTGGCTCCAAAACCTTTTGCAGGGAAGTCAGTGTCTACTGTGATGCATCCTAAGTGATGATAGGCCCTTGTTGCTTAATTCTCATACATCCAGTCCTCGTACGGACATCAGGAAGAGAGAAGTCAAATGTTTATCAAAAACGTCCTTGAATATCAGGGTGAATTGGGACCCACTGTCCAAGATGGCATGGGTGGGTCATCCTTTATCTTTGACCTGAATCTTCAATGATAGTCCTACTAACATCCATAGCAAATAGCTGCTTCCTGATAGTCTTGACAGTAAACCGGGCAACAATTTGAGGTGAGTGGCTTGCATCCCAGGCTCCAGTGCATCCCTCTTACTGGAACCACTAGCATTTCCTTGCTGCATCAGCTTCCAGATGAACTGCTTATTGACCCTGTGAAGATCATAGAAACATAGAAACATAGAATTTGACGGCAGATAACGACCGCTTGGCCCACCCAGTATGCCCATTTCCCTACCTACTGGATAAGCTGCAGATCCTAGTTAACCAGCAGCCTACTTCTTCCTACCTCCAAACTATGACCTTCCTGTCATTGGTGTTGAACCTTTCCACAATGGAAGCATATATAGTCCTCCTGGTTCTCCTATAACATGGGCACCATCCTTAGCTCAGCCTGATATCCTCTCTCTGGGGAGTAACATCCATATGCGTCAGCAATACAATAGCTTGTATCAGTGGTTCTTCACCATCCAGGCATCCATCTTTCTGCAACTCCATTACAAGTTGTTTCAGTTTCTCTTTATATGTCTTTCACTCTAACATCCCTGGGGAATTTTTGGACAGCTACCAGAGCACTCCCCATCACAAACCTCATGGCCATCCTGATGGCAGTCTGTGGTGTGCTCACAGACTGTGGTCATTCTTTCTGATCTTGTACTTCTCCTGTCAAATCTTCATATGGGGTAGTTTGTCCAATCTGTTCTTTTTAATTAAATAAATTTTATTGAGTTTCCATATCTAACATACAGGCATCACAAACAGACCAGGCATACATTGCCAAGTGTACAGCATATGTATAAGACACAAGTTCTAACATCATAACAGTACAGCAATGGTCAAACAGAAAATTATACTTCAATGCCAGTATTCCCCCCTCCCTCCCTCCCAATCCCCTACATCCCCACCCTCCCAACACCCACCTCCCTCCTACCCACTGCCACAATAGGGAGTTTTTAGGTAAATTTTTGGGTATAGTTTTAAGTACACTGTAATGAAAGGAAAAGTTCAATGAAATTAAATTGAATTAAATTAAGTTAAATTAAGAAGGGGCACTTGTACTAGTAGTTGCTGCATTAGACAGAATTAATAGCAAATTGAAGATAGGATCCCAAACTTGCTTATATCTTTCCATTCTATGAGTAATCCCAGCAATAACACATTCTGCTTGAATGGCAAACATGATTTCTTTATACCATTCGGCATGAGTAGGTGTAAGTGAGTCTACCCAGTGTCTGAGTAGTACTTTTTAGGTGTATGCAGAGATTAATGCCATATAAGCTCTTTGAGTACAGCCTTGAAGGGTCATATAATCTCCTAAAATGCAGACTTCAGGGGTGAATTTGTCAGAAAGGGATAGTAACGGGTTCAGGTGGGATTTAATACAGTTCTAGAATGGGGATACTTTAACACACGACTGTAACATATGCAACAGATCCCCTGGGGATTGCAAACGTTTGTCACAGAGATCAGATGACACAGATCCCATCCGATATAACTTAGTCAGCATGTAATACAAATTGTGGATAATCTGGAACTGCATATTTCTATACCTGTCCCGTTTGATGTATCTATAAAGATGTTTCCAGATTCTTGACCAACATCTAGGGGACGTAGAGATTGGTAGAGAATGGTCCCACCAGTAAATTCTTTGTCCTTCTAACCCCGCAATCATGGTTTGCAAAAATTTGTAAGCATATGAAATTAAGTGAGCAGATGGAAGGAAGGTATGGGGTCAGAGTTGCTGATAAGGTCTTAGTCCACAACCCAGCTCCAAAATGCTGCAGTAACATGGGAAACCTGCAAGTACTTAAATATATGGGTAGAGGATCAATGAAAAAAAGGGCAGGCCTCCTGAAATCGCATTAATTTATGGTCATTAACTAATTCATCTACTCTCTCAACTCCCGTGTTGGGCCAGAAAAGGTTAGGTTTGAGTGGTTTGCCCAAAATTAGCAAGTTGGGATTATTAAAGAGGGGTTGTGATATGTCTTTATACCCTGTAGTCTTAAGAAGGGTATTAAATTGGTGTTGCATGAACAGAAGGGAGCCTAGCCCAGAATCCTTTAGCTTATTTGGGAGATGCTTTCTAGTTAAAAAGGGGAGCACCTTTGGGTCCAAATCATGTGTGAGACATAAAGATTTCTTGATTTCCAACCAAAGATGGGAATAAAGGGAATCAGAGGGGTATTCTGAAGGGAGTATCCAATGCCTTATTCTAGTTAGGTGTATTCCCAAATGGTATAAATAAAAATTAGGGGCTTGTAAGCCACCATCAATTTTCTGATGGGTGAGCTTACAGTAACTTCTTCTTGATTTCTTTCCCACCCACAAAAAGGAGTTAATGGTTTTATGAACATGGGTGAACCAGGAGCTGGACAAAAGCCTAGTTGTACATTTGTAAAGGGTATAATATACGGGGTAAGATGTTCATTTTTAATATGTTCATTCGACTCCACAGAGAGGGGTAGCAGGGACCAACGTTTGATGTTATCTTGTATAGTACTTACAGTGATGTCGACATTAAGTTTTTTAATTGTCTTGGGGAGAAGTGAAGAAAAATACCCAAATATCTAAATTTATCAGATTGCCATTGTAGGCCCAAATTAGCTATCTCGAGTCTCTGGATGTACTGATTGTGAGGGAAGACTTCCATTTTATCGAGGTTAAGTTTATAATTAGAGATGCTACTAAACTTGGAAATTATTGTAAGTGCTGCCAGGAGGGACTGGGAAGGGGACGAGATATGCAATAGAATATCATCTGCATAAGTGGAAAGTTTGTATTCTGCGGTCCCTATTGTGATGCCCGAGATTGACAGGGAAGAGTTTAATTTTCTGATAAGAGGCTCTAGAAAAAGGTTAAATAAGTAGGGTGAGAGGGGCCAGCCCTGATGAGTGCCCTGCCTTAAAGTAAAGGGAGTGGAGAGCACTCCATTGCATTGGACACATGCTGAGGGGGAAAAGTAGAGTATTTTGATCCAGTTTAAAAATTCCTGAGGGATGCCATATTTGGAAAGTAAAAAGAATAAATATTCCCAAGAAACCCTGTCAAATGCTTTTTCTGCATCCAAGGAAACTGGGGCAGCTAGAATGAGAGAATCCTTGGACACAGAAAATAGGTAGGCTTATTTCTTAAGGTGATCAGATGAATGACGGCCCTTAACAAACCCTACCTGTTCAGCACTAATTAAGGAATCCCAAACCCAGCCCAATCTTGAGGCCAAGATCTTAGCTAAGATATTTAGGTCCACATTGATAAGTGAGATGGGTCTGTAATTGTGTGCGAATAGTGGGTCTTTACCAGGTTTGGGTAAGACTACTATAATGGCCTTGGTTAGAGAGGCATCAGAGATACCGTTTTCATAGAAGTATTGGAAAGTAGTTAAAAGGATAGGTGCCAATATGTTTTTCACTGCCTTGTAAAAATTAAGGGAAAATCCATCTGGACCTGGGGATTTATCTAATGTAAGTGAGTCAATTCTTCCATTATTTCTTCTATTTTAATAGGGGCTTTTAAACTGGAAGATTGTGCGTCAGATAGTGTTGGAAGATTAATATCCATAATAAAAGAATTAAACATTTGCTGAGAGAAAGAGAAATTAGTAGGGTACACAAACATTTGTAAAAATCCTTGAATGCTTCACAGATATCGTTAGGTGGGGTAAGAAGGGTGCCTGTAGATGACTGAAGAGAAGTAATAATCCTGTCAGAAGTCTGTGATTTGAGCCTAAGAGCTAGGAGTTTCCCGGCTCTTTCACCTTGGTCAAAGTAAGATATCCTAGATCTAAGCATGAGGAATTCAGCCTTTTCAGCCAGTAATTGGTTATATTGGGCTCAAAGGGACTCAGCTCTTTCCCAGTCCTCTTGAGGAGATAGGGCAGAAAGATTTGATTCGGCTATTGCGATCTGATCAAAAAGGGAGGAGAAGGCTCGTTCTCCCTGTTTTTTACATTTCGCTGCTAGGCATATTAATTCACCCTTTAAGGCACATTTTAATGAACACCATAGGATATCAGCTTTAGGCATAGATGGGGAGTTACCCATCATGAAATTCGAAATGAAGGATTGTAAATGTTGTATATGGTCTTCAGATTTTAAAATTTGGTTATTAATCCTCCAAAGCCTGTCTTGTTGTATATTGGGTGTTAAATTTAAAAATAACTGGGCCATGTGATGATCAGAGAAGAGTTTTGAGGAGTAAAAAACAGATGTGACTCCTGAGAGGTGGTCTACATTCACAAGAAAGTAATCAATGCGGGAAAATGATTGATGAACAAGAGAGTGAAATGAATATTCTTTCTTACTTGGATAGCTAATTCTCCAGGGGTCCGTCAAACCTACTGAATGCATTAATTCCTCTTGGGCTTGTTGACCTGAGGATAAGGATAATCTAAATGGGTCTGTTCTATCAAGGTTGTTTGATAAGACTTGGTTCCAGTCCCCTCCCAGTACTATTGGGATAGTGGACCAGGGAGTCAATATAGACATAATACCCATAATAAATTTGGGGTCATCGGAGTTGGGGCCATAAATAGAGCCAAGGATAACCTCCAAGTAACCTAGAATAGCCCTTAGTATTATATAACAGCCTTCCGAGTCTGAAATTTCTTGTAATAAATGGAATGGGATATTGTGGGCAATTAGGATGGCAGTTCCCCTTTTGCGAGAATTGAAGCCTGAGCCAAACACTTGCCCCACCCAGAGCCTGCGAAGGTAGTGCAACTGGATGGGTAACAAGTGTGTCTCCTGTAAAAAGACCACATCAGCTAGTATACTGCACAGGTGAATCAATACTTTCATTCATTTGGCCGGGGTTTGTGCCCCTTTGATGTTCCAGGAACAAAAGTGGTAACCAGACATAATAGCTATGTAACTGAGAAGCTGAGTCTTAAATATATAAGGTCAGAGAAACCAATAGATAAAACAAAAGCCTTGGTCCCATTAATTGTGGCAGTGCCCTCCCCCCTTAGAATCTTTAAATCCCCCCAATCCCTCCCTAACCCACCCCATCCCAGAAAGAAATACTCTACAACATGTAACCCTGAGCCCCACATGACCAAATAAAGAGGATTTATAACGTAAGCCCCAAGCTGGGCAAATGATTGTGGAGGCTCAACCCCCCTTTGCCAAGACACGACTGTTCAACCCAAGGGAACACATCCCGGCTCATCCCCCAACCCCCACCCCAAAAAAAAACATTAAGTTGAACACGTTATGAATACCCAGCTCTAATGGGATTAGTCCTCTACATATAATCCTTGTTTCAAGCTGGAACATAAGAACATGGTAACCAGCAGTGATCCAAAGAATCAACTACATTATGTGCTAGGATTTAAAAAAACTAATATGCAACATCTGAACTGCAAACTATGTACATATGTATTCCTGGAAATATTATCCAAGCAGTAGAATAAAAAAAACAAGCAATCAAAACCTTGATTTCTCCTCTCCCCCCCCCCCAACACTTTATTGTAGCCAAATAATCAGTTTAAATACTGGACTTTCTCCAGGATAGGCTAACTCAAATAGGTTTAGTGGAAAATGAGGGATCACATGTTAATTCATAAAAAAAAAAAAATTAAATAAAGTTTTGAGTCAGGCCCTTGCATGCCTGATTTACATGGTAAAATTCAATAATAATGAAATGAGGAGAGGGAGCTAATCGTCAAAAAAAAAAGAAGAAGAAAATAAAGGGAAAGGAGGATTAGCGGTGTAAACAAATATAGGCCAAGAACTTGGCTGAAAACATATCAGTCTCTAACTGTAACCTGATGTGCGTTCATTCTTCCGAGCGATTTACTTACACAATGCTGCGCAGATTCAGGTAGTTCCATAGCTCGCATGTTCGAGAGGGGAGAAAAAATAAAGCTGCAGAGAGTGGGGCAAAATAAATGCAGCCCTCCAAGAACTAGTCACCATAGCCGTAAGGGAGAGTGGATTATAGAGTTTTTCTTTCTTTTTTTTTTTTCTGAAGGGATACAATCCTTGGGTAGATTGAAAGGAAGAAGATCCATGAAATTTACTTGCATGATGGTGCGCAGATTCGGGTAGTTCCATAGCTCACACGTTCGAGAGGGGAGAAAAAATAAAGCTGCAGAGAGTGGGGCAAAATAAAGGCAGCCCTCCAAGAACTAGTCACCATAGCCGGAAGGGAGAGTGGATTAAAGAGTTTTTCTTTTTTTTCTTTTTCTGAAGGGACGCAATCCTCGGGTAGATTGAAAGGGAGAAGATCCATGAAGTTTAAGTCCTATTCTCCATCTGGTAGCACGTAAATGGACCCCGGAAACAGCAACTGCATAAAGTAGAGGACAGGTAAAGGACTGTAAAGTTGTCGAATGGATAGTCTCCAGTAAATCTCAAAATCTTCCTGTAGGATATGTGAGCACCGCAGGAGGTTACCAAGCCCATATAAAATCAGCGGTGGGCAAACGGATTGGGGCAACATAAGGGGCAATTCCTCTGGTGCCTGCTTTGCATCTTCAAAGCTTCTCCAGCTGCCATGGTACTGGACCTGCAATTTAGTTGGATTGTTCATCTGGAAAGGAATTCCAACGGTGATTAATTTCATGACAGAGTTGTGGTACTCAGCACGTTTCCTGTCCAGTAATGACTGGCAGGTCTTGAGAAAACCTAAGCTGGGCATCTTCCCATCGTACCTCCTTCAGCAAATTAGTTTTTGCCAGGATATGCTGCTGATCTATGTAACTTAGGAGGCGGATAATAAACAGCCTAGGTTTAGCACCGGGAGGGGGTCATGGTTTCAGTGAGCGGTGGGCCCGTTCAACCTGGTACGTTGTAGTCTGCGGTGGATGGCCCGCCATCTTCGCCAGGAGCTTTTGGGTAAATTGAACAGTGGCGGATCCTTCTGATTCTTCCGGTAAGCCAAAAATCACAATATTGTTCCTCCTATTTCTCCCCTCAAGGTCTTCCAACTTACTTTCCATTTTATTTAGTCTCTGCCTCAATGCTACAACCTCTGATTCCACCCTAATCTGCCAACTTTCTAACGAGAACATACAGGCTAAGACGTCTGAGATTTTTTTATTAGTTTCTTTTAAGTCGGCTTGAATATTTTTCAAATCCAAAGCAAATTCTTTAAAGACATCCTTAATAGTGGCCATTTCAGCTAGAAATTTGTCCTCAGACAGAGGAGTGGAACTACTAGTCGAGGATGTCATTCTGCTGGAGGTTGCAGCTTGTGTCTTGGATCTTTTGGCAGTTTTGTCTGGCGTTTGGGGAGGCATTCAGGCCGGGAGGGCCTGGCACATTTCTGTGTCCATATCTACACTCATTTAACATTTAGCATTTCCTTCTCTGGCTTGATTGTTGTTCTCTTTGATTATTTGGTCTTATTAGCAGCAATAAGTTATCTACTGCTAGTCACAAAGTTGTTAAAGTTGTTGTTTTTCAAGGGTCAGAAGAGCCAAACTAAGGAGCATCTGCTCAGGCTGAAGACATCACATGATCTGTCCAGCCTGTTCTACACGCATACGCTGGTCAACAGCTGGACTATGTCTGGTCAGTATCTGGACTATGTAGATTGTTCCTTTGATTACCTGCTCCACATGTATCTAACCCATGTCAGCAGCAGTTAAATGTCCTTTTTGATATGTGCATTGGATGACCTTTTCCATCCACATCAAGAACTCAGATAACTTTCCTCCTATTCTTTGTTTGAGGAGGGACTGCTGCACAAGGATTTTCCTGGGTTTCTTCAGATATCAAATCTTCACTTTAAAGTAACCAAACAATCATCTACAGTGGCATCCATTTTTGACGCCTTGAGGGCCTGTATGTCTCCCAGTGCTGGTCCCCATAAACACTTATTCATGCATGTCTTTTTCTCATTGCCTGAACAGTTCAGATCCTGCACTATCAGAGTGACTTGCTCAATCCAAGTTCAAAGTATTTTTACCTTACTGGGATGGGCTTCACCTTGAGAAAGACTGGATCCTATGATAGTCATTGTATTTGTTGGAAGGGTGTGGTCTCTTTTACATCAGATACCCTGATGCATCTGATAAAGCCTTCACAGGGGCCACATATGATCCCAAAAGCACCAACAGTTCCTTCAGGTCCTTGGCAGTCCTGCCTTCTTGTGTGAGACAGTTCTTTGCTTATTCTTTGCAATGTATCCCAAGGCAGTACCACGGTCACTGTCCAGGGTGCTCCCCTTGCTAAGCATCTGCCACACCTCCTTTTCTTCTGGAGTTAGCATGTGGGGTGACTTGGCTGGATCCACTTGCTAGTTCTTTTCTACAGTAACCTTGACTTTTCTGGTGCCTGCCTTGTCTGACTTTGCTGTGCTTTCAGTTTCTCAACCTCCTTTAAGCTATTTGTCAACATCCCTATGATAGCAGTCTTGCTCAATCCTTCCATGATATTCCTCAGCAAAAACACTTTCTTGGCATCCAATTGCCTAACCTGGCACCACAAAGACACAATGACCAGCCGCACTCCAAGCTAAAGTTTCCAAATATTTATTCCATATGTTTTATAAACACAGTTCCCTGACTATGCTCAATGTTTCACCCTCCATGGGCTTCTTCAGGGGCTAGGATCTATAATTAAATGCAAAAAAGAATGTTTTTTAAACAAAAATCTCATTACATGCACATTCTCTTTAAATATTCCTAACCTGGAATCTCCACTTGTTCACATTTCCTCTTCTGTATGATATACTGTCCTGATTTAAAAATACATTTTCCCACCATCCACCATATTTGTCCACAGCTCTGAATGTTCACATCCTAATTTCACACATATATTAAAGACATTATTTGTTCGGCACCTATACTTGTGCTGTAGTCAAGGTGAAGATATTCAGTATATTTCTATTAATATTATAGTTCCCAAACAGTTAAAACATCTTTTTCAGTTTACAGAACTGTTAAAAAAGTGTTCTTTCTGTTGAATTCATATTAACATTTAATGTTAATCAGTCAAACATTTCTTACTCAGTTTGACTTAATATTTATGCTCTCCTTTCCTAGAATAATACACCTATTTATTTAACCATACCATGTTTCAACAGATCTCTAAATATTCATCATGGATCTTTTGTATGAATGCAATACTTACAGTGCATGGGAGGGTATGGCATTGCTACAGTGAAACATTTTTGCCAAAGACCGTTAATGCGACAACAATGGCAGACCACTGTAATGGTTGCATGAGACCCTGGCATGGCTTCTCTGGGATCTGCGCCCCTTCCCAGAAACAGCTTCAACTCAGAATTAGTTACATTAGAATTTGGGGGGTGTGAAGGGCTCAGCCCCCAATAAAAACACTGCTTTTCTGGATGGCACAATGCCGACCATAGCTGCAGTCGACATACAGCCATCACTGTAATATCAGGTCAATATTTTTGTCGAACCGGTGTCATAGAACCATATGGGAGAGGGTTATTACAGTCAGAATTCAATTGAAGCACATGCTTGTTGTACCATTGTTGTGACATCATGTAGCTGTTCTACCATCATTAGTACATCACAGCAATGGTACAACAAGTTAGAATGCTGTCGCATGCCACCTTCCCATGAACTAACGCTGATCACTCTCTTTTTTTTTTCGACAGTATGGGCATGTAAAAATAAATCAAAAACGAGCATTAGTGGTAGCGGCTGCAGTCTAACGTGAACTGTCACATTTCACTGCTTGCGCTCTGTCACTGGAGCCCATAAACTATACACAAGACAATGTATGGCCATCCGTTAACAACCATGCTTAATTCACTTCTCGAGGTTACCATGCCAACAGTAAACCTCTTGAGCTTCACTCATGAGGTTTATTAAGTTGTCATGGTAACCTCTCAAAGTGAATGCAGCGTTGTTGTTAACTGATGCCCATACATTATCCTCTATGTAATTCTGATAGTGCTACTGTTATCTTCGTACTCACAGATCACTTGGTAATATTTCAGACATTGTCAATTACTTGTTGATGGTACTCCTGATATCTGTTCAAGTCACCCAGTAATGTCCATAATACACCGTACTTATTAAACCTCATTGTGTATCACACACCAATACTACATTTCATAATCTGTGCTATTAAATTCCAGACTTTTCATCCTTATCCATGAATACAGTTGATTATCTGCAAATGTTGCTACTTCATATCTATCAGTCTTATTCAGGTTCACTGAGGTCCTCGCTATAATGACTTGACTGGATCTACTTCCTAGTTGTTCTCTACAGTAACCTTGACTTTTTTTGTGCCCACCTTGTTCGGCACTTGCTGTGCTTTCAGTTTCTCAACCTCCTTCAAGTTCTTTGTCAACATCCCTACAATAGCAGTCCTGCTCAATCCTTCCATGATATTCCTCTGTGTAAACACTTTCTTGGCATCCAGTTACCTAACCTGGCACCAACCATCATATCATCCTCCTGAACGTCCATTTTACTTGCAGCAAATTTTCTAATTTTGAGGGGGGAAGGGGGTGGTATCAGATTGTCCAGCCACAGTTGTGGTCAATGTGAGAAACTTGATGGTAAACAGAAAATCAGTCCCAGTGGTGCCTCAACTTAGAAAGGTCCCTGAGGGTAGTATCTCCCCAGAGTGAGTTCACTCTCAGATTCCATAGAGGTACAGGGAACAACAGCCCTACAATGCCACCAGGTCACTGTGGATGTCATGGCAGCTTCTGGGTCTGTTATATCTCCTTTAATAACTGAGGTGGTTTGTATCCATGTATAGTTAAAAATAGCATGGTGCCCCCACCAAAAGAAAGAGTACAGTGAGCATGGTGAAAGTGTGGTACAACCCCCTGGGTTGCTGTAGCTACTCACCTCCCCAGTGTGATCACCCCATTGTTGGACCTACCCAACTGCTGGACAGTCTCCACTAAGTATGCACTTAAATTCTAAATAAACTGATAGCAGACTAGTCATTCAGACAGAAGAACATAACTTTAATAGTGCAGCAGACCTTGGGGGGAAAAAGAAGGGTTAGCAGCAAATTAAGGCAGGCAATATAGCCAAACTGGTCTTCCAGTGGCCTATATAGACTCAATTTGGTAACAGGTGGCTGCTGTTCAATGCTCTGCTAGGAGCAGCTGAATCAAAAGCTTCCCTGGTTTGTTATGTTTCCTGGTTTGTAACTAAAAATTCCTGTCCAGACACAGCCCTCCACTTTCGGCTCGCCCCCCCACCACCACAGTACACATTACAGTGTGACTGTCTCACTGTCCTGCACAGGAAGTGCTACCCTCTCCCCACTGGTACCAGTGCTTTACCCTTTACAATCCTTAAGACAGCTCCCAAATTTTAGATGTCTAACTGTGGAATCAGCATAGGCCCACCACTGCAGGGGGTGGCAGAGCACTTTATAGTGAATGATGAGCAATGCTCAGTAAATAATAAATCCTCAAACACAAAGGCCATGCATTTGCAAATGACTAAAACCCAAACCTCAAACAGGGGTATCTGTGAGCCCTGTCTCACTGACTACATCCACTAAATGTCTTCTCAACTATTTTTCAGTGTCCCAGTCCCAAGGACAAGCTCTACTGGTACTCACTGTTCTGGTGCTACAAGATCTCCCTCGCTATGCAGGGCTCCATTGTTGCAGCTTGCAGCAATCCTTCTCAGGCAGTCAATTAGTCTGCTCGGTCTGTCACTTTCATTCTCTCGCTGTGCTTCTGAGTTGGAGAAGCAGCTCAGAGGTTCCACTGTCCTCCAGTCAACAAGGCCAATAGGATCTGCACCACTCTCCATGTCAAGCCATCCAGTATGTGGAGTGGTGATAGCTGGGGACTGGGCCATGGTACATGCTGGACAGATCCCACTGCATTTCAGGTGGTCATTCAGCTCTAGTTCTCACACTCTGTGGCTGGCAGTGTTCAACACTGCAGTCATGTTTGCTTATTTATCATGAGAATATGTCCTTTAAACAGGATCTGATAGTACTCACACAGTTTGTCAATGGCAGATGCGCAGTCTGTCCCAGCACAGCTCTCAGCAGTAGACAGCGGTCCTGCTCACTCACAATCTCACACAGATGTGCCTTGAAAGCAGCTCAGCCCATGCTGCTCACAAGAGAAATGGTAAAAGGGCTGTCAATTAGGATAACTGTCCTGTCACTAAATTGGTGATTGGTGGCTAGAAAGGTACCTAAATGTCTTAATCCCATCAGTAGTCCGTGAACTGTTGTGGCTCTCTGTGTTGGCAAATATTCCTGACTGGCTGGTTTGTAACCCTTCAACCCCATTGCCATGGCAAGGCAGGTCAAAAGCGATGAACATCACTGCTGATTCGTAGTTCAAACCATTTTTACAAAAGTCCTCATTCACACAAAGCGCAGTCAAAACACATCTCAGCACTCTGAACCAGTCCTGAATTACAGGTGCAAACTCACATCCGGCTCGGTCAGCACACAGATCAAGTGATTCCTGGTCCAGCTGCTGATGCAGTAGTGTCATTTCCATCAGTGGTGGAGACTGCCTCAATGCTCGAGCAGCAAGGGAGTATTATAGGTCACAAGTAATTAGAACATAATTAATCAAATATATACAAAATACTAGGATTATTAAAAGTTATATTTTTTTAACAAGAAACTTTTAGAATATTTTTTGGATTAGACTTAGAAACGGAAACTGGTCAACCATCCCTACTACCAATGCCAGTCTCCAATCAACAGTGAAGGGGACACAGAATTATGCTGCAGTGCAGTATTTAATACCCCCAGCTTGATGCCTGTATCTGGAAACCCATTAGCAAGGCCTGATAAAGATTTTCTAATACTTGGGAACTCTAGTGAACTCTTTAACTGCTTGGGCATGTGGTCATTTGCAAAGGTGAGCCAGGGTCTGTCTGTGAAGAAAAGAAACTGAGGCTAGCTGAAACAAAAGAAGCAAGAGGAGGGATTAGACAGGGGCACAGGCCAGGGCTTCTGCAGATACCTTATTTAGTGTAAACAGACTCAGTAATCTGAAGTGGTTACAGTTACAAACTGAGAATACATCATGCAAAAAACAAGAGTCAGTGTAATGCCTTGGCTAAAAGGGATGTAACCTTTTAGCTGAATGTTTGGAGCTGCTGTCTTTGAGACAAGAGATGCAAGAATCAGTCCCAGGGTCTGGCATTTACTCTTTCACAGAAACATGAAAACACAGACAATGTTGGCAGAGAAAGACCATGAGTCCATCCAGTCTGCCCAATTTTACCCAACTCTACCCCATGACCTATTGTCTAGATGAGGTTAGTGCCCTCACCGCCACCCCTCATTCCCTGCCTTACTGCTACCCCCCCCCCGAGTACCCGTTACGCCCTTTACTTTGTTCCAGCTGTATTTGAACCCATTAAGAGTTTTTGCACCCACCACATCTGCCAGTAGGCTGTTTAGGCTCAGCCACTCTCTCTGTAAAGTAAAACTTTCTTGAAGCCCTCCCAAATCTTCCCCACCACCAGACTTCGCAATGTCAAGCCTGTAATTCAGTTTACATACTGTATGTCCTTCCATAAACTAGGGAAAATAAATTACATCAAACTGCAGCAGGTTGGAAGAGAAAGCCTTCATTTTATCGTTCAGAAACTCCAGATCATGAGGAAGGTTCAGTCTACATTTTTATTTAGTTTCATATATTTCATCAGGAAAGGCATATTGCACTAGGAACAGCTTGTTTCCAGATGTGTCCGGGGGGGGGGTGAGGGGGCACAGTGCAAGACAATAATTTGTAACAAGAAAACAAAGAAAAAGAGCAGTAGTACAAATCAAGCTATCAATCAATACCATAGCGGGCATCAGGAGACTACACAGAAACATGACAACAATGGATAAACACATCCAGATGAATAGCAGGATCGTATATGAATACATATAATGTAAATAACAAACTCGAGTCAGAGCCAGTAGGGCTGTGGAGAGCTTTTAGGAGCGGCAAGAGGGGTGAAAAGAATATGCTGTGCTCTCGCTGTACCAGAATCAGCTGTAATACTGCAGCAATTACAGTACTGTGCATGCATGATACTTGCACATATGCAGTTTGCCCTGGAGTCAGCCCTTGCGCAACATGGAGGTGCTGACATAACCACGTGTAACAACCCAGTCCCCTGGGGTTACTAGAATCCCATTAGTACTAGTCTTAAGCAGGTAGGAAAAGGCAGCTGGTGGGGAGCTCATAAGGGGCTTTCAACATAATGACATCATTGTTTACTCAACTAGCCTGAAAGAAGGATGAATATGTCATTTAGAACTCTCGCAGCAGCATAACCATTTTAGAGTCAGCTGCTCTCGGGGAGCTTAGAATGTTCATCAGTAAGTTCAAGTGTGGCAGTCAGAGTGGCAGGAGGTCTGCCACTGGGGCTCTTTCAAAGGGAGCCCTGGTATTTCTTACCCTAGTTTGGTAAAATCTTCAGTTTGCCTGTGAAGTGGTGGAGACCGTTTGCTTGCAAGACTGTTTAGTTTCACTCCATGGGGAGTGAGAGGGACTGCAATTCTTATGGATCCAAGGGGCAATCCTCTGAAGGTCCTGAAGCTCATAGCTGCCTTAAGGTAGAACACTGAGTAGAATCTGACAGCTACCAGAGAAAGAAAGGTGCCTTTTGTTCTTTCCATGACTGGGAGGAAGGAACAACTAATCTGTGAGTACAGAATTTGAGGCTGTTCTCTGAGGGAGTGTCTTAGGTGTGTGTGCCCTAGATAAGGCTAGATCACACCAGTCAGGACCCCTTTGACCACAACTGTGCTGAATTTAAAGTTAAACTTGGGAGTTTTCAGCAATTCAGTGGGGATTGAAGACTCATTTGGTGTAATCTTGAAGAAAAGGCAGAGGCTGTTTGGGGCAAAGGGTGGGAGGAACACCATCTGGAGTTTCAGGTAGGGCTAACTGGTTCATAGATAGGCATCAGTGTTCCCTGGGCAAAGGCCATATACCAGAAGGATTTTAAAGTGTGTGGCACATCCCACATATATACACTTTGGAAATGGAAATGTGTAGAAAATGTTTAAAGTGTGTGACACATCCCACAGATATACACTTTTGAAGAGAGATAGAGATATTTTTGAGGAAAACAGTACTGCCTAGCAAAGTGTCCTGCAAAAGAGAGTGTGCCTGTATTGCCATGACAAATCTTTGGGGTATCACTCTTGCTTTAAGTAACATCTTTAAATAAAGCCATACTGCAAAATCCCAGTTACTGCTTTGGACATTCCACTTATTGCTTCTAGTGTGAACATTATAGTATGTAACCCCCTGCCCCTCTAGATAACGAGCCTGGTATACACTCCAACACTAGGGTGGTACCAAAAGTAAACTGTATTCCATGTAGTTGGCAGTAATTTTTTTAAGGGGGGGGGGAGTCCACTAGCAAAAGGTGGTGTGGGGGTTACATATGTATGCATGATACTCATGCATGTGCAGTTTAAGTCAGTGCCACCTTGTTGCAGGCGGCAGCTCTAACGTCTGCAGTTGTGGAATGGAAAAGTACTGCGTCAGGAAGTGGGTATGTTTATGCGGTCCATGGAGGGAAAGGGCTGCATAAACAGAATCACTGGAAACTATGCCGGAGTACTGTGGCAGAACATCAGACAGCGGTCTGGTTATGTGCTTCCACAGTACTCTTATACAAATCTGATGATGGCATAACATCTGTGGAGCTTAGCCCACACAGCCATAAAAATCAGACACAGGAGGAGACTATTAACAAACTAAAGATCTAGTTTGGGACTTGCTCATCATCACGGTCACTTTCCCAGTCGTTTCTAAGCAGTAATTTCTGGTAAATATGCCTTAACCATATTGATTGCAGTGCTGATAGACTACTTCTGGTTTTCCCCTGATTGTATTAGGCGGGGGTAGTAGCAGTCTTGAAGTGGTATCTGCCAGTGGTGGCATGCTCTGAAAAAAAGTGGTCCGCAGGGGTCGAAATTGTCACCGGCCCACTACCCATATGCTGGTAGATTCTGTATCGGGCTAGTAAGATTTTTATTTAACCAGCCCTGTGGGCTTGTACTGGAGAAGGCAGCACTGCAGTACGTACACCAACTGGGCCAGTGGAAATGTCTGTGGGGCCAGTGGATTTTCCCAGTCACTAGCCCTGCTGGCTAGTGGCTGCAAAACTTAATTTTGATCCCTGTCAGGTCCCCATGCTCGTCTGCACATTTTAGAAATGACTCCTTTCCTTGTTTTTGCTGTAAAAAAACTGAGCCCTTTAACACAAAAACAAGGAGTCAGTTATGGCCTCCAACCCCCCCCCCCCTTTCGCTTCAAGTGAGGAACATTGTGATTATGGGTTTGCATGAGATGTACAGTGTCAGCCATAGATGCATAATATTGTTAAACAGTAATCAACTGTATGTAAAAGCTTTTTTTTTTAATGTGTGCTTTCTTTTTTTTTCAATTATATTTTATTCATTTTGTAATATGATTGTACATTACAAATTTCTCATGCATGGAACATTGAGCAGTTTACATTCCATTTAGATGCAACATCTATTAACATACAGGATGGTAGTGTCCCATGCTTATACTACTATATGAGAAGCAACTACTATGCCGTAATTATTACTTCTAAAACCAATTCTATGAAACTGTAGCCCAAGAGCTCATGACAAAGCCGAAATAAGATTACTTAAATGTGTCCTAAAGAATCCAGCGCCCTTGCGGGCTGTAGATGCCATGAATGAACCAACAAGTGAATAAAACTACAATATTTATACAGTCATAATAGCAAACCTACTACTCCACAGATTCAAACAACATCAGAAACACAGAGCAGGCACAGTTAAACCTAGCAATGCTCTTGAAGCTCCTATAACAGAAAACTGATATTGTTTTTTTTTTTTTAATTAGCACTACTGGCATGCAGGGTAACTAAACAGTCTAGCCACTCCAGTCATTTAGTATGCTAAAATAAATTTATGCTGTTGATTATGTAAACCTGCCCACATGAAAAAGATACTACCTTCGTCATATTTTGCTGGAGGCATTCCAAATTAATAATGGAGAAGTACTCACCACCCTGCTGCAGTGAAAAACTTGTCAAACATCAAACTTATAAACATATAACAGTGTTAACAGTATGGAAAAATAAAAGTCTCAGTGGAAGAGTTAAGTTACGGGACAGTTCCCCATCACTGAAATTGAACAAAGCTTCAAACCTGAAGCAGTTAGTTCCTCTATTCAGGTTTTGGTGTCATCCTGATCAGGTAAAGTTGAGCGAGTAGCTTTCATGGCAGCTGCCAGGGTCGTGGCCCATTTTCCCGCATCAGTCAGACTGGTGAATACATAGACCTTGCTGTTGTAAATTATTCTCAGTTTGGCTGGAAATTGGATGCTGTGTGTTATGTTAAGATACTTCAGAGTACTGCAGACCCCTTCAAATTTCCGTCTTCGGAGCTTGGTAGCATATGAAATGTCAGGGAACACATGGACAGTATTCCCTGCCATGGTCAATGGACCAAATCATTTCGTTAGGCTCAACATAGTACCTCTGGTGCCCACACTATCTAGCACTACCATCAATATTCAGGCAAATTCAGCCAGCTGCTTTTCTCTGTGTGGTATCTGGTATGCCTTCACCATAGGGAACTCCATCTGTGGTACTTGTGTTTGGAACTGATCTTTAAACCAGTCCATAATAAATAGCCTGGCATGGTCATCTTTGGACCTTTCAGGCAGACCCAATATTCTGATGTTTTGACTCCTGATTTGATTTTCTAATATTTCTAAGTAGTTGTGCGTGTGCTGCATTTCTTTTGCACGCTGCACCATACCACTTTTGTAAGTTTCAGAGTGGTGTTTCAAGTGTTCTATGTCACTTTGTACAGAGTCCATAGCTTTCTCTACCATGGTGATGCAATCTGTCAAAATGTCCAGTTTGGTGTCCATGGAGGTGGATGAATTTAAAAGTTGCTACATTTTCCTGATGAGGATTTGTAACATCTCTTCAGTTCTGTCACCTTCTGCTGCACCACTGTGTGCTGAGTGAGTACTTGGGCCTACCATCGGACCCTTTCCCCCGTCTTTTCGAGAATCTCCTGATGTTTGATTTTTCTGTGGCTTTTCCATCTTTCTCTCTCTGGTTCTTCTCACTTCAAACAAGATCAATTTCTCCAACAATGAGCTCATAAAAATATATTTAGTTTAAGTTTGATTTATCTTATCTGAGGAGTTGAAGTGTCTTATCACTTCTCAGCTCGTGCGCCACAGCGCCCCCGAATGTGTGCTTTCTTGATGTTGTCAATACCACTCTACCCATCTTGTACTCTGCCTCTGGATTTTTATTCAGGCACAGTTAAATAGGGATCATTTAGAGGCATAAAAATAATTTATGAAAATAGAGACATTTCAAACAGCTGCACATAAGTAATCATTTCCTGTCCACTTTAAATTAGACATGGCAAGAGACAAACAAGGTGGTCTGGTCTAGAATGTCACTTAACTGGTGGAGTGGTTTGCAAAACTGAGGCTGTTTAGAAATGCAATAGGAATTATGCCAAACAAATGTAAATATCTCTAAAAGTATACAAGTTACAGATAAAAATAGGTTCATAGGTTCATAGCTGAATATGAGTTCTGTAGACAATTTGTCCTTATTGAACTTGCCACCTTTTTTTTCTATAGGTGGAACATGTATTTCATTTCACCCATGTGCTAATCTAGTCTATGTTTGAATGTATTAATGTTTTTACTGTCTACTACTTGCTTAGGCAATGAATTCCAGCTTGTTATGATCCTTTGTGTAAAAAGTCGAATCGCTTCTTGGTCACATATGTTTCTCCTTCTAATCTATAATCATGGGACCTATTTTTTTTTTTATTTTACTCCTGAAATTTTTGTACTCCAATACTTTCCATCAAACTGGGGTCTTTGATTGCCCAGAAGACTAGATAAAGATCTCCTCTTAACTGTCTATACTTAGTGGAGTATAGTCCAAGTTGTTTGAGTCTGTCGTTATTGTTATGTAGTTGCAAGCCCTTCATGTTTTTTATCTTTCTTTGCACACTTTTAGTTTTTTTTTTTTCCCCAATTGTTTAACCAGGTGAGACACACTAAGCTGAAAGCTTGTTTACAAGTGCAACCTGGGAGCACAGGGAAGTTGTGACTTGCCCAGGGTCACACAGTATGCAAGTGGGGGCTGTGGGATTCAAACTCAAGTCTCCAGATTTGCAGCCCAGAGCCTTAAACCATTGTGCTAGACTTTTGACCATTTGCTGCATAAAACTGCAAGCAGTATTCCAGATGGGAATGAACTAAACTGGTATACAGAGGGATAATTCTTTTTTGTTCTCTATGTAGCCCCCTTACAGATGGGAGTTCCTGAGAGCCTTCCTGGAGCTGCTTAGGAGCTCCTGGCCTAACTGGTATAGGGGGCAATGCCTCCAGAATGCGGCCGCTGTGAGTGTTTCGAAGCCTCCAGTCCAGTCCCTTTAAGAGCTGCTTGCTCGCAGGATTCCGGGGGTTGTAAAAGGGGGGACCGGGGTTTCTCTACTCGAATCCTGCCTAAGTTGCAGTGACACCGCTCCCGTTGTGTAGTCACCAAAAAGCACAATGGGAGCCCTTGTGATAGATGTAATTGTTTGGTTATGATTAGTTATAGCATTAGTAAAATTACAGTTTGTCTAACCTGCTTCCTTTGCAGCTGGAACTTTGTGTGCTTGGCCCCTCCATTTTGGACCTGGACTATTGCACTGGACCATTGGTGGCTGAGGAGCGATTAAAATGGAGAACTTTTGAGCCAACCAGGATCAGGACTCACTTTATAGCTGGCTGGCCATAGGGGATACAGCCAGGAGTGCTGGGAAATGAAGTTCTGGGCTAGGGCGCCTTTGTTGCACCAATGGGGACAGATGTAAGTGCATGGTACCTGCAGCCCACCAATAGGATCGGGTGGCGCCCGAACTGAGAGACCTGGGACAAACTGCCAAGGGGCAGATTCAGTGTAGCTGTGAGCAAGGAAAAAGCTCCAGGCTCTTGTGCCATTGAGTTTTCGTGTGGGAAGCACGTGTGGAAGGCCAGAGTCAGGCGGTAAGCCCGCCACCAAGTACAGACTAAATCCGCTAGTGAGCGGTCAGAGGAGGCTGTGTAAGAGTGCAGCTACCTACCAGGCTCACCCTGTGTAGGACTGGAGAATCTTCTTCAATCACGCTTGGTCTGTCAGGGAAATTGAAGCTGCGTCGTTGGGCCCGGTGCACTGAAGTAAAGTGATTGGGAAAATACAGCAGCTGCCTGGTATGGTACCCCTCTGTTCTTCATATAAATGTGTGGAGGAGTGTTGGGATCCCAGGCTTGTCCCTGCAAGTGGTGTGAGAGCGATCTTCCTGCTGGAGTCGTGAGTACTACATCAGGGTAGCTACCTAGCAGCTGTCCATAGTGTGGGCCAGATTTGTCTGGCTGTTTTACTAGCTACACGAACTGGGCCTGCTGGTTCTACTTAACCATCGTAGGAATCAAGTGCTTGTGCGTGTGTGTGTGTCAGGGCCCCAACCAGCTGCATTGAGAGGCTAGCCTACTAAAGATTGGGTACCCAGAGACAGTGACTTATAGGTTAAGCCTGTGCACAGTGCTATATATATATATATATATATATATATATATATATATACACACACATATATTAGAGTAATAAGCTAATTAACTTGATTGCCCCACCCTTGTTATTTCCCCCCTAAATAAATCAGATTGGTTGTTCTGTTAAAGCATACTGGCTGAGCTGTGTGTTTATGGTGAGCTACTGTACTGTGATTACTGTGTAACAGCCTCTTCCTTTTCAGGGGACCTGCAGCCCAAGCGGACTGGTTCAAGCCTGGGGGTGAGTGTATGCGACTGGGCCATCAGGGGTTACTTGAGTGGGCCACTAGTGGGAAAGAAGGGGGGGTCACAGTAGACCAGAGGGCTGTGACCTGGTGATACCAGACAATACCAACCCCAACCTCTGGGTGGAGGCACCCCTTATTGGATTCAGGCCCCTCAACCTGTTAGTGTCAGAGCAGGCAGGGGTAGGAGCCCTTGGGATAGCAACCCCTAGGGGTTACATCTACTTTTAATGTTTTATAGCATACAACCTAGAATTTTCTGGCATTTTTTCATAGTCATTTTTGTATGCACATCTGCGGACAGCTTGTCTGTAATTATTATTCCCAGGACTCTTTCTTCTGTAGTGGTTTCTAACACCTGGTTATCTAGTTTGTATATGATGATAGGGTTCTTAGGTCCAAAGTGCATCACTTTACACTTGGTTCTGTTAAACATCATTTTGTTATTTTTTTGCCCATAAAGATAAATTATCTAAGTTAGCCTGGAGTTTTTGTCCATCATCCTGATTCTGTACCAGACCCCCTAATTTGCAATCATCTGCGTACTTGCTTAACCATGCATTTTCAGATGTCTTCAGTGTTGTTACTATTATATTGAAAAGTGCAGGCCCCAATACATAGCCCTGGGGCACCCCACCTGTTACCTCACCGCAGTCAGACTGATAACCCTTTATTGCTACGTTTTGCTGTCTGTTTTGTAACCATGATGTTATCCACTCCACAATATTTGGTTGTAACTTGATTTGATAGAGCTGTTCAATTAGTGTTTTATGTTATACTTTGTCAAATGCTTTGGCAAAGTCCAGGTATATTACATCTGCTGGTATCCCTTTTACCAAGGCGGCACTCACCCATTCAAGAAAGGATATTAAACTGGTGAGGCATGATCTTCCCTGTATAAACCCGTGTTGTGAGATATCTATTATTTGTTCATTTTTCAAGTGGTCTGTAATTCGTTGTTGTATAACTCTTTCCAGTATCTTCCCTGTCACTGAAGTTAAACTTATGGGCCTGTAATTTTTTGTTTCTGATCTTGAACCGGTCTTGTGTATTGGTGTTATGAGAGCTTGTCCCCATTCAGGCAGTGTTTCACCATTTTATAGTGATTGATTAAATAAGAAAGTTAATGGTCCCACTAGTTCATTTTCTAGCCCCTGGAGCAGTCTAGGAGTTATACCATTCAGTCCTGCTGAGCTATTAAATTTGAGGCCTTTTATAGTCTTGCTGATTTCATTTTCTGTGATTGGAATGTAGACATTTGTTGCATTTATAATGGGTTTAACTGTTTTTTCTTTAGGTTCATATACAACTTAAAAAGTATTTGTTCAATTCGAGGCTATGTCTGATTCATCTGTAATAGTTCCATTATGTGCTATGACTGGACCTACCTGTTTATCAAGTTTATTTCTAAGTTTCTTTTTGAGTCTATGATCACGTTTTTAAGTTGTTTGTTACAGTGTTTCAGCTTTTCACTTGTACTACTTTTATTTTTTATTTTAGTTGTTTAACCAGGTGAGACACACTAAGCTGAAAGCTTTTTCACAGGTGCAACCTGGGAGCACAGGGAAGTTAAGTGACTTGCTCAAGGTCGCACAGTATGCAAGTGGAAGCTGTGGGATTCAAATCTAGGTCTGGTTTGCTGGATGTCACCAGATTTGCAGCTCAGAGCCTTAAACCACTGCGCTATACTACCTCCCTTATTACTTGATAAGTTTTTTTGAACTTGGTGTATAGTTTCTTTTTTTTTCTAATTAGTTTCCTGATGTTCTTATTCCACCTGGTTGTTTTTGTATTTACTGATTACCGGTACCCATTTGTCAGTGCAATAGTCTGATTGATTGTTTTATGTTCGTCCATATGGTTTTTAAATCTTGGTTCTGAAATTATTTCTTCCAATTCAAGGTTGATAGGAATTCTTTTAGAACTGTTATACCTTTTGCTATTTTTTAATGTGCTTTGTAAGAAAATTCAATAATTTGGTGATTGCTGTTCCCTAATGGTATTGTTAGTTTTAGTCCATGTATGTCTTCATTCTCATTTGTTAATATTAAATCAAGATTATTGTTTCCTCTGGTAGGTTTGTTACTATCTGGTCCAGATTGTGCTGAATGGTATATTCAATAAATCTATTTTCAATATGGTTATTACTGTCTAATGTTTCCCAGTTTATATATGGGAAATTGAAGTCTCCCATTAGTATGGTATTATTAGTTATATTTCGTTATTCAAGGCATTTTCAGAACTGGTAGCTATCTTCATTGTTTAGCCCAGGTGGTTGATATCCTAATCCTAATGTTAGTGTTTTATTTGGTAGTCTAATCTGCGCCCATATAATCTCGTTATTGTCACTGGAGTTATGAATTTCATATTCTTTCAGATTTATTTTAATGTGTAACGCAACTCCCCCGCCTCTTCTATCCTTCCAGTTTTTATATATTTTGTTATAGCCTTCTATGTCAGTATTCCAGTCTGTGTTACTGAACCAAGTTTCAGTAACTCCACATATGTGTATTTGTTTAGTGTTCATTATGTAAGTAAGCTTGTCAATCTTGTTTTGAAGGCTTCTGGCATTTAGTAATATTATTTTTAGATCAGTTATTTCTTTGTTGTCATTTGACCTTAGTTCTAGACCCTTTTTTTGTGATTTGTGTTGGATGTTGTTTCTCTCTAAGATTCCTAGCTCAAGAGAGGTTCCTAGAGAGTTCCTCTCCCCAATTGGCATCTAGTTTAAATGGCTATTGATGCATTCCACCATATGTTTTCCAAGTATTCTGCTTCCTCTTCTGTTGAGGTGTAGGCCATCCCAACAGTATAGTTATTTTTTTCCAATAAATGCTTTCCAATGCATTATGCACTTTATGTTTTGCTGTAATCACCATCTCCTTAGCCAGTTATTAATTTGCTGCATTTTGTTATGTTGAATGTAATGTGCCTTTGGTATGGGGCGTATCTCTGGCAGCACTGTTTCACATCCCAGATCTATACATTTGTTAGTTGGGGCAATGTAATCCTATTTAATTTTCATGACAGGATCATGTAACACATTGTTCAGCCCTGCATGCACAATAATTAAAGGGTTGCCACCAGTTTTATTTAATAATATTGGTTGCCATTTCTATTATGTCTGATATTTTTGCTCCCCTGTAGTTGGAAAGGGTCCTATTGAACTTATCTGGATTGCATATGTCTCTGTCTATGTGCTCTACCATAGAATCTCCTAGGACCAGGCTGTCTCTTGTTGCTTCAATATTATTTGTTTCCACGTCATCATTTCCCTCCAGTGTTATCTGCTCAGGTGTAAATGATATTAAATTACATGTTGATGAGTCACCATTTGAGCCTGTAGATGTCAATGGTTCCATTGGTGGCTGGTTTATTGCAAGTATGGACCCTTCACCTTTGTGGCTGTTAATGGTAGCAGACCTATTTTGATTTTTATTAGGTGATTTTTGTACAGCCTGTTTTGTTTGTGAACTAAGTTCACTGGTAAGATAATCTTCAGTATTTACTTGTGGAGTGTCAGTGGTGTTCAGGGGATCAAATTGGTTTATAAGTGAGAACTGGAAATCTGTCACCTTTCTCCCTCCTTTGGAGGCCTTATCTGTTTGAACCTGAAACCATTCAGTTTCTGCACCAGCTATACTATCATCTAGCCTTAAGCACTTTTTTGTATGTGTTTTATTATAGTATTCTTCTTGGGAGAAAAAAATCCAGCATTAAAGTTATTCAGGACAAAAAGACATTTCAAATGAACCTATTCATTAAGCTGCATGGATTATATTTT
This sequence comes from Neoceratodus forsteri, assembly GCA_016271365.2. Classification (NCBI taxonomy): domain Eukaryota; kingdom Metazoa; phylum Chordata; order Ceratodontiformes; family Ceratodontidae; genus Neoceratodus; species Neoceratodus forsteri. The sequence goes on along the minus strand of CM028130.1, from coordinate 562,197,918 downwards.
TTAAATTGTGGCCATCTGATTACCTCAATTTTCATTTTGCATGGAAGTTATGCCAAACAAATGTAATTATCTCTAAAAGTATATGCGTTACACATAAACAAGCAGTAAGTTCAGGACAAAAGTACTTTTCCAATGAGCCTATTCATTAAGCTGCACTAATTATATTTTTAAAACTATGGTCATCTGATTACCTGAATTTTTACTTTTCTTCACAATTTTCACCTTTTGGGTGGCTATATTTAAGAAAATCTAACAAATTCAGATTAGTGACTACCCTCATTTGAAAGGTAATTTTGTCCTGAACAACTTTCATGTTGGTTGAGTATTGGTAACTTGTACACTTTCTGAGATATTTACATCTGTTTGGCATGACTCCTACTGTGTTCACTCAGAGAGAACAAAATAGGCTGTTTGGAAGACCGTATTTTACAAAATATAAAGAATTCAGATTAGTGACTTCCTTCACGTGAAAGGTCTTTTGTCCTGAAAAACGTTCACACTGGTTGTTTCTGCACACTTTGAATAGTTTTAAAGATATTTTGATATGTTTTGAATGTGTGCATATTTGCTCTCAGAGAAAAGCAGCTTGGATTTCTGTGTCCACCATTCTAAACAGAATGAATGAAGTATGTATTTAATTGTCATAGAGATTTGCAGTCATGGAAGGATACACTGAAAAGTACTAAAAAATGTGTTCCACGATAATCCCATTTTTCTAGCTAAAGCAAGATGGCTATAGGCTCCACCCACAGCCATAAAAATGAGCTTTGCAAGATAGGCTGCAGTAGATTATGAGACAAGATCAGTAATGTCACTTAAAGGGATAGTGTCAACCCCTCCTGCATCATATTATCTCTAGCTGAAAACCCACATTGTATGATTGCTTGCCTTCTTTAACATTTGTTGATGTTGCTGGTTGTTTAATCAACTTCCCTTCTTAGTAGAACTAGAATGCATGCTAATGGTGTAATTATGCCCAATCTTATTTTGTTTCAAATCTTTCATCAACTCTTATTTCATACTTCCTGAACAGGTGGAATAACCTCAAACAGGGCAGGTCAGTCATGATGCAACAGTTTCCTCTCCTACCACTGCATCATGAGTGGCTAGACTGTGTTGGGGAGTTTCCATGTCCAGGAAAGATGCAGTGGGAGTTAATCATGGACTGTAAACAAACATGTTTTTGTGTGATGACACCAGTATGGTTGGCAGTCTCCTTCATCAGCAGTCTCTACTGAATATGACTGATCATAGCATGTTTTATTTTTAAACTAGAGACACTTTGATGCCTAAGGGGGTTGACAATGTCCTTTTTAGCAATAATAGTCATAAACATGGGTAGCATGGACACAGAGAAGGGCTTGCAGAGTAGAAGGAGAAGGAGTGGGACAAATAAAAGGCAAAAGACCAGTTCACAGCTGAAATACCCTGTAGATGAAAATGGATTGACTCACATAAGAGGGGGAGAGAGAGAGAATGTCAGAATTATGGAGGGCGTGTGAGGAGGCAGGTGTACAGGTGAGTAACGAGGTGAGATAAGAGGGGATGGTTCCAAGACAGAACTTAGGAGTAAAGGGGCCAGTGGTGAGTGTGCATGGGGGGAGAACTGTTAAGGCCAAAGCACCAAATGAAGTGAAAAAGGTGTGGGGTGGTCCAGTCTGGTGAGGGTAGACTTTGGTGCAGATATATACTACATCCCTGTAATCAGAAACCAGGAGAACCACGTTAACAATGATCTCATGCTGGCCTTCAGTTAACACATACAGTATTGTTCACTGAGTGGAGGGGTGTTAAAAGTCCCTATCCAGGATCATCCCATCCATATATTTAAAGGTGGACATCTATCTTAACTGTTATAGTCTATCCAAATTTCACAAAAGTTGAATTTGTCTTCTCCTCTCAGCCAGTCTGAGCTTGGGCTTTGAGAAGCTGTATGGATTATTTCCTAGAAACCTACTGCTCCTCAGCTTCACAAAACTACTTGTTATTTAAGAAAATCTGGTGAGTTCTTTCATGAAATAAGACTATTTTAATGCTTCAATCAAATCAAAATAATACTAGAGGAGTGCAGATCTTTAAGTCATTGTTAGCTTATGGTCACTAACCCAGCAGCACTAAACTGTTATCACAGAGCAATAGTTTTCAGGATATCTGCCCCAAGCAATGTAAAACTCAGAATTGGCAAGAAACGCAGAGTTCCCCAAAAGTTAACATTTTTGTTAACTGCTATACCAGTGTACAAACCATCCTGATATTACTTAACTTGAGCAACTATGAACCATAAATTCCACAGATAGGTGGACTGTGTCCTTCTCCTGGCCCCAGAATGTTCTGCTATGTGTTACTGTGTTCCTATGAACAGCCTAACTTATGGGGATCTGTTCTACAGCTGGCTATAGACCTTCTGCTTATGGTGCATTGTGGTCAACTATTCAGATCCCAATAGGGACACATTCTCTCTTGCATTCTAAAATATGTTTTGCTGGATACACTAGGTTGTATATTAACAGTCTAAGCCAGAGCTAGAACTTTGCCAGGCTGAGTTAGGGTTGACCTGACCTGCGTACAGAGCTGGGTCTTGGCTTAGGCCAGGCTGGTATTAGGCCTAAACTGGTTTTGACCTGGACTTGAGCTGGGTTGCAACTGGGACTGACCTTTTCTGGACTATGACTGAATTGGGACTAGCTTGACTTGGGTTCCAGCTGGCCTTGGGCTGGACTAGGATTGGGTTTTTTCTGGTGCTAATCTTTTTTTTTATTCAGTATGCTTTATTAACATTTTGCAATATAGACATGGACAATACAATTACAGTATGTAAAGATACAATGACAGTACACTAACAGGACCCCCCGCAATGATAGGTTCAGAAATATTTAGCTTAGTCATATCAGGCAGTCCAAAGGGTTCTTATGTGACCATTGGGTAGCAAAAATAACTTTGTCCACAGTTATCTTTAGCATATGCATCTTTCGCTTCCAAAGATCATCACCCCTATGCAAAGGAAACCATATACTATCAGTTACATAATCAGTAACAATGCATGTAGAGTCTCCCATTTGGCACAATACATTTTATACTTGCATTTTATACATACAATAACTTTTCCTGCATTTAAAGAAAATATGATTTCCTTCTGCCGCTCTGCTCTAGTGGGCACCTCAGCATCTAAGCAGTGTCGTAAAATTGCTAACTTTGCTTTTGTAGCCAAGGGAATATGCTCTTTACTTGGACAAAACACTGTATCAGGATAGATGCCCATAAAACAGACCTCCAGTGTGAATGCCTCTTGAAGACCCAACAGGGGAATCAAAATTATTTCTGATGTCTGACCAGAATGACTGCACTTTTTCATATAGCCATATGATATGGTACAGAGTTCCTTATGAGTTATCATATCTTCTGCAGGTGGTATCTTCTTTTTTACCCATTCAGAGCAGTTAACTGGGGGTATAATACGGGTTCTGTAATAGTGTATATTGCTGTAAATGGAGCCTGTCTTGCTTTATATACTTACATAGGCCCTGCCATATTTATTCACATATAGGTTCTGATAGTTCCAATGACAGTACCTCTGTCCAATAATGACATGGCAGCACTTCTGTCCAATATCTTCTTCTCTCTTTTTTTAGTTTCATTCATAAAAGTTATATGCATACACAATTATGTGAACATACAAAATTATACGAATTAGGATTAACTCGATTGAGCTTTTGCTCATTTACAATGAGATTCCAAAACCTGAAACAATATGGACACTTTCCTGTTAACTTGAGGGGGTCTATGCATTGCAGTGCTCTATGCAGTCTAGATATGGCAAGTGGTAACTGAGCCACAGAAAGTAACACATTTACGTGTAACCCAACTTCCTTGGACCACAGAAGAGGGCCTAAAAAGTGAGCTAAGCAATGAACTGTATGCATGACTTTAAAACTTGCCAAGTTTTGTAATGTACCTGGTACTGTAGTTGAAAGGAGCAGAACAGGATAATGGTCTTTCCCAGAATTACATTGTCTATGGAGGTTATATTTGTTTCCCTCTAAAACTGCCTGTTGAGATATCTGTTTCCAGTTTTTATATTGGGGTTCTCAAGGTGGGGTTGTGTAATGTCCTTATAAACCTTGAGTTTCATAACCCTACACATTTTATTGGTGTACTTTGGCTGACCAACATATAGGTGTGGTTCGTAGAGGTTTAGGTATTTTAGCTGGGGGGTGTACAAAAATGATTGAGGCTTTCAGTGCTGTTGCTGGCTAAGATCTTCCTGAATTCTGAGCTACTGTGGACAATAGCCCCCTCCCACCCGCGCTGATTGCCCTAAGTCCATTCCTCACTTCAGATATTTGGGTCATGAAGAGCAAAACAGTACAATGAAAAAATTGGTAATCTCAAGCCCCCAAGTTCTTTCTGGCCAGCCAATTTAAAATATGCTCTCTGACTTTCTTACTCTGTCACAGTAATTTCATGATCATGGCATGTAGACTCCTAAACCAGGTCAAGGGTAAGACAGTATTAAGCATCCCCATCAGGTACAGCAACTGGGGTAACACATTCATTTTAATAATGTTGATATTCCCCACCGTGTCAGTGAGAGGAAGGACAAGTGGTCCAGGCTCTGGGCAAAAAAACCTTTTTTTTTTAAGATTTTTTTTTCTGTGTGTGAATTTAGTGCTCTTGAAAGGTGCTGGAGCAGCAGTGAAACCTGAAGTCCTCTGCTTATCCATGATAGGTATGGCACAGGTGATCACAATGCAAGCTTCCAAACACTGCTCCACCAGATACCCAGATGCCCCAATATACAACGCAGAGACCACCATGAAAATGAGAAGGTAGTATAGACTTCAAGCCCATTCAGTCCTTGGCCTCTTACATGAGACTGCCAACAAGGTTACCAATTAGTGCCAATCGTGCTGGTGGTTTTGTGATGTGGACACCTGACCACTGGAATCTGGACTAAGCTCACCACAACTCATTTCATATAGGCCGCTGAACAGCCTTCAGGTGATAATGGCTTTTGACCACTACTGACCTGTGCTGTATTTGATCCCGTGACCTAGAGGAGAAAGGTTCCTTAACCCACTACGAATCCACTGAGCCATCCAGTTTCCCCAAACTTTCATTAGTGGATTTAAGTTAAGTGCTTTCAAAGTTGCATATATTGTCAGGATCTTTTATTTATTTTGAAAGTTTCACCAGAAAAGACAGATGTATCCTAGAAGGAAGGGAAATGGGAGTACACTTGAAAATACATAGAGTCGAAAACAACATGTTACAACTATAAACAGCAGAGAAATATGAAGGCAACCTAGTATAGTAAATTGTGTACATGAATTTAACCCATGCAAATTAATAAATAGAGAATCAAACATGTGAGAACTCGTAAACCATACACCACTGCATTGAAAATTATAGCTGCAAGCCGAATGTGTGCCAGGACTGGCTAGTAGTAATACAATGCATGTTACAGTTGGGGAGGGGGAGTAGTCTTGAGGGGAAACATAGAAACAGAGTTATGGTCAAGGACTAAAACAGGTGGGTTTGGTGTAGGGAGGGAGAAATAGATGAGCAGAAAGATTAGGAGTAAGGAAAGGGCTATGAGAGGAGGCGGAGGAGGAAAGGGGAGCAGAAGAGAAGGGGTGGGGCAGGGAAAGGTGGGCAGAGAGGAGGGGGTAGGGTGAGATAGTAGAGGGAATGGGATAGGGTTGTGAGAGGAGGGGGTGAGGAAGGAGGAACAGGGAAGGGGTGGTATAGAGAAAGGAAGGAGGGTAAGAGATGGGGGAGAAGATAGATTGGATAAAGGGGAGAAATTAGGTGAGGTTACAGGTTACAGCTGCAGTTGTGGGAGGAGAGGCTACGCAGGAGAGAGGATAGTGAGTAGAGAGAGGTGACTGAATTGATTGGGAGAGAGAGGGAGTTCCAGAGTTTAGGAAAGCAGTAGGAGAAGGCAGACTGTCCAGCAATGGAAGATCTAGGGGGAAGTGCAAAGGAGCAGGAGTGGGAGCTGCCTAAGGCATAGGAGTTGGGGTGAGGCAGGAAGTGGGTAGAGGACAAGTAGGAAGGGAGGGAGCCAAACCAATACTTGACAATAAATGAGGAGCAATGTGCCATACACCCAGCTTCAAGGGAGGGAAAGAAGAGGGACATATAAAGAGTACAGTGAAGAGTACACATAGAGCTGCCTAAAGCAAGGTGACAGAATGAGTTGAAGAGAAAGTCCAGTCTGGAAAGACAGAATTGGGGGCAGAGCTGTAGACTATGTCACCTTAGTCGAATATGGAGAGGATCATTTTCTGTACAACAGCTCTACAGGCTGGGAGCAGGATGCAGCTGCGTTAGTGGTACAATGCTTCCAGTTTAGGGTGGAATTTTTTGCATATGGCATTAACGTGTTCATAGAAGTCGAGGTGGTTGTCAAGCCAGACCCCGAGGTACTTGAAGGATAGTACATTCTCCATGGTGTACCCATCTAGGGTCTAGAAGGATGGGAGGCTGCCAATAATAGAGAGCTTTTGCTGAGTGCCAAAGGTCATAGGGACCATTTTTATGGTGTTAAAGGCCAGCTGATTTGAGTGGAACCAGAGCTGGATGTTGTCAAAGTCCCGTTGAAGCCTGGTCATCAGGTCAGCAGAGGAATGGCCAGAGGCAAATATGACTATGTCATCAGCATACATGTGAATGGATGCTGAGGTGCAGGCAGCACGAAGGTTATTTAGAAAGACTGAAAATAAGATAGGTCTGAGGACTGAGCCTTGAGGTACATCAGTGGTTGGGCTCTAACCATGAGGTAGGAGTGGAACCAGATGGTGACTAAGGAGCAGAGTCCTGCTGCCGAGAGCTTAGATAGGAGAAAGAGATGGGCAACAGTGTCGAAGGCTTTGGCCAAGCTGACAAAGATGGCTGATGTGACTTGGCCCTGATCCATCCATGTGAGTATACTATCAGTTAGTCAGAGGAGGGAAGAGGATGTGGAGTGGTTTTTGCAGAATCCTGACTGGTATGGCGTCAAAAAAGAGGAAGAATCAAGGAAAGGGGAGAGCTGAGATAGCACCAGATGTTCTTGGAGTTTGGCGAGGGTGAGGAGGAGAGAAATTGAATGATAGTTACCAGGAATAGAAGGATTGCCACCTTTAGGGAGGGGAATGACTGTGGCATGCTTCCAGGCAGATGGGGTAGAGGCAGAGGAGAAGGAGAGATTTAAAAGGGCAGCGATAGGGATACCAATGGCAGGAACTGCCAGGTGTAAAAGTTTATAATCAAGCACATCAGGGCTTTTACTCTTGAGCAGGTTGAGTGCTAGAAGGCTATGAGTGCTAGTAGGGGATTGACGGCAGCATCAGGTGTGATGGGAGAGAAGGAGAACTGGGCAGGTTGTGGTGAAGGGAGGGGGATATTGAAGCTAGTGGAAAGGATGAGAGGAGGGAAGAGGCACAGGAGGTGAAGATGGTGTTGAATTCGCTGGCCACTAAGAGTGGGTCAGTAATAGATGAGTCATTCGACTTTAGAACTGGGATGGTGGGTTGGGCCTTGGGAGAAAAAAGGGCATGGACAACCTTCCAGAACTTTGAGGAGTGACTGATATTGTTATGGAAGGTATGGGAAAAGTACTCCACTTTGGCTAACCTGGTGGCTCTGGTGCAGGCATTGTGCAAGGCATGCTATTTTTGTAGGTCCGGGGTAAACCTGAGGATTTGTGCTCCTTCTAAGCTAAATCCATGGCATGCAGGCAAACTATGAGTTTGGCAGAGATCCAGGGGAGGTGGGAGCCCCTGATCCTGGTTTTCTTATGGGGGCGTAATGATCCCAAGTGGAGAGGAATTTGGATTTGAAGTAGTTAAGGGCATTGTTAACAGTACTAGAGGCTGATATAGGGGACCAGTTGATAGCAGCAGCTAGGTCATCATGGAGAGCTGATATATCTAATGATCTAAAGGATCAGAGCAGAAAAATTTTGTGGAGGACTTTGGGAGGGTGGATTTTCTGGACACAGTGGACCATATGGTGGTCACTGAGGGCATCCAGGAGAATGCCAGCAGCAGTTATGTGGTGGGGGTGAGAGGTGAGGGCCCAGTCAAGCAGGGTTTGCTTGACAGATTTGTGGTTGAGAGGGGTAGGTTCAGTGATCAGTTGAGTTAGGTTTAGAGATGTGGTATCGTGATATATCCTAGGCTGAGGAGAGGATAGCCAGTTTAAGTTAAAATTGGATCTTAAGTCCCAGATATTTGAAGTAATTAGATCTCTGTTGAATCTCCAAGTTCAGTATACCTTATTTGCAGACCTGTCTGCTGCTAATTAGAAAAACTATCATCTTACAGTACCTACATTCAACTTGTAGAGTAAGAGCTTGCTAAACCAATTTATCTCTGCCAATTCTTCTGGGACAGACACTTTAAGATCTACAATGTGCTGCAATATGTCATTCGCATAGGTGGACAGTTTAAATTCCTGAGTCAATCTTGTAATTTTTTTCAATTTGTTAAGGCTCCAGGTGAAAATTAAGCAACATAGGTGACAAAGGGCAGCCCTGTCTGGTCCCTCTTAAGAGTTGTACACTCCCAGAACAACACCCCATTACAGTGCAGTCTGGCATAAGATGCCTGATGTAGGAACTGAAACCACTTTACAAAACTCTGGGGAATGCTGTACTTACACATCACAGAAGAAAGGTACCTCCATGCCAGCCTGTCAAAAGATGTTCCTGCATCCAGGGAGACCAATGCAACCTGGTGGTCAGTTCACCTGGATGCAGAAATTAGGTGATGAAGATTTCAGAGGTGGTTACTGGAATTCCTACCTACCACAAACACTACCTGCTCCAGGACCATCAGCATGCCTCAAACTCTACTCAGCCTAGCCACGAGAACTTTGGCCAATACTTTAAGATCTACATCAATTAAAGAAATTGGTATGTATATGTGTATATATATATATATATATATATATATACTGTATATATAGGGGATATGACATGGCCTGACTGAAGATATCATATTTATCTTCACGAGAGTACAGTGATATCATGATATCTCACGAGTGGCGAAGCCACGAGTGAGATATCTTGATGTAACTGGCCTCGAGTGAGGATAAGTATATCTTCAGTCAGGCCATGTCATGTTCTATTTATACAACATATGTTTACCCCCCCAAACACAATGCTCTACATGCCTCTTTCAATGCAATGGGGCACATACAAGTGATGGTCCTTGCAATATAACCCCTTCCCTAAACCCTCCCAAAACAACATATGTCATATGTTATTTAAAAAAATATCTGGCTGATACTGCTTTTTATTTAAAAACAAATAGTGCAATGTACCCCCCCCCAAGGCAGCCCTCCATGCCACCCACCCCACCACCACCACAACACAACAGATTACATAGGTTATTGCAATAGCTTCCTGATCCAGTCATTTAAATTATTATGAATATCTGTTGATTCTTGTTATTATTTTTGAATAATATTTATTTTAATATTATTCGTTGATCCCGCCATTTTTACATTTTTTTCCTAAATGCAGGTTAATGCCAGCACCATGGATGGCATAGTTCAAATATTGAGGCACCCTGACCAGAAAAGACAGAACGCCAGAGCGATGTACAGTTATTGTTATTTTTCCAAAGAAGCGCCGAGCACACAGCGAGCGCTTCCGAACCGTCGCGCTTTCTCGGGCAGTCTGTAGCCGCCACCACCGCTGTGGTCTGTATGTACTCCGCAGCTCTTTTGGAAGAAATAAAGTAAGCTGTGCATAAAGTACAGCATTTTCTGTCTTTACAATTCAGGGTGCCTCCTCAAAAGTATTTGGAACTATGCCATCCACGAGTGTGAATAGCGCTCCTACACGCTGCATTTAAGGGGAAAGTGAAAGTGTTACAAGTGGCAGGATCAACCAGATAAGTATTAAAATAAATATTTATTCAAAAATAATGGCAGGATCAACCAGATAATTTAACAGATAAGTCGGAGCTGCATTGGGGGAGGAGGGGGAGCTAGGGGTAGGGAGAGTCGCGCTATGAGTGTGTGGATAGCAGAGAAAGTGAAAGTGCTGGAATTATGATGACGTACAGGAGTTTGCAAGATACATGATGACGTATAGGGACATGAAGATGTCAAGTATATCTTCACTGGGCTACTTAAGATATCACTTTTTATACTGGCTTTTATCCGTAAACATATGTTGTATAAATATATATATATGTATATACACACACACACACACATATATATATATATTCATTGCAAAAAACTCCATTATTGCATCCGTTAGGGTTCATAGCACAGCCACAAAAGTATGGAAATGCAATGTCAGGGTTAGACCCCTACCACCCCACCCTCCACACACCAACAAGCATCGGGGTGTGCGTTCATTGGGGTTGTCAGCCTAACTCTCACCCCATTCCATGTTTAAACAAGCTGAGGTGGTGCAGTATAGGAGAATGGGGTGAGAATTAGGCCTGACAACCCCAATGCACACCCAGATGCCTGTTGGTGTGTTGAGGGTGGGGTGGTAGGGGTGTAACCTTAACATCATGTATCAATACTTTTGTCACTGTGCTATGAACCCTAACTGATGCAATAATGGAGTTTTTTTGCAACTAATTTCTCTTCTTTTTGAGAAAGTGTAATGTAACTGGTATGTGTTAGTGGGAGCAAAGGTTCTCCCAGCCCTGCACTCCCTTCACATTGTCCATTTTTTGTGTAATGGTATGCATATGTGGGAGCACTGGCCTTCTGTACGCTGCACTCCCGCTTACACATAACAACGGAGCCATATAGCAGCTCTATAGGGCAAGTAACACTTGTAACACTAATTTGCCAATATCTCAACAACCATAGCAGCTATGAAAAAAATTAAAGTGTCATAGTAAACATGACAGCATTACCCCCTTGCGAGAATAGTTGATCTAATCTATATCTCATATGGTTTACAAGCTATGGGCACTGAAATGCACTGAAAAGGCACCCTTGGAACCCTTGTGATACTAATTTGCCAATATCTCTGTAACCGTACCAAGTAGGAAAGAAATTCCACAGCTGGTGTAATCTGTGATTTCCAAACTTGTTGCCACAACTTAGATCTAAGTTGAAGGTAGCGTAAACTCTGTATCTCACTTCGTTTTCAAGATACGGGTGCCAAAAGGCATCTCAGATGCCTCAATGTTATCTTATGGGAAATTTCTCAACTCCGAAACACCATTACTTGGGGCCCATTGAATGTTTTGGGACCAAACCACAAAAAGCTACATCTATGAGGCCAGGGCTTGAAACCCTTCAAATTTCAGCCCAAACGCCCCAACCATTTTGTTGCAGGGGGTGGCAAAGATTTGCAGTTTTTGGGCAAATTACTTTTTGCAAATTACAAAAATTTTGCAAAAAACAGCACAACACTTTCGTGTTTGCAAAAGTGTCATGGACGTTTCTTTTGCAATTTGCAAAAGTACTGGGGCACTGATTTTAAAAATGGCATTTCTGGGGGGTTTTACCCCCAACAAAAGATATATCTGGCATTCTCAGGACCCAATTAGGTAAACCAACAGACAGTGTTTACCTAGGGGGTCCTAAATTTAAACGCCAGGGATTTTTCTCTCTTGCTAACTGAAAATAAGATGGCTGCTGCTTGAAAGTAAAAGGGCCATTTGTGAAAGGAAACTGTACTGGCAGAAGCTTTCATGAGACACATATATTTTTTCCCGATTCACTATAACGGGAAATTTGTTTTTTGAATAACTTTTGAATGTTTTTTTCACCAAATCTTTGAAAGGCACATAAGTGAACCAGACTGCATCTTCCCTGAAGATACCAGACCAAACGGACAGATCATGTGAGCTATGGGTGTGAACAAAGAAATGTGTAAAAAGTCATTTGTTTTGTGTTTTTTGGCATTCTGCAGCTCCATAACCGTACATCAGACCATGACACAACTTATCAGATCCAAAGATCTATGGTACCAGACCACTCATGCAAAATTTCAGGCAACTCCATCATATGGTGACACAGTTATTAACATGCAAAATTTGAGGTTTAACATTAAAGTACTTACTCAACCCTAACTATACCGGTGCTATCACACCAGTATAATATTAATATTAATATATACATATACATATATATATATATATATATATATGTATATCTTCATTGCAAAAAACTCCATTAATGTAGCAGTTAGGGTTGATTTCACACCACTAAAAGTCTGGAAATTCCATGTTAAGGTCACCAACCCTACCCCTCCCCACAACCCTCCAGACCAACAGGCACTGGGTGTGCCTTGGGGTCATTGGCCCTAACTCTCACCCAAGTCTCCTATACTCAGCTTGGTTACACATGGAATTGGGTGAGAGTTAAGGCAGATGACCCCAAAGCACACACCAATGCCTGTTGGTCTGTGGAGGGTGTGGGAGTGTGGGGGGGAGAGTTGGTAACCCTAACATGGAATTTCCAGACTTTTGTTGGTGTGGAATCAACCCTAACTGATGCATTATAGGAGTTTTTTTGCAATGAATTTCCCTTTTTTTTGAGAAAGTGAACTGTTACTCATATGGTATCCATAGGTGGGAGTGTGGGCCCTCTGAGCTCTGCACTCCCAGCCACGCATAAGTGCAGAGGCATCATTCAGGAGGGCCCTGTGCTCCCAGTTGTGCATAATGGGATCCATCGTTGGGAGCGCAGGCCCGCTGGGCCCTGCTCTCCCACCCACCTATAAGTGTAGAGACATAGTGCAGGAAGGCCCTGTGCTCCCAGTATTGCAAGATGGTATCCATGGGTGGGAGCACAGTCCCTCTAGGCCTTGTGCTGCCACCTACCTATAAGTATAAAGACATAGCTCAGGAGTGCACTGTGCTTTCAGTTTTGCACAATTAGATCCATAAGTGGGAGTGCAGGGCCCACCCACACCTGAGTGTAGAGGCATAGGGTAGGAGGGCCCAGTACTCCCAGTTTAGCCTAAATGGCATGCATAGGTGGGAGTGCAGGCCCTCTGGGCCCTGCGCTGCCACCTACCCATAAGAACCGACTCATAGCACAGGCTTAGAAGCATTCCAAGTAACCCTTGTACTGCAAATGTGGCAATACCTCAGTAACCATAGCACCTTTGGAAAAAATTCCTTTGCAGTTGTATTCAAGACCTGGCCATCTCCATGCAAGCTTACTGAAGAAGTACTAAGCTGTGCATAGCGAATATCTGTATCTCAAACCGTTTTTAAAATATAGGTGCCGAAAGGTGCCATGGTTGCCACAGTGTTATCACAAGGGAAAATTTGCAACTTCGGACTGATGTAACTCTGGAACCGGTGTAAATATTTTCACCAAACCAGCAAAAGGCACATCTGTGGGTCAAGGCCTTGCCACTCTGCACATTTCAATTCAAAGGTCCTAACCATTGTCTTGCTGTGAAGTGGCAAAGAAACTGGTGTTTTGGGGTTGTTTCACACATTATACAGTATATTTCTCACAATACTTAACTTGCGAAAGATACAACAGTATCTTTTGCACATTATGTAACTTGCGCAAATTCCTACCTTTCGTGCCTGACAAATTTTTCAATAGGAAATAATCAGAAATTAAAAGTTTAATAACTTTTGAAAGGATTAATATTTTTGCACCAAATCTTCAAAAGGCACATCTGTGAGGCAAAGGCTTTGTACCCTGAAAATTAACCCTAAAGCCATTTCTGAGATCCAGGTTGACAAAGAAATGACCAAAAACATAAAATGTTCTGTTTTTTTCCAACACTTTGTATCTCAAAAACTACACAATGGATTTGCACAAAATTGGGCTTTTCAAGAAATCTACCCCTGCCCATTAAGTATGCCAAATTTCATGCAAATCCATTTGAACAGTTGCAAAGTTATTAAGATTCAAAAATTTGGGTTTAACATAGAAGTTACATTTCACCCTAACTATACTGACGCTACTGCACCAGTATAATATACATATACTGTACATATTCATTTAAAAAAACTCCATTACTGCATCAGTTAGGGTTGACGTCACAGTGACAAAAGTTTGGAAATTCGATGGTAGGGTTACCACCCAACCCCCCTTCCCCCTCCCCACCTACATGCACCAACAGGCATTGGGGCTGCCAAGGGGTCATCAGGCTGAACTCTCACCCATTCCATTGTAAACAAGCTGACACACTGCAGTATAGGAGAAATGGGTGAGAGTTCGGCCTGACGACCCCATGGCATGCTCCAATGCATGTTGGTGCGTGTTGGTTGGGGGTGGGGTGGTAGGGGTGGTAACCCTAACATCGAATTTACAAACTTTTGTCCTTGTGACATCAACCCTAACTGATGCATTAACAGAGTTTTTTGCAATTGATTTCCCTTCTTTTTAAGAAAGTGTAATATAAGTGGTTAGTGGTTATGTGTTTGTGGGAGCGCGGGCCCTCTGGGCCCTACACTCTCTTCACACTGCCTAGTTTTGCATAATGGTATGCATATGTGGAAGTGTGGGCCATCTGGGCCTTGTGCTCCCACTTACACATAACTACGGATCCAAACAGCAGCCCAATAGTGTTGAAAAGGAACCCTTGTAACACTAATTTGCCAATATCTCAGTAACCGTAGCAACTATGAAAAAAATTCCACTGCAGTTGTATTCATGACTTTGAAACCTCCACTCAAGCTTAGTCCACCTGAAGGTGGACTAAGCTATCCAGAGCAAAAAATCCATATCTCGAACTATTTTCGAGTTACGGGAGCTGAAAAGTACTGCAGGAGCCTCAATGTTATCCAATGGGAAAATTTGCAAATTTGGAGTGCCGTAACTCTGGAACTGGCATACATTTTTTCAGCAAACCAGCAAAAGGTACATCTGTGGTGCAAGGGCTTGCCACCCTGCAAATTTCATCCCAAAAGGCCAAACTGTGTAGTGGCAGTGAGGTGGCAAAGAAAGTTTTGTGATAGATGCAGGATAGGCCGTGTGAACTGTGTTTTGTAAATACAGTACGAACAGTAATTAAAAAAAAAAATCGCACTGTATTTTGAAAATATAGTGGGAACAGTAATTTGAAAAAGATTCAAACTGTATTTTGCAAATACAGTGTGAACAGTAATTAGAAAAACATTCGTAGTATAAAAATATAGTTTGCACTGCTTTTCCTGCACCCCAGAACATTTTTTTGTGGACTTTCTTTATCACTGTCTCCACAGAACTCTCTAGGGCAGACCTCATTCACCTCAACTGCTCTTCCACCCACCTGGTCCTTGCCTTGCCAGGAAATCAGGGACAGACACTCCTCTACCCTACCTCAATCCAATGACCCCCACATAGTGCACAGGACCCAAGGCACGGCAAGGGATCAAAACAGCCAGTGAGGTGAGTTTGGCATTGGGTGTGTGGTGGCAGGCATTGTATGGAGGTTGCCGTCACCTATCTGTGGGACCAGGGTTTTTCTGTTGGTGTGTGTTCCCAGAGTGTGGACATGCAATAATGCTCTGCACACAATGAGCACACACCCAGGTGTACGGCATCTACGGCTGCTCCAACCCCAAATGGGCACAGTGCAAGTGCACTGCCCCAGTCACCATCAGGAGCTGCCAGCACTGCGACAAGTGTACTCACCCACCCCAGGAAAGGAGAGCCGTCCTCTGGATGTTCAATCCTTTCCTGTCCCTGCCAACTCCCATTGGGCATTGGGTGCGTGGCGGTGGGCACTGGAGTTTGCCATCACCTATCTGTGGAATCAGTTTTTGTGTTGATGTATGTTTCCAATGTATGGATGTGCAATGGTGCCCTGCACACAACAGGCGTGCACACGTGCATAAGACATCTATGGCTGCTCCAACCCCAGACAGGCATGCTGCAAGATACACCAACCCCAGTGACCACTAGGAGCTGCCAGCACCATGGCAAGCATACCCACCCACCCCAAGAAAGGAGAGCAGTCCTCCGTACGCTCAATCCTTTCCTGCCCCTGCTGACACCCGATGGCCCGAGTTCACTCCTGAACCCAGGTTGCTAGCATGGTGCAAGGTGTGGCATCCAGTGCCTCAACCCTAAGCACCACCGGGCCATCTAGGAGAACATTTTAAATTGAAACGTAATTAAAAATACTGTTCAAACTGTATTTGCAAAATAGATTAGAATGTTTTTTCTAATCACCGTTTGAACTGTATTTAAAATACAGTTTGAATGGTTTTTCTAATTACTGCTCGAACTGTATTTCAAAATACAGTTTGCACTGCCTGCCTTGCATCTATCACAAAAATCATTATAATTCTAAAATGGTAATATATTTTTTTCACCAAAGCATCCAAAGGCACACCCTTGGCATACACCCCATTATCCCTGACAGTACCAGAGGCAAACTTAATTCTGTGTGTGCTGTACGAGAGCGAAACATCCCAAGTTATCCTATAAAAAAAGTTCCTTTTTGTGTTTTTGACCACTTTATATCTCCAAAACTGTAAAAGCTGCCATCATGAAACTTTCCACATCTTGTAGATACTGACAACATGACAGCACATACCAATGTCTGCTCTATTTGGTTGAAAAATGACAATGTTTTTAAGGTGCAAAAATCGAGATTTAACATTGAAAGGCTGTATAACCCTAACTATAAGGGCGCTTATAATATATATATATACTGTATATATATATATATATATATATATATATATATATGTGTGTGTATCCCATGATGCTTCACATTATGTGTGTGTGTGATTTTGCATTTCTATAGCCACTTGGTTGTGTATCATCCTTCCCTTCCTTTGGGATTGAAGCGATCCTGGCCTCTTGTACCTCAGGCCCATTTCATACATATGTTGAAAAACTTGGGTCAACAGTGAGGTCATATCCTCTGTGAAGTACAGTATGCGCCGCTTGTACCGGACTAGTTTGACATACACAGTTGTGTCCGGTAGTAGCAGCGTCTGTTACAGCACTTTAAAGTAAAGACTCGTTAACGATAGCGGTAACGATAATGATCAGACACATTAACAGACAAACATCAATAGCAACAGGGTGTAGGAAGTGAATACAGCTCTCTTAGTGAGAAATTCCTTGTGTCACCCATGCAATTTTTTTAAATCTTTATTAATCTTTTCAAAACAGCAAACCTTCATACTTAAAATTCAGTGGACATCTAATTCAAACCTGGCTGATGTAATCAGTAATTGCAGTCTGCTTTTTATTCTGTGTCGTATATACTCTCCACTCATTCTCCATCTTTGCAAGTAAACACCAATTAGGTGTGATATCAGCTCATTGCTCTGCTGCTCTCCTCAGCGTCAGTAGTGCTTGTCGAACATCTGCAGCTTCAATGGGCACATCCTCTGCCTCCTCAGCTTCCAACTCTGTATCTTCCTCCACTACTGCTTCCACACCTGCTACAGCTTCAGCGATGTCATCTACTGCTTCGGATTGAGTGTCAGCTCCCAAGTTGCAGAGCTCATCCAAAGCCTCAGTTGACATTCCTGATTCTTCGTCTTCTTTGTAATCCTCTTCTGCAACCACTCCTATAGCGGGATCAGTAGTGAAACCACCCTTCCTAAAACACCGCTGGATGGACTCTGCTGACACGGTCCCCCAAGCTCGCTGCATCTGCCTCACAGCATCAAGCAGATTGATTCTGCGGACACAGGTTGATGCCGTGATAGCTTCATTATCATCAAGAATTTCGAGCAGCCTGCCATGCATTTGTCTAACGTAATGTCTCTTAAAGGAATAGATTATTCCTTGGTCTAGGGGCTGCACCAAATAGGTTGTGTTGGGGGTTAAAAACAATAACTTAATGTTTCGTAACCCTGCCACATTTGGGTGGGCACTACAGTTGTCGAGTAGAAGGGCTATCTTTCTACGACCTAATCTGCGGTCCCAATCACACAACCATGCCTCAAAAATGTCACCAGTCATCCAGGCTGTTCGATTGCTTCTGTACAACACAGGGAGATTAGCAACACTTCTAAAGCATCGTGGTTGTGCTGACTTCCCTATCACCACCAGCGGTCTTTTGTTGGTGCCTGACATGTTGCATGCTGTCAGGACAGTGACTCGCTCCTTAGCTTTTTTAAATCCAAGTGGGTTTTCTAATTTAAAAGCTAGTGTGCCATAGCTGACACAATGGAAATACAGCCCAGTCTCATCTGTGTTGTAAATGTTATCAGGGCAGAAACCTTCTAACAGCACAGGTAAAACATATTTTAACTAATTGGAAGCAGCACTAGCATCGGCGTTTAATTTCTCCCCATGAATCTTTTTGAATCCGATGTTATGCCACTGCTTCCATCGACTTAGCCAACCATCAGTAGCTCGGAATTCATTTTTGCCTAGGGCTTCTGCAATCTTATCTGCCTTTTGAATCAACAGTGGGCCACTAATCAATGCTTCCCTCCCCCTAGCATTGCTAAACCACCAAAAAAGAGCCTCTTCAACATCATTATCTTTCCCATCCCTCTTCCTTTTTCTGTCCAGATTTTGGTTTGCATGCCAGTCTAGTAAGAGTGCACTTTTGCTTTTTAACAAGTCACTCACTGTGGATTTTGGAATTCCGAGGTGCGAGCTGAGGTCCCTTAGACTTAGCTTAGGAAGTTTGTCTATTTGATGAATAAGTTCCACTTTATGTGCTAAGGTCAGATAGGTACGTTTACCACTGGTAGATGGCGAAGCTGGAGTAGCTGGCAGAGACTGAGACATGGCGAAAGAAGATCGACGACAGCAGGGTGACACAGAAAACAGAATGTTACTCTACTGCTATTGTTTCCTTTTTTTATTAACATGACATAGTGATAGCACCTGTTAATTGACTCTCATTAATTATTTAATAGGGTTCACATGTGCTGATAGGCAGCTAGATATCACACCTATTGCTGCTGAATTGTGTTTGACAGTTGAAAGGCAGTTGCTAACAGGCAGAAAACCAAACGTTAAATACAGAGCGCAACGTCCGCTTAAAGTGCAAGTTTTAACATAGAACCAGATGCTAAATGGCTTTTGGCAAATAGCGATTGTACATTACATCCGACTGTCCGTTTCAAACGTGGATGGTGCATTTGGCGCATACTGTATTTATAAAAATTGTGCAAGAATCTGTCTGGGCCTGGGGCCTTATCTAAGCTCATGCTTATGATGGGTACCTGGTCAATATAGTGCTTCAATAACAGTACTACAAAAACTACACTGTGCAAAGCACGGAAACATTTAGAGAGACAGGAGTAGAGTGGCTGAGGCACCAGCACACAGCAGCTAAGGAGACCTGGGAGCGTGGTTCAGTCCCTCCCCACCAAGGTCTTCTGGTGTTGCAGCTTTCTTTTTTTTTTTATGAATTCCTCCCCCCCCCCAGAGTTTCACCCCATCCCCAAAGTCCACACACCCTAAGAGTTGGTTATTTAAAGTCCAGATGGGGTGGGGGGCTTAACTCCACAGTTGGCAGTATAGCCTAGAGGTTAGAGGAACGAGGTGTAAACGAGCTTGGTACATCCAGCAAACCAGACCTGAGTTTGATTCTCACAACCTCCCCTTGCATACTGTGTGACTCTGAGCAAGTCATTTAACCACCCAGTGCTCCCAGGTTGCCTCTGAAAACAGGCACTTGTGCCTAGTGGCCCTTCCCTGCTTACCAAAGACTAAAATAAAATAAAAATAAAAAAGTCCCATTCATTTGAATGGAGTGTGCGCGTTTATTGTGTGGTCAGTGTTTTGACTGACCTTGTTTCGGCAGTCACTGTTTTGTTTGCGGCATTTATTGCCACACTGTTTCTGTCTGCTACAATATGACCCATGCCTATGGCTACCCTGAACTCTTCCTCAGTTATAGGGCCCTCTAGTACCTGCTACTGTGCTTCTGTTAGCTGAGGTAACTGGGTAGGCCCAAAAATTGCTGTGGTTCTGTGTCTATGTCACCCTGTTCCAACTCCTCCATGTACAGGGATTGAAAATATTTTCTGAATAGTTCTGCAATCTCCCTTGAGTTAGTAATCAGGTCATCCCTCCCATTTGACTTGGCTCCTTTTATTACTTGTTTGGCCTTCTGCTGCCTGAGTCTCGAGGCCATCAGGAGTTCTGGCTTTTCTCCCTGGCCAGTATAGTTTAACTTAGCCCTAAAAATAGTTTGATCGTCCTTCTCCTTGCACATGTCTATGTATTAGGCTCTCAGGTTATTCAGTCTACACCAGGTTGGTTATGAGGTACATGGCTTCAAGATTCTGTTTATCTAATGTCCCTAAAGTAAATCAGTTGTCCGCTTCTCCTTTTCCATTGTTATGTTTCCTTGTGTGTGCTCAAGAAACATATTGCAGTAGAATGACATTTCGGAGGTGTCAGGGATGAGTTCAATGCAGAGCAATCTACAGTGGACTCATCCCTGACAGACCAATGAGCACACAACCAGACTATAGTATATGGTTCAGGCTTATTGTGTCTGGAAAATAATGGTTTTCCAAATCTTGTTGTAGTACAGTCGGCTCTGTGTTTTCAAACTTTTAATTTGTCCGTTTTTTTTTTAAATGCCACTGTTTTTGTTAACTGTTAGGAACAGAGAAATGGCAGCGAGTACCTGGATCTTCAGAGTTGGGAGCACCGCATGTCTGCAGCAAGGACCAGGAGCAGCTGGGACCATAAGCACAAGGTATTAAACCTTGTTAAATGAATGTCTCCACAATATAAGGGAACCATATACTATACAAAATAATGGATGGGTGACCATCCACAACTAAGGCTGTGTTTTCCCGTCTCTGGAGTTGATGACATAGTGGAGACCTCTCAAGCTTCACTCCCGAGGTCTCTATGATGCCATCAACACCCTTGATGGAAACACAGCCTTGTTGTGGATGATCGTCCATCCACTATTCTATATGTGACCCTTGTCACAGTTTCACAGCTGGAAGCTGTTCTTTAGTTGAAAGAAATGAAGTGCTCCAATGAGAGTGTTTCATTTCTTTCATTTGCATAAAACCAACAGCTCTGTCCCCTGGCCCCCTCATCATGTTACAATTGATTGGAACTGAGTCACAAAATGAGCCCCTGCCTCCCATGAACATAAGAAAAAGACCAGTGGGGCATTTTAAAGTTAGCTGCCTTGCAGCACTTGCTGCATCCCAATGGTACCCTCCCCTGGACCAGCACCAAAGTCCTCTGTGAGCTACTTGTAGCAGTGGTACAGCTCTACTGAAGAGACTGAATTGTCTCTTTCACTTTTTACAGAGTGCAGCCTGTCACCACCTCTGCTGCTTCACAGCCCCTTAGGGCGATTACATGTGTAGATGGAGACTGGCTTCCTCCATCTTCCGACAAGTTTCCATCCCCTACTCCTGCCCACAAGGAGCAGGCCGCATCCTGAGCTCCATATGGACTGAGAGTACAAAGTGCTGCCTGGCCAGTGCCAGTGTTTGGCACACAGCAATGCAGCCACTTGGGGAGCAAGGGCGCAGAAGGCTAATTGCACAATGCAGTTAAGAATGTGGGGAGGCAAAGTTTAACACAGTCCCTCCACTTATCTTTGCTGACATCAGGGGGCTCAATCCCCATGTTGGCAGTGGAAGAACCCCCCCCCAACAGTATGGGACACTGGGGAGCCCACTCCCATGTCCCCAGTCAGATTCCCCATCCCCAGCAGTTAGGGACACTGGGGATCCCACTTCCAGTGTCCCCAGTCATTAGTACCTCCACCACCACTGTAGAACACTGGGGAGCCCACCCCCAGTGTCCCGAAACATTCCTGTCCCTAAAAAAACAAGAAAACCACCCTCAATGTCTTTATTATTTTCTTTTAACCCTGTAAAAAAGAAAATGGTCCATCGTTGTCTCCCCGTCCCCCTCCCCATCCCAATCCTCCCTCTGCACACTCACCTCCTCACACACCCCCCTTACCCATTACTTACCCTTCCAGCTGCCATCTTCTGTGGACCAGAACACCTCTGCACTCTTCAAAGCTGAACCACGAACTGAAGGACTCCAAGTAAGCACTGTATAATGGCTGTCAATGATTGTTTCAACTTATATTGATATATCAGCCATTTGTTTGAGATTTTTGCACCAAAATTTTCAACATGGGGTTCTTGGGACCCCACCTCATGAACACTGTCACTGTCACTTTGTTACTCTGTCCTGAAAGGCATTTTCACAGTCACTGTGTCGAACCACCTTTCAGGACTGATGAATGAAACAACAGTGCTCCTGTTCATGAGGTGGGGCCCCAAAAAGCTCATGTTCAAAATTTGTTGCAAAAATACCAAAAAATGGCTGAGTTATGTGCGCTCATTGAAATTTTTATACACACACAGATGTAACTTTGGTTATTTTGCCTCCAAATTTTCAACATAGTCATTGTTTCACACCACCTCATGAACAGTAAAGCTATCATTTTTCACATGATGCCTGAAATGTATTTTCACACCTGTGGCACGGAATGGCACAGTCACTGTGTGAAATTGCCTTTTGGGATAGAGTGCTGAAATAATAGTGCCAATGTTCCTGAGGTGGGGTCCCAAAACCCATGTTGAAAATTTGAAGCAAAAATACCAACAAACACCCAAGTTATGAGCGCTCATTTAAATTTTCCTACCATGAGTGTAACAATTTTTAATATAATCACTCCAAATTTTCAGCATAGCCATTTTTCCACACTACCTCATGAAGAGTGCAGCTGTCATTTCCCACATCAAAGGATTGAGTAAAAAATGATAGCACCATTTTTCATGAGGAGGGGTTCCAAAAATCCTTAGTTAAAAGTCTGGAGCAAAAATACCAACAAACAATGTAGTTACATGCACTTGCTGAAATTTTCCTGTGCACGTGAGTAACCTTGCCAATTTTTATGTTTGCTTGCATGCATGCGCAAGAAACATTATGCGGCAGCTTAGGAGAGAAGCAGTTTGTGGAGGTGCGGCAGTGTGGCTGCCAATACTAGCTCTGCATTTGTGGGCTTAGCACTGTGCACCCAATGCAGGCCAAGTGTCCTGAGGACACTGGTTCTGCAGAAGTGCCACCAACTTGAAACGATGTGGCCGCTGCAATGAGAGGCTGCCTCATCATTGCAGCATCAGCAATTCCGCTGCAATAAGGGAGTGACCCGTCATTGCAGGGCAGTACCTCACCTGGTGTAACAGTGGGAGGAACATGGCGGCTCTATGCGGCTGCCTCAGAGTCAATGGGGGAGTCCTTCTGTCTACATGCCCCCGACCCCCTTCATTTGCTGACAGGGAGCCCAGTCCCTGTCAGCATAATGTCCTAACCCCCAAGTTTCTGTTGTGTGCCAAGGGGTGCCTAATCCCTCTCGGCATCATGTGCCCCCCAACAGTCTTTCTTTGCTGACTGGGAGCCCAATACCTGTCAACTTCAGTCCCCCTTCCCAGTTCAACTTGCCGACTGGGGAGACCACTCCCCATCGTCATAATGTCCCTTCCCCCCAATTTGTTGTGTGCCAAGAGGGGTGCCCAATCCCCCTCAGCTCTTGTCCCACCCACTCGGTATGTACCCAATCCCCCCGTCAGCTACAGCCCTCCCAAAAACACTCAGGTGGAACACTGGGAGCCCACCCCAGCATGCCGAATGTCCCTGTAAAAAAATTAAAAAAACTTCCCATGATGTTTTTCGCTTTATTTTTTAAACCTGTAAACAGAAAACGGCCCTCGTTGAGTCCGGTGGCCCCTCCCAACCCACGCCCACCCTCTGTGCAGCCTGTCTTCCCACACCCCCTCTCACCCCATATTTACCTCCGGAGCCCAGCGCGATGATCTCTGGTGGACCAGAGACATGTCTGCACTCTTCAAAGCCAACTGCGAACTGAAGAAATGCCAGTAAGCTGTATAATGGCATAAATAGGGTTTTTTCAACTATGGTGCATATCTCAGGCATTTTTTGGAATTTTGGCACCAAATTTTCAACATGTGGTTATTGTGACCCCTCCTCATGAATTCAGTCACTGTCATGGCGTTATTCAGTCCTGAAAGGTGACTTTGTGGTCACTGCACGGAATCACCTTCCGGGACTGATTAACAAAACGACAGTGCCACTGTTCATGAGGTGGGCTCTCAAAAAACCTATGTTGCAAATTTGGTGAAAAAAATCCAAAAAATGACGGTTTTATGAGCCTGCACTGTGCAGTTTCCATGCATGCTTTTAACTTCGTGAATTTTTAATATTTTCACTCCAGATTTTCAACATCTGCATTTTTCCACACCTCTTATGAATAGTACAGCTGTCATTTTACACATCCTGGCCAAAATGTGCTTTCGCACTTCCGGCAGGCAGGAGCCCAGTACAAAAGGGCAGCCTGCAGCGCCGAGAGAAGCAGAATGATCAAGTGAGAGAGGGGGAGTGAGCGAGCTCAACAGAGCTCTTTTGGGACTGCTGCAGATTTTTTTGAGGGCAGAAAAAGGCACCAACACAGGCAGGAGCCCAGTACAAAAGGGCAGCCTGCAGGGCCAGGAGAAACAGAATGAGTGAGTGAGAGAGTGGGAGTGAGTGAGCTCAACGGAGCTCTGTCGGGACTGCTGTGGGTTTCTTTGTGGGCAGTAAAAGGTGCCAACACAGGCAAGAGCCCAGTACAAAAAGGCAGCCTGCAGCACCAGCAGAACAGAATGAGCGAGTGAGAGAAGCAGAGTAAGCGAGCTCAACGGAGCTTTGTCGGGACTGCTGCAGATTTCTTTGTGGGAAGAAAAAGGCACCAGTGCAGGCAGGAGCCCAGTACAAAAGGGCAGCCTGCAGCGCTGGGAGAAACAGAATAAGTGAGTGAGAAAGGAGGAGTGAGTGAGCTCAATGGGGCTCTGTCAGGACTTTAGAGTTGCTCACCCTCCTGCCCAGGGTCCTGTGTGATCCTATATTACAGCAGGGTCTCTGGGTTGGAGACAAAGCAATGACTGGATACTTTTACGATTGCTGTAATAATACAGATTTAGTTGTTCTGTTTATTTCTGTAACTGAGCTAAGTACTAAGATATACTGTTAGGAGTACTGTAATAATACATATTTATTTGTTCTGTTTATTTCTCTAACTGAGCTGAGTAATACTTGGAGTGCAATACGATTTCTAACTGGGCTAAGTCAAACTATGAGGGCTGAGAACAAAAGGTATGGTAGGTGAGTGGTAAAAAAACGGACAAGGAGGCTTTAGGAATGCTACAGTAATACAGTATGTGACAGATGAGATTTGAGACTGAACTAACCCGGTCGGCAAGGGGGCAGGCAGTAGGGGGACTAATGTGGGGGGAACCAGGAAATTGAGTTACTAGGGCCCTAACAGTTGTAGTAGGGTACAGAAAACCGGAGTAAGAGCCCATAACATAAGATGGAGGCCAAAATGGGGCAGGTGCCGCATGTGAATAGGGGTGGGAAAGGGAGGTGAGGTGCTTGCCCGGCACCAAGGCTTGCAGGGACAGGAAACAAATCCTCAGGATTGTGGGAGCAATGGCAAGGGGGAGGGAGCTGGATGTCATTATCCACCTAGGGACGAATGACCTGGCTGAGAATGGGATCAGAGCAGTGCAACAGGAGTTTGTGGAGTTGGGGAGGGACCTTAGATAAGTAGCACACACGATAACTTTCTCGGAAGTGTTACCTGTCTATGGTATGGATGAGATTAGGGCACTCTGCAGAGGGACTGGATGGGAAAGTATGTCTCTTTTCAGATGACACAAAGATCTGCAACAGGGTTGATACACAAGGTGGGGTGGAAAGGATGAAAAGGGACTTGGCAAGGTTGGAGGAATGGTCAAATGTATGGCAGCTTAGAGTCAATGCAAAGAAGTGCAAAGTAATGCACCTGGGAAACAAAAACCCAGGGGAAGACTACACAATGGGAGGTGAGATACTGACAACAACAAAAATGGAAAGGGACCTGGGAATAGTCATATCAGACTACCTAAATTTGGGCCAGCAATATGAGAAGGCAGTAAGGAGGACTGGGGGATACTGGGATGCATAGGGAGAGGCATCACCAGTAGAAAACAGGAAGTTGGCCCTCTGTACAGACAGTTGGTAAGACCACATCTGAAGTACTGTGTACAGTTCTGGATACCCCTTCTCTGCAAAGACATTGACGGTGGAGGCTGTCCAGAGGAGGGCAAACAAAATGATGCAGGGTCTGCATCAGAAGACATATGAAGAAAGACTAAAGGAACTAAAGATGTATCGCTTCGAGGAAAGGAGGGAGAAGGGGGACATGATAGAAACTTTCAAATACCTCAAGGTAATCAACAAAGTCCAAGAGGGTAGCATCTTTCAGAAAAAGAGATGTGCAAAAACAAGGGGGCACAATTTGAAGATAGATGGGGGACATCTCAGAGGTAATGTGAGGAAGTATTTCTTCACAGAGAGGGTTGTGGATACATGGAACAGCCTTCCTGAGGAGGTCAAAGAGTCAAAAACTGTGGGAGAATTCAAGAATGCATGGGACAGACATAAGGCAATTCTAGTTGGGGGGGTAGGAGGAATTAGGCTGTTGGTTAATTAGGATCTGCAGCTTATCTGTTAGGTAGGGAAATGGGCAGACTAGGTGGGCCAAGCAGTACTTATCTGCCATTAAATTCTATGTTTCTATGTTTCTATGAGCATCTTTGGAAGGGTGGTGGAGTGTACAGGGTGTGAGTCTGCCATGATCCTGGACTGGGCTTGGAGGATGGGGGGGTGTATACTCTGTAGACAACTGGCTAGTTTGAGGGAGGAACTGTGGAGGTTAGGGAGGAGTCTAAGTGGCAGGGCAGATGAGTATGGTAGGCATCCTGGCTGGGGGGGATAGGGGATGGCAAAGGGGACAGAGGAAGAACAGCTAGGGACTGAAACCAACCCCAGTATCAGAGGCACTAGCAGAAAGAGGAGAAGGGAGGGGGTGCCTGAGGTGGGGGGGGGCCCTGATGGGGGAGGAAGAGACTATGAGGAGTACCAGGAGAGAGAGAGCAGATGGCTGCAGATAGGGAGGGACCGGGGGGAGCATGGAGGGGAACAAGTAGGAGGGGGGAACTGATAGGGGGAAGAGATGTAGGAGGGGTATCAACAAGGAATAGATTCGAACCTCTGCTATGGGAGAGAGGGGGGAGCAGGAACATACTGAGGGTGGGAGGACAAGCGGGGCATGAGAGTGATGTCAACATGTAGGGGAAGAGATAGCGAGGATGAAAGGGTAGAAGGGGGGCTAGTAAGGAAGGAGGGGATGACTGGAGGAGAGAAGAGTCTGGGAAGGGGTAGGAAGGGAGGGGCATCACTATCAGGGTCGAAAGGAATGGTGGCTCTAAATCGACAACAACGGTGATAGGACAGGTGTTGGAAATTAGCAGGGGAGGAGGGGAGGTCAACATGGGAAGCCCAGTAGGAAGCAATCAGGCTGGGAAGGGTTTGAAAGGGGATGGGAGGAATAAGCCAGAGAAAAGAGGTGAGGCAGAATTAGGGGGTGCAGATACAGAAGTCACAGAGGGTGCAGCTGGCAGGGATAAGGGGCAGGGAAGAATGAATACTGGGGTAGTGGAAGGGGCATTAGAAGGGAAAGGGGGTAAGGGAAGAGGGGGTGCTTGTCCTGGGGGATTCTATACTGAAAGCGCTGAGATGGGACAGAAGGGGGGAAAAGGCACAGATGTATTTGGGTTGAAGCTATCCCCAGATTGACTGCAGGAGGGCAGGCACTGCTCAAATGTGCAGCGAGGGGGAGGAAGAAACCTCATTTACTGTTGCATGTGGGTACAAACGACTTGGTGGGGGAGACTGTGGAAGTTGTGAGGGGGAGGTTCTAGGATTTGGGCAGGCAGTGTGAGAGCATGGGGGATTCGGTGGCATTCTCGGAGCTACTCCCAGTACCATGTACAAGCATGGGGAGGAAGGGTATGATCGAGGAGTTCAATGAGTGGCTGAAGGATTGGTGCCATACCATAAATTTTGGGTTAGTGACTAACTGGGATAGAGTCTGGGGGAATAGTGACTTGTACACAGTGGACAGGCTACACTTGAGCAGGGAGGGGAGTGGGGTATTAAAGGCAGGATTAGAGGGGTATATCTCTACTAAGGTGGATTTAAACTAGTGGGGGGGGGGTGGCCAAAAGACTGAGGTTGATAGAAAGTTCCAAACAGGGGAGCCTAATGAGCTCACCCCCTAGATATAGGTAAAGGCAGAGGTGTAGTAACCCTGGGAGGGGGTGGACAGAGTGGTCTGAGTGTAATACAGAAGTCACCACCACCCGGTAAGAATAACGAGGAGAAAGGGTGCAGACTACCAGGAGGAGGGACACAGGCCAAGGAGAAGAGTGAGGAGAAGGAGGGGTATGGGTGGAAGATGATCTCTCTCAATGCAAGAAGCCTGGGGAACAAAACTGCAGAGCTTCAGGTGCTCCTTTCAGAGGGGAAGATGGATATTGCTGCAGTGACACAGACTTGGGCCACAGAGAACCATGATTGGGACTCGGCAATCCAGGGATACAGGATATACAGCAGGGATCGGGGAGGGTTGGAAGTGGGGTTGCACTCTATGTGAAGGAAAGGATCAAATGCATAACAGATGAGGGAGAAGAGGAGAGGACACAGGTGCTTTGGGTGCAACTCCTGGACTCTAAGGGCAGAAAGCTGAGGCTGGGAGTGGCAGGGAGACAGGAGGCACAGGCAGTGAGGTGGTAGACTTTAGTAGGCTGGACTTTTGGAGGATGGCAGAAATACCATGAGGGAGACTCCAGGATATAAGGCCAGGGACGGATGCAGAACAAAAGTGGGGAGTCATAAAGACTGGGCTAACAGACACCACCGTAGTCTGCACCAGGGCCAGAAGTAAGAAGAGCAGAGCCAAGAAACCATGGTGGCTGAACAAGGAAGTACTGCAAGGGGTAAGGGCATAGACGGCTGCATACTGGAAGTACAGGAGACCAGGGGAAGGGAGAGGAGAGGATAAGGAGGCTTATGGGAGTTGGTCAAGGGAGGTGGCCTGAGGGTGAAAAAAGCTAAGGCTTCCAGGGAATTAAGGTTAGCACAGGACATAAAGGGAGGGGAAAAGGACTTTTTTAGGTATGTCAGGGAAAAGAGGAAGTGCAAGGAACATATTGTGAGGATAAAGCGGAGAGCGGATTGGGTGGAAAAGGAGGAGGAGCAAGCAGAAATTCTAAAAGAGTACTTCTGCTCTGTTTTCACTAAGGAGAGGGATGGTCCACTACCAACATGGACTGGGGGGGCGGGGAAAGGGGGAAGGAGGTGACAGACAAAGTGAACACAGGAAGTAGGGTGCTAGAGGGGCTGAGAGCATAAGGGTGGACAAGGCACCAGGTCCCGATGGCATCCACCCCAGTGTGCTGAGAGAGATGACAGAGCTGTTGGCTGAGCCACGGTCAGAGCTGCTCAACACCTTCCTCTAAATGGGGTGTGTGCCCCAGGACTGGAGGGTGGCCCATGTGGTGCCCATACACAAGAGTGGGCCTAGGGAGGAACCAGGAAATTATTGGATGGTCATTCTCACATCCATAGTGGGTAAGCTTATGGAGGCGATACTGAAGCAGAAGCTGGTGGCATTTCTAGAGATTAATGGCCTCCAAGATGGGCGGCAACACGAGTTCGTCTCAGGGAGGTCTTGTCAAACCAGTCTAATAGAGTATTATGACTGGGTGACAAGGGCATTGGACAGGGGCCATGCGGTACATGTCCTGTACATGGACTTCAGTAAGGCCTTTGACACAGTGCCTCATGGGAGACTGGGGGGTAAGGTGACGTCCGTAGGGGTGGGAAAAAAGCTGACTAAATGGATAGAGACCTGGTTACAGGGGAGGGTGCAGAGGATGGTGGTGGTAGGGGAGCTCTCTGCACCTAGAGCAGTGACAAGCAGAGTGCTGCAGGGGTCAATGCTGGGCCCGGTGCCATTTGGGCTCTTTATCTCCATTATAGCACACAGAGTGGGGAGCACGGTTAGTCTGTTCCCAGATGATACCAAATTGGGGGTAGTGGTGGACAAAGAGGACAGATGCGAAAAACTGCAGGGGGATCTAACCAAACCAGAGACATGGTTGGTGGAGTGGCAGCTAGGATTCAGTACAAATAAGTGTAAGGTTATGCATTTCAGGCCTAAGAACCAGAAGAGGGACTATTGGTTGGGGGGGTGAGGTTGGGGATCACAGAGGAGGAGAAGGACCTAGAGGTGTTAGTATCTGGGAGCACCAGACACAGGGACGTGATCCTATCTCTACAGATCATTGGTCAGACTGCACCTGGAGTACTGTGTGCAATACTGGATTCCATACCTGAGGAGAGATATAAAGTTACTGGAGGGGGTGGAAATCAGGGCAACAAAAATGTTAAAGGGGATGGAAGGAAGGGAATATGAAGTTAGGCTGAACGAGCTGAACATTTACACACTGCAGGAGAGGAGGGATGGAGGATATGATTGAAGTGTTTAAATACCTGAGGGGGGGTAAATAAACTTAGCACCGAGGGGGTGTTTAAACTGAGGAGTGGAAGAAAGCGGAGGGGGCACGGACTATGGTTGGAAGAGGGACAATTCAAGAGGGAAATGAGTAGGCACTACTTCACTGATAGGGTGGTGTCCAGTTGGAATGCACTGCCAGAGGCAGTGGTAACATGTAGGAAAGTCCATAGCTTTAAGAAGGACTGGGATAATGCATGAGGAACAGTCCGGGTCAGGGGCTGGAACAAGCAGGGGAGGAACTGATGGGGAGGAGGCTGGGGCAGCTGCAATCTAGGGTGCTAGCTGCACACTCAGGCAGATTTAGATAGACCGATTGGTCTGTTCTGCTGGCAGATTCGTATGTTCATGTGTATGTTCATATGTAAAATCACAGTGACTCTGTTCATGAGCAGAGGCCCTAAAATGCCTATGTTGAAAATTTGGTGACAAGCGTCCATAAAATAACTGTGTTACAAGCGTGCATTGTGCAGTTTCCACGCACCCTCATAACTCTACAAATCTGTAGTACTTTCACTCCAGATTTCCAACACTGGCATTTTTTCAGACCTCCTTATGAACAGTACAGCTGCCATTTTTTACATCCTGTCTGAAATATGTGTTTACACAGCTGGCACAGAATAGCACGGTTGCTGTGGGAAATCAATGTTTGGGACAGATTAAGACAAGCATTTGTCAATGCCGAATGTTTGCTTGCTGGCATTGGCATTGGTAGTGTAGAAGTTACAGAGCTGCATAATAGGAATGGCAGCGAAGTATTGAACTGAAGCCAACCCCACCACCACCCTGCAGAGAGTGACAGGCATTGGGGTGTGCCTTTGGGTTGTCAGGCATAAAGGCCACGCTATTTCACCACACCGTACCCTGCAGACACTGACAAGTGTCACGATGTGCCTTGGGGTCTTTGGCCCTTATGCGCACCCCATTCCATCAGGAAATATGGTGAGATGGGTGCAGTATAGGAGAATGGGGCGAACTTTGGGTCCGAAGAGTCCAAGGCATGCCTTGATGCCTGTCACTGGCTGCAGGGTGTGAAATGGTATGAGCATTACAGGCAAGAATCCCAAGCCACATCCCTGATGCCTGTCATTCTCTACAGGGTTGGGCATTTTGGTTGGAAACCCTAATACCTCAGGCATTCATTGGTATTTTCACTCCAAATTTTCAACATGGTTTTTTTGTGACCCTACCTCATGAACAGTGGCAATATCAGTTTGTTAACCAAAAGCTGTTTGTGCACAGCGATTATGGCATTTAATACCACAGGTGCAAAAAACATTCCGAACAGGATGTAAAAAATGACAGCTGT
Organism: Neoceratodus forsteri; assembly: GCA_016271365.2. NCBI lineage: Eukaryota > Metazoa > Chordata > Ceratodontiformes > Ceratodontidae > Neoceratodus > Neoceratodus forsteri. The sequence goes on along the minus strand of CM028130.1, from coordinate 562,166,296 downwards.
ACTGTTCATGGGGAGGTGTAAAAAATGGCTATGTTGCAAATGTGCAGTTAAAATATTTAAAAAAATAGTGAAGTCACGAGCGTGCATAGAAACTGTGCAACGCACACCCGTAATGTTATTAGTTTGGGGATTTTTTTACAGCAGATTGTCAACACAGGCATTTTGGGACCTCCAATCATGAACAGTGTCACTGTGATTTTCTTTATCTGTCCCGAACAATGATTTCCCAGAGTGACCACGCATCTCTGTGCTGAAAGTGTGAAAACACATTTCGGCCATGTTGTGAAAAATGACAGCTGTACTGTTCATAAGGAAGTGTGGAAAAATGCCACTGGTGAAAATCTGGATTGAAAATATTACAAAGTCATGAATTTACGAGGGTGCGTGGAAACTGCACAATGCTCACTCGTATCACAGTCAGTTTATGGACTTTTGTCACCAAATTTTCAACATAGCCATTTTATGACCTCTGCTCATGAACAGTGTAACTGTGATTTTCTTAATCTGTCCCAAACATTGCTTTCGCACACCGACTGCACCATTGTGCGCTACATGTGCGAAAACATATTTTTTGGGCAAGATATAACAAATGACAGCTGTATAGCTCATAAGGAAGTGTAATAAAATGGCAATGTTGAAAATCTGGATTGAAAATATTGAAAATTCGCAAACTTACGAACGTGCATAGGAACTGCGCAACGCACGCTCATAAAACAGTCATTTTTAGGGATTTTTTCACTGAATTTTCAACATAGCCATTTTAAGACCTCTGCTCATGAACAGTGTCACTGGGATTTTCTTAATGTGTCCCATACATTGATTTCGCACAGCGACTGCGCCATTGTGCTCTACATGGGCGGAAACACATTTTGGGCAAGATGTGAAAAATGACAGCTGTACAGCTCATAAGGAGGTGTAGTAAAATGGCAATGTTGAAAATCTGGAGAGAAAATATTGAAAATTCGCGAACTTACGAGCGTGCGTAGGAGCTGCGCAATGCACGCTTGTAAAACAGTCATTTTTAGGAATTTTTTCACCAAATTTTCAACATAGCCATTTTAAGACCTCTGCTCATGAACAGTGTCACTGTGATTTTCTTAATGTGTCCCATACATTGATTTCGCACATCGACTGTGCCATTGTGCGCTACATGGGCGGAAACACATTTTGGGTGAGATGTGAAAAATGACAGCTGTACTACTCCTAAGAAGGTGTGGTAAAATGGCAATGTTGAAAATCTGGAGTGAAAATATGAAAATTCACGAATTTATGAGCGCGCGTAGGAACTGCGCAACGCACTCTGGTAAAACAGTCATTTTTTGGATTTTTCCACCAAGTTTTCAAAATATGCTTCTTGAGAGCCCACCTTATGAACACTGGCAGTGTCATTTCATTAATCGGTCCTGAAAGGTGATTTCGCGCAGTGACTGTGAAATCACCCTTCGGGCCCGAATAACACCATGACAGTGATAGCATCCATGAGAAGGGGTCCCAAAAACCCCATGTTGAAAATTTGGTGCAAAAATTCCAAAAAATGCCTGAGATATGCAATAAAGTTGAAAAAACCCTATCTATCCCATTATACAGCTTACCGGCATTTCCTCAGTTTGCGGTCAGCTTTGAAGAGTGCAGACGTGTTCCCGGTCCACCGAAGATCATCGCGCCGGAGTCCGGAGGTATGTATGGGGTGAGGGTGGGGTGTGGGGAGGCAGGGTGTGCAGTGGGTGAGTGCGGTTGTGGGGGAGCAGGAGACTACAAGGGAACGTTTTTCTTTGGGTTTCTTTTTACATGACGACGGGGCGTTTGCCACACTGGGGTGGGCTCCCAGCGTGACACAAGAACAGTTGGGGCCATGGAGCCAACAGGGGATTGGGCACCCCTGTCAGCTAAAACACCTATTGCCACGCTGGGGTAGGCTCCCAGCGTGGCACCCTGAACTGGGGGGGAGACAGTGGAGCCGATGGGGGATTGGGCACCCCTGTCGGCTATATCATGAGTTGCCACGCTGGGGTGGGCACCCAGCATGGCATTTGGATGGCTTTGGGGGGTGCAGCACAGCCGATGGGGATTGAGTGCCCCGTCGGCTATCAGTGTGTGTGCGGGGGTATCGCGCACCCGATGCGTGTGTGTGTGTGTGGGGAGGCGCGCGGCAGGCGATATCTTATCGCTGCTCACTGAAGCCTAGCTCCCCCTTCAACTGTATGCCACTGCATTTTGGAACTTGTCATAGACAGCTCCAGCATGCATTGACCAACTGGGGCCGCGCCTGCCAACACACTGACTGAACTGGAAGAGGGGGTGACACACCTCCGAAAACTCCAATGATGGCACTATGTTTCTTGCACATGTGTGCAAGCAAACATAAAAATCATACCGACACTGTTCATGAGCAGAGGTCACAAAATGCCTTTGTTGAAAATTTGGTGAAATATTTCTACTAAATGACTATGTTATGCACATGCATTGCGCAGTTTCCACTTATGCTCGGAGGTTATAGCTTTTCACTACCGATTTTCAACATTGCCATCTCTTCACATCTCCCTGTGAATGGTACAGCTGTCATTCTTCACATCCTGCTCGATCTGTGTTTTCATACATCTGGCACACAATGGCATGGTCGCTTTGGGAACTCAAAGTTCAGGACACATTGACAAACTCACAGTGCTACTGGTCATGAGAAGAGGTCCCAAATGCTTTCATGAGGTGGGGGTCACAAAAAGTCCATACTGACAGGTATCGGGGTGTGACTTTGGATTGCCGACTGTAATGCTCATGACGTTCCACCCCCCCCACCCTGCAGCCAGTGACAGGCATTGAGGTGTGCCTTGGACTCTTTAGCCCCAGAGTTCACCCCATTCTCCTATACTGCACCCATTTCAGTGTATGTCCTTATGGAGTGGGGTGACTAAAAAGCCGAACACCCCAAGGCACATCTCAACACTTGTCGGTGTCTGCAGGATAGGGTGAGGTGAAATGGCATGAATGTTATGGGAGGCAACCCAAATGCATGCCCCAATGCCTGTCCATCTCTACAGGTTGGAGGTGGGATTGGCGTGAAGTTCAATACTTCACTGCCATTCCTACCCTGCATCTGTCTAACTCCAGCATTTCCAATGCTAATACCAGCAGGCAAACATTCAGCATTGACAAATGCTTGTTTATATTTTGACTCCGAATTTTCAGCCTAGCCATTTCTTCAAACAGAATGAAATGCAGAACAGTAATACCCACGGCTCACCCAAATCCAAATGAAAAAGAAGGAAGACTTATTTTCAACTTTAAAAACAGCAGTTTTATTAAATAATGTAGTACCCCTCACACAAAAACATCCATGTTTCACGTCGCCCTTGATACTTTTTCAAGATTGCAATTATTCATTTGTACATGCCTTTTATAGTGCTCAATACCAATTAGTAACATTCAATTAATATCTTAGCAATGCACGAAAAACCCGTGATAATATATACACAGTGTGCTGCTCATATCAATGCCAGTTAAATATATCAATTGATTGTTTAACAACTCACGAGAAAATCATGCTAGCATATAAAAAAGGCAATGTGCCTAATAAAATCTCAAATTCTCCACTAGTATTTAATCACCATGTGCAAATTAGCTCACTTTTTACAAGAACTAGTTAGAGAGAGCAACCTAGAACCTAGAAGTACAATTTTAAGAGAAACCTCAGATAAAAAGTTACAATGCATTTATTTATATATCCACTAAAGCACAATATTCATGCTACACTTTTGCCATATAAACAACCCAAATAAACATTTTAATTGTATATGAATATACTCTATAGCAAATATGTCAAAAACAAACGTACAATATTATTTTTGTTCAATATACAGAAAGCATGGCAAAACACCTATTTATTTATTTCTCCTTTTTATGTTGCTTGCACGCATGTGCAAGAAACATAGTGCCATCATCCGAATTTTCAGAGGTGTGGCAGCCCTCTTCCAATTCAGTCAGTGTGTTTGCAGGCCCGGCGGCAGATCTCTAATGCCTCACTGGTTCACTGATTAGGATTATAGGGAAAAAAAACACCTTATCAAACACAACTTCCCCCCAAAAGAAAACACACACACACACACACACACACACACACACACAACATAAAAAAAATCCAAGTACAGAACATCATTCAACGGCATAATAACATCGAAGTAAAACAGTGCAACATCACATGGCATGTTATATTTCATGTCAACAGATGTTTGAGGTTGTCCATTATTTACTTTGAAGTGTCCTAATTTCAAAACGGAGCTTTTATTGCAGTTTTCTTCACATCTGCTGCTAAAGACCTATGCTTGCCAACGAAGTAAATAGCACATGATGATACAGTACATTTAAAGTGTGAGAACAGAAATCTATACATAACACATGCCCCCACTAAAATTAGACTCGGCAACACACAATGACATTCATAGATCTAAAGTGTGTGACACTTGCAACTTCTTCTACGCAAAGCTGATAGGATCGTGGGGCACGTGAAAAAACTACAGCTCTGAATACTGCAATCATACCTTACAAAAACCCCTAAACACAACAAGGACCTATAGAATTAATTTATTTCATGGGGAAAAACGAAGTAAAACATTGCACGTGATCTTAAATCTGCTGGATGTGATGGTCTAATACCCACATTTTTAAAACTTGATGCCCAGATCTCAAAGATAATCAACTTTTCCTTTATGTTAAGGCAAACCCGATCTTTGAAATTAGCTTATGCTGCACTGCCGTAAAAAAAAATTAAAAAGAGAAAAGTCCAGCTTGGTTAATTATAAGCCCATATTAATTCTGTCAACATTAGCCAGACTTTAGAAAGGGCTAATTATTGACCAACTTGTTACTTATCTAGACCGCAGCATCTTTAGCGAGTGAACAGTGTAGTAGGACATGGTACCCATATGGCCGTGTTAGTCGATCATGCCTGCTTTATTCACAAACTGAAGGAGTTTGGTTCTTCTTTTCTGGATTGGTTAAGAAATTATTTGGACAAAAAAAGCAAGTTAAATTGGGTACTGTTCTACTCAAATGTCACCATCATGTGTTGCAGTGTACAGCAGGGGTCCATTTTGGGCTCGATGCTTTTTACATTATCCACAAGTTGCCTAGGGTTTGTACTACTTCAAAAATGTTCCTGTGCACTGGTATGGCATAGTACTTTATTTTATATCCCAAACTGTACAAGATAGTAATAATATGTTACGTTGTCATTCTTATTGGTTGCATAATTGTTTTTCCCAAAATAAACTAACAGAATCAATCAAAAGATACAAACAGCGCTCCTCACCTAAACTTAAAAAAATTCAATAATTTAATTCAAACAACATTTTTGGATTATTAATTTCTGGTGGAATTCCCTCTGAAGCAGCAAAGGTATTTCAAAATGGAGCTTTTATTGCAGTTTTCTTCACATCTGCTGCTAAAGACCTATGCTTGCCAACGATAAATAGCACATGATGATACAGTACATTTAAAGTGTGAGAACAGAAATCTATACATAACACATGCCCCCACTAAAATTAGACTCGGCAACACACAATGACATTCATAGATTTGAAGTGTGTGACACTTGCAACTTCTTCTACTCAAAGCTGATAGGATCGTGGGGCACATGGTGGTGGTGATGGGTTAATTGGAAATCACTGAATACCCCTAACATGATTCAAACTGAAGCAAAGTGTGAGACAGGACCAGAGGGTAGGATGTCTGGGGACAATGAGTGGAGATTAGCCACAGGTTGCAACATACAGAACGGAGGTTGTGTAGATTAGCACCCCACCTAGCAATATGTCATTGCCCTTGAAATCCCTTTACAAGAAGAAAAGCTGTACATTGTATTCAACAAGATAGTCTGTGGCAGAGGTTACATCTGACATCACATGTGTGCCACCAGATGCAGAGCGACCAGAGAAAAGACTATGACTGAAACTGTACAGATGAATGATCCAAATTATATACATAATTCATGTAACCCTTCCAAAAATAATAGCTTTCGTAAACAAAATTACTGTATGAGACATCCAGATGTAATCCATTCATTTCCGTGAACAGTAACATTCATTGATAACTGCCATTTAATTATGTGGCTCCCGCTCTGTGCACAAAGTGCCGAGTCCACTGCTAAAATGACGTCAGCGCTCTCGCTGGGTATCTGTGTGGATCAAAACAACTTGGATGAATTTGACACCAATGGAGCAGTCAGACAGGTACCTAATACAAAAAAACTACAGCTCTGAATATTGCAAACATACGTTAAAAAAAAAAAACAAACACAATAAGGACCTGTAGAAATTAGTTTATTTCATGAGAAAAAACAAGGTAAAACATTGCACATGATCTTAAATCTGCTGGTTGTGATGGTCTAATACCCACATTTTTAAAACTTGATGCCCCTATCTCTAAGATAATCAACTTTTCCTTTATGTTAAGGCAAACCCCGATCTTTGGAAATTAGCTTATGCTGCACTGCCGTATTAAAAAAAAAATTAAAAAGAGGAAAAAAGGCCAGCTTGGTTAATTATAAGCCTATATTAATTCTGTCAACATTAGCCAGACTTTAGAAAGGGCTAATTATTGACCAACTTGTTACTTATCTAGACCGGCAGCATCTTTAGCATAGTGAACAGCGTGGGTAGTAAAGGACATGGTACCCATATGGCCGTGTTAGTCGATCATGCCTTGCTTTATTCATAAACTGAAGGAGTTTGGTTCTTCTTTTCTGGATTGGTTAAGAAATTATTTGGACAAAAGAAAGCAAGTTAAATTGGGTACTGTTCTACTCAAATGTCACCATCATGTGTTGCAGTGTACAGCAGGGGTCCATTTTGGGCTCGATGCTTTTTACATTATCCACAAGTTGTCTAGGGTTTGTACTACTTCAAAAATGTTGCTGTGCACTGGTATGGCATAGTACTTTATTTTATATCCCAAACTGTACAAGATAGTAATAATATGTTACGTCATTCTTATTGGTTGCATAATTGTTTTTCCCAAAATAAACTAACAGAATCAATCAAAAGATACAAACAGCGCTCCTCACCTAAACTTAAAAAAATTAATAATTTAATTTAAACAACATTTTTTGATTATTAACTTCTGGTGGAATTCCCTCTGAAGCAGCAGAGGTATTGAAGGACCTCAGTGTTTTTACTGATTCAGCCCTAACCTAAGGGGCCCATTAGAAATACACGACATCAACGGTACATAAAAAGTTGGAGCTTTAATGTAGAACTAACAGATGCTTGACGAGTGAAGCCAGGCTTTTCATAACACAGCATAATCTCCTTACCCTGATTGATAAGGGGGTATTGTGATCAATCTGGCACCTTCAGCTGTATTAGTAAAATAATTTTATATAACAAAACTGCTCAATTCACACTTACAAGTGGCTACGGAACATGTAGTAGTTCTCATATGAGCCAATTAAACTGGCTTGTACTTAAATCTAGGGCTGAATTTTTATTACAGGATTTTTTTTTTAGTTTGTTGTATAGTAACAAGCCACAGTACCTTGTAAATTAATTGAAATTTACTGAAAGCAGTTTTCATTCACGTTTGCATGTGAACATCTTTTGCAGTTGTCCATGATGCGCACAAATAAGAGGCAGCAATCTTTGGGCTACCATGCAGCCTCGACATGCAGCAGATTACTGGTCGCCGTAAAGCTGCTAAAGTGCTACCAACTATTGATACCTTCTCCACAGTTTTAAAAAAGTGTCTGACTCTAACATCTGTAAATATTTTGCAGAGCGTTTACATGGAAATTTTGTCTGTATGTACATACTGTATTATGTTTGTATCTACTTACTTTGATGTACTTTGTACACCAGGTTGTGCATGGAAAAGGAACTTCCATTCCAGTGCTCTTATCATAATATCAAAATTAAACAGTATCAACTATAATTAAATGCTTTTCTTCTCCAATAAAGAAATCTTAGAAGAAAAAAATAGAAATATAGAATTTGACAGCAGAAAGAGACTGAAGGCCCATTGAGTCTGCCCTAACTTTACTACCTCATCCCATCAAGCTGCAGTCCTGGCGGGCTGTATCCTTCCGTTCCTGCTGCCTGACCCTCAAATACACAAAACAGACACACACACACACACACACACACACACACACACACACACACACACACACACTGTTGGAGTTCCCTTGCCCAGAGCTGGGATTCTGGTTCGGATTGACCCTGGGTTACATCATCAGGTTAGTACCTCTTTATTTTGTGGGGGGGGTAGGGGCTGCAGTCTGTGCCACTTTGTCAGTTTTGCCTTGGATGGTCTAAAGCAGTCAGAACCTCTACAGAGAGACATTGTAACATAGTATTTCATGGCAGATAAGGACTGCTAGGCCCAGCCAGACTGCCCGTATTCTCTGCCTGCATCAGTGGTCACTGGCCCTTCTTGGCCATTGGCTTTAGCCTTTCCCACCCACCTTGAGGGTTCCCTTTTGCCCATTCCATGCATGTTTGAATCCCCCCACTGTGCTAGCTCCCACTATTTCCTGGGGTAGGGTATTCTATTTATCTACCACTTTTATGTGAAGAAAAACCTCCTCACATTCTCCATTATCCTGCCTCCCTCCAATCTCATATTATGCCCCCTCATCCTTGTACACCTTCTATACTGAAAGATGTCGCCCACTTGCACTTTGTTTATATAAATGCCCTTAAGATACTTGAAGGTTTCTGTCATATCTCTCCGTTCCTGCCTCTCTTCCAGTGTATACATATTGAGGTCTTTTAATCTCTCCTCGTATGTCTCCTGGTGCAAACTCTGCACCATCTTTGTTGCCCTTTTCTGAACCACCTCCACCCTGTCTATGTCCTTACGAAGATGCAGCCTCCAGAACTGTACACGTACTCCAAATGAGGCCTCACCAGCGTTTTGTACAGTGGCATCACCACCTCCATTCTTCTGCAAGTGATACCCTTTCCTAAGCACTCCAACATACTACTGGTCCTCCCCACAGCCTTGGTACACTGTTTGGACACCTTTATGTCATGTGAGATGATTCTCCCTAAATCCGTTTCTTCCCCGGTAACTGTTAACAACTCCCCCCTCATCTTTTCCTCACGCCTGTTCCCCCCCTACCCTTCCACATAGGTATTTCCCCGCTATGACCAGGGTTGTGACTTCTACTATTGTTATACTTTATACGATTGCTTTTTACTGCATGTAACTTTATTCCATAAACCACTGTTATAGTGTGTTCTTTTGTTATCTGTATTGCCCCTGTATGTTACCACTGTTGTATCTCACACTGTAACCATGTCTACCCTCCCTGCGTCGAGGTCCCTTTGTAAATGAATCCCTGACTCAAAGGTTGTAAATCCGATTTTCTAAAATAAATAAATAAATCCTGTTAACTCTTCACAGGCTTTCTGCACTCCAGGTGCATGATTTTGCACTTCTTTGCATTAAATTTTAATTGCCATACATTGGACCAATTTTCCAGTTTTCCTAGGTCCTTAATTTTCTTGCCCCGAGTGTCTATCCTGTTGCAGATCTTGGTGTTATCTGCAAATAGGCAAACCTTCCCTCCAGCAATGCCACTAAGTAGAGCCAGGACTGATCCTGGAGGCACTCCACTGATCACCCCTTTCCTCAGATTAGATCCCATTAACCACCACCCTCTGCTTTCTGTCCCCCAACCAATTTCTTTTTTTTAATGATCCATTTATGTGTTTTTTCCCCCTTTCAACCCCTGCCCACCCACACATCCTTGACAGGGACGCGCATGTGTGGAGGCACGCGCATGCCCAGGACACCCCACCCGCCGTACCTCTCACCACCTACGCCACTAACAGACCTCCACCCAGTGGTGACAGGACTACGGGAGAGGTGGCATCCACCCCGGGAGAGGACAGCCACCGTTAGATGGCTCAATCCTGCTCTGACCCTCCCCCCACCAGCACCCCAATGATCCGAGGTCATTCCCGAACCTGTGTCGCTGGCGTAGTACAAGGTGTGGCGTCCAGCACCTCAACCCTTACTGCCACTAGGCCGGCCCCCCAACCAATTTCTAACCCAGTTCTCCACTTTGTGGCCCACTCCCAGGCTACCCAGCTTGTTAACCAGTCTTCTGTGTGTAATGGTGTTGAAGGCCTTGCTGAAATCGAGGTAGGCGATATCCACCGATCCCCCACTGATCCATCTCCTTCCTCACCCAGTCAAAAAAAAGTCTATCAGATTTGTCTGATGTGACCTTCCTGCTGTGAATCCATGCTGCCTCAGATCCTGTGCTCCACTTGATTACAAGTGTTCCACAATCCTTTCCTTAAGCAATGCCTCCATAATCTTGCCCACTACTGAGGTGAAGCTGATTGGCCTATAGTTTTCTGCTTCCTCTCTGTTTCCATTCTTGTGAAGAAGGACTACATGTGCGCTCTTCCAGTCCTCTGGAACCACTTCTAACTTCTAGAACCACTCCTGTACTGAGTGACTCACTAAACAGGGCTGCAAGTGGTGCCGCTAGTACGATCCATAGTTCCTTTAATATCCTAGGGTGTATACCATATGGTCCCATTGCTTTGTCCACCCTCAGTTTTGTGAGTTCTTCTTGAACTCTTCCCTTCTGTAAATGGACTGGTGTTCACCTTCCTCCCTAGCAGGAAGCAGGGAACTACAGACTGGTCAGCCTGACCTCAGTAGTGGGAAAGGTCATGGAAACACTACTTTTTTTGTTGTTGTTTGTTAATTCTTTTTATTGCACCACATGCCTGGAACTCTCTCAGGAGACCCTCTCTCACCTCTGCCATGCTACCTCCCGCCTGAAGTCCACCCAGCAGGAAATCGGGGACAGACACTCCCCTACCTTCCTGACCAGACATCCAGCCTCATCCCATCAGGCAGCCAAGGGGATCGGGAGAGCAGGTGAAGTGGACCCAGCACTGGGAATGTGATGGCAGGGCACTAGAGGATTCCGTCACCTATCCAAGGTGCTGGGTTTTTCTTGTGCGAGTTACCTAAGGAGTGGCTGTGCAATGACATCCAGCTCACTCCAGGCACACTCCCATGCCTGGGTGAAAGACACCCACTCCCGCCCAGTCCCCTCTTACATCCCTGCGCTGACTGTGACTACCCCTTCTACCTTCTAGAGGTCGCTAGTACAGTGTGATGAGGAAACCCACCCACCCCAGGAGAGGAGAGGACAGCTGTCTTCCAGACGCTCAGTCCTAATCCTTCCCCGCTGACCTCCAATGACCTGGGCTCATTCCCTAACCTGGTTTGCTGGTGTGGTGCAAGGTGTGGAGTCCCCTGCCTCAACCCTACCGGGACAGCTCATGGAAACACTACTAAAGGAAAGGGAAGAATAGTGAAATACCTGATTGTCAGTTGTCTACAGTATCTAAAGCAGCATGGTTTTATGGGAGGGAGGTTGTGCCAGACTAACCTTACTGAGATCTTTGACTGGGTAACCATGGAGGTGGATCGGGGGGCAGTGGATGTGGCCTACCTGGATTTCATCAAGGCCTTTGACACCATACCACATAGAAGGCTGCTAAACAAGCTGGGGAACACAGGGCTGGGAATGAAGGTGGAGAAGTGGGTGGAGAGTTGGCAGGATAATAGGACCCAGAGGGTGGTGGTAAATGGCATTCACTCTGCAGAGGGTAAAGTGACCAGTGGGTACCACAGGGATCAGTGCTGGGTCCAGTCCTCTTCAGTGTCTTTATCAGGGACATTGCAGAGGGTCTAGAAAGGAAAATTTGCCTGTTCGCTGATGATGCTAAGTTCTGCAGTAGGGTGGACACACCAAGGGGAGTGGATAGGATGAGGAGACATCTAAAGAAGCTGTAGGATTTGTCAAGGGATTAGCAGCTGGGTTTCAATGCAAAAAAGTGTAAGATAATGCACATAGGGCACAAATACCCAGGAGCAACGTATCAACTGAGGGGAACAGAAAGCTTCAAGCAGGAAAAAGACCTGGGTGTGATCATCTCTGATGACCGCAATATAGGTAGGCAGTATGACAAGGTGGCAGGAAAGGGTAACAGGATGCTGGGATTCATAGGCATGGGAATCACCAGCTGAAAAAAGGAAGTAATAATCCCACTATATAGGACATTAGTGAGGCAACACCTCGAGTGCTGTGTCCAGTTCTGGAGGCCTTATCTACGTCAGACCATAGGTAGATCCTTCACAAAGGAGACCCACAGAAGGGTGGCATGGGACCCCACAAGGGAAGGAAACAACTCCTGGTGGGGGACTCAATCATTGGGGGGTAGAAGTGGAGGAGGAAGCGGAGAGGGAGGTAAGGTGCCTGCCTGGCACCACGGCTTGGAGGGATAGGAAGCGAATCCTCAAGATCGTGGGAACAGCTACACGAGGGAGGGAGCTGAATGTCATTGTCCACCTAGGGACAAATGACCTGGCTAAGAATGGTATCAGAGCAGTGCAAGAGGAGTTTGTAGAGTTGGGAAGGGGCCTTAAACAAGTAGCGCATATGGTAACCTTCTTGGAGGTGCTGCCTGTCTATGGCAAGGGTGATGCTAGGGTACTCCTCACCAGAGAATTCAATGAATGGTTGAAAAACTGGTATGGAGCTCAGGGTTTTGGCTTCATTGGGGACTGGGGAGCACCTATGTTGAAATTTTGGTGAAAAAATTCCCCAAAATGACTGTTTTACGAGCATACGTTGCGCTGTTCCTATGCACGCTTGTAAGTTCGTGAATTTTCAATATATTCACTCCAGATTTTCAACATTGCCATTTTACCACACCTCCTTATGAGCAGTACAGCTGTCATTTTTCACATCTCGCCCAAAATGTGTTTCCATCCATGTATCGCACATTGGCGCAGTCAGTGTGAGAAATCAATGTATGGGACAAATTAAGAAAATCACAGTGACACTGTTCATGAGCAGAGGTCTTAAAATGGCTATGTTGAAAATTTGGTGAAAAAACTCCTAAAAATGACTGTTTTATGAGTGTGTGTTGCGCAGTTCCAATGCACACTTGTAAGTTTACAAATTTTTAATATTTGCACTCCAGATTTTCAACATTGCCATTTTACCACACCTCTTTATGAGCAGTACAGCTGTCATTTTTCACATGTCACCCAAAATGTGTATTCGTGCATGTAGCGCACAATGGCACAGTTGGTGTGCGCAATCAATGTTCGGGACAGATTAAGGAAATCACAGTGACATGGTTCATGAGCAGAGGTCTTAAAATGGCTATGTTGAAAATTTGGTGAGAAAATTCCCTTCAGCCGTTCTGCAATGTTACTAATGAAGACATTGAACAGGACTGGCCACAGGACCGATCCCTGCAGCACCCCACTGGTCACCCCCTCTCCATAGACTGCACCCCATTTACCACCACTCTCTGCCTCCTGTCTGTTAGCCAGTTTCTAACCCAGTTTACCACCCTTTCCCCCATGCCCAGCCTACCCAGCTACTTTATCAGCCTCCTATGTGGGATGGTGTCAAAGGCTTTGCTAAAATCAAGGTAAGCATTGTCCACTGCCCCACCCTGATTCACTTTCTTTGTCACCCAGTCAAAGAAATCAACCAGATTTGTCTGAAATGATGTCCCCACTGTGAATCCATGTTGTCTATGGTCCTGGGCTCTGATGACTTCTAGATGCCCTACTATCCTTTCTTTAAGCAATGTCTCCATGAGCTTCCCCACTACTGAGGTGAGGCTGAAGGCTTCTTCCATTGTCTCTCATCCCGCTGCTGCACTTGTAGAGATACCACATGTGCCCTCCTCCAATTCACTCATGTTGAATGACTCAATGAACATGGCTGCCAGAGGTACTGCTATCTCCCTTAATATCCTTGGGTGTATGCCATCTGGTTCCATCGCTTTGTCCACCTTCAATTTAGTGAGCTCCTGCAGGACTCTTTTGCCTTTGAATGGACTATTGTCCACCTCTTCACCCCCTTGCCAACTGCTGTACTGCTGTGGCCCTTGCCCCTCCCAGTCTTCTGTGAATACTGAACGGAAAGACACAGTGGATGTCTTGGGAGGAAGGCATGGAACTGTCACTTCCAAATACCTAAACAGCACAAAAAAGCAAGCAACATTCGGCATTGACAAATGCTTGTTAAATATGGAGCCAACTGAAAATGTCCATTTAATCCTGGGAATCTACCAGCTTGAAGTTTAAATTGCCAGTGAGTCTCCTTACACATCAATTTGTTATTTAAATCCCCAATGCTTATTACTATTTAACTTTTATAAGCCAAAAAATATAAAATTATGCTGATTTCCCTTTAAAAGAATGTGATTCACCAATGCATTACCCATTGAATCAATCCCTATGTGTCTCTGATGTTCCATTATTCTAGTTTTGAATTTCCTCACTGTTTTACCAATGAAAAAAACATTTACATATGGCTATATACACAATCATTTCTGTACTACATGAAATAAAGGCATTTGACCATATCTCATGCCCAGCATGAGGCAAAATAACACTATTTCCAGTACCCATATAATTACATAGTGTATAGTGGACCCTTATTGTGCATGGAAATTGGAGGTTCTAAAAATGTTGTTCTACTGCAGTTTAAAAGGTCATGGAATGGAATCGTACCCTACTGCAGCAGAACAACATTTTGAAAACCTCTAGAGGTTCCACGCGTTCAGTCTCCTACCTTTACTCAGCGGAAACAGCAGGCTCCACACTCCCGGCGGCGGCAGTAGAAGCAGTCACTTCGCAGCCTTAAAAGACGCAGGATCACCCAGATATTGTGAAAATGCAGGATCAACCAGATATTTTTAGTTTTAACAAAAACACCGAGCGTGCGATCCCCTAACCAACTCCCTCTCGCTTAGCGAGAACTATGACCGCCATGCTATTTTTTTTTTGAAAATCCCTCCCACACTGGAATGGCAGCCAATAGAAGGCTGCTCATTAAATAACATCATGTCTGTTCCCTAGCAACCATGCACACCACCTAGCAAGCATGCCCTAACCTGAACAGCAGGATGGAGCAACAAACTTTTTTTTTTTGTATTTTAAAAATTAAAACCGTAATCGAAAAAGGGGACTATACACTATAAAAAATATAGCGCATGGCAACCTCATGCGCAACCAGCCTATTGTACCACCTCGGGGTTCCGATTACCACGGACATCTCGGGCTTTGCTCTCAAGGTCTGAGGTAACCAGAACCCCTCTGTGGTACAATAGGCTGGCTGCGCATGGTTCCCCGTGCACTATTCTCTATATGCGTACAATTGCCACATTTAAAATTTCCTCTTGGTAAATGTGACTCATTTTCCACCCTTGTTCTTTCAATCCAACTGTGGACCAAAATATCTTTCAAATTCTTTGCCTTTCTGTATGAAAAGTGAGGCCAATTTTCCACTATATGTTCCAAACTTGGTTCCAGAGACAAAAGGTGCCAGTTTCTTTTAACAATATTTTCCATGTCCTTGGCCTGTTTGTTAAAAGTAGTGACAAAATTACCATCAATATATTTGTCTGTATTATATTATTTCTTTGTTTTATCTTTCACCACCAACAAATGATCTCTGGACATAGTATTCACTTTGGTCTTTGCTTTATACACATATGATTTACTGTATCCCTTATTCTTAAATCTCTCTGCCAACACAGTACAATTATTATGATATCCTTTCTCAGTGCTACAGTTCCTTTTAGTCCTAATGAATTGCCCAGTAGGTATATTTAAAGTCACATGCTTTGGATGACAGCTAGAAAAATGCAATATACTACTTTTATCAGTAGATTTTCTCAATAAATCAGTAACTAAACCACCTTCCCCATCCTTCATAACTAGAACATCTAAAAATGGCACTTGAACCAAACTGGATGTAACAGAAAAATGTAAGTTATTATTTGTTTCCTTGAGGTATTGCACAAATTAATCCAGGTCCTGCTGCTCACCCTGCCAGATAATGAAGATGTCATCCAGGTATCGCTTATAAAAAAAATCAAAGAATCAAAAAAAGGATTTTTATTTACATCATATGTAGCAAACTTTTCCCACTGAGCCGAATAAATAGTGCCGTAATTAGGAGCCGTGGCCGCCCCCATGGCCGCCCCCCATGGCTGTCCCTTTTACTTGATGATCTACTGTCTCTTTGAACAAAAAAATATTTTTGTCAAAATGATTTCAGTTAAATCTACCAAAAATCCTACAAATTCAGTGGTATGTTCAGTATTATCACTTACATCATCCCTCAACGCTTAGAAACCATCATTATGTGGAACATTGGTATACATAGACTGAATGTCCATAGTAACCAGCAACCAATTTTCTTCCACTGCCATTTCCTGAATCAATTCTAAAAATTGCATAGTGTCCCTAAGATACGATCTGGATTCCTGTGCAACACCTTTAATAAAATAATCAACATATTGTGCATGCGGTTCAGTGATTGAATTATTACATGAGACAATTGGTCTCATAGGGGGATCATTTAGAATTTTATGAATTTTAGGTAAACCATAAATGACCAGACTGACTGGAAAATTTACAGTTAGAAAATCACATACTTCCCGTGTAATGTATCCATTATTTAATGCTTCAAATAAATAAATACATATCAATTTGCTGCTTAAACTTAGTACTGGGA
This sequence comes from Neoceratodus forsteri, assembly GCA_016271365.2. Taxonomy (NCBI): domain Eukaryota; kingdom Metazoa; phylum Chordata; order Ceratodontiformes; family Ceratodontidae; genus Neoceratodus; species Neoceratodus forsteri. The sequence goes on along the minus strand of CM028130.1, from coordinate 562,149,723 downwards.
TCACAAGACAATTTTTTTTATAAAAATCTTGATTAGTCAATAAAGAAAGCATAGCTGTGAGATACTTAAGCAGTAATGCACGACAGGGTGTGTGTTGTGCTGGGATAATGTCTCGCCTGGGGAGATTAGGCATGAGGTCACAGGCCGAGTGCGACTAATCACCCCAGAAGTGACATCATCCCAGCACAACACTCACCCTGGAGTGCATTATTGCTATTATACAATGGCTCATTTTGTTTTAAGAAGAAAAAGATGGGAAAACCTGTTTAAAATATTAATTTATTTCATTTTTTTATTTGGGCAGGTATACTTATTGAAAAAAATCCACAGTTCCTGTCTTGTGGAGGAGGTGGCGCTGCCCCTACATGGTTTCTCTGTATTCCTTTTAATGCCTATCTTTGTGGCTCTGTCTTTTTGACCCCTGTGCACCTTTTCCTTTAGCTGTTTCCCCCTCCTGTTACTGAGAGAGACAGTGTAGAGATGCTGTATGCGTCTTGTAAAGACGTTGGTGTTTCATTTTTTTCCCTTGCTAATTCACTCGCTCGATGTGGTGATTCACTTGCTCAGTCTGGTGTCAAGCCTGAAGTGAGAAGGGCCATGGTGTTTCAGGTAGGAAGGTTAGTTTGGGTTTAAAAAAAATAAACAAGAAAAAAAAAGAAATGTATTTGAGGACCCAGCGAGCGTTATGACAAGAGAGGACCCAGCGAGCGTTATGACTAGAGCCACTCAGTCACTGTTTAAAATGCATGCACACTCGCATCTGAAATGAGAGGGTTGCGATGCAGTTTTGTTTTTCTCAGGTAACTTAGGAGCAGATTTTAACTCCCTGTTAAGTAAACACAGTGCTGTCAGTGTAGGGGCAGACCAGGTAGTGAGGCTGATCATGGTCTCAGCAAAGAGGGTAGTGAGGCAGGCAATCGCGTTGTGCAGTGATTCTGTTTTTTTAATTTTTTTTTACATTTGATGCTGTCTTTTTTGTGCTGGGACTAGATCCGTGATGTTGTACTAGGATAACATCACGGGTCCAGTCCCAGACTAACCAGTCACAGGCCATCATTCTTTCTTGCCATTGTATAATTATCTTTTTCCATCACTACCACAGCCCCACCCTTGTCCTCGGGCTTGATAGCGATGGATGAATTATTCTTTAACTTGTGTATTGCATTCCTCTCGCCCAGGGTACAGTTCCAAACTTTTGGCTTCTGAGAATTCTTCATCATTAACTCAATGTCCTTTTCACATGCTTGTAAGAAGACCCCCACGGTGTTGTTCATTGGTGGAATAAAGATTGATCCTCTTCTCCATTGTTTAACTTAAAAATGTTGTTCCTGCTTCACGGAATCTAAAGTATCTCTGTTTAACAAAATTAAGTCCACATTATGATCAGAACATGGTAAATATTCTCCTTCATCTACTCTCTTTTTAGAAAAGAATACTTTCAGGTTTAATTGTTGTGCAAAAGCATGAATATCAATGATGGTACCAAAATGGTTAATGGTAGTAGTATGGATAAAAGAAAGACCCTTATTGAGAATGTTAAGGTTCTTGAGGGGGTTGATCCTGTCATTGCCTGTAACTTTTTGGCCCCTTTTGATACTCCAAATTGTTGTGCTGTTCTGCCAGGCAACAAAAAAGGTTGAGGGATTTCATTTTGATTCTCTATAATGTCCTCATCTGTTTCTGAACCTGATGCACTGTTATAAGCGCCATTCTGGGGATTCTTTAAAATAGACTTAATAATTCCAACATTTTTGTCCCAATGAAATATATGACCTTGTTCATAGTACCTCTTATCCCTTAAAAATTTCCTCATTTTCACTTTTTTATCTTCTTATTAGCTGTTTTAATAGTGTCTTTAAGTTTGTTTAGATACTCATCATATAATGAATGAGTGGAAAAGGAATTAAATGCTGTTTCCTTATCATTGGCTTCCAGTAAGGTTGCTGTCTCCAAAATCACAGCATGTTCTAAAATAATTGCAATAAGTCCTGCCAATGACTCTAACAGATGTGTTTGCAATTTCTTAAGAAATTCCATCTGATTTGCCCCAAAAGCAGGTTGCATGACCTATCGTAAACCCCTGGGTATGTGTTTCCCAGTCAAATAGGCTTCCATTGTTACCTGTTGCCAATATAGCCATCTAAGTTTCAAAAAGGACCATTCCAATTGAACATAAGCTTGTTCAATATCATTAACCATCTGGGGTTTTTGTACTCCCCCTCGCAACTCTGGGCTATCCACAGGGTCATGAGTAGGGGCATCAATAAGTGCCAATAAAGGATTATCAGTGTCTGCATCCGAGAATATGGACTTTAAAATTACACTCCCATTTTCTTACCTCGATGCTTCCCTGGCAATATTCAGATTAGTTAAAACATCAGAGTCAGCAGAAAACACAAGTGGAGGGGTGCTACTTACATTAATAGGCATATTTCTCTTGCCAGCTGACATCTCTTCATACTGCAATGATTTACCGGATCCATGACCGAGACATTACAAACTCGCAGTACACCTATTAATAGGAAAAATACAGTTCCAGGTCGAGTTAAGGGGAGCCAAGGTACAGAAACAGAATGAAATGCAGTACAGCAATACCCTTGGCTCACCCATATCCAAATGAGAAAGAAGGAAGACTTATTTCCAACTTTAAAAACAGCAGTTTTATTAAATAATGTAGCACCCTTCACACAAAAGCATCTACGTTTCACGTCTCCCTTGATGCTTTTTCAAGATTGCAATTATTCATTTGTACATACCTTTTATAGTGCTCAATACCAATTAGTAACATTCAATTAATATCTTAGCAACACATGAAAAACCCGTGATAATGTATACAGTGAGCTGCTTATATCAATGCCAATGAAATACATCAATTGATCGTTTAACAGCACACAAGAAAATCACGATAGCATATAAAAAAGGCAATGTGCCTAATAAAATCTCTCATTCTCCACTAATACTTAATCACCACATGCAAATTAACTCACTTTTTACAATAACTAGTTAAACAGAGAGAGCAACCTAGAACCTAGAAGTACAATTTTAAGAGAAACCTCAAATAGAAAGTTACAATGCATATATTTATACAGTATATCCACTAAAGCATAATATTCATGCTACACTTTTGCCATATAAACAACCCAAATAAACATTTTAATTGTATATGAATATACTCTACAGCAAATATGTCAAAAACATGCGTACAATTTTATTTTTGTTCAACATACAGAATGCATGGCAAATCACCTATTTATTTATTTCTCCTTTTTAAATATGGGGCTGACTGCCGCTTGAAGTTTAAATTGCCAGTAAGTCTCCTTACACATCAATTTATTTAAATCCCCCCCAACACTTATTACTATTTAATTTTTCTAAGCCAAAAAATATAAAATTATGCTGATTTCCCTTTAAATGAATGTGATTCATCAATGCATTCTCCAGTGAACCAATCCCTATGGGTCGCTGATGTTCCATTATTCTAGTTTTGAATTTCCTCACTGTTTTACCAACGTAAAAACATTTACATATGGCTATATACACAATCATTTCTGTACTGCATGAAATAAAGGCATTTGGCCATAACTCTTGATCAGAATGAGGCAAAATAACACTATTTCCTGTACCCATATAATTACATGCTGTACAACTGCCACATTTAAAATGTCCTCTTGGTAAATGTGACTCATTTCCACCCTTGTTCTTTCACTCCAACTGTGGACCAAAATATCTTTCAAATTCTTCACCTTTCTGTATGAAAAGTGAGGTCCATTTTCCACTATAGGAACTGATGGGGAAGAGGCTGGGGCAGCTGCAATCTAGGGTGCTAGCTGCACACTCGGGCAGATTTAGATAGACCAATTGGTATGTTCTGCCTGCAGATTTGTATGTTCGTATGTAAGAAGCCAGAAGGGGAAGGAAGGAAACATATTCAATTCAGTGCTTTAGAGTAACTGGTAATTGCTATTTTCCTTTTAAACTTAGATTGTGGGCTTTTAGTGACACTATACTTTCTTTGTTGTCTTTACTTATAATTGTTTTTGGGCTGTTGAAAATTTAAAACATAGTGGTGGTGTAATTCTGTGCTGGCTATAATTGCTGCAAATTTTCGGCCCCCTCCCTCCCTTCCCCAACTCTTAATTATATGCCCTGTTAAATCTGATTGACAGGAGCTAAACACAGGGTATAGTAAGGGGTGTGAAGTAGGAGGGGCATAAGGGGGAAGAAGCCCACCCTCAGCACGACAAGTGTTTTGACTCATTTATTTATTTATTGGTTTCTTTTTCTTTAAAAAAAAAAAATTATCTGAGGATCAGTGGCAGGATTTTTAGTACAGTAAATTAATAAAAAGGGAACTAGGAGATCTTCAGTAGCAGACAAGTAGTGGAATTGCAGTATAATGTGGGGAGTGGTGCAATGCAGTGGCTGTGGGGCAGCCATATTCAGGCAGACCTTCTGGACACTGAGGTGCTGCCCTATCTGCATGCATCTCTCTGGACTATGGGATGAGGTAGCCAGACTCAGAGCGGAAGTAAACTGAGTCAGGAGTACCATCACCCCTATCCAGGGACCACCCAGTCCAATGCAACTGCCTCAAAGGATGCTGAGAACGAGGAGCACTTGGATGACAGTGGGCTCAGGGAGGGTTAGAGCAGTCAGGCAGAGGCACATCCCAGATCCTATTCCACTCAAGAACTCATATGCCACACTGGCAAATGAGGACAACCAAATAGAGGTACCCAGAGAAGTGGAAGGAAAGGATGTGGAGGTTAGCCAGGAGGTGACCTCAGTGGGGAAAGCAGTGGACCCCAGAGGAGGAGGAAGCGAATCCTGGTGGGGGACTCCATCATAAGAGGGATCCAGCTAGGAGCACAGGAGGGGAGGACAGGGAGGTGAGGTGCTTACCAGGTGCCACGGCATGGAGGGATGGAAGGAAGATCCTGGGGATCACTGGGAAGGCAAGATGGGAGGGTGAGCTGGATGTCATTATCCACCTAGGTACTAATGACCTGGCAAATGGGGAGCCAAAGGAAGTTCAGGAAGAGTTTAGGAAACTGGGGAGGGGTCTCAAGCAAGTAGCTACTTCTGTCACTTTCTCAGAAGTACTACCTGTGAGAGGCAAGGGAGAGCATAGGAGTGCATGCACCAGGAACTTTAACTCATGGTTGAAGAACTGGTGCTGTGAGGAAGGGTTTGGATTCATTGGTGACTGGGGACCCACCTGGAGGGATGGAGGTTTGTTCAAGCCTGATGGCCTGCATCCATCCTGGAGAGGAATCAAGCACTCAATGATAAGTTTAAATGCTACATTGACAAGCATTTAAATTAGCAAAGGGGTGGCAGGCCAGCAAGTATGGCCTGCCTTGCTCACCCCAAAGCCAGCAGTGGAACCAGTGAACCAGAGGAGTGGCTATCTCTGCAAAGCAGTGCAAAAGATGGAGATTAGTGCCAAAGAGGTGGATAAGCAGAAAAGGGGCAAAATCTGGCAGAAGGGCAGACAGCAAGGAGAACCAGGGATAAAGAACAACCAAGGAAGGGGCTGGAGTAGAACAGTGAAACAGTCTAGGGAGGTCAAATTATGGAAAGCCATGTGTGCCAATGCCAGGAGCCTTAGCAACAAGATGGAAGATCTGAGGCTGTCATGGTACAGTCAGACCTGGACATTGTGGCCATCACTGAAACCTGGTGTAATGATAACCATGACTGGGAGATGGCCATACCTGGCTACAACATATTCAGAAGAGACAGATCAGGCAGGAAGGGAGGAGGGTGGCACTGTATGTGAAAATGATATAGGGCCAAGAGACCCAGGAGGAACAAAATGGGGAGAGATACTGTGGGTTAAGCTGAAAGGAAAATGGGGCAGCCATCCGCCAGGTGTGGTCTATAGACCACCAGCCCAGGAGGAAGAAACAGATAGGGAGTTGATGCTAGCTATCCAAAGGATGGCAGACAAGGGTGAGGTAGTACTGGTTGAGACTTCAATATTCCAGACGTGGACTGGAGCATCCCAGCAGCAGCATCAACTAGAGCAGATTTATCCTGGACTCCTTCAGGGTGCCTTCCTCAAGCAACTGGTCATGGAACCAACTCGGCAGAAGGCAATACTGGACCTTGTGCTCACAAACAGGGACAGTGTGATGGGGGTAACAGTGGGGAGCACCTGGGAAACAGTGAACCAGTCATTGTGGTTTGAAATCACAGAAAGAGCAGAACCAAACCACACAAAAAACACGATCCTGGATTTTAGGGGGGCAGACTTTGGGAAAATGGGGAGATACTTGAAAGAGGCATTAAGGGAATGGGACAGGAATCTAGGGTTGAGGAACAGTGGGCAGTATTTAAAATGGGGATTACAAGAACAACAGAATTATGCATTAAGCAGGTTAGCAAGAGGAAAGGAAGAGGAGACCATTATGGTTTTCCAAAGAGGTAGCAAAAGAAAGTGAAAGCCAAAAGATTGCATTCAGGCATACAAAAAGACACAGGCAGAAGGGATAGGGAGAAGTACCAGGAGAAGCAAAGGGAGGCAGGGGGAGGTCAGTAAGGGAAGCCAAAGCTCAGACAGAAGAACACATTGCAAAATCAGTGGGTAGAGGACAAAATCTTTACAGGTACATAAGGAAAAGAAAGACAAAGGGAGGGATAGTGAGACTGAAGGGGGAGGATGGGGCCATGTGGAGGATGACAACAGTAAAGCTGACATATTGAACAGGTATTTTGCCTCAGTCTTTACTGAGGAAGAGGAGGGTAATGGGTCTAAAGGGAGTACAGGGTGAGAATGGTGCAGAAATGGACAAGTCCCTTTACACCAGAAAGGGTCCTGAAGGAACTGGAAGTAATAAGAGTTGATAAAGCAATGGGGCCAGATGGGGTGCACCCAGGGTCCTTAAAGAACTAAGAGAGGTGGTGGCTGAACCTCTGGCTATCCTGTTTAGCCGATCACTGGAAACAGGGGAGGTACCCAAAGACTGGAGGACAGCAGATGTAGTCCCCTTATACAAAAGTGGGAACAAAGAGGAAGCAGGGAACTACAGACCAGTCAGCCTCACCTCAGTAGTGGGGAAGATTATGGAAGCACTACTGAAGGAGAGATTGGTGGAACATCTATTTGTCAATGGACTACAGGACCCAAGGCAGCATGGTTTCACCAGGGGGAGGTCATGTCAGACCAACCTCGTTGAATTTTTTGACTGGGTGACTAGGGATGTGGATCAGGGGAGGACAGTGGACATGGCCTATCTGGACTTCAGCAAGGCCTTTGACACTGTGCCACATAGAAGACTATTACACAAACTGGGAATATGGGTGTGGGCAGGACAGTAGTGTGGTGGGTAGGTAACTGGCTGGGTGGCAGGACACAGAGGGTGGTGGTAAATGGCTGTCACTCCACAGAGGGAAGAGTGACCAGTGGGGTACCACAGGGATCAGTGCTGGGACCGGTCCTATTCAACATCTTCATCAGTGACATTCGTGAGGACCTAGAAGGCAGAATTTCACTGTTTTGCTGATGACACAAAGCTCTGTAACAGAGTAGACACACCAGAGGGTGTAGACAGAATGAGAAGCGACCTGCAGAAACTTGAAGAATGGTCAGGGTTTGGCAGTTGAAATTCAATGCAAAGAAGTGCAAGATAATGCATATGGTCACAAAACCCTGGCACAATATATCAGTTGGGGGTGAGAGATATAGCATGCACCAAGCAGGAAAAGGATCTTGGGGTTGTCATCTCTAATGACCTCAAGGTAGGGAAACAGTGTGACAAGGCAGCAGGTAAAGCAAATAGGATACTGGGATGTATAGGCAGGGGCATCACCAGCAGGAAAAGGGAGGTCATAATTCCGCTATACAAGACACTAGTGAGGCCCCACCTGGAGTACAGTGTATAATTCTGGAGACCATACCTACATAAGGACATAGACAGGGTAGAGAAGGTTCAGAGGAGGGCAACAAAGATGGTGCATGGATTGCATCACAAGTCCTATGAAGACAGGTTGAAGGAACTGAACATGTACTCCCTGGAGGAGAGGAGGGAGAGAGGGGATATGATAGAGACATACAAGTATCTTACAGGGAGGAACAGGGTGCAGGAAAACACTATTTTTAAGCGAAAAAGATGTTCCAGGACTAGAGGGCATGGGATGACGTTGGAGGGAGGACGATTCAGAGGAAACATGAGAAAGAATTTCTTCACAGATCGGGTGGTGGGCAAGTGGAACACCCTGCCAGAGGAAGTGGTGGGGGCTGAAACAATCACGGGATTTAAGAATGCATGGGATAGACATAAAGGAATTCTGGAGGTCAGGGGTAAGGGGCAACAGACTTCTAGGAAAACAAACTGAACTTACAAGCTCAAATGGGCAGACTGGGTGGGCCATAGGCCCTTATCTGCCGACACTGTCTATGTATCTATGTATCTATGTTCATATGTAAAATCACAGTAACTCTGTTCATGAGCAGAGGTCCTCAGATGCCTATCTTGAAAATTTGGTGACAAATGTCCATAAAATAACTGTGTTACAAGCGTGTGTTGTGCAGTTTCCACGCACCCTCGTAACTTTGCAAATTTGTAATACTTTCACTCCAGATTTCCAACACTGGCATTTTTTCAGACCTCCTTATTAACAGTACAGCTGTCATTTTTTACATCCTGCCCGAAATATGCATTTACACAGCTGGCGCAGAATAGCGTGGTTGCTGTGGAAAATCAATGTTCAAGACAGATTAAGAAAATCATACTGACACTGTTCATGAGCAGAGATCACAAAATGCCTATGCTGAAAATCTGGTGAAATATTTCCACTAAATGACTACGTTATGTACATGCATTGCACAGTTTCCATGTACGCTCGGAAGTTATAGCATTTTTAATATTTTCACTACCGATTTTCAGCATTGCCATCTCTTCACACCTCCCTGTGAACAGTGCAGCTGTCATTCTTCACATCCTGCCCGATCTGTGTTTTCATACATCTGGCGCACAATGGCATGGTCGCTGTGGGAACTTGAAGTTCAGGACACATTGACAAACTCACAGTGCCACTGTTCATGAGGAGAGGTCCCAAATGCTTTCATGAGGTGGGGGTCACAAAAAGTCCATACTGACAGGTATCGGGGTGTGACTTTGGATTGCCGACTGTAATGCTCATGACATTCCACCCCACCCTGCAGCCAGTGACAGGCATTGAGGTGTGCCTTGGACTCTTCGGCCCCAGAGTTCACCCCATTCTCTTATACTGCACCCATTTCAGCGTATGTCCTTATGGAATGGGGTGACTAAAAGGCCGAACACCCCAAGGTACACCTCAACACTTGTCTGTGTCTGCAGGATAGGGTGAGGTGAAATGGTATGAATGTTATGGGAGACAACACAAATACATACCCCAATGCCTGTCCATCTCTGCAGGTTGGAGTTGGGGTTGGCGTGAAGTTCAATACTTCACTGCCATTCCTGCTCTGCATCTGTCTAACTCCAGTATTTCCAATGCTAATACCAGCATGCAAACATTCGGCATTGACAGATCTATGCTTGTTTATATTTTGACTCCAGATTTTAACCTAGTCATTTCCTCCTACAAGCTCAAGAACAGTACAGCTGTCATTTCTCACATCCCACCCAAAACGAGTTTCCACGCTTGTGGCGTGGAACAGCGTTTTGACACAGGTTAAGAAATTTTCACCTATGGGGTTTATGAGGTACAGTGATAAGACTATGTTAAAAACTTGGGGTCAAAATGTGAAAACATTACAAAGGGTGCCTAGGAAGGGGTGACACCAGCAGAAGGAGGGAGGTAGTGATGCCGTTATATAAAACCCTGGTCAGGCCTAACAGCAGGTAGATCATGTCAGATGAATTTGATAGATTTCTTTGACTGGGTGATGAAGGATGTTAATTGGGGGGGGGGGCGTTGCCTACCTCAATTTCAGCAAGGTCTTCGACATTGTCTCACATAAGAAGCTTGTTAACAAGACTGGTAGTCTAAGCATGGTAGACAAGGTGGTGAAGTAGGTTAGGAACTGGCTAATAGACAGGAGACAGAGGATGGTGGTAAATACAGTACAATCTGGGGAGAGGGGGGTGACCAGCGGGGTATAGTAGGAATCAGTCTTTGGGACAGTCCTGTTCCATGTCTTCATTAGTGACATTGCAGAGGGGCTGCAAGAAAAGGTCTGCCTGTTTGCAGATAACACCAACGTCTGCAACAGGGTTGATACTCCGGAAGGTGTGGAGAAAATGAGAAATGACTTCAGCAGGCTTGAGAAATGGTCTGAGGGGTGGCAACTGAGGTTTAAATTGAAGAAGTGCAAAATTATGAACCTGGGGCATAGAAACATGGGGGAGAGTTACAGGATGGGTGGGGGCAGTTGCAAACAGTCACCAAAGAAACAAAGTGACCTGGGGTTATAATGTCACATGACTTGAAAATGTCAAAGCAGACTACAAAGGCAGCAGGAAGGGCCAGTGGCAGGCTGGGATGCATAAGAAGGGATATCACCAGCAAAAGGAGGGAAGTAGTGACTACATTATATAAAACCCTGGTCAGGCCTCATGTGGAGTACTGTGTGCAATTCTGAAGGCTGCACCTTCGAAAGGGCATAAACAGGTTGGAGATTATCCAGAAAAGGGTGACTAAGATGGTACAGGGCTTGCACCACAAAACAAATTAGCAGAGATCAAGGGACCACAGTATGTACTTGCTGGAGGAGAGGCGGTAAAAAGGAGACATAATACAGACATTCAAATGCCTCAAGGGTATAAACAAGGTGCAGGGGGAAGACATCTTACAATACAGGAGGAGTACAAGAATGAAGGGGCAGGACATGAAATTGGAAGGTGGTAGGCTAAGCGGGAATATGAGGGTATTTTTCTTCACGGAGAAAATGATGGACACATGGAATGGTCTGCCGCAGCAGGTGGTAGGAGCGAGTACCGTGGTGGGAGTTAAACATGCATGGAACAGGCATGGGAAAACCATAGCGGTACAGCTGAGGGAGGGTCAGAAGCCATAGTCAAGTACATGGCTTGCGGTAAGACTGGATGGGCCTAGCTGTCCTTATCTGCCAACAGTTTCTATGCTTTAGCCTCTGGCAGCCATGTTCACAGAGTCACTCATCACAGAAGTGGTGCTAGAGGATTGGAGGAGGACACATGGGGTCCCTCTACACTAATCCAGCAGTAGGAAGGAACCAGGGAACTATAAGCCAGTCAGCCTCACATTAGTAGTGGGGAAGATTATACACACACTGCGGCAAAAGGAGGAAAATGAGGCATTAGGGTTTCCAACCAAATGCCCCACCACCACCACCACCACCCTGAAGGGACTGACAGGCATCAGGGGAGTGCCTAGGGTTTGTCAACTGTAACACTCATGCCATTCCACCCCCACCCCCACCCTGCAGACACTGACAGGCTTGGGGTGTGCCTTGGGGTCATCAGCCCTAATGCTCACCCCATTCCATAAGTAAATAAGCTGAGATGGGTATCGTATAGGTGAACAGCCCCAAGGACCACCCCCAATGCCTATCAGTCCCTCCAGGGTGGGGATGGGGTGTTAGGGTTGGAAACCCTAATGCCTCATTTCCCTCCTTTTGCCGCTATAGTACTCACCATAACTGATGCATTAATGACGTTTTTTCAATTAACTTTTTACAAAATAATTTTCAACGTATGGTACTCATACTTTTCCCTTTTATTAGTCCCAGCATTCATGTACCCTGCTCAGCATACCAATTCCGATTTCACCTCATTCACCAAGAACAATTACACGAAAACAGAAAAAGACCTCCTGGCCCATCTACTGTACTCTGCTGTAAGGTCCCTACCCACTATGCTACCATAAATCCTAATTGCTATTCAGCCTTACCACCCCCCCCCCCACACACACACACACAAGCCCTGTTAGCAAGGTTCTGTTTTGTTGATTACCAGGCATGTTTCACACTGACACCATCACACACAAGGAAACATTCGGCATTGACAAATCCTTATCCTTTTTGTAGTAAGTCTGATTATTACTCAACTCAAGCAACATCTGATCGCCCCAAGATGCATCTAAGTTCCTCACTGATCCTGCCCTGTTTGAAATGTTGAATACACTGTTTGATTTTGTCTGAAAATGCCTTCTCTTTAAGGAACTGTGAGCTCAATTTCCATATTCTGTCTCCATTCCCCTAAGAGATCCAATTTACGGGACACCGATGCATGATCAGACAAAACTATCACCTCTGCCTCACAAATCTGCAGACTTGGGATGGATTCTTGATAAATAAGAAAAAAATCTATTTGAATAAAGGAGTCATGAGTTCTGGAATAGAAGGAATAAGCTTTCACAGTGGGATGTAGAATCCTTCATGGGTTTGTCAGTCCCAGATCATCTATAAATTCCTGCAATGCCCTCTGCCCTGGGGTTAGGGCTCTGTATTGCCTTCCTGTCCAACTCAATCTGATACATTAGGCTCCACTCTTTTTGCCCCAACCTTCCATGAATGAAAATGTGTCGTTCTTCACTATCCCAGATTTCCTGAAGAAGCTGGAGTGGGACTGACCAGGTAAACAAACCCATGCCCCCCCATCCCATACCTGTCTCATGCTCTCCCCCAGTCCACAGACCTGGCCTACCCATTCCCTTGTAAAACTTAACAGCTGGTCATGTTTTACATAGATTTCCTGTAAACAGGCAGTACTTGTCTGGAGACTTTTCAGATGATGCAGTACACAGTGTCTTTGCATCATAATACAAAGTGATAGACACTACCCATAGCCGATTTTACTAGGTATTGTAGGCTGATTCCTGGTTGCTGTTGGACTTAACTCTGTCCCTTCACTGACCTGACCCTGTGTCTACTCCCCCACATTATGGTACGGATCTGGGCCTGACTTGGTGCTGACCTGGGCCTGGGTTGGCTTATGCCTGAGTAGGGCCTAGACTGGCCCAGAGTTGGGGCACATCTGGGCCTGTGCTGGTGAACTCCGACATGAGCTGGGCAGAACCTGAACTGGACACAGCACTGCCCTTGATTCAAAATAGGGACTGAATTCTGGCTTGTGCCCATCTCCCAGTGCTGGAATGACATTTTTCACACTGACTGAACTGCAAACAAGGACAGTCTAGGGCCAACTTTCGCATGGTTGTGGGTTTTTTGTCCTTGTTTTTCCTTCAAACCTGTAGTTGCCTCCAGGGCACAATGTTCCCATCTGCAGCAGCCGCCCTGTGGAGGTGTGTAGAGAATCCCACCCCCTTGACTCACCACAGGAAATCACTGCAAAAGAAGAGCCAGGGCACCTCCCTTTTGACTGGATAACACTGCCATCAGCAGTCCCCCGGCCTGGGGTCACATGACCGCAGGGCCCAGGCTGGTTCTGGAAATCCAGTCACCCACATAGTAGTGTGAGGCAATATCTCTGGGCTGTCGAGGTAACCCAAGAGTTGAGCTGTTCCAAAGGTGTAGTAGACAATCTTTTCTTTTCTTTTTTTTTTCTTTCAAAAAACCCTTTAATACTTGTGGGAACTCTGATATCAGAGATCCTCCCACTACCTCATGCCCCACTCACAGGCTATAATTGAAATTATAAACAGTGTCTGGAAATGGAGCATTCTGATTGGCTGACTGCATTCTATAAAGTCATACTTATAGCTGGAGTACACCCTCTTGCACAGTATATTGTAACAGTTAAAATGTAAAGCAACAGTATTTGTTAGTTGGCAAAATATTTCATTATAGAGAGCTTTTATCTTGCAAAAAATGTATTTCTACATGTTTAGATTCATCACCAGTGTATTTTTAATTCCCTAGGATATTTTTAAAGAAGCTTTTATAACTAATTTTGTAATTAATGACACGTCATTAAAGATGGCTGCAACTCGCAGCTTTTAACAATTTCTTCTGCAGCAGTTACCTCCTGAATGTAGGTAATAGAGTCATACTGTGGCTGTATTAGGATGGGGCTGCCACATGTTTCTGGTGGTAAATGGCATTGAGCCACATCAAGGTATTTAATTGTTTGATGTTGCGGGTGTGCAAGGGACCTGCAACTTTTAAAAACTTCAAAATTCACTGGCCGCCACACCTTGCGGCACACTGGAGACCTAAGTTCAGGAGCGAGCTCGGGTTTGGCCTGGGTCAGCTTGTGGGGGGGCGAGGAGCTGGATTGAGCTGCTGACAGGCAGCTCTGGTCTCCTGGGGAGAGATGGAGTCTCCTGGGCTCTTGGCTGCCACCAAGTGGAGGCTTGGTGGTAGCGCTAAGCCCAAGGGGAGACTCAGCGCTAGGCCAGGCGGGGGAATGGGCAATCACTGGAGCCACAGGGTGCATGCTCGCCTTCACGGGCATGTACATCCATGTTCTGGGGTCCTGGGGTTAGCAGGGAGAAAAAACAGGTAAATATCTATATCTCCCCATTGCCGAAGTAAGGCAGGAAGCGGCAATGGGGAGCAAAAAGCTATAAGAAAAAATCTGAAAAAAAACCTTCAGAATCCCAGGCTGGCCCAGTGGCATGGAGGGCTCAAACCTGCCACCATGCCAGTGACCCAGGTTTGGCAACAGACTCTGGTCACCGGGGGTCAACTGGTGGAGAGAGGTTCAAGCATCCCAGGGACTGCTGTCCTCTTTCAGGGAAGGGGTAGCAAACCATTTTGGCTGCCACTGGGTGGAGGCCGATGTCAGTGCAGGTGTGAGAGATTTTGTGGGAGGGGCCATGATTCTGTAGTGTGTGCCTGGCTCCACATGCTCTTGCTTACACCTCCACAATAAGGGGAAGGGAGAAAATGGAAAAAGTGACCTGCTGGCTACATGATACGCTGCACATCTCCCTCAACCCACACTACCACCTGACACCTAGGGCCCCTCTGGATATATATACTCTTCGGGGGAAGACAACCCTCCCTCCTCTGGCTCACCACAGGGGCAAGCCATGGGGTAAACAGCAGCTCCAGGCAGGTTGGGGAGGTAGGTGCCCACCTGGGGGAGGTGGGGACAGGAGCTGTTTATTTATTTATTTTTTGTTGACCAGGTAAGTGCACTAGACAAATTCTGCCTATTTTCAGGCACAACCCGGGGGAGGGGGATACAGATGAATGCCAACTGACCTTGAACCAGATTAAGCTGTTGGTGGTATTTTTTTAGTGAATGAGGGAAATTTGGCCAGGACACCGGGGAAATTCCCCTACTCTTTTCGATAAGTACCGTGGGATCGTTAACATCCACCTGAACTGCCACCAATCCAGGCAGATGGGACCTCGGTTTAACGTCTCATCTGAAAGACGGCACCTCAGAAGTGCAGCACCCCTCTCATGCTGCACTACAGTGTCTGTACTGGGATATTAACCCAAGTGCCAGATGTGGGAACTGAACCCACAGCCCTCTGATCTCCCGGCCTCAGAGGTGAGTGTGCTACCTACTGAGCCACTGACACTGGTAATAGGGGTAAAGAAAATTATGTGGAAAAAAACCCGTCAAAATCCTACATGAGAGTTTAGAAATGAAGCAAAATAAACATAATATGGATATATTAATGCTTTTGCCAGAAACATTATTACTGAGGGAAAAAAAAACTATGTGGTGACTAACAAAGACTGCTGCTCTAAATAAAATATTAAAAAAAAAATTAGTTTCATAATGACATAAAGGTACTTCGGGTGTTGTGGTGCTTTTCATTAATTAAACCCTAATGGGATAAGGTACGTACCTCTGCCACATCTCATCATGACTGCACCTCATAGGGTTACATTAACTCACAGTAACCATATTGTACCTCTGTTTATTTCTCAGGTCTTAAAACACAAACAGCTGGATTGCCTATTGTGAAAAAACTCCCACTTTTCATGCATCTGGCATACAACCCGCCCTGCTAAAAAAAAAACACAGTACAGTGTTTGCCCGAGAGATTCCTGCATAACAGAAATTCCTACTTTCTAGCACTGTGACTATTTTTTAAAGAATCTTTTAACTGAGTTTAAACTAGGCCAACGAAAGAAAAAAACAGAAATATTGATGTTTGTGCTTAAAGAATCCAACTCAAGCCCTGGAGTGGGTTTGCTGCAGTACACTTCTCTCTTTCTCGTTTTTCTCAGGCTGTTAATAACTTAGGATGTATGGCTTCAAGGAGCTGAGTATGCCCCGTGGCTCTGTGTCTCTCTGACTGGGACAGAGCAGGTGTTTAAATGCACATGGGAGGGGTTAAAAGGCATCACATGCTCCTGCGGTCGCTGGGTAAATAACATCAATCATCCTGAAAACAGAGCAGACAGGTGTTGAAAACAAATATAGCGAAGCAATTTATAAAAGCAGGATTAGTGCAGAGTGTGGTAAAATATTAAAGGAGCAGTACTTCTTAAATCAAAGGCCACTGCCAATTTAAAAAGTATTGCTTTCTTTTTTACTAACAATTACATCTCTGTTTGTGTGGGGTAGCACAGATGCGCTGCTTTTTCAGGGCTGTCAGTTTCTGGGGTCCGATTTTCAAAGGGCCTCCCATGGTTAGGAAACTAAGGCCTAGATATTCGAAAGTCCTCTGGCACATAGCGAATGTGCCTGCGCAGTGAAACCTAGATGCGCAACCCCAAAACATTGCTATATTCAGCCTATGCGCTATGGGTTGCTGAACCACGGCTGAATATACCACGGACGCACTACAGCACAATGGCACATGCACTGCGCAGAAGGGCAGGACTGAACATAGCAAGTGGAGCAGATCTGCCTTAGACTGGAGCAACAAGGCAGGGCCCAAGGTGGGACATGAGCAGTGTGCAACTGCACAAACAGGGTGCTCCAGCAGCCATGGCCATGGGAACAGAGCGGCACGGCAAAGCCACAAGATGTGCACAGCACAGCACCCCAGGAGCACAGAACAGGGCACCCCACACAGAGTGGTAGGCAATGGGCCTAGCAGGCACTGTTAGCACAGCACAGACAAGGGCATGGATGAAATGCCACAACACTGGAGGTGCCAATGAACAGCATGGCCAACACAGGCACTGTGACAACAGTGCCAAGGAGCCAAGCGTGCCAGATGTGTATAGGCCATGCAGGGTACACATGTCCTGGGGCACACAGGGGTGCAAACAGCACTGCAGTGCAGAACAGCATACAGTGCAACAGTGTTGGCATGCACAGCACTAGGTGAGGGTCCGAATGAACGTGACACTGTGGGCAATAATGGGTGAAAGCAAAGATGCAGCACAGGGTTGCCCATTGCAAGCACTGTGTTGGCATATGTGGGTGGACAGGGTGGACGTGCATGACCTGGCACAAACAGGCAAGCCGTGCAGCCCAAGGGGCAGTGGGCAACATATGCAACACAACAGATGACCCCAACAACAGCATAGGAATGACCACTGATACAATGAAAGTGTCATTCAAAAGGATTTACTACAAGAATAAAGGTAAAAAATACAAAAATGCAATAACAACAATAAAAAGAACAGCAACAGTTAAAATGGGTGTCGGGAAGAGATGAACGGGGAACAGGGAATGCAGGGGGGGCAGCTATTTACAAAGAGGGATACAGGGTGAGGGGAGGCATGCAATGGGGCTGATTAAACAAGGGAATGAAACAAGTCCAGCATCCGCACAGGCATAATGCCTCTGTTGGTCCCCTACAGGAGGCTGGTTCCTGAGGCCCCCCCCATGTAACACCTCTGTCTGGACCTGTATGGCCCTCAAAATGGCCCCCAGCCACTGAAATATGCCCCCCTGTCACTGGAAGATGGCGTGAACTATTCTCAGAGCTCCCTGGCCCTGGCCTCACCTGATAACACCTCTCCGGCCTGATCCACGGGCAGCACCCTCAGCTCAATGACCTATGTCTTGGTGTACACAGGCCATGCCCCCCCCCCACTGCAGTGGTAGTGATGTGCATGCTGGACATTGATGGGATACACGCACAGGCCCAACATTGCCCCACACATATGATGGAATGGCGGAATACCATGCAAAAGTGCCACACAGTGACTGGAATGTGGCACAGGATGATGCAATGTCAGTATGTGCAAACTAATGGATGTTGCCGGGGGACATGATGCCATGCCCACCCACACCATATGGGCCCAAAGCCATGTACACCATGTCTGGAGGCCCATGGGAACCCCACATGTGCGGAGCCGGGCAACCACAGTCCTGATGGGACACAAACCATGTGGTGGACACACATGGGCATACTGCACAGGAGGACTGCCTCACAGTGACAGGACAATGTCCACATTGTGCAGACCGGCACACACAGCTTGTGGCTAAGGGGCCGTGGTGGGCACTGTAAACCCAAACCCCCACCCACACCATAAACAACACAGAACAGCAACACAAAAGCGAATTTAACTACCACTGGCCGGGCTGGCACCCAGGATGTCCCATCACCATCTGCCAGGGTTACCCTAGCCCTGGACCTGGCATGGCCCCTATCAGCTACCCAGCTGCACTCTTCCCAGCCTGCAAGAGGAACAGAATGGAAGGGAGACATGAGCATCATGCCATAGCCACCCTGCATGCCTCCCCAGCCCCCACACCCACACACCCCCATTTACACCACACAGAACCCCACCACACTCACCTCCCAAACCCCACAGCATCCACATACAACTTAACCAACACCCCACAACTGCAAGACCAACATGCAGGCAATGTCAGCATGCCCAAAATGTGTACATACCTGGGCATGGCACATCACCCCTGTAAGCCTGCTCCTGCAGCCTTCTCAGCTTCTCTGGGTTCCTCCTCCTGAGATCACCATAGCGGTGCTTGCACTGCTCACCCATGCAAAGCGCCCCAGTTCTTCTGACAAACTTGTCAGCCACCCTGGCCCAGACTTGGGCCCTGGCCTCCTGCAAGTCTTCATTCCCAAAAAGCTGGCCCCTCAACAGGCTTAACCAGTGCCACAAGGTTGGCCAGCTCTGTCTCGGTTCAGTTTAGGGCCCTTGGCCCAGTGTCTTGATCATGTGCCATTTCTGTCACAGGGGTCTTTCCCCAGCCTGTGTTGCAGCATGCAACTCTGTGCACGATATGGCCTTGCCGCGCCCGATAGGTTTGCAGGCAATGCCCTGCACTGCACGGAGCTGTGCAATGGTGATGCATGATGCACTGACAATGGAGCAACATCGCGCATGCGTGGTGCTGCTGTGCTAGGTGGGAGGACGGGGACATGCCACTGCGCACTGCACATGCATGACCGGACTGGTGACCATCTTGTGGCGGTCACAGTATGCCAGACATGCAGCCAACAGCATCACACAATGGTAAGGACATGCACAGTGCACATTCACGGAACATGCACCACACGCAGTGTCAATGTGCGATGCAAGAAAACCCACTGTATGTATGTATGCTCCTCCACACATGGCTTGCACGCTGCAGTGTATCACGCATGCATGGAGATGTGCTGCGCTGTGATGCACCATGAATTGCCATGGAATGACAGGATGCGCTGCAGTGCATGGCAGGTACGTGCCAGCGAACCGTGCATGCATGGAGATGCGCAATGTGGAAGTGCACAGCACAAATAGATGTGCAGAGCAAATTGTAATGGACCTGGAGTAAATCTGCCATATTCAGCCAGGATATACAGATTGCCCCATTGCTCAATCACAGTGCATGTCCCCACATTTGCATCTCATTACAGACTGCATATGGCCTCATTTGCATGTGTTGAGCCGTAAATGAGCTGCTCTGTGCCACCACACACCACTGATGACCGGCAGGTACTGCAGCTTGAAGGTTTGTTTGTTACAGCTATACTGTGGAAAGGTGTTTGGCCATGCCTGTGTAATGTGAAGTAGGACCTGGAACTGTGCTGACACCTGTCATCCTTCCACCCCACAGGCACTAGAATGGCAGAGGAGGAAGCAAGATGGAAGAGATGTCCAAACTTTACAGAGGACAAGCTGAAGGCCCTAGTCGAGGCCTACATCTGGAGGGAGGACCTCCTGTCAGGGAAGACAGGCATGCAGCAGGAGAGGCAAAGGGATGGGATGTAGTGGCACAGGCAGTGAATGCCCAAGGGGAGTACAATCGCACTCCCCAGGAGTGCATGAAGCAAATCAACAGCAAGAGGACCAGGGCCAGGGAGCACCAGGCCTCCATGTGGGCAGCTCTGCAGGCCACAGGGGGTGGGCCATGCACTGTGCCACAGCTGATGGCTCAGGAAGAACTGCTGGCATCCACCCTGTCCAGTGCCTTTGTGGAGGGTGTCCCTGGTGGGGGGTTCCAGTCAGAAGGAGGCCCTTCACAGCACTGTGAGTATGCATGTCACACATTGTCTGTTTGGCTGCATTCTGTGCTTCTGGGTGTGCAGGGTATGCCACACATGGCCGCACACTGTGTCACCCTGTCACCGTGCAGGGCGGCTTCTGTCATTGTACGGTCCCCCCATGGGCATGTGGTGTCTCTGATGTGGCCTGTGGGTGTTGCAGTAGCAGGCTGTATCACCGGGGATGTAGGCCTGCTGGGATGAGACCACCAGTGGTGGTCCATGGCCATGTGTGTACACATGCCACGTCCGTGTATGTCCACCACTTGTGCCAGTGCATTGCACAGCAGTGGGCAGTAACTGTTGCCTGTGTGCCTACATGCCGGATGCAGTGTCCCTGACCCCATGGGGCAGGGCATTTACACATCCCAGGCCCAAACATATGACACATCGTGGAACCATGTGGGCATGGCCCAGCGGCAAGCATAGCACACACCATACGGTGGTGTGCATGACACAGGTCACAGCGCTAGACAATGCCATGTATGGCAGTGCCAGCACACATGTGCTGCATGGTGCATGGCCCCATGTACACCGGTCAGTGGACACCCATGGCCATGAAACCCTGACAATGCACTCCTATCTGCTTTACAGCACCATCCTGCCTCAGGGATGCTGCAGGTCCTAGGTCACAGATGGAAAGGCTGGAGGAGGTGGAGGAAGAGGAACCCAGGCCATTGACATCAGCCGGGGCCGTGGCAGGTGCAGACAGTGAACCCAGTTTCCAGGACATACTGGGGCTTGTGGGTCTGAATACCCTGTCTGAACTGGAGTTGCTGGATGGCCTCACAGTGCTGGTATCTGCCACAGAAGTTGATGATGAGGATGATGATGCCACACAGGTAGTGGTGACAACACACAGCAGTGTCACTGCCACAGTGCTGATGACCACATGGTCAGCGACAGATAGGGTGGGGCACCCTGCCCCTATGTATGTCCCCCGCCAGGTCACCCCTACGGTGACCGCACCTGAGGCAGTTGTGGATGGCCAGGGCCGGGGTGCAGCTGTGTGGACTGGGGCTGTCCCCATGGTGCAATGTCCTGCCCATGCTAATGATGTGCCTGTACCAGGTCCCACTGTGCCTGCCCATGCACAGTCTCTGCCCAAACAGTGGCCAGCAGTACAGCGTCCACAGGCCATGGATGTGGCACTGCAGGCCTGAACACCCCCACCCATCAGCTACCTCCACAGGACAGGTCCCCTGCAGACAGGCTTGATAAGCATACCCGGCTCCTGATGGGTATCCGTGGAGCAGCAGGGTACACTCAGGGAGGCATATCAGGGCCTGCATGTGCAGGTGGGCATCATGGATGACTATGCATCTGTGGGGCACTACTGAGTGCTTGGCAAGATGCGCCAACTCCGGGTGGAGGTGGTTGGTGAAATTCGCCAACTACAGGCAGACATGACCGCAGGCCTTGAGAGGATGGCACAGGCCACTGAGGTGGGCTGTGCTGCCCTTGCACCCCGCAGCCGAAGGAGTGCCTGCCACACCTCATGTAATGACGTCAGCACTCCCACTCCATGGCATCACATGGCCCCATTGTTTCTGATGCCATCCCCTGCCACAGGTATCCCTGACACCCCTGGGTCCCATCTGGACTTTGGGAGTGATATATCCAGGAGCACAAGGTCATGGTCCCATGTGTCTACCCATGCTAGCACAGTTGGGTCACCTGCCGAGGTAGTTGGCACCCCAGAAGGGGGCACCCGTTGAGGGCATGGCCACCCACGTGTCTGTGGCGGCCTTGGTGGGACACAGTGAGGCCACCTGTGTGCTGTTGTCATGGCACAGTAAACATCCAGGCATCATTGGCCCACACACCCTGCTGGCCATGCCCAAGTCTGCATGTGGGGGCACATGCATTTTCCATGTGGTGTGAACATCCATGCTGTCCATGTGATATAGAGGGCATGTGCTGGAACACTGCTGTGGTGTTGTCTGGCATGGGCATGATGAATGCAGCCTTGTGTGTCCACTTTGCATGTGTGCAGGTGGTGTCCTCTGATCCATGCCAACCAGCACAGTAACTCCATGTACCCCCGTATTTGACAGTACCACAATGTCCACGCCTGCTTGTGTGTGTTCTTCCGGCACTGTGGTCCTGTCAGCTGTGCTGCATCAGCTGACCTGTGTGTTTGTTCCCCCCAATCCCACCTGCCATTGAACAGACCCCTATGGTCCCTCTCTGTTACTTACCTGTGGTCTCCAAAGTACTCCTCCACAATAGTGTCCCTGTGCCGACGTGCCCTGGAGGCCAGCCATGGGTCCCTATGGCCATGGTGTTATGCCCACCCCATGCCAATGGTCCCTCATCCTCTGAGCTGTCACCCTCCTCAACCTGGACATGGATTCCATGGTCCATGGCCATGTTGTGTAGCATGCAAAGGCCAGGAATATGCCACAGGCCTTCTCTGGGCTGTACTGTAGGGCACCACCACCAGACCTTTCCAGGCATCCGAACCACATTTTTAGCATTCTGAACACACTCTCAATGATATTGCATGTCACAACATGTGCCTCATTATATCTGTTCTCTGCTTCGGATGAGGGCTAGCGTAAGGGGATGAGCATCTATGGCTGTAGGGGGTATGCACAGTCACCTGTGGGGGATAGATGGCAATTAGTGTGTATCATGCATTCCCAGGTGTGCACTGTCCCTATGCACATGCATGTCAGCCTCAGCTCCGTGAGGCCCCTACACTGCCTGTCCCACCTCCCGTATCCCCTAGCCATGCCTGCAATGTTACCTTGCTGGGTGCACTGCATGTGCGTTGCATGCAGAACATGTGCCTGGCATGCAATGGCTTCCCACAGCCATGCCCTGCTGTACACATTCCCTGCCCCTGTGGGCACACTATCCCTGTCCTGCCCAGCTGTGGTTCTCTGTAACATCATGTCACTTGTGTTGGGCCATGTGCTGCTGCATGCATGCATGGTCATGTGCGCATACTGTGTGTGTCTCTAGCCCTGCCCCCCCCAGTGCACATCCCTCCCAACTCCCATGGTTCACGGTGCAGTGGGCACACATGGCCCATGGCACACAATGCATTTTGGCTGTGGTGACCCCTGTTGCTGTCCCACCCAGCAGTTCCACCTGCTGTATTGTGTGCTACTGTGTGCTGTGTGGGCTCATTGTCCATCCCCACTCATCCACTAGGTGGCCACTAGGTATCCCCCTGCTCTCAAACAGGTGGCACAGGGTTGACTGGTGCCAGATGTTGGCATCATATGCACTTCCTGGGTGAAAGGTACAGACATTGGTAATGCGCCCTGTGGCATTGCACCCCACCTGACAGTTTACTGAATGGTAGCCTTTCCTGTTGATATATGCCACACCCTCGGGGCCAGGTGGTGCATGTATTGCCACATGGGTGCAGTCTATGACCCCTAGCATGCCTAGCGTATGTGCCACCCTGTGGAAGTGCTGTATGGTTTCTGTCTGCTCTGCCTGTGTGTTTGGGAATTTGAGGTACTCCGAAGCATGTGGCAGCAGAGTGGTGAGGAACTGGATGAGGAGATGGGAGGTGACAGACTGTGTGATGCCAGTGGTGTCACCCACCAGTGTCTGGAAGGTGCCTATTGTGAGCAGACACACTGCTGCTGTCACCTTTGTCTCCAACATCATGGCATGACTCCTGTGTGTTGGTGTCTGTAGGTCATCATTGAGCAGCTCACAGAGCTGTCTCAGCATTGCCCTGTTGAGTCAGTATCGGCCCACGATCTCTGCGTCACTCAACTGTTCAAATGTGACATGGGCACGGTACCTTTTCTACTGAGCATACCGCCTATGGGCCCTTCCACACCCACATTGTTGTTCCTCCCGTCTCCTCACTCCCCTCATGACTGCTGCCATCAGTGACGCTGAACCATTCATGGCTGCTTTGAGGTGCTATGCTGCTCTCTGCCTGTGGGTGTGCTGGATTTAGGCATGATTTTTATATGCCTGACTTTGCATAGCACATCTGCAGGATGCACCACACCCGCGCAGCTCATTTTGGCTGAACATAGGGCTGTGTGGCATATTCATGGGAACCCCCTCCACATACACCACATGCATTATCTTTGCACTCCGGCGCATCCCATTTTGCGCAGTGTAACCATGGCCTTTCAATATGGCACCATGGCGCATCCTCTGGTTTGTGCCGACACATCTCAACTTGCACCGTGTGTCTGCTTTGAATATCCTGGCCAAAGTTCCTGTACAAAAAAATGTTCTTTTCAGCATTTTATGTGCATGGAGAGCATCTTTCCTTTTTTCCACATAGCTGAAGAAAAATTCTACACCAGGTAATACCAGGCATAACATTTTTCAAAAAAATCTGTGAAAGATGCCAGACATTGTAATAATGGTTGCAAAAAGCAACTTTCTGAAAATTCAGTGCATGCGAAAAAAAAATTGTGTTGTGCCAGAATACAGTCCTGTGCGTAATTTTGTTTTTACACATGAACACAATTTTTCCACTTTTGAAAATCAGGCTCCAGCCTGTACAGCCCTTACTATACTGTTGAGCTCATTTAAGCCTTAAATTTCCATTAGAGATGGGAGAATCAGTTTGGATCAGTTCAGAACCACCCAGAACCTTTGCTGTTTTCTGTATATGAACCTGATCAGAAACTTTTTCAGGTCCTGATAAGTTTCTGGTAATTTTCACAACATGGATTTTGGATCTCAAATATACTTCTCCAGCAGGTCCTTATCTAGTAAGTAGGGTGGCGGTGGTACTGTAGAAAGACCCCCAAAGGAGGCTGGAGGTGGTGTAGTACTACTCCAAGTTGTTTTTACATTCCTTTCCCTTCACTGGTAATAGCTTATGGGCGGACAATGATGGGTTAATCTGTTTTTGTACTTTAAACTAAAAGGTTCTGAAAGTTCTGATAAGGCTCAGATAATTATCAGAAATTGTTATGTCTTGTCACAACCTTTTAGAACTAATGCAGCTTTGCTGCCCCAGTGGTGGATGAGCTGTACCGACATATATTTCTGGGCTTGACTGTAATTTTTCACTGGTATGCCGTTGTTGCTTGGGAGATGGTGATTCTGTGGTATATACATGGTGATTGAATTTACTGTGCTTAGAAGTGGGCACTTTTGTTTGCTTACTTACCCCTAAATAGATTGACCTGGGATTTACCTGAGAGGTGAGCTGGGATGCTGAAAATCTTTGAGCAGAAGAGGCTGGGGAGGCAGAGAAGTGCTGAGTTGGGCTGGCCACGGGAGCAAGAGCTCGTGAAGCCGTGAAAGTCTGGAGCCCGAGTCTGATGAACATTGTTTTGAAGAAGCCATCTGCTGAGCTCATGTGAAGAGATGAGACCAGAGAGCTACTGGGAGTAGCATTAGCAAATAGAGGGTTCCACCACACCGCTTCAACAACAAAATTGTCAAAGCCCAACACAGTGACAGAAATTTGCCAACAACGACCACGTCGCCTGGAAAATCTGCCAACACACCGCCATGGTGCCCCAAGCACCAGGGCTTTTCTACATTGTTTGCGGGGGTCTTTGCCCCCCAAAACACCACCCCCTAGACATATAGATAATCCTCTCAGGGGGGATTACTGGAGAGAGTTGCTAACACAGGGAATCGTTGTATGGGTACAGCACTCTGACAACCCATTCAACACTGTATGTTGAATGGGGTGTGTCGCTGTAATAGTTTTCCTGTCACAGGTTCACTCTAACAATGGTATACCAGCTGGAGAGGAGTGAGTGGAGATATAGTGGGTTCAAGACTGAAGTAGGTGAACCCATTGACTTGACAGGGAAAATCAAAACTAGACTTTAGAACAACAGTGGACTGCAAACTTAGGATATACTGACATGTGTATCCCTGGAATTTTACACTCAGAGTGTACTATGTGGTAGTTTTTAGAAAAGTTACTATTTCTGAGGCTGAAACTGCTCTTAAGCTTGGACTTTTTTTTTTCAAGAGCAAAATGGGACATTACTGTGAGGTGCCATACTAAAATTTGCTATCTGTTAAATATATTGGAATTGCAGGTTTTAGTACTAGGCCTTTTTATGCAGTGCTTAAAGCCTTAGCCACCATTTTAGCCACATTTTTCTGAAGTGTGTAAAGCCTTAGTTTGTTTTAGAATAATTTATACCATATATTTTTATCTTAAGTTTAAATTTTGGAGGTCACGTGATGCAGTCAATCTAAATGCAGCTAGGCTCCTGAGGCTAGGTCCTGCTGTTATTAAAAAGTCACTCTGCGACCTTCCTAGCTCTTAAAACTTTGTTTCTTTTGTTTAGGCTAAGCTCGGAGGTGAAGCTGGCCATGTCTGAAGGAGAGACTGTGTATACTTTGGCTGCTAAAAAGCAAAAATTGTCAGCTTCCCCTGGCAGCCCTTCTCAAGACACAACTACCATGGTGGATCCCCACTGTCAGCGGGAGATGGAGTCAGGACTGTTGGCTCATGCGTTACATGAAATTAAAGGCTTTATGAGTGGCATACTAATGGATCTTAATAATATTACCTTTATACTGGCTGCAGTAATGGTCTCTGTTGATGCATTGGGTTTGTGGGTGGAACAATAGGAAAGCCGCATTAGTCAACTCAAGGACTTGGCCCACCTGATGGAACATCGATTGCTCTGGCCAAGAGGGAATTGCACCAGTTGTGGGACCATCTGGATGATCAAGAAACAAGCAGCTGTTGCAACAATCTCAGGCTGTTTGGCTTATCAGAAAGAGCTGAGGGCTCAGATATTATCAATTTTTTACAGTGGACTATCCCTCAATTAATTAACTATTTTTGGGACACTCCAGTGGAGACTGACAGAGCCCATCATGTCCCCTCTGGCCTGCCACCCTCTGCTGTTGGCAGTTGTCCTTGGCCAATGGTGTTCCGTCTCTTCCAGTATCAAGACTGGGAGTGTATTATACAAAAAGTGACACAGGTAAAGGAGCTTAAGTGGCAAGGGTCGAACCTTTCATTGCAACCTGATTATTCTAAATGGGTAGTCGACAAGATGAATGTGTTTGAACAGGTCCACAATCTGGTCAAGGAACGTAGGCTTAAATGTTACCTAGCTCCTCCCACCCAGGCATGCTGCACATATACTTATCAGACAGGATAGAGACTTTCACCTGCCCTAGTGAAGCTTGACAATTTCTTCTGGATTCAGCAAATATTTCTCCTATAGACTCTAGCATAGTTCACAAGGGAAGTTGGCACCAAACCCACAGTGGCAGGTTTCATCATCATGACAGCATTCTTCTTCAGATGGAAGGGCGGCAGTCTGGCATCCATGCCACCAGCCTCTCATATGTCAGAATCTATGGACTTTCAATCTCAGGCTGTTTGGCTTACCAGATGACCTAAGGACTGAGATATTATAATTTTTTTTACAGCAGACTACCCCTCAGTTAATTAACTATTTTTGGGATGCTCCAGTGGAAACTGACTGAGCCCATCATGTCCCCTCTGGCCCGCCACCCTCTGCTGTTGGCAGTCATCCTCAGTTGATAGTGTTCTGTCTTTCTGTCTCCTCTGGTGTCAAGACCGGGAGCGTATTATAAAAAAAGCGAGACAGGTGAAGGAGCTTAAGTGGCAGGGTGGAAGCTTTCATTGCAACCTGATCATCCCAATGGGTACTCGACAAGAGAAAAGTGTTTGATCAGTCCATGATCTGGTCAAACAACATGGGCTTAAATGTTATCTAGCCCCCCCCCCCGGATATGCTGTGCATATACGGTACTTATCAGACAGGATAGAAATTTTCACCTGACGTAGTGAAGCTCGCCGATTTCTTCTGGATTCAGGAATTTTTTTCCCCTATGGACTCTAGCACTAGTTCACTGGGGAAGTTGGCACCAAACCCTCAGTGGCAGGCTTCATCATCATGGCAGAATTCTCCTTCAGATGGAAGGGCGGCACTCTGGCATCCATGCCACCAGCCCCTCATGCACCAGAATCTATGAACTTTCAATCTGGAGCAGTAGAGTGAAGACAGTTTTTTCCAACCTAGGAATAGCCTCTGTGTTATATTTATTATTATATTCTGGTTTGATGTTAACTTGTAGCTAATTATATTAACTTCCTGGATGGGCTTCCCATTACATTGGTGCTATGTTGGGCTGGGAGGGTGTATTTTCCCTTTAGTTGGCATCTGTCTTGGCTCCCTTGCTCCCTGGGGTGTAGCGCTTCACTTTATTTCTCTTTTTCTGTTGCCCTTTAGGTTGTTTAGGAGTGGAAGTGCACTTGATGGTTGTGCTGATTTGACCTTTGGATTCAGGAGGCGGGGCTTTTTCTTTTTGCCTCAGTGGCAGGGGGTTTATTTGAGCGATGTTTTTCGTAACAATTTACTGTGTGCTTCCTTGCTCCTTTTGGCATTGCAGCACCACTTGTTATGCTTGATTTATGGCATGCCCAGTCAGGTGGTTCATTTTAGGTGTCGTATGTGTGAATTTGTTAAAGCTGTGCTTTCGAGAGCTTCTCAAGCAACCTGGGTTAGCAGTCTGGCTGGTGGGCTTCTTTCAGGAGCCTTTTTATCTTTCCCATATTTCTGCAGCTAATCGGGTGGGGGAGGATGGACACGCTCATAGTAGTAGTAGTAGTTAATTCTCTCCCACCCTCATGCTGTTGATTCTAGAATGTTCTGGTTGCTTGATTGCAGTATGGTGGTGCACTGCTCTTGGAGGCGGCCTGGGTATTAAGAGCCTAGTGGGGGCTTTAAGGTCTGTGTCAATCCCTTTGTGGATTAGTCTTTACTTTTTGCCCCAACTTTAAGGTTTTTTTTTTTTGGCCTTGGTTGCTTGGGGAGTCCTGGCTGGTTAACATTTTTAAGGTTTATGCTGTCTTTGCATGGTTCTAATTGCTCCCTTATTGAGTAGCACCCAGTTGCTGTCAACCCTGCAGCTTTACTGGTGGAGGCTATGGTATGCTTGGTTCTTATTCTGGCCAGATCTTCCTGTATATTTTTGATTCACTTTCCACTTTTTGCTTATTTTTTAATTGACACTCCTTTTCAAGGAGAAATAAATTATTGGTAGCAGCAGTTTGTGATCATGCCTTTGGGAAATAGCTGACTGCTTAGGCGCTGGTGCTCAGTTGGGATGTGTTTCTGTGTTTCACAACTTTATTGCTACTTTGCCTTTGGGCTTTTATTTTACTGTTTTGTTGGGACCAATCTACGGAATTTCCGGCCAGCTATTTACCAGAAGTGACTGATAGTGCCTTACTTATTTTGTGTCTTATGTAGCTTCTCCAGGTGGCAGTATAGTTCCCCCGAGATATTATTTTGGGCTGCTTAGTTAATATGGGTTTTATGCTGTTATTACTACCAAGCCGCTTCATTCCTTATTTGGAAGTTAATGGACTCTCAGGGTCTTGTTAAGGAGCTTGGCAGCTGTTGTTGTTTAGTGGTAATTGGGGGAAGGGGGTGTTATTTCTTGTTTTCTTTCTTCCTACTATTATGATAATGTAAGCAAGTTCCGGGTGGTGGAAGGACTGGCATTCATTTAGTCTAATATGTTAGCTATATTGCATACCTCATCAGGGCTGCAGCTATGCATTTTGGGGCCCAGGACAAGTCAATGGAAATGGGCCCCTGTTTTCCAAACCAGCTAATGCCAGCTCCTCAGGTGGGGCCCCTCCTTGACTCGGGGCCCCGGACAACTTCCCCACTTCCCCCATTACTGTGGCCCTGTACCTCATTGGTTATTAAATTGTTCTTCTTGGTAGCCATCAGTCTGGTCTCTCCTTAGAAGACTGAGATTAGGAGGGGGGTGGGCAGTTCTCTTAGGCATGATGCTTCACAGAAGAGCCTCGTGGCCTCAGTCATTGCTACCGTGATATGGACGGTGACTTATTCTATGAACTTTATCTCTCTCTCTGGGAGTTACCCTATGTCAGAATTGTGGTTATTTATTCTTTGGAATTGTTATTACTTCATCCCTGTTGGCTCACTGTTGCTACCTTTGGAGTAGGTAGGATCCAGGGAGGGGCTTCAGGTTATATCTCAGTAGGATGATGTACAAGGTTTTGTCATGGAATATCTGGGGCTTGAATAGCTCAGTTAAGTGGTGTAGGGTATTTTCCCATGTTAAGAAGTTGAGAGGCCACGCTGGCCTGGTGGTACTGAGGGTTGAGGTGCTGGAACGCCACACCTCGTGCCACGCCGGTGACCCGGGTTCGAGAATGAGCAAGGGGTGCCAGGGGTCAGCAGGGGAGGGAAGGGATTGAGTGTCCGGAGACAGCTCTCCCCTCCCGGAGTGGGCTCTGGGGATGCACCGCACTGTAGCTGCACCTGGCGGCAGTCAGGTGCAGCACAAGCTGTTGGTGCATGCATTATGGGGAGAAGCTCAGCAAGTGGCGGCAGTCATGCCCAGCTGCCATTGCACACCTGAGCTCCTCAGGGACCGAAAAAATAAGGAAAGAATCCCTTTCTCTTGGGGATAGGTGAAGGTGCTTCCTCCCGGACCACATTCCCAGTACTTGTCGCTCTCCCCTCCTTCCACAGCACCCCAATCAGGCACTCTACACTACAGACAGAACACCCTGGGCGAATAGGGTGGCCCTTCCCCATGGGGGTTCAGATCTGGGGGTTTTGCTGGGTTCGGGATGAGGAGACAGGAGCAGCTTCACAGCGGGAGGTAGAGACCGGGTAAGGAAGATGCTGGTGAGAATTCCCCAAGGTGCAAGGTGCAGAAATAAAGAAGTTGAGGGGCCAAATTATCTTTTTTTTGCAGGAAATACATCTTTTGAAAATGGAGGTTGAGAAATTGAAAAGAAAAGAGGGGTTATGATACTATGTACTAAAGATGTCAATTGGATCACTCATCAGGTACATAGGGACTCCCAAGAGCACTGGTTATTGCTGGTTGGTACTCTAGACCCGGGCATCGGTCTATGATCTAAATGAATAGGGCTCTGCTTTCTTTTATCATTTTTCTCAAGTTCTTTTGGATCATGAGAAGGGTGAGGTCATAGTTGGGGGTGATATGAATGAAGTAACAGATATTCTTTGTGACCGCAGTGGTCAGCCTTCGCATTTGGATATCCCTGACTCTAAACATTATGACACCTTATGGCGACCATGGTCTGCAGGATATATGGCGACTGGGTCACTCAACAGTGAGACACTATACTTATCACTCCTTACTGCACAACACCTACAGTAGGACTGATTTGTTTCTGGTCTCTTCTCAGATTATCAAGGAGGCTCTCGAGACTTCCATAGAACCCATAGTAATTTTGTACTACTCCCCTATTACTTTTACTTTTCAATCGGTGCACACTTCTGGAGCTAAAAGATGGCACCATAACGTTAGTCTGCTCAACGATCCAAAGTTTAAATCCTGGCTCTGGCAAGAAGTTCAGGACTATCTTAAGTTCAACTGTGCTGAGGGTGTAGCTATGAAGTGGGTGTGGGAGGGTCTTCAGGCTACTTTGCGGGGTAGGATCATTGCTTATGCTACAGCACGGAAAAAGCATTGAAGTAGTAAGCTACTTTCCCTTGAAAAGCAGCTACAAGATCTGGAGACCCAGCATAAGGCAGGCTGCAATGATCCTTCTCTTCTTCACAGTCTTAGGCAGGTGAGATATCAAATCAATACTCTCAATACACAACAAGCTGAGTTCACTTTGTATAGAACTTGGCAGGCTTACAGGGAAGGGGGAGAAGGTGGGGTGTCTCTTAGTATATCTGCTTAACATATGGAGGCGGACAGTAAAATTTCAGGGATTAGGCAATGGGATGCCTTACTTACAGATCCTGTTACGATTAACATGCTCTTTCGAGATTTTTATTCCCATTTATATTCTTCAAGGAGACCCTCAGATTCCTCTTTAGACTTGACTCCGGCTGACATAGGTATCTTTCTTGATTCCATACTATTGCCCCAGCTGACTGATGAACAGCATAGCGGACTTGAAGCCCCTACTTCACAACAAGAAATTTTATCAGCTATCAGTCAGTTGCCTGGGGGAAAATCCCCGGGACCAGACAGGTTCCTGGTGAAAGTGTATAAAGCTACTGGGGACTTGGTAGCCCCTTACTGTTGACCACATTGCAGGATGCTTGGGATCAGGGGGAGCTGCCACCCTCTATGCATGGTGCTACCTTTACAGTTCTGGCAAAAAAGGGTAAGAATCCCTACCTTTGTTCCAGTTATCATCCTATCTCACTCTTAAATGTTGATCATAAGATCTTAGTGAATCGACTTGCAAAGTGTTTGCTCCTCTTCGTCCATTCCAACCAAGTTGGGTTTGTTTTGGGTTGGGATGGGGCAGATCATATATGGCAGTTGCTTGATTTGATGTGCCTTTTGGCATGCTCTACCAAAGCAGCAGTGGCCGTTATGTTAGATACGGAAAAAGTGTTCAGTTCAGTCAAGTGGCCCTACTTGATTGCTGTCCTTTGGAAATTCAAGTTGGGGATAACTTTATCTGCTAGATTAAGTTAATTTTCACATCCCCACAGGTGGCAGTCCTTGCTAATGGGCATCTGTCTCCCCCTCTTTAGCTTCATAGAGGTTCTTGTCAGGGTTGCCCCCTGTCCCCAGCATTATGCGCTCTGGCGATCAAGCCCCTTGCACAACACCTATGGGAGTCCCCAGTCTTACAAGGGGTGGTGGTTGGTGGTAAACAATACAAGGCCACATTATTCGCTGACGTCATTCTTTTGACTCTCAAACATCCTGAAACATCTGTTTCCGCTTTAATTCTTCTGTGACAGGGCTAGTTAAGGCCCTGCCCCATTTGTGTTATGTAGGAGAGAATCTGAAGCAAGGATTCTGAATACTACTACTGTATCTCCTATCTTTTCTGCCTTTCTATTAGACTGCCCAGTCAAATCTTTCCTTTACCTGCTGTACTTTCCGGATCTATGATGCCGGTTTGACAAGAAAACTGTTGTCCGGCATCACAGCACCAGGCTCCATGTCGACAACGATTTGCAGTCAGCATGGAGCCGCACACATCGATGTGTGTTTTTTCTTCGGGGGCTTCACCCCCTGAACCCCCCGCACCCCCTGTACTTTATGATTCTAATTCCAGGTTGGAGTTAGTTCGTGGAGGGGTGCAGGTCGGGGGAAGGGGTTGCCCGGTCCCAACGGCACTTCTATGGCGACACGGTGCTGTTGTCAATACTGACGCATTTCTAATTTGTTTATTTTTTTCTTGCGATTTAGAATAATAAATCACCACTGGTGGATTTTTACAATTTCTCCTAGACAGTTTGTGTTTCCTGACCTGGGCTTCTTTTGCAGTTAGTGTCAGAGGTATCTGGATTAGCTATATTTGGTGTCAGAAGCCACACCACATCAAGAAGCCTCTCCACACTGTCTCCTTGATAATTTCTCTTTGTGTTCTGGGCTTAGTAATAATTGGAACAAGACCTAGGTTTTAACATTGAATTTGAGATGTACCAATCAACAGCTTTCAGGTACAGGTTTTAATTTGGCAACCCATCCCATAAAGTACTTGGGGATCAATATCTCCCCAGACTGGCATCAGTGGCCAGCCCTGAATCTTGATCTGTTCATCAAAAAACTTCAGGAGGATGTTTCATGGTAGAAACATCTACATATTTCTCTCTGAGGGAAAGTACAGACTATTCAGATGATGGTCCTCCCTAGGTTTTTATGTTATATGCTATCTGCC
The DNA here is from genome assembly GCA_016271365.2 of Neoceratodus forsteri. NCBI lineage: Eukaryota > Metazoa > Chordata > Ceratodontiformes > Ceratodontidae > Neoceratodus > Neoceratodus forsteri. The sequence goes on along the minus strand of CM028130.1, from coordinate 562,115,879 downwards.
CTTGAAATTATCTGATACTATCTAGAAACAGCTGGCAAAAGTTTTATCTAATTTCTTATGGGGGGGGGGGGTGAAGGTTCAATTATCTGCCCTCCGGTTGATAGCTCCCAAGATGAAAGGTGGCTTTTGAGTCCCATGGTTTAAAAGGTATTATTATCTGGCGGCAGGGTTGCAGCAGATATGGAAATGGTTTCACTCCGATTCCAACAGGGTTGTGACCCACTGGTTAGACTTAGAATGGGATATTTGTGGCATCCCCCCAAGGCAGTGCTATGGGTGCTGGTCCAAAGGGTACATTATGCACCCATTCAAGAGTAGATGGTTCAGGCAGTATAGCACAGTGGTCTAAGGCTCTAAGCTGCAAATTTGGTGACATCCAGCAGACCAGACCTGGGTTTGAATCCCACAGCTTCCACTTGCATACTGTGTGACCCTGAGCAAGTCACTTAACCTCCTTGTGCTCCCAGGTCGCTCCTGTAAAAAAGCTTTCAGCTTAGTGTGCTATACCTGGTTAAACAACTAAATAAATAAAAAATAAAATATAATGTTTGTGCAATGGTGCAGGCTATTCTGAGACCTATTTGGGACATTCCTGTCTTGTATTGACCATTGTGGCACAATGTCCATTTAAAAGTGGTCGATTGGCCCCTTTCTTGGCCTGTCTGGTCAAATGGGGGATTGCATCTCACAGGCAACTTGTTCTCCAGTAGTGATAGATATATGAAGGCTTTTTCTGATCTTCAGTGGGAGGCCTCTCTCCTAGCTTCTCATCATTGGAGATATTTGCAGTTGTGGCATTTATTGTCCCAGGTAGTGGGCACGCAGCGTCACCTGCTTGCCAAAAGTAAATGGGATGAAGTGGTGGCTAGACCAACCAATAGGAAGATGACTAATTCTCCTCCTGCAATTGGGTTTATCTATAAGGCTCTGTTGGATGCATATACCCTAGACACCAGCCAGCTAAAATCTCATTTGGAAGCGTTATTAGGTCATACAGTTTCAGAGGATGAGTGGCACAGAGCGTGGAGTAATGCATATGGGGCTTGTAAGAATACCTTGGGCAGACTAATGCAGCTTAAGGTGCTGCATTTTTGGTAATGGACTCCAGTTTTACTTCATAAAATGCACCTCCTGCCATCCCCAGCATGTTGGAGGTGCGCTTCCTCGGAGGGCACCCTCCTGCATTTATTATGGGAGTGTCTTAAAATCGCTGAATGGTGGACTCAAATATTATCTTTGATGCAAGCAGTTTTAGGCTGCTCCATTCCAAGGGATGCCTCCTTAATAGTTTTAGGGAACAGAATGTGGCTTCTGGTCCAGCATCGGCCACTTCTTGATTGCTTTATGGCTGCTATTACTGAAGCTAAATGTTTGCTTTTGCACCTCTGGCACACTCAGGACATCCCTACTACTGCAGATTGGCTGGATTGGATGTTTCAGCTACCGGGTCACAAACAGCTGGCATATATTGCAGCAGGTAAATCTTACAAATATCAGCAAGTTTGGGGTTCTTTTCTTGTAGCATATCAAGCTTTGGCAGATCTAGCTCAGGCTTAGGAGTTCCCCGGACACTCCTGTTAATCTATGAGCACACATAGATGAATAAGAAAAAGTAGCTTGCTCTTATTTTTTCTTTTACTGGAAGTTCTTGATCTGCTGGTGATAAGTTTTGCTACAGAGAATGGCATTTCAGAGGTGTGTCAGTGACTAGCCCAGTGCAGATCAAGCTGTGCTGGGGTCGTCCTTGACAGACCAATGATCATGCAAACTAAGTATGACATTGGTTCCCAGTTTATGGGCGGAAACTTTGTGTAGTTGAAATGAATGAAGCACTCCAATGAAAGAGCACTTCATCCATTTCATTTGCATAACACTTATTCCCCACCCCTCTGTCACATACTTTTCCTTGCTGTCTCCCCCACACACACACACACATATGTAACATTCAAGCTGGAGCTTTTCTGCATTATTATGCCTCAATGGTTCTCTTCTTTAGAACTGTCATTTGATGCAGTGATTTAGTTAACACTAACAACCTGGAGCCATCGTGCACTGGAGATAAGGACCCTCCGATTAGCATTGCTGTCCCTTCCCAAGGCCGTTTATGTATTACTGTATAAACACTTTGTTGGACTGTCTCTGAGCTACTTACTCTCTTCTCTACATCAAAATCATGCTCTCTTTTTCACCAAATTCATCAGCACAGCACTTGTAATAAAGAACCCAAGCGGCTGCCTGTCAGTCCAGAAATCGACTGCTTTCTGCAAGTACTCTTGAGGCTGTGTGCTTGGTGTAATAATCATGCAGACACCAACATGGATTAATCTGGTAAGTTTACTGTACTGTATAACACACTGAGAAAAAGTGCAGAAAAACGCAGGTTACTGCCTGCCAGATCAGGGTTTATATATCTAGGCTAGCGCATGCATATTAGCAAGGCATATGTAAATTGCATATGCTAATTAACTTCCTTACATCTCCCTTTTCAATTAAACTTTCCCCCAAAACATAAAATGTTTAAAGTTCTATCTAGCGCAACGTTTTTATGAGTCTATATAGTCATGATGCCAGGCAGGCCTTCAGATCTCCCTTCCACTGACATGGCTGATTCTCGGGCTGGAGCTGGTGCCAGTCAATTGGTCCCAACTGCTCAGGGATGGGGCTGACTCCACAGGCTCACTTTGTGACTGTCCCAGCATCACTTGTGGAGGGACTTCCATTGCAGGCACCTCTGGGATCCTATCATCCTCCATAACGTCATCCTGCTCACTTCTCTCTTCTCCTCAGATGTGCAGGTTTTGTGGGCCACAGGAGTGGTGCGGCTCAGGGGTTAACAAAACGTCTCTCCTGTTTCTACAATACAGTTTCCCATTAGCTTGGACTATATAGGAGCGTGGCTCTTCAGTATGACTATCCACACTTGCAGGAGTCCAGGTATTGTCAGGTGTTCGCAAATAAACAGGCTGTTCCGGCTGTAAGGCTGGGAGTGGTCGGGCGTAAAAATTGTAATAAGATTTTTGTCTTTCTTGAGTCCTTCACAATGTGGCTCGCACCTCAACTTCTGGTACTTTTGGTTTAAGTAGCTCAGATCTGGTAGGCATTAAAGTTCTGGTTCTGCGGTCCATAAGCAGCTGTGCTGGAGATCCTAGCCCCTCCAGTGGGGTATTTCTCAATTCCGATAGTGTCAAGTAATGGTCTTGCCGGTCCACTTGTGCTTTCTTTAACAGTCACATTTATAAGGCAGAAAAAGAAATGGGCAGACTGGATGGGCCTTGCGGTCCTTATCTGCCATCAACTTCTATGTTTCTATGTATGTTTCTATGTCTCTTTATTGTCTGAATGGCTTGTTCTATCATGCCATTACTCTGGGGGTACCTTGGTGAAGACGTTACATGCTTAAACTCATACCCTTGTTGAAAGTTTCTGAATTCAATGCAGGCAAATTGCGGGCCGTTATCTGTTACAAGTATTTCTGGAATACCATGTCTTGCACATTGTGATATAGTATGGTTAATCACCGTTTCACTTGTTGTGTTTTGCAACTTGTATATCTCAATGTATTTGGAGTAGTAACCAGCCATTACCAGATCATTTTCCCTTTCAAATTCAAATAGATTAACCCCAACCTTTTGCTAAGGTCTTTCTGGTATTTCATGTGGCTGCAGCGGCTCTCTAGATTGTGCTTTCCTGAACTGGTGGCAAATACCACACTTGGCCACCATGTCACTAATCTGACTGTTCAATCCTCGCCAGAATAAGAAATCTCTGGCCCTGCGCTTGCATTTTTCAATGACCAAGTGGCTGCTGTGTAATCTGGTTTACCTGGCTGATCTCAGTGATGTGGGGACTATCAGTCTCTCCCCCTTCAGCAAAAGTCCATTTTCTGTTGAGATTTTATCTCTGATCTGCCAGTACTGCCTTATCTCAGGGTGCTCTGATGTTTTCTCCTGGGGTCACCCATTCAAAATAGCATCACTCAACTTGACCAGTGCTGAATCTTTGTCAACCTCTCGCTGAAACAATTTCAGTTTTTCATCACTGATAAACATATAGTCTACCGTGTGAATCTCATATTTTTCTAGTTCAGTTTCTGGTACAGAACTTTCTCCCACAGCCCTACTCAGGGCATCTGCTATATGAAGTTCTTTACCTGCTTTGTACTGTGCTCACAAATCATACCTTTGCAGTTTTAGCATCATGTGTTGAATTCTCGGTGGGGCTGTGTCCAGTGGTTTTTTGAAAAGGCTTTCTAGGGGCTTGTGGTCTGATTCAACATGGACCCTTGGTCTGCCATAAATATATTGGTGTAACATTGAACAGCCAAACACAATAGCTAACATTTCCTTCTCAATTTGTGCATAATTTCTCTTAGCTTTATTAAGTGATCTGGAAACAGAAGCAACAGGCCTTCCTTCTTGTAGCAGACATGCACCCAGCCCTTTTGAGGATGCATCAACAGATGATTCAACAGGTTTCCTTAGATCATAGTAGTCCAGCACCAGGGGGTTAGTGACAACTGTTTTCAGCTCTCTAAAGGCCCGTTGGTGGCACTTCTCCCAGTGACATGCTGTTTCTTTCTCTAGTAGTTCTCTCAATGGCTTATTTATAGTAGATAGGTTTGGAATGAACTTTGCCAGGTAGTTTACCATGCCCATAAATCTCTGTAGGTCAGTTTTATTTTGGGGAACAAGCATCTGGGTAATTATTTTATCTTCTCAGGGTCTGCCAACAACCCATCATTACTTAACTTGTGTCTAATATATTGGACCTCTGGCACTTTGATTTCGATTTTTTAGGTTTAAAGACAAATGCTTATCTCTGGCTCTTTGCTGAACATTCCGTAACCTGTCATTGTGCTCTTGTACATTAGCTCCCCATATTCTGATGTCATCCATAATGACCTCTGTGCCCTTGAGTCCTTCAAAATTGTGTGAAATTTTCTTTTGAAAGACGTCTGGTGCTGAGCAAATCCCAAAGGGGAGATGCTTGAACATGTACCTCCCAAAAGGTGTATTAAAAGTCACTAGAGCAGAGCTAGGCCCATCCAGTTTAATCTGCCAGAAGACATGCCCTGCATCTTACACTGTGAATACTTTGGCACCTCCTAGCTTGGCTGCAATCTCTTCAACTGTCTTCATCGGGTGATGTTCCCTTTTAATTGCTCTATTAAGATCTCTGGGATCTATGCAGATTATACCACGTTTGATTTTTCTCCAACCACCATCGAGCTGACCCAGCTCGTGGGTTCCTCCACCTTCTCAATAACCCCCAATGTTTCCATATTCTCTTGCTCAATTTTCACTTTGTCTTGTAATTCTAAAGGTATTTTCCTAGGGGGTGGATCACAGGGCTGACTATCTTCTCTATTTTAATGTGGTATTCATCCTCTAAGCATCCTGATTCCTAAAATACATCAGCAAATTCAGCCAGTATGCCTTCTGTGGTTTCCTCTGCACATCCACTTGCAGCATGTACTGAAAATAGCTTCTTTATAAGCTTCATTTCCAAACAAGTAGATAGGCCCAATACTGGGATCATGTTGGCATTAACCACTTGAAATGACAATAAGTAATACGTTTCTTAAAACATGTTAACAGCATCACTTTGCCTTTCTCATCAAGTGTGTGTCCAAAATAGGAGACCAATCTAGCTGACAACCTCTGAACAGCTTATTTATTTATTTGCTTTTGGTAACCAGGTAAGCACGCTAGACAGCAAGTGCCTATTTTCAGGTGCGACCCAGGAGAATTACAGGGTAGTTACATAGAAGGAATACATAGTAAGCATAACAATCTGGAGTGGCATACTCCAACAGTGGAATTTACATGAGAGAAATACAATGACATCATTGCTAACAGGAGCAGCATACTCCAAACGGAGGGACAAGAGACTTAGAGAGATTCTAAAGTGGTAGGACTCAGCAGACGAGATTAGCATATCAACAATCAATGATTTTCAAACGTACAAGCCAGGGCAAACATGGAGTTAAAAGACCTCACCCTGGGTTGAGAGAGTAATAATGAACATACACCCAGAGGTAGGGAGAAAGCACCAAGGCGGCGAGGGAATAAGAGCCTAGCAGGGGTACCAATGCAGATGGGATGGTGGGCAGAAGGGCTGGAGATTAGGCAGCACACAGACAGGACGGAGCAGATTTCAGGAAACTCCAGAGGGAGGTTTTGAAGGTGGAATGAGAGGGGGAAGCTCGAACTTGGGAGGGAAGAGAGTTCCATAGCTTCGGTGCATGTGTGGTAAATGCTCTATCCCCAGCGAGGTTGCGGGTTTTAGGGACCAGGCGAGTCTGAGATGCAGAAGACCTAAGCTGGTAAACAGGGAAGGAGTGTTTCAGGGGAAGGGCAAGCGAGGCTGGGGTGGCCATTCGAATTATGTTGTCAATGAAGTTTCCCATGTTGTAGATCTGGTGTTTTTCGGGGGGGAGCCATTCCAGACGAGAGTAGAGCATGCATTGGTGAGTGAGACGGGGGGCCGTGAGTGCAAAGTGGCATATGTTGTTGTATGTGGTGTCCCACTTGGCTAGGTTGGAGGAAGGGACAGAGGCAAAGGCAACAAGACCATAGGAGAGGGTGGGCAGCAGTATACCCCTAGCAAGTGCCAGCCGGGCGGCCGGGATTAGGCAGTCTTTGGCCCTGTATGCTAGGCCAAGTTTGCCATTGTGGCATTGCATATGCTTCTGATGTGCGCGGAGAGGTCAAGTTGAGGGTCGAGGGTGACTCCAAGGTACTTAGCGGAGTCAATAGTAGGCAGGAGGGAGTCACAGGTACCATGAATTTTGAGGGGCGTTGTGCAGGAGGAGATTTTTGTCATGGCGCCAAAGAACATGGCTTGCGTTCTCTTGAGGTTCACTACAAGTTTGTGCCTGTCAAGCCATGCACTGACGTGAGAGAAGTCCGAATTGAGTTGGGCGTTGATCCTGGGAACATCGGAGGCACTAGCTAGTAGGACAAGCTCATCAGCATACATAGTGAGGTGCCCCTCTGTGGCCACAGAGGGTAAGCCATTGACAAGCAGGGAGAACAGGATAGGTCCGAGGATGGATCCTTGCGGTACTCCACTGTAAATGGGTAGGAGGGGCGAGAGGGTTCGGTTGAAGCAGGTGAGTTGCTTCCTCTCCCCAAGGTAGCTGGTGAACCAGTCAAGGGACCAAGGGAGAAGCCAAGGGTCTGGAGTGTGGAGAGGAGGAGGAGATGATCTACACGGTCGAAGGCTTTTGATAGATCCACAAATATGACCCCCGTCAACTTGCCCTGATTAGTTGCCGTCCTGATCCTGGTTGTGACTTCAGCAAGTGCCGTCGAGGTGCTGTGGCTTTTTCGAAAGCCATGCTGACAGGGGGAAAGAACATTGTATTCATGGAGGTAGTGGACCAGTTGCGACTCTATAGCTTTTTCCAGAAGTTTACTGGCAGCTGACAGTATGGCGATAGGACGATAATTGTTGATGTCCTTAGGGTCACTGTTTTTCAGGACAGGGACAACCCTGGCAACTTTCCATATGTCGGGGATGACCCCTGTGATAAGCGAGGCGTTAAATATGTGGACAAGTGGTCTGGCAAGGTATGGGGCCCCCATGCTGAGGAGCCTGGGTTCGAGGCCATCTTGACCTGCCCCCTCCCCGTGGTGAGGGAGACCGGCAAGGAGAGCCTGGGTCTCGCTCACAGAGATCTTCCTGAGGTAGAAGAGAGGACGGGAAGGCGGGGGGCCTCAAGCGTGGGGCGAGGAGGCAGACTGAGAGGGGGTGGCGGACGGTAGGTCCGAGAAGAGGCGGTTAAAGGAGGAGGCAATGGTTAGCGAGTTGTTACAGTTTGCCTCTCCAATTGTCATGTCAGTGACTTGAGCTTTGGTCGAGCCACCAACTAGGTTTTTTTATGTTCGTCCAGAAACGTTTGGGGTCACGAGCAGTGGCAATCAACGCGGAACTGCAGTATTGGCTTTTAGTAGCACGTATCGCCCGCTTACAGGAGTTTCTAAGCTGATGGTACTCCTGGAGGTCGTTTAGGTTATGTGATGCCCTGTATTTAGTCCAGGACTTGTCACGCCGCTTCATAAGAGATAGGAGCTCACTGTGAAGCCATTTCGTGACGGGGCCTCTGACACGCCTCTTGGATAGGGGAGTATGCCTGTTCTGAAGTGGGGCATAGGCCGTAAGGAAGAGGTCAAGGGCTGCAATGGGGTCATGTGTAGCTAAGACATGGTCCCAAGAAACACCCTGCAGGTCCATGAGGAAGTTCGGGGTAATGAGTTTCGAGTAGTCCCTCATAGTTACCACTCTGCTGGGGGCCTTGGGGGGGTTAGAGCCCCATATGCAGTAAACTGGTGAGTGGTCAGAGATGGAGTCAGGGAGGAGTCCTGATTTGACAATTTTGTCGAGCCGATTACTAAGGACCCAGTCAATGAGCATCCCCTTGCCACCATGACAGGAGATCCTGGTAGGTTCCATGATGACTTGACTGAGGGAGAGGCTAGAGAGAATAGGTTCACACTGCTTGGCATTGGATCTGAGCCAGTTTATGTTAAGGTCACCAAGTATGAGGAGCTCATTGGACCCCACCTTCTCCCGGAGTAGCTCCAGGAGTGACGAGAGTCCCTGTACTCCCCCCTCGGGAGGGTTGTAAGCACACACTATGTGCACCTTCTTGGTGTTGCCAAGTAGGAGAAGTAGGTGGAGAAACTCACAGGGTAAGGGACTCTGGGTTTGGTGCGATACTATGGAAATGGATAGGTGGGTCCTGTGGAATACAAGTACTCCCCTGCCTCTTTTGGTGCCTACCCTGTCAAGTCTAGCCATGCCATACCCCGGGAGCGCACAAGCTGAGTCAGGGGTGCAAGGTTTAAGCCACGTTTCAGTAATGCACAGAACGTCAGGCTTGTAGTGGGCAGCCCAAGCAGATAGCTCCATGTGATTATGGAGGAGGCTACGGATGTTCAGGTGGGCTATCTTTAACCCCTTGGCCGCTCCCCAGGAAGGAGGGGGGCAGAAGGAGACTGGGTGCACAGGGGGACCCAGGCTGAGGACAGATGGGCCAGGCTGAGCGGGGGGGGGGCCATGTCACAGGGTGTGTGCTACCCAGAATGCAGCGCCCTTACACTGAGTCGGTGAACACCAGTCGGAAGTGTCAGGGTAAGGAGAGGAAGGAGGGATAAGTGGGGGTGAATAGAAGAGGGACTGATAGGAAGGTTGTGTGTGGGGGTGAGTAGAAGCTGGACTGATGGGGGGTCTATGGCAGGGTGCTGGAGACCGTTGATTTGGGAGAATGTCCCTATAGGAACAGAAATAGCATGCAGTTGCAGATGGGGGGGGGCTGGGGCATCTAGGGCTGGGTAGGTAGTGACCGTGAGTAAGGGCAGAAGGAGAGAGAGAGAGAGAGAGAGAGAGAGGAGGGTAGGAGAAGTCCCAACTGGACATGCAGTAGTGTGCACTTGCGGGATATGCAGGTCTAGAGAAGAGTCTTTTTGAGGAATAGCCCCAAGCGGCAGAAAGGTATAGCCTGCATATGGAGAAGTGGGCTGATAGGTTATTCAGCACCACGTGGCTAACGCTAGTGCTATAAAGGCGAGTGCCGACCAAGGGTGGTGGTGGGGGCAGCGGGGCAGCCGGCAAAGCCGGCAGGGCTAGTACTCCGCACTGAAGAGCCTGTGCCACTACGCGATTCGTGTTAACCGCAGTTGGGGAGGTCCGGGGCAGCGCACCAAGCAAGGAGTTTACCAGCATTAGCAGATGTGGGAGGTAGGGAGTAATTGCAGCTTCAGAAAAAAGTCAGGACGCAGTGGAGTCCTACAATTACGTTCTCCGTACTTCAGAGGAAGCCTTCACCGGCGATCGTCTTCTCGGGGGGGGGGTGGAGGGCCAGGTCGGCAGCCCTCACACACCTCAGGGACCCTTCTGCTGTGAAGATAATAGGAGAGAGGAGAATGGTAATCTTAAATAGGCACCGGGAGGGAAGAGGGGAGGGTAGAAAGCGAGACTGATTGGAAACAACAAAAGACATTAAGATTTCCCCGCTCAAACAGTGAATCTAGCTTACAAAAGTACACATATGCTATGCTATCTGGCAGAAAAGAAAATGCAGTCCTATAAACTGTTAAACTTTATGGGTAAACAGGCAATCCAATTTATCCCGCCATGAACATGCAGTAATCACAGTAGAAGCGCAGTAAAAACTCAATGTAGTACAGTATAGTAAAGGCAGCACAACGAATAAAATATATGGTGAGAGTTTAGAAGCACCAGACTTTCATTGTTTGTAGCCCTCTGGACAAGATGGCGGCTGCGCATGCATCGGTGGCCACCAGTAGCCAGAAGGCAAGCAGCACCCCCGGTACAAGCAAGCAGCGAGTCACTTAAAGTAACCTAGGGATTCACTATCCACCCAAGCCCTCCCCAGGCAATCAGTTAAAGTAACTGTGTTACTGAGTTAAACCTTCCAGATAATGGGCAGATTCTCAATGGTACCACTTGTAGAGAAAACAGTCATCACTTCTACGCCAACTCTGTACTCCGCACTGAAGAGCCTGTTCCACTACGCGATTCGTGTTAACTGCAGTCGGGGAGGTCCGGGGCAGCGCACCAAACAAGGAGTTTACCAGCATTAGCAGATGTGGAAGGCAGGGAGTAACTGCAGCTTCGGAAAAAAGTCAGGATGCAGTGGAGTCCTACAATTACCTTCTCCACACTTCAGAGGAAGCCTTCACCAGCGATCGTCTTCTCGGAGGGTGGGGGGTGGGGTGGAGGGCCAGGTCGGCAGCCCTCACGCACCTCAGGGACCCTTCTGCTTCTCCGCACTTCAGAGGAAGCCTTCACCGGTGATTGTCTTCTCGGGGGGGGGGGGTGGAGGGCGAGGTCAGCAGCCCTCACGCACCTCAGGGACCCTTCTGCTTCTCCAGGCAATGTCTTATACATCTGAAAAGGCATCACATTACACTGTGCTCCAGTGTCTAATTTGAAAATCAACATTTTTCCATTTATGCTCAGATTTACTTTCCAGTCTATCTCTGGTTTATAGGTAGTCACAGTCTCAATACTAAGAGTATTTTCATTTTCCTGTGCATCTTCTCTAACAACATAGATCTCATTGTGTTTACCCACATGACATACTCTAGCAAAGTGATTTTTTCTGTGTCACAATCTACAATACCATCGTGCTCACGACCACACTTTTCACATTTGACTTTATTCCCTAGCGGTGCATAACTCCCTATGCTCATATTGGCACTTGCATTTACTCTTTCTTCCTTCACAACTGCTACTTGCACTGAGCTTCTGAGCTTTCATCCTAAGCATTTCCACTTAAGTGTTTAATCTGCCTTTCACTCAGTTCAGCAGCCCCGCATATATATCTATGGCATCAACTAATGTTAAGTCTGGTTTTCTCAACATTCTGTGTCTCACATGCTCACTCTGTATGCAGCATACAATTCTATCTCTGATCAACGATTCAAATCTCCAAATTCACAAGATTTAGCCTTTAGCCTCAGTTCAGGTACATATGAATCAGTGGACTCACCCAGATTCTGGCTCCTAGTATTGAACAAATGTCTCTCAAAAGTCACATTCTTTCTTGGGTTACAATACCTCTCAAATTGTCCCATTAATTTATTCAGTTGTTCCTTCTCTTCCTTGTTTTCCCAAACAAAAGTATTGAATACTTCTAATGCATCAGGGCCTGCCATGTGCAAGAGGGTCATAGCCTGGATTTTCTGGGATTTTTCAGCAAGTCCACTGGCAACCAAGAAAATTTCAAATTGCTGCTTAAATCTTCTCCAGTTTTCAGCAACATTTTCACGGAAATTGAGAGTGGTGGGAGGCTGCAGGCAGTCCATTCTGATACCATGTAATAATCATGAAGACACCAATGTGGAGTGATCTGATAAGTTTACTGTACTGTATAACACACTGAGAACAAATGCAGAAAAATGTGGGCTACTGTCCGCCAGATAAGGGTTTATATATCTAGGATAGCGCATGCGCATTAGCAAGACATACGCAAATCGTGTATGCTAATTAACTTCCTTACACTTGGTACTGTTACCGTCCACCTCTCTGCTCCATTTAACTTCACTCCTGCAACAATGTGATTTTTAACAGACACCTTGTAAGGCTCTTTGCCAGTTTTTCATCCAGACCTCTTCTAGGTTTCAGCCCTTTTAACAACCAAGCAGAATGCACGCTGCCTTTGCTTTCCACAGTTTCACATATAGTATAGTATATGATATCCCTCATTAAAAACAGTTACAAGTAACTTCACTAGTTAGCGGGTCAAACACCCCAAAGTTATCTGCAAACCACCTTTCCTTGTTGTGCTGTGTTTTCCCCTAGAGCATGGCAAGAGCAATTATCACAGACATTTTTGCCTGTAACAGACAGTACCATCTCAAGACTATGGCTTTGCTCTTGAGGTTTTAAATACCCTCTTAGCCAACCATTGCCCTTTCCTCCAAGAGCCCCTCCCCAATTGGGGCTCCAGTTTTCTGCCGAGCCCTCCCTCACTCACCTGCGGCTCTGCTGGCTGTCTTTCCTGTCCATGATGCTGGGGACACAGTTGGTGAGCTCGGTCCAGTCTGCATGCAACCTGCAGCTCCAGCCTGTGGAGAACCAGAAGAAGAGCCTGGTCTTACCAGGGCAGTGACAGGTACATTTCTTTTGGCCAAGTTTACAGTCACAGGGCTGCTCCAACAGTACATTCCTTACCAAGCGTCTCCCGAACTTGGTACTGACGGTCTTCTGTATGTGCAAAAAGATGATCACATCATCCCCTTTAATGTGGAAATCCATAAATCTCAGCAAGTCCTTTTCAGTGAAATTAAATGTTTGGTACAAATTTGGGAGGATTTTCATCATTGTCGCCTTCTTCTTGATCCCTATATGATTCAGCATGGGGTAAAAGGGCTGCAGATAGGGTGGCCCCTGTCAGCTTCTCACCAGCCCTAAAGTGACAGGTGTTAGTTCCAGCCAGACAGATATAATGGTAGACTATCATTACAAACAGAGCCTCAAACACTGGAGCCAGTATCAACTTGTTGGCTCTATCGTCCATGCTCTTAGGGAAGCTTTTCATGCACTGTCATTAAGGAGATTAATGACACCATTCTCCACTTCAGAGGCAAGCTGCTTTCTTAATGCATTCATCCTTTTCCATGACTGGCACATTATTTTGCTCAAGTAATCAAAGAAACTGTATCCCTATTTCAGCCTTGTTTTGCTACAGAGAACAGCATTTCAGAGGTATGTCACTGACTAGCCCAATGCAGGTCAAGCTGAATTGGCCTTGTCCTTGAGAGACCAATGATCATGCAAGCTAAGTATGACAGTGGTTCACAGTTTATGGAAACTTTGTGTAGTTGAAATGAATGAATGATGTGCTCCAATGAGAGAGCACTTCATCTGTTTAATTTGCATAACACCGTTCCCCCTCTGTCACTACATTTTTCTTGCTATCTCCCCCCCCACACACACACACACCGCATTTGTCTTGTCTGTTCCCCCGGGCTTTGTCAATTGCTAAAATTTAGAAACTTAGCCAGAGTGCAGCAGAACACCTATTTAAATCTCTGGGTACTACTTTTGAAGTAGACTGGAAGTCCACGAAAGTATATGCAAAGTTTATTTAGCTATCCCTGAGTGGGAAGGGCTTCAGACTCTGCACATACCCCTCCATCTCTGCTGGTAGCAGCACCATGGATGAAACCTCCATTGGTCACTGAACTGCGTGAGAAGTCGACCCAGCGGACGCTGTGGCATCCCAACTCTGGTACCCGAAGGACTGCTTTAGCTCTGAAGACCTTTGAAACGCTCCACTTACAGCAGTCTAACTTACTTAGCCAGGCCACAGCAACTCCCATAACCACAGCAACCTCACCCAGCATGCAGACTGGAGTTCGCTGTCTTAGCAACAACTATTAGACATCCTTACTGCAATTCTCTGCCACTACCAGAGCAGGCACATCGAGTCTGGAATGCGCCAAGCAGCCGCGGTCCTGAATACTGTCGTCCGAATTCAGTTAGTCTGCTTTTCCACTGCTTGGACAGTTTCTAATTTAGTAATTTGTACTTTAGGAATCCTAAATAAACTTTGCATATACTTTTGTGGACTTGCAATCTACTTCGGAAGGAGTACCAGGAAGTTTAAATATATGTGCTGTTGCACTGTGTTTCTGTTTCTAAATTTTGGGGATTGACAAACCCCATAGCTACAGGCTGCACCAGATCTCAGCATCATGAGGGCGCACTGACTGTGCTGCTGACTGCACAGAGTGTTGTTCTTTTCCTTTTTTCATCTGAGTACAGTGAGCGAGTGTAATTGCATAAATACAGGGCAAAATGATCCATGGTCTGACCAGTGTGACTGTGATTTGTTACAGTATTTTTCAGTGTGCTAGAATAGTGTATCCCACTGAGACATGGACATACTAATTTTATTAATTTGTTCATTATTGCCTCTGCACTATCAGTGCCAAACACCTAAACAGCAAATACAAGCAAGCAATGTTCGGCATTGACAAATGCTTGTTACTTTTGATGCACCAAATGTTTTGCTGCAGTGAAAGGGGACTTTGGGGGTGTGTCACTGCTGAGCCCATTGCAGTTAAAAATAGCATGGGAAATGACCATGCTTGTGATCATGACACAGTGGCAGCTTACAGGGTGGAAACTTTGTGTATTTCAAAGGACCTAAGCTGTACCAATCAGAGAGCGCTTTGGTCCTTTGATTTGCATGAAGCCAGTCAGCAAGCAGCTGATTGGCTTCCAACATCAGGAACACTGACATGGCTGAGCGGTCCTTGTGGCTGGCTTTCTTTCTCCCATCTGTACCTCCTACCTCCTCTCTCCTTCCCTTGTAAACAGAGCAGGATGCCCACCCCCACTACCACTTCTCTTGACACCACCAACTGTCGCACACCACTGCTCCTTAAGAAGCCCAACACAGGGGTGCCCAATCCCAGTGGCAGAATGTAGTCAGTCAGTTTAATGTAAGCGGAGCAGGTTGCCCACCCACACTACCACTTCTCTTGACACCCACCCCCTGTCTTGCACCACCACTCCCTAAGAAGCCTGACACTGGGGTGCCAAATCCCAGTGTTGGAATGCAGTCCCCTTAATGTAAGTGGAGTGGGGTGCTCACCCCTGCTACCACTACATCCTCCCCCTGGCCCACACCACTGCTCCCTAAGAATCCCAACAATGGTGTGCCCAATCCCAATGTCAGAATTCAATCCCCTTAACGTAAGCAGAGCGAGGTGCCCACCCCTGCTACCGCTTCTCTTGACACCCCTTCACGGTCATGTACCACTGCTCCCTAAGAAGCTCAACACTGGGGTGCACATCCTAGTATCGGAATGCAGTCCACCCCTTGATGTTTTGTCATAAACCCTGTAAAAAGAAAACTGCCCATCAATGTCTGTTGTGCCATTTCTTCACCCCACTTGACCCTCCACTCAGCACCCACCCCCACCCCACCCCAAGCCCTTACATTCTCACTGGTGGTCCAATGTCATAATCCTCTCTGGACTGCAAACATGTTTTCATGCTTCAAAGCCTGACCAAGAACTAAGGAAATCAGGTATGCCGTTCTATGTGTTTCAATGGGGTTTTGAACTTAATGGCATAATTTGGCCGTTTTTGATAGTTTTGCCCCAAATCACTTTTTGGGCAGGAGTTAACCAAATTTTCCACCTATATTCATGAGATGGGGTCATAAGAAAGCTATGTTGAAAATTTGGTGTAAAATACTGAAAAATAACAAAGTTATGAGCCTATGTTGAAGGTTGTGAACACAGACTCGTAACTTTGGTAATTTTCATTATTATGCCCCCAAATTTTCAAAATAGCCATTTCTTCACAGCACCTCATAAATGTGACAGCTGCCAGTTTTCAAATCCTGGACAAAATGTGTTTTTGCATCCCAAAAGGAGATTTTGCAGTTGCTGCACAAAATCACCTTTTGGGCAGGAGTTTAAAAATTTCTCCACTATTGCTCATGAGGTGAGGTCATAAGAAAACAGTTTTGGAAATTTGGGGCAAAAATGTTAAAAATCAATAAAGTTATTATGAGCCTATATTGGAATTTATGAACCCAGGCTCGTAACTTTGGTAATTTTCAATATTTTGACCCCAGACTTTTAACACGGTCATTTCTTTGCAGCACCTCATGAATATGACAGCTGTCATTTTTCAAATCCTGGCCAAAATGTGTTTTTGCATCCCAAAAGGTGATTCCGCAGTTGCTGCGCAAAATCACCTTTTGGGCAGGAGTTAAAAAATTTCTCCACTATTGTTCATGAGATGGGGTCATAAGAAGGCTACAGTATGTTAAAAATCTGGGGCACAAATGTTAAAAAACAATAACGTTATGAGCGTATGTTAGAATTTATGCATGCAGGCTCATAACTTCATTCATTTTCATTTTTTTTTTACCCCAAATGTTCAACATAGCAAGTTTTGCACATCGCCTCATAAACATGACGTGTCATTTTTAAAATCCTGCACAAGATGTGTTTTCACACCTCTGGTGAGAAATGACATTTCGCCCAACACACTACAAATGGTACATGTCATGCCTATAAGGTGAATCCTAAAACAAGTCTCTTCAAAAGCTGGGGTCAAAACATTAAAAACACAAAAATTTAACAAGCATCAAACGTTTAGCATTGACAGATGCTTGTTTTTTATAATTTTAGTTTGTTTGTTCATTGTTGTTAATTCTCTTGTTGATTATTTTTGTTCTGATGTTTTGTACTATAGTTCAACTTGTGATGAGGTTTAGTCTGTAACCCAAGGAGCTGCTTGCTCTGGCTAGGTACTGAGATTGCATGTTTTAGTAAAGTTACTACATTGATAACTTGAAAACCTCGATAAAAATTATAAAAAAAAAATAAACATTTTGCACCAAGACTGGGTCAGCTGACAATACTGACCAATTCAGGGTTGCACTTCTGATGCTACTGACATTACACACCATGGGCAGGATTCACGAACATTGGGGAAGGTCCTGCAGCTGCGGGAAAACCTTGGTGCTAGTGGGTTGCCACTTGTGAATCCGCAGGTCGCCCGCAGCTGCGGGTATTCATTAAGGTGGAGCTGGAGTACGACCGGCTCCATGAATTATGGCAGCTTGTGGGTGCTGTTGCCAGGGACGGCACCGCAGCTGCGGGAGGCTGCTATGGCACGTGGGACCCACTGTAACACCCTCCGCAACTGCTGCAACTGTGGATTGGCCGCTCCGCAGCTGCAGCAATTCAAAGCGCAACAGGGGCTGTGGAGTGGGACTTAGTCCCAAAACACTTCCTGAATCCTGCCCCATGTCCTCCAGTTCCCTTGAAAAATAGTTAGTTTTGTAAACCACTTACTCAGTGTGTTAGTGTGGTGCAAGCAGCAGAGACAAATGCTATGGAGTTGTTGGGGTGTTGTTGTTTTTTTTAATGCTTGAGCCTCAAGATTGTAAGTAACAAACACTACTTGTAGGAAAGAGGAATTTAATTTATTTCTCCCTCCAATTTATTTCTTTGGATGTTTTACTAAAATGGACCTGTTCTGTTTTATGCGATGTGTCCATTTTCAGTTTCCCTGATATTGCTGTAAGCCCCCCACATCTAGGGGTAAGATGGTGAAAGTCCAGGGAAGGGGGGCACTATACATCATAGAAATCCAGTCCAAGTAGAGAGGGAAAAAAACTCGCTACCTGTGTTCAGGCGAGCAGCTTCCGGTGGCAGAGGGGTGCAGCAGAGGCAGTCTTCAAATTCAGCTACAGGGGGCACCAGGGGTCAACTAGTTAGATCACTTTAAAATAATGCCAGTGTCCACCTCTAGCCATACTTACTCTACACCAGGCCCCAGCTCCCATCTCCTAATGAGGAACCCCCATTCCAACGGACTGCTCCACTACCTTTCTGAGAGACAAGGGAGGCAGACTGGGATGGCAGATACCCCACCCTGACCCTGAACCTATGGCCCCAAATGACCACACAACTCGACCCAGTCCAGGAGCCCTCTCTCTCTCACCTCCTACTGCTCCCACCCAGTCCCCCCTTTGGCGCCAAAACCCCAAATTTATACTGTCCACCCAGGATCTGCCTACCAGTAAGCGGCACCCAGTCACAGACGTCAAAATTAAAATAAGCTCCTGAAGTAAGCTCCTCAAAGGGGGCTTACATTGCTATATGTAAGCTCTTAGTTTATAAAATCAGCTTCTTAAGCACTGCTTCTGCCTAAAACCATTTAATTTATTTACTTTTTTATATAGAACGTATATTTATTTCTTTTTTATACAATAGCTGAAAATGAATATCAAATTTTAAGTATAACAATAATTGTGTAAAGAAATGTCATTATATCTTGATTATTACAATAATCTGCAGCATTTCTGATTTAAGGAAAGATAGTAAAAAATCCAACTGAGGAATGCGGAGAATCGGGAATCATGGGTGCACACAGAGAGGGATACGCTGATGGAGAAGCAAGTTAAAATGCTATATCATGATATATCACAGTATATCATGCTGCATGATAATTGTGACATTGTTTTTTTACAACGATAAATTATTGTCAGTCATCATTTTTTTTTTTTTTTTTTGGTTTCTCGATCCTAACCCCTGCCAAGTCTACAATGTAATTCCAAGCCAAATGTGGCGGTTATCTTTTTTCTTAAGAAAAACAAAATGAAAACATTTATAAAATACTAACATTTTGGTGGAACTAGCACATTTTGTCACAAAATGAAACAGAAAAATGCAGTAACCCGTGAGGTGGGCGCATGGGGAAGGGCGGTGTCCGTAACAGTGACTCCTTCCTGGTGCAATCCCTCATGGTGATGGGAGGGGGGTGACCAGATGAGGAGGTGGGAGAACAGGGCAACAGGATGTCACTATGTGTATGCATGCGTGGAGGGGAGTGAGCACGGCAAGCGTGGGCTGGGAGGGGGCAGAGGGGCTGTAGGGGGTGGCACTGTGGTGGATGGTCGAGCTGCGTTGTGGTGTTGGGGGTTGGCTAGTGGTTGGGGTGGGTGAGGTACCAGGTTTGAGTCTGGGCGCTGGTGCAATTTCATTGCGCCCGGCCCGTACCTTTATTTTTTTAATGCTTTCATCCCCCCAACATGCACCCCCCTGGAGTTGAGAATCCTTAAGGAGGGGTGTGGGAATAAAGCCCCGAGGGGGTGGTGTGGGTGGGTGCAGCCCCCCCACAGAAAGCATTAAAAAAATCTCCTAGCACCGTTGTCCTGTGCGCTGGGGTTGTCAGAGTGCCGAAAAGGTTTTCTGAACTCTAACTGTGTGATAACGGTGATCGCTTTTAGACATTCGCCATTATCACATAGACCTGAAAAATGCTTGGAATCTTTTATAGTGAAAAAAGGTAAGGTCACCTATTTTGCCCAATTTCATTGCAGTGCTGCTTTAAACATAAAAAGAATAACGTTTTCTAAAATAAATCTAAGGACGAGGGTAAAAATTGGACTTACATTACTGTTCACTTAGAAAAAGATAAAAAGGGGGGGCAGGAGGAAAAAGGGAAAAATGGAACAACAGAAAGATACAGAGGGGACCCAAATCATGGCTAAAAATCCCGTCAAACATATTCAGATTACTTCCGTACCCCATGTTTTAAATTTAACACAGAAAGGAAATAGTGGAAAGTAATTGTCTCCAAGTCTGAATTCAATAGGTATCATACTCTTTAGAAAAAAAAAAACATCATATTTTATCACAGATAGAGTGGATATAGTTGCAGATTCAGATGTCAACAGACTATCCCTAGTTCATAGATTTCTGGGTCTTCCTGCCCCGTTATCACAGATGCTAATAAAGGAGGGAACCATGGGTACGACTCTGTACTAGGAGGAAGATCAGAACAGACGATAGCTGAGTTTATGAAGGATTTGCACCATACCATTACTGGATTAAAAGAGCCTGAGAAATCAATCAGAGAAAATGGGGTGAAACCCTTGTTTTGGGATTTAAACATTTCCTTTCACTTGACAGTGATTCTGATAAAATTAAAAAAATACAGTTAGAAGTGGAAGATGAGCAAGGACAGACACTTACCCATGTCTCCTCTTATGTTAGTAATGGCATTAAAACATTATATAGTATATGGTTACCTATTATTGTACACTGAAATCAGAGGCTCTCAGAAAGTTGTTGTAGGACAGTTCAAAGGTCAAAAAAGTTGTTGTACTATTGTTCTGATGTCACATCGTTAGTACAACTTTTTAGCCTTTACCTGCCACCTGATTGGCTCAAACAGTTGGACCTTGTAGAAATGCAGCATGAACATGGTGGTGCGATTTAGCGAGAGCCTAGCAGAAGACCCACTGATTTTGAAGTTGGAAGTTGAGACTTGAAGAGCCACACACAGCTCCTGTTACAAAAGTCAATTACTTCTTTTGTTTTCCTAATTTTAAAAATAAACAGTGTGGCCACAGACAAGAGTGAAGTCGGAGTGAGCGGGAGCAGCACCAGAGTTAGCGGGAGTGGCACCAAAGTGGGCAGCAGCAGCAGCAGAGTTAGCGGGAGTGGCACCAAAGTGAGCAGAAGCAGCACCAAAGTTAGCGGGAGTGGCACCAAAGTGAGCAGGAGCGGCACCAGAGTTAGCGGGAGTGGCACCAAAGTGAGCAGGAGCAACACCAGAGTCAGCGGGAGTGGCACCAAAGTGAGCAGGAGCAACAGTTGTGACAAGTAACTAGGTAATGGATGTGTAACCATTAAACACACACACACAGAAAAAAATATACTATATAAAACAGTGGATGGGAGACCATCCACAACAAAAGCTGTGTTTCCATCTTGGGAGTTGATAACTTCATAGAGACCTCCATGGTGTCATCAACTCCCTCGATGGAAACACAACCTTGCTGTGGATGGTCTCCCATCTACTGTTCTGTATGAATAAACAATATGTGGCCAGCTTAACGTTAATAGAGCAGCTTGTCATAATCAGAAATTATCTAGATACTAGTAGGGAGTGCCCGGCAATACAAGGCATGAGAACGGATGATATCATTAGAATAGTTAGCAGTTACCATCTGCCTAAAAAGTCCTCATCTGACTTTAGCTCAAAATTATTTAATAAAGAGTTTACTGGGGGTAAACTGGAGGGGAGGAGAAAAGCTGAAAAGAAAAAAAGTATGTTTCTTGACTCGCTTAGTACCAAACAGCCTTTGGTGGTAACAATAAGAAAGGTAAGGTAAGGTAAAATTAATTTATATAAGGCGCCCTTCCTAAGCTCAGGGTGCCTTTACAAAATTTCAACATAATTTTTAAATCCATAATAATTAAAACACTTTTAAACATCACAGACATTAAGTTTCCAGGAATGCTTGTTCAAGTAAAAAAGTTTTCAAGGTTTTTTTAAACCCTTCTACAGTCAGGCTATCATGTATCTGACGAGGTAGAGAATTCCACAGGGTAGGTGCCATAAAGGCAAAAGTTCTTCCACCAGGTGTTTTCAAGGTTACCCTAGTAATCTCTAGCAATCCCTCACCAGAGGATCGGAGGGAGCGGGAGTGGGAGGGACAGTAAGAAAACAGGAGTTCTTTCAGGTAGTGGGGTCCCAACCTATGTAGGGCCTTATAGGTCAGCAACATGACCTTGAAGGTGATCCACCACGGCAGCCAGTGCAGTTCATGCAGCACAGGTGTTATGTGACTGGATCTAGGGCTTCCAGTCAACAACCTGGCCACCGTGTTCTGCACCAGCTGCAAGTGGTGGATATCTACCCCCAGCAGCCCTAAATAGAGGGCATTGCAGTAATCAAGATGACTGGTAACTAAGGCATGGACCAGGATAGGAAGATCTTCAAGTGGGCCAGATGTTTCACCTGTGCTATATTCTTTAGATGAAAAAAGGAAGATTTGACTACAGCCGACACCTGTGCCCTCAGGGTCAGGCCCTCATCAAACATAACACCAAGGTTACACACCTGGCCAGAGGCCATAAGTGGGTTCCCCCCCAGAAATAAACCTGAGGATTTCCCTGCCCATGAACCTAACATCCTCACCCCTGGATCCACCACCAATACTTCTGTTTTACTTGAGTTCAACCTAAGCCAACTGGTACTCATCTAGTTCTGTATCTCCGGCAGGCAGTTGTTAAACACTGTGATTGAATCAGACTCCTGCCCAGGCACAAGAGACATGTAGAGCTGAGAATCATCAGCTTAGCAATAAAAACGCAGCCCATGCCATCTTATAATATCCCCCAATGGGAGCATATACACCGCAAATAACATGAGGGACAACAATGAACCCTGTGGCACCCCACAGGGCAGACAGTGAGAGGCCGAGGAATAAATCCCCGACACTAGAGTCCTGCCCTCAAAGAAAGATTGAAACTAACTGTGGACCACCCCTCTTAGTTCACAGAAAAAACACAGATACTCGAGCAACACTCCATGATCTATGGTGTCAAATACTGCTGAGAGATCAAGGAGAACCAAGATGGAACAAGCTCTCCGATCTCTCACCATCAGGAGATCATTTAGTACCCATACAAGAGCTGTCTCCATGCTATGCCATTTCCTGGAGCCAGACTGGAGAGGGTCATAGATACTGTGGCTGGTTAAATGATCCTCCAGCTGCAAAGCAGCCACCTTCTCGATAACCTTCTCTAAAAAGGGAAGGTTCGAGACTGGTCTGTAGTTTGCTGGGAAGTTGGGATCAAGGGAGGGTTTTTTCAGAAGGGGGCGCACTACTGCCTCCTTTAAGGGATCTGGAAAGATCCCTCTCTTCAATGAAACCACCACTATCCCAGTCAGGATTGGGCCAATGACCTCTACACACCCCACTACTAGGCAAGTAGGGCCTGGATTCAGACTACAGTAGGTTGCACGCAAAGTCTGGACAATCCTCACTATATCTATGACTGCCGGTCGGCTAAAGGTGAATCAAGTCAACTGGGCATTAGTACCACTCGGTTGACTGATGCAAGATCCAATGGGGAGGCACTTGCTGATCTCATCCTTCATGGTGGACACCTTATCAGCAAAGAACAGCACAAACTCCTCACACTGTAACTGTGACAATGCTTGACCGGCATGAAGACAGGCTGGATTGCACAGTCTGTCCACAGTCCGGAAGAGATGGGCCAGTCTGTTCCTCACTGCAGCAATTTCCCTGGACAGGGACTCTACCTTCTTATGGGAAATTGCTGATTGGTAGATCTTGTAATGATACAACAATCTAAGCTTGTCCACCTCCAGGTGAGTTTTCCACCAGCGTCTCTCCAATCTTCGACCCTGTCTCTTCAACCCATGGATCTCCCTGGTAAACCATGGAGCCCCCAGGTGAAGAGTACAGGGGTGAACATGAATTACAGCAATGACGTCCAGAGCCCCCACAACTGCCTTATCATAGGTCAGCACTAGGGGCCCTGGGTCAGTGCTATCCATTGGCAATCCCGAGAAGTCCAGCTCCGTCATTAGGCCTTCCGAGGTAACTCCTCCCAAAGGACGGAACTGTACTATCTCCTTAGGGGCAGACCTCTTTCACGGGGCTGCGAAACAACTGAACCTCAGAGCGTGATGGTCAGACCAACTGATGGGCTCTACCTCCACGTTGGAGATTTCCATCTCCAGATGGAATATCAAGTCCAATGAGTGTCCCCCCTCATGTGTTGCATAGGTAACAACCCGTGTCAGGCCCAATGAATCCATCAATTGGAGGAGGTTTTGTCCAAAAAGCGAGAGTTTGTCATCGACCCAGGCATTGAAGTCTCCCCAAATTAACCCTCGGCGGGACTCCAATACCCTCTCGGCAATGAAGTCCGCAACCTCCCATCACCTGGTGGACTATAACTGAGAAGGATCCTGTAGCCTGCAACTGCACCCACAATACACTCAAAGGAATTGGTACATCCAACTGGCACCTCCCTGAAATCCAGTTCCTGTCTAAAGCAGACTGCTACCCCCCTCCCACCCCTATGGTCCACTCTCGGGTGGTGAATCACTGAGAACCTGGCCAGAACCGCAGACTCTAAAATAGGCCCCGCATTTTCATCCAGCCAGGTCTCAGTGATGCAAGCCAGGTCAGCAGACACAACAAGATCCACCACCACTGCGGTCTTATTCCTGATAGACCTGGCATTGCTTAACACCGCCTGAAAGGGACGAGAGTCCAAGGATGACTCCACCTCCTGCCTGACCAAGTCAGTGCCCTTGGGTATGGGCACAAGGCAAGGTAAACCTCGCTCCTGTATCCATTTCGCCCCAGGGCATCCCCTGGTTCTAACTGTCTCTATCCGCCCACTCCTTTCCCATCCTCCCCAAGAGTTCCAGGATCTCCTATTCCTTACACTCCTCCGTCTTGAAATGCGGAAAGCTCAGCAATTTTTATAAACTTCCGGAGGAAGTGAAGGATATTCAAATGGATGAAGATCCTTTAGTCTTGAGGGGGAGTGCCACCTGACTGTACCCTTAACACCCCAGCACATATTTCAAATAATCTAAATAACACTATGTCTGCTTTACAACCCCACACAGCCAACACTTCCTCCCCTTTATATTTAAAAACATATAATTATCAAATCCCCTATCAAACCAACCTTTTAAATAATAAAAACCACACCCTCTCATAATTTTAATAATAACCCACCCCTTTCTCTCACAGAGATGGCAGGAGATAAAACAAAAAACAATTAAATAACATTAAATAAAATTAATATTAAACTAACCCAACCTTATTCCCCCCACAATAACACACCACAAATAATGATTAAATTAAATTAACTAAAGGAGCGGTCATCAGCAAAATACAAAATCGCACATGCCCACACAATACAAAGCATCATGGGCTACATATGCAAATCACCACAGAATGTTATGCTGGTTCAACTTTAAGCAGAATTGCATGGTGCCGAAAGGCCTCTCACACAGTTTGCAAAGGGTGCTAACAGGTGACATAGACACGTGTTTCATCCTACCAGGACCCATCAGTATGCCTCATCTGTTTGACACCCCAGTGGAATAGACCAGCTACCATAAGACAGTGTGTCTTGGATATATTAAGGTGAACCCATTAAAATAAAAAACTAGTTAAAAGACAAAGAACCTCTGTGCACAAACACTGAGGCAACGGTTACCCCAAAGGGCATTTGGCTGGGAAGCCAAGTTTCAAGAAAATACAAAATCGCACATGCCCACACAATGCAAAGCATCATGAGCTGCATATGCAAATCACCACAGAATGTTATGCTGGTTCAACTTTAAGCAGAATTGCATGGTGCCGAAAGGCCTCTCACATAGTTTGCAAAGGGTGCTAACAGATGACATAGACACGTGTTTCGTCCTACCAGGACTCATCAGTATGCCTCGTCTGTTTGACACCCCAGTGGAATAGACCAGCTACCCTAAGACAGTGTGTCTTGGATATATTATGGTGAACCCATTAAAATAAAAAACTATTTAAAAGACAAAGAACCTCTGTATGTAAACACTGAATCTCTTCACAAATATACTATTCGATTCGACAGTGTTTAAAGTCATATTAAAGAGGAGAAAGTCATATAAATTCAGATACAACCACAAACACTGAGTCTCTTCACAAATATACTGTTCGATTTGACAGTGTTTAAAGTCATATTAAAGAGAAGAAAGTCATATAAATTCAGATACAACCACCTCCTGTCTAGCAAAAGGAGAACTCTATACATGGCCCAAATGCAGCACCTCTCATGTGCATGCATTAACTCCAGCAAAATTATTGGGTGGAATGTTAAGATAACTCTGGCTGGTATCTGTAGTGTAGCCCCAACACCACCTCTCACATAGTGAGGGAGAACTCCACAGTTAATCCATAGTAACTCAGGTATGAACCAAGTAACTTGAAATATTAAAGAAGAAGAAAACAGTGTACGCAGCACTCTCACCACCCATACATCCAAGTAACAAAAGCCAGAAAGGGAGGCAGATTGAATTTTCAGGAGCACAGTTCACGGCCAAGGAGAGTGGCCTGACAAACCCAGAAGTAATCCAACTTAACTCAGGATGCGAGGGATAATAAAGTTCATAGCTGAGTCAACAAACTCCTCCAAAAATTTTCCTCAGCAACTGCCCCACGCTGATGTTGCCCGTTCTGAGTAATCCTCTTTAGTCACTCCAAAGGGGCCAGAGGCAAGCAAAGAGCTTGGAGGGTGCAATAACAGGGAAGGTAGATAGACACCCTCCAATTGCACCGCCTAAAGCAAGACACTTTCCTGTCCGCCAGCGACCCACGGCTACAGACACCTTAGCGAACCAACCCCCTGGCTGATTCCCAAGGCAGTTTAGAAGAAGCCCCAGTTCCCCTCCAGTTCCCCAGAGGCCAAACAAGGTGACTCCTTCCTGGTCCCGGACAGAATAGTGGGTGGCAAATCCTGGAAGCACAGGCAGGTCCCTCACCCAGTACAACTCTCCATAGTGGAATCTATAAGTAATGATGTTGTGACATAAAATACAAAGGCAGGTGAGAACCCACTCCAGAGACACATGTTAATCCTCAGGAGGAGTGTGAAAGAGACAAGGAGTTAATGGCTAAGCTACAGGCCACACAAGCTGATTTGTTCTCACCAAAGACAGAGTGAAATCAGCTTCTTAGTTCAATACCCTGGGACAGTGATGGGCAACTTGATCATCTGAAAGTTAGGGAGGGCTGAACCCCTAAAGCTTCCTTTCAGGGAGATGAAAGGAAGAAAGAATGCCCTGTATTGTTACCCCCCCAGAAGAAACCCTTAATGTGATGTAACCCATGGCATTTTTAAACATTTTGGAATGAATAAGAAAGCACAAGAGAGTGATGAAGTCTTATTTGAAGATGTGGTTCCCCTCTTTAGAATAGAAATTGATGTGGAAGTAAACAGTGAGGACGTAAAGTCTCAAGAGTAAGGGATAACTTGGTGTTGGAATGTGTTAAACTAGTTTGTGCTGCACAGAGCACTGTTAATTACTTTTGGAATAATTGTCATTTTCTGGGAATTCTGAAACTAATTTTTATTTATTTCAATACATACCAGAAAGAGATAATGAGAGAATGAATGCCAATGGTTGTGAATCCTGTAATCCTGAGTTCTATCGGTATTTTCCTTAGACATGACTTGCAAATTCCACTTGGCAGGGGTGGTATTTTAAGAGTCCAAATGAGAGAAAATGTGATTGATGGGGGTCAGGATAGAATACTTGTGAAAATGTCAATGATGGATGTTGTGGGGATTTATGTTGTAGATATATTGACTTGGGGGGTGGAGTGGGGGGGGGAGAGGGAGGGAGAGGAGATCAGTTGGTAGGCATGGTCACACAGCAGTTAACTCTTCCCATGAGGGAATGGCAATGGCAAACCCCTATGTGCCCCGGGAAGAGGCACAGGTGCATGACTCAGGCAGGTGTGACCATAGATCATTTGGTGCTGATAAAAAGGGAGACAGGGTGACACCTGGGAACAAGAGGACAGAAGTTAGCAGGAGAATTCTAGTGATAGGAGACTATTGTTAGAGGGGTAGGGAGGGTGGTGGGTAAGGAAAGAGGTGGTTAGATGCTCACCTGGAGCATCATCCATCTGAGATTGGGATGGGGTAGAGAAGTTAACGAGAGCAGGAAGTGTGGGTACACCTTGGTACCAATGATCTGGCAAATCAGCCAGTGGAGATGATGAAGAGGGATTTCCAGAGACTAGGAACAGTTTGTAGAAGCACTCGGTTTCCATAGCCTCTTCTAAATGGGAAGACTAGAGCAAGGAAGGTAGATATTGAGAAGTTCATCGGGTGGTTGAAGGGGTGGTGCCAGGAATAGGGGTAACACTTTATAGAGGACTGGGGGCTTCTGGAACAGAAGACTCTTCAAAGGTGATAGCCTTCACCTGACAAAAGAGGGAACTAGAGCATTAGGGCAGAGGTTTGACATATACATTGGTAGACAGTTAAACTACTGTAGCTGCGGGGGAGGCTGGGGCTGGTTATTTCACTGCGGAGGGAGGAACAGTGTGTGGAACCTAGACAGGACTTCCCTGGGAATGGTGTTCAGGTGTTCAGGGAATAATAGATGGGAGGAAACAGACCAGTACACAGGGGAGGGCACACACAGTAGACATGAAAGGAAGGTGAAACACAAGACACAAAGATTATTAGAGAAGGTGATGGGGGGGCAACTAAAAACCAATAGAGTTTCAGGTTCATGTTGCCAGGTGGTATGCCTCAATGCCAGGAGTTTAAGTAATAAGATTAGTGATCTCCAGGCTTTGGTGGCAGACTCTGGGCTGGATCTAGTGCCCATTACAGAAACTTGGGCCAGTGTGAACAACGACTGGGACATAGCAATCCCAGGCTACACCTTATACAGGCATGATAGAGGAGCTGGTAGAGGAGGAGGGGTGGCCATCTACATCAGAAAGGGATTAAGACAGTAGAGGATGCTACCACTCAGGGAAAAGGGGAGGTAGGTCCACTGTGGGTTCAGTTCATAAAGTTGTCAGGTAGAAAGACTCCTATTGAGGTGGTTTACAGGCCACTGAAATAGGCATAAGAGGAATTCGGTGCTGAAGTGCAGAGGGGGATGCAATGAGGGAGGTTGTATCGGTGCAAGATCTCAACCTGCCAGACATTAGCTGTGACATCCTAGTGACCAGAAAAGTCAAAAGCCAGGCCCCTGTTTTGCAGGACTGCATGTTGGTACAACAGGTCTGCGATCCACCCAGACAGTCAGCCATTCTAGATGTGGTACCTGCCAACTGGGAAAGAATAGGTGGTGTACATGTCTGGGAAACACTGGGGTCCAGTGACCACAATATTACATTGTTAGAGGTGTCCCTGGGCAACTGTGAGCCCTCATCTAAGACTGACATGCTAGACTTCAGGAGGGCAGATTTCTACCATATAATTGTGGTGGACAGGTTAGCTGGGTTAGACAGCATCAGGTAAGTAGAGCCAATATGGGGGTTATAAAAGGGACCTTTCTTGAGCAACAAAAACATGCACATGAACAGTTATCAAGAGAAGCAAGTATGAGAGACCAGTTTGCCTCTCTGAAAGGGTCAGGCAGGCAGTGAGGGCTAAAAAGAAGACCTTTATAAAATACAAAGAAAAGCAGGGGGATAAAGAATGGAATGAGTACCAGGAGAAAACTAGAGAGACCAAGAAGGTGGTCAGACTCACAAAGGCAGACACAGAGCTGTGTATTGCAAAGGGAATCAAGGGAGAGGAAAAACAGGTCTTCAGATACATAACAGAAAAGGGAAAGATAGGAGGGGGAATTGTCAGGCTAATATGGGGGGCAGGGTAATAAAGGAGGATGGGCAGAAAGCAACTGTGCTAAACGAGTACTTCAGCTCAGTATTCACTAGGCAGAGTAACGGGCCGTTGCCAGAGAGTAGCATAAAGGAATCTGATATAAGGGTCTTGAAAATGAAACTGCAGAAATTTACTGGCAGAAGAGTGGAAAAAGGACTAGCAGCCCTGAAGATAAACAAGGTCCTGGGCCAGATGTTATTCATCCGAGGGTGCTAAGAGAATTGGCATTGGTGTTAGCGGAATCTCTATTGGGGCTATGCAATAGCTCTATGCAGCAAGGCTTGGTTCCCAGGGACTGGAAGATGGTGGACATGTTCAGTTGCACAAGGAAGGGGTCAAAGAACAGTCAAGAAACTATAGATCCACCAGCCATACCTCCTTGCAAGGGAAACTGATGCATACACTAGTCAAAGAAGATCTAGTGGAATACCTAGAGAAAAACAGACTTCAGGATAATAAGCAGCATGGGTTCATGACAGGGAGGTCTTGGCAGACCAACATGATGGTATTCTTTGATCGGGTTATCAAAGTAGTTGATAACAGCCATGCTGTAGATTTACTCTACTTCAACTTCAGCAAGGCTTTCGACTCAGTGCCACATAAAAGGCTGAAGAAGAAGAAGATGGAGATCTGAGAACAGCCAAGGAAATAGTAGGGAAGATAGAGAGCTGGTTGGAGGGAAGGCAGCTGAGAGTTGTGGTGAATGGAGTCAGATTAGAGAAAAGAGAATTCACTAGAGAGTACCAATGGGATCTGCTAAGGGTCCAGTCTTCTTCAACATGTCCATCAGCAACATGGGAGAGGGAATCCAGGGCAGGTTGTGTCTATCTGCAGATGACACTAAACTCAGTGGTAAGGTTAACAATATGCAGGGGATAAGAAAGTTACAGAGAGACCCACAAAGACTAGAAAATTGGTCCATAACAGACTGTGAAAAGGCAGAGATACTAAACAAATATTTTTGCTCAGTATTTACGAAGGAAGACGGGGAGATACATAAAACAAACAGTAGTAACACTCTGGATACAGAAGTTGATACCGGCCCATTTACAGAAGAAAGGGTTCTGAAAGAGCTCTTAAAACTGAAGGTGGACAAAGCAAGGGGGCCTGATGGGATTCATCCCAGAATTCTAAAAGAACTAAGGGTAGAACTAGTGACACCACTGACTACCCTTTTTAACAAATCATGGGAGGATGGGGTGGTACCCAAGGACTGGAGGAGGGCAGATGTGATTCCCCTTCACAAAAGTGGGAGCAAGGCAGAAGCAGGAAACTATAGACCTGTTAGTTTAACCTCAGTGATAGGGAAAATGATGGAATCACTTCTAAAGGAAAGAATTGTCGAGTATCTAGAGGCCAGAGGGGCACAGGACCCTAGGCAGCATGGATTCACAGCGGGAAGGTCATGCCAGACGGATCTGATAGATTTCTTTGACTGGGTGACCAAAGTAGTAGATCAGGGAGGGGCTGTGGACATGGTCTACCTAGACTTTAGCAAGGCATTTGACACAGTCCCACACAAAAGATTAATAAACAAGTTAGCCAGCCTGGGAGTGGGTCCCAAGATGACAGCCTGGCAAAGAATTGGCTGGAGAATAGGACACAGAGAGTTATAGTAAATGGAGTCCACTCCAGAAGAAAGGAGGGTGACTAGTGGGGTGCACGCAGGGTTCAGTATTAGGAGACTGGTCTCTTCAATGTCTTTATAAGTGACATTGCAGAAGGACTGGAAGGAAAAGTATGTCTCTTTGCAGATGACACTAAGATCTGCAACAGAGTTGATGCACAGGGTGGGGTGGAAAGGATGAGAAGGGACTTGGCAAGGTTAGAGGAATGGTCAAATGTATGGCAGCTTAGATTCAATGCTAAGAAGTGCAAGGTAATGCACCTGGGAAACAAAAACCCAGGGGAAGAGTACACAATGGGGGGTGAGATACTAACAACAACAAGAATGGAAAGGGACCTGAGGGTAGTCATAGCAGATGACCTAAAGATGGGCAAGCAATGTGAGAGGGCAGCAAGGAGGTGGGGGATACTGGATGCGCAGGAGAGGCATCACCAGTAGAAAACAGGAAGTTATTATCCCTCTGTACAGATAGCTGGTGAGACCCCCATCTGGAGTACTGTGTGCAGTTCTGGAGACCCAATCTCCACAAAGACATAGACAGGATGGAAGCTGTCCAGAGGAGGAAGAACTAAAATGGTGCAGGGTCTGCACCAGAAGTCACATGAAGAGAGACTCTAAGGAGCTTATCATGTATAGCCTCTGAGGAAAGGAGGGAGAGGGGGACATGATAGAAACTTCTCAAGTACTCCTCAAGGGAATCAACAAAGTCCAAGAGGGTAGCATCTTTCAAAAAGGGTGTGCAAGAACAAGAGGGCACAATTTGAAGATGGGGGTGGCTCAGAGGTAATTTAAGGAAGTATTTTTCACAGAGAGGGTTGTGGATGCATGGAACAGCCTTCCGGAGAAGTTGTGGAGTCAAAATCAGTGGGGGAATTCAAGCATGCATGGGATAGTCATAAGGCAATTCTGGGGGGTGGGGGTAGGAAGAAGTAGGCTGCTGGTTAACTAGGATCTGCAGCTTATCCAGTAGGTAGGGAAATGGACAGACTGGGTGGGCCAAGCAGTCCTTATCTGCAGTCAAATTCTATGTTTCTATGTTTCTATTTAAAATGTGGCAGCTGAAATTTAATGCCAAAAAATGCCAAGTTATGCACTTAGGGAACAAAAAACCCTGAACAGAGCATTGGATGTTGGGGATGTAACATCAGAGTAGAGGGTCCTAGAAGTTATCATTGGTGACTCCCTCAAACAAACCAGCCAATGTAACAAGGCCTTCAGCAAGGCTAACAGGATGGTGGGGTGCATTGGGAAAGAGTTCGACAGTAGAAGGCAGGAGGTACTGTTACCACTGTATAGGTCACTGATGAGGCTATACCTGGAGTACTGTGCCCAGTTCTGGAGTCCCCACATAAAAAAGGACAGGGAAAATCTAGAGAAGATACAATATAGGATGACCAGTATAATTCTGGACCAGGAGGGAGTATCATATGAGGATCAACTAAAGGTGCTAAACATGCATTCATACTAAAACCAGTACAGAAAGAACAGATGTGATAGAGACCCTCAAGTTCCTGAAACGAATTAAAGGCGATTTGTGAGGAGCTATTTACCAGGAACAGAAAAAATAGGACAAGGGGTCACGAGTGCCCATTAATGGAAAGTGAGGTTAAAAAGGATGAGAGGAAGTATTATTTTACAGAAAGAGTGGTTGAGCCATGGTTT
This sequence comes from Neoceratodus forsteri, assembly GCA_016271365.2. Classification (NCBI taxonomy): domain Eukaryota; kingdom Metazoa; phylum Chordata; order Ceratodontiformes; family Ceratodontidae; genus Neoceratodus; species Neoceratodus forsteri. Next base: position 562,083,338 of record CM028130.1, on the reverse strand, counting down.
GGTCTGCCGGCAGAGGTGGTGGGTGCCAGAACCATAAATGGCTTGAAACACAGCTGGGATAGTCGAGGTGGTATTAGCTACTCAGCGGGAAGGGGAGGGTGGAAACATGAATAACAAAACGGGGACTAGTGTAAGCAAAGACCCTACAGAGACAACAGAGCCTGTGGTATAATAGGGTAATACGGGCAGACTGGATGGATCAGCAGACTTTTTCTGCCATCATCATCATAATCAATGTTTCTATGTTTCGATAACAATGTACAGCCAGTATGCCAGAGAGATCAACTGTAAATAAAGAAGCTACCCAGAATTCTCAGTACACTGCACTGCACCAACTAGTAACAGATGTATGCTCCATACAGTGTATCAGCAACCAAATCAAAAAGAAGAGGTTACTAATGACTTAAGAGACAACACTAAATCAAATGAGGAGAATGATACTGTATCAGAGGATTTTTTTGTGTTCTGTACTGTCATGAAATATTGAAGGTCTAATGCTAAGATTTGCCAATGAGGATTGGTGCAGTTTTATAAACCCATTTTCCATAGTACAGAAAACAAAAAAGGCAGCTCAGGGTACTAGTGCATCAGTTAAAAAGCTATGCACATCTAAAAGAAATAACTTACACACAACATCATTCTGAAAGCTGTAAAAGAGAGATTTATTTCCAGCAGCAAGTGCAAACAACAGCCAACCCCTTCACCAGCATCTCGATTTAGTCGCTGATACCCTGTAAGGAGCATACATCTGTAAATAGTTGTATCATACAGAAAATTATACCAGAGCTTTCTAGTTCTTAGTGGCTAAGGCACTTGCAATTATAATAACAGTGAGGAGCTTAACAATTCCCCTGAAGCCTGAGTTATTAATTTTACTAGCTTATTTTTTGAGAAAGAGAACAGATCTCAGTCACATATCCCAAAGCTTTTACAGTAGCAGCAATTTAGAACCCCTAAATATTTTTGATGTTATGTCAGTGATCTTATCACTAAAGAAAATGTAAGGCTCCAGAACCAGATTTAATTCCTGCAGAGGTCTATTTTAACAAGCCTAATGGTTGGCCCAAATTATTACTTATTTTCTTCAATAAGTGCATTGAGGATCAGTATATCTCTGATTCTTGGAAGGGAGCTAAAATAGCTCCAATTTATCAAAAAGGGTACTAGAACAGACCTATATATGTATTGTCCTAGTAGCCTTCTGGATGTGATGTCTAAGATCTTAGCAAAAGCTCTTCTGGGAAGACTAAATGAACAGTTAGTCAAGAGGGGTGGACTTTCCCATTTACAGGAAGGTTTTAGACAAGACTGCAGTACTATTGATAATGGTTTTGTTCTTAAGCATTTGCTGGAATTGTATGCCAATCTCAGGAAGTAGAAAATGTTACGTACTGTTACTTTCATACACTACAGCTCAGCATTTCATTCTGTATCTGTATAGGATTTATAGGAAGGGTAGGGGCAAAGGGAAAGGGGGATGGGTAGTGATGTACGTAAGGAAAGGGATAAAGTGTGCAAGGAAAGAGGGGGAGGAGGGTAGGACAGAGGCCTTGTGGATGCAATTCCAGACATGAGAAATAAGATTCTCAGGATGGGGGTGGCATACAGGCCACCAACTCAAGGGGAAGACCTGAACAGGGAGCCAGTAGAGCAAATTAGGAAGGTGTGTAGGAAAGGTAACACAGTGATTGTGGGGGACTTTAGTCTACCAGGAGTGGATTGGGGTACCACAGCCACCTCAAGTGCTAGAGAGCAAATACTGCAGGATGCCTTTCAGGACTGCTTCCTTGAACAGATGGTCACTGAGCCGACTAGGCTGGGGAATAAACTGGATCTAGTTCTCGCCAATGGGGAAGCTGTAAGGGAGGTGGGTGTGGAGGACCCGCTGGCTTGGAGTGACCACCACTCATTGTGTTTCACACTTAATATGAGCAGATAAGCAGCAGGTACAGGGACCAGGGTAATGGACTTCAGGTAGGCTGACTTTGGTAGGATGGGTGAAATCTTAAGTGGGCATCTGGAAGGAATACAGCCACACTGGGATGCAAATCAGAAATGGGAAAAAATCTAATTGGGGATACTGGAGGCTACTGAGACATGTACCAGATTGCAGAGCAAAAAGGGAAGGGCTAAAAAACTGAGCTGGATAACAAGAGGGATCTTAAAAATGGTGAGGGCTAAAAAAGCAGCATTCAAGAAATACAAGAAATCGGGAAGGGACAGGATAGGGAGGAGTATGTGAAAAGGTCCTAGGAAGTTACCAGGGGAGTCAGAGCAGCTAAGGCCTCCAGGGAATTGAGGCTGGCACAGGTCATCAGGGACAGGGAAAAGGACTTTTCTGATATATATGGGGAGAAGGAGCTGCAAGGACCAGATAGTTAGAATCAGGAAGGATGGGGGGCAGAAAGGGTGGATCGTGCAGAAGCACTGAATGAGTACTTCTGTTCTGTATTCATGAGGGAGAAATGAGGAGAGCTACTGCAGAGGTGGGCAGGGGAGAGGGGGTAATGAATGGGGTGATCACTGAGGGTAGGGTATTGGAGGGGTTAAGGGCTCTGAAGGTGGATATGGCACCAGGACCAGACAGCATACAACCCAGGGTGTTGAGGGAAGTGGCCAAGATCCTGGCTAGACTGCTGGTGGAGATGTTTAACACCTCCCTGAACACAGCGTGCATACCACATGACTGGAGGATGGCCCATGTGGTACCCATCCATAAAAGTGAACCAAAGGATGAGCCGGGTAATTACAGGCTGGTAAGCTTAACTTCCATTGTGGGGAAGCTGAAGGAGACAATACTTATGAAAAGGCTGGTGACCGTTATGGAAGGTAATGGGCTCCAGGACAATCACCAGCATGGGTTTGTCTCTGGAAAATCCTGCCAGATGAACCTAGTTGAGTATTATGACTGGGTCACAAGGGAATTGGACAAGGGTCATGCAGTAGATGCCATATACTTGGACATCAGTAAGGCCTTTGATTCGGGGCCGCATGAGATGTTGAGAGGGAAGTTGAGATATGTGGAGGTGGGGACTAAGATGGTTAAATGGATTGAGAATTGACTGCAGGGGAGACAGCAGAGGGTGGTGGGAACTTTCATCTCCAAGGGCTGTGATGAGCGCGCTGCCGCTGGGATTGGTACTGGGGCTAGTGCTGTTTGGAATATTCATTGGGGACATCTCGTAAGGCATCAGGAATAAGATCAGTCTATTCACTGATGATACAAAACTGGGGGAGGTGGTGGACAATATAGCAGGTTGGCAGGAGGTGCAGGATGACCTGACCAAACTGGTGGAGTGGTCAGAAGCATTGCAGTTGGGGTTCAGTGCAAAAAAGTGCAAAGTCCTGTACTTTGGAGCAAAGAACCCAGGAGGGGGTTACAAGCTGGGAGGGGTGCAGCTAGGTCCCAGTGAGGAGGAGGAGAAGGATCTAGAGGTGGTTGTAATGGGGAAGATGAACAAGGCAGAGCATAGGAGCCAGGTTTGTAAAATTTTTGGTGGGGCCCAGGGCTTGGGTTCAAAGCCCCGCCCCTAGCCAAGGGGTCAGAGGTCATTCACCAGTGGGGTCAAAGGTCAACTACCAGGTCTGGTCCAGGGGTTAGGGTTCAAAGACCCACCCCATGGGCAAGGGGGTCAGATGTCAACCCACCACCACCACTAGGGCATTATGGGAACAGAGCAACTTGTATCGTAACATGGGGGTCAGGGGTTTAAGCCCCCTGGCCTCAGGTATGGGAATGAAATTGAAATACCATTTAAAAGGCTTGTTTTTAAACTTTAACAAGAGAACACCTTTTTTGGTGGGGGTAGGCAGAGGCATTTGGGGGTTGGCGATTTCCCTTAGAAACTTGATATTTTATTTGCTACTGTGTGTGAATGTTAATAAATATTGTACATATCATGTGGTGTCTTCTTCCTTCTTTTGGCCACTAGCTGGGACTTCAGAAAGTGGATGTGAGGTGTCTTCTGCTCTTTCTTCCCCATTTTGGCTGGAGTTCAGTCAGAATGGCCCTGTACCCCAGTGATTTGCACCACCCCTGCCCATTCCTCAGTGGTGGTTAGTGTCAGACTCCTCCAATCCCAGCTGCAGCATCAAAACACACACACACATTGGTGGTGCCCCTGTCTGATCTGACTGAACCACAGTGACCGAATCAATTGTGACCGACACAGCCTGCAACATACTACCTCGGCTAGCTCTGTCTAACAGTAATAAGGAGGAGCACAGCCTAGTATGATGAGTCATCACCTGTGCCCTATTCTTAAGCTGCACTACCTGTTATGGTTAGACAGCAGGCAGCCTATGTGTGGTGAGCTGTGTCAGGCACAGTCACCTCAGTCACTGTGGCAAGACAGTCAGGGGGAGCAACAGGTGTGTGTGTGTGGGCATGTGTGTTGATGACGCAGCTGAGAAAGCGTGGAACATTCCTCATGCAGGAATGGCACAAATCACTGGGTATGAGGCTAGGGCAGTGTGTGTTTGTGTGTGTGAGTGTGTAGGGGGGTGGACTTCTTTGCAAGCAGATTCCCACAGGGTTGTTGCAGGCCTAGGAGGGCTCAGGCTGTTGCCATAGGGGTGGAGCCTCGCAAACATTTGGGGGGGGGGGGCTCCCACCCTTACTGGGTTGGGCACCAGATGTGGGGCGGTACCCCTACACACTAGAGACTAATACATACAACATGAGTGCAGGTGGGGGAGGGAAGACAGGACACCAGAGAAAGGTTTGGGGAACTGTTTACAATTGAAGGCGTGGGATCAGAGGAACATGTTCCTCTCTATAAGAGGTTGGGATCAGAGCAGGGAGGGGTATATGCACCACACACCAGCAACACATTCCCTACTATTCAGGAGCAGGCTTGGGAGAGGGAGTGCTGTGTGATGTGCACGGGGTGGGGGGAGATGGCCCTGGCCCACCCGACTCAGGCACATTCTCTACATCAATTGTTGCAGTTGCAAAGTCAAGCATGTTTACCATCAGAAGCAAGTGACAGCACCATCTTAATACATCCTCAGTATGAATCTAGCATGCACATTTCACAGGTAACCTCAGAGACCAGAAATCTTTAAGAACTGTGTGTGGTCAGTGGGGGCCATCTTTAATGGTACAAGTCATTAATTACTGCATGACCTGCAAAAGGTCTGAGAAAACCACAAATATACAAAGCATTGTCATAGGATGTTAGAAACACATTGTTACTGAAATACCATAAGATTTCTTTGCCAGCAAACACATACTGCCACAGTGAGAGTATTGGTAACAGGCCTTTTGTCCTCAAATACATCATTATGTTCCTCAACAAACCACATATCCTCTTTCACAACAATTCTATTACATACATTTTCAGTTTACAACTTGTAAATTGATTTAGGTTATATAATGTGATACAACCTGCTTGCCTTTGAAGGGACATTAAATAATTAGTCAAGTTGTCACAAGTTAAGACCATAAATCTTGAGAGACACACACAGTATGCAACTAAGAGACAGGGAAGTCAACACATTCAGTTCAGCACACTGTAAAAGGCAGGTCTGCTTCACTGTCTACAAACAAGTGTGTGTAGTCAAATTTAGGTTACCACAGCAAGCAAACCTTTTGAGTTTCAGTCTCAATGTTCATATGGGCGCCATGGGCCATGGCAACCTCGCAATGACCACAGACACCTACAGTATACTGGAGTATTACATTACCATCTACAGTATGTATATTTTAAGGGCTACTGGTTGCACACCCTAAACTATGTCAAGGTTATTCATCTACTTTAAATCATCAAGTCCTAAGGTACATATGAATTGTTCCAGGACAAGCAGTGTAACAATTTCAACAGGCAGACAAAATTAATATTGGCATCAGTGACTTTCTTGAATGGTAAAATGAAACACGACCTCCTCCCCAAGGTAATTACCCAGGCTTTCTCTTGCCACCCCCAACCACACACATCAATTAGGCAAGTCCCTAGCCGGCCTGGTGGCATTGAGGGTTGAGGCGCTGGACTCCACACCTCGCGCCACGCCGGCAACCCAGGTTTGGGAACAAGCCAGGGCCACAGGGGGGCGGCAGGGGAGGGAAGAGATCGAGCATCCGGAGGACTGTCCTCTCTTCCCGGGGGTGGGTATGGGGTGCGCTCGCTCTTGGTGCGACCTCTGCCGGTGGCTGGCGGATCACTGATGGGGCGGCGCAGCGTATGCCATGGGAGCAGAGCCACGCCAATTCGTTGCTTTGCTGGCAAGACTCTGCAGGGAGAGAGGGGAATCTAAAAGTAGAAAATCCCCAGCTCACCGAGGAGCTGACGAGGGCCCCGGGGATCTCCCTCTCATCCCTAATACTGGGCCAAGCCACACCGGGGATCCACGGCCGACCTCCCAGAGGGATGGACCCTCTAATTTCAGAAAGTGCTGCCGAGGGTGGGCGGGCCCAGTCCCGGGGGGTGATCTGGAGTGCTGGGAAGTTCCTCGGGGGGGGGGGATGAACCTGTGATGGCTGGCCAAGGTAGGGAGTAGAAGGGGCAGGATTGAGTTGGGCACCTCTGAAGGATGCCACGGAGAGTACCGGTGCATAAAAATAGTAAACAACAACAACAACAAAAAAATTAGGCATGCCCCAATTAAGAGCTTTAAAAACATGTGCATGTGTGAGGACAAGAAAGAAGTTACAGTCTAGCAAATCCCTCCAGAATCGGATACTGTAATTTAGTTACAGTCTGTACCCCTGTACTAATTACCCAAATAGCATCAATATCCCTTGGGATCATCAACAACTGTGGCACAGCACAAAAGTGTCCTGACCCCAGAACTTACAAGGTGCCATTTAACCAGGCATGCTGCCATAATAAGATGAGGAGGCCTGCTGAAACACCTACACAACCTACAGCACATCAAGGTAATAATGCTGCAGGTCAGGGATGTCCCCCGTTTGGCAAAATGGACCACAATCATTTCTATTTCCTCCACATTAAGTTCTGGCCCAGTGCCCCAGACTCCTAAATCACTGATAGTTTGGTTGCATTGCATTGGCTGGGGACTGGACACCCCATACCGATTATCCGTAAATAATGCAAAGTCCAAAACACACCAGGAAACACCAGGTTATGTAATCTGTAGGCTAGTAGAGACAGCAGAGAGATTAAAGAAGAACCAGTTTCCCCCCTCCAGGTCCCCTACATGAAGTTACTCACATATGTAATTTCTGAGCATAGTGCACCCCCAGTCCTTGGCTGGCTGACTGCCCCTATGGGTTTAGCAGAGGTTGGAAAACGAGAGAGCATGACGTAAGTTGAATGAGGCACTGTATTTCACTAAACATACACCATTGTCAGGTTAGAGAGACACGGGGACTCAGGAACATACACTAGATATAGATATAGATATAGATATAGATATAGATATAGATATAGATATAATATATTTGGGGGCATGGCCTGAGTAAATAGAAGACACACAAAGGTAAAACCCATGCAACTCATTACAGTTCACCATCACCACATTATACCTTCCAACACAAGGTTACATGATCATCATCTTCATCATCACTCATGTGGTGTGTAGTCTGTGGAAGAGACTGGATGAAGCCTGATGCCTGCAAAGGATGACTCAAAGGCCTCCAGACAGCACTTGCACCCCGACCCAGCTGCGCACATACTGTCAAAATGGGCCCATCCCTTGTGGCCATAAAACTAGACAGGAGGAGGATGCATGACAAGATAATAGGAAGTACAAATAATTCCACTTCCAGTTTCACCTTGTCTGCTGCACAGTCTTTTCCTTCTATCAAATGCCCAACCTTTCCCTATCCAGACCATCCATCTTTCTCCTCTGAGCTGCCCTTGGACTCCTTTCCTTCCAGAATCCAGACCCAGAGTACTTTCCACTTTTCATCCCCTCCTTCCCTCTGAATCCTAGAGTCTGGATCATTTTGACCCCAACTATTTTCTTCTCCCTCCCGAGTCAGTCAAGCAGAAACATACCATATTGACTGGCCCCATTTTTTTTAAGGAAAAATGGAACAAGTACAAACTGCAATGAGACCTTTGGCAAACTGGAGTTTATCAATATGAAACTAACTGGCCTTTGGCAAGTATCTGGCTAGCATCTGGCATGTACAACTGCTGTGGTTCTTTCTTTCCCTGTTCCCAATCCCACCAAGCCCCTATTTTTTTTGTAATCAGGTTCTCTCTCTCACACAAAGTAATACTGTTATTTGTATAGCCTCAAATTATATTTATAGCACCTGCCACCAAATTAGATTTTAGGCTACACTCTGGCCTCCACTCTCAGCCCTACCATTCACCCAAACACCACCACCAGTGCAAACTCCACTCCCCTCACCCCCTCCTGTCATCTTTTACTTTTCTTGCTCAATGCACCTTTTCTGCCAGATGCTACTATGACCCCAACCTCTGTCTGTGTGATTTCTTTAAATATAATATTTTCTTTCAGGTGTTGTTTTTCACTAAAGTTTAACTCTAGCCCCAGCCCTAATGCCCAGTGCTGCCCCATGACAATGACAATGCCTAAGTGCCTAGATGAACTACTGCCACACTGCCAGCCCCTGTTCTGCTCTAGTCATTAATATTTCTGCAACATGCTACTGCAGTATGAATTCATCCCCCACCGACCACCTCTCAAGTCATCCAGTGAGTGACAGTCAATATGATCTCACCCTTCCCCTTAGCTCCCCTGACAAGCACCAAGTCCCACTCCCTACCTTGAGTAAAATGGAACAGACTAGGTAGGGGAAAGAGGCTTTGGGCTGGCTAGCTCGCTTCCTTCCCCTGCATCAACATCCCATCCCCACCGTACCTTTAGTGCTGGCATAGCACTTGAATTTACTGAGTGAAAGGAGATCTTGCATGGAAGGGGGTGATAAAAATAAATACGTTATCACCACCCAGTGCTTCTGCTGGCCTGCAGGCTGCTGCTTTTTCCACCCCCAAGAGTGCTGCTGTGCGGTGGCTGACCTGAATTGGCTATCTGTCTCTGGGCAGACTTGGCTGATTACCGGCTGGCTGTTGATGTGCACTGCTGGCTGCTGCTGGGTGTTGGGTCGCCTGCTCTTCCTTGTCCTGGCCTGGCTCTGCTTCTCCAACCATGCGGGTGTGACTGAGCCTTACTGCCTACCTGTTCTGCTAGCTGTACTGGCCCACTGCTAGCCAAACAATGGGGCAGTGATGATGACCCTTTGCTCCCAACCTGACTGCAGCACACTTAGCGCACTGCAGTGGCACTTTTCACTCAGACTGGAGAGGCCCACCACAGACTGCACACTCTCTCTCCTTCACTGGTGCTCTGCATAACTGCATACTGCTCCATGCTCCCTCCACACCCCGACAACTCCTCTCTGCTGCTTTTGCCATGGCATGCTTTCCCTGAAGGATGAATCCACAGCTGGTTTCTTCTTCCCTTCCTGACTTCCCAGGAATCCCTAATCCTCCCTGCACTTCTCCGATGACCGGACCTACTAACCTTAGACTGGATGGGCCTTGCAGTCCTTATCTGCTGTCGTCAACATCTGTGTTTCTACCTCTTTCTTCTGGCTTTCTCCTTTCCTCCAATACAAAACCGACTCTCCACGACCATACACGCTGCAAACCACCACCTCGTGCTGTGCCCGACTCTCCTCAATGGCCTGTCATTGCCCGCCGCTTCCTCTATAACAAGCCCGACCCCTCCCCTGACCAATCAGAGCACTGGGCCTTTGATTTTTGGCACATGTACCAGGGCTTTGGCACCAAATTTTAAAAATACCACTGAACCACCAATGATTTAAATTCCCTTAAGGTGGAATCGCTTGGGGGGCGGGATCACTGCACTTGGGGGGGGGGTCATGCTGCCCGTGCCCAGGACAGGCACGGTGAAGTGCAAAACAAGTTCATATAATGAGATGCCAGCCAGTGCCCACCAATCAAAGATGAATGGGCGGAGGCTGAGCTAGAGCCGGGAACGGGGCAGGGGGGGCGTGCTGCACGCACACAGCCGGCCCAGGTCACACAGCCTAGAATGGGAAAAAAAAAGCCAGAAAAGAAAGAGGGACAGAAATGATTGCTGGGGCTCAGCTCACCTCACAAAATATTGCTGGGGCCCATGCCCCACGGGCCCATACAACCTGGCTCCTATGATACAGAGCAGTGTAGGATGGCAGCAGCAAAAGCCAATAGGATGCTCAGTTGAATCATGAGAGGGACCTCCACCAGGATCAGGGAGGTGATCCTGCCTCTCTACAGGGCACTGGTCAGGCTGCACCTGTATTACTGTGTGCAATTCTGGTGTACATATGTGAAGAAGGATGTAAAATGACTAGAAGTGGTACATGCAGGGCAACAAGGATGATCCAAGGATTGGATGACAGACCACATGAGGAGAGGCTGAGAGAGTTGAACATGTACTCCTTGGAGGAGAGGAGGGACTGGAAGGATATGACTGAGACCTTTAAGTACATAAAGGGGATAAAAAAGGCAGGTACTATGGGGATATTCAGGCTGAGGAGGGGGAGGGACATGAGAGAGCACCGCCTTAGATTGGAGGGGGGAAGATTTAGGACAAAAATGAGGGGACACTTTTTCACAGAGAGGGTCATGGTAGAATGGAATGCTTTACTAGAGGAGGTGGTATCCTGTAAGACAGAGGGTAGTTTCAAAAGAGGATGGGACAAAGTGAGGAGGGGGGTAACTGGGAAGGGAAGGGGCGGGGCAGCTGCAAGGTGAGGGTGCTAGTTGCACACTCGAGAAGACTTGATTGATCAGGTGGCCTATGTCTGCTGGCAAATTCATATGTTCATATCAAGGCCATTACTCTGGAAACAGATGGCAGCTTGGGGCATAGATGCTGTCTTAGTTTCACTAATTAAAGATCTGTATTCAGCTACATGGGCTAGGGTATGACTGGGCATAAGGGGGCAGCTCTCTAATAAATTCTGAAGTGACAGGGGCATTAGGCAAGGCCGTATCCTAGCTCTTATCCTTTTCAATATATACAGTACATAAAAATTAAAAACTTGTCACGTTAAAGGTGATAGGAAACAATGTTTACACCTGTAGATGCCCTCCAGTTGTTCTTTTATTGACTACCCAGAATTCTGATATGTTTTTGACCTTTTCTGTTAAATTAATAGTCATAATTTTGTTGCCTTTGTAACTACTCTGAATTCCTTTCTCCTCAGCAGTTGCTGCTCTCTCATTTCATACTGCATGAATGTTCAATGACATCAATAACACCATTCCAAGCCATTCAGATGAACAGCATGGAATGGGAGTTACTGATATCATAGAATGTCTTAGAAATATGCAAAGAAAGAGCAGCAGCTGGTGAGGAGATTAGAACTCCATGTAGATGTGAGGCATCCTAAAGCTAGATTATTTATCAAAAAATCATCAGTGCATATCAGAATACATAATTGGCATGGTAAGGAAGATGGAAGGGCAGTTAACAACGTAAAAATAATTTCCTCTCCTTTAAAAAAATCAATCTCAAATTTTCTAAAGATCAAACGAACAGTAATTGCAGCCTTGGCCTATGCTGATGATCTTGCTACCTTTGTTCTTAGGAAGTCTTGTCTTCAGCTCAAATTAAGTATTTTACTGAAGGCAGTCACAAAAACTCCAACCGAAAATTAATCCACATGCCCCCAGGACACATTGGTGAGACATAGAGGAATCACTGCTCCCACACAGACTTTATTAAAGCCCTTTAAAATGTCAGCTCACAGTCTGGACCTTACCTATGGCCAATCCCTGGCTTAAATATCAGATTGAAATGAGGTCCTTTATCCATTATACATTGTGCCTCCTCCACTTACTGTCCATACTCTGTCCGATCCCATACTTGGCAGACTTCCAACCTGCCAAAATAGACCTGGCCTTCCAGAAATGGGAACACCGTTCTCTACACTATCTTCACTAATTTACACTGGGGAATACCTTTAAATCATTTCCAGAAATGTAGGCTGCATATGGCCTTCGTCAAGTAGATTTTTTTATACATTTCTCCAGCTCAGGCATTTTTATACTTCACTTCCAGTGGGAGCTTGGACACCGGATACCCACCCTTAACTAATCACTACTCTAATGACCCTTTTTAGAACAGGAGACTTTGTTCATATGATTTCCATTCTATATATTGTCCTGGTAGACTCCCAAGGGGACTCAACCCAAGATATACAGTTACATTGGTAGGATGAGATAGGCCCTCAGATTACCCAGGAATTTTGGTGACAGATCTTGAATTCCTCAAAAAAACCACAGCTCACGGCATTAATTTGTTGAAGACTGGGTACACTCACTAAGGAAGCTCAAGTGGAGCAAAGCGCAGGGGAGGGTAGCCTAGTGGGGCAGACCTGTAACAGGTTTGATGGCTGTTTCCGCCTTCAAATAAAATACTCACTTGCAATTTGCAACTTGGAGTCAGTTGTCTACTTCTGGGTTCGGAGCACTCAGTTCTCCTTGGCTGGAAAGTTTGGTGACAGGCCTGCCAAAAGGCAGCCAAGGTCACAAGCTCCCACTAGCTGCAAGAATACTCATGGAAACAGCTAGTCTGATACTTTTGGACTCCAGTCATAACTGGTCACTACCTTCCCTCTGGGGACACCACTTGCTAGAGGAAGTATGGAGAACTGAGAGCACACCATACTCATGTTATGTGGGACTAGCCAGTCCTTTGCCCCATTCTCTGATCTTTGCAAGCAGAGCTAGAAGAAATCTTTGGGGGCCATTTAATTTCACTACTGAGAGTTTTATTTTCCTTCATTATCCCAGAGGGTTCAGAGACTCAAATACATGCTACTTGTTGGGTATATTGTTTACTGCCACTAAAAAATGATTTACCCGGGCATGGTTATCCCAACAGGTCCCAACTCTGACTGCCTGGCATACTACCGTTAATGACATTTACAGAATGGAGAGACTAACTCACTACCTTAACAAGCAAATGGAGCTCTGCTCATCTCAGTGGACAAGGTGGCTGCTTCATGTGATGGGGAAGGATAGAAAGTTTGTCCTGTAACGCCCATTGGTCAGGGTGCTTGTTCATGCTATGGGAGACCCCTGACATTCTTTATTACAAACCCTATGGAAATTAACAGTGGTCATGGCCCCCGGCTCCTACCCACCCCAACCCCCTGGACCATCTCCCCTGCCTCAGACAGATGGCAGCAGTATTTGTAAATGTAACATGGAAATGTGGGTAGACTAACCTCAGAATCTTTTGGTACATTAATCAGTCACCTTGGCACTGGTCCAAAGGGGTAGTGGCCATTGCCTTTTGTTTTGATCCACTTTCCTTAAAACAAGCTTGTAACAATAACACTTGACTGCCTTGGGTTGTTTGAATTCCGCTTTATTTCAGTATTGCAATGGATCATGTGTACTATTGGAAACTGTTCAATAAAAATTATAATAACAAAAACAAAAGAAAATTAAGCCTCAAAAAAGTCTAAGTATGACCTTTGGTACTAAATGTAAGAACCTGAAGTTGAGACTTGGTGATACAATTCTTGAGATGGTGTCAAATGATATAGAAGCTAATGCATAAGTGACTATATGTTATGAAGTTTTTTTACACCCAAGGTATGTGATTGCCCATAGCTATTTATGTGGTCATCAACCACTGAGGGTGTGTTAAAAAAAAAAAATTAATAAAAACAGTCAATTATGTTTTATTTTTGTATAATACCTGGTGCAGGGACATGAGCACAAATATAAACTTTCCCAAGAGGGAAAGTGAAGCGTGAGCACTCCAAACACCATATGAACTGGGTATGATGTAATACCCAGTTATTATGACATTTGGTCACCAGTTATCACACTTACGTACAGTACATCTTACTTTTCTGTCTAATTGCTGTTGGACACAGCATATCCAGAACACTTAATCTAAACTAAAATGTACAATGATGGGTCTCAAAAAAATCAGCCACCTACATAGAAACATAGACTTTGACGGCAGATAAGGACCGCTTGGCCCATCTAGTCTGCCCATTTCCCTACCTACAGGATAGGCCGCAGATCCTAGTTAACCAACAGCCTATTTTTTCCTACCCCCCACAAGAATTGCCTTATGTCTGTCCCATGCATTCTTGAATTATCCCACAGTTTTAGACCCCACAACCTCCTCAGGAAGGCTGTTCCATGCATCTACTACCCTTTCTGTGAAATAATACTTCCTCACATTGCCCCTAGACCAGCCCCCCATCTTTAAATTGTGTCCCTTGTTCTTGCACATCTCTTTTTCTGAAAGATGCTACCCTCTTGGACTTTGTTGATTCCACGAGGGTACTAAAAGTTTCTATCATGTCCCCCCTCTCCCTTCTTTCCTCAAGGGTATACATATTAAGCTCCTTTAGTCTCTCCTCATACGGCTTCTCTTGCAGATCCTGCACTATTTTAGTTGCCCTCCTCTGGACTGCCTCTATCCTGTCTATGTCCTTGCGGAGATGAGGTCTCCAGAACTGGACACAGTACTCCAGATGGGGTCTCACCAGCTGTCTGTACAGAGGGATAACAACTTCCTGTTTTCTGCTGCTGATGCCTCTCCCTATGCATCCCAGTATACCCCCAGCCTTCCATACTGCCTTCTTACATTGCTTGCTAACCTTAAGGTCATCTGATATGATTACCCCAGGTCCCGTTCCTTTTTTGTTGTTGTTACTACCCCCCCCCCATTATGTATTCTTCCCCTGGGTTATTGTTTCCCAGGTGCATTATTTTGCACTTCTTTGCATTGAATCTTAGCTGCCATACCTATATGGTGGTAATAGTATAAGTCACTTAAAACTAAATCCATAGGCTCTCTATGTGGCTGAAATCTAGGGTTGGAGAAGGCAAAAGAGTTAAGAATTTTTTTTTTTTTTTTTTTTAGTTTATTTAAACACATTGCAGCCAACACCCCAAAGGGGTGGCTGAAGTTACATACAATGTAACAACAGTGGTAGCATAGGGAAAACAATAATCAATAATAACATACATGATACACAATATTTCACTAGTTCAAAAATACAAAGTAAAAACTTTGTAAATATTTAGTACAAAAATATTTTCTTTCTCATTCATCCAATTTCAAATTTTGTACTACAAAAAGTTCAAACTAGAGAGCACACTCACTCATCTAACAGGCGCATGAAAAAATATATTTTATACCTCATTGTTCTAAAAATTGGTTTTCGCCATCTAACCTGTTTCTTTAACCCATATACAGCCACATCTCTAGGTGGTAACAAAGCATGTCATTTGTTCTGGGGATTATATATATCCTTAAATAACTTCCTTGACATTTCTCTTCTCCTCCTCTCATCTAACCATACCAACTTATGCTTTTTTAATGCATTTTCATAAGAAATCTTAGTCCCCAGAATTATATGCAAAGCTCTCTTTAGCATAAATGCATAGATCAACTTTAAGACTCAGTAAATCTTTTCCACTTGAATATCTGTATATCAGCACAGATTTAAAAAAGGCCATAGCTGCCTAACAAACCTAATGTGTTTCTATGAAGAAGTTAGCCATCAGCTCAATAATAAAACACCATACGATATTATTTGCATCGACTTTAGTAAGGCATTTGATCCTATGCCTCACTGGGCCTTATTACAAAAACTAAATAGTTTAAATATTAATCGTAACATAGCTAATTGGATTGCTAACTGGCTAACAGATAGAACACAACGAGTTCTAATCACAGAACAGCTTTCTGACATTGGTTTGATCACGAGCGGTGCCCGGCAAGGCACTGTGTTAGGCCTTTATCTATTCCAGGCTTTTATAGCAGACCTAACATATAAGTGTTACTCTTCCACTACTACCAAATATGCTGATGATGTCAAAATCAGAGGGCCCTGTTCTAATTTTGAACAAATTTCTTCTATTCAGAAAGATCTTTATTATATTACACAATGGGTAACTAAGTGTGATATGAAATTAAATTCCAACAAATGCAAAGTTATGCACTTAGGCCCGAATAACCTACGGGTTACATATGAATTAGACAGTAATATACTACTAATAACATCTAATGAAAAAGATCTAGGGGTCTATATTTCAGATGATTTTCTTTTGGCATCTCAGATTAATGAATCTATTTTAAAAGCAAACAGAGTTGTCCGATCAATTAAAAGAAATATTAAATCCAGAGATAGTAAAGTGATGATGCCCTTGTACAGAGCATATGTCCACCCATATCTCGAGTATGCTTCACAACTATGGTACCCATTTAGGAAGTGAGACACTATCCAATTGGAAAAAGTACAACGGAAATTCACAAAACTCATTACAGGGTATAATGATGTCCCATATGAATCCAGAATTGAATCCTTGAATTTAATGTCACTAACTACCCAACCTCTCAGGGGTGACCTCTTATTTATGTATGACATTATGCAGGACCCATTTCTAATAACTGTATTAGGATTCGAGTTCAAAAGCAACATCTATAACACCAGAGGACATCCTCTGCAATTATATGGTAGAAAATTCAACTTAATGGGACGTAAATATTCCTATACCATTAGAATCACAAACCCCTGGAACGCTCTTCCTATGGAGATAATTACTAGTGAATCTAAATTAGCATTCAATCGGAGACTGGATAAATTTATACTCTCAGGCCCAGATATTCAAAAGAGTTGAGCCATGCGCAATGGGGTTGCACCTACGCAAGTCCGAAATTGCGCCATTCTGCGATATTCAGCAGGAGGCAGTTGCACCCCCAAAATCATGATGAGCAACAGCGCAATGATAATGAAGGCATGTGCAACTGAAGGGGGAGGAACCATGCATAAATGACGTAGTACGATATTCAACGACTTGTGCCATGCGCAATAAAGGAGCAAGCGGAAGTTGCGCCATAGCGGAAATGAGCCTAAATAAAAAGGAGCAAGGGAGAGGTGCAAGAATGCTACAGGGAAGCCACATGAGGCAGAACCCTAGGCAGACAGACAGGGCAGGAGGGACAAACAGGGCAGGCCAGGGAAAGGGCACACTGAACAGCCAGGCACAGGGAAGGTGTGGGGAGCCACAGCTAGTGCAGAAGGGTTAAGTGCCACACAGCACAGAGGCCAGCACAGGAAGGTGTTCCTGGTGCAGGGGAACTAGCAGGGAGGACAGCGGGGGGAATACAGCAACAGCTGCCGGGGGGGTGAACACAAGCCAGGGACATGGCCAGTGCCACCTTCCAGATGGAGGCCATTATGAGGGGGGTGAGAAGGCAAGCAGCAGGGGGGCATGGCCGTGGAAGGGCCTGTCGGCAGTATGCCCCCAACAGGCAGTACTGAGCCTGCACCAGCTTTGAGCTGTACACTGATACTGAGATTGTGGGCTGGTATTGCCTGAATAGGGCAATTCTGAGGTGGCTCTGTGAGCTGTGCAGTGATGTGATGCAGGCACCCACACGACGGAGCCATGCCCTGTCAGTGGAGACTAAGGTAACAGCCAGCATGTGCTTGCTCACCATGGGTACCTTCCAGAGACCAACTGGGTACACCACAGGCATAACCCAGTCGGCCACGTCATGCCACCTCACCCAATTCCTCAGCACACTGCTGCCACATGCTGCGGAGTACATCCATCTCCCCAGCACAGTGGCAGAGTGCACAGCAAACATACAGGAGTTCCACAGGGTAGCACATATGCCTGGCATGCTAGGGGCAATAGACTGCACCCATGTGGCCACACGCGACACCACCCCGGCCCAGAGGGGGCCACATACATCAATTGCAAGGCCTATGCCAGCATCAACTGCCAGGTGGTGTGCGATGCCAGGGGGTGCATAATCAATGTCTGTGCCACGTACCCTGGGGGAGCACATGATTCTTTCATCTGGCACCTGTCGGCACTGTGCCACAGATTCAAGAGTGGGGACATCCCCACTGGACACCTAGTGGGTGAGTATGCAAATCACATGGACAATCATAGGTTCTGGGGGGGCATGGCCAGAGGTGACATGGGTAGTGGCCTACATGGCCTGGGGCAGGGCGATGCTGATCACCAAACTAACCTCCGCCCTCTACACACAGGTGACAGTGGATACCCACTCCATCCCTGGCTGCTCACACCCTACCAGCGGCCCGTGACCCCATCGCAACAATGCTACAATGAGGGACACGCCACCACATGTAATGTCATCGAGCGGGTGTTCGGGATGCTGAAGGCACTTTTCCGTTGCTTGGATACCTCTGTTGGTGCCCTACAGTACAGCCCCTCAAAGGCCTGTGGGCTATTCCTGGCCTGTTGCATCCTGCACAACATGGCCAATGAATGTGGGATAGCCATACAGGTCAAAGAGGGGGACAGCGATGGGGATGATGAGGACACTGGTGATGATGGTGATTGGCAGCCCCACCTTGGCCAACGGGACCCCTGACTGATCTGGCTGACACAGCTGCACCGGGACACCATCACGGAGGAGCACTTCAGCCAACCCAGGTAAGTCTTGGGGCCATGTGCAACCACCAGTGAATAAGGCACAACCCACAAACACGCATGGACACACACCAGGGGTGCATGCCATCAAGGGAAGTGGCAGGGCACAGAAGCACACACACAACCACAGCTGGGTGAGGATTAACATGCCACACGGATGGAGACACACACACACACACACACACACACACACACACACACAAGCATCAAACGTGCACAGAGGGCAGGAGGCACACTGACCCAGAACGCCAACCCTAGCAACATACATGTCCACAGGCCACCACGCCCACTGCCTGTCCATGTGCGTGTGTCAGATGCTGAGCACCATTGCACATTGGTGTACAGTGCAATGCAGGCATCATCATGCACACGCAACTGTGGACAGCAGTTGGGAGGGTGTGCAGGTGGACTGTGTGTCTGCGTGCAGGGCCGGGTACCCACCCGTGCACTGCCCACTGAAACACACAATGCACACAGGGCAGCACCACACAGTAGCTGCGCTGGGAGACAGGTCAGTCACGTGACACAGTGGCCCGGCCATTACGGATGCGTGGGCGGCCCCACCAAGACCCGCCAGCACTGACAGGTTGACCACTGGCCTCATGGGGTGGCACCGATGGTCCCCCAGGGGTTCCACTGTGTGAACATGACTGTGCTTGTGCAGGGGTCTGCAGCACACCGAACATGCCTGTGCCAGGAGTGCTCAGGATGCCCACAGCTGAACCTGGTGTCGACATGGTGGGAGTCGCACAACGCCGGGAATGGGGGGTGGATAGTGCACTGCGTAGTGTCTGCAATGCATGGGCACCTGACTGTGTGCCCATTGTGGTCATGACAGCAGTGAATGCCTGTCAATGGCAGTGGTCACATCCTCCCGCAAACGGTCCACTCCTGCCAGGATCAGAGCGGTGTCCCTGCTGCGACACTCCTCTGCCCACTCCAGAGCCACATGCAGTGCATCCACAGACGTCGCAAGCCGCATCTGCTGCTGGACTGACAAGGTCTGGGCATGTCCACAGGCAGTGCACAGCCGCTGCCGCTGAACCCTGTACCCCCAAGCCCATTGGCCAACTGCTGATGCTGCCCCTTCGGCTGCCGCTCCCCAGGGCTCAGTGGTGCCACTGCAGTGGCCGCAACAGTCCCACTGTCCTGAACTGACACCAGTGCTGCCCCAGTGGTGCTGACAGGCACAGGCTGGGACTGTGCTGACATGCAGGCCTCCACGGCAGCACCACCCACAGCCATGGGCACGAATTGCCCTGCTGTGTTGCCATCCCATGCCACACACGTGTCACTGCCCATGATGGTAGCGTCATCATCACCGGTGATGGACTCTGCACCGGTGATGGACTCTGCACCACCCACAGCATGCTGGAACACAGGCAGGGCTTCCTCCACACCTGTTACAATGACATCAGTGTGGACAGCCAGGCGGCCCCACTGTCTCAATGCACCACGTATACCTGTGGAGGTGGATGGGCCCTCCTCCAACTCCAGCTGACTGTCCTCAGTGGACAGGCCCACCACCACTGACCCATGCAGATGCTCAGGATCTGTAAGGGAAAGCAAAGTCGCGTTACTGCATGTGACCTACCCTACCCTGCCCCCCCCATAGACAGACCATGACTTACCATGCAGTGATGGGCCACCACCCGTCTGGAAGCCACCACCTGGAACACCCTCAATGTCACCGCGCTGCATGCTTCCAGCAAGCCTCTCCTCCTGTGGGGTCAGCTGTACCACCTCTGGCTGTCCCCCACCTGTTGCAGCACGTGCTGCCCTGATGGCAGCCACCTTCTCCTTTATCCTCTTCCTGTCCGTGCCCATCTTTTTCTTACACTCCTGCACGGAGTGCTGGTGGCTGCCATGCAGGTTCACAGCACCTGCCACTGCCACCCATGCAGCAGCACGGGCTTGAGGTGTTCCCTGCCGTCCACCGAGAAGTGGCTCCTGATCCAAGTAGGCCTCAAACAGGGCCTCGGTTTCGGCCTTTGTAAAGTTAGGCCCCCTCCTCCTCCCACCACTGTGTTCCTCCTCTCCAACAACCTGCTCGGTCATTATGTAGCCTGTAAGAATGGCAGTTGTTACCTGTGACTGTGCAGTCCCAAGCATGTCCCTAAATCCACAGTCCACACTCCCAAACAGCATGCAACTCACCAATAGACTGCAGTAACCGACTATGGCCACTGCAGCACAATGTCGCACAATTATAGCGCAACCCATACAAATGAGGCAAGGAGCAACTTTAAGTACATGCAAATTGCAGTGCTGCGCCATTGAATGGCTGATTAGATGATTTGCATATGATGGCGGAATATCGCGCTGTTGCGCTTTGCGCAATTGTGTTGAACGTGCTGAGCCAATGGTGCAGTTCTGTGACATGCGTAGTACACACCTCACTGCGCATGCCAGGGTTGCTGACACAGGCATCTGCCGCGCTGATGACGTGCTGTGTGCGGTAGGCAATGCAGGGCACGGTCACCATTGTGCCACTGGCGCTATAGCGATGGTCACTACATGGCACTGTGGCACTGGACCATCATAGGCGCAATGGGCCAACTGCGCGGTAGGCCGCTATGGCACTGGCACACAGGCAGCCAATCACGCTACATGCATTGTGTTCCAATGGTGCTGTGCGTGTCCATGCATCAGAGACCTTTGACCCTATGCCTGACCTTTGCCCCCTAGGCGCCATGCGTCAGGCATGGGTACACCTCTATCGCACTGTTGGGTGACAGTGAGATAGGGAATGGCAGCGCTGTACTGCACAGCATCTGCACGCGGGGAGCCGCGCTGCAGAGTGCCATATTGCCAACTAGAAAACAGAGAATGGCACGCAGAAGGGCAGCCCAGTGGTCAGTTATTAAACTGGCCAACCTAGTGGCCATTGTGGAGCCACACCATGGGCCTCTGTTCGGGGAGGTGCCCCTGGACAGGGCAGGACCCAGGTGTGGCAGGAGGTGGCCACTGCCCTTGAGAGGCCACTGGATGGGGAGGAGTGCAGAGCAGTGCAGGCACCGATCACGAGGACCTGCAGCGGAGGGAGCCGGAGCTACTGGCATGGCTGCGGGCACGTGCCAGGAGGACGCAGTGCCACAGCCAGGTGAGGGTTCCGTCAACACACTTTATCGTCCATATGGTAACAGTGTTGTATGTGTCCAGCACATAGGGAGGGACCATCCAGGGTTGACTGTGGTGGTGTTCACAGGGTGTGTGGGAGGGTGGGTCTGGCTGGGGGAGGGGCACACACCTGGGGGCAGGGGGACTTTGCTACAGGATTGTACTGATGTTCCTCTCTCCATGTTTGCCCCACAGGCCTGGAGGAACGCCGCCATGCGCGGGAAGAGCAGCGGTGGGAGGAGCATGGTGCAGACAGGCAGGGTGAGGGCCCTCACCATCCACTTGACTGGCCCGATGAAGGTGAGGGCCATACATCCATGATTACTATTGCATGCTGTGTGACAGGGTGGGTTGTGGGGCATGGCCACCATCCATCGACACCACTGCCATGCACATGACTTGTTACAGTCAACACTGTCCAGTGGCACTGCATGTCTGGGAGTGCATCAATGGTGGACCATGCGTGCGCCAGGTACATGGTTGTGCCACTGCCTTTGCACCACGTAGCCATGTCACTAAACGGCCATGGTGGTGCTGTGCGTGACTTGGCCGGTGGGTGTGTGCAGCATTCTGCATGGCTGTATGCACTTGGGTGGGCAGGTCATGTGGATGTGATCACTGCGGGTTGTCACACACCATCACAGAGGTATGTCCCATGGCCGTATGCCATGCACAGTGGGCGGGCTGTATGGGGTTGTGCATTCACACCTATTGACTGTGCTCCCTTGTCCTAGGTACCCGCCAGCTTCATGAAATCTGGGAGGCACTGCGGGAGATATTGTTGGTGGCAAGGGTGTCGCTGGACATCCTGTGATGCATAGATGAAACCGGGGTCCTGAGGTGGCACTGGGCCCGGAGGAGCCAGAGCGGGGAGAGGCGCTCCCGCTAGGGATAGATTGGTCCCAGTATTCCCCTACTCCCCTGAACCCAACCTCACACCCCCTCCTTCCCCATCCCATTTGTCCACCCCTGCCCTCTACCCACCCCCACCTTGTTTGTGGCCCCCCCAACCTTGTATATAGTTTATATGTAATATTGTATATAGTTCTTGTAATATTGTATATAGTTGATTGTTATATATTTTTTCAATACATTTAATTTTGATATGAATACTGTGGTGGTCTCTGATTTGCAGCGGGCTATAGGTGCTCAGCTGCAGTGGTGTGCATGGCGTCAGGGGTGGTGCGGTCATGGGTGTGTGTGTGTGTCCGTGTGGAGGTGACTATGGTGTGGAGATAGCTATCAGTCAGTGTCTGTGGTGTGTGTGTTGTGCCCTGTGCACTGGATGACTGTGTACAGTGGTCCATGTTGCGTGCTCTGTGTCCATGGCGCACCCATCGGCCCATCCATGGCCTGTGCAGCTGACACACATGCATGTCTGTGACCTGCACGGTCCGCTGGCATGTCAGTGGTGGCAGTCCCTGCAGGGCAGCCACTGTACCCATCACATTGCTGGATTGCCTCCTGTCACTGGTGTGGTGCAAGCCTGCCTCATGTGGCACTGTGGGCACCACAGTTGTTGTCCCACCTCCATGCTGTGCCTTGTGTGTGTTGCAGGGGATGTGCGCCACTGTCTGTGACTTGTGCTCCGGGTGACTGATGATGGTGTACGGGTCCACAGTGCCTGCGCAGGGTGGCTGGCACTCCAGTGCCACAGAGGATTGTGTGTTGTGTGTACACAGTTTACATGGGCCCACACTGGGGGCTTGGTTGCCCCACCACTGCGTCCCTGTGTTGTTGTGCCCTTGGGTATGGGTGGGTGTCTGTCCATACACTGTGTGGCATCTGGTGTGGTGCATGCTTCCACGCACCACTGTGGGTGTCTGTGTTGGCTTTTGTGGCCAGTGGTTGGTCGCGGTGTGTCATTGGACTACTGTGCAGGGTGCTGTACCACTGGTGGTGGTGTCAAGGGCACGCCCTGTCCCGTGTGGGGTACCTCATTTGCCGACGCATGGTTGGTCTCTCAGCAGTACCTTGGGGGGACTGTGCATGGTGGCACTGTGTCTGCCATTGTTGCATTGCTGTGTGCTGCCACCCGCTGATGGCTGCTCGTGGTGGGGCTGGCTTGCATGGTTCTGTGGTGCACAGGGTTGCAGTGTCACAGTGGGGGTGGTGGCATGCATGGGGTTTCCTGCAGTGGTGGTCACTGCTCATGGGGGTGTCTGGAGGTCACAGTGCAGGGTGTGCTCTGCATTGGGGGGGATGGTGTGGCACGGGGTGGTCAGCCCTCCTTGTGTGCCAGTCACAGCTTGCCGGTAGGTGTGATGGGGCACTGTGGCCCGGCTGTGGGTTATTTGCTTGTCTCCATGGGCCAGTGGTTATTCCAGCCCTCCCCCAGTTGTGCAGTGCATGGGGTGTCGGGGGACGATGTCTGTTCTGCTGTGTGTTCCTGTGCCCATCTGTGGCATGGGTGGTGGGCCCCTACCTCCCTGGTTGTGCAGTTACATTGCTCTGCTGCTGGGGGGCATCCCTGGTTGCGCTATGGCACCTCTGGACTGCTCAGCTGAACATCCCTTGTTGCGCTATGGCACATCAGATCTGCTCAGCATCCCCTCCCTAGTTGCGCTATGGCACAGGTGGTGTGATATTCAGTCATTGGCTGGAGGCGCAGTTTGGCCTGTTCCATTTTTGAATATCGCAATAGACTTGCGCTTGCTCCTGCTATTGCGCACTTTTTGGGCGCAGTTTGAATATCTGGGCCTCAGGGTATAACTTCAACTATTATTAATATAAGGAGCATTCATGAGCCTCCAAGCCTCCTAGCTCCTATAATTCCTTAGTATGATCCTTAGTATGATCTGTGATAAGAAATGGGACTGGATAATTTCAAAACATTGGTAGATTCCAGCAGGATAAATCGCTGGATTAAATTTACTAGAATGGCTGATCACAGAATCCCAAAACAATGCCTAAAGGAAATGTTGAAGTGGCTAGATCTCAAGAGTAAACAGTCAGAATGGCTTGTACACATTAAAATGTGTATGGCTCGACTGTCACCTACATTCCGTAAATGTCTCCAACACACTCGGGTCCCGCACCTTCTCCTTCCAACCTATCACTCACACTGCAGCCCTGGAGGCCCTGCTGTCACTAAGCCCCACCAGAGGCAATGCCCCTGACGGGGTGGACTCTAAACTCCTACACCTCTCTGCGCCAGCTATAGCATTCCCTCTGGTGAACCTTCTAAACCCCTCATTTACAAAGGCTGCTGTCCCACAGGCCTGGAAACATGCCATTGTCATTCCCCTTCCAAAAGGGGGCACCCCCTCCGCCACCTCCAACTACTGCCCTATCTCCCTCCTTCCAGTCCTTGCAAAGCTGCAAGAGCACTTGATGCTTGTCCAACTTACCTCCTTTCTCTCAGATAATAACTTCTTCACGCCATACCAGTCTGGCTTCAAGAAGGGCCATTCCACTGCATCCTTCTTATTAAGACTCTCTGATACTATCCTCTCCGGCATGGATAGAGGGATGATCTCCTCAGCTATATTTGTCGACCTCGCTAAAGCTTTTGACACTGTCTCCCACCCACTGCTGTTAACAGTGGCCTCTCTATCTCTGCCACAAACTGATTCAGTGCCTACCTCTCTGGAAGAACCCAATCAGTAAAAATTGCTGACGCTTTATCCTCCCCCCTCCTCATGACCACCGGTGTCCCCCAAGGGTCGGTACTCGGTCCCATCCTATTCTCTATTTTCCTTAACAACCTGCCACAAGTCTGCACAAACTCATCTATATATTTGTACATGGATGATACCGTCCTCTTTTCCACTAGCTCCTCCCCTGCAGAAGTAGTATCAAATCTTCAGACAGACTTCTAAAAAGTCCAACTCTTGTTCAGCTCACATCAGCTCTCTCTAAACACAAAAAAAACTGTAACTATGACCTTCGGTTTGAGACAGTGGCTAGCCCTGCTTCCCTCCCTCCCCTCCTTCCACACCTTGGATGGGACAACTCTGGAGGACATCGCTTCCTTCCAGTATTTAGGGGTATGGCTCGACCATCACCTAACCTTCTCCAACCACATTGACACAATTATCAAAAAACTTTGTTCCAAGATTGGTGCCCTCTACAGGAACCGCTCTTGCCTCTCTTCCTTGGTTAGACGGGAACTAGTTCACAAAATGATCCTCCCCTCCTTAGGCTACTGTGACATAGGCTATAGTGCGGCACCACCCTCCACTCTGGCTAAACTAGATTCTATCTTCAACACTTTCTGCTGCTTTGCTCTCGATGCCACACCCCGCTCCCACCACTGTGACCTCTACCACTCCCTTGCCTTCCCTTCCCTAGAGAATCACCAAAACCTATACTGCTCCAAGTTTGTCTAAAAATTTTGGCTTGATACCCTTCCCCCCCCACCTTTCCTCAATGCTCCCGCCCCTCCTCACGCTCTCCGGTCCTTTGACACCTGACTCCTAAACATTCCCAGCCGAAAGACATCTGCTGGACAAAGTGCCTTCTCTCACCAATTCCTGAAACTCTGGACTGCCCTCCTCCCACAAATTCACCACTCTTCCTCTACCCATTCCCTGGTAACTGCACTGTCAAACTACTTCACTGTAAACTGTAATCAATCCCCCACCCTTCTTTTCCCTAAAATTCCCTGGTTAGCCCAGCGGTAGCTTGGTAGCTAGCCTTTCTATTCTAACAAAAAAAAAAAAGTTTTGCACTCACTCACTCACACCCTGGGCTCTCTCTGGC
Source organism: Neoceratodus forsteri (assembly GCA_016271365.2). Classification (NCBI taxonomy): domain Eukaryota; kingdom Metazoa; phylum Chordata; order Ceratodontiformes; family Ceratodontidae; genus Neoceratodus; species Neoceratodus forsteri. The sequence continues at coordinate 562,057,116 of CM028130.1, read as the reverse complement.
CAGTCTTGGTTTCTTCTTTTTGTTAGCCCTAATTTTCATTTCTAGCCCATGGGGCTTTCTACAGCACCAACCTGTACCCCACAAATGTATGCAAACTTTGTATGTATCTATGTATGTATAGCTGCTACCTGTTAGTACCGAGCGCTTACTTTTAGCTGACTGCACATTGTGAACCAAGTTATACCTTCTTACTGTGTAAACTGACAACTGTTATTATGTTAAATGATAACCTGTGTGTTATCCACCCCTTGTACCTTCCCCCCAGGTCACACCGGGAGACGAGCATATTTTTGCTCAGTGTGCCTTTCCTGGTGAATCAATTCAATAAATAAATAAATAAAACTCTGTTAATGGAGTATTCAGTATGGTTTGGAGTCTCTCTGGCATTATCTGATGAAAAACATAAACATAATCAGTCTAAAGTATAAAAGATGTATTAAGAATGGAATTAAGGCCTGTAATCAAATGCTGGATGCCAAGAAAATTAGTAGATCTAAATACTCTCCATGCTACATTTAAACAATAAACTACAACAGGGTGTGTGTTATTGTGTAATAATGTCATGCCTCAGGTGTTTGAAGCGTGTGGCCACAGGCCAAGTGCATTCAACACCTGAGAAGTGATGTTACTAAACAATAACATACATCCCTGGAGTTCCTTATTGCTATTATACAATGGCTCATTTGAATAGAAAAAAGATTAAAAAAAATGTTTAAAATAAGTTTTTATTTAATGTTTGCTGTGTGTAGGTACATGTTTAGAAAAAAAGTCCACAGTTTCTGTCTTGCCCACTAAATGGTGCTGTCAATACATACTGCCTTCTGTTTTCTCTGCACAGGTTTCCTTCTCTTCCCACAAACAGATTCTTCGAGTATAAAATGGAATTGTAACTGAGGAGATAGTAGAGAGACTCCAGAGCATGTTTTATTAATCTGCCCCTGGTATAACAAAGCCAGGAAAAGTTTACTTACCCCTGTCCTCACAGCACTTTTATATGTACCTGAGGACTTATCTTATGTATTTACTTTAGTCTTTGCAACTGGGGATTCCATGTCATAATAGTGATTGAGCAACAGCGATTGTTATTATTGCAAGTGTACATCGCCGAAAAATAATTCCGGCAGTGCACTGAAAAACGGCCCCTTGCACCCCCCCTACTTATGGATTCTCAACTCCAGGGGGGTTCATGTCGGAGGGGGACTTGAGGCAATACATGCTGCCAGGTGGCAAAAAAAAATCCGCACCACACTGGACCAGACCCCAGTATCCCATGCCTCCCAGCCAACCACCCTCCGTACGACACCAGCGATCAGGCTCAGCAGCTGCTCGCCGCAACCCCTCTCACATGCCATCCCTCCCCTGCATCTCTCCCTCCTCTCCTGCAGGCACGCGCCAGTGTATACGAGCATGTTTCTGTTGTGGTTTTTGCCGACCGCAGTATCCAGTCACCCTCCTCACTAGGTAGCCATGATCACAGTCACCGAGACTGAGTAGCCATTTTTCTAGGTGCTCAATCTTGGTCACTAAGGTCACAGACTACCATAATGGGATAAGACCCGCAAGGCACAAGTGTCTGTTTTCAAGGGCAAAACTGGGAGCACTGGGGTGGTTAAGTGACTTGCTCAGAGTCACACAGTATGCAAGTGGAGGTTGTGGGAATCAAACCCAGGTCTCCTGGATGTACCAAGTTCATTCACAACTCGTTACTCTAACCTGTAAGCTATACTTAGCACATACTTAGCAACACTCTGGATGACATCAGAGGATGACTATTACAAATCAATTGACAAACTATTTATTTTTTGCTGTTAAGTCAATTAGATTGAAAAGAGGCCCTGGTATTGTTCCCTTAAATGTGTAAACAGATATATGTGACTTTTGAATACTGTATAAAGCTGTTAAAGATAATTGGATTTCTATGCAAAACTTTTATTTCTCAGACTGTGTCAGTTTATAATATGTCCATGATTAAGCACATGTATGTAATCTGTTTTATATGTGATTTTATGTCTTTTTACATTGTAAAGATCTGTAAATGTTTTGACAGAACAATAAGTATTTATTGACTGACTGAAGAAATCTTGTGGTTTTCCAATCCATAGTTTCTTATTTGTTCCACCGCATCTCCTCTCGCTATTTATCAAAAAGGAAAAGCCCATTCAATGTGCATCTCCCCACACTCTCCCTCCCCAAATCACAGTTTTGCTGCATTGCTTCAGATCATTTGCAAATGTATTTACTCTAATGCACCTTTCTGTATTATAATGACTGGTGACCCCCTATAATGACTGGATATGCACTGCAGATAAAATGCCATAATAACCTGCTAAATTCTATAATAACTGGAATGCAGGTTGTTACAGCATTCTCCTCCTCATGCTCTCCTTGTGGCTGCTCAGGGACACGCTTGCTCGTAGAAGTACAGCTTACCATTTTTGTTTGTATTGAAAACCTTGCACCAGTTATTATAAAAAATAATGCCTGTGCAAGGTTTGCGATACAAGGATTTTTCACATACCCTCAGTGTGGGATATACAGAATACTGGATGGGCAACCATGGAGAACCAGTGTGTTCTGCCACAAAGGGGTCTGATTCCCTGTGACCTCTAGAGTGAAGCTCAAGAGATCCTGTGGAATCAGACCCTGAGGTGGCAGAACACACTGGCTGAGTATAGTGTTGCCCATCCAATATTTTTTATAGTGTATGGTGTCCCCCCATGGTAATTGTTAAGTACTTTTTTTTTAAATACAGAAAATAAACTGTTCGCTGCTGTGCCCTATTTGGAGAGTTACGTCTGGTTGCTAGGATGCGTTGCAAGTTGCTATGGACCAGCTGTCCCAGCATCTATAGTGGATACTGTCATTGGTTGTCATCAGGTGGGCTTGAGAGGTATTTAAAAAAAATGACAGATGTATGCCTCTCTTACCAAGTGGCGGTGGATGCCCGAATGTATTTTAGTAAGTTATTTGAAATATATTTATTTATTTATTTTTTGTTGACCAGGTAAGTGTACTAGACAAATCCTGCCTATTTTCCCCCTCCCCCAGGGGAGGGGGATACAGATGAATTCCAACTGACCTTGAACCAGATTAAGCTGTTGGTGGTATTTTTAGTGAATGAGGGAAATTTGGCCAGGATACCGGGGAAATTCCCTTACTTTTTTCGACAAGTGCCATGGGATCTTTAACATCCACCTGAACTACCACCAATCCAGGCGGATGGGACCTTGGTTTAACGTCTCATCCGAAAGATGGCACCTCAGAAGTGCAGCACCCCTCTCATGCTGCACTACAGTTACACTACTGGGATATTAACTCAAGTGCCAGATGTGGGAACTGAACCCACAGCCCTCTGATCTCCCAGCCTCAGAGGCGAGTGTGCTATTTACTGAGCCACTGACAATATCTGGTTGATCCTGCATCTGCCAGTGGGTTTACTTGACTGCATGTTGGTCTAGTCATTGCATTTTGAATGTTACTGACCTGCAGTGTTTTTTTACTGCTGCCTTTCAGGTACCACTCAAGCTTTCCATTCTGAATAAATGGAATGCTGTTCTGCAAGTATGGTCAGAACAGCATTCCATTCATTCTTGTCAGTGTGGCTGAATAAGGTTTGGGTAAGGTGGAAACATGAGTTAGTATAATGTTCCACCATACAGTATAATCTCATAAACTCCTCAGCTTTGCTCTTGGGGTTTATGGATTATCACACACCTCGGGTGTGTGAAAAATCTTCATACACAACAACACAGGCATTATTCTCTATATATTTCACTGAATCTGGTATTTGCCTTTTGTACATGTGTGTATTTATTGCACTTTTTCAGTTTATTATATTGTCTTTCCCCCACCCAACCCCCCTGCCTCCAGGGTGCATCTGGAAATGAGCTGTTACCAGCATAGTATGTCTTTCCTGGTAAAACGTTTGAAGTAAATGAATTCATTAAAAGTTGTCCTCTTTAATCAGTGATGAGAAAGATAGGCTTGCACAGTGATTGATTCATTTTATTAACAGACTCTATCCTTACTGAGGTGGATCAGGGTCCAGGACATATCACCATAGCCATTTTCATTGCTCTTGCAAAGGTATTTGACTCGGTATCCCACCCCCTCATCTTAAACAAACTGGCCTTAGCTGACCTCTCTGCTCCTGCAGTAGAATGGTTCTGTTTGTACCTTACAGACCGTCAACAGTCAGTTCAGGTGGGTGGTGTGCAGTCCCCCCCCCCATACTGGCAGGTGTCCCACAGGGCTCCATCCTGGGCCCAACACAGTTTTCCATTTTTAGTAATAATCTCCCCTCTGCCTGTGTTTCCTTGCATACACACATGTATGCTGATGACACGGTCATTTACTCATCAGGTCCTTCTATCCTGCAGCTGAATCTGCACTCCAGAGTGATTTCTACAATGTGCTATGTTGGTTCCATGCCAACCAGCTCAAAGTTAACACCAAAAAGACTGTATCCATGGCCTTTGACACCAGCCAAAAACTAGCAAGGCTCTCACTTTCCCCAGTCTTCTCCACCCTGGATGGCAACCAAGTGGAGGTTGACCCTGCATTCAAATACCTCGATGTGTGGCTTGATAGTAAATTAGATTTCTCAGTCCACATTGATGCCATGCACTCCAAACTTCGCCCCAAGCGCAGCATCCTATACCATAATAAGGACTGCCTCCCCACTGAAGTCTGCAGGAACTTGCTAACCAGAATGATCCACCCTATTTTTGACTATGCAGATAGAAGAAGAAGAAGAATCAGCATTTATATAGCGATTTTCATACACAGTGTATCCCAAAGCACTTTACAAGCAATGCTAAACTGGTAGTGAAGTGAGTGAATGTGTGGTGGTGGCCATATTGCACATCATCACCACACACAACCTGGATAATTGCATGAACTGTTTGTTATGGGAAGAGAAATGTTGGCCAGGACACCTCCCTACTCTTTGTGAAGAGTGCTCTGGGTTCTTTTACTTCCACCTGGACAACACCAGAATGGGCAGAAGGGACCTCAGTTTAACGTCTCATCTGAAGGTCGGCACACCCCAGCAGTACAGCCCCCCCAATGCTGCACTTAGATGCCAACGAATTGTAGGTGCAAGTCCAATCCTGGTGTGGGATGAGAACCCATGACCTTCTGGTCCAGAGGTGGATGTGCTACCAACTGAGCCACCTGTGCTACCAACTGAGCCACGCTGACACCTATAGGTATAGGTGACACACCGTATAGATAGGGTGTGTCACAACCACACTCAGCAGGTCAGGCCCTCTGCTCCCACAGTGCCAACCTCTCAGTTCAATAGTGTGAACAGGTAACACACAGGGTAACCCTCCTGTCTGCTTTTCGGTCCGAATCACCTTTAGTCTCAAGTTCTGGGGGGATTCAGACTGTGAACCTTATGCTAGTGCACCCAATGTACAGGCTCATATATGTACCCTCTTCGGGGATTGCAGTACAATCTTTCTCCAGGGGCACCAAGTCAGGCTTCCAAAATGAACCCTTAAAACTCCACAAAAAACCTTAGGTACAGTATATTCTTACCTTTTTCTAGTTTAGTAACACCATGAAGCTGTTGAACATTTGTCAGACTTAACCCTCTATACGTTGCATGCAAAAAGAACTGGCAGACACCCAGACAGTCTTTAAATAACAGATTCTTTTCTAAAAGATGATAAAAATATGAAAATAATGTAAACACAGAACAATATATCAAAGAGCTCACAATCACATAAAAGAACAAGGGAAGATTACAAAACAAAAACTTCTACCACAATACAGCTGGACTTGTTCTACCTAATGTATTACCTCTATAAGTGCCTTTAAAGTTAAAACAGAGAACTGTCTTTGAGTCCCAAAATGATATGTCATATTCACCAGTTACAAGGATACATTTCAACCCCATCTCCCCACCTCTTTGGTGAGTCATCTAGCTCCTCCTTCTTAGAATTAAAAAAATACAAACATGATGTCCTAGCAGGAGGTATGTTAAACAATGTGGCATCAGTAAAAACTCATTTCCCAAATTATGAGTCTTTGATCAGCCAGTTCCTTTGAGGATTTACAACCCTGCAATCCCTCACCTAAGTGTGAGATGGACATGTCCTGTCCTGTAATAAAATGCTTATTTTAGTTTTCCCAACTTCAAAGCAGGAGGGCATAAAAAGGCCATAAAATGCCATTTCTCAAGGATGTTAATTACATTACAGAGATCTCCTGGTCAGTTTAATATATCCTGTAGCTTCACTGAAACCTGGGGGGGGGGCACCCACGGAAGCACTGTGACAATCACATACTATATTTTTATATTACAAGTATAATACAATAATCATAACCAGCTGGCCAAGCATCACAATCCTCCCCAGCTAGACTGAATTTGGAGTCTCTATCCCCTGCATGGGATGAGCTTCCCAAGTCAGTTCACACCTCATATAGATGCGACAGGTTATCTGTGTTCTGATTGGTCGCTCCAGCCATATGTAAGATCGTCATGTCATACCCTTGCAAGGCAAGACTCCATCTTAATAGTCTACCATTAGTTTTTCCCATTTGTGTCAGCCAAACCAGGGGGTTGTGGTCAGTCTGTACCTCAAAATACTGCCCATATAAGTATGGCTCTAACTTCTTTAGGGCACACACTATGGCAATACACTCTTTTTTCCACAGTAGAGTATGCCTGCTCCCTGGGAAGTAACTTTTTACTCAGGTACACTACAGAGTGATCTTTCCCTTGGTTGGATGTCTAACTCAGTACTCCCCCAATACCCACGTCTGAGGTGTCAGTCTGGACTATAAATGGTCTGCTATAGTCAGGACTTGTCAATACAGGAGCACTGCACAGTGCCTCCTTCAGTCTGGTAAAGGCTTTTTCACAGGCAGGTTCCCAGGTAATTTTCTTAGGCATCTTTTTCTTTGCCAGGTCAGATAGGGGAGCAGCTAGGGCACTGTAATTGGGTACAAACTTCATATAGTACTCTGCTGTCCCTAGAGAACTCCTGACCTGCTTCTGCATCTCTGGTCTGGGCTATACCTTGATTACCTAGATTTTTACTTGGTTGGAATGGCGCTGTCCCTGGCCTACAACATGCCCGAGGTATGCCACTTCAGCCATGGCCACCTGGCACTTCTCAGCTTTGACAGTGAGTCAGACCCTCTGTATCCTGCCCAGCACTTCCCTAAGGTGGGACAGGTGTTCCTCCCCACTGGCACTAAAGATGGCAATGTTATCCAGGTATGCCACAGCATTCTTCTCGGCACCATTTAATACCTGGTTCACCAACCTTTGAAAAGTGTCCGGGGCGTTCTTTATTCCGAAAGGCATTACTTTAAATTCAAATAAGCCTATCGGAGTGATGAAGGCTTACCTCTCCCTAGCTCTGTCAGTTAACTCTACCTGCCAATACCCCTTTGTCAGGTCAATATTTATAAGGTATGTCGCCCCTCCCAACTTGTCCAGGAGTTCATCCGTCCGGGGCATCGGTTGGGCGTCTGACTTCGTGACTGCATTCTGTCCATGATAGTCCACACAGAAAAGAGTAGAGCATCTGGCTTGGGCACAAGGAAACGGGTGAGGCCCAGGGGCTGTGGGATCTGTGGCTTACCCCTAAATCCAGCATTTCCTCCACCTCCCTCCTAATGTCCTTTTGGACAGCCTCTGACACCCGATATGCTGTCTGCCGTATGGGCGTCTGCGTCCCTGTCTTCACATTGTGCATCGCTAAGGGGGTTAGTCCAGGTTTGGTGCTAAATAGTGGGGCAAAGTCTGCTAAAACCTCCCTTACTTCCTGGATCTTGTCCGGGGCCAGCTGGGGAGACAATTTAACTGCCTCCATAAAGGACTCCCGCTTGCTTTCTTCCAGCAAATCCAGAAGGGGGTCTCCTTCATCCGTTCCCTCCCTAGGACTACATACTGCAAACACCATGTCAGCCCTATTAGCATATATCTTCGTCATGTTGACATGGTACATTATTTCTGTATGTCTTCTGTCAGGTAACTCTATGATATACTGTAGTTCACGTCATTTACCTTTCTAACTACTTTGTATGGTCCTGCCCACTCAGCCTGCAGCTTGTCTTTCCAGACTGGAATAAGGACCATGACTTCCTGACCCACCGTGTATGAGTGAGCTCTGGCTCTGTGGTCATACCACACTTTTTGTTTCTGTTGGGCAGCTGCCAGGTTGCTCTGGGCTGTCCCCATAAGCTCCTTCAGCCTTTCCCTAAACCTAAGGACATAATCCACTATGGGAGTTCCTGGGTGAAAACCCTGTCGACTCTTGGGGCACCTCCCTGTATGCAAACAACAGGTGGGGAAGGTATTTCTCCCAGTCCCTCCCATGCTGTTCAGCAAACGCTTGGAGCATTGACTTCAGGGTACCATTAAATCTTTCCACAAGCCCATTGGCTTGTGGGTGATAAGGTGTCATGTGCATCTGCGCCACCCCACACTTCTCCAACAAACATGTCATCAGGTCTGACATGAAGGAACCCCCCCGATCGGTGATAACCTCCTGCAGAAACCCAACACAGGAGAAAATCCCAAGTAAGCCACCTGCCACTTTGTCTGTCCTCAGTGAGGATAGGGCGACTGCCTCTAGATACAGGGTGGCATAATCCATCACAGTCAGGATGAACCTCTTCCTGGAGGAGCTGGGGGTATTAAAAGGCCCCACAATATCCATTCCCACCCTCTAGAATGACTCATCCACTATGGGCAATGGAATTAGGACGGTTTGGGTTTTCTTACCCGGCTTCCCTATTTCTTGGCACCGGTGACAAGACCTGCAATACTTCTTCACCTGCTGGGTGAAGTTTGGCCAATAGAAATTCTGGACCAACCGCTGTGTAGTGTGCATGATTCCCAGATGACCAGACAAGGGAATATTGTGTGCAATCTTGAGCAACTGCTCATGGTACCCCTGGGGAATGACAAGCTGCCTGCCTATCACCACTCCCTCTGTCTTAGCATCCTGAGTATACAGCAGTCCATTTTCCCAATAAACCTTATGTTTACCGTCACCTCCCTGTGCTCCATCAGAGTCTGCCCAAGCCCTCAGCTTCTCTAGACTAGGGTCACTTTTCTGAGCAGCTGCAAACTCCTTACACATTCCCACAGCATGGGACAGGTCCCCTTCAGTCTCTAAAGTAGGGTCCCTAGCACTAATGTCAGGGAACTCAGGATCATTGTCATCCCTAACCCACTGACAATAGGTCAACCCTCATTCTTCGGAGTAACCCTCCGTAGCTGTGTGATTAACTGCTACTGGGGAAATTTCTACCCCCTCTTCATTAGTCTCCATATCAGGGGACACAGGGTGGGGAACCAGCCTCCCAGTGGTTTCTGCAGTGGCTTCTATGGGGTCCAGGGAACTATAATTTTCCCTTGCAGCTTGGCTCGGTTAACTGCACACACCATCCCCTGTTTGAGATTGTTGCCAAGGATGACGTCAACTGCTAAAGTCTTGGCTACAGCCACCTGTTGCACAGTTCCCCCTGTTTCACCCCAGTCTAGGAGACCACTAGCGAGTGGAAATGTTTTTTCCTCCCCAGTGAAGTCTTGTACAATTACAAATTTGTTGGGTATAAGCTCACCAGGCTCTTACCAGATCCTCTTTTACCAATGTCAGGGATGCCTCTGTGTCCCTTAACCCTTATGTCTCTACACTGTTCACCATAACTGGGTGCATGTGTTCCCTCATGTTCACAGACATGCTTCCAGGGACACACAAACAACCCAGTTCTTTCCTAGCCCCATTTTGCGTATTGCTCATCCTTTTGGGACACTGTCTGGCAGTATGCCCAGTTTCTTTGCAAACCCAACATTCATTTCTTTTCTCAGAGAAATATTTTCTTTGAAACCTGGGGCTAACTGGTTTCGGTGGAGGCAGTGAGGGTTTTAGCTGCCCTGAAGGTGCGCTTTTCCCTTTCTGTGCTACCACGCCTGCCCCATTCACTCTCAGAGCAGGTCTGCTCTTGGCATATCAGTCTGAGAGTTCAGCAGCCTCTTGCACTGTTTTGGGATCTCGGTCCTCCAGCCAGGTTTTCAGCTCTGCTGGGCATGCCCCAAAAAATGTTCTAACAAAATAGCATTTTCTATTTTATCTACACAGTTTGCTTCAATTTCTTCTCACCAATGTTTTAAACACTGATGTTGTTCCATGGCTAGCTACTCATAGCTCATGTTAGGGCTTCTCCTGAGCTTACGGAATTTAGCTCTGTATGTTTCTGCAGTTAAATCAAACTTTTTTAAAAGTGCAGCTTTGAGTTTGCTGTAATTATTACTGTCCTCATTGTCCATTTGACCCAATGCATCCCGAGCTTTCCTGGTAAGTAGCAGGGATAGCTGGAAGCTCCAAGACCCTCTAGGAATATTTGCCAGAATACAAACTTTTTCAAAGGAATTTAAAAAGGCATCCATATCATCCACCTCTTTAAATTCAGCTATCAATTTGAAATTTAATTTGTAACCCAGTCCTTTAGTTCCAGTTAAACCCAAGCCACTTACCTGCTCTGGTGCTGGTGGATGGAGTTGTAACTTCTCCAGTTCATGTTGCCTCTGGTGCTCATGCTCTTCACAGTTTGCCTCTCGCTGTTCATGGTCAGCATCTCGCTGTTCTCACTCCCTCTTCTCCTCTGCGGCTCATTTCTCTTACTCCACTTCTCGCCGTTCTCTCTCAGCATCTCTCTGGAACTCCAGCTCCATCCTGCGCAACTCAATCTGCAGCCTAATTACTTCTGGCTCCAGAATGCTGGTGACCTTCCCCTGCTGCTGTGACCCTTGACTTGCACTGGCCCTGCTGTCATCCTCACTGGATCTGGACACTGGACTGGCCACTGGCCCCTCCACACCCACGGTTTGGTCCTTTATAGTCACAGTCGGTGACTCGATGCTCTGGGCATTTGCTGCCATCAGGGCATCCACGAGGTTCTGCTTGGTTGCTCTCTCCTCATGCAGGACTCCTCGCTCCTTTATTTTATTTTAGTTATTTATTTTATTTAGTTTTTGTTGACCGGGTAAGTGCACGAGACAAATCCTGCCTGTTTTCAGGCACGACCTGGGGGAGGGGGATACAGATGAATGACAACTGACCTTGAACCAGATCAAGCTGTTGGTGGTATTTTTAATGAATGAGGGAAATTTGTCCAGGACACTGGGGAAATTCCCCTACTGCATTGCTGGCAGTAGGGGGAGCTGCTGACTGCTCAACAGAATGGTAGACTGTGCTGGGCTTTCAACGAAGGCAGACGTCTTACCTGCTGCTGGCAGGGAGAGCTCTAATGAGATGTCGGTAGGCGATCAGTCCCGAGTGGAGTGCATTTCTGGTGATGCACCTGTAGAGCTGCATGGAGATATGCGCAGTGTGATCCATGCAGCGGGAGTTTCGGTGGAGAAGGCTTCACTAGAGCTGGTGACAGGAGACGTTCCCTTGACTTCCTCGACTATTCCAACATTCCGCTCAGATTTGATGCGTGAGGATGGCATGCATACCGACCCGCCAGCTGAGAAAGTTGCTTTGCCTGATTAACCTTGTAGCTCAGGAAACAATGCTGACTCATGCGCCAGAGACTCCGTGTACTGGAATGCGGAAGTTACTTTCATCTGACTGCTCGTTTCCCTCTAGAGACTGGAGTAAAGAATCAGTCCTGCTTGACGCAGGCTGGATGCTTCAGGATGGGCGCTGGCTACCTGATTCGAACTGGATTTCCTTTACACCACAGGAGACAAACATTTCTGGGATCACTGCGACTGTTCAGTCCACGGATCGACAGCCTTCTGATCCTTGTACTGCGGCTATTAATGGTGAGACTTTGCTTATTTCTGATTCGGTTGCTATTGAGGAGCCTGTCACTGCAGTACCAAATGTTCCCCCCCTTCCTCTCCTCGTCGGGAACAGTTTCATACTGGCCCCCGCTTTTCGGATCTTTTTCGGAATAATCGCTTTGATCAGGCTCCTAGATGCAACGCTGTACATCTCAGGTACAGGAGGGGTCTTCAGGAACACCCTGACTATTTTTTTGTAGCCCAACAGCTGCTTAACAACTCTATGAATGTTCAAGCCTCAGGCATATATGCCCTCATAACTATTCGGGGAGAAGATACTTTTGACATTAGTTTCAAATCCTTTACTGGCCTGGATAAATTCTGGCAAAAATATGAATCTTTGAAAACCACTCCTTTATGGACTCCATTTTGGGCCATTCCCATTACTAAACCATTGTTTAAAACTATTCACATAATGTTCTGGAATGAGGGGGTAAATGTGGGGGATATCTTGTACTGGTTGGAGAGTAAGTGCACTGTATTGGGGCCTCCAGAGCCTGTCATTGATGGGGTGGGCATCTGGACTGGAAGCTGGAAATTTAAGATTAAATTGCGCATTGTAGGGGACCTAGTTCAATATGTTCCAAAAAGTTTCTTTTTGGGCAGGGATAGAGGAGTAAGATTTTACCCAGGCCAACCTAAGGCATGCTATAGGTGTGGCAGCCCTCGCCATTTAAGTAGCACATGGGATAAGATCAAATGCGCATTGTGTGGGGACCTGGATCATGACAGTGGAACCTGTCTAAATGTTTTTTGCTGCAACCTCTGCGATGCCCAGGGGCATGCATACCACCAGTGTCCATATGCTAGCCAAAATAGTTCAGGGGGCCTTGACAAGGAAACCCTGATCTCTGAAGCCCAGGGCCATTTTAGGCCTAGTACTGAGGATTCTGCTTCCCCTGATCCTGACCTTTCTAGCCCAGGTCCTTCCACCTCAGCCCCTCCTGGTGGTGGAGAGCCTCAACCCACTGATGAGCCTTCCGACATTGGTCAATTACATGTTCTGCAGCCCCCTGAGCTTCAGGGCTTTCGGCTCCTACCACTCTCTCTTCTGCCCCGCCCACCCGACCCTGAGTTTTAGAAACCTCATCCAAAACATGCAACAAGGTCTCATGCAGAATAGCCATAACAACTACCACTCCTACGCACCATGCTTTCCAGGTCTTGCAGGATCAGGATGGGGATTCAGAGTCTGATATGTCAGTTAAATCTGGGGCCTTGTCTGGCATGGAGTGTGATGATGAAGGGGGACCTGACTTACTGGAGTCAAAGAAAAAGTCAGGTCGAAAGTGTAAAAAGGACAAACCCTAGTCTAACTCCATGGCTTCCTTGACTGTAGCTTCACTCAATACTTGTAGTATAAAGAATTCCAGGAAGCGTATTGGGCTCCTGCATTATTGAAAGTCCCTGCCTGCGGACATTATATTTCTGCAAGAGACATGCTTTTCTGCTCTGTCAGAAATCAATTATACTAAGAAATTGTGGTTCTCTGGGCCTTCTTTTTGGTCCTATGGTCCTGATGCTGCAGATGGGGTTGGGATACTTTTTTGTCATACTGCTGTACAGGTAATGAGACTGGTCGATTTGGTTCCAGGTAGAGCCTTGCTCCTAGACTGTCTCTATATGGGCTTCCCCCTCAGTCTTATAAACAGTTATGCTCCCCAGGTTAAATCAGCCAGGATCGATCTTTTCCATGAAGTTGAGCACTATCATTTTTCCCCTAGAGATATTATCTGGGGGGGTGATTTTAACTGTGGCTTGGATCTGAAATTTAAAGATCAGTTACAAAGCAAAGTTTATTGTGATTCCCATGCTCTACATAAATTAATTCTGAAAGCCTCTTTAACAGATGCTTATAGAGAGCTTTATTCAGACCCAGGGCCTACATACAAACATAGCAGTTTTGCTACCAGAATTGATTTTGTTTTTGTTTCCTGGCACTTGATACCATTCTCCTTTCAGTTGACCCCTTGCAAACTTTCAGATCATATGTTGTTGACAGTATGTTTTTCTCTTTCTAGTATTCCACCTCATTTTCCTGCCCTTCCTGCAAGATGGAAGCTGAATCCTATTTTACTGACTCAAGAGCGGTTCCAGTCTCTTCTGTCACAGACACTTGACAGGTGGCGATCAGTAGCCGGGATGTACGATTCCTGGGATGATTGGTGGATAGAAACTAAACTTGAGTTTAAACAGACTTCCACTATCTTTAACCATCAAACTCAATTGGAAGACTATATTTCTTATTTAGGACATCAATCACAGTTTTATAAATTAATGCCACTTCCCACTTGTTCTGATGTTCGGATCCAAGAACAAATTGCTGTATTCCGAAACCACATGAAACATTTTGATTATGGGAAGGCTTGCCGCATGCATGAAGACCTGTCTTATGGACTAAAGTCTTCACTCGTTTCAGACCATTTTTCCGCCTGTAAACAAGCATTAGACAAAAAGCTCATGGACAGGGACACTGGTTTACTGGGATTGAGAAAGGGCATATTCCATTTTGCACATTGTAAAAAACGATATTGTCACTGGTGTCTGCCAAGCCAAAATCCAGTTTTACTGGTATTTGGTTCTGTGTACTTTATTTAACAATTTTTAACCCTGCTAACATGCATTTTAGCAATTTTGACCTCCACTATTGCGCATCCTTCCATCCTTGTACCAATTTAAAGTTATTTTAGGTACAAGATGTGATGGCAGCAGCAACACTACAGCCCCCATCCCTAAGGTGTGAAGGAAGCAGCACTATGGCCCCCATCCCTCTGGTGTGATGGCAGCAGTACTACATTCCCCATCCACCAGGGGTGATGGCAGAAGTGCTACAGCCCCCACCCCTTCAGTGTGATGGCAGTAGTAACAATGCAGTCCACATCCCTCTGGGGTGATGGCAGTAGTGACGGCACTATGATCCCCTTTTTTCAACACCCGCACCCCACATGCACAAGTTACAAATGACTTGGTCTCTTTGCTTGTTAGAACTCAGATGTGAATTAATCTGAACCATCACCGCTAAGGTGGACTACCTTTGTTTTTTCCTATCTATAATTTAACTGCCTGACTTGGATTTCTGCCTGTGACACTGCTGACCAGGGTTAGGGAACAGACTTGGGTGTTGAAGGGCCAGCTGGTGGGTGAAGGCTTGAGTGTTCAACAACCACTCACCTTCTCCTGGGAGGGAGGGAGGGAGGGAGGATGGGTTCATGGCTCAGCATTTGCTGGCCCCTGGTGGAAGCCAGAGGCATGACAACATGTCAGCCCTCACTACAGGAGGGAGCGTGATGGACGTCAGCTTGTGACTTGACATCATGTGGCCTGTCATGCTCCCAAGAAATTGGGAAAACACCCGCTGGCCAGCAGAAGGATGGCTGCTGGTCCCTTCATAAGCCGGAAGCCCCAGACATGTGCCAGTTCTTACCCCTGCCGTGCCAAGAATACACAGGAAGCTCTTTAGGGCAAGTCTCCTCCTCTGGTAGCCTCCCACAGGGGCCCACTCAATGAAGGGTTACTTTGGGTTCCCTGGTAGCACAGCAGTAAGGGGCAGTGGATGGTGGTTGGGACTCAGCAGTGGTGGTAGGGGGCCTTGGCAGGCCTGAAGGAGTGGATGGTCAGGGGGTAGGAGGAGCAAAAAAAAATGCTTGAATTTGCTTGTTTGAAATAAAGTGTCTTCACCTAAAATGTCTACAAATGATTAGTGGAGGACCTCCAAATGGATTCATGCATCTCCCAGACACGTGGATGCTCTCAGTTTTCATGTTTGAGCTCAGATGTGAATTGAGCACTACTCTGCCCACCAGCATCATACAGACCCTGGGGTCTTGCCTTCTGTATGTCATTGACTGTGCTTTCAAAATCCTCTGGCCAAACATAAGTACACTTAAATACTTAACATTTGCTTTTTGTTGAAGCAATCTATCAGGAAAACTTTTTGTTGTCACAGAGACTGAAACAGCAGATGGGAGAAAAGGTGCAAATGATCGAATTCACCTAAACGGGGTGCTGATCATGAAGTCTTTCATAAGTAGTAAGGCAGTTTTTCCTTCTGAACGTATTTTCATTCAGATTAGTTTTCATTCAAACAACTGAGGATTTTGGATGGCCCTGCTGATTATAAAATTGAATATGCTAGTTGGTAACAGTGATCCTGCGTTTAGCAATCTACAACCTAGATGCTTGTACGCAAAGAATACAATAAAAACCTGACTACAATCTAAAAACAAGCTTATAAAACACATAAAATGTATCTGAACATTTATCTTTACCTATACAAAATCATTGCTGCCCAAGTAAAACTCAGGTAAATTACATGGTACCCTGACTACCATTCTATGATGTAGTAAACATATATTGGTATTTTTTATATATTCTTTGTAAACCAGGTAAGGCCCACTAGGCAGAACTGCCTGTTTTCAGGAGTGACCTAGAAGCAATGGGGAGGTTAAGTGACTTGCTTGGAGTCCCACAATATGCAAGTGGAGGTTGTGGGAATCAAACCCAAGTCTGCTGGATGTAACCAATTCAATCACTGTTTGTTACTCTAACCACTAGGCTATATTGCCAGCCGTAATATCACCCATATATAATGTTTTAATATATGATTTTAATAATAGTGCACAGTACCTACAGTACAAATTATGAACATGGTACACTTTACATTTTACTAAAACTGAACTATTTGCCACTCCATCTGTTTATTTTTTCTTACACCAAAGTCAGTGAATAGTTGACAGAGCACTGTAAATAGCTTTTGATCAGGCTTCATTATTCTACATCCAGAAACAGATAAAATGTGTTTATTCTGGATTTATTTAATATTGATTTTCTGTGGCTCACTAAATAGAATCTAGCACTGTATGAGGCAGATGTTTTTACATTTTGGAAGAGGCAACACATCTTATCCGTTTAGGATTCATGTTAGAAACAGAAGTTTTTCTTCATATTTAAAACATATTCAAGTGTCAGTGTATTCATTTAGTAGTTTATACTGACTAATATATGCTGTAGAAAATAGTGAGGATTTATTGTGAAGCACTCAGGATCTATAGAACTCCTGCAATTTTCCAGCAAGTTTTGCAAAAAATCTCTGCAATTTCAGGTTACTTTTCCTGCAATTTTCCAGTGGCCCTGCCCATGTGTGCTGATACTTGTAGACTCTTAGGCACACACTACATGAAAACTGTGGCTTCATGAAGGAAAGCAGTCCTCAGGTGATGGAGATGTAGGTGGGAAGCAGGGGTGGTTAAACTGAATGGCTGAGTACAACAAAGCAGTGCGGGTGATTTCCTTACTGACTCTATAAGCAGCAAAGCAGAAAGAATGCAAAGCACAGCAGCATTCATTTTAAGATGCTGAAATCTGGGTCGTCCCACTGGCGCTATGGTAGCACTACTACTTGTAATGCCAGCGACACAGGGTCAGAAGCGAACTTGTGTTGCTGGAGGTCTGGCCAGGGGAGTAGGATCAAGCACCCGGGGGACTGCGCTCCTCCTCCCGGAAGGGTGGGCTGTAGGTCTTGCTGCTTTACCACCACCTGTGTGACCACGGGTGGTGGTGCAATGGTGCTGCAGAGTGATCAGGAGGGGAGGAGGTTAGCCAGGATTTAGAGTAGTGGCATGTCTCTATGTGACCTACCTCCTTGGATCTCCTCTAGTGTCGGTGCCCTCAGGGACAGAGACCAGAAAACCAGGAACAATCATCCCACATCAGCCACTGGCAGAAGGGACCCAGGTGCCCCAGACTTCATAACCATGCTTCATGAGGGACCCACTGGGCTACCCGACATACATTAAGGGAGTGTGGAGGGGTGACCTGGGGTCCCCTCCCTTCCCACCTGGGGGGTATAACCCAGGCAGGATAGGGGCAGGCCCACAGGAGCTCCTGAGCATTATCTGGGGGTGAAGTTAAGGGATACCCAGCCTAGGGATCGCCGAAAAGTGAAGACTGATGCTGTGAGATGGGGACATAGAAAGAGAAATTAAAAAAAATTTAAAAAGATGCTGAAATCTTAGAGATTCTGTGCAGTGACATGCAATTTCCATGAGGCACCACAAGAATTCAAAATCCACAAACCAAGCAGGATTCCATGATTGTTACCGGTGTTACCGCTAAAAATGGAAAACCAGGGTCCCTGCTCATGGACGGCCTTTATGATATTAAGAGTGTTTTAAAAACTACTGATATTGAGATGTTGCACATTGTTCAGCTTTTCTTAAGGGCCCAACATGGTCAGGCTTTTCAGCCCACCAGTACCTGGGAAGCATTGTTTTCCTTCCAGCCACCCAAGATATCACCTACTGATTCCCACTTTATAGATATGCCCATAACCCAGGATGAGGTCAGGTTGGAAACTAACTGTTTGAAATCTGGAATATCGCCTGGTCCAGATGGCCTCATTAATGAACTGTATACATTTTTTCTGGACAATATCAGCATTATTTTGACTCAGGTTTTCAATGAAATCCTTGCTAATTCTAAACTGCCTCAGGGTTTTTCAGATGCTTTGACAATTTTTTTTATTTAAAAAAGGGAATAAACGCGGTGTTGGGAATTGGAGACCGATTTGCTTATTAAATACGGATTATAAGATTTTTTTAGCTATTTTGTGCCATAGGCTCCAACGTGTTGCTTCACCACTGATACATCCTGTTCAAACTTGTTCTATTCCAGGTAGACACAGTCACCAGAATTTGATACTACTGAGGAATATTTGTGGCTGCAGTCGACTGGGGAAGCTTACTGGATATTTACTCTCTTTAGACCAGGCTAAGGCCTTTGACAAGGTTTCCCATGGGTTTTTGTTTCAAGTCCTTCAGAGGTATGGGTTTTCAGATAAATTTAGAGCTTGGGTAGGGCTTTTGTATAGTGATGCCAGAAACTTGCCCCTCGTTAATGGGATACTGGAAGACGGGATTGATTTTAGCAGGGGGGTGCGTCAGGGGTGTCCGCTTAGCCCTTTATTATACACCTTTATGTTGGACCCTTTAATTCAGGAACTCCTTCATCATCCACATATCATGGGTTTGTTGCCAGCTTTTGATATTCCTCCTCAGGTTTTGGCTGTCTATGCTGATGACATGTGTCTTCTGCTTCAAAATTCAGTTTCAGGCCTTTTAGCATTAAATATCTTAGCACAGTTTGGTTTGATTTCAGGTACTTCTGTGAATTATGACAAGAGTGCTGGAATTTTCATGAGGGAGGGACCTTTTGAGCACATGATTGGGCAGATAGCTATTTCTTCGGGCACTATTAAAATATTGGGTTGTTTTTTTGGTGCTGGTGATCTGGCTGATCTTAACTGGAAACTGCGCACTGAATTAGGTGAGTGTAAGGTTCAGTTATGGAAGTTCTGGACTTTTTCTAAACAAAAATGTGTTTTGATTGTCAAAAAAATTCCTGCTACCTCTGTTTCTCTATTTTAGTTCTGTGTTTCTCTGCCTAGACAATATGAAACCCACTTTTATAATATTTTTTTTCAAATGTTGTGGGGAAGCCGATTGAACCCAGTTAAGCGTGATTTTACGTATTTACAGATCAAGGCTGGTGGCCTTGATATGATTAACCTGATTGTTTTTTATTTCTCCTTTTTATTAAGTCTACATTTAAAGAAGTTGCACAGTATCAGTCTCATCCTTGGGACTTATGGACATTTTTTTGCTCCAGGATTTTTTGCCATGATGGTCCACTGAGGCACCTATTGTTAAATCTAATTATAGGGCACCTTCATTCCTTCATTTAGTGGTTGTCAGGCTACGTCAGTGGCATCTTGCTCAAAGCGAGGTTCATCGGCTTTCCCCAAAGGCCTGTATATTAGAATAATGTCCACTAATTTTTTAGTCCAAATGGATTTTCCCAGATGTTTTCCTACTAAATTACATTTGGCTTTGAAAGTACTGGCTGACAGGAGGATTCCTGACTGGATGTGAGGTGTGACATGGCTTAGTTGCCACGGGAGACTAGGGGTCAAGGGAAATTTGAAACATAAGGCTATTACTGAAAGAAGCTGTATTTGTGTTGAATGTGCAGGAATGGAAGAAACTATGGCTCATTTTTTTTTTTTTTTTTACCTGTCATGATGCCTGTCAATTTTGGTCTGTTTTGCTTGTTAAGTGGGGATGGGGTGCATCTTGTCATATTTCATATGAATGTTTGGTTCTTGGGGATTATTCGTTTTTTTCCCCGCTATCATCCGAGCACCCAGAATGTGACATTTGCTTCCATTAAGTTTTATTTGTGGCAGGCAAGATGTTAGTTTTCCTTACAGCATACTGATACCTTACCTTCTGTTGTTCTGCTTCACATTGAATCAGCTTTATGGACTCAAAAGGACATTGAATCCCATCATTTGATGGTTCACTTCTTTCATGAATATTGGAAACATGTCTACTGGATTTGACACTATCTGTACCTTATCATGATGATTGTACAGTTGTTTTTTTTTTGAGTAGTTCTTCTGTGATGTCATTATTTTTGGTATGTACTTTCTAGTGAAAATGCATTGATTTTTTTGGTTTTTGCAATAAACAATTCACCTACTCTTTTCGATAAGTGCCATGGGATCTATAACATCCACCTGAACTACCACCAATCCAGGCAGATGGGACCTCGGTTTAACATCTCATCCGAAAGATGGCACCTCAGAAGTGCAGGGCCCCTCTCATGCTGCACTGCAGTGTCAGTACTGGGATATTAACCCAAGTGCCAGATGTAGGAACTGAACCCACATCCCTCTAATCTCTCAGCCTCAGAGGTGAGTGTGCTACCTACTGAGCCACTGACACTGACAACTTTGCACAACTGCTTCAGGCAGTCTACAGTGTGCTCACTGTAGTTGGAAGCCATTTTTTTCCCTAACTATGGCTACTCTATTGGGGACTGGGGCTCCACCTGGAGGGATGCAGTCCTATACAGGTGCGATGGTCTGCATCTATCCAGGAGGGGAACCAGAATCCTAGGTGAGAGGTTTAAATGCTTCATTGGCAAGCATTTAAACTAGCCAAGGGGGGAGGCACTGAAAAGGAGAAGGGAAATCCTAGCCCCCAAAAATCAGGGTAGTTAGTGAGGTAAACACCAAGATAGAGCAGTCAATAGGGAGAAGGGCAGGGGTAAATGGAGAAAAAGACAAAGGCAGTAAGGACAGGGATGGGACAAAAAGAAATAAAGCCGTAAAAAAATGGAGGGTAATGAGTACCAATGCCTGTAGTCTAGGTAAAAACTCCCCAAAATGGTGGCCTTGATGGAAGAGGGATGCCTGGATATCGTGGCAGTCACAGAAACATGGCACACAGAGAACCATGACTGGGATGTCAACATACCAGGGTACGCAATCTATAGGAGGGACAGGGATGGAAGAAGAGAAGGAGGAGTAGCTCTCTATGTAAGGGAAGGGATCAAAGCAACAGAACTAAAGGGTAAACAGGGAGGAGAGGAGGCACTGTGGGTCACCCTGGAGACTGAAAATGGCTCCACAATCCGCACAGGGGTTGTATACAGACTCCCGTCTCAGGGGGAAGAAATGGACAAGAAAATGACAGAAGGTATCCTTGAGATGGCAGAGAAAGGGGAGATATTGCTGATGGGGGACCTGGGTATGCTAGATGTTAACTGGAGTACCTTTGCTGCAGCCACATCCAAGAGCAGGGCCATTCTTGATGCCCTACAGGGGGCATGCCTCAAACAGCTAGTTTTGAAACCCACTCGGGAGGGAGCAATCTTAGACCTGGTACTCTCAAATGGGGACAGAGAGAAGATCTCTGATCTTGAAGTGGGTAGCCATCTGGGAACAAGCGGCTACCAAACAGTGTGGTTCACGATAAACTTAGCTGTAGAGTCAAGCCTCACAAAAGTGAAGGTACTGGACTTCAGGAGGGCTGATTTTGTAAAAATGTGAGAGTGCCTCAGAAAAGCACTAGCAAACAGGCAAGAAGGTGGGGTGGAGCAACAATGGGGAAACATCAAAACCGCCATCGCAGAGGCAACATGCCTTTGTGTGAAGCAAATAAACAAATCAAAATGAAAGAAAAAGCACTATGGTTCTCAAAAGAAGTGACGGGGAAGGTAAGGGAGAAAAAGACAGCATTTAGGAAGTATAAGGAAACACAGAAGGAGCAGGACAGAGAACTGTACCAGTTAAAGCAGAAGGAAGGGGGAAGGCAGTCAGAATAGCAAAGGTCCAAACTGGGGAAAAGATAGCCAACTCAGTTAAGAAGGGGGATAAAACCTTTTATCGGTACATCAAGGAGCAAAGAAAGACTAAGGCAGGGATACTGAAGCTGAATAAACAGGAAGGTGGTTGGGCAGAGAGCGACAGTGAAAAAGCAGGGATACTGAATGAATACTTCTGCTCAGTATTCACAATGGAAAAGCAGGGGGAGCTACCTAATCCATTCAATAGAAGCACTCTGGATAGGAGGTTGATATTAGTCCTTTCACAGAAGAAAGGGTTCTGAAAGAACTCTTAAAACTGAAGGTGGATAAAGCAATGGGGCCTGATGGGATTCATCCCAGAATTCTAAAAGAACTACGGGAAGAACTAGTAACACCACTGACTACCCTTTTTAATAAATCATGGGAGGATGGCATGGTACCTGAGGACTGGAGGAGGGTAGATGTGATTCCCCTTCACAAAAGTGGGAGCAAGACAGAGGCAGGAAACTAAAGACCTGTCAGTTTGAACTCAGTGATAGGGAAAATAATGGAATAACTTCTGAAGGAAAGAACTGTTGAGTACCTACAGTCCAGTAGGGCACAGGACCCAAGGCAGCATGGATTCACAGCAGGAAGGTCATGTCAGACAAATCTAATTGATTTCTTTGACTGGGTGACCAAAGTAGTAGACCAGGGAGGGGCTGTGGACTTGGTCTACCTAGACTTTAGCAAGGCATCTGACACAGTCCGTACAAAAGATTAATAAAAAATTAGCCAGCATGGGAGTGGGTCCCAGGGTGGTAGCCTGGGTAAAACACTGGCTGGACAACAGGACACAGTGGGTAATAGTAAATGGAGTCCACAGTGAAGAAAGGGGGATTACTAGTGGGGTACCGCAGGGTTCAGTACTGGGGCCGGTCCTTTTTAATGTCTTTATAAGTGACATTGCAGAGGGACTGGAAGGAAAGTATGTCTCTTTGCAAATGACACAAAGATCTGCAACAGGGTTGATACTAAGGTAGGGTGGAAAGGATGAAAAGGGAATTGGCAAGGTTGGAGGAATGGTCAAATGTATGACAGCTTAGATTCAACACAAAGAAGTGCAAAGTAATGAACCTGGGAAACAAAAACCCAGGGGAAGAGTACACAGTGGTGGGTGAGATACTGACAACAATAAAAATGGAAAAGGACCTGGGGGTAGTCATATCAGATGACCTAAAGGTGGGCCAGCAATGTGAGGAGGCAGTAAGGAGGGCTGGGCGGATACTGGGATGCACAGGGGGAGGCATCACCATTAGAAAACATGACGTCGTTGGCCCTCCATACAGACAGTTGGTAAGATCACATCTGGAGTACTGTGTACAGTTCTGGAGACCCCATCTCTGCAAAGACATAGACAGGGTGGAGGCTGTTCAGAGGAGGGCAACTAAAATGGTGCAGGGTCTGCACCAGAAGACATATAAAGAATGACTAAAGGAGCTTAAGATGTATAGCCTCAAGGAAAGGAGGGAAAGTAGAGACATGATAGAAACTTTCAAATACCTCAAGGGAATCAACAAAGTCTGAGAGGGTAGCATCTTTCAGAAAAAGAGATGTGCAAAAATAAGGGGACATAATTTGAAGATAATGGGGGGACGGCTGAGAGGTAATGTGAGGAAGTATTTCTTCACAGAGAGGGTTGTAGATGCATGGAACAGCCTTCCTGAGGAGGTCATGGAGTCAAAAACAGTGGAGGAATTCAAGAATGCATGGGACAGACATAAGGCAATTCTAGTGGGGGTAGGAGGAAGTAGGCTGTTGGTTAACTAGGATCTGCAGCTTATCCGTTAGGTAGGGAAATGGGTAGACTAGGTGGGCCAAGCGGTCCTTATCTGACGTCAAATTCTATGTTTCTATGTTTCTAACTTGCACTTTGAAAAAAAATAAAACAGGTAGGAACTTGACTGTAAGCAAAATTGTATAGTTCTGTTTCCTTTTTAAAAATAAATCACTGCCTTATTTTGCAAGTGATCTGTACAGTATTAAGCTGACAGACTGAACAGTTAAAGCTTGTGTTACCAATTTTTATCACACTGCTGCTAACCAAATCTGTCACGACCGCACTCAGCAGGTCAGGCCCTCTGCTCCCACAGTGCCAACCTCTGAGCGCAATAGTGTAACGGACAGGGTAAACCTCCTGTCTGCTTTTGGGTCCGAATCACCTTTAGTCTCAATCGTCTGGGGGGATTCAAACTGTGAACCTTATGGTAACATACCCAATGTACAGACTCAGATATGTACCCTCTTCAGGGATTG
This sequence comes from Neoceratodus forsteri, assembly GCA_016271365.2. Classification (NCBI taxonomy): domain Eukaryota; kingdom Metazoa; phylum Chordata; order Ceratodontiformes; family Ceratodontidae; genus Neoceratodus; species Neoceratodus forsteri. Next base: position 562,032,851 of record CM028130.1, on the reverse strand, counting down.
TGGTACTATCTTTCACCAGGGGCACCAAGCCAGGCTTCCAAAATGAATCTTTAAAACTCTATAAAAGACCTTAGGTACAATATATTCTTACCTTTTCCTAGTTTAGTAACACCATGAAGCTGTTGAACAATTGTCAGACTTAACCCTCTATACGTCGCATGCAAAAAGAACTGGCAGACACCCAGGCAGTCTTTAAATAACAGATTCTTTACTAAAAGATTATAAAAATATGAAAAAAATTTAAACACAGAACAATATATCAAAGAGCTCACAATCACATAAAAGAACAAGGGAAGATTACAAAACAAAAACTCCTACCACAATACAGCTAGACTTTTTCTATCTAATGTATTACCTCTATAAGTGACTCTAAAAGTTAGAACAGAGAGCTGTGTCTTTGAGTCCCAAAATTATATGTCATATTTCCCAGTTACAAAGATATATTTCAACCCCATCTCCCGGCCCCTTTGGTGAGTCATCTAGCTCCTCCTTTTTAGAATTAAAAAAATACAAACATGATGTCCTAGCAGGAGGTATGTTAAACAATGTGGCATAAGCAAAAAATCATTTCCCACATTATGAGTCTTTGATCAGCCAGTTCCTTTGAGTATTTACAACCCTGCAATCCCTCACCTATGTGTGAAATGGACATGTCCTATCCTGTAATAAAATGTATATTTTAGTTTTTCCAACTTCAAAGCAGGAGGTCATAAAAAGGCCATAAAATGCCATTTCTCAAGGATATTAATTACATTACAGAGATCTCCTGGTCAGTTTAATATATCCTGTAGCTTCACTGAAACCTGGGGGGGCACCCATGGAAGCACTGTGACAATCATACACTATATTTTTATATTACAAGTATCATACTATAATCATAACCAGCTGGCCAAGCATCACAGGGTGTATAGCTCATCCGTGTTGGCCCCTCCCCCTTCCCTTCATAGACTGGATACCCTCTGCAGTGCCTTGTGTCACTTTGCTTCCAACTCTCCTCCCAACACCCACTGTTCCCTCTATTTCTCCCTTTCCATCTCCTCCCTACCCTTACGTCACCAGTCCCACTGCTCTGCCTTTATTAGCAAATACTGGTTTGGCTCCCTTTCCTCTTACCTATCTTCTCTCCTCTCCTATCCTATCCTGGGGAGCAGCAGAAGCAGAAGAGCTGTTCAGGGAATTGCTGTGTTATTCTTTTTTCTGTTTAACTTTGATGTTGGAATTGTTTATGCTGTGAGGGAAAAAGTTGGGGATTTAAATCAGTACTGTGAGTCACAACTGTTACTGAGTGAAATTCTGGGCTGTGATATTTAATCTGTGCTGTTTGAATTTTTGGAGCTTTTACTGGTGAGATCCACTCACGTGTGGAGCTCAGACAGGAAGCTACAGTTTGGCCTTGTATCTTTGTGTGGGATTGAGACATCTCAGTGGGGAAAGGGTCAGAGCTGATTGACTCTCACGACAGTCAGGGTAGGGCCCAAACCCCACCTTCATCCATCCCTCCCACCCTAGAGTACTTCACATTTATAGGGGAGAAGCTACCCTACAATTGGTGGACAAGACTGCCAGGTGAAGCCCATTTCATTCCCTGGAGAAGTATGAAAGCCCCAAAGCATGTAAACATAGCTTTTAAACTGGGAAAGTCTCACCCTTGGGCCCAAAACAAAAGCTTTCCACAGGCAAGAGGAGAATATGGGGGGGAGCCACATTGGAGGGGCAAATGGAGCAGTGTAAGGGCAGATCCAGGGCTGGATCCCAATGCTTCAAGGGCTGGGGGCATCTTTGGGTGGGTGGTAAGGTGTACTGACCATGGGTCAGCCAAGGTACTGATTATAGCCTGGAAATGGGGGAATGTATGGCATGTAGGCAGATTGCACAGCTAAGGGAGGAGGTGGGATGGTTGAGATGGGCACTAAGTTGGGAAAGGGAGAGGAGCAGATGGGGGGGACATGCAGGTTCCTGCTGAGGGAGCGATAGCAAGTGCGGAACAAGGCAGAGTCAAAAGGGGAGCTGCAGGGGGACAAGGAGCAAACTCAGCCACAGAATGGGGAAGATGGCATGGTGACTGGAGGAAAGTTGGGGAGCATGAATACAAGGGGGGGAGGGGGAGGGGAAAACACCAGAGGAGATACAGGAATCCCAGATAAGAGCAGCAATGGGCACAAGAGAAACCTGGGGAAATAGCAGGTGATGCAATATAATGGTACAAAGCCTGCACAGAGGACAAGGGAGGAGGGAGCAAGGGGAGGATTATTGACCAGAGGGATACAGGCAGTGGACTTAGAACAGAAGAATAGATTTTCCCCACTAGAGGTGCTAAATGGGGTTGAAGAACAGGAAAAGGGAGCTGAAGAGCACACAGGGGAAGAAGGAGAGGCAAGCATGAAGGAAGGTGCAGAACTATTGGAAAAGGGGGAGGTACTATCAGGTAAGACCAACAGGTGAGCTCAGAAGGAGGGGGAGACAGCGTGCTCGGGTTCAGAGGAGCAAAAACTGAATGGGGGAGGAAGGGAGGAGGGTCCCTATGGACAATCAGGCAGAGTACAAGCAGGTACAGATAAACAGGGAGGGGAAAAATTAGAAAATGTAGGGGCAGAGGCAGACAGCCTGACAGAGCCTGAGGGGGAGCAAAGCTGGGGGCACACAGCGAGAAGAAGCTGGGGGAGCACAGAGTGAGGACAGTGTTTCAGTAAGCGAAATGGGCAAAGTGGGTATTGATACTAAGGTAGGAAATAGTATGCAGGGGGTTGGGGGAAGGATAGTAGGGAGGCAATCAGAAGAAGATGAACAGCAGGGTCCTACTGTTTGGGACTCTATAATAAAAGGGATTAGATGGGTGGAAGGGGAGATGAAAACAGCGCAGTGTGGGTGGAGTGTCTACCAGGCATGACAGCAGTGAAGGTCATTCATTATATTCCTTCAAGGGGGAGGCAGCAGGATGAGAAAACGCACCTGCTGTTCCACCTGGGAATGAATGACCTGGCAGGAAGTAGCCTGATGGAGGTGCAGGCTAGATTCAAAGCTCTAGCTAGATACTGTAGCAGTCTGGGTTCTAAATCAGTGGTGTTCTCAGAGGTGTTATTAGTACTGAGGGCAAGCACTGATAGGAAGTAGAGGATTAGGGAGTTCAATGAGTGGCTGGTGGGGTGGGGTGAGCACATAGGATATGGCTTGGTGGGGATCCACATGGGAGAATGAGAGCCTATTTGCACCTGACAGACTGTACCTGAATAGGAAGGGGGCAGCAGTACTAAAATGCAAGCTAGAAGAATACATAGCAGATACCTACAATTTAAACTAGATTGGGGAGGGGGTGGTGGGGACAAATCTGCTCCATAAGGTTCCCTACCACCCCGTCTGTCTACTCCGTTCCACCAACGAGGGATTGCTTGAGATTCCCAGGGTCTGCCTCAAGACATCTGGGGCTCATACTTTTAATTCTGTAGCCCCAACCCTGTGGAATTCTCGACCTCGTCAGGTAAGAGAGTGCCTGACTATGGAGCACTTTAAGTCATCCTTAAAGACCTACATTTTCACTCTCGCCTTCCCAGACTATGAGTAATCACTACACTATGATTAAAATGAGAAAAGAAAAGTGTGGCCCACTAGGATCTGAACCGCAGACCCCTGGTGCGCCATTCCAGTGCTCTAACCATTAAGCTATAGGCTCACATAGTTAGCAGGCCTCAGGCTTTCCTTAAATCCACACAAATTCCAAATATGCCTGGCAGGGGCCAAACTGCACTGAGAAGTGATCTGTTTGTTATTCTACTATGTTCCTACATTGCAGGATTACGCAACACTGAGAAAGGAATTTGTGTAGATTTTAGGAAAGTCTGAGGCCTGCTAACTATGTGAGCCTATAGCTTAATGGTTAGCGCACTGGAATGGCATACCAGTGGTCTGAGGTTCAATTACCGGTGGGCCACACTTTTCCTTTCTCATTTCCATCCTTGATTTAAAATATACCTGGCAGGGGCCGAACTGCACTGAGAAGTGGTCTGTTTGTATTTCTGATACACTACGATTAGTTATTTGGCAATTTTTATCTATTTGTTATTTTAATTACTGTACAGCTCTTTGATACCTGTTGACTTGCACTTATAAATAAATAAAGTTGAAGTTAGTTGAAGTAATGCCAAGAAGTGCACTGTGATGCACCTAGGGAGGAACAACACAAAAGTGGGGCACACTCTGGGGGGGAGGAAATCAAAGAATCAGAACAGGAAAGGGATTTGGGGATTATTGTCTCCTCAAACCTTAAGGTAGGTTTCCAATGTAGTAGGGCGGTGGGAAGGGCCAATGGAATGCTGACATGCATAGGCAGGGCATTACTAGCAGAAGGAAGGAGGTTAAAATGCCCCTCTACAAAGCCATGGTAAGGCTGCAGTTAGAGTATGGGGGTCAGTTCTGGAGATCACACCTCCGCAAGGATATAGATGCATTGGAGAGGGTTCAGAGAACGGCAACAAAGATGGTGTAGGGTTTGCAGGGGAAGATATATGAACAGAGGTGTAAGGAGCTGAATCTATACATGCTGGAAACAAGGAGGGAAAGGGGGGACATGATTGAAACCTTTAAATATGTAAAGGGACTCAATAAAGTAGGTGAAGGAGATCTGCTGAGGAGGAAGGAGGGAGCCACAACTAGAGGGCACAGCCTCAGATTGCAAGAAAATAGGTTTAGGGGCAATGTGAGAAGACGCTTCTTCATAAAGAGGGTGGTGGAGCCCTGGAACAGACTGCCGGATGGAGTGGTGGGGGCTGAGATGGTGGAGGAATTTAAGCGGGCATGGGACAGGCATATGGGACTGAGTATAGGGGGAGGGTGCGGACAGGTGGGGAGGGGTGTATGTGAAAGGGGAGGGTTGGGCTGACTAGATGGGCAAGAATGGTCCTTTTCTGCCATTAAATTTCTATGATTCTATGATTCTGATACCCCCTCCTTACTCCCTACCCTCAAGGGACAACCGCACCTTCTCTACTCCTCACCTCCACTCACAATCTGGTCAAGCTACTTTCTCCTACTGGCTCCCCTCCCTTTGGAATCTGCTCTCCTCTCAACTTCATCTAGCCCCCTCCCAACTATCACTAAAATGCCTAATAAGGCTCACTCCTCCCCCTCCATGTACCTGTCACTCCCCCACCTAACGCCTTTGCTCCCTTTTCCTCCTCTGCTTTCAATCTCCCATCCATTCCCTATTTACAATTGGGAAAGTACATTTGAAAAAGATGCCCCATTCAAGTGAACGGAGCACACACCCCCATGCTCTGACCTATAAAGACATCACAAAATGGAGAGGGATCATGCGGCCAGCCCCTTGGAGGCAAATTACAATATCTTCCCTTCCTTTTGGGGCTATATAAAATAAAATAAATAAAAAATTGAGACTATCCTGGAGGAGCTCTTGATGAGGTAAGGGAGCTCCCTGCTTAATTTTTTTTTATGGAAAAATATCGGGGAGAGGTGCTCTTTAAATAAATAAATAGATAAGCATTCTACTGTAGGGTTCAGCTTGCTTGCTTTTAGTAACAACTGTCAAGTGTTTTGCAGAAAACTGGAAAAACATACTAACAAGAGCATTCATAACCATCTTTGTTGGTAGTTTACTTAATTGCTCTTACTTGGTAACCCCCATAGTAGTCTCATGGTACATTACACCATGTGGTAAAATATGACTTTTTATTTTACAATGGAACAGCCCTCAGTGATGTAAAAAAAAAAAGGTTCAAACAACAGTTTTTGTTAGCCATAAAAAAACAGCATGGCCTGCTTTCAGTTCCATAAGAGAGTATCTGGGCTCAGAGGTCAAAACTGGCACCTCTCCACGAGCCAAATGCTGGTCAATTTTGTATTGGGCTAGTAAAAAATTTAAGTAGGTTGTGGGCTTGTACTGGGGAAGGTAATATTGCAATAAGTACACCAATTGAGCCAGTAGAAATGTCTATGAGGCTAGTGGATTTCCCAGTCACAAGCCCTGCTGGCTAGTGGCTGCAGAACTTAATTTTGACCCCTCATAGGCTACCTTACTGGATTAGACTACTTACAACAAACACAAGAAAATATGGCCCTGGCTCATCTGTACGTATGCTTGTCAAATTGCAGTAGGCTTCATTTTGAGCCCACCCATTAGGTAGCGATAGGATTGCCACAAATGATACCAGTGATCTCGGTTTGGAAACTAGCCTGAGTCGTTGAGACCAGCCAGAGGAAAAGGATCGAGCTTCCCAGAGGATCATCTCCTCCTCCTACTCTAGGTGGATTGCAGTCCAATCCCCACCAGTTGAGCACCACCTAGGGGGATCCAAGGTGGTGCAAATTTAAAGTGGAGATTGGAGTGGAAGGGGAGATGCAGGGGATCTGATGACGCACACACCTGTTGCTTGCCTGGCCACATGCCCATGGCCCAACATCTAGGAAAGGAACAACATAGGGAAGGAAAGCTCTCCCTGGGTAATAGGATGATGCCAGCACATTCAGTTCCTGCATCACCCACCCACTTGCCCAGTATGACAAAATCCCCGCTTCCACTGGATTTGTGGACTCCAAACAGGAGGTTCCCCTTGTCAGCCCTACCATGGGAGGGTTACCCACAGGGAAAGTAATCAGTGCTCTCTGGGGTCCAGTTACGGTGATGCATGGTAGCCAGGCCAAGGGAAGCCAAAATTCAGGATGAAAAAACATAATTAAAAACAAGCATTTGTCAATGCTGAATGTTGTCTTGCTGGCATTGGCATTGGTAGTGCAGAAGTTAGAGAGATGCATAATAGGAATGGCAATGAAGTATTGAATTGATGCTAACCCCACCCCCACCCTGCAGAGACTGACAGGCATTGGGGTGTGCCTTTGGGTCATTGGCCACAATGCTCATGCCATTTCACCTCACCATACCCTACAGACACCAACAAGTGTTGCAGTGTGCCTTGGGGGTCTTCGTGCCTTATGCTCATCCCATTCCATAAGGAAATGCACTGAGATGGGTGCAGTATAGGAGAATGGGGTGAACCTTGGGGCCAAAGAGTCCAAGGCACACCTCAATGCCTTTCACTGGCTGCAGGCTTGAGCATTACAGCCAAAAATCCCAAGTCACACTCCTGATGCCTGTCAGTCTCTACAGGGTGGGGATCACAGTTGGAAACCCTAACGCCCTGTGCGTTTGTTGGTATTTTCACTCCAAATTTTCAACATGGGCTTTTTGTGACCCCACCTCATGAACAGTGGCACTATCAGTTCGTTAGCCAAAAGATGATTTTGCACAGCGACTGCGCCATTTGGCACAACAGGTGCAAAAACACATTTCGAGCAGGATGTGAAAAATAACAGCTGTATTGTTCATGAGGAGGTGTTTGTAAACTAATGGTAATGTTTAAAATCTAGAGTTAAAATATGAAAAATTGGTGAAGTCACGAGCGTGCATAGAAACTGCACAACATACGCCCCAACACAATTATTTGGGGGATTTTTTAACCAAATTTTCAACATAGGCATTTTGGGACCTCTGCTCTTGAACAGTGGCACTGTGATTTTGTTAATCTGTTCTGAACATTGATTTCTCACAGCGACCGTGCCATTGTGCGCCAACTGTGTGAAAACATATTTTGGGCAGGATGTGAAAAATTACAGCTGTACTGTTCATAAGGAGGTGTGAAAAAATGGCAATGTTGAAAATCTGGAGGGAAAATATTAAAAATTATCAAAGTTACGAGCATGCGTGGAAACTGCGCAATGCACACTCGTAACACAGTTAATTTTTGGAATTTGCTCACCAAATTTTCAACATAGGCATCTTGGGACCTCTGCTCATGAACAGTGGCACTGTGATTTTCTTAATCTGTCCCAAACATTGATTTCCCACAGCAACTGCGCAACTGTGCGTCAGATGTGAGAAAACACATTTCAGGCAAGATGTGAAAAATGACAGCTGTACTGTTCATAAGGAGGTGTGAAAAAATGGCAAAGTTGAAATTCTGGAGTGAAAATATAAAAAATTCTCGAAGTTACGAGCAGGCGTGGAAACTGCGCAATGCATGCTCATAACACAGTCATTATTTTGAATTTTTTCACCTAATTGGCAACATAGGCTTTTTGGGGGGTCCACCTCATGAACAGTGGCACTGTTGTTTTATTAATCTGTCACAAAAGGTGATTCCTCGCAGTGACCATGAAATTACCTTTCAGGACCGAATAACGAAATGACAGTGACTGAGTTCATGAGGTGGGGTCCCAAAAACCACATGTTGAAAATTTGGGACCAAAACTCCAAAAAATGGCTGAGATATCAACCTAAATTGAAACTCCTCCATTCAGTGGCATTGTAGGACTTACCATCATTTCTTCACTTTGCGGTCAGCATTTGAAGAGTGCAGATGCGTTACCGGTCCACTGAAGATTGCTGCTCCCAACCTCCGCAGGTAAGTATGGGTGAGGGGGTGCACAGAGGTGGGGTGCACAGAGGAAGGGTGCAGGTTGAGGGAGGGGGCCAGCGGCAATGACGAGGGATCGTTTTCTTGTTTTTCAGGTTAAATAAAAAAAAAAAAGACTGTGGGTCCATTTTCTGTTTTTATAGGGAAACTGGATTTCAGCACACTGGGGTGGGCTCCCAGTGTGCCACTGTACTGTGGAATTAATGCTAACCCGGGGACTGGGCACCCTGAGGTCAGAGGATATGTGGGAAGGGGGCACATCTGACACCAGGAGTGAGCATCCTGGTGTCGAAAACACCACAGCAGGTTTTGGCACACTGGGGAGGGCTCCCAGTGTGCCACATTAAAAGATGTTTGAGGGAATTAAGCCCCCTGATGTCGCCAGGTGGGAGGCCTGGTCCATCAGTATGATCGCATCGTGCCTACAGTACAAGTGCCTTCAGGCTCTGAATACTCCCAGCCCATACAGAGCTTAGGCTGTGGCCTGCTCTGCATGGCTGGGGAAAAACTTTGGCACTGGACACAGCGGTATGTGGAGGAGGCAGGTGAGGGAAGCGCCTCCTCCCACCCTTCAGGCAGGTAGTGGTGGGGTGGCGAGGCAGAAATGTTACAAAGCAAACAGCTGTTTGCTCTCCTGCCACCTTCGCCGCCATGTTTATTAAAATGTTTCATCAGGAAAGGCATGTAGGAGGTGTGTCATCTGTGCCGGTGCATGACGAGCTTGTCTCTGATTGCAGCGGCAAGTTTGTTTCAAGTTGGTGGAACTTTGCATAATACTTGGGTCACCGCTAGCATGCTTGCTAATTGGGGAATGAGGGATGCACCTTCTAAAGTGTACCCTGCATTTACCAAAACTGACACACCTCTGCATTTCTCCTACTACCACAATATGTTGCTTGCGCGTGCACAAGACAACATAAAAAGTGCAGCTGTCCTTTAAGGATTTTAATGGCTAATAATAACATGAAATGCTGCTTTAAGACACTCCAGGTGTTGGGTTACCTGTGTTAGTCTGGCCCTAGAGTTATACATAAGGCACTCAGATTTGCCTTGTGCCTTCCCAGTGTTAGATTAACTGGAAGTAACCGAACCGTTATGCCTTGATGCTTAAAAGAAACACTGTCAGCAATTTGTTATGCTGTAGTTTTTAAATCATCTTTTGGTTCTACACAGTGATTTTGTTTGCTGTCATCTCTGTCTTTCTTAGTTGATCCATTATAAAAGCACTTACTGTTTTTTATTTTCATCAGTTTTTCCCATTTTTTAGTCGCCATCTTATTTTGTTTATACCACCGCTGGTACATGACGATCATGATGTGAACACACATCTGTTTGCAGTGTTTGTCTCTTTACCCCCACCTTTTGGTCAAACATAATCTCAAGATACACTGAAATTATAAATTTACAATTTCCTGGACTTAAACCAGTGACTTTTTGGGTAAAAGTGCTAAAAGATAGGAGCCATACAGTTATACTTGTGAGCCAAAAGAGTACGGCCCCGATATTCAGAAGGTTGGCACTATGCTAACAGGAACAGAGCCATGCTAAGTGGACATAGCATGTCCGAATGGGGCTAGATCCATATTCAGAGGGCCCCATAGTACAGCATGAAGTGGGTTGTGTGATTGCACTAAATACACCACTGCGTTCATGCAAATGAGGGAAACCCCTTGCATTCTGGGTGTCGTGGTATAGTGAGAGGAGCCTGGAAACACTAAAAGCCTGTTGAAGCAGCACTATTTACCGCTTCCAAAACCCTACTTTTAACAATGCAAGCAGTGGCACATGACCCCCCTCCCCAGCAGTACTGATGGCAGTCAATAACAGAAAAATATTCCCCCTGCCCTGATCCTCATTCACATAACATATCTATCTCTCTGGCAGTGTAGTGGTTTCCCCTACTGGCTGATCCCCTATCACATAAAGTATATATGCCTGGCAATCTAGTGGTATACCCCTCCCACCCGATCACTGTTGCATAAAGTATATATCCCTGGTCATCTAGTGTTACTCCCCTCTCATCCTGATCCCTGCTGTATAACTAAGTAGACCTCTCATCCTCAGCCCACCTACTCAGCAGCACCCAACATCTCTACCACCCATTGAGCACCTGACTCGCCTCAGAAATCTCAGTGTCATCTGCAGGCAAGATGAGGATAGTGACAAACACAGAAATTCCCCTCACCACCTCAGCCAGCTGTCACCTGAATAAATGAGATCAAGCATGCATTAGTACTGTACATTCACCTGGTCCCATTCATTCAGATGTCAGTCAGCTCAGGTGGTGGAAGGAGAATCCGTGTCAGTCACTCTTGCCCTCTCACCGACAGATGGCATCGGGCTTCTTAGTGTGAGCTGGGGGCCAGATGAGGGGGGGAGTGGAGGGTGGTGGGCACTGTCATTGAGTGGGTGGGCTGGGAAGGGAAGTATCAGCTGCCAGGTGAGATATACTTTAAGAGAATGGGGATTATGGTGGGGAGGGGGTACCACTAGACTGCCAGGAAGAGTTACTTTATGCAAAATGGGGATCAGGGTAGGAGGGGTTACCACTCGACTCTCAGGATGATATACCTTATATTAACAGGGACCGGGTTGGGAGGGAGCAATGACTGAAGCTCTGTACTGTGCCTCTGTGCAGACAAAGGCAAGGAGCCATTTATCAGAGCTTCCAATGGCCACATAATGCTATTCAAATGGCCTCAAAGTGCTAGATTTGCCTTTTGTGGCCACTAACATACAGGCCTTTAAAAATAGCATCCTAGAGCAAAGATAATATATTATTTGGGATGTGTTCCCAAGTGTCTGTTGCCAGCAAGGAGCTGTGGTGTGCTGAGCCTCTACCCTTTGCACAGCACTACCACAGCCAGGTATTCATACAAATAGTGCTCTCCTGGCAGGGTGTGCTGCTTGAATGAATACATTTCTGGAGAAGCTATGTGCTATCTAGTTCATGGCACTATAATTTGCACAGTGCAAATGGCTGCTTCTGAGTATGGGGGCCGACGTCTACACAGTCTGACTGGTAGTCTATGTTATTCTTCGCCCACTCTGTTAGAATAAGGACCAGGCTTCCATTTAAGTACTCTCAACCAGTCTCCTTTAGACAACATTCTGAAGCATCACTAAAGATCCTTATGAACAAACTATACACACACACACACACACACACACACATATGCATGTGCACATAAATACAGCACAAACACACACAAATTCACAAAAGCACAGAGACACAGAACCTGACTTCATGGACAAGATCAGCTGTGGGAGATTTAATTGTAAAGTTCACTTCTGGACTAGCCCCACACATCAGGTGTGTGAAAGCACAGACAAGAGTCCCCCTTTAAGTCCCAGAAAAAGACGAATAACTTTCCAAAATGACAGTGGGGTTATCTAAGCTCTGTAACATTTCTGAGTTGAAACTATTCTTACTTCTCAAAAATACTGGCTACACTTCCCAGCCTTTGACCTATGGAATTATTGTGTTTTGAGTTGACAACAAATTGCCTGAGTCTCCACTGACCACCCTGTTTCAGACCTTGTCTCCTGACTACCTCACAGACTGACAACTCACACATGGACCAGCCCCTCTGACCACTTGCCCACTGTGGCGAGGACTTTGATAGAGAAAGGATTTCCTCCCCTTGGGAATATCAGTCCCTGCATCCAAGCATTGGGGCCTGAATGTGCTGGAAACGTTCCATTGCTGGTGCATTATTCCTCTTGTTTTCACTCTGCCCTCCTTCAGGGACATCAACATTGTGGGCTCCAAACATCTACAAGCAATTCCATACCAGTGTAGAACCAGATGGCATTTCCCCTCACAATGAGCTGACACATGTGTTCTATCCCCTTGCCCAACAGGTGGCAGATACTTATCTGAATAACAGGCCACCCTCTCCCTGAATGTTAGGGGCGTCCAGGCAGATGGTATCATAACGTAATGCCAGTCAACTGTAGAGACCCTTGCTTGGGCCACGAAGCATGCCAAGTAACGCGCCAGGCATGGTGCCATTTGAGCAGGCCTATTTTTAATGCTTTTCTGACGAAATCATTGAAAACATTGCTAAAGTTGCACTTCCTACAGAAGAGCTCCCAGTGGACGTGTTTCTGCTTAACAGGAATTAATTTTGTTAAATCGAATTAATTTATTTAAAATATTGTGTGCTGTAGCAACCTCATGGGATGCAATGTCTAGGAGTCTTGAGGTTCTGGGGAGGGGATGGGGGGAGCCAGGCAATTAAAACATTCTTTACAATACACATTCATAAGTACAAAACTGACATATTAATAATAGATGACTAACACTGAGTAATTAGCAGCGATGGCCGTGCACCATTAAGTGACACAAGATTTGCTAGGTATACACCTGAGATGAGGATTTTATGTACAGTAAGTAGGGCACATTTGCTAAGTCATTTATGTTTTAAAGCTATACTACATGCTACAGTGGTTGTGGAGCTCCGGACTCATAGAGAGGACTTGCTCATGGTCGCACTGTGAGTGAAAGGTCATGGTGGGATTCAAACCAGGAATGTCCTGGCCTGAAATCTTCATTTGTTTTGTATATGTGAAAGGACTCTTTTTCAGGATTCAGGAAGGTCCTGGTGGGGCAAGATACATACAGTACAAACATACATACAAGCTTATATACATACACACACCATTCATGGATCATAGTGCAGTCCAGAAGTGTTTGCATATAGAATGTTGTACGGACATCAGTGTCTTATGAAATTATTTGACACCCTTGCGGTGTGTGACACTACAGAAATCATGAGGGCAAAGCCTGAGAGGTTTATCAATGTATCACACATGGCACACAAGGTTGTGTGTAAAATTCACACACCTACATGGTTTGTTGTTTATAACTATTGGCAAGCAGAGCTGTGTGAAACGTGGAACTCTGCAAGCAAAGATCTTCATAGAAACATAGAATTTGATGGCAGATAAGGACCACTTGGCCCACCCAGTCTGCCCATTTCCCTACCTAATGGATAAGCTGCAGATCCTAGCTAACCAACAGCCTACTTCTTCCTATCCCCACCCCCTAGAATTACCTTATGACTGTCCCATGCATTCTTGAATTTCACCACTGTTTTTGACTCCACAACCTCCTCAGGAAGGCTGTTCCATGCATCCACAACCCTCTCCGTGAAAAAATACTTCCTCACATTACCTCTGAGCCATCCCCACTCTAGCTTCAGATTGTGCCTCCTTGTTCTTGCACACCTTTTTTTCTGAAAGATGCTACCCTCTTGGACTTTGTTGATTCCCTTGAGGTACATGAAAGTTTCTATCATGTCCCCCCTCTCCCTCCTCTCCTCAAGGCTATACATATTAAGCTCCTTAAGTCTCTCCTGATGTGTCTTCTGGTGCAGACCCTGCACCATTTTAGTTGCCCTCCTCTGAACTGCCTCCATCCTGTCTATGTCTTTGCGGAGATTGGGTCTCCAGAACTGCATGCAGTACTCCAGATGGGGTCTCACCAGCTGTCTGTACAGAGGGATAACAACTTCCTGTTTTCTACTGGTGATGCCTCTCCCTATGCATCACAGCCCTCCTTACTGCCCTCTCACATTGCTTGCTGACCTTTAGGCCATCTGATATGGCTACCCCAGGTCCCTTTCCATTTTTGTTGTTGTTAGTATCTCACCCCCCATTGTGTACTCTTCCCTTGGGATTTTGCTTCCAAGGTGCATTGCTTTGCACTTCTTAGCATTGAATCTAAACTGCCACACATTTGACAATTCCTCCAACCTTGCCAAGTCCCTTCTCATCCTTTCCACCTCACTTTGTGTATTAACTCTATTGCAGATCTTTGTGTCATCTGCAAAGAGACATACTTTTCCTTCTAGTCCCTCTGCAATATTGCTTATAAAGACATTAAAGAGGACCGGTTCTAGTACTGAACCCTGCGGTACCCCACTAGTAACCTCCCTTTCTTCAGAGTGGACTTCTTTTACTATTACCCCCTGTGTCCTGTTCTCCAGCCTATTCTTTACCCAGGCTACCATCTTGGGACCCACTCCCAGGCTGGCCAACTTATATATTAATCTTTTGTGTGGAACTGTGTCAAATGCCTTGCTAAAGTCTAGGTAGGTCATGTCCACAGCCCCTCCCTGATCTATTACTTTGGTCACCCAGTCAAAGAAATCTATTAAATTCGTCTGACATAACCTTCCCACTGTGAATCCATGCTGTCTTGGGTCCTGTGCCCCTCTGGCCTCTAGGTACTCGACAATTCTTTCCTTCAGAAGTGATTCCATTGTTTTCCCAATCGCTGAGGTTAAACTAACAGGTCTGTAGTTTCCTGCTTCTGCCCTGCTCCCACTTTTGTGAAGTGGAATAACATCTGCCCTCCTCCAGTCCTCAGGTACCACCCCATCCTCCCCTGATTTATTAAAGAGGGTAGTCAGTGGTGTCACTAGTTCTACCCTTAGTTCTTTTAGAATTCTGGGATGAATCCCATCAGCATTTCCATGTAAACCACGGAATGACTTTTTGCGGATTACGTAAACTGCAGAATTAAATTTCTGCAGATCGCGGAAAAAGAGTTTGTGATTTATGCATATGAATCCACAAAAACATGTCACTTTGAAATATTGGAATTCTGCTACCAAAGGAATTCTGCAGCCTTAGACGTAATTTTCTGAAATTTAGCAGAATTCCATTCCATCGGAAATCATTTTAAAATTCCTCACAATACTACTAGTAAGCATTTTTAATGAAAGTGGGGATTCTGTTGCACATAGAGAAAGAGACATTTTGTGAGTTCAAATTTTTATATTGGCACAGTTGCGCAGCCAACATCTTGCGGTAGTGCAGATTTGGAGGCGCGGTCACTGTTGGGCGAATGCAGGGCACGCATTAGTAGGTGCGTCCCTCATTCCCCAATCAGCCTGCATGCCGGCGCCACACCACCCGGGTGAGCACATCTAAGGAAAGGTCCGCTGCAATGCGAACAAAGCTCGTCACATGCAGCGGACCTCCCGACGTGCTTACCTGACACAAACATGGCGGCACACTGCCCACCAAACTGCCGACTTTGGGGGTGTCCAATCCCCCTGTCGGCTCATCCTGCCCCCAATGTATGTGCCAACAGGGGAGCCCACTCTCCATTAGCATAAAGAACACCCCATTTGTTATATGCTGAGGGAGGTGCCCAATCCTCCTCAGTTCTTGCCCCCTCCCTCGGTTTCCTCGTGTGCCGACGGGGGTGCCCAATCCCCCGTCGGCTACAGCTCACCCAAAAACAAGGCTCTGTTGGCATGCTGGAGGCCCACCCCAGCATGCCACATGCCCTGTAAACATAATAACGGTCCCAATATTTTTATTTATTTTGTCCCTGTAAACAAAAAACGGTCCCTCGCTGTATCCCTTGCCCCCCCCACAACCTGCACCCACCCACTGCGCACCCTACCTCCCCACACCTCACCCTCATCCCATACTTATCTCCGGAGCTCAGCACGACGATCTTCGGTGGACCGGGAACATGTCTGCACTCTTCAAAGCTGACCGCGAACTGAGGAAATGCCGGTAAGCTGTGTAATGGAATAAATGTTTTTTTTTTCAACTTTAATGCATATCTCAGTCATTTTTTGAAATTTTGGCACCAAATTTTCAACATGGGTTTTTTGGGACCCCTCCTCATGAATTCTGAAACTGTCATGGCGTTAATCGGCCCCAAAAAGTGATTTCACGGTCACTGCGAGGAATCACCTTTCAAGGCTGATTAATGAAATGACAGTACAGTGTTCATGAGGTGGGCTCTCAAAAAGCCTATGTTGCAAATTTGGTGGAAAAATTCCAAACAATGACTGTTTTACGAGCGTGCGTTGCGCAGTTGCTATGCACGCTCATAACTTCGCGAATTTGCAATATTTTCATACCAGATTTTCAACATTGGCATTTTTTCACACCTCCTTGTGAACAGTACAGCTGTCATTGTTCACATTGTGGCCAAAATGTGGTTTTGCACTTCAGGCACAGAATAGTGCGGTCGCTGTAGGAAATTAGTGTTCGGGACAGATTAAGAAAATGACAGTGACACTGTTCATGAGTAGAGGTTCTAAAATGCCTATATTGAAAATCTGGTGATGATACTCCATAAAATGATTGTGTTACAAGCGTGCATTGCGTAGTTTGCACGCACACTCGTAACTTCGCGAATTTGTAATATTTTCACTCCAGATTTTCAACATTGCCATTTTCCCACACCTACTTATGAACAGTACAGCTGTCATTTTTCCCATCCTGGCCAAAATGTGTTTTCGCACTTCCGGCGCAGAATAGAGCGGTCGCTGTGGGAAATCACTGTTCGGGACAGATTAAGAAAATGACAGTGATACTGTTCATGAGCAGAAGTCCTTAAATGCCTATGTTGAAAATTTGGTGATGATAGAACATCAAATGACTGTGTTACAAGTGTGCATTGCGCACTTTCCACGCACCGTTGTAACTTCGCAGATTTGTAATATTGTCACGCCAGATTTTCAGCACTGGCATTTTTTCACACCTCCTTATGAGCAGTACAGCTGTCATTTTTCACATCCTGGCCGAAATGTGTTTTCACAGTTCCGGCACAGAATAATGCAGTCGCTGTGGGAAATCAGTGTTCGGGACAGATTAAGAAAATGACAGTGACACTGTTCATGAGCAGAAGTCCTAAAATCCCTATGTTGAAAATTTGTTGATGAAGCTCCATAACATGACTGTGTTACAAGCGTGCATTGAAGTGTTTCCATGCACCCTTCTAACTTCGCAGGAGCCCAATACAAAAGGCCAGCTTGCAGCGCCGGCAGAAATGGAATGAGTGAGTGAGAGAGGGGGTGTGAGCGAGCTTAATGGAGCTGTGTCAGGACTGCTTCAGATTTCTTTGTGGCCAGAAAAAGCCGCCAGTGCAGGCAGGAGCCCAGTACAAAAGGGCAGACTGCAGCGGCAGGAAACACAGAATGAGCGAGTGAGGAAGGGGGAGTGAGTAAGCTCAACGGAGCTCTGTTGGGACTGCTGCAGATTTGTTTGTGGGCAGAAAAGGGCAACAATGCACGCAGGGGCCCAGTACAAAAGGGCAGCCTGCAGTGGCGGGAAAACCAGAATGAGTGAGTGAGAGAGGGGGAGTGAGCGAGCTCAACGGAGCTCTACTGTAACTGATGCAAATTTCTTTGTGGGCAGAAGAAGGCGGAAACGCAGGCGTGAGCCCAGTAGAAAAGGGCCTGCAGCACCACGAGAAACAGAATGAGTGAGTGAGACAGAGGGACTGAGCTACCTCAACGGAGCTCTGTCAGGACAGCTGTGGATTTCTTTGTGGGCAGAAAAGGTGCCAACGCAGGAAGGAGCCCAGTACAAAAGGCCAGCCTGCAGCGCCGGCAGAAAAGGAACAAGTGAATGAGAGAGGAGGAGTGAGCAGGCTCAACAGACCTGTGTCGGGACTGCTGCAGATTTCTTTGTGGGCAGAAAAAGCCACCAACAGAGGCAGGAGCCCAGTACAAAAGGGCAGCCTGCAGTGCCAGGAGAAACAGAATGAGCGAGTGAGAGAGGGGGAGTGAGCCACCTCAATGGAGCTCTGTCGGGACAGCTGCGGATTTCTTAGTGGGCAGAAAAAGCTGCCAACACAGGCAGGAGCCCAGTACAAAAGAGCAGCCTGCAGCAGCAGGACAAACAGACTGAGTGAGTGACAGAGGCAGTAGCGTAGCAAATTCCCAGAGGGCCTGGGTGCAAGGGTATGTTATAGGGCCTCCCCCACAGTTTTGAATAAACATCAAAATTATGTTTGGGCCCCTCAATCCTCATGGGCCCGGGTGTGACTGCACCTCCGGCACCCTTGTAGCTATGCCCCTGGACAGAGGGGCAGTGAGTGAGCTCAACAGACCAACGCAATCAACATTCGGCATTGATAAATCCTTGTTGTTGTTGTTAGTACCTCCTCCCCATTGTGTGCTCTTCCCCAATGTTTTTTGTTTCCCAGTGCATTACTTTACACTTCTTTGCATTGAATCTAAGCTGCCATACTTCTGGCCATTCCAAGTCCCTTTTTATCCTTTCCACCCCGCCTTGTGTATCAACGCTGTTGCACAACTTTGTGTCATATGCAAAAAGGCATACTTTCCCTTCCAGTCCCTCTGCAATGTCACGTGAAAAGACTTTACAGAAGACCAGCCCCAATACTGAACCCTGCGGTACCCCGCTAGTAACTTCCTTCTTTGGAGTGGACTCTGTTTACTATTACCCTCTGTGTCCTGTTGTCCAGCCAATCTTTTACCCAGGCTACCACCTTGTGACCCACTCCCAGGCTGGCTAACTTGTTTATTAATCTTTTATGTGGGACTGTGTCAAATGCCTTGCTAAAGACTAGGTAGGCCATGTCCACAACCCCTCCCTGGTCCACCACTTTGGTCACCCAGTCAAAGAAATTAATTAGATTTGTCTGACATTACCTTCCCACTGTGAATCCATGCTGCCTTGGGTCCTGTGCCCCGCTGGCCTCCAGGTACTCAAAAATTCTTTCTTTCAGAAGTGATTCCATCATCTTCCCTACCACCGAAGTCAAACTAACAGGTCTGTAGTTTCCTGCCTCTGCCTTGCTCCCACTTTTGTGAAGCGGAATCACACCCACCTTCCTCCAGTCCTCAGGTACCACACCATCCTCCCATGATTTGTTAAAAAGGGTTCCACGTCATAATAACAATTGCGATTATGGCGAGTGTATAACGCCGAGAAGGAAGTCGGTAGTATACACTTCCATCCCCAACATCCGCAAAACAAAAAAGTGTTTTTGCAGGGTGGCTGTGCCCCCCACACACCCCTCTGAATTTATATTATCAGTTCCAGGGTGGTGCATGTCAGGGAGGGCGCAAAAGCCTACATTGGGAAAAAAATTAAGTGCCGCACCCGGAAGGAGCAGCAAAAGTAACTCACACCCGGACCTGAACCCTGCACCTGCTGCCTCAGAGCTAGCCACCCACACCACCACACCACCCAGCTAGCTCGGCAGCAGCAGGTAAACCCAGCCCTCAAATCCCTTCCCTGTCCCTCCCCTTCCCGTCGCTACCCCCCCTTTCTGTCGCCGTTCAGTACAGTCGCCCACAGTTGCTACCCTTGCATGGTAGCCCAAGAGTATAGCGCCGAATAGGAGTTGCCATTTTGACATGGCGCCCATATTCGGTCACTATACTCGCTGGATACCATTAAAAAAGGATAGTCAGTGGTGTCACTAGTTCTCCTCTTAGTTCTTTTAGAATTCTGGTGTAAATCCCATCAGGCCCCATTGCCTTGTCCGCCTTGAATTTTAGGAGTTCTTTCAGGACCCTTTCTTCTGTGAATGGACTAGTATCAACCTCCCTATCCAGAGTGCTTCTATTGTTTGGTTTAAGTACACCCCCTCTTCTTTTTTTGTGAATAAAACAAAAGTATTCATTCAGTATCTCTGCTTTTCACTGTCACCCTCTGCCCACCCCATTCCCCTTTATTAAGCCTCACTATCCCTCCCTGCAGTCAAAACTTTGAAAGCTGCTTAACTTGGAGCTGCCTGGCACTCTTTCATAACATTGCAATATCCAGCTCAGTCTGAGAGTCACAAGGGTTTTGTTAAAGAATGAAGTAGTGCTCACTCAGAGTCTACCCCATTTATTTAAGCAAAAAAATGTTTGTTTTTAAATCAGTAATAGTCTAGAAATGTATTTCTTGCAAAAGTGTCTGGAATCTGGCCACTGAACTCAAAAATGCTATTTTCACATTTGTATAATGCTGTGGTGTACCAAATTCGAAAGGCGATATTTTTTATGTTAATTTGTGTTAAAATAGAATGGAAAGATGTGTCTGCAGACATAAAATTCCATGGGCAGGTCTAGTCATAGTTACAAAAATCAAGCTAGTAAGAAACATCACAGGGCGTGGCTATAGCCACCAAGCAACATGGACACCTAAATTTACTCTCCTGCTACAGATCAACAACATCAACCATCACCTACGAGCAGGGCACAGTTCATCCAGGAATAAACATTAGGATCGGTAACGCCAGCCATCCAGCAAAAGAATTATTCTATTTTGGACTTAAAAACTAATTGGACTGACATACAGCACATCATCTTAAAGAGGGGCCCAGTATACTCCCCCACCAACTATACAGCACCATGAGCTCTCAGTCGACAAATCCAGCAGATTTGCAGCAAATCACACAAATGCTGACTCAAGTATTAAAAGATACCACAGAATTAAAAATTTCAGCAGCTGATACTAACCGTGAGCTTCCCCAGCTAAGTGGCCGAATCTCCTCAGTGGAACAGTGCAGTCTCTGTAGAGGAACAGACAGACTGTACACAAACTCAACTAAGAGAACAAGCATCCACTATACTGTACATTACTTACTCAAGGAAGTTCACTGTCTGGAAAACCGAGTAAGACGCAATAACATGCATATAGTCATTTTTTTGGAGGGGGCTGAAGGCCCAGATATGGCTCATTTTCTGCAGCAAACACTACCGCAACTCCTAAAGCCCCCAAACTGCCCACCAAATGAATTTGAGCACACACATGGGAGTTTGGCTCCAAAACCTAAACTGGGAAAATCTCCCCACCCCATCATTGCCAAACTCCTCCGATTCCCTGTAAAGGAAAATATTCTAAGACTGGCCCAAGAGTGGGGCCCATTAGTATGGCAGGGCTATAACATTTGTTTCTTTCAGGACTTCTCGGCAGAGCTCTCCTACAGGCGCCAAGCTTTTACTAAAGCCCAGTGAAGGCTCGTACAGCGGGGCTATCAATACAGCATGCAGTATCCTGCCACACTACATGTTCAATACAATGAGTTGCAACAAGCCTTTGCATCCCCTGAAGCTATGGAGCATTTTTTGTCAACTATTGCCCCCCCCCCACAACTGCTGACCCAGTCCTGATGGATACCCACCCAGAGCTCCTCCTGGTGCAGACAAGGAGCTGAGATCTTCAGTTTCTACAGAACCTCCCTGGCAACTGGTTAAAAAACAGAAGGGATGGCAAAGGAATTGTGGGCCACACTGAAAGGATACTCAGGGAGAAATGGCCCAGTTCCGCTCTCACAGCCGAAGTTTTGGCTCACCTGCTTCCTCCACCAGCCCGAGAATACCACAGGCTCCAAACCACTTTGCTGCGCTGGCAACTGTAGCCGAGCCGACACCTCTCCAGGAGTGGAAAAGAACCCACCAACCACTCCAGATCCACTCCATCTCAATCCTTCAGCTTGTTCCTGGGCAGACTGAGCAGCAATTAGCCCATCTTCCTCTGCTTACCTCATCTGGAACTGAAGACATGAACTCCCCTTGGAGGAAGGGTCCAACCCGCTGACCCAGCTCTACTCAGAATGGTGACTAAATTCCACCCATTCTAACTCTCAGCCCGCTGATTCCATGGCTCTGCTGGCCATGTCTTTAGGCCTGGAATTCCTAGGGCTCACGTTGTTTATTGCTGCATCAAGTTAACTGCTGTTCCTGTTTTAACTGTATGATGCAGCGTGTTTTCTTGGCCTGCCAGGGATTCCTGCAATAAGACGAGATGCCGATCCGGCATTACTGCATGACCCCCACATTAATATGCAATAGACTGCTAAAATAACTGTCAGTTAAGGGCTGACTCCAAAGATATTGACCCTCGGGGCACAAAATAACCTCAGGGGGCATTCATATCCCTTCTCTGTATTAGGGCATTGCTTTCTCCTGTCGTCACACAGGCAGGTGCCTGAAGAGAAAAAGACTATTGAGGATCATACATTGTGGGAACAAGTTTCTTTTTTTATTTCAAATGCCCCGGTTTCTTCATGACAACATCATGGACCCCTGAGGGCATTGTTCAATTTGTTTGCTGCCTACCTCTTTTTTATGGTTTTCATTTTCAGAGGGGGGTAGATGCAGCCTATTTCCTCCTGGACTTGTTTGGTTTTCCACAACAGTCGAAAAACTGATCTAATGTTTGTTGCCTTTGTTGTACTCCAAGGCACTCACCTATCCAGAGTGATTCACCTCAAAAGTATGGACCTACCTGTTGTTAATTCCAGATCCCACACATTTCTCGGTGGCTTTTAACCCCCCTCGGAGATAGTGCTCTATATTCCACAGCTCTCATATAAGCACTTCAACACTGCTGGAAAATATACTCCATGGGACTACTTCAGCTCATGAGCTCTTCCACTGTCATTACCCTGTGGCCTTTGATAAGTCCTCCAGCCTTTTGGGAAAACCCTCCTGCAATTTTACATGAAACTGGACTGCATTCCTATGGCCCAGTGGAACCCTAAACAGGGTCTCTGTAGCATAGAACCATCCATCACCCTGGCGATACCCACTGGCACCTGTTTTCAACCCCCAAGCCGGGCTTGCAGGAACAATCCATTGGCCCTCCTCAGGAGCCCTATTTATGCTCTTTCACAAGCACCTCGAGGGTATCTCCCTTCATGTTTGGCACTAACTTTATAAACCTGTCCACCCCAATGTATATCCCTATTCAATACCATCTGACAAATATTAGGAGGAATTTAATATGGTTCAAAATAAGAATTACTTGTATAGTAACCTCGACAGGGTAAAGGGGTGCAAAATTTCAAATGTTAAAACTATCAGTATTAAATATTCTTGTTTATTTTTTCAATATCCTCTCTGACTACTCTACTGGTTCCTCCTCACTCCCCCCACTCACACACCCTACGCTGAGCCCCTCCAGGATACAACTATTACCAAGACAAGCACAGGGCCACAGCCCAGTGTGTGGATAGAAACATCCTCCCCTCACCACAATCTACTATTCTAATCTTATATAATACACAGGGAGCTCCCCCTCTTTCCATTTTCCCCCCTTCCTTCCCCTGCACCCCTTATGTTGGACCTGGTGTTCTCACTGGTACTTGAGATTAGTGACCTCAGGATTAATCCGGTCCTTTGGTCTGATCATTGCACGGTGCAGTTCTCACTTGGGGCTCCCACCATAAGCCCTTCCCCTGCTGAGATGATTAGCTGCCACCCTTTATGGGGTTTGACCCCTGAGGGTTTTTTGGCAGCAGCAAAATTGTCTAGTGTGGGTGATGCATGTGGGGGAGGTGTTGTTGTCGGGGCTGACACCTATAATAGGGTGTTATCCGACACCATTAACTCCCTCACACCTGTCCGTGTATGACCCAGAACTTTGTACCTGAGGTCACCATGGTTTGATGGTGAGCTCAGGGAGATGAAGAAGATGGGTCGGAGATTGGAGTGCCGCTGGAGGAGATCCTGTCTGGAAGCGGATAAACTGATCCTGCGTGCCCACTACGGTGTGTACCAGGAGGCAATCAACCATAAGAAGACATTATTTTTGTCTAGGGAGATTGCCACCGGGAAGAACCGACCAGCCTCACTCTTCCGGACTGTTGAAAGGCTTTTACATCCTGCCTGTTTGCAGCCTGGGAGGGTTTTTTCCAATACTGATTGTGAGGAATTCACTCGGTTCTTTTCGGACAGGGTGTCCTCGATCCAGTGGGTGGCTTCTTCAGCCAGCAATGTTACAGCTGGCAGTGATTGCCTGATGTGTTCTGAGTGCACTCCATCTGGTTGGGGATAGTTTAGACCAGTGGAGGTTAGTGAGGTTATCGAGGTAGCAACCAATATGAAGCATACCTTTTGTGAACTGGACCCGGTGCCAACGCGTTTGTTAATGAGATGCGTTGACTCTGTTGGCTCGGTGTTTGCCTTGATTGTACGGTGTTCCCTTTCCGAGGGTGTCTTTCCAGATGCCTTGAAGGAGGCTCTGGTGAGACCCCTCTTAAAGAAGCCATCTTTGGACCCGGAGATCAAGTAAAATTACCGTCCAATCTCCAACCTTCCATTTCTGGGAAAGGTTGTTGAGAAGGTGGTAGCGCTTCAGTTGGAAGAGTACCTCGTATCTCATGAGTTGTATGAACCCTTCCAGTCGGCTTTCCATGCCAGACATAGCACTGAAACAGCACTTGTTTGGGTGCAAAATGATCTCCTCAGGGCTAGAGATCAGGGAGACAAGACAATTCTTGTTCTCCTTGATCTCTCTTCAGCATTTGATACTGTGGACCATTGTGTGTTGCTTGACCGCCTTAGGGACCTATGTGGACTCACTGGTATCGTCATCAAATGGTTTGAGTCCTTTCTTACCAACAGGAGGCAACGGGTTATGATGGGAAATTCTTCATCTATACGCAGTCTCCTTTTTTGCGGCGTTCCTCAAGGATCGGTGCTGGCCCCAATGTTGTTCGCAGTATATATGCTGCCTCTAGGTGGGATCATTAGGAAGTATGGTCTGCGTTTTCATTGCTATGCTGATGATATTCAGCTATACTTTTCCTTTGCCCCAGGAACATCATATGCTGTGGATGTGCTAAACATCTGTCTGGCCGAGATAAACAACTAGATGGCCTCCGGCTGGTTGCGGCTAAACCCCGATAAGACGGAGGTATTGGTAGTGGAGTCGAACAGAGTCCGTGATAGGATGCCTCTGACACAGAAACTGGGCTTGTTCTTGGAACTGTGTCATTGAAGGCCTCCTCTTGGGTGCCAAATCTGGGAGTGATTTTGGACAGAGACTTAACCATGGAGATTCAAATATCCTCCACGGTTCGTTCCTGTTTTTACCATCTTAGAAACATTGCCAGGATTAAGCCCCTTGTTCCGCCTCTGGACCTCCCTACTCTGATACATGCCTTAGTCATATCAAGGCTTGATTACTGTAATGCGCTCTATCTCGGGGTTACAGGAGGATCTCTCCACAGACTGCAGCTGGTGCAAAATGCAGCTGCCCGGTTGTTGACCGGGCAGCAAAAGTTTTGCTATATTACACCAGTTCTATGTGAATTGCACTGGCTGCCAGTCAGGTGGAGGATCCTCTTTAAGGTGGATCTTCTCACCTATAAGGCCCTACACGGGCAGGGCCCTGGTTACTTGTTAGACCTTCTGTTACCTGCCCTCTCCTCACGTCCTTTTCATTCCTCTAGTGGTGGCTTCCTGGCCATTCCCAGAACTAGGTTGAAGTCCGCTGGCGATAGAGCGTTTAGCGCCGCGGCTCCAGTTCTGTGGAATTCTTTGCCAGTCATGGTCAGGAAAGCCCCCTCACTAGATACTTTTAAGGCCCAGTTGAAGACTTTTCTTTTCTCTAAGGCATTTGACGTCTAGACGGACGTTTATGGTAATGTTTCTGATTTTATTAGCTTTTGTATTTTTGTGTATAAATTTATATTTATTATGTTTAAATGTATGTTTTAAAAATTTGTACGGTGCCCAGAGCCTCCGGGATTGGGCGTCTTTTAAATAAATTTTGCCTTGCCTTGCCTTGCCTTATATTTTCCGGGTCGTGCCTGAAAATAATCTTTCTGGCTAGTGTACCTACCCGGTAAACAAAAACTAAATAAAACTAAATAAATAACACACTCTTTCTACCTCCTTTCTTTCCCCTCCCTAAGAAAGGAACCACCCTCCATATGTAGCCTCTCTCTGGCACTGTCCAGGAGAGGGCCACTATCCCTAACTGGGTGGCCACTAGCCAGGTTAAGGGGTCTGGGTTCCCATAACTAAACGTAAATGGGGGGGTTCTTTCCCGAAAGCTAAAACAAAATGGTGGTGCTCACGGTTTTGCAGAAACAGTCCTTAGATGGCACAGTTCACTGAATTCCTGGGGATCGATGGATCACAGGCAGAACCAGGCACAATGCTTGAACAGGGGGCACAGAGGCTGCAGCTTGTTCTTGCTAGTAGATCTTGCAACTTGCCCCCTTTGGCTGATTACAGGAACCGTTGCAGGGCATGTGCACAAGGCCTGCCAACTACAGAGGACCCAGACCTGGGAGTGGCCCCACAGCCCGTCTCCCTCCGATCAGAGCACCCTAGCACTCAGGTACAAGACCCGTGATCCCCTACAGCAGCAGACCCCACTTGATGGGGGTTAACAAGTTCCCCACCTGGCCCTGGGTGTCAGCAGAAACATTCAGTACATTCTCTTCTGCTTCTCTGTCTTTCTGTTTCCTCCCACGGTGTGTAGCCACAGCAATCTGTTTCTCTTCTTTGTCTTGCTGTATCTCAGGAACAGACAACAGGCACCCGACCCAGAAAGGCACCTGTCCCTCCTTCTGCTTTCACAGTCTCTCAACTTTAACATAGCCACATTCTCGCTCTGGCTCACACATATCACCTGCACACGAAGTCCCTTTTCTCACCGTGCAGGTACATAGCAATTCTCCATGTTGAAGAGGCCCAATCTTCCTTTTCTTCTCTCAGCCAATTTACATTCTCTTGTTCCTCATCATTCCTCTGCACTCATGTCTTTTCCCAGGCTTAGACACAACCTTTGCCCTTTTCCCAGGTTCAGGACTCAACCTCTTATCTCTTCTTTTTTATTTCACTGCTGTGGTGCAATTTCAGAGCAACACAGAATGTTCAGCATCCTGCAGCTTTCCTTTTCTCTCTCTGCCAAGCTGCTTCTCTAACCTATTTTCTCTCACCAGCTTTTCCTTTCCTGAAGGGGCAGGCACTCCCTGCCTTGGGGGACAAATTGCTGGCAGCCCCCAGGCAGGCTCATTCTGCAGCCTCATTCTCTTCAGGGGCAAGAGCCCCCTTCCCTCTGGAGGAGCTCCCACTGAAGTGACTCAAAACCCAACAGTTCTGTCCTCTTGGCAGCTTTCTGGCAGCTCCCCAATGGTTGGAGCCACAGTCCATAAAAAATTAATATGAGGCTCCCTTGATGCTTCATTGGTGCAGAAAAAGGCGTCTAAACATCCCCCGGTATTTTTCCCCAAAAGTCTTTTCAATCAGTCCCAGAGTCCCTGGCAAGAATCTTGGCTCGATTGTTGGCTGGCTGGTGTCACACGGCTGCTCAACATGGGGGCTGGATGTAAACAGCATCCGAGTCCCAAAATCAAAGTGTCCCTGCAGCCAAACTCTTTACTTTTATTATACCTTTTCTCTACACAGCTGTAGCCACCCCATGCCCTCTAAAGTGACTGCACTCCTGAACAGCTTTACTTTACCCTTTCCCAGTCACTGCTGCCTTTCTGTATAGCCCCTAAACAGCTCATACACATGGCCCCCTTTATTCCCTGGCTGCAGTCCATGAACATATTTTATATATTTATTTTCCCCACGGACTGGCAGTCTTTCCATTTTCCTTTCACATCATATCTTTATTTATTTAATTAATCAACCTTTTCCCCTGTCCTAGCTCTAGCACTTCATTTTGCCTCAGTGCTAGACAGGACCCGATACCTCAAAGGGGCACCATCTCATGAATATTAATGAGGCGCCTCCCAAATGCTGCAGCGCAATTGGCACTTTTAAAAAGTAAAATTTCTTTCTCCCGGTTGCCTCTCCCTTTCAACTAAGGTCTCTGGTCCCTCTCTTACTCTGTACTTGGACCTGGACCACCCATGAAGCAAACCCAACCAGTCACAAATAGCCATACGAAAATGCACTTCTGCTCATGTGTGAAGCTCGCTGGCACTGTAGTGCCATTTCTGATACCGGTGGCTCCACAAATCAGCTCCTCCGGCCCCCCCTCTCACAATCCAAGCCAAAGATTTACCCCTCAGGTCATCCCTGTCATCCATTCCTATTAACAGTAATGTCAAAACCTATGACAGCCAACTCTGTACATAGGGTTACCTACGCTATTCATCAACATCAAACCATTTCTTAATTTCGGACACTCATCATCTATTCTCACAAATTTATACCTTGCCCCATCAATTCTGAGCTTTTGATGGTATTAACTCTCCCTGGGGACCCTTGACACTATTATTTTCCAAGTGGCACAATTTTTGGCTCAATTTCCACCTCTGACCACTAGGGGGCGTACACCCTAACAGTTTCATTGACCAGCAATGAAGTTAGCCGAACAGCTTTTGGCACCAAACTCATGTTTCCAATACCTTTCATACCATCTTTTACCATTTCCGCCACTTGCAAGGGTCCCAAATTTTAGCAACTTTGGGAGGGTCCGTGCTGGTATGACTGGCACAGAGGATCTCAGCGGTGCTTCCATGTGTAGCCCCTCTACGGTGCCATCCGGGAGAGGGCCACTACCCCTACCTGGGAGGCCACTAGCAAGGTTAAAGGGTCTGGGTTCCCATAGTTAAACATAAATGCGGCTTCTTTCCCAAAAGCTAAAACAAAATGGCGGTGCCTCCATCAGGTCTGATTAACTGTAGTACAACCCTCTGGGATGTCATACCAACCCACCTCCCCAACAGTAACTCCAACATAGACTTACCATGTTTGAACCTCCCCACATTCCGTTACACCATTTACATTTTCCATTTCAGACAATAGACAGGATAATTAAAATTAGGCTCTAGATTCATCTCTGCTGCAAAACAATAACTTCATGATTTATTTACAGGGGGAGGGCTTAGGATGGGGTAAGTGGCACAGAGTTCAAGCATTTTTAATATTTGTATTTCCCAGTAATCACACTCCCCTTTGATTCAATCCCATGTTGTAATCATTTGTAGCCAACAGGTCTATCTAATCTAGTTAACTGCTACATAAGTGCCCAAACCCAGACCCGCAAGTCCCAGTTCATTGCAAACCCCAAAGTCCATTCACTGGATACCCAAATTTAAGTTGCAGGCTTGAGGTGCAACTGGTAGCCAACATTGGCGCACTTGAAGAATTAACTTTTTACATGCTTTCCCTTGTCTAAACCTTGGCTCAATCTCCAGCCCCGGTATGCATGCTTAAACTATTTACAGTCTCCAGGTGCAGGGCAGTTCCTGTGATTTACTCATGGTTCTGCAGAATCAGTCCATAGATGGCACAGTTCACTGAATTCCTGGGGACTGATGGTTCACAGGCAGAACTGGGCACAATGCTTAAACAGGGGCACAGAGGCTGCAGCTTGCTCTCACTTTTTCTTGCTAGCAGACCTTGCAGCTTGTCCCCTTCTGTCAATTACAGGCCCTGCTGCAGGGCATGTGCACAAGTCCTGCCAACTACAGAGGACCCAGACCCAGGAATGGCCCCACGGCCTGGCTCCTTCCAATCAGAGCGCCCTAGCACTCGGGTACAAAACCCACGATCTCATGCATCGGCAGATCCCACTTGATGGGGGTTAGTGAGTTCTCCGCCTGGTCCTGGGTGTCAGCAGAATCATTTAGCACATTCTCTTCTGCTTCTCTGTCTTTCTGTTTACTCCCACGGTGTGTAGCCATAGCAATCTGTTTCTCTCTTTTCCTTGCTGTATCTCAGGAGCAGACAACAGGCACCCGACCCAGAAAGGCACCTGTCCCTCCTTCTGCTTTCACAGTCTCTCAACTTTAACATAGCCACATTCTCGCTCTGGCTCACACATATCACCTGCACTCAAAAAGTCCCTTTTCTCACCGTGCAGGTACATAGCAATTCTCCGAGTTGAAGAGGCCCAATCTTCTTTTTCTTCTCTCAGCACATTTACATTCTCTTTTTCCTCAACATTCCTCTGCACTCCTGTTTTTTCCCAGGCTTAGACGCAACCTTTGTCCTTTTACCTGACTCAGGACACAACTTTCATTCTTTTTCCAGGCTCAGAACGCAACCTTTGTCTTTTTGCAGGATCAAGACGCAACCTTTGCCCTTTTCCCAGGTTCAGGACTCAACCTCTTTTCTCTTCTTCTTTATCTCACTGCTGTGGTGCAATTTCAGAGCAACACAGAACACTTAGCATCCTGCAGATTTCCTTTTCTCTCTGCCAAGCTGCTCCTTTAACCTCTTTTCTCTCTTCAGCTTTTCCTTTCCTGATGGGGCAGGCACTCTTTGCCCTGGAGAACAAATTGCTGGCAGCTTCCAGGCAGGCCCATCCTGCAGCCCCATTCTCTCCAGGGGCAAGAGACTGCTCCCTCTGGAGGAGCTCCCACCAAACTGACTCAAAACCCAACAGTTCTGTCCTTATGGAAGCTTCCTGGCAGGTCTCCAGTGGCAGGAGCCACAGTCCTTCATAAAAATTAATGTGTATGAGGCTCCCTCGGTGCCTCACTGGTGCAGAAAAAGGTGCCAAAACATTCCCCGGTATTTTTCCCCAAAAGTCCTTTCAATCAGTCTCAGAGTCCCTGGTGTAACCCCTAGGTGGCGCTATCCCAAGGGCTAATACCCCTGCCTATTTGACAACGGACAGGTTGAGGGTCCTAGGTCCTATGGCGGGTGCCTCCACACAGAGGTCAGGGTTTGTAGTGGTTAGACTAGCTTGTTCACAGCCCTCTGGGACACTGAGACCCCCTTTTATTCCCTCTAGTGGCTCACACAGTACACCGGAGTTACAGCCCCTAATACCTCACGTATACACACTGTTCACTCATTTATATATGACTTACCCTCGAGACTGATTCTGCAGCACGTCTCTGAGAACCCCCTGTAAAATAAGGTTAAACAACATACACAGCAAAACACAATACTGTTTCCATAAGTACCAACACCACAGACAGTTTATAGTATAACAACAACAAATCTGATTTACTTAGGGGGCAGTCACTCGGGAGGGGGAAATCAGGTTAATTGGTGGCATTAAATCACAGTACTGTGCACACATACAGGGGCTGAACAGTCACACTCTGGGTACCCAGGTTGGGGGGGAGCTATCCAGGTCTGTTGCCCGGGGTTGGCCGGCAGGTGCAGATGGATAGGGCCCTGTAGAAGAAAATATATGCACAATACCCAATTGTAATCCGGAGCCAGATGGCTCAGTCCATGAAGCAGTGAAACAACAAGAATTAGATGACACACATGTGGTTGAAAACAGGCTGCAGGGAAATACCCTGATTTGTACTCACAATACCCAAGCTGAGAACCGGATGGTGGATGTTCTTCTGGATTGCCAGAACAACAGGGCATGGAGACAAGGTTCTTGTGACTGGACCCCACTGCACTTGATAGCAACCGGATTTAGTCTGATACAAGCTGGGGTTTGCTTCCAGCTTCAACACACAGCACACATCACGGGGGATTGGAAATAGCGATTCCCCACAAGGACTACATACATTCATATGTAAAAGGAAAGTACTATACCAGGCAGGCTGCTCCTCAATCCCGATCGCAATTACTGCAAAATACCCAGGAGCACACACAGCAGCTTCAGTTCCTGACAGACCGAGCGCGATTCAGCATTTCTCTAGTCTTTGACAGGGTGAGCCTGGTTTCCACACTTGTAGTGCTTCTTTCTCCTCGCAACTCAGATTCAGTCCAAGCTGGCACTCACAAAGGCTGCAGACCGAAACTCTGGGCCTCACACGCGCTTCCCGCGCAAAACTATACACCGCAGAAGCACAGAGCTCCTTCTCTCTTCACAGTAACCACTGATCTAATCTTTCCATTTACAGAGCAGGGTATTTTCTTTAGCTCCACACCGTTCTGTTGGCTGGTTCGGCTGTCACTCACAATAAGACTCCCTCTGTTGGTGGAAAAAGGCACCAAGGTTTAAACTAATTTCCCAAAGTCACTGCCCATACAATCCCCTTGTGGCTGGCTCAAAATTGAGAGTCCAAGTTCTGATTCGTCCACAGGCTCCATTTTAGGGTCTCCCTATCATCTTGATTGGTCCAAGTCAGCTATTCAGGACCAAAATGAAAAAAGCTACACTGAAACAGTTTGTGCTG
The DNA here is from genome assembly GCA_016271365.2 of Neoceratodus forsteri. Classification (NCBI taxonomy): domain Eukaryota; kingdom Metazoa; phylum Chordata; order Ceratodontiformes; family Ceratodontidae; genus Neoceratodus; species Neoceratodus forsteri. Next base: position 562,000,856 of record CM028130.1, on the reverse strand, counting down.
AAATAGACAGGTTAGACAAACTACATTTTCTCAGTCACTCTAAATGATTTCTGACAAACAGTTATATCTTTCAACAAGGCTCCCTCTGCACATGTAGCGACAGCAGAGACGGAGTGAATTGACAGCAGCTCAGGCGGGATTCAAGCATTAAATACACAGTCCCCCCATACAAACTAATTAAGTCTGCAAGCAGACAGCTCTTAAAGAGACAGTACGTGGAGGCTCAAATAGCATTCACTTGGAACCACATTTAAACAGCTCAGACGCTAAACACCTCCCAGACTTGGAGCATTCAGGCAAGCTCCTGGAAGACTTTTGGGAACCCCCCTTTGCAGGGGGGTTACACCCTTCCTGGCCTGGAAAACTTAGCGTCTGCGTCAAGTAAGTACCCCCATACGTTTCAATACAACCATATACATTTACATCAGTATCACATTAGGCTTATACATGTAATCATCAGTCAACATATCACCTCACCAGAAACACATTTCTGAAACTTTTCAGTACATCACTTTTTTCACAGTATTATACACACATTGTACCATAACTCAGGTTATTACCTCCTGTACATGAAACCTGAAGAGAGGGGGCCCTTCCCTATCAGCTACCTTGGGGCTGGATGGGGCAGGAGCACCATACCTAGAGAGCAACACAAGTAACTTGGAGTTAGCACTGATGTTCAGTTTGGGCAATGAGCTTGGGGACACATGCACTCCTTTATGGACAACATTGAGAGGCAAGTCCACAGGCCTCCCAGGGGAATCATAACTGAGGTGCACCACAGGCTTTACAGCTCGACCAGTCTTTCTAGGGGGAACTGTTACAGTCTCTGCACCCTGAGCCTCATGTTCAGCATTGTCCTCACTTGTCAGGGGAGTCTCCATTGGGATAGAGAGTCTAGAACTTGGGGCACTTTCAGCTCCATGATTTGCAATCTCAGAGTCCACAACACTTGGCTCACATGGGGAGTTTTCTGACACTGGCAGTGAACTATCAGGGCACTCAACACACTCTTCTTCTTCTGGTATATCACCAGTTTGTCCCAGTCCATCATTTTCCTCCTCTGAAAGCTCAAACAGGTCAACCATACACAATGATTCCATATCATCTGACTTGATGCTTTGCACTTCACTTTCTGGGAGCATTGCTTCAGGACAAAGCTGAGGGCTTAGACAGTCCAGAAGGCCCAGCTTCATCTCCAGGATTGACTAGGGGATTGCCCCGAAACAACTGACTCAGTTCGTAAGAAGGGTAGTATTCAAAGCCACACTCACTTTCCTCTGACATGGACTGACAGTCATGTTCAACTGGAACTTGTGGAGGGGAACACTTTAACTCAGCTTCTGTAGGTGCAGACTTTCCTAATTTTTGCTTAGAAGCAGCTGTTGTCACTGGTCCAGAGGGGGCACTTTCTGGGGGCTCAGACTCAATCAAGATTTGTCCAATGGGCAGTAAATGATTTCTATGCATTGTTTTAACATCTTTTGAATTATTCTCAGGGCTTACTTTGTACATAGGCAGATCATCTAGTTTGCCCACTACAATGTGAGGGAGATGGTGCCATCTGTCAGCAATCTTATGTTTGCCATGCAGTCCCAGATTCCTTAGCAATACCCGATCTCCCTCCTTGAGTTTCTGTGCTTTCACCTTTTTATCATACCTTTCTTGATTGGCCAGATTTATTTTGGCAGCCATGGTTTGAGCCAGTTGGTATGCATGATTTAGCTGGGCCTTTGACTTTTGCACATACTGTAAATAGTTGTCAGCTCGAACCCCATCAGGAGAAACTCCAAAACATACATCTACCGGCAGTCGAGCTTCTCTTCCAAACATCAGGCGTTAGGGGGAGAACCCAGTGGCATCACTTTTGGTGCAGTTGTAGGCATGTACCAGGGTGCTAATTTGTTGGCTCCATCTAGGCTTGTCCTTTGGGTGGTGGGTGCCTAGCATATCTAGCAAAGTGCGCTTGAAACATTCAGGCTGTGGGTCCCCTTGGGGGTGGTAAGGGGTGGTTCTGGACTTTCACACTCCCAATAGAGAAAGCATCTCTTTGATCAGACGACTCTCAAATTCCCTCCCTTGATCAGAATGGATTCTTTGCGGCACCCCATAGTGAACAAAAAAGTTTTCTATAAGTACTTTGGCCACAGTGGATGCCTTCTGATCCTTGGTGGGGAAAGCTTGGGCATATCTCGTAAAATGGTCAGTGACTACCAGCACATAACTGATATTTCTTTGATCTGGCTCCAAACTCAGAAAGTCAGTACAGACCAACTCCATGGGGGCACTGGTGGTGATGTTAATGGGGGGGAGCAGCCCTCTGGGGCAGGGCTTTCCTCTGTAAACAGCGACTACAAGTTCGAATGTGTTGCTCAACATCAGCCCCCATCTTAGGCCAATAGAATCTAGATCTCACCAAGTCAAGTGTTCTGTCTATACCAAGGTGCCCCATGTGGTTGTGTAAAGACCTCAGTATTGAGTCTAGAAAGGCACTGGGCAGCACTAGTTATTGTTTGTCTATTTGTCCCCCTCTGTCTACTGTTTCTCTGTATAACAGTCTATTGATCAGTTTCAACTTAGGACCTTCCTTGTATAACAATGCAGTTCTCAAATCAGTGGAGCGTAATTTGAACACATCTTTCCCTGTGTAGAGGGCTTCTAAAGCTGATTTGATCATGGGATCTCGGGATTGAGCCAGCTGAATACTGTCATTGTCCAGCTGAGGCAGTGCACCAATGTCTATTGCAGAAAAGTGGCAATAAGCAGCAGGTATGCAATTCTCAGAGGGTCCCAAACAATCCACCATACAGTCCACTGCGTCTGTGGACATTTGTTCCTCCCTGTCAAACTTCTGGCAGAGTGTTTGAATATCAGGTTCTGACAGTCTGACCCAGTCATTCCGGGGAATAGGCCTCTGGGAGAGATCATCAGCATCTATGTGGTTCAGGCCTGCTCTGAATTCAACAGCATAGTCGTATGTAGATAATGCAGAAAGCCACCTATGGCCAGTGGCATCCAACTTAGCTGAAGTCTGCACATAGGTCAAAGGATTATTGTCAGTTTTTACTAGTATCTTAGCCCCATACAAGTACTCGTGGAACTAGTCAACAATAGCCCACTTCAAAGCTAGGAACTCTAACTAATGTACAGGATAGTTCTTTTCGGATGGGGTCAGACTTCTACTGGCAAAGGCCACTGGTCTCAGGCCATTCTCGTGCTCTTGGTACAATACAGCCCCCAAGCCTTGCAGGCTAGCATCAGTGTGCAAGACATAGGGCTTCGCTGGATCTGCATAGGCAAGGACAGGAGCGTGGTTAAGTTGATATATAATCTCATGAAAAGCAGCTTCACACTCAGGTGTCCATCTGGCTCCAAATACTTCATTGGGATGGAAATATACTCTCTCAGGCTCAGAAGAAACCGACCTCTCGTATTCTTTGTGGGTAGAAGGGTAACCTTGAGTAAGATTAAGTAAAGGATGGATCACTCTTGAATAGTCCTTGATGAAATGGCAATAGCCACAGAATCCCAGGAATCTTTGCAGTTCTTTTAGATTGTGGGGCTGTGGCCAGGTGGTCAAGGCCTCAGCTTTACTTAGGTCGGTCTCTATTCCCTCAGTGGAGACTATGTGTCCCACATACTTTACAGAAGTTTGGAAGAATTGACATTTATCGATGGACAGTTTTAGGCCAAAGTCTTTCAGTCGGTCCAACACCTTGAATAATCTGCTTTCATGTTCCTCCAGTGAGCTGCCAAACACAATAACATCATCTAGGTATACCAGGCACTCTAATAAGTTCATGTCCCCCACCGCACACTCCATCAGTCGTTGAAAAGTGGCTGGGGTGCCTGAAATCCCTTGAGGCATCCTCATGAATTCATAGAAGCCAAGCGGACAGATAAAGGCCGTCTTCTCATGGTCTTCTGGGGCCATCGGGATCTGGTAGTACCCACTGCGAAGATCCAGCACAGAGAACCACTTGCTACCGTTCAGGCAGTCCAAAGCATCCTGAATGCAGGCCATTGTATACTGATCAGGGATAGTCCGCCGGTTTAAAGTGCGATAATCCACACACATCCTTACTGTCCCATTCTTTTTTCTCACTACCACGATGGGGGAAGCATAGGAGCTTCTGGATTCTTGTATTACACCAGCAGCTAGCATCTCTTGCAGATGCCATCTCACATCATCTATGTCAGCAGGGGCCAGGTGTCGAGGCCTCTCACGAAATGGCCTTTCATCATGCAGCTGGATGTGGTGCTCAGCTCCTTGCATACATCCTACGTCCCATTCCTTTAAAGAAAACACCTGGTCTCTCTGGGCAAGTTTTCTACTAGTTCTCATCTTCCACGCGGCTGGCAATGGGGAGTCCCCAAAATCAAACAAGTCGGGCATCACTCTGTCATTCTCCCCCGAACACTTGTTACTGGGCAGCACTGCAGTATCTGCACGATGTACATTAGCCATGGTGCAACCTCTATTTACTTGAATCTCTCTATGAGACGCATTATAAACTTGAACCATTACCCTTCTGGCATAAGCATGGGCTCTGGCAGGCAAAATACTTGGCTTGATCAGCAGTCTTTCCGTCAATTTCCCATTGCCTGGTGCATTCAGCATGAGGATTTTATTCTTGACATCCTTTCTGATACTGACTTCCCCCTGTAAGGTACACTGGGCATTTGGCGTCAGAATCAGAGACTCTGGATCCTTCTCCCAGACAATTCCAACCGGTTCCTCTAGGTCCACTTTTTCAGCATCTCTCTGTGCCTCATAGGCTTTCTTGATCAATGCCGGGATTCTCAAAGCTCTACCAGTCCTTGAACCTTGTTTCTCATAACACAACTGCGCCAACCATCCAAACATATGCACATTCATCCCAATTAGTAGAGGAATCCCATTATACAGTCCGGTAGGGGGACACACTAATGCCAGGGTCTCTACTTGCTCGGCCACTCCAGCCACGGAGGTGGGAAAAGACAACCAAATTCGGATGTACCCGGAATAGGGGTAGGTCTTCTCACTTAACCCCCAGACATGTAGTCCTTCCAATGATTGTAAAGGTACATCAGACAGGTGCGTCTGATACCAGTTCTGAAACATAATTGTCACTTGGGAGCCACTGTCCAATACAGCTCTTGTAGACACTCCATTCACCTTCACAGTGGTCTCCATAGAGGGACCCACTATTCTGGACCAGTCTGGAGAGGCGGTAGCAAGGTCCTGGACAGATGATCTAGCCACAAAGGGACTTGAGTTAGCATTTCTGGGACCTTCACTGTGGTCATTTCGTGCACCTCTTAACCACTGTTTTGTGCTCCAAAGCTCTCCTTGTAGCCGGCTCACCACTCTCTCTAAGTCTTTCCAAGACTGGCATTCCCTCTTCATGTGCCCATCCTTCCCACAATTATGGCAAATATGTCTGCTGAAGTTTGGGGAACTGAGAGATATCACATTGGGGCTGCATTGGTATCAATAGAAAACCTTGGTGCCACCTCAGTCAGTGTGTGTGTTGGACATTTGGAGATATCTCTTCAGTTTCCTCACCTCCATAGCCAAGACATCAAGTTTTGAGCTGTTGTCAGCAGGAGGTGCCTGGGTGGGCACCCCCACCGCCATAGCAGAAGCAGTCGGGCAAGTGTCAGGGCCAGTACTCATAGGAGCGGCCTTCATGATAAAACTGTCTGTTGCTTTCCTAATCTCCCTCAGCAGTTCATCCCATGGCAGAACATCGGTAGCCATCCCTCTCTGGCTGGGCCTCCCCTCGGCTGACATTTGGGTCTCGGGTTCTGTCATGTGAGTTCGGTGATTCCAGACCATCAGCGTCTGACCCCGCATCTGGGGCAGGGGATGTAGCAGCTACGACTGCACAGGGCTCTGAAAAACCTTCCTCCTCCTCAACTTCCCGTACCTCCTTCATCAACACATGGAAAGGCAAGGGACCAGATTTCCTTTGATGTAGTTGCAATTTGAGCAACACCCAGCTAGAGTGCTGGCAGAGCAAAGTATATGATCCAGTCTTATCCGGTCCACTTCACTACGAGTCCAACCCCCCTTTTGAAAAATGGTTTGCAAGATTCCCTCTAATCAATCCATATAGGCAGATAACAATTCCCCCGGCTGTTGTCTAACATCTTTAAGCTTCCATTTCAAGGCCTCAACACTAGTGGTTCCCCAAACACATTTTCAAGGGCAATTATGTACTCTTGGGCTTTGGCATCAAGGTCAGAGACCCCGAGGGAGCGAAAAGTATGTTGGGCGGGTCCCTGGAGTCTCTCCCCCAGGCGAGCCCTTTTTTCTGCCTCAGATCATTGCCAGTCTTGTACCACAAGAGTAGCAGAGTTTATCCAGGTTTCCAGTTCGACCTCCCCATTTGGAGTGGGGCGGATGCCAGAGAATACTTTGAGCTTGCGGTAAGAGTCATGACTAATGGCAGGTACAAACATAGGGGCTAGCACTGGCACAGAAGGAGGGGCAATAACGGGTGCGGGAGGGGGAGATGGTGTTAGGAGAGGAACACCCCCAGGTGGCAATAATAGTTTCTTTAAATCCTCCACAGTTTTCCCTTCCTCCAGCAACAATTTAGCAAATTTCTCCTCAAAAGTTTCAGATAGTGGGGGGGGGGTCATTCTCCCCCGGGTCTTTACTGTCTTTATTTATCACTCTCCAGGCAGTGAGGGCTCCCTCTGGGATAATAGTCTGTGGCACTTTGGAGCTATCTATGAGGTCCTTATACTCTACTAGGGCCATGAAAGTGTGGGTGAGCAGATTAGCATGTCGACCCGCCACCACTGGGTTTTGTAAACCTTCCACATTGGAAAGTACTCCCTCTACAGTGTCTGTACTGGTACCCAGTGGGATATCCAAGATAAGTATAGCATTCTGGGGGTCGATCTCCTGCCCAGTACACCACCCCACCAACTGGTGTACAGCCACTTCTGTTGGGGTATCCATTTATTTTTAACAGTAATTCGTAAATGTGGCCACTAGAGGACACTAATCCCAGCAGTGCCTCCAAGATGTAACCCCTAGGTGGCGCTATCCCAAGGGCTACTACCCCTGCCTGTTTGACTACGGACAGGTTGAGGGTCCTAGGTCCTATGATGGGTGCCTCCACCCAGAGGTCAGGGTTTGTAGTGGTTAGACTAGCTTGGTCACAGCCCTCTGGGATACTGAGACCCCCTTTATTCCCTCTACTGGCTCACACAGTACACCGGAGTTACAGCCCCAATACCCCACGTATACACACTGTTCACTCATATAGATACCAATTACCCTCGAGACTGATTCTGCAGCACGTCTCTGAGGACCTCCTGTAAAATAAGGTTAAACAACATACACAGCAAAACACAATACTGTTTCCATAAGTACCAACACCACAAACAGTATATAGTATAACAACAACAAATCTGATTTATTTAGGGGGCAGTAACACGGAAGGGGGAAATCAGGTTAATTGGTGGCATTAAATCACAGTACTGTGCACACATACAAGGGATGAAAAGTAACGCTCCGAGTACCCAGGTTGGGGGGGGCTAGCCAGGTCTGTTGCCCGGGGTTGGCTGGCAGGTGCAGATGGATAGGGCCCTGTAGAAGAAAATACATGCAAAATACCCAATTGTAATCCGGAGCCAGATGGCTCAGTCCATGAAGCAGTGAAACAACAAGAATTAGATGACACACATGTGATTGAAAACAGGCTGCAGGGAAATACCCTGATTTGTACTCACAATACCCAAGCTGAGGACCGGATGGTGGATGTTCTTCTGGATTGCCAGAACAACAGGGCATGGAGACAAGGTCCTTGTGACTGGACCCCACTGCAGTTGATAGCAACCGGATTTAGTCCGAGACAAGCTGGGGTTTGCTTCCCACTTCAACACACAGCACACAGCACGGGGGATTGGAAATAGCAATTCCCCACAAGCACTACGCACATTCATATGTAAAACAAAAGTACTATACCAGGCAGGCTGCTCCTCAGTCCCAATTGCAATTACTGCAAAATACCCAGGAGCACACACAGCAGCTTCAGTTCCTGACAGACCGAGCGCGATTCAGCAATTTCTCCAGTCTTCTACAGGGTGAGCCTGGTTTCCACACTTCTAGTGCTTCTTTCTCCTCACAACTCAGATTCAGTCCAAGCTGGCACTCACAAAGGCTGCAGACCAAAACTCAGGGCCTCACATGTGCTTCCCGCACGAAACTATACACCGCAGAAGCACATAGCTCCGTCTCTCTTCACAGTCACCACTGATCTAATCTTTCCAGTCACAGAGCAGGGCATTTCCTTTAGCTCCACACCATTCTGTTGGCTGGTTCGGCTGTCACTCACAATAAGACTCCCTCTGTTGGTGGAAAAAGGTGCCAAGGTTAAAACTACATTTCCCAGAGTCATTGCCCATACAATCCCCTTGTGGCTGGCTCAAAATTGAGAGTCCAAGTTCCGATTCATCCACAGGCTCCATTTCAGGGTCTCCCTATCATCCTGATTGGTCCAAGTCAGCTATTCAGGACCAAAATGAAAAAAGCTACACTGAAACAGTTTGTGCTGAAATGAAGACAGGTTAGACAAACTACATTTTCTCAGTCACTCTAAATGATTTCTGACAAACAGTTGTATCTTTCAACAAGGCTCCCTCTGCACTTGTAGCGACGGCAGAGATGGAGCGAATTGTCAGCAGCTGAGGTGGGATTCGAGCATTAAATACATAGTCCTCCCATACAAACTAATTAAGTCTGCAAGCAGGCAGCTCTTAAAGAGACAGTACGTGGAGGCTCAAATAGCACTCACTTGGAACCACATTTAAACAGCTCAGACGCCGAACACCGCCCAGACTTGGAGCATTCAGGCAAGCTCCTGGAAGACTTTTGGGAACCTCCATTTGCAGTGGGGTTACACTGGCAAGAATTCTGGCTCAATTGTTGGCTGGTTGGTGTCACACGGCTGCTCAACATGGTGGCTGGATGTAAACAGTGTCCACAGTTTATACAGAGTCCCAAAATCAAAGTGTCCCTGCAGCCAAACTCTTTACTCTTATAATACCTTTTCCCCACACAGCTGTAGCCACCCCTGTGCCCTTTATTTATTTATTGATTGAAATGTTTCACCAGGAAGGCACACTGAACAACACGTTGCTCATCTTATGGTGTGACCTGGGGAAGGGGGAACAATGAGGATTAACTACAGACAATTACAGATACATAGTGTAACCCCCCTGTTACCCGGGGTAACAAGAATCCCAGTAAGACCTAGTGGTAGGCAGGGAAGGCAGCTTGTGAAACTCCTGTTAAATAGATTTCACACTGTCTCACTCTGTTCTCAGTCTCAGCTGAGACTGAGGGATGACATCATTTTAGAACTGTCACAGCTGCATAAGCCACACTGGAATGTTGCAGTTGGAGGTTAGAGTAGAACGTTGGGGAATTTGAAGTAAGTTCAGTAGAGTCTGTTGCAGTCTGTAGAAGAGGTGCTCTGCTGTAGGTAGGTCCTCAGAGCTCTAAGCTCTGTCAAAGAGCTATTTTTTGGTATAGGTGTGTGTTCTCACCTGAAGAGGAACACAAGAAGAGCACATTGAAGTGGTAGAGACCGCTTTCAGTGGTTCAGAGCCCCATCCCTGCAGGGATGGGGGAAGAAATCAGCCTGTTTCAAGGGGCAACCCCCCTGGTCCAGCTAGGGAAAAGAAGCTGCCTGATTTAAGTTCGTGCTGAGGCACCAGAAATTCTGGACAAAATTTCCTTTGAAGAGAAAACGACTGTGGGGCACCTGCAACTAAGGGGTGAGTTTGCTCTGCTAAAGGGCCATGTGTTTTCACCTGAAACAAGATGAAACTAATGTGACTGTTACTGTGGGGTCAGGAAAAGACAGCAAGTACAGTTTGGAAGATGTGGGGATTGGACTGTTTAACTCTGTGGGGGGTCTAAAGTAATAGACACAGCCACTTATTAAGTATGTTCAAGTTCAGCACAAATGGGATGTAAAGACAGTAGATTGAATGTGAATACATTAAAAAAGAATCTACATAGCAAAGTGTTTTAAAGGATGAGGTGTTACAGTCCAGAGAAACGGCCGGGTATGAATTATGGGAGTGAGAGGTGGGAGACCCCATCAGTAGTAACCAAATTCACCTCTACGGGTTTACTTTGGGACACCTGTTGCTTTCTCTCAGGTACTTGGCCAGTGCCTGAGGAAAGTACCCAGATGTGGGATTGATGAGGAAGATTCCTGTATGGAGCAGAAGTGCTCATAGGTGGTTTAGGGAGCCACTAGTAAATGTTTCCATGCTATATGGAAAGTGTCCAAGTGGCTGGCAAGGGAGCTGAGCCAGGGAAAACTCAGAGCAGCGTACAAGTTCGGGCTGTGTGCCCAGTGTGTTTCAGAACCTGAGGGATAAAGTGAATGAGGATGTGTTCTGATCTCCATAAATCTGCATTACCAGGAGTGTAGCCCTGTGGGGGTCCATCTATGCTTTGTTTATTCTGTTGAATGTGAATAAAAGCCACACTTTAGAATCCCACTTCTGGTATTGGACATTACAGTTATTGCTTCCTTTGTCCGGAGTTACTTGGGTGCCCCTGTGCAGAGTAGCCAAACCTAGCCAATGTGCCGAATGACATATTTCTCCTCGAACCCAGCCCACCAGGTAGAGCTGTCAAGATGGAAACGGCATACCTGGGTGGGGGTTACAATAGAACAGATACAATATGGAGCATTTGAGCCAAATATAATACATTATATACAACAGTGAGCAGTACAGACAGTTAAAGCATAGACAATTGGATGTTCCAGTAGGTGGACACAGAATACATAAGGCATTAAGCCCGCCCAGATAGTGATGCAGCAGTACAATAATAGTGCAAAGTTATTTACAGAGCTAGCACTGAGATAGGCAACAAGTGCTAAGCGCAAGCAATGGCAGTAGTAGGCAGTTGACCAAGATTGAGAAGTGAGGGAATCTTGGCAGAAGACACCAGGAGGAAGGAGTGCTGTGTGACTGGACGTCTCTACTGAGACTAAAGAAGTAGAACTCTTGTACTTGGACCTTTAATTTAGGGTAAAAAAATAAACTAACAAACAAAACAAAACAAGCATTTGTCAATGCCGAATGTTTGCTTACTTGCATTGGCAGTGGTAGTGTAGAAGTTACAGAGCTGCGTAATAGGAATGGCAGTGAAGTATTGAACTGAAGCCAACCCCACCACCACCCTGCAGAGAGTGACAGGCATTGGGGTGTGCATTTGGGTCATCAGGCATAACGGCCATGCCATTTCACACACATCACCTCACTCTGCAGAGACTGACAAGTGTCACGTGTTCCTTGGGGTCTTTGGCCCTTATGCGCACCCCATTTCATTAGGAAATATGGTGAGATGGGTGTTATATAGGAGAATGGGGTGAAGTTTGGGGATGAAGAGTCCAAGGCATACGTTGATGCCTCTCAGTGACTGCAGGGTGTGGAATGGTATGAGCATCACAGGCAAGAATCCCAAGTCACACCCCTGATTCCTGTCATTCTATATAGGGTTGGGCGATTTAGTTGAAAAGTCTAATACCTCAGGCATTCATTGGTATTTTAACTCCAAATCTTCAACATGTTTGTTTTGTGACCCCACCTCACGAACAGGGGGAATATCAGTGTGGTAGCCGAAAGCTGCTTATGCACAGTGACTACGGGATTTAGCACCACAGATGCAAACATATTCCGAACAGGCTGTAAAAAATGGCAGCTGTACTCTTTCATGGGGAGGTGTAAAAATGGCTATGTTGCAAATGTGTAGTAAAAATATTTAAAAAAATGGTGAAGTCACAAGTGTACATAGAAACTGTGCAATGCACACCCGCTATATAAGTAGGTTGGGGATATTTTATAGCAGATTGTCAACTCAGGCATTTTGGTGCCTCCGATCATGAACAGTGTCACTGTGATTTTCTTTATCTGTGCCGAACAATGATTTCCCATAACGACCACGCATCTCTGCACTGAAAGTGTGAAAACACACTTTGGCCATGTTGTGAAAAATGGCAGCTGTACTGTTCATAAGGAAGTGTTGAAAAATGCCACTAGTGAAAATCTGGACTGAAATATTACAAAGTCATGAACTAACAAGGATGCGTGGAAACTGCACAATGCTCACTCGTAACACAGTCATTTTATGGACTTTTGTCACCAAATTTTCAACATAGCCATTTTAAGACCTTCTGCTCATGAACAGTGTAACTGTGATTTTCTTTAATCTGTCCTAAACATTGTCATGACACCAACAGCACCATTGTGCGCCACATGTGCGACAACATTTTGGGTGACATATGAAAAATTGCAGCTGTACTGTTCATAAGGAAGTTTAATAAAATGGACATGTTGAAAATCCAGAGTGAAAATATTAAATTTGCAAACTAACGAGCATGCATAGGAACTGTGCAACGACGTCAGAAAAGTCATTTTTAGGCATTTTTTCACCAAGTTTTCAACATAGCCATTTTAAGACCTCTGCTCATGTACAGTGTCACTGTGATTTTCTTTAATATGTCCCTATACTTATTCTCAGACAACGACTGCACCATCAGCGCTACATGGGTGGAAACACGTTTTGGGTGAGATGTGAAAAATGACAGCTGTACTACCCATAAGAAGGTGTGGAAAAATGGCAATGTTGAAAATCTGGAGTGGAAATATTGAAAATTCGCAAACCTATGAGCGTGCGTAGGAACTGCGCAACGCACGCTCGTAAAACAGTCATTTTTAGGAATTTTTTCACCAAATTTTCAACATAGCCACTTCAAGACCTCTGCTCATGAACGGTGTCGCTACAATTTTCTTAATTTGTCTCGTACATTGATTTCACACACAGACTGCGCCATTCTGCGCTACAAGGGTGGAAACACATTTTGGGTGAGATGTGAAAAATGACAGCTGTATTACTCATAAGACAGTGTGGTGAAATGGCAATGTTGAAAATCTGGAGTGAAAATATTAAAAGTTCGCGAACTTACGAGCCTGCGTAGGAACTGCGCAACGCACGCTCGTTAAACAGTCATTTTTTGGAATTTTGGCACCAAATTTTCAACATGGGGGTTTTGGGCCCCCTTCTCATGAATGATGTCACTGTCATAGTGGTATTCAGTCCTGAAGGGTGATTTCACAGTCACTGCGCGAAATCACCCTTCGAGCCCGAATAACGCCATGACAGTGACATTATTCATGAGAAGGGGTCCCAAAAACCCCATGTTGAAAATTTGGTGCAAAATTCTAAAATGCCCGAGATATGCAATAAAGTTGAACCCTTCCTATCTAGCCCATTATACAGCTTACCGGCATTTCCTCAGTTGGGTCGGCTTTGAAGAGTGCAGGCGTGTTCCTGGTCACCGAAGATCATCGCGCTTGAAGTCTGGAGGTAAGTATGGGGTGAGGGGGATGGGGAGGCTGGGTGCGCAGTGGGTGGGTGGGGATGTGGGGGGCTCGGGAGCGCGCTTTGGGACAGTTTTTTTTACAGGGTAAAAAACTAAAAAGACGTTGACCGCTTGCCACACTGGGGTGGGCTCCCAGCATGGCACAAGGACTTTAGGGCGTTAGCCGACGGGGATTGGGCACCCTGTCGGCAAAAAACAAAAAACAGGATTACTTGCTACGCTGGGGTGGGCTCCCAGCGTGGCACAATGACTTTGGGGAGGGCGCCTCCAGCCGACGGGGATTGGGCACCCCGCCAGCAATGATGCATGGATTGCCACGCTGGGGTGGGCCTCCAGCGGCAGCAACTATTGGGAGGGAGGTGACAATAGTTCAGCCGACGGGATTGGGCACCCTGGCCGGCTATATGCTGTGTGTGGGCCGACGCTTAGTGGTGTTGGGAGCGTTGAGCAGCTCCTCATCGCTGCTCACTCAAGCGCAGCCTCAATCAGAGAGCTGCATTTTGGAGCGGTTACAGACAGCTCCAAAATGCATTGGCTTACAGGGCCACGCCACAGCCCAGTGCCTGAATTGGAGGAGGAGGTGACACACCTCCGAAATCTCCGTTCATGGCACTATGTTTCTTGCACATGCGTGCAAGCAAACATAAAAATGAGTGTGTTTGTCTGAGTTAACTGAACTGAATGGTTATCTGAACAGTTATCTAGGTGTAAATCTCAGGTGATTGAAAGGGATTGATAGTTGTGCAGTTGAAATTATTTGTAGAAAGATCTAGTAAGTAGGGGGAGTGGCTTAGCTAGAAGGAAGATAAATTTAAAGACTGCCTTAGAAAGATTCTGTTAGTAGCTTGGCAGAAGACACCAGGAGGAAGAAGTGCTGTGTGACTGGACTTCTCTACTGGGACTATATTGCCCTCCTTCCCTCCCGTCCACCCTCCCACTCAAAGCTAGTTCTACTTTTATAGGCACAGGATTTGACTGACAACAGGAACTTCCTGTTTGGGAGCAGGAAGTGAGTGATCACAGAGCCACCAAAGACCCACCATCCTAGAAGGGCAAGAGTAGCTCTCTGGTCCCCTCTAGCTGTTGGAGGCCTACCTCTGAGCAAGTAAGGGGTTCTCTGAGAAATATAGGATATTCTTGTCTCAGAACAGGACAATCAAGAGCTTAAAGGGCACAGAGGCAGAAAGTAAGTAGAGAGAGAAGAGGAAAAAAAAAACAGAGGAAAGGGTAAGGATTCCAAACAACAGTTAAGGGGCCAGAAATAAGACATGGTGGGAGTGGTGCAGTGCAGTGGCTGTGGAGCAGCAGTCTTCCGGGAGACGTTCTGGAGGATTCATTGTTGTCCCATCTGCAGGCACCTCTCTGGGCTGAGGGAGGAGGTTGCTCAACTCCAAGTTGAGTTGGCCAAGATTTGTGGAACCTCCTCCTCCATCCAGGGACCACCAGTGCCACTGCCGTTGCCTCAGAGGTTGCCAAGAAAGAGGAGAGGTTGGATGACAGTGGGCTCAGGGAGGGTGAGGGTGGTGGAACAGAGGCACATCCCTCCAGTTGTACCTGTCCACAATTCCTATGCCATTCTGGCTAAGTGTGGTTCCTCTATGGAGGCACCTGCAGTGGAGACCAAGGAGGATGCTGGGACTCTCCACAAAGGAGACCCACAGGAGGGTGGTATGGGATCCCACAGGGGAAGAAAACAACTCCTGGTGGGGGACTCCATTGTTAGGAAGGTAGAACTGGGTGAGGAAGGGGAGAGGTAGGTAAGGTGCCTGCCTGGCGCCATGGCTTGGAGGGACAGGGAGCGAATCCTCAGGATTGCTGAAGCAGCTGCACAGGGGAGCGAGCTGGATGTCATTGTCCACCTAGGGACAAATGACCTGGCTAAGAAAGGGATTAGATCAGTGCAGGAAGGGTTTGTGGAATTGGGGAGGGGCCTTAGACAAGTAGCTCGCACGGTAACCTTCTCGGAGGTGCTGCCCATCTATAGCATAGGAGAGGCTAGGGTGTTCTGCACCATGGAATTTAATCAGTGGTTGGAAAAACTGGTGTAGAGCTCAGGGATTTGGCTTCATTGGGGATGGGGGGGGTTCACCTGGAGTGATGCAAGCCTATACTGGCATGATGGGCTGCATCTGTCCAGGAGGGGAACCAGGATCCTAGGTGATAGGTTTAAAGGCTTCATTGGCAAGCATTTAAACTAGCCAAGGGGAGAGGCACTGGAAAGGAGAAGGGAAATCCTAGCCCCCCCCAAAAAATCACGGTAGTAAGTGTGGTAAACACCAACATAGAGGTGGCGATAGGGAGAAGGGCAAGGGTAAATGGGGAAAGTGACAAAGGCAAGAAGGACAGGGATGGGGCAAAAGGGGTAAGGCCATCAGAAATGGAGGTAATGAGTACCAATGCCCATAGTCTGGGCAACAAGCTCCCTGAGCTGGTGGCCTTGATGGAAGAGGGATGCCTGGATATCGGACAGTCAGAAACATGGTACACAGAGAACCATGACTGGGATGTTAACATACCAGGGTACATAACCTACAGGAGAGACAGGCAGGAGACAAGAGGGGAGGAGTAGCTCTCTATGTAAAGGAAGGGATAAAAGCAACTGAACAAAAGAGTAGACAGGGAGGAGAGGAGGCACTGTGGGTCACTTTGGAGACTGGAAAGGGCACCACAATCCGCACAGGGGTTGTGTACAGACCCCCATGTCAGGGGGAGGGAATGGACAAGGATATGATAGAAGGTATTCTTAGGATGGCAGAGAAAGGGGAGATACTGTTGATGGAAGAACTGAATATGCCAGATGTTAACTGGCTCACATTTGCTGCAGCCACATCCAAGAGCAGGGCCATTCTCGATGACCTACAGGTAGCAGGCCTCAGACAGCTAGTTTCAGAACCCACTCGTGAGGGAGCAATCTTAGACCTCGTACTCTCAAATGGGGGCAGTGAGAGGATCTCAGATCTAGAAGTGGGTTGCCATCTGGGAACAAGTGACCATCAAACAGTGTGGTTCACGTTAAACTCAGCTACAGAGTCAAGCCATACAAAAGTGAGGGTACTGGACTTCAGGAGGGCTGACTTTGGCAAGATGGGAGAGTGCCTCAGAAAAGAACTAGCAAACATGCTAGAAGGAGGGGTGGAGCAACAATGGGGAATCATCAAAACTGCCATCACAGAGGCAACAAGCCTTTGTGTGAAGCAAATAAACAAAACAAAATGAAAGAAAAAGCCACTATGGTTCTCAAAAGAAGTGGCTGGGAAAGTCAGGCAGAAAAAGACAGCATTCAGGAAGTATAAGGAAACACAGAAGAAGCAGGACAGAGAACTGTACCAGTTAAGGCAGAAGGAAGCAGGGAGGGTAGTCAGAATAGCAAAGGCCCAAACTGAGGAAAAGATAGCCAACTCGGTTAAGAAGGGGGATAAAACCTTTTATAGGTACATCAGAGAGCGTAGAAGACAAAGGGAGGGATAGTGAGGCTGAATAGAATGAATGGTGGGTGGGCAGAGGGGGACAGTGAAAAAGCAAGGATACTGAACAAATATTTCTGCTCAGTATTCACAAAAGAGGAGGGGGAAGTGCCTAAACCAATTAACAGAAGCACTCTTAATAGGGGGGTCGATCCCAGGCCTTTCACAGAAGAAAGGGTTCTGCAAGAACTCCTAAAACTGAAGGTGGACAAAGCAATGGGGCCTGATGGAATTCACCCCAGAATTCTAAAAGAATTATGGGGAGAACTAGTGAAACCACTGACTAATCTTTTTAATAAATCATGGGAGGATGGTGTAGTACCCGAGGACTGGAGGAAGGCGGATGTGATTCCCCTTCACAAAAGTGGGACCAAGACAGAGGCAGGAAACTACAGACCTGTCAGTTTGACCTCTGTGGTAAGAAAAGTGATGGAGTCATTTCTGAAGGAAAGAACTGTTGAGTACCTTGAGGCCAGTGGGGCACAGGACCCAAGGCAGCATGGGTTCACAGCGGGAAGGTCATGTCAGACGTATCTAATAGATTTCTTTGACTGGGTGACCAAAGTAGTAGACCAGGGAGGGTCTGTGGACATGACCTACCTAGACTTTAGCAAGGCATTTGACACAGTCCCACACAAAAGATTAATAGTCAAATTAACCAGCCTGTGAGTGGGTCCCAGGGTGGTAGCCTGGGTAAAACATTGGCTGGACAACAGGACACAGAAGGTAATTGTAAATGGAGTCCACTCTGAAGAAAGAGGGGTTACTAGTGGGGTACTGCAGGGTTCAGTACTGGGTCCAATCCTTTTTAATGTCTTTATAAGTGACATTGCAGAGGGACTGGAAGGAAAAGTATGCCTCTTTGCAGATGACACAAAGATCTGCAACAGGGTTGATAAACAAGGAGACGTGGAAAGGATGAGAAGGGACTTGGCAAGGTTGGAGGAATGGTCAGAAGTATGGCAGCTAGGATTCAATGCAAAGAAGTGCAAAATAATGCACCTGGGAAACAAGAACCCAGAGGAAGATTACACAATGGGGGGGAAGTAGTAACAACAACAAAAAAGGAAAGGGACCTGGGGTAATCATATCAGATGATCTTAAGGTTAGCAAGCAATGTGAGAAGGCAGTAGGGAGGGCTAGGGTATACTGGGATGCATAGGGAGAGGTATCACCAGCAGAAAACAGGAAGTTGTTATCCTCTGTACAGACAGTTGGTGAGACCCCATCTGAGTACTGCATCCAGTTCTGGAGACCCCATCTCCGCAAAGACATAGACAGGATAGAGACAGTCCAGAGGAGGGCAACTAAAATAGTGCAGGGTCTGCAAGAGAAGTCGTATGAGGAGAGACTAAGGAGCTTAATATGTATACCCTTGAGGAAAGAGGAAGAGGGGGACATGATAGAAACTTTTAAGTACCTCAGTGGAATCAACAAAGTCCAAGAGAGTAGCATCTTTCAGAAAAAGAGTTGTGCAAGAACAAGGGGACACAATTTAAAGATGGGGGGGGGGTTCCGGGGCAATGTGAGGAAGTATTTGTTCATAGATAGGGTAGTGGATGCATGGAACAGCCTTCCTGAGGAGGTTGTGGGGTCTAAAACTGTGGGAGAATTCAAGAATGCATGGGGCACACTTAATTGGCAAGCTTTGTGGAGGTCCTGCCATAAATTTGTCTCCCAAGACAGGTTGCGCCTTATGCAATATCATATTCTACATAATATGTACTATACTCCGGTTAAGTTAACAAAGTGGGGTCTGCTGGACTCAAATATATGTGTTAGATGTTCACAGGAGGAGGGGACACTCCTTCACATATTTTGGTCCTGTCCCAAAATCTCCCAGTTGTGGGACTCTATCAAAGCTTCCCTAGATCCTATACTGGGTTTACAGGAACATTTCACGCCTGATATCTGTCTCCTCGGGGACATGTCTTCTATTAGAGTCAAAGTGAGAAGGTTCCATATTTCAATGATAGCTCTATCGGTCAAGAAGCTTATTTTACGTCATTGGAAAGACAAGCTTACTCCGACATTACTGGAATGGGTGAATGAAATCCTTGATAACCTGCGTACGGAAAAGGCGATTGCCAGCCTTCACAACAGATTATCTGTTTATACTCAAATATGGGATCCCCTTCACTCTCTAATTTTAGCTGCTCAGAATTAGTAGTGTTTTAGTACAATACTCCTGTATGCTCCTGTACAATGGTTTTGCACTTAAGTGGTACATTGTTATGCAACTGCTGTGGGGAGGGAGGGAGGGGCAGTTTCAACTTAATAAGTGCTGTATCCTTGTCTTCTGTCATGTTACTGCCTCTTAATGTGGAAAATTTGCTAATAAAATTTGAATTAAAAAAAAAAGAATGCATGGGACAGACATAAGGCAATTCTTGTGGGGGGTAGGAAGAAATAGGCTGTTGGTTAACTAGGATCTGTGGCCTATCCTGTAGTTAGGGAAATGGGCAGACTAGGTGGGCCAAGCAGTCCTTATCTGCCATCAAAGTCTATGTTTCTATGTTTCTAAGATGCTAAGGGAAGATGTAAAGGGAGGTAGGGGTAGCTTAAGAAAAGGATGATGGGAGAGAAGGCTGTTTATACCAAGTACCCCTCCAGGGTGTAAAGAACTCTGCCAGGGGTCAGTAACTGAGAGCAGACAAGAACAGAGAATTTAAGGGGAGAGGTGAGTAAAGACTGCTGAAACCAAGGTAGACCTCCAGGGTGTAGAGAACCCTGTAAGGGGGCAGGCAGCAGACAAGAACAGTGACAACAAGAAAGCTGGCAGCAAGCCACAAAACTAGTTTCCCCCTCAGGATGCATGTACACCGCAAGGGGATCAGGTACTGGTGAGCTGGACAGGGTATAGATGGGTTGGGGGGATCAAAGCAGGAGAAGAAGTGGTTGTGTAGAGCAGTACCAAGGGAGTAGGTGGAGAAGGAGTGATGTATTTGTTGGGGTAAAGCATTCCAGGATTTGGGGAAGCGGTGGGAAAAGCCAGTCTGACCTGCAAGAGTAGATGTCTGTGAGACCAACAGAGTGCGAGTGTCTGCAGATCTCAGGGAGTGAGAGATATGGGGAGGTGAGATAAGGGAAGATTGGAGGTAGGAAGCCAGAATTTGGAGGTCAGTTTGGCAATGTGGGTAAGCCGCTGGTTGGACAGTGGAGGAAAGGCTAGTAAATGATAAAGGTCACAGTGAAGAGTATGAGAGGGGGCATCTAGAGCAAAGCAACAGAAGGAATTAAAGAGAGAGTCCAATTTAGGCAGGGAAGATTTGGGAACAGCACCATAGACTACATCACAGTAGTCGAAAATGGGGAGTATCATCTTCTGGACAAGTTCATGCCTCGCAGTCAGTGGGATGTAACTGCAGTTCCTGTATAGGGTGCCAAGCTTGGGGTGCAGCTTCTTCAAGATGGCATTGATGTGTACAGAGAAGCTGAAGTATTAGTCAAGCCAAACCCCAAGGTATATAAATGAGGAAGTGTCCTCCAGGGTAGTCCCATCTAGGGTGTGGAAGGAGGGTAAGTCAGAAAGCCTCAAGAGTCTCTGCCTGGTGCCGAAGGTCATGGAGACTGTCTTCTTGGCATTGAGTGAGAGCTGGTGTGAAACAAACCAGAGCTGGACTTATTTGAAGTCGTGCTGTAAGCTGGTTGCCACAGCTGCAGGGTTACTGCCGGAGCTGAACAAGACAGTGTCATCGGCATACATATGGAGGGAGGAGGAGGTGAAGCAATCTGAGTGAAGGTCATTTTTAAAGATGGAAAAAAGCAGGGGACCTAGCACCGAGCTCTGGGGGACACCAGTGTCGATAGGGAGAGGTGGGGAGGTGGAATCCGAGATTCTTACTGATTGTGTCCTACCAGTGAGGTAAGATTTAAACCAGTTAGTGGTGGATGCAGCCAGGCCAGCAGCAGAGAGGGAGTCAAGGATGAGGGGGTTGGAAACAGTGTAAAACGCTTTGGCTAGGTTGACAAAGATGGCTGAGGTGATCAGGCCATTTTCCATCCCAGTAAGGATGGAGTCAGTGAGCCTGAGGAGGGAGGTAGTAGTAGAATGGTTCTTCCAAAAGCCAGACTGGAACGGGGTGAAAAACGAGGTATCAGAGAGAAAGGGGGATTGTTGGGAAAGAACTGGGTGTTCTTGGAGTTTAGCAAGTGTAGGGAGGAAAGAAGTAGGGCAATAGTTGTCAGGAGCTGATGAGTCACCATCCTTGGGAAGAGGAATAACTACAGCTTGCTTCTAGGAGGTGGGGACTTGTGCTGTCATAAAGTAAAGGCTTAGTATTAAGGAGATAGGATAGGCAATAGCAGGATCAGAGAGGTAAAGACGTTTGGGATCGAGGTCATCTAGACAGGAACCTTTTGAGGGATTCAGGGAGAGCAGAGCACTTAGAGTGTCAGTGGGGGAGATTTGAGAGAAAGAGAAGGAGTAGGAGTCAGATGATGGCTTGGGGAGTAGAGAGAAAGGGAGGGGTGGGTGGGGAGGGAGGGAGGGAACATAGTAGAGACTTAGCACAAGAAGTGTAATAGGCATTAAGTTCACTGGCCACCAAGCATGGTTCCAGTACCAGGGAACTGTTGATTTTTAGAAAGGGGGGTCGAGAAGGAGGGGAGAAAAGAGCATGCACCACCCGCCAAAATTTGGAGAGGGAGTTGATATTTGTGTGGAAAGAGGATTTAAAATACACAGACTTGGCCAGTCTGGTAGCTTTTGTACATGAGTTGCAGAGTATTCTGTATTTGGTATAGTCACTGGGGAGCCTTGATGATTTGTGTTTTTTCCAGGTGCAGTCACGTTCCCATAAGCAGGCAATAATTTAGGGGTAATCCAGGGGAGGTGTAAGCCTCGAACTCTGGTCCTTCTGAAGGGAGCAAAGGTATTCCAGGTGGAGAGAAATTTATCTTTGAAATAGGCGATGGCATGATCAACGGAGGGGGCTGAAGAAAGAGGGGCCCAATCAGTGGAGGCAAGCTCAGACTGAAGAAGGACAAGGTCAATGGATTTAAAGGAGTGAAGCAGAATTGTTTTATGAGGTGGTTTGGGATGGTGCACTTTGCGAACCAGGAAGATGGGATTGTGGTTGCTAAGTGTATCAGGGAGGATAGGACTTGATGACATGGTGGGGAGGAGTGGTGAGTGCCCAGTCAACAAGGGTGTTATGAGTTTTACGATTAGGACATGTTGGTTCCTGGATAAGCTGAGTAAGGTTGAGTGCATTAATTCCACTCCGGATCTTACTCGATTTAGGTGACAACCAATTTATGTTCAAGTCAACCAGAATGAACAACTCACATGAGTGTGGAATGGAGGTAATGGAAGATAAAAGATCAGCAGTGGTTGTGGGGTTAGTGCTAGGCTGACAGTTGATGCCAGCTACGAAGAGAGGAGCAGTGAAAGGGAGAGTAAGTTGTGACGCTAGGGCCTCGTAGGTTGCAAGGACTGAAGACGAGAGCACTGTTGTAGCTAGCAATATGGACTAGATGTACATGGCCATGCCCCCGCTCCAACCTGCCCTATGTTGCCTGTAGAGGGAGTGACCGGGGATTGTGATGGAGTTGTCAGGGATTTCTCCAGTGAGCCATGTCTCAGTTAAAATTAGGATGTTAGGAATGTAGGCGACCAGGAGGGTTTGGATGAGGTCAGTTTTGTGTAGCAGACTGCAAATGTTAAGGTGGATAAATTTCAGCCCGTTAGGGATAGTCGAGGAGGCAGTGGGGCTGGGACCAGTACAGTAGGGGGTAGCATCGGAAGAGGAAAAAGGTGGGGGGCCAGGGTTAGGGTGGATATTTCCTGATGAGAGAAGGAGGATAGGATGGCTAAGATGAGGTAGTGTACTTCAGGGCATTTGTATTGAAGTTTATGGTTAAAAGGGGATGAGGAAGAAGGGGCAGGGAAAGGGAGAAAGTGTGACGGAGATAGGCAAGATAACTAGGAGGAGGAAGGATAGAGGCAGAGGGGTAATAGGGAAAGTAAGACCAGGATACAAAGGGAGCAGTGGGAGTAATTGCAAGGATGAATGATGTAATAGGGAGAGAAGGGGGAAGGGGAGTTGGTGACGGGATGCTAGGGGTGGCAGGGATGAGTAACAGGACAAGGAGGATGGAAAGTAGGAAGAAGGGGGGGACTGCACCCCTGAACAGCTTCACTTTACCCTTTCCCAGTCGCTGCTGCCTTTCTGTATAGCCCCTAGGCAGCTCACACACATAGCTCCCTTTATTCCCTGGCTGCAGTCCGTGAACACATTTTATTATGTTGGCTTGCACGCACATGCAAGCAACATCTTGTGGTAGTAGCACATTTCAGAGGTATGCCAGTGTTGGCCAATGCAGAGGATGCTTTAGTGGGTGCATCCCTCAGCCGCCAATCAGTGAACATGCTGGCAATGACTGCAGTTTCAGAGAGAGCCAAAGAGTTGAAATGAATCTGCTGCTGCAATCAGAGACAAGCTCATCATTGCAGAGGCAGATGAAACACCTCCATTATGTGCCTTTCCTGCTGAAACATTTCAATAAATATGGTGGCTCCTGCCGTTCACCACAGAATCCCCAGAAAGCCGACATCGGGGTGCCCAATCACGATGTTGGCATGTCCCCCCCCCACATCATGTGGCACACCGTAACATGGTGGCTCCTGCTGCCCGCCACACACTCCCAAAAAGCCGACATCGAGGTGCCAATCCCCATGTCACCATCCCCCCTCTTAATGTGTCGTTCCCGGTTAAACAGTTTCCCCTTTCCTTTCCGACACCAGGATGCCCACTCCTGGTATTTGATGCACCCCCCCAACCTGTCTATACATCTTGCCGACATTGGGGTGCCCAATCTCAATGTCAGCATCCCCCCTCCCCAGAATTGTGGCACACTAGGAGCCCACCCCAGTGTACCCATTTTTTTGTGTCTATAACCTGTAAATGAAGAAAACCTTCCCTCACTGTCTTTTTTTTCCCCCCTGCAAACATGAAAACGGTCCACCTTTGTCTCCCTCATCCACCTCCCCGATCCCCACCCTCCCTCTGTGCACCCACCTCCCCGCCTCCCCTTACCCATACTTAGCCTCTGGAGGTCAGGAGACATGATCTTCTCTGAACCAGGACACGTCTGTACTAGGGTTGTCAGAACAGGTTCGGCAAAGATTCGAAACCCTCCTCGAACCCTGGTGTTCGAGTTCTAACTTAGAACTCGAACACTAAACGGTTCGCAAAAGGGTTCGAATCACCGCGAGATGCAAGACGACGTGGGGTCGAGTAAGCAACGCGAGCAGCGGGATCTGTGGGGGTATTTAAAGAGATGCGCCATGAGGAGGAGCGCCATTTGACTGAGGATCATCGCAGACAGAGGCAGCAGCAGCAGGCAGCAGCAGCAAACTGTAGCAAAAGCGGTTAGCGCGTCCGCTACTCTTGTCCAGTCGTGGCCACTTCTTCTCCTGTGAGACCGAGAACAAGAAAAAAAGCTAAAAATCGGGGAGACTGGGAGGGACTAGGGGCGGTTCAAGACAGAAGGAGGGAATCGGGAGGATTAATCAAGATTGGGGAAGGACTGGGGATAGGGAGGGATTGATGAGACCAATATCAGGAGGACTGGAGGAGTGACGGAGAGACTAAAAAAAATAAGAAGACTGAAGATTATAAGAACCTTTGTGAATGTGAAATGTGATTATTTGAAACTGCAGCACACTGCACACTCAGCAGCTGCGAGCAACAAGCATACAAGGGGGCAAAAAGGCAACAAATCTTTCTGAACCCTAGTGTGTGTGTCACAGAGAGAAGCCCAGTGTGTGCCCCCTTGACTGCACTGTACTGTACCCTACCCAGTGTGTGTTACAGAGAGAAGCCCAGTGGCCAGTTGTGTGGTGGCATTAACCTTACATGACAGAAACGAGGGGGCAAAAAAGGCAATAAATCTTTCTGAAGTAACCCTAGTGTGTGTCACAGAGAGAAGCCCAGTGTGTGCCCTTGACTGCACTGTACTGTACCCTACCCAGTGTGTGTTACAGAGAGAAGCCCAGTGGCCAGTTGTGTGGTGGCATTAACCTTACATGACAGAAATGTAGAAATATAATTCTCATTCCCTGGATTTGTGTATGTGACTCGATCTCCTGTGGTCAGCCCATCACCCTGCTACTGTGTGCCCTTTGACTGCACTGTACCCTACCCAGTGTGCGTGTTACAGAGAGAAGCCCATTGGCTAGTTGTGTTGTGGCATTAACCTTACGTGACAGAAACGTAGAAATATAATTCTCTATTCCCTGGTTTATGTGATGTGACTGCCTCCTGTGGTCAGCCCATCACCCTGCTGCTGTGTGCCCCTTGACTGCACTGTACCCTACCCAGTGTGTGTGTTACAGAGAGAAGCCCAGTGGCCAGTTGTGGTGGCATTAACCTTACATGACAGAAACTAGAAATATAATTCTCATTCCCTGGTTTGTGATGTGACTGTCTCCTGTGGTCAGCCCATCACCCTGCTGTTGTGTGCCTTTGACTGCACTGTACTCTACCCAGTGTGTGTTACAGAGAGAAGCCCAGTGGCCAGTTGTGTGGTGGCATTAACCTTACATGACAGAAATGTAGAAATATAATTTTCATTCCCTGGGTTATGAGTGTGACTCCATCTCCTGTGGTCAGCCCATCACCCTGCTGCTGTGTGCCCTTTGATTGCTATGTGTATGCCTATGCCCAGCAGCCCAATCATTCTGTAAGCCTTGAACCTGGGATCCTTTAGTTGCAAACTGTCATATTCTTCAATTACTTTCAGTCCACGTATCACAGTGTCACACAACCAAAGTAAAATTTTGGAGTTGTAGCCAGCGATTACAGATCACATTGCTTTGTTACACAAGAATTGTTTGGGTGTTGGTGTGTTCACTGCAGTATACTGGACTGGTAGTACTGGTACTTACTGTCTGTTATGGCTGACACCAACATAGATGATGAAGCATTTAGTGCTGGTGTTGGAGCAGGTGTTGGTGGTAGTGGTAATCCTGGTGCTAACAGAAATAACCAAAATGTTTCACGTGATAAAAATTCAACAAACAGCAAAGAGCAACAGTGAAGTGTGGTAAAGGGGACCTTTAAGAAAACCTGTACAGCTGCTGGGGTCACACGGAGAGGCACCATAAGGTATGCCATTCATGCCATTAAGATCCCTGTGACTAGCAGCAATAATGCAAGTGACAGTGAGTCCTCTCTGACTCAGACAGTAGCTCTTTGTCTCAGTCCCACACTGTTGTGTCTCGTGACAAATCATTACTTCCTCAACAAAGTGAAATGAGCAAGTCTGCTGACAATGAATCAGGTAGTGCACTTGCAAATACATCCAGCACTGTTGGCAATGAAAAGGACATATCCATTGAATCCACCACTTCTGTGTTGGCCAGCAATGAAAATCCATCAGAGTCTTCTGTCCACTCTTCTAGCACCAAGGAGCATGTCCCAGGTTCTGTTAGGACAGGTGAAAAGACACAAATAGTCTTTAGCTATCTTCCTAGCACTCAAACAAAATCTGTCACATCTGAGGTGTGGAATTATTTCTCAGTCAGTAAAACTGATCCATGCAGAGCAATTTGTTCCCTGTGTAAACAGAGTGTAAGCCGTGGTAAGGTTGTGTCATGCCTTGGCACTACAGCTCTTAAACGCCATCTGAAAAAGCATTCGGTTTTGCTTGATCATCCAAAACCAAAACCCATGTCCTCCATCTTCCAGACCACACGTGAGAAGGGTCAGGATCAGGAATCTGAAATGGATACTGAATTGTCTGAACTTGATGCGGGCAGAACCACTGCCAGCCCTAGGATCACTGTTACCACCAATGCCAGCACCATTAGTACCAGTTGCACATCCAGTGATGGCACTGAATGTATAAGTCCTAGTCCACCATCTCTGTGTCCATCTGCCCATCGAAGCACGGTGTATAATAAACCAGCAGGGACATGTTGCAAACAGCTAACACTGTCTCAGGCATTTGAAAGGAAGAATACCTTTACTAGAAATCATCCAAAGACCCTTCATCTTAATCACCGAATTGGTGAACTGTTAGCCGGAGCCCTTCTCCCATACTCTTTGGTAGATCATGAGGATTTTAGGGAGCTCATGACATTAGCAGAGCCTCGTTACAATGTTCCTCATCGAAGGTACTTTTCCTATGTTGAAATACCAAACATTTATCAGGCTTTAAAAGCGACAGTGATGCTTGCACTTAAAACTGCAGAGGGTGGGTTATTCATGTCACAACAGATATGTGGACCAGCACTCAAAACATAGATTACATGTCCCTTACGCTCATTGGGTCACGTTTTCTGTGCTTCTTCAAAAACAAAGACACCCCAAAAGATGACGCTGCTGCATATAAAAGAAGTTTGGGCAAGTCATACTGCTGCAAACATCTTGCAGGAACTAAATGACCTCCTTGACGTAATGGGTTTATTCTCATGGGTCTAAAATGTGGCTTCATAGTAAGTGACAATGGAGCCAACATCTTAAAAGCAATACAGGATGGAGGATTTCTGCATGCTTCTTGCTTTGCACATTGCTTACACTTAATTGTCATGGGATTTCTAGCAACGAAACACAAGTGGATGGTATGATTGCTGTTTGCAAAAATTGTGACTCACTTTTCACATTCAACCAAGGCTATACGGACATTGTCTGAACTGCAAAAACACAAGCTGCCCCAGCAAAAGCTGATTCAAAATGTTTCCACTCGTTGGAACTCAACGCTTTATATGCTGCAGCGCCTCTGGAGCAAAAAGCAAGCTGTACATGAGTACTGCTCCAGTTACATTATTGGAGATGGCATTATGCTGTCTGTGCTGCAGTGGAAATTAATGGAGACAGTGTGCTGTATCCTAGCTTCTTTGAGACAGCTACAAGGGACATGTCTTCTGAAGGTGCATCTGTGAGTCAGGTTATCCCACTCATAATGCTCATTTCACATCATCTTAGTGTTCTAAATCTACAAATAGAAAAGACAGATCTGAAGCTGAGACAACATGTCACCTATATCATGGGAATCTCAGAAAGAGAATGAGCGAGCGCTTCAAAACCAATGACAAATTAGTTGCAGTGACGAAATCAAGACACTACATCCTTGCAACTCTTAGATCCCAGGTTCAAGGCTATACATCTTCCAAAAACAGATGATATAGAGCAGTATAAATGTATGTTGCTAGATGAGCTGCAGCACTCACAGGAGTCAAACACAGACACGACAGTACCATCAGGTTGTCATCACCACAACATGCAGGTTCATCTTCACAAAGGGATACAGAACTGGAAAAGTCACCAAACATTAACAGTAGTTGTTCCACAACTGCCACTTCTTCAGCCCTTAGTAGCAAGCTAAATCTGTGGCAAAACCTTTCCCAAATTGCTGCCATACCAGCTGCTTCTGCTGATTCCTCTTCTGAGCGGTCTCTGTCCAACATGGTAGACAGTTACCTGCAAGAACTGCCTATTCCTATTGATGCATGCCCTTTGAATACTGGAGATCAAAAAGTCAATTTGGACAGAGCTGTATGATGAAGCCTGTAAATATCTTGGTTGTCCTGCAACAAGTGTCTCTTCAGAACGCATGTTTAGTACAGCTAGCAATATTGTGACAGACACCAGAAATAGGTTGCTGCCAGAAAATGTACACACGTTAACTTTTATTAAAGTTAATAAGTCAAGATTTTCGTATCCCTACAAGAGTATACAAACTGATCCTGAAGTGATTGATGTTGTGGATGTTGATGGTGATGATGACAACTCAGATGGTGGTGGCTGGTAAAAATACTGTGTGGGACGGAGTCTCTCTGCACCAAAAAGGAAACTTTTACAGACTGTGATGACTTTGGTTGTCGTCTCTCTCCTTTCTCGATCTACTACCTTGGACTATATACCCCAAAACTTTCACCATTTCATGGCAAACTGCTTTGTAGCTAGGGTCTAAACTAAAGTCAACAAGTTTTATATACAGGGCAATTTTAACATCAGTGGGAACAGGCCCAAATTTGGCATAAAAGGACACTGTCACGCTAATCCTTTCTGTATCATATTATTTATAGTTAAAGTGCAAACATATATTTTTGGATTTACCTTCTGTGACTTTGTGGTGCATCAGCATGGGCTGGGACAGGAGACGGTCTATTTTTCAATTTTAAAGAGGACAAAACAATGAGTTCTAATTGGTAGCTATTTATTATTTTTTCAATTACAGAAATGTTAGCCATAAACGAAAATGGATGCTAGTACATGGGTGAGGGTTGTGGGTTGGTTTTAACATGGGTGTAAGGGTGGCATGGTGCTACTGCACAGATGAGGGTGGTGGAAGAAAAGTGGAATGGTGATGGGGTGAAAGGTGGGTGTTGTTTTAGTTCTTTCATTTACAGATTCGTGATCAGCTGGGGATGGTGAGGAAAAAATGATGACAGACCGAACCTACTGTACACATAATATATATTCTTATTAAATACATTGCAAACTGCTGCCACCTAGCACAATTGTCCTGTCCCCTTTAAAAAAAGAATAAAGGAATCAGAAATAAAAGAAAATCTGCATCAGCAGTTTTCACAGAATGTGACGTATCATAGTGTTTTTGCTTTATAAGTAGTGATAATTTGATACATAATGGGGTTGACAGACGCTATCCCTTAAACATCACATGCCAACTGCTGCAGCTACATAAATGTTCCTTAGTATGTGGTGAGGAAACCACTGTTTTATTTATGTGACTGAAATACAGATTTTATTGAAGTATCAGCTGCAAAATGCATCATCTTAGAATTTTTGTATGTATTACTTCAATTTGCCAACAAAATGTTGATATATGTATGCATTACCTTAGAAAATTGCATGCATTTGCCAGCAACAATGACTGGCATATTTTTTTATTAAGAAAAAAGACATAGCACCAACATTCCAAATATACTGTATTGTATTTTAACTGATATATTCTCACAGTATAGGCTGCTATGTAGATAAAAATAGTTTAAACAGACAAAAGGATCTTTTGTCTGTTTAAACTGTTTTGTCCTGCATGGCTCTTCTGTACTGTGATGCTATCAGTTAAAACGCACAATACAGTATATTTTTGGAAGTGTTGGTGCTGTGTCTTTTGTTCTTGGTGCTCAGCTTTCACACAGGCACAACTTAGGATTGAGCAGCCTTCTGTGGTTTCTGCAAATATTTTTTTATTCCAATGTCTTGACTGAATATGTTATGACATAATATGTTTTGTAACAGTTCCACATGTTGCTGCTGTAGTACTTGGCTTGACTTTGTTATAAAAGCTTTTTTAAACATAGCAACTTTTGATTCACTCATTTAAAACAGAAAGCAAATAGCTGAAATTAGGTAATATCAGTTATTTTTTCTCCTAATTCATGACGATGAGTATATATAGCTGAGTACATAAATGGCTAATGTGCCTCTTTCTTTCACTAAGGAACTATGATGCAGCTGCAGCAGGAAAACTTTTAACATATGGGTAGGTGGGTGGGCCTGTAACGTATTAAGTTGCTGACTTTAGCAAACAGAAGAAACTATAGATAAACCTAGTTGTATTCCTATCAATGTCACACAAGATAATTTCTCTCCCCCTTATTTTGAACAGTTTTTCCTTTACATGTATTTTATTACTATCTTCGTTACTGGCAGCACAATAAAAAAATAGGGTTCGAGTTCTAAAAAGTTCTAAAAAAGATTAGAACACTAGAACTTTTTCAAAAGTTCTAGACTAGAACTAGAACCCAGAACTTCAGAGGGTTCTGACAACCCTAGTCTGTACTCTTCAAAGCTGAACTGTGAACTGAAGAAATGACTGTAAGCTTTATAATGGGAGGCAATGGGGAGTTTCAACTTAGGCTGATATTTCAGCCATTTTTTGGAATTTTGGCCCCAAATTTTCAACATGGGGTTCTTGGGATCCACCTCATGAACAAAGTCACTGTCATTTAGTTTCTCGGTCCTGAAAGGTGATTTCATGGTCACTGCATGGAATCACCTTTTGGGACCGATTAATGAAAAGACAGTGCCACTGTTCATGAGGGGAGGTCCCAAAAAGCCCAGGTTGCAAATCTGGTGAAAAAATTCCAAAAAATGACTGCATTATGAATGTGCATTGCGCAGGTTCTACGCACACTCATAACTTTGCCAATTTTTAATATTTTCTCTCTAGATTTTCAACATTGCCATTTTGTCACACCTCCTTATGAACAGTATAGCTGTCATTTTCCACATACTTCCTGAAATGTGTTTTCACACGTGTGACGCAGAATGGCGCGGTTGCTGTGGGAGATCAACTTTCGGGACAGATTAACAAAATAACAGTGCCACTGTTCATGAGGAGAGGTTCAAAAATGCCCATGTTAAAAATTTGGTGAAAAAATTCCAAAAAATGATTGTGTTACAAGCGTGCATTGCGCAGTTTCTATGCATCGTCAGAATCGAGTTATATTTCACCCAGATTTTCAACATTGCCATTTCTTCACAACACATCATGAACAGTACAGCTGTCATTTTTCACATCCTGCCAGAAATATGTTTTCACACCTGTGGTGTCAAATGGCGCAGTTGCTGTGCAAAACCACCTTTCGGGACTGAGTAATGAAATGATAGTGCCACTGCTCATGAGGAGGAGTCACAAAAAGCCCATTTTGAAAATTTGGAGTGAAAATACCAACAAAGTTTGGGAGGTGTGACTTGGGATCATCGGTCGTAATGCTCATGCCATTTCACCCCCACCCTGCAGCCAGTGACAGGCATTGAAGTGTGCCTTGGGGTCTTAGGCCCCAACGTTCACCCCATTCTCCTATTCCTTATGGAATGGGGTGAGTATAAGGCCCTAAGATCCCAAGGCACACCATGACACCTGTCAGTGTCTGCAGGGTAGGGTAAGGTGAAATGGCGTGAGCATTATGATCGACGACCCAAGGGCACACCCCCAATGCCCTCAGTCCCTGCAGGGTGGGGTTGGGGTTGGTGTCAGTTCAATACTTCACTGCTATTCCTATCATGCATCTCTCTAACTCCTGCTCTATCAATGCCAATGCCAGCAAGCCAACATTCGGCATTGACAAATGATTATATATTTATTTTCCCCATTGGCTGGCAGCCTCTCCATTTTCCTTTCACACCATGGGCAGGATTCACAAAGAAATGAGCTTGGTGCGTCTCAGTTGCATCAGCAGAAATGAGATGCACCGAGCTGAAACTGTGATATTCACAGAAGATGCGCCAGGAGATCCTCCCAGCGCATCCCCTCTGCGAATACTAGAGTTGCACCTAACCTGAGATGCAACAGCGCACCCCTCTGGTGGGACTGGGAAACGGATGGGGCAGCGCATCTCCAGATACACTGTGCCCAAGGTTGGGATTTACAGCCCCAGACATGCAAGTAGGGCAAATAGGCATGCAAGGCACAATGGGGCCATTTGCTTGTCATTATGGCCCCATTTGCATGAAGCTTGCAGTGATGTGAACGGCAGAATGTGCCGGGCTCCCTGCAAGGGCTGTGTGCTGTAAACACAGAAATGAACCCCTGGCAGTGTAGCCCCCCCATCCCTGCCCATAACCCTGTAAATGAAGAACATCTTCCCAAGAATCCCTGGTAGTCTAGTGGAAGCCCCCCTCCATGCCGTGGCCCGATCGCATTACAATACGCAACCCCAAATCATCCCTGGTGGTCCAGTTGAACCCCCGCCCATATCCCTGGTACTGTAAATAGCAGGTTAGCATACTCCCTGGTAATCTAGTGGAACCCACCCACACCCTGCCCCAACCCAATCGCATAGTCAAAAGAATGTCCAAAGTATCTCTGGTGGTCCAGTGGACCCCACCCCCACCATTCAGGCACCACCACCACCCTGCTCCCCGTCCAGCATGGATGGTCAGAATGTTGGTGGGCAGCTCAACCAACCACAAACTGCCACGGCTGCCTGCTGACTGTGCTGTCAGTGAATGACAGTGTACTGTACACCTGTAAGTCCATTGGTAGACCATGTTGACCAATGGGCTTGCAATGTGTACTCTAAACATTCATTCACAACTTTGTGAATGACACAGGTCATTCACAAAGTTGTGAATGAATGCTTACAGTACACACTGCAAGCGAACTGGTCAATAGGGTCTACCAATGGACTTACAGGTGTACAGTATGTTGTCATTCACTGACAGCGCAATCGGTGGGCAGCCATGGTGGTTTGCGGGTGGGTTGAGCTGCCTGCAACATTCTGACCATGCTGGGGTGGGGGGGGTCCACTAGACTACCAGGGATATTTGGGACATTCATTTGACTATGCAATTGGGTTTGGGCAGGGTGGGGGGTTCCACTAGATTACCAGGCAGTATGCCAATCTGCTATTCACAGTACCGATGATACGGGCAGGGAGGAGGGTGCCACTGGACTACCAGGGATTCATGGAGTGATAGTGATGTTTTCAAGTTACGGGGATACGGGTGGAGGGGGACACTGGACTACCAGGGTAGGCAGGCTGCCATGCTGCTGTCTGCAATACTGCAGCCTGCCTGTTGGTGGACACAGTTAAGTCTACCTTTTGCAGACTTAACTTTTGGAGGCACATCTTCAGACTTGCTCCGAAGATACACCTCCATGTTGAGTTATAAATAGGGATGTGCCCCAAATACATAGGCATGCACCCTGTATGCCCACCCCAGATGCGTCAAATACCATTATAGGTTGTGTGTGGCATGTCTGAGATGCATCAGTGCACCTGAGATGTGCCGGCACATCTCTGCCCTTTGTGAATCACAGATGGGTGCAACTCTGAGATGCGTCGGTGCATCTCAGACACACTGGGTGCACCCCTTTTGTGAATCCCCCCCCCATACTTTTATTTGTTTCAGTCATCAACTTTTTCCCCTGTCCTAGTGCTAACTCTTCATTTTGCCCCAGCGCTAGACAGGACCTGATACCTCAAAGGGGTGCCGCCTCATGAATATCAATGAGATGGCTCCATAATGCAGCAGCACGATTGGCGCTTTAAAAAAATAAAATTTCTTTCTCCCAGTTGCCTCTCCCTTTCAACTAAGGTCTTTGGCCCCTCTCTTACTCTGTACTGGGACCGGGACCACCGGAGAGTCAAACCCAACTGGCCACAAACGGCTGCATGAAAATGTGCTCTGCACATGCACAGAGCTCACTGGCACCATAGTGTCATTTCTGATACCAACGGCTCCACGAACCAGCTCCTCCAGCCCCGCTCTCCCAAAAAAACATTCAGGGGCCAGCAGGAAAGGTTCATGGCACAGGGGCACAGCCAGGAAGGGGTGGAACCAAAACCCTGAGGAAAATGAGCCTTTTTTGGGGGGCTCACAGGTAAACCCCCGACAAGGGGGTTACACATAGACAAGGGCTACCACCCCCCCACATCCCTGTACTAATGGCTTGCTCTATTCTGACTTTACTGAAGTGATTTCAGATACCTTTTTCCCATTTTAGCCCTTCCACCCCTACATAATGCTGATGATAGCACTTAGACCTCTGTTCCTCAACTTGCCATACTCAGCCTCAGAGATGGCCATCATCCCAGATCTGAACCACAGGCCTACTGGCTTTCTGATGGCAGCCGGCCATATGGGGCTTTACTCCCACTGTGACTCATCTTATTAGAAGACATTCCAGCCTCTCTCATTAGGGAGAGGCATAAACTGGTTTACAAACTTTTCACTTCTATTTACTGTGTTACTCTTACTGTTTTGTATAAGCTACTCATCAAGTGGCAGACTATGTCTGCATGTTATAGTTGTTGTACCTTGCACAATGTATTTAGTGAACTGTTTTACAGCTTGTTGGCAGCACATGACTGTGCACCATATTCAGACTCCAGGGCTCCTTCAACACCTTGCCTCTTGCTTCTTAGTCTCTATACTCTTTTCAAAGGGTAAGCTTGATTATACACACCCCCGTATGTTTTCATAATCCTCTATCTCCATCCCCATGACTGACTTTAAATGTGTGACCTGGAATGTGAGAGGGCTGAACTCTCCTATCAAACGATAAACAGGTACTGTCACATCTCAGGAAAATGAGTGCAAATAGAGCCTTCCTACAAGAGACAAAATTAGTTTTATTGGAAGCCACTAAACCATGCAGGGATTGGGTAGGACTGGAGGAACACAGCTGTGCCCCTACAACCAAAAAGGGGGTCACTATACTAATCCATAAATCCTTAAATTGGACCATAGAAAAGCAAGTAAAGGATGTCAAAGGGTGTTGTATCCTTATTCAAGTTGCTACCCTTCAGGGTTCCCTGATCCTGATTTCTGTCTATGGACCCAATACTGACTCCACGGGTTTCTTTCACACCTTTTGTCAAGCTTTCCAGGAATTTTCTCCCCCTTTAACACCCTGTTTATGAGGAGGAGACTTCAATACAACCCTCTCCTAAGACCTTGACAGATCCACGCAAACCACTGAACCACACCCCAGGGTGGCCAGTGCCCTGCTAAGTATGATGACGGAACTTTCCCTTACTGGCATTTGGCAATCCCTCAACCCCACTGCCAAACATTTCACCTATATATCCCCTGTCCATAGATTGGCCAGCAGGCTGGACATGCTTCTAGGATAACTTCCCCTTGTTCAAATGGTGCTAACCTCTGACATAGAACCCTTGGTCATATCAGACCATGCCACAGTCTCCTCCTTGGTGATTTGGGGTGCAGAATCCCCTAGATACTCACATTGGAGAATAAATCCTCTTCTTCTGCAGGATAAATCCTTTTGTACATGGGTCACTGAAGAGGCCACCAGATACTTCCAAGAAAATGACACAAAGGAAGCATCAACAGTGACTCTCTGGGAGGCCTTTAAAGCCACCCTTCGGGGTAGCATCATGGGCTATGCTTTCAAACGCAGACGAGAAAGATAATCCATACTCAAATTTTTAGAGGCTGCCCTAGCCTAAAAATATGGAGACTATAAATCTGCTTCCACCCCAACGCAAGCTAAAGCCCTACTAGCAGAAGTGACAAGTATCCACCTTCAGCTTAACTCCTCATTCTCTCACCAAGTAGAGCTAGCCCTTCTCTTTACCAGACATTGGGAAGGGGGTGGGGGCGGGAGTGGGGCACCTATTATCCTACCGATTGAGAAAGCAACAAGCTGCTCACCACATATCCAAACTCCATGATAATATGGGTACTCCACATCACAGTCCAGCAGAGATCAATGAGGTAATGACCCAATTTTACAAAACATTGTATAGTTCTACAGCATCAGAACTGAACCCTGATATAGACATCTTTCTGTACAAACTACCCCATTCTCAACTTACCCCCCCCCCCAACACAGGGAGATCCTCAAATCCCCACTTACCTTATCAGAGATTCAGAAGGCCATCCACAACATGAAATGCCGGGAGATGACGGTGTCCCTGTAGATCTTTATGCCCATCCCAATCCTATCATAAGCCCACTCCTCCAAAGAATGTTCTCAGACTCACATTCAGCCAGATCCCTCCCCCTAACCCTTAGAGAAGCCATAATAATGGTCTTACCAAAAGAGGGCAAGGACTCTCACTTCCCCAATGGCTACCACCCCATCTCATTGATCAACACGGATGCAAAGATTCTGGCAAAAGCCCTGGTGCTTCATATGGACCAGATACTTCCCATACTTATACATCCAGCTCAAGCAGGATTTATGAACGGTAGATTGGCTTTCAACCACATTTTTTCTGTTATATCCATTATCACAGCAGCCAATCAGACCCCTACTCCTGCAGCTGCCATTGCAATCGACTTTGAAAAAGCTTTCGACTCCATGGAGTGGGGTACGTTTTAAAGGTCCTGCAGTACATGGCCATTGGATCCAACTTCTCTGTGTGGGTGCAGACCTTATACCAAGCCCCTGTAGCAAGGGTCGTCACCAGTTCCATGTTATCAGCTCCCCTTTCAATACAAAAAGGCACTAAATAAGGATGCCTCTTATCACTGTTGTTATTTGTTTTGGCCACTGAAGCTCTGGCTATTGCCATCCAGGAACATACTCACCTACAGGGTATCCTTCTTGCAGGAGCAGACCTATGTACTAGCCTGTACACAGAAGATCTCCCGGTATTGCCTTCTGAAACCCATTCAGGCCTACCACATCTCCCTTCCCTTCTTAGTAAGTTCACTTCACTTTCAGGCTTAAAAGTGAACCAAGGGAAAACAGAGGACTTACCTCTAAATACTAAATGTACGCCTCAGATGGTCCCCATGCTCCATGAAATATCTTGGCATCTATCAGTGGTCCTCTCTAAATTCCCAACCCTAAATCTTACCCCTTCACTCCAGAAACTAAAAGCAGACTTTGACCATTGGCAGAGGCTATGCCTCTCCTTAGCCGGCAAAATCACTGTGGTTAAAATGATGGCTGCTCCCAAGATCTTTCATTGCCTTTCTCACCTGCCTCTTAATCTATCTCCATCCTGGTTTGCCAAAATTGACATGCTAATAGGCTCCTTTTATAGGCTGGGACAACACTGACACTTATCACAGCCCAGCTATGGTCTCATTGGACAAAAGGGGGTTGGAATCTTCCCTGGTTTCAAGGATATCATAAAACTTTCTTAGAAGCACAAGTTTGTCAGTGGTTTTCCCCTTCTACTGGCCTTCCACAAGTTTGGCTGAACACAGAAACCCTATTGTGCTCACCTACTCCATCACTCTCCTCTTGCCCTCACCTTCTACATCAATTGAGCACTATCTTGGCATCAGAACAGGCATAGTTTCATAGATTGGCTACTAGTTCAGTGAGCCAGGGCCCTTTAATGGGATGGCATGGCACTGGCTATCCAAGAATATCAAAAATATCCTTACCCCCAAGGCTTGGCTTCCTCTTTGGGATAACCCAAGGGTCTAGATAGACCACTAGACTATACATTAGTCTAACTGGCTGCACAGAGGTATTGTACACCTACAAGACCTTTTGATCCCCGTCACCTTAACACTTGATACTTTTACCAGCCTACAGTCCCGATATTCACTCCCTAAACAAGAATTTTGGAGGTTCTTACAAATGAGAAGTACATCGTCCCACCTACTCCCACCTACTCAAACCTTCCCATGAGCAAGACTCTCATATATCTTAATTAGACATGCAACCCTGGCTAACTAAAACCTGGGGTCAAGCAAGTGTGCTGTACTCACAGCTTTGTAAATCCATCCCCATTCACACTGCAAAACCTTGCATTTCCTGGACATCTGCCCTAGGTTTCCCCCTCAGGATTGGAAAATCTCCTGGTGATTGGCTCACATCGCTGGTGCAGATAATAGAAGCCTACTTATACAAAACAAGATGCTCCACCGGGTATATCAAACACCAGTTAAACTGTGTGCCATTGGCCTTTCTCAGGATTTGTGTTGGCATTGAAACTCCCGGGTTGGGGGGGTGATCTTTTTCATATCCTATGGAGTTCCCATCCATCCAAATATATTTGAAGGAGGTACTAGCAGCCTACAAATCAGTAGTGGGGAACTCTGTACCACTAACCCCTCAGTTACTACTGCTGGGAATATCCCTCTCTCACATCCACGGCACTGACTCTTTGGTATGTTGGAGCATTCAACCAGAGATGGAAGCAAAATGCCTACTTCTCAAACATTGGCAATCCACCTAGGTACCTGAGATACAGGAGTGGCTCCACTCAGCCCAACAACTGGCAATACTCCCTAGAATGTCTCATATAGCCAAGGGCACTTTACATTAGTGTTGCTCAGATAGTATCCTAGAAACTAGGATACTAACAGATACCTCCCATTTGGCCAGATAGTTGCTGTGGTAGGATAGTAGTGCTATCTGTCCATGGATCCTACCCTCTAGGATCCAGTGCATGGATCCTGCAAATGTTGTGGTTCCTGTGGATCCTAGCAACAGATCCAGCTCAGTATTAACCATCTGACCTAGGATCTCTGGATCTGACCTAGGATCCTTCGCTATCTGACCTCAGATGCTAACTATCTGACCTAGTATCCCTGGATCTGACCTAGGATCCCTGGATCCTAACTAGAATCTATCACTATCTGACCCCGGATCCTAACTTTCTGACCTAGGATCCCTGGATTCTAACTAGGTTCCCTGTATCCTAACTAGGATACCAAGATCCTAACTAGGATTCATAATTATCTGACCCTGGATCCTACATCTGTCTTTGGTAGGACTTCTATTAGGATCCTAGGTAGGATGCCAGTACTATCTGACAGATAGTGGTAGGATCCACAAAAGCACTATCTGAGCAACACTACTTTACATCTCTATTACAACATGTGGGCCCCCTATATAGCTTCTCCTCTTTGTAAAATGGACCCTAAATTGGCACATATCTGAATCCTTCCCCTCTGTTATACATTGAATGACCCATGTTCAGTGTTTCAGAATATTCCAAGATTTTGAATTCATATTTTAAAATGTACCCACTGTAACTATACTACTGTAATGTTCTTTTTACTGAAAACTTTTTCAATAAAAACTATTAACTGCAAAATAGTAAGAAACATCATGGAACTACTCCACAATAAAGGCATTACAAGGTTTGTCTTGGATAACAAGTTCACTTTTAAAACTCACAAGTCAAGATGATTGGCATTGGTCCATGCTTATGTAAGCTCCCCCCAAATCTGGGGCTTACCTTAACTGCCTATGCCAGCATCCTGGACTTTGTCTTCATCTTCCAGTGCCTCCAAGACTGCCCAGGTGGGGACCAGCAGGGCACTTGTGCCAGTACAGTCAAGAACCCTGGTAGGGATTCAAACCAGGGCTCCACCTTCCAAATCCGAGGCTGTTGCCACAAGTCCTCCTCTGTCCTCAGGCCCTTCCAGTCTCCCTGGGGCCAAGGCAGGGGGCAGGAGAATGGACACAAGCAACAGTAAGTTCCCTGAGCCCAGAAGCTACAGCAGGCTGGGGAAGGAAGTGAGCAGGGTGCTTGGCAGCTATGTTGTGATTCCATAGTAGAAACTGGGCAGTGCATCTGCTACAGAATAGGATCCCAGCTCTAGGGCTGGAAGTGGAGCTGGGACCTAAGGTACATCATGTCATTGGGTACCCTGCAAAGTGTTTTTGGCCCCAGGACAGGAAGTGGGGCTGAGAAGGGAAAAGAGTATGTGCACATCTGCACCTAGTGGGAGAGTGGCACAGATGGCTGCCTTCCAAATAAAAGCATATGACAGAGGGATGGGTTAAGTGCCCAGACCAACAAACACATCATTGGCCCCAAGACAGTCAGCAAAGCCAGGACATGTTAAAGGCAGCAGTTTGGGACTTTGTATGAAATGCAAGCAAGCTGCCAAAGTTGCAACTCTGCATGTAGACAAATGTGGCAGCCTGTATGACTCCAGAGACTGCAGAGCATCAGTGGAAGAGGTCATGGGTCAAGACCAATTTTTGCCCACAAATCTCAGCCAATCAGGAGCCAACTAGTGCCAGAGACTGTTTGCTTATGAACAAGTTTGACCAATCAGGCGCTGAGATTCAGCCCAGAAAAAAGGGACCATTTTCAGAGATCGTGGCCAGGTCAGTCAGACAGACTGCTTGTCAAGGTGTGGGACAGTGTGCCACTGTCTGTCCAGGCTCTGCAGGCCAGGCAGAATGAAAGTGTTTGGGATCCCAAGTAAAGTGTTTGTGTGAAGAAAAAAAAAGAAGTTTTCACTGAAACTACAGTTTTAAAGACAAGTTGATACCATTAATCATAAACTACTAGTTACTAGCCTCATCAAATTAGGTGCCACTCCCTCCACCGCCCAATGGTTCACCAGTTATCTAACAGGAGGGACACAGAAAATTAAAGCTGATGGCCTATGCTCAACCTCCCTGCCGATTGCCAGGGGAGTCCTGCAAGGCTCCATCCTTGACCCTATGCTTTTCTCCCTGTATATCAATGATCTGGACTCATATATAACCAACTCCAAACTGCATTTATTTGCAGAAGACACAGTACTGTATGCCTCTGGCAGTTCAGTGTCTGAATTAAGGGATGTGCTTCAAGCTGACTTTGCTCAACTTGAATGTAATC